>CM067844.1:224391031-225641031 GCA_034509565.1 Triticum monococcum
TGCATGTGCGAAGTATTCCATGGTTTGATAGGCTTGCTACCTCTACTCCATGTGTAATCCCTAGCACACCAAGCCACTGATTGAATTGTTCAGGAGGAAGAAGTTCTCCATAAGAGCTAATCATACGACTTATGCAAGGACTTCGATATCCTTGATGGTGGTTCCCAACCAGGACTCGGTAGTGTTTCATTGTAAGACCACCATGTGGTCATGCTTATCTGGGACAACATGTTCACATGTGTTTAGCCGGACAAGCTCATGTTTTGGAGCTTACTACCATAGTCCATTTCCTGAGAATCTCGCAATGTCATCTCATCGATTTGTGTTGCAAACTTTCATTTTCTTTCTAGACTCGATGAGTCTGGAATATCCTGACACCAACCAGGTCTGAATCTCAGGCAGATGCGATGGTTGGGACGTTTTTCCAACAGCTATAATATTGCTCTCACTGTAACCCAGTAAAGTGGATGTCATGGCCAACACACCCAGCCGGAAGACCTATTATTGTAGTATCTTGATTGAGTAAGCTGTCCACCTCCCCATAAGGATCTCGTAGAATTTATTCCAATAGTAGTTCCTTATGGATTTTTGTATTTCCGAAGTCCGACCTGCTACTTGATGTTCTAGATACCAAACCATTTCAAAGAATGGGTTAGGCTAGCACATCAAGGAGAGCATTAGAAGCGGAGCGCTAAATGTCTCTCGGTCGATCATCCAGATTTTGATCCCTTGGCCTCGCTAAGGTAAAATCTGAGAAAGTTTTATCTTTCTTTGCATCTGCATCTTCCACCATTATTCATCATGGTAGCATGTTGTGTTGCCAGGATCCTTGACACGGATATTGTTAAAACCTTGATGAATATGGAAATGCTCAAGTTCTTGAGAGCACGCGCAAGCACTAGGATTTATCGTCGGCATTATTTGGGATCCGTTCTCAGTTTCTTCAATTATGCCATAACCTTTCAAACAGTGGAATCTCTCTCTACTGTTGGGTTTCTCCCCAGTTACTAGAATCATTCCTAGCATTTGCATTTTGTTCCCAGCTTACACCGCCATTGTGTCATCCTACTACGGACTACCCTTCTCAGTAATTATTGATCAGGATCATCTTCAAAGTGGTCCTACCACGCGTCCCATCCATTTTCGATGATAAGCAAAAATCATCCATTGCGTTCTCTTCAACAAGGTAGTCCACATCATCCATTCTAGTCAGGGTATGTCATTCTTTCGAACTCCTTCAAATGATTGCTCAAGATTTTCCCGAGGCTGGTATAGAGAATTTTATTGATCTCTGGATCAAAAGTAATTCTTTTTGCCATTTAAGGGAATAACTCTACGAGTCACCTCCCCCAAGGTGCCCCGTTATGGAATCATGGCAATTATCTCATCGCTACTTTGAAACCATGCACAATCTTCTAAGCATGGAATTGTTGCCTATTAATCTGAACCCTTCGTCCCCTGCTTCTTTCCATCGCTCCTCATATGTTCTTTTGTCCCTCAGCTCAAGAGATGTTTCTACGTCTCGTTCCGTGAGTTGATCATGTGATCATTAAGACGATCCATCCATGTAGAGTTATCTCGATCTTCTGTCCTCGTGTTGGGTGAAGATCCCGAAAGCAAAGACATCAAGATCAATATGATGCAATGAAGCTACATGTTCGAGAAGGGCAGTTGGATCGAGAAGACCGTGATAGTTTGTGACCTCCTTTCTTCTTACCTCACATCTTGAATCTCGGGACGAGATTCTTGTTTAGTGGGGGTGAGTTGTCACATCCCTAGCTTACCCTGGCCTTGGATTAGCCTGGTTGCTGCATCATGTTTAAATTCAATTGAAATCTGAATTGAGGAATTTTCAAAGCCTCAGAAAACCTATAAAAATAACCAACATTTAAATCTCATAAAATGAGTCCAAGAAAATGTTCCCGTTATTCTGTGAAAATATTGGCATGAGTTGAAATCCCAACAAATATTTTTGGAGTCACGGGAATAAATTATTTTGGGCCTTTGATTTAAATCAAAAATATATTTGGGTTGGAATTATTTCTGTTATATAGGAAATAATGTTCAAATATTCTGTAAGTTTGCATGTGACCTTGGACTAGCTCTTTGAGCTCACATAAAAATTTACAGAAAGTTTTAAAATGGTTTAGTTTCCAAACTAAATCAAAACAAACTAATAGAAATAGAAAAGAAAATCAGAAAGTAGAGAGAGAAGGTTTCTCACCTAGGCTTACCTGGCGGCCCAAGTGGCCGGCCCAACCCACCACCGCAGCCTCCCTGTCGTCTTCCTCCTTGGATGCGGGTGAGACCGGGCTACGCCCCGATGCCCTTAGCCACCGCTCCCATCGCCTTTAGCGCAAGTCCGGCGCGTTGCCGCCGCGGGTTTGGTCGCCGCCGGCCAACTCCGGCGACAGCTGACGTGGCGGGGTCATTAGTGCTAATCCCCGCCAGCTGGTCCTCACCTAGTCACTGACAGCGGGCCCTGCAACGGGTCAAAGTCCAAGTCAACACGGGGTTAACCCTTGTCTTGGGCCCCGCTTTTAAGGTTTGACCCTGGCTGGCCGTTGACTCGCTCATGTCACTCTGACGTCATGCTGGCGCAGTAACGCATTTTCTGGATTTTTATTAATTCAGGAAATTCCAGAAAATGCCCTAAACTTCCAAAAATCATAGAAATTCAACCATAACTCCAAATGAAAAAATTTATATATGACAAATTATCAGAAAAATATGAAGAACCTGTTTATGGCATTTGCATGCATGTTAGAGCAACTTATATCCTCTGTTTAGGACAATTCAATTAAATGGCATTTAAGAAAGCACATATGGGGTTTGAATTTGAACCTAGGGTTCAAACAAACTTCATTTAATATGGTTGCTAGTTGCATTAGTTCAATCAACAGCATATTGCCATGTCATGAGCATGCATCATATTGTTGCATTGCATTGATTGTGTTTCCTTCTTTATTGCCGGAAGTTGTCCCCTCTCGATAGACTTGGTTTCGACGATAAGTTCGATGACACCGATGAAGAGCTATATTATCTTCTGAAGTGCCAGGCAAGCAAAAGCCCCTTGTTCATACTGATACAATCCCACTCTCTCGGTCCTGCTCTCTTTTACTGCATTAGGACAACAACGATTCATCTATTACTTGCTGCGGTAGTTGAACCCCTTATCCTCAGCATGACCTGTCATTGCCACAGTAAATAGATGAAACCCACTAGCATGAGTAGGAGTTGTTTGAGCCCTGATGTGCCTACTCATTCATGCTTGTTTGTCATGCCTGCTACTACTTAGAGTTGAGTCAGGTCTGATTCATCGGGGATGAATTGGAACATTGTTGAACATGTCCTACTGTGTGTGAGCTAAGTGTGTGAACATGATTTGGTAAAGGTAGCGGTGAGAGGCCATGTAGGAGTACATGGTGGGTTGTCTCATTGAAACCGTTCTTAGGAACTGAGTTCTGTGTTTGTGATCCATGAACAGCTACTACCACACATTGGGCCCGAAACCAATGGACCCTCTCGACTTATTAACTGCCCTTGTCCTATGTCCAGGAGTTGCAACTAGTTTCTGGTGTTTGTAGGATATGTGTTGGCGGCCGTGCGTAGCGCTGACCCTAGGGGTGGGCTATGATGCGGTAGATACACCATGGCACGGTGTACCGGGTGCCCGTTTAGTGTCTTGGGAACCCTGCACACATCGTTTGGGGCTGTGAGCAAAACTCCGGCCGGATCTCCTCGTGGATGGAACCCGAATAGGCGATAAACCTGGACTAGAGACTTGTGTGGTTGGTCAGGTCGTGGCCCACTCCCTCGCCATGCTTCCGCTTGAAAGTTGCCGAGATACACGATGTGTACATGGTGGTAAGTGGCGAGAGCGTGTGTGAAGAAGTACACCCCTGCAGGGTTATAAATGATCTATTTTGAATAGCCATGTCCGCGGTAAAGGACTTCTGGGTTGCCTATAACAGTTCATAGACAAGTGAAAGTGGATACTCTAAAATGCGCAAGATAAGCGTGAGTGCTATGGATGGCGTTCTCGTAGGGAGACGGGAGCGGATCCATAGTGGTGTATTGATATGGTGAATATGTGGACTCGTGTGCTCCACCTCAAAAGAGTTGCTTGCAGTCGTAGCTCAGGCTAGCCACTGAGTTAAAGCTGGCTTGCTGCAGCTAAACTCCACCACCCCTTTATTGATACCGATGCATATGTAGATAGTTCTGATGTAAGTCTTGCTGGGTACATTTGTACTCATGTTTGCTTAATTTATGTTTTGCAGAGAGATTTCAGTCTTGCTAGTAGTTCCACGTGGACTCCGACGTTTAGCTTCATACCTCAACTACGATCTTGTGCCCTCGGCAGGATCTGGTAGATAGTTAGGCTTCTCAGCCTTTTTCGTTTGTAGATGTCTGTACTCAGACATGTTAAGCTTCCGCATGTGCTTTGATTTGTATGTTATGATTGTTCGGTCATGAGATCCATGTTTGTAATATCTCGCTCCTCGGAGCCTAATGAATAAACATTTGAGTCGTAGAGTTATGTTGTCATGCCATGATTATTTACACATATCGGGCATATTGTGTGTATGATTGAAATGCTTGGTATGTGTGGGATCCGACAATGTAGTTGTTTATCCTTGGCAGCCTCTCTTATGGGGAAATGTAGTCTAGTGCTTTCATGAGCCATAGTAGTCCGCTACAGCCCGGTTCACCGGAGTCCTGCTAGCCCAGCACTACTGCTCAGGACACTTGACTGGCCGGCATGTGTTTCACTTGGTTCCTGTGTCTGCCCCTCGGGGAAATGTCACGTGGTGATATCCGGAGTCCTGCCTAGCCTGCTACAGCCCGGGTTCCCGGAGTCTTGTTAGCCCAGTGCTAGAACCCGGATTCACATGCTGCTGACCGACATGCTCGATGTGATTCATGTATGCATGTTCCCATATGTTGGTGCCTCTTTGGGTTCACGACTAGCCATGTCGGCCCGGGTTCCCTGTCATATGAATGCTAGCGACACTATCATATACGTGAGCCAAAAGGCGCAAACGGTTCCGGGCCATGGTAAGGCGACACCCATGGGAATACAGTGCGTGAGGCCGCAAAGTGATATAAAGTGTTACCGGCTAGATCGATGTGACTTGGAATCGGGGTCCTGACACTGCACCACCGCGGTAGGGTCTGCACCACCGCGGTAAGGTGCTTGCCGTTGTTGGTCTCACCAATGATCCGCGGCCTCAAGCTTAAGAAGATGTTGGTTGATGGTGGGGCCGGGTTGAATCTGATCTCTCCAAGGGTCATTTGCAAACTTCAGATAGCAGAAAAAGAGCTTGAGGTTACCGGCACGTTTCAAGGATTTAAACCCGGTAGGAGTCGTCCTATGGGGAAAATCACGTTGCCAGTGACATTCAGGGTTGAGTTGAAGTACCGGACTGAGAAGATTGTGTTTGATGTGATCGACCTCCCCCGGGCGTACAAAGTAATCCTTGGTCGCCTAGCTCTGGCTAAATTCATGGCGGCATCCTACTATGACAACAGCACCTTGAAGATGCCAGGGCCGATAGGCGTCATTTCCATTCCATCAGACGAGAAGGATGCAATCATTTGCATGGATAAGATGTACCAGGATGCTATCGCGGCAGAGGCCGCGGAGGCCAATGTTCCCGCCAAGGAAAACAATAACAAGAGGAAAGATAACAAGGATGCCTGCAAGGAATCTGGGAAACGTACCTCTCCGGAGTGGGTTGTGTCCGTTAAGGACTTGCCGGAGAGTTCCAACGGCAAAAGATGCAAGGCTGTTGCACTTGCTATGAAAAAGGTCCCGGCAGGGCTGGCTGGCACTGATGGTACCTTCAGGGTCAGTGCCGCCCTTGACGACAAATAGGAAAGCGCGCTTGTTGCCTTCCTACGGGCAAATGTCGATGTGTTTGCCTGGCAACCATATGACATCCCCAGCATTCCCAAAAAGGTAATAGAGCACCACCGTGTTGTCTCCCACATGCTCGACCCATTAAGCAAAAGGTCCAGAAGCAAGCCTTGGACCGGCATCACTTCATTGTCGAGGAGATTAAGAAACTTGAGACAACTGGTCACGTTAGAGGAGTACTACTTCCAACATGGTTAGCAAATCAAGTGGAGGTGCACAAAGCTAACGTGTAGGATCGAAAGTATGTCTAGAGGGGGGGTGATTAGACTACTTGACCAAATAAAAACTTAACCTTTTCCTAATTTTAGTTCTTGGCAGTTTTTAGCTATCTTAGGACAAGTCAAGCAATCATTACACAATTCAAGCAAGCATGCAAAGAGTGTATTGGCAGCGGACAGTAAAGCATGCAACTTGCAAGAATATAAAGGGAAGGGTTTGGAGAATGTCAAACGCTATTGGAGACACGGATGTTTTTCCCGTGGTTCGGATAGGTGGTGCTATCCTACATCCACGTTGATGCAGACTTCAACCCACGAAGGGTAACAGTTGCGCGAGTCCACGGAGGGCTCCACCCATGAAGGGTCCACGAAGAAGCAACCTTGTCTATCCCACCATGGCCATCGCCCACGAAGGACTTGCCTCACTAGCGGTAGATCTTCACGAAGTAGGCGATCTCCTTGCCCTTACAAACTCCTTGGTTCAACTCCACAATCTTGTCGGAGGCTCCCAAGTGACACCTAGCCAATCTAGGAGACACCACTCTCCAAGAAGTAACAAATGGTGTGGTGATGATGAACTCCTTGCTCTTGTGCTTCAAATGGTAGTCTCCCCAACACTCAACTCTCTCTCATAGGATTTGGATCTGGTGGAAAGAAGATTTGAGTGGAAAGCAACTTGGGGAAGGATAGAGATCAAGATTCATATGGTTTGAATGGAATATCTTGGTCTCAACACATGAGTAGGTGGTTCTCTCTCAGAACATATGAGTTGGAATGGTGTATGTGTTCTGATGGCTCTCTCCATGAGTGAAGAGGAGGTGGAGGGGTATTTATAGCCTCCACACAAAATCCAACCGTTACACACAATTTATCAATCTCGGTGGGACCGAATCAGAAAACTCGGTCGGACCGAAATAGTAAACCTAGTGACCATTAGGAATTTTGGTGGGACTGACATGCAACTCGGTAGGACCGATTCGGTTAGGGTTTGGGCATAACGTAATCTCGGTGAGACCGATTGCACAAACTCGGTGAGACCGAGTTTGGCAATAAGCTAACCAGAGAGTTGGTCAGGAAAACTCGGTGGGACCGACTCGCTCTTTCGGTGAGACCGAAAAGTTACAAGAAGGAAACATAGAGTTTACCTTGCATTCTCGGTGGGACCGATTCACTCTTTCGGTGAGACCGAAAAGTTACGAAAGGGAAACAGAGAGTTTGCAAGCCCATCTCGGTGAGAGCGAGATCCTTATCGGTAGGACCGAATTGCTAGGGTTTGGCAGTGGCAAATGACAAGTGAAACTCGGTGGCGCCGGATTGAAAGAATCGCTATGACCGAGTTTGGCTTAGGGTTTAGGTCATTTGTGGATATGGGAAAGTAGCTGAGGATTTTGGAGCATATCATTAAGCACATAAAGCAAGAGGCTCATTAAGCAACACCTCATCCCTCCTTGATAGTATTGGCTTTTCCTAAAGACTCAATGTGATCTTGGATCACTAAAATATAAAATGAAGAGTCTTGAACTTTTGAGCTTGAGCCAATTCTTTGTCCTTAGCATTTTGAGGGTTCCACTTTCACATCCATGCCATGCCAATCATTGAGCTTTCCTGAAATAATCATCTTGAAATAGCATTAGCTCAATGAGCTATATGTTTTTATGAATTACCAAAACCACCTAGGGATAGTTGCACTTTCATAACGGGTAATGGAGGCTTTGAATAGATTTCATAGATCTGAACAAGGCATGCCCAAAGGACCCGTTCCCCTTGCCGCGCATCAACCAGATTGTGGATTCCACTTCCAAGTGTGACTTGCTCTCCTTCCTGGATCCATAATCTAGATACCATCAGATCTTTATGCCAAGGAAGATGAAGAGAAGACCATGTTCATCACCCCATGTGGCACGTACTCCTTCATACGGATGCCTTTCGGATTGAAGAGCGCTGGATCCACCTTTGCAAGGGCAGTACAGATTGGTTTTGAGTCACAGTTGCACAGAAAACGTTGAAGCTTACATGGATGACATTGTGGTCAAGACCAAGTGTCGGGGAAAACAAACAAGGGTATACATTTTCCGCTAACTCGTGCACAGACAAGCTAAGGTCGTGCCAAGATACAAGAGACCAAGATGTTCAAGAAACCAACATGCAACTCAAGAAGACCAGAGTCAAGCCAGAGAGGCAAGATGACACCAGAAGAAAAGCTTCCTTTGCCGGGCCGGCGAGCTCGATAAGGACTTCGCCACCCCCAGAAGTAGACATCCAAGATGTGCCGGCAGGGCCTGCTGGGACTCACGAAGGCAAAACCACCTCACCCGACCACTCCGTGACCCATGTCATCAATTAGTGCGGCGTCAAGCCGCAAAGTGATTAAGTGGCAACCATTCGCCACATGGCGGCCTCTTTCTATAGGAAATGCCTACATGTGACAGCCGTCCTACACGTGTCAAGCGAGCAGGCGTGGAGCTAGCGAAATAGCCCGACAAGGCTTGCCAGGCACCCAATGACGTGACCTTGAGCGGTGCATTTAATGCACCCTGTCAACCTGCCCAGTTAGGCATGAAAGCATTGTTTGTTATCTTATCAGTGCATAATGATTACTTTGCCATTGTGGTAACTCTTAATCTATAAAAGGAGGGCCATCACAACTATAGAAAGGGTTAGAAGGTTGGGCAACATACACACCCATACGCGTGTAGCCACTGCCGCCCCTACCTGCCAAGTGTACTATGCTCCACCACCACTCTTCCACCATCAATCCACCAATGCAGGATTAGGTTTTTACATGTCACGTTGGCCCAAACCTGGGTAAAATTTCCTGTGTGATCTCTACTGTGCTACCCCACGCTAGTCTGCTCTTTAGGCAACGCGACGTCCCCGTGCCGAACCAGCAAGGGGCCCTTGGTCCGATAGGTAGGGGGGTCGCTTGCGCAAACCTTGAAGCGTGGGCAGCGCGCCCTATCCACTATGGCCTACTCAAAGCTTTCGATGTTTACAGCGCCCACAAAGATACAAAGACCAAGTGGGTCCGTCCTCACGGGCTGATCATTCCTCCCTACATCTCGCCCTAGCCGCAGCTGCGATGAGAAGTTGCTACTGGCAGATATGTGCTCCCTTTGGTGGCCAGTGCGGCGTATACACAGCCTAGGCGATGTCCGAAGAAAGATGGGCCGAGGCGCACAGGCACGGTGGCCCCTTTTCTCCATTCCTCCCCCTTCGCCAGCAGTCAAGCTGCTTTTAGCCTTGTACCATCAATGTCAATGACTACCACCCAGTACTCGGTCCAGTGTTTACCCTATTTCAGGAAACCCTGATTGAAACGTCGGTATAAATGCGTTGGTTGGTATCCCGGCAAGCGTGCTCTGGCAAGGCCGTCCGCATTGGCATGATTCATGTGATGGCCGCTGCCTCGCAATAGCGGATGGAAAGGAGAAAAAGGGGGAAAGGACCGGGAGAACTCGGTGCCGCACAAGATGCGTGTCGGCCCATACCGGAAACGAAAAAACTACCCGATTGGCTACCACTCCTCTGGGCATCGCGAGTGTGCGAAGCGCGTGCGGCCCGGTAGAGGAGAAAGGAGCCTAAAATGAAAGCTAAGTCTACATTATCGCTTCTTGTTGACACAATTTTAGATTTTTGCAGTTGATTATCCCTTGAAATTAGTAGATGTTCATGTCGTGAAAACCCTCATGTGATAGAACCTTGGCTAGTTTCTTTGATAGCACCATCGTCCTGTCCCGAGCCACCCTCACTGGATGAGAGGCTACATCGAGAGCTACCTAGGAAAAACCTGTCGGGACTCATCCATGCCAAGATAAATGTTAAGGGCCAGACCCTTACGACAATCGTGGCAATATGATACCGACAAGCATCCAGAGCTGACAGAGCGATTGATCATACAAACAACCACATTTAAAGCTCACAGGGATAAACACGCATTTAAGATTCAGCGGAGAAAATCAGTTTCGCACAAACATGGGGAATAAAGTGACTAAACACAAAGTACACGCAATGTTTGATTATAGGGCAACACAGGAGCGACAACGCCTCGAAACTTGGTGTGAGGGATAGACGAAGCCGTTTAGACGTGGAGGATCCTGGCAGCTCGGGGGCAGCTTTCTCTTTGGCAGCCGCAACATCAGCGCGCTGCTGGTGGCTTCTTGAACCCGTCACCAAGGTCGATGTCTAGATGGCGGCAGGCGATATAGCACAAGACCGTGAAGAGGGCATCGTGGGCAAGCTTCTGGCACTCGGTCGCAAAATGCTCGGCCCTCCCCTCCACGTGCACCTTCAGCTTCTTGATCCTCTCGTTGTAGAAGACTCCTAGCCTAGCGCTTGGAACCTCGAGCTTGTTGACCGAGAAGGCTGGTCCATCCATGCCCATCACCACAGCTTGTGCAGCAAGACGCTCAACGATGTCGATCAGGCTCTTGATCTAGAGTTTGACCTGCTTGGGCTGATTCTTCAGCTTGTCCTCTGCATCTTGCTGAAGACACTTGGCGGTGTCTAGATCCTTGGACAACAGCTGCTGGCAGGACTCGATGGACTCTACCGCACCTTCCAAGGTGCCGATCCTGGCCCTGATATCCATGATGGTGTCGTTGGTGGTATGAAGACTCCGGGTCTTGGTAGAGAGCTAGGACTCCACATCCACCAAGAGGGTCTCCGTCTTCCAAGCTTCTTCTTTTAGAACCTCCACTTCCTTGACACGATCTTTCGTCATCTTATCCACCTCCTGGTCGAGGTCAGCCTTGGGGTTGGACGCGGCAGCCAGGTTGTCAGTAAGCTTCTTCATTTGGGTAGCAGAATCAGTAGCGAGGGCTTCCAGGGCAGCACCATGCTTGTCTTGTAGTTCCTTGATACGCCGGCGTACAAGAGCCTCAAGGTTGTCATCCTTGGCATGAAGAGTGGCTTCGAGCTTCTCCTCATGGCGGGAGATCTCTTGCTCTCTAGCATCCAGGGATGCCTTGCGGTCCACCAGGCGTGCCTCGCGGGCCATGATATCTTTCCTCGTCATTAGGAGTGTCTCTTGCTGCCTCAGGAGCACCTTGAACTACTTGTCGTGCCATTCGCACAACTCCAAACATTTTTCCTTCAGCTTCTGGTCCACCCTGATGGCAGACTCGCGCCGCTCCTTGAGCTCCTGACACTTCTGGTTGTGCCGGGCCTGCATCTCCTTCAGGCCCGCCGCCATGGACTCCATGAAGGACAAATCCATTCCGACGGAGGCTGAGTCATCAGCCTCTCCAGCTCCCAGGTACAGCGGTGTCGGGAGGCGCTGAAGCTCTTCATCAAGCTTCGTGTCCATCGTCGAAGACGGGCCAGGGGCTCCAATTACTGGTAGCGACAACACCATGGCCAGCGTGTTTGAGGAGGGTGGCGGAGTCTTAGCGATGATCCGAGAGGAGGGAATGGATCCATGGTTTGGATGGGAACTTTCACCTCGACAACCACTCCCTCTGCCGGGGCGTCCTCCAAGACTGCTCCACCACCGCCAAAGGATCCTGGGCATTCCCGGCAGAAGGTCCTGTCGCTCAGCAGCAAAAATCTCTACGGCCCCATATACGACATCCCTTCCTATATCAACGACTACCTCTAGCAGATTTGGTTCCTCGGCTTGGGGGCCTACATATGAAAATGATGGCGAACAATAAAGAAACGGACTAAGCAAATGGGGGAATGAGGAGAAGTGATCAGAGCAAGAGAAGGAAAAAGGGAATAAGTGGAGTACCTGGAGAAGTCTGCCGGGCCGGGACCTTAGTTTCTCTCTTGTCGGGCCATGAACTTCGCCCTCTGCCATGGTAGTAACGGCAGCCTTCTGCGTTACCTCATCCATAGAGGGTTCTGTGGGGGTCCTTTCGGCTCGAGTGGCGGGGCAAGCATGGCCCTCTAGGACAGGCTCGCTCTGTGTTGTCTCACCTCCCACTCTGGACGAGAGAGCAGGGAGGCCATCCACGCAGCCTCCGGCAGGTGGGACCACGTCTCCGCTCTTGGACCGGGGGCTAGACTGTGGGGCTTGGCACGGGGTCCTTCGCATTACCCCCCGCCAAGACCGGGCTCTCCGCGCCCCTCAACGACCCAAGACGGTGGATCTTCTTCCGTGGGCGGTAAATGAGGGCGTCCGTGTCCTCCTCCACTTCCCTGCCAGCATTCGCAAAACAAAAGGCCAGTCAGTATGGGTAATCAAGCGTATCGAAAACGCTTATGAAAAACAGGGAAAGTCTTCCTCACTCTTCTTCAATAAGCATGGAGTTCAACTTGAACTCCATGGGTGGCGAGGACTCTCTTCCTCTATTTGGAGGTGGAGGGGCAGAACTCCCCGGCAGGTCCGGTGCCTGGGGTAGCGTCGGGAACTCCGTGGAAGACAAGCTCTGTGAGGAGATCGGGTCGGAGTGGGGGCTGGACTCCAGCTCCATGTCCGCCTATCACTTGGCGGAGGAAGCCTTCGTCCGAGCAAGGTGAGGGCAATGGAGACACGCCAGCTCAACCTTGGTGACCTTGGTGGTGGTCTTCTTCACCCTCTTGGCGGCTGGCGCTGAATCGGTGGCCGCCGCCCCTCGATTGGGAGCACGCATACGAGTGCGTTGGTCTATCACCGGCTCGGGGGTTGAGGCCCAGCCGCAAGCCACTCCTCCTCGAGCCCTACCGCCTCTTCGATCTCCTCCTCCTCCTGAAGCTTCATTACTGCCGTGGCTAGAGCCTCAGCCCGGCAATGTTACCCCCACCAGGCTCTTCCCTGGCAGCCCCTTCTGTTGCCTGTGCCTAGCTACTGCCATGGGAATAGCACCCATCCTTAGCCTTCCCTTAGCCGTTCCCGGCCTTTGCACCCTTGCCATCTCCGCAAGGCGGGCAACATTGTCCTCCTCGACCCTCCTCAAGATATATGCCACCTCCACGGAGGAGGTTCATTTGTACATCCTAGTTTTAGCCCTAGTGTCCTTCTCCACCAGGTTGTTTGACCAATGAAGCTCTTCATCAAGAGTGGGCAGTCGCCAATCACCTGACACCCCTTGGGCTTTACAGTCAGGCATCCATTTCAGTATCTGGTCTCCTACAGAATTGATGTTCAGGGGGATGAAAGTTGTCGGCAGCTTGAACATCTCAAAGCGGCCAAACAACTGGTCGCACAACCAGGCATGGCCATAAACTGAGAAGTTGTTGGCCAACCCTAGGAGCAACCTCATCCTATCCGCAGCATCACCGTACAACCAGGCCGATCTGTCCCTCTCCTGCAATGGCGAGAAGCGGCAGAGAAGAAAATCTACCCCCACATGCTCTGCAGTTAGCCCGACAGCCTTCAAATGGGTGATCCTATTGATTGCTGGGCGTAGCCTATCCTCAGTAAGGCCTTTAGCTCTCCATTCCTTGCCGCGCCCAACACATTCCTTTCGCGCTTCACAAAATTCAGGGGCTTCCTCATCTTGAATCGAGCACCAATCCGCTCTCCACTCATCCCACCTTTCGTGCTGCTTTGCCGGGGATGTAATCCCAGAGCTTCCTCGCCACCCGTGCCATCTAGTTGATGTTTCACATTGTTCTCCACCTGCGGAATGAAATAATGCCGGAACATATCCACATTGGGTTTGACTGTGACGAAATTATCGCACAAATGCGCAAAAATGGCCATGGTCGCCATTGCATTTGGCATGAAATCAAGGAGTTGGAATCCACAAAAACTTTGGGCGCGTCGTGCCCTTCCGGAACGGGCCTCACCCACACATAACCATACCTCGCTTGAAGAATTGGGCCGCTCAAGGTTGATGGGAGGAAGACAATGTCTCCCCTCTGTTTCTTTTTCAGCTCTGCTGCACTCTTGCTTCCCTCAGCAGCAACTTCCTTCACCGCGGCCGTCTGCTTTCCCTTCACTGCGGTTTTCTTCCCAATTTTTGAGGAGGCGATGCGGAAGGAGAAAGGATCTGGTGGGAAGGACGGCGGCGGGTGGAGGATTGAGAGGAGGACCGTCATTTGGATTGAAGAGGAAGACGATGGGAGGGCAAGATGAGAGACAGGTGAACCGTGTCGCTCTGCTTTTCCCTGCGCTTAGCGGGGGGGGGGGGGGAGTGTGGGGCAGGGGCGCCATGCTTTAGAAAGTTACCATTTTTCCTTAACTGGAACAATCCCACGACCCCATGACGCACGGTAATTGGGCAAAGTGAACGTTGAATTGACTGGTCGCCATGGAGACCCGGCATGCACAGCCCTCTCCTGCCACGTGTCCGTGCACTATTTTGGGGCCTAACCCAACGTGCCATGCGACATGTGTGGCTCAGGCCCGGGGGCATTAGGGAAAACAAACAGGGGTATACATTTTCCCCTAACTCATGCATGGACAAGAAAAGGCTGTCCCAAGATACAAGAGACCAACATGCAGCTCAAGAAGACCAGAGTCAAGCCCGAGAAGCAAGATGTCACCAGAAGAAAAGCCTCCCTTGCCGTGCAGGTGAACTCGACAAGGATGGGGCCACCCCCGGAAGAAGACGTCTAAGACGTCCAGACATGGCTTGTCGGGACTCATGAAGGCAAAACTACCTCACCCAACCACTCCGCCACGACCCACGTCGTGAATCAGTGCGGTGTCAAGCTGCAAAGTGACTAAGTGGCAGCCATTCGCCACATGGTGGCCTCTTTCTACATGAAATGCCTACAGGTGACACCCGTCTTGCGGCATGTCAAGCGAGTAGGCTTGGAGCTGGTGAAAAAGCCCGGCAAGGCTTGCCGGGCACCCAATGACGTGACATTAAGCGGTGCATTTTATGCATCCTGTCAGCCTGCAGAGTTAGGTATGATAGGACTGTTTTCTATCTTAGCAGTGCATAATTACTACTTTGCCATTGTTGTAACCCCTTAATCTACAAAAGGAGGCCCATGGCAACTGTAGAAAGGGTTAGAAGGTTGGACAACACACACACACTCATAGGCACGTAGCTACTGTCGCCCTTCCCGGGCAAGTGTACTACGCTCCACCACCACTCTTCAACCATCAATCCACCAAAGCCGGAGTATGGTTCTACGCCTCACGGCAGCCTGAACTTTGTTGAAATTGCCTGTGTGATCTCTGTCGTGCTGCCCCACACTCGTCTGCTCTTTGTGCAACGCGACGTCCCCTTGCCGAACCAGCAAGGGGCCCTTGGTCCCATAGGTGACCGTGGTTTCCCACGATACCAAGGACAGATTAACCCTCATTCAGGATTTAGAAGAGACATTTGCTAATCTACGTAAGATCAACTTGAAGATGAACCCAAAGAAGTGTGTGTTTGGCATTCCTTCCTGCAAGCTACATGGCTTCTTTGTGTCCCACTGGGGGATAGAGGCCAACCACCACAAGATCAAGGCTATCGAGTAGATTCAAGCACCTAAGACAGTTAAGGACGTGAGGCGTTTGACTGGGTGTGTTGGCGTTCTTCAAAATCTTAAAGAAGGCAGGACCCATGGAGTGGACCCCAAAGGCGGACACTACACTGCAAGATTCAAAGACCTACCTGTCCTCTGTGACCACTTTAGTCACTCCAAAACTACAAGAGCCATTTCTTGTGTACTTGGGGGCAACTAATGAAATGGTTAGTGCAGCACTAGTGGCACATCCGGAAGCAGAATAGGCGCTGCCACAACCAGTGTGTCACGGGATTTCTGCGGCCACCTTTGGGACCGGGTGGCCCCTTAGTCGGTTCGGTGGGGGGACGACGTGTTGCACAAAGAGCAGACCAGCAAGCAGCAGCGTGTCAGAGAGCACACAAGAGATTTACCCAAATTTGGGCCGCCGCGAGCCATAAGACACTACTCCTGCTTTAGTGGATTGATGGTGGAATGAATGTGGTGGTGCGTAGTACACTTGTGTTTGTTAACTTTCCAACCATCTAACGCCTCCTACGAGTGCCATGGGCCTCCTTTTATAGATTAAGGGGTCACCAAAGTGGCAAAGTGGTCATTATCCACTGATATGATAGTGAACGGTGCTATCATACCTAACTCTACGGGCTGACATGGTGCATTAAATGCGCCGCTGAGTGTCACACCGCTAGTCGCCCGGCAAGGCCTGCCAGGCTATCTTGCCAGCTCCGCACCTTCTCTCTTGACATGTCACAGGACGGGTGTCATCTGTAGGCTTCTTCTGTAGGAAATTGCTACCATGTGATGAACAGCTACCACTTAATCATCTTGCGGCTTGACACCGCATTGATTGACAACGTGAGTCGCGCTTGAGTGGTTGGTGGGGTGGTTCTGCTCCTGCGAGTCCCGGCAGGCTCTGCCGGGGAGCCTCGGTTGCTTACTTCCTGTGGTGGCCTTGCCCCCTGCTGGGATCGCCTAGCGGGCGAGGGAGGCCCTTCTCTTGCTGATATCTTGCTCCTTAGGCTCGATCTAAGCCCCTCTGAGCTGCATGTTGGTTCTTCAAATCTCTTGGTTCTTTAATCTCTGATTTAAGCTAGTGCTTCAATCTTGATCTCGTGCTAGTGCACAGTTGGTCAACAGACCCAAGGTTTGTTGAACCGACAGAAGCCCCCGGGCCTGCCCCGAAGGCGCTGCTGAGCATTGTTGGGGTTGGTCCAAATAAGTGCACATGAAAGGTTGCTGAAGGGGTTAGCCCCGTATGTTTTCTGTTGCTGCTTCATCAGCCTTGATTTCGGGCCAGTTTCTGGTTTTCCCATGTGCGGCATAAAGCCAATAGTGGTGGGGCCGCTCCAGTGATGGCTCATGAATGACTTTAATGCACGGGGTAGAAACTGCGAATTTACTCTTCCCACAGCGCGCCCTTATCCTTAGCCATGTATGTAGAATGCATCACGTGGGGTAGGTAGCGGAGGCGTGTGACGCAGGAGATTACGTTTGGAAAGGGCCCGTCCGTCTTGAGTTGGTGGAGGAGGGTGGTGGTCATCTGTGGATGGAGCGGCTGCCCTTCCCCGTCCAGCCTATAAAAGGGAGGAGCGGAGGAGCACAGAGTCATCCATCTTTGTTCTCTCCTTATTTTTCCCTTGTTCTCTACTTCTGCCGGCGATGCTGAAGAGAAGATCCAGGGGCCAGACCCCGATCTCCTGTTTTGGACCTCCCTTGGATCTAAGAGGAGGGTTTGGGCGGCGTGGAGCCAACGCCGGGAGTGTCAACCCCGGCGTTCTTGCTGCCGGGTCGCCCGTGGCCTTTACTTCAGTGCGAGGGGACACGAGCAATGATAACCCACAAGTATAGGGGATCACAACAGTTTTCGATAAGTAAGAGTGTCGAACCCAACGAGGAGCTAAAGGTAGAACAAATATTCCCTCAAGTTCTATCGACCACCGATACAACTCTACGCACGCTTGACGTTCGCTTTACCTAGAACAGGTATGAAACTAGAAGTACTTTGTAGGTGTTGTTGGATAGGTTTGCAAGATAATAAAGAGTGCGTAAATAAAAAGTAGGGGCTGTTTAGATAAAGAAACAATAAAGTAAATATAGCGAGTGTGGAAAAGTGGTGGTAGGAGTTGCGAAATTGCCCCTAAGCAATTGACTACTTTACTAGACCGATAGCAATTATTATGTGGGAGAGGCCACAGCTAGCATGTCATCCCTGACTTGGAATTCTATGCACTTATGATTGGAACTATTAGCAAGCATCCGCAACTACTAACGTTCACTAAGGTAAAACCCAACCATAGCATTAAGATATATTGGTCCCCCTTCAATCCCGTATGCATCAATTTCTATGCTAGGTTGAAGCTTCTGTCACTCTTGCCCTCCAATACATAGTCCTATCAACATACAACTAACCCTAGGGTGTGATCCAGGCGCGCAATCATATGATGGGCACCAAAGGACAGCAACATAACCAAAAGAAAATTAAATCAATCATAGCAATTCGTCAACCACCGATAGGACAACGAAAATCTACTCAGACATCATAGGATGGCAACACATCATTGGATAATAATATGAAGCATAAAGCACCATGTTTAAGTAGAGGGTACAGCGGGTTGCGGGAGAGTGGACCGCTGTAGATAGCGGGGGGGGGGGGGAGGTGATGGAGATGTTGGTGAAGATGGCGGAGGTGTTGGTGTAGATCATGGTGATGATGATGGCCCCCAGCGGCGTTCCGGTGCCACCGGAAGCGAGGGGGAGAGAGCCCCCCCCCTCCTTCTTCTTCTTCTTCTTCTTCCTTGACCTCCTCCCTAGATGGGAGAAGAGTTTCCCCTCTGGTCCATGGCCTCCATGGCACGGGAGGGGTGAGAGCCCCTCCGAGATTGGATCTGTCTCTCTCTGTTTCTGCGTTCTCAGATTCTTCCCTTTCACCGTTTCTTATATTCCCGGAGATCCGTAACTCCGATTGGGCTGAAATTTTAACATGATCTCTATCCGGATATTAGCTTTCTTGCGGCGAAATAAGGGCACCAACTGCCTTACGGGGAGGCCACGAGGGTCAGGGGTGCGCCTGACACCCTGGGGTGTGCCCCCTACCTCGTGGGCCCCTCGAGCATCGTCTCGCATGGATTCTTCTTCCCAAAAATCATATATATTCCAAAAAAATCTCCGCCAGTTTTTATTCCATTTGGACTCCGTTTGATATGGATATTCTACGAAATAAAAAACATGCAACAAACAGGAACTGGCACTGGGCACTGGATCAATATGTTAGTCCCAAAAATAATATAAAAAAGTTGCCAAAAAGTATATGAAAGTTGAATAATATTGGCATGGAACAATCAAAAATTATAGATACGACGGAAACGTATCAGCATCCCCAAGCTTATTTCATGTTCGTCCTCGAGTAGGTAAATGATAAAAAATATAATTTTTGATGTGGAATACTACCTAGCATAATCTTGATCATATGTCTAATCATGGCATGAATATTAAGACACGAGTGATTCAAAGCAATAGTCTATCCTTTGACATTAAGACACTAATACTTCAAGCATACTAATAAAGCAAATATGTATTTTCAAAATAACATGGCCAAAGAAAGTTATCCCTAAAAAATCATATAGTCTGGCTATGCTCCATCTTCACCACACAAAATATTCAAATCATGCACAACCCCGATGACAAGCCAATCAATTGTTTCATACTTTTGACGTTCTCAAACCTTTTCAACTTTCGCGCAATACATGAGCGTGAGCCATGGACATAGCACTATAGGTGGAATAGAATATGATGGTGGAGGAGACAAAAAGGAGAAGATAGTCTCACATCAACTAGGCGTATCCACGGGCTATGGAGATGCCCATCAATAGATATCAATGTGAGTGAGTAGGGATTGCCATGCAACGGAGGCACTAGAGCTATAAGTATATGAAAGCTCAAACCGAAACTAAGTGGGTGTGCATCCAACTTGCTTGCTCATGAAGACCTAGGGCAATTGAGGAAGCCCATTGTTGGAATATACAAGCCAAGTTCTATAATGAAAATTCCCACTAGTATATGAAAGTGATAACTCAAGTGACCCTCTATATGAAGAACATGCTGCTACTTTGAAGCACAAGTGTGGTAAAAGGATAGTAACATTGCCCCTTCTCTCATTTTCTCTCATTTTTTTGTTTTCTTTTTTTCTCTTTTTTTGGCCTTTCTCTTTTTTTTCGTCCGGAGACTCATCCCGACTTGTGGGGGAATCATAGTCTCCATCATCCTTTCCTCACTGGGGCAATGCTCTAATAATGATGATCATCACACTTTTATTTACTTACAACTCAATATTACAACTCGATATCTAGAACAAAGATATGACTCTACATGAATGCCTCCGGCGGTGTACCTGGATGTGCAATGATCTAGCGTAGCAATGACATCAAAAAACGGAAAAGCCATGAAAACCTCATGCTAGCTATCTTACGATCATGCAAAGCAATATGAAAATGAATGCTCAAGTCATGTATATGATGATGATGGAAGTTGCATGGCAATATATCTCGGAATGGCTATGGAAATGCCATGATAGGTAGGTATGGTGGCTATTTTCATGAAGGTATATGGTGGGTTTATGGTACCGGCAAAAGTTAAACGGTACTAGAGAGGCTAGCAACGGTGGAAGGGTAAGAGTGCGTATAATCCATGGACTCAACATTAGTCATAAAGAACTCACATAATTATTGCAAAAATCTATTAGTCACGCATAAGGAAGACAATCAACAAATAAATCATGCTCCGACTTCATCACATAACAGTTCACCATACATGCATGCTACGGGAATCACAAACCTCAACACAAGTATTTCTACTAATCCATAACTACCCACTAGCATGACTCTAATATCACCATCTTTATATCGCAAAACTATTGCAAGGAATCAAACATATCATATTTCAGTGATCTACAAGTTTTATGTAGGATTTTATGACTAACCATGTGAATGACCCGTTCCTATCATCTCTCTAAATAGATATAAGTGAAGCAAGATAGTTTAATTCTTTCTAAAAAAGGTATGCCCACTCTCTAACAAGTATAATTGAAGCAAAAGAGCATTCTACAAATGGCGGTTGTCTATGTAAAGAGAAACATGCAATCCAAACTTCAAATAATATAAGTGAAGCACATGAAGCATTCTATAAAGTCATACTCAAAAGATATAAGTGAAGTGCAAAGAGCATTCTATAAATCAACCAAGGACTATCTCATACCAGCATGGTGCATAAAATAAAAATGAAAACTAAATGCAAAAGACGCTCCAAGATTGCACATATCGCATGAACGAAACGAATCCGAAAACATACCGATACTTGTTGAACAAAGAGGGGATGCCTTCCGGGGCATCCCCAAGCTTAGACGCTTGAGTCTCCTTGAATATTTACTTGGGGTGCCTCGGGCATCCCCAAGCTTGAGCTCTTTCCTCTCTTCCTTCTTCTCACATCGAGACCTTCTCGATCATCGAACACTTCATCCACACAAAACTTCAACAGAAAACTCGGTAAGATCCGTTAGTATAATAAAGCAAATCACTACTATAAGTATTGTTTCAAACCAATTAATATTTTGTTTTTGCATTGAGTCTACTGTAATATAACTTTTTCATGGCTTAATCCACTAATATAAATTGATAGTTTCATCAAAACAAGCAAACTATGCATCAAAAACAGAATCTGTCAAAAACAGAACAGTCTGTAATAATCTGTACATTAACCGTACTTATGTTAATTGAAAATTTCTACCAAAATTAGGAAAAATAATAATTTTTTATAGGAAGACATTGCAAAAAGAAGCAGAACCATTTGACGTTCCAGCTAAAAATGTAAAATCGTGCACTACAGCCAATGTTTCTGTCCTGCACCGTACAAACCATCAAGCGAATGTAGACATCCTAAAGGCAAACCTTGGCACATTATTTTTATAATACAATGGAATTGTACAAGGGGATAATTATTTTTATTGAAAATTTTCTGTAATCAATATTCACAAAGTTTCCGTGAGCATGAACAAAGTTCAAGGCTAGCTCCCACTTCAACAATGCTTGTCTTTCTCACTTTCGCTTTCCTTTTTAAAAAAATTTTGGGTTCCCCTCTTTATCTTTTTTGTTTTTAAACTATATAAAAGCACTCAATAGAAATAAATGACTCTCTAAAACTTCCGAGTTGTCTCCCTGGCAGCGCTTTCTTAAAAGCCATTAAGCTAGGCATATAGTGCTCAAGTAATGGATCCACCTGGATCCCAAGGTATATCAAAGCCAATTTTAATTAACAATGATTTGTAATTTAGTGGTGAGCACATGGTAACATATATCATGTAATGACGAAGTCTAACTCTCTTCCTATGCATCGGCATGTCATAAAAGAACAATTCATGCACACATAATAAAGGCCAATGCATAGTATAAACAGTTTCTTGCAATTTTATCATATTGGAAACATCGAGAGGTGGAGATATAGTTCCTCTCTCATAATAATTGCAAGTAGGAGCAGCAAGCACATGCATATTATATTCATCAAAATCATCATGTGCAACGATAAAAGGCAACCCATCAATATAATCCTTAATAAGTGCAAACTTCTCCGATATAGTGTAGTTGGGAGAATTCAAAAAGATAATAAACCCGTCATGCGTGGGTGCAATAGCAAAAATTTCATGTTTAACACAAGGAACTATAGCAAGTTCATCTCCATAAGCATAATTCATATTGGCATCTTGGCCACAAGCATAGCAAGCATCATCAAAAAGGGACATTTCAAAAGAATCAACGGGATCATAACAATCATCATAGCAATCATCCTCCGGTAAGCACGAAGAGAAAGTAAACAATGTATGAGTTGAAGAGTTACTCTCATTAGAAGGTGGGCACGGGTAGCTAATCCGCTCTTCCTCCTTTTCTTCTTCGCTCTCCTCATCATCTTTTTCATCTAATGAGCTCACAGTTTCATCAATTTCTTCTTCCATAGACTCCTGCAAAAGATTAGTACTCAATATATGGTTCAACATTGCCATTAGAAGAGTAGCATAATTATCATAGCAATATTTAAGTATGGCAAAATTTTCATATTTGTAAAGAGTAGCATCATACTTTTCAATCAAAGAAGCAATTTCATAAGCACCCTTAAAAGCAACAATTTTTTCAATTTATTGAACATCATAGTAACTATAAACACCCTTAGCATAAGAGGATACGATTCCATTATCACTAAACAAACATTGGTAGGGAAGGTGTTTCTTAGGGTCTTCAGAACAACAAGTATAATCATATATTTCACATAAATTCCAAGCATAGCATTGCAAATGATGAATTTGATCCAGTAAAGTTTTCCCTTTTTCAGATATTCGGTGTCGCACAAAACAAGCATGCTCATCTAAAGATTTGCCCTCAACTAAGCTAGTTGGGGTTTCAGCATGAGCACATAGGGATCGAAGATGATCCAAGTAATAAGCTTCAGCAATGTGATAGATTTTCAATGGTTCTTCAACCATTGGTTTAGTAGGTACAACTATTTTTTTTGGTATTTTGCGTTTCCTACCCATAACTAAAGATAGAAAACAACTAAGAATAGAAAATAAAAATTACTTAGTGATAAAGCAAACAAGCACACACGAGAATATTCACCCCACACTATTGCTCCCCGGCAACGGCGCTAGAAAAAGGTTTTGATAACCCACAAGTATAGGGGATCGCAACAGTTTCGATAAGTAAGAGTGTCGAACTGAATGAGGAGCTAAAGGTAGAACAAATATTCCCTCAAGTTCTATCGACCACCGATACAACTCTACGCACGCTTGACTAGTTTACCAAGAACAAGTATGAAACTAGAGGTACTCACTACAAGAAATATGTCAACTTGTGACCACCACTATTGGTCACTGAATGGTGACTGTTTTCAATTTCTGACCTTTTTGTGACAAAAAACATAAGGTCAAAAGCTGGCCGTCGTTAACTGACTATAACGACCTTTCTTCTGGAATGGTCGTAGACGTTTATGACCAAACAAAAGGTCGTAGATTTAATGACCAATTATTTTGGTCACTAGCAATCCGACCACACCACGTCAGATCCACCGTGGCAAGTTGACGTGGCAGAATTATGACCAAATGAAAAGGTCGTAAAATAGAATCAGCCCGGTCCATTTCAGCCGTCTACATGGGCCAAGTCCAATAATTCGGCCCGTTTAATTTTCTCTCTCTTTATTTTGCTTATGTGCATGGGCCTGGCCCAATAATTTGGCCTTTTATTTTCTAGGAATGGAGCCTTTTTCTGATGAATTGTTTTTATAGTCTATTATTGTTTTGGGCCGCAGCCTTTTTAGTCTAGTTCGATTTGGGCCTTGGCCTTTTTATTTTCTGGTATGCAGGCTTTTATAAAAAATTTTCTTACAGTCATTTCGTTTTTTAGCCCAAGCCTTTTTGGTCTAATTCTTGTTTGGGCCTTGGTTCTCATTTTGCATAACTATAAATAGAAAGGCCCAGGAGCACAAGTGATCCACAAGTGATCCACAAGCCCAGGTGCACAAGTGATCCACATAACTTCACAGAAAATAAACAAAATGATCCACAAGTGATCCAGGTTCACAAGATCACATAACTTCACAGAAAGGCCCAGGTGCACAAGTGATCACATAACTTCACAAGATCCATGTGCTCTAGTTTAAACAGCAAAATGCAACAAAATGCAACAGCTCTCAACTCAGCTCCCAGGTTCACAGGTTCAAAATGCAACAACTACCTTAGCTCAAAGACAAAGAGGTTCACAGCACAGCCATCAAACTACCTTAGCTCCAAAGAGAGCCATCAAGTGGGCTAACTTCTCTTCTTGTTCTTGAGACTTCTTGCGCAGCAGCTCAAGTTCCTTGCCACATGCAGCTTCAGATTGTTGCGCCTTCATCTTGATTGCCGCTAATTCTTCTTGCACTAGTTTAGCTTGAAGCTCGGACCTCTCCAGCTTCTGCTCAAGGCCACGAACATGAGCAACCACTTCAGCAGTTGCTTTGAGGGAGTTGTTCCTAGATGACTGGAGCCCAACATTCGTGAGGAATGTGCTTTGCTTGACAGATTTCAACAACACTTGTTCGACAATTTGAACAGTAGACTTTGGCTCTTCACCTTCTGGTACCGGCGCGTCCTTCATTTTTTCAATCTCAAGCTAGCATATGGAGGAAAATGATAGGCATTAGTGGATAAACCAAACCAGCACACAAATGGATTATTTGAAGTAACCAAACCAGCACACAAAATCTATAAAAGAAGATGATGACTAGTGACCTGGGACATGCAATTGGAATAATATGATCGCTTCATTAAGCCTAGAATGGTGGTTCTATATAAGATGGCTTCCCGACTAACCTTCAGATCAAATTTCATCATGTCATAAAAAATGCAAGAAATAGCTACAGCAAGTTCTGATATCTTTGTTGAACTATCAAACAACATCAAAGCATGGAACACAGTGTGTGTGAATCAAATAGCATGGAACTATCTTCATTAAGCCGTTCTGATATCTTTATTAAGCCTAGCATGGAACTATAAGCATGGAACTATCAAACAGCATCAAATCATGGAACTGGCTCCGAATCAAACAGCATCAAATCATCAAAGCATCAAACGGCATCAAAGCTGGCTATGAATCAAACAGGGCATGGACAAAGCATGGAGTGACTTACTATAGCAGTCTTGACTGGCTTCGAAAACCCGTGCTTCTTGCTGTTGTGGGTGGCCTTAAACAAGTCAATCGCAGACAGCTCCTCACCCTTACGCTCTTCTTTCTGAAATGTTTTTCAACAAAAATCAAAATGTTATTCAGCAAGAATCAGAAATGTTATTCAACGAGGATCAAACGGTAAGGTCTCTAGAGAAAAGTTCTCATGGTGGCAAAAAAGTGTGTTGTGTAGTGCCTGGAACCAGTTCTCTGATTGTACACGACTTTTTCTCGATTCATCTTGTTCGACACACAGGTTCCCTACAAAAAAGCATACTGTTAGCATGATCTAGCACTAGCATATCATGTGCAGAACATAAAGCATCAAACAAAGCAGAGACAAACCTTGTGAATTGGGGTAGACCACATCTCCACCAGAGCTTGCCATTCACCATCCGTCAGATCTGGGACCGGAGACTTAATGCTGACTTTGTTTGCAGCTACGGTATCAAAATACTTCTTCTTGATCTGATGGCGTCTGTTCTTTGAATGTTTCTGCAGAATATCTTTGCACGTGGTCTTGATGGTCTCCGAGTCCGCGTTCATCTCAAAATTTGCCTACGAAGACAGTAAACAACGTAGGAACAATATTAGTGATCATGCATAGGAGTAACAGAAAATAGATAGCACATTAACAATGAAACAAGTAGCTTATAGCACCTTTCCCAAAGTAGTTCTCCAATAGACTAGCATTTTTTGTATAGCTTGAAGTGAGGAAGAACCGGAACATGGCTTCTTGCGATGAGTCCATACTCAAAAGCAAGCTTTGCTGACTACAGAGGCTTCTCTGGATGCTTCATCCCTTTGGCAATTTGGATAGGCACCTTGCTACCAAGCGACTTGGTGATCCTCTCTAGCCCTTTGCCCTTTCTAAGTCTAGTCTTGGTCGCCATTGCATCTGAAAATGAAATTGAACTCATCAATTAGAATAGAAATCGACAAATGCAGGAATCGACAAAAGCATACATGATCATTCCAGTTGGAAAATGCACTAGTAAAAGATAGCATTGCAAAGGTCAGCTTGCCTGATTGAAGCACAAGTTGCTGTTCTTCTTCATTGATGACAGCATTCCTGTCAATACAAGGTGCAACAGGGCTGAGGTCTGTGTGGACAGTGCCTGCTTCATCAATGCAGATGGTTCCTCCTTCATCTAGGTAGGCAGTGCCACATCCATCCATGCTGAGAGTGGTTCCTTCATCCATGTGCGGCAACTCATCACCCATTTGCACCGAGGTCTCAGAGTCCATGCGCAGCAGACTTTCCTGATGGTCCGTCGCAGTCGCCATCTTTGCTTTCTGCCTTGTGACTCTATCAAGGGCAGGTTCATCAGGTTCCAGGATCCTCTTTTTTTGTCCTAGAGCTGGGGCCATCACCCTTCCTGGAGGCATTGCAGCAGATGTTTCTGAGCTCTTGTTCTTCTTGCTGACTGTCTTCTTAACACCAGGCCTCTTCGTCCTAGATTCCTTCAGTGCCTCGTATAAACAGCACAGAAAAAATCATTAGATCACAAGAGAAATATGTGAGCACAAGGAATAACATAGCATAAAAGAGCCCAACCCTCCAAGCAAGACAGAGTTTGCACCTTAATAGTCTTGTTCACTACAACATCATCCACTTCTTATCCATCATTAGGACTGTACTCTGGGTAATCATTGATAACTCCACTACCTTCTTGAACCTCATCACTTCTACCTTCTTGTACACCATTTGTTTTCCTAATCATCGACGCTATTACACCGATGCCAAGGGACTGGAACATCCGATTGTTCCTCATGATATTTCTAGCCCTAACCTTCTTGTACTCGGTGAGAGGTTCTTCTTTGTATGATAAAGGAAACATAACTATTAGGTGAATGTTTGGAATGCATGGACAGGCAGCCAAACATATCTTATGAAATTTTATTATCATTTAATCCTAGTTATTCAGGTAAGGAAGACTAACAACACACAGGCACAATTAAGCCAGCTTATTTAGATTGCAGTAATACATTTCAATTAGCATATTAAGATAGAGATTTTATGAAACTGACAGTATAACCACAAGGAGCAAGTTGCATACCAACGGTTGGCCTCAAGCTTGACCTTATCATCCTTGCCATGGATTATCTTGAGGTGGTGCTTGCAAAATAGAATAAACAACAATCTGATACAACAGGGATAAAGTAAAATGATGCACTTGTATCAATAAAGGAAAACATTTGGACCATCATGCACATACAGTGATGTAGTGTTATTAATTAAGCAAACATGTAAGTGCAGTAAACCAGTATGCATGTACACTGGAAATATATGTACACTAAACAAGCAAGCAAGCAAAGTGCTACTGATAGAAACAACCAAGCAATGAAGGAAATTGAAGAGAAGCAAGCAAGTACTATTGATACAAACCCTAATTAATAAGCAAGCAAGTAGCTTCTTCTCCATGTGCTACTGAAACAAGCAAGTACTGCTGATGGAAACCCTAATTAAGCATCTTTCCTATCAAGCAACATGTATGTTAGCAAGCAACATGAACTAGCATGAACTAGTGAATTGGTGTCATGTACACATGTCTGACAACAAGCTAGATGAGTATATCATGAGGACCTTCAAACAACTAGATCTTGCCACTTGTAAAGCATGAAACAATAGTACTTGAAGAAGTACATAAGCAGATGAAAAAAATATTCTCAACTAATATTGTGCTGCCTCTACACACCAAAAATGGCTACAAACTAGAAGAGACACAAGTTAAGACATTTCGACAATTAGAATCAACCTTCATGTATTATATTACAACTAGTCATACTGCCTTGACACACCAGGAATTCCAATATCGCAATAAGTACTAAGCATTCTCGTGTTCACTGGAAAGAAGAACACAAGCTTCATGCACATATCATGAAAGAAGAACACTGCTACAAACCCCAGTAGTGCTACTGATAGCAAAGTGCTACAAGCAATCAAGTACATGTTCATACTAACCCTAGTTGCAAGCAAGCAAAGTGCATAAGTGCTACTAATACCAGAAAGCAAGCATGGAAAGTGCTATTGATAGAAACAACCATAGTGCTACTGACAGTAACAAGCAAGCAAGGAAGGAAATTGAAGGGCAACAAGCAAGAAAGTACTGTTGATACAAAGAAGCAAGCAAGTAGCTTCTTTTCCAAGTGCTACTTGTAGCGACCCGACCCGAATGGATCAAGTCTACTGTGCTCCGGTGTCATCCCTGGATCAGTAATGCTGACACCACATAGTACTTTGAAGGATTTATAGCAGAGTGGCAATCACACACTTATTACATCGATATCTCAAAAGAGAACTTATTACAATAATATGGCTTAAGGCCATCTAATAAGGATAACAGCGGAAGACTTGGAAGATAAATGGGTCCATCAACTCCAACGGCATCACTGAGTATAGAACCACGACCTAAAAGCACCTTAATCGTCGTCTGAAAAGTCTGCAACATTAACGTTGCAGCCCGAAACGGGTCAGCACATGGAATATGCTGGCAAGGTAACACATAGAGAGTAATGGAATGAAATATCTATACTATATGCATATTTGGCTGGTGGAAAGCTCTATGGTTACTGTTTTGCGTAAAGCCAGTTTTTCCCTACTGCAAAGGAATAAATTTATTTAACTATCATGGTGGTTGTTAAACATTGAGAATGGTTGACAGCATTCTCAATCCCAATTAAAAGTAGTCATCAATAACCCAACAATATTAATTTAGAAGTAACATGTTGATATTCACATGATATTCAGGTACTAGATACTCAAGATGTCCATAACCGGGGACACGACTAATCATGATTAGTTTATTACACTCTGCAGAGGTTTGCGCACTTTTCCCCACAAGACTCGATCGCCTCCGTTGGATTTCTTGCACTACCGGTGTTTGAGAAACGGATGACCGAGACACAGTCTTTCAGAAGCGCTAGCACCTTAGGATGGATAGACCGGTACAACTAGATCCATAATTTAGTACACAAGCTCTCAGCATATGTTCCAAAATTTCATTGACTCTCTCGGTCTGTCCATCTGTCTGCGGATGAAAAGCGGTGCTGAACTCTAGCCTGGTTCCCAAAGTTTCATGCAACTGATTCCAAAACTTTGAGGTAAATTGGGTTCCTCTGTCTGATACAATACTCCTTGGAACTCCATGCAAACAAATGATCCTAGTCATGTATATCTTTGCCAACTTAGCACTGGTGTAAGTGGTCTTGACTGGAATGAAATGTGCTACCTTCGTCAAACGATCAACTACTACCCACATCGAGTCATATCCCGCCTTCGTCCTGGGTAGTCCTATGATAAAATCCATGCCTATCTTATCCCACTTCCATTCGGGTATCGGCAGTGGTTGCAACAATCCGGCTGGCTTCTGATGTTCTGCCTTCACTGTATGACATATGTCACAAACTGCTACATATGCTGCAATATCCTTCTTCATTCTGGTCCACCAGAATGTCTCCTTCAAATCCAAATACATCTTGGTATTTCCTGGGTGAATCGAATATGGTGAATCATGTGCCTCTTGTAGAATCAACTTCCTGATCTCCGGGTCATTTGGCACGTAAACACGGTCCTCAAACCATAGGGTATCGTGCTCATCCTCACGAAATCCCTTTGCTTTTCCTTTGCTTAGTTTCTCCTTTATAGAATCAATCTCTTTGTCAGATTTCCGAGCTTCTCTGATTTTATCCATCAATGTTGAGTGAATCTCCAATGATGCTACATAGCCTTTCGGAACTATCTCTAAACTTAGTTCGCGAAGGTTTTCTGCTAACTCCTTGGGTATTTCTCCCGTCATTAACGTATTGACATGGCTCTTACGGCTCAATGCGTCAGCTACTACATTAGCTTTACCGGGATGGTAATGCAATCTCATGTCATAATCCTTGATGAGCTCCAACCATCTCCTTTGCCTATGGTTCAACTCCTACGTGAAAATGTACTTCAAACTCTTGTGATCCGTGTACACCTCACAATGATTTCCAATGAGAAAATGTCTCCGTGTCTTCAATGCATGCACTACGGCTGCTAACTCCAAATCATGCGTGGCGTAGTTCAACTAATGAGGCTTCAGTTGTCGTGAAGCATATGAAACAACTCTTCCTTCCTGCATAAGCACTACTCCAAGTCCTCGACGTGAAGCGTCACAATACACCTCATAATCCTTGCTCTGATCTGGCAAAATCAACACTTGTGAGGTAACCAATCGTTTCTTCAACTCCTGGAAACTAGCCTCACACTCCTAAGTCCAATTGAACTTGGTATCCTTCTTCAACAACTCCGTCATAGGTTTTGCAATCTTTGAAAAGTTCTCAATGAATCTCCGTTAGTATCCTGCGAGTCCAAGAAAACTCCGGATCTCTCCAACTATCGTTGGTGCTTCCCATTCTGTTACGCTCAACCTTTGTGGGGTCAACTGCTATCCCTTCTCCGAATATAACGTGTCCGAGGAATCCTACTTCCTTCAACCAACATTCACATTTGCTAAATTTGGCATATAACTGATGTTCCCTTAGTTTCTCCAAAACCAAACGCAAATGTTCCTTATGCTCTTCTTCATTCTTCGAATAAACCAGGATATCATCAATGAACACTACGACGAACTTATCCAAAAACTCCATAAACACTTTGTTCATCAGGTTCATAAAATAGGCAGGCACGTTAGTCAATCCAAATGACATAACGGTATACTCATACAGTCCATATCTTGTGGTGAATGCTGTCTTAGGTATGTCCTGCTCTCGAATCTTCAACTGGTGGTACCCTGATCGCAAATCGATCTTGGAAAACACTTTAGCTCCTTGCAAACGATCAAACAGATCATTAATCATTGGCAGTGGGTACTTGTTCTTGATGGTTATTTCATTCAATCCACGGTAATCTACAACCATCCGTAATGATCCATCCTTCTTCTCCACTAGAAGTACGGGTGATCCCCAAGGCGACGAACTTGGGCGTATTTAACCTTTCTCCAATAACACCTTAATCTGATTCTTAATTTCTACCAAATCCTTTGCTGGCATCTTGTACGGTCTCTTTGATATTGGGCCTGTACCTGGCAATAACTCAATCAAAAACTCAATGTCTCTATCCGGTGGCATGCCTGGCAACTCTTCAGGAAATACGTCAGGAAAATCGTTTACCACTGGTACTTCCTCCTGCACTACTCCTGTTAGGCAGTTTACTTGTGTCCTATTTGGCACATGCCGGGATACATACTTGATCCTTCTTCCTTCCGGCGTTGTAAGAAAAATTGACTTACTAGCACAATCGATGTTTCCTCCATACATCGACAGCCAATCCATACCGAGAATTACATCCAGACTTTGGGATTCCAGAATAATTAAATCTATTGGGAAAACATGTCTTCCTATGCTTAATGGAACTTGAAAACATCCTTGACTGGCCATGTATTCTGCTCCTGGCGAGCTTACTAGCATAGGTGTTTTAAGAATCCTAGTGGGCAGGCTATATTTTTCCACAAATCCCCTTGATATGTATGAATGTGATGCACCAGTATCGAAAAGAACGAGTGCAGTAAATGACTTAACCAAAAACTTACCGATTACAGCATCAGGCTGATCTTCAACTTCCTCCATGTTAACGTGGTTCACCTGTCCCCTATTGAAAGGGTTCGGCTTCTTCCCTGAGCTTCCATTGCCATTTCCATTCTGGCCTTTAGGACATTCATTGGCATAATGTCTGGTCTTGGAACACTTGAAACAGGTGACTTGACTCAGATCTCTATTGGATGGGGTTGATGGGGTGGTCCGGTTCTGGCCGTTGCTTCCTCCATTCCCATTACCATTCTTATGGCCATTGTGGTTGTGCGAACTACCTCCTCCATGGGTATGCTGAAACTGAAATCCCGATTTAGGGGTAAAATGGGGCTTCTGCTGGGCTCCAGGGTTATACTTCCCCTGTCCATACTTCCTCTTGCGGTTCTCAATCTGTTGTTGCTTCCCTTCAATCATGCTGGCACGATCTACCAACTCCTGGTAGTTGTTGAAACTTGCTACCATCAACTGCACGCTTAACTCATCATTCAATCCTTCCAGAAACTTCTCCTGTTTGGTTGCATCCGTAGCAATGTCATCTGGGGCATAACGTGCTAACTTGCTGAAGTTGTCAACGTACTGGCCAACTGTCCTTCCTCCTTGGCGTAAGTTGCGAAACTCACGCTTCTTCATGGCCATAGCTCCTGCTGAAACATGTGCAGTGCGGAAAGCTTGCTGAAACTGATCCCATGTGACAGTGTCAACTGGGAAAGTGGGTGTGAAATTCTCCCACCATGCTGCCGCGGGTCCTTCTAACTGGTGTGCGGCAAACTTCACTTTCTCACCATCTGTGCATCCTGCAGTGGTCAACTCCCTTCCTATCTTGCGGAACCAATCGTCTGCTACTATCGGCTCGATGCTACTGTAAAACACCGGCGGATTCAGCCTAAGAAAACGGGCTAAGTGGTCAACATGTGGTGGTGGTGGTGGTGGGTTGTTGTTGTTGTTTTGCTGGTTCTGGACTAACATCTGCATCAATTGATTCTGTTGCTGGATCAACTGAGTGAGCTCTGGTGGAAATCCATTGTCACGTCTTGGAGGCATCTGAGGGTTTTAGAAAAGAAGAGATATAAGAATAGAATGAGGTCTAAAGAGAAAACACTACCCTAATGCACATGAGCAAATTCACACAAAATCACTTCATTCAACCAAACAAGGGCTTACAATTGATCTAGCTATCGCAAAAGTGCTCGAACTATAGTGTTTACATGGGGGGAAATACTACTAATAGTTGGTGGTCATCTAGAAATTTGAACCGGTGGAAGACTCCATGATGTCCGCTCCAGCTTCGTCTTCAAAGTCGGGTTCACTTGAATCCGAATCGGTGTCGTCCATGATGATGTAGTTGTCCGGACATGCGACGTACATGTCTTCCTTCCTGGATGCTAACTCCCTCTTGAGTTCTTCAATCTCCTGCTTAAGATCGACGTTGTGTATTGCTAGAGCTACGATCTTGTCCATGTAGTCCTTGTGTGTAGCCTTCAGTTCTCCTTCTAGCTCGATGATCCTAGCCTTCGCATTCTTCAACTCTATCATATCATTGCACATCTGGTTCTCGTGGCGTCGAATGTGCTGGTTTAACTCCTGGATAAAAGCTGCAATGGATCTATCCTTCTTTGTGGTGACTAACTCCCATTGTTCATCTCGGCGTCCGCAAATCTGGTAGATAGTGTCCTTGAGGTCTTCTTGATAAACTTCTCCAATGCGTCCTCTGGTGATATGGGCTGCCATGCTCCTTCCTAAACTCCAAGTTGGTGCATTGAAAACACTATCTATGGGCTTCGTGATTGGCGCGCGCGCCCTTCCCGGAACATGAGCTTGAATCTTCCAGCGCTCCTCTTCAGGCAGAGTGGTGTTGAAGGTTCCCGTGAAGCTTGGTAATCCAATGTTTAGGTACTTGGTGACTTCCTTCAAGTGAAACCCAAAAGGTGTGCCTTCATCCGGTTGAGCGTACTTAATCTTTGCGTCCTTCATCCTAAAGAGTAGAAAAGATGAGGAGTTAGAAAATGAGGAGAGAATAGTGATCTATGGCTTTAACTTAGTGGTTGTGTCCTACAGTCAGCGTGTGCTCTGATACCATCTCTGTAGCGACCCGACCCGAATGGATCAAGTCTACTATGCTCCGGTGTCATCCCTGGATCAGTAATGCTGACACCACACAGTACTTTGAAGGATTTATAGCAGAGTGGCAATCACACACTTATTACATCGATATCTCAAAAGAGAACTTATTACAATAATATGGCTTAAGGCCAACTAATAACGATAACAGCGGAAGACTTGGAAGATAAATGGGCCATCAACTCCAACGGCCTCACTGAGTATAGAACCACGACCTAAAAGCACCTTAATCATCGTCTGAAAAGTCTGCAACATTAACGTTGCAGCCCAAAACGGGTCAGCACATGGAATATGCTGGAAAGGTAACACATAGAGAGTAATGGAATGAAATAGCTATACTATATGCATATTTGGCTGGTGGAAAGCTCTATGGTTACTATTTTGCGTAAAGCTAGTTTTTCCCTACTGCAAAGGAATAAATTTATTTAACTATCATGGTGGTTGTTAAACATTGAGAATGGTTGACAGCATTCTCAATCCCAATTAAAAGTAGTCATCAATAACCCGACAATATTAATTTAGAAGTAACATGTGGAGATTCACATGATATTCAAGTACTAGATACTCAAGATGTCCGTAACCGGGGACACGGCTAATCATGATTAGTTTATTACACTCTGTAGAGGTTTGCGCACTTTTCCCCACAAGACTCGATCGCCTCCGTTGGATTTATCGCACTACCGGTGTTTGAGAAACGGATGACCGAGACACAGTCTTTCAGAAACGCTAGCACCTTACGATGGATAGACCGGTACACCTACTTTTCCCTACATCTGCTAGTCTACCCTGTAAGAGTTCGCACGACTTAGTCAACTATGCCAGAGCCCATAATGGCTTGTGGCTGCACACGTAAGTTTCTAGCATGAAAGTTCTGATGATCCCTTTGAGCCTGGGTGGCGGTCCAAAATAAAACAGGCAAGTCTTGATAGACATCAGGTGCCTCAATCCACCCAGATGTGTGTTTAAGTTGCCACCTTAGATAAACCATTAAAATTATCAATCTCACATCTGTCATGGATATCACTCACCCAATCCACGTCTACTAGCATAGCATGGCATAATAAGCAAACGTAGAAGTAACTCCCAATGGTTTCATAATAAACAGGTAATAGGTACTGCCTCATCTACTTCCCCTCCCACAATTTAATTAGATCCTAATCATGCAATGTGTGAGGATGGATCTAATGCAATAAAACTGGGTTGTAGAAAAGGTATGATCAAAGTGTTACTTGCCTTGCTGATGATCCACGAGTCCTAGAGATTCGAAGTAACAAGCGGCGCAATCCGGGTAATCCATCGCAGACAAACAACAAGCACACAATAAGTACTCACCTAATGCACAGGTAAAACTCAAACAAAAGATCGAACCAGATAGTTCAACTTGAGAACTCCGGTTGCAAAGAGAGAAAGAACTGAACAAAGAAACCGAAAACAAATGGCGGAAGAAAACAACTCGGTTCTAGCAAGTTGAAACTAGGTCAAATTTTACCGTAGCAAAAACTGGTTTAAGTTGATTAGTCGGAACGGCGGTTTCGAAATGAATCTCCAGGCGCTTGAATCACCTGATTCCGATAAACGAGCGAGAAGATAAACTAGAATAAAGATCGAATCTGAGATCGCGATCGTGGAATAAATCCGACGAAAAGAAAAAGAAGAACGGTTGAACGAACGGACGTTCGTTAACCTAGAAGAATCCGGTGATCACGTTCGTTAGGACGAACGGTCCGGCGAACGGTCTCGAGACAACTAAACCGGAAAGAAAACGAATCCGATCTAGGGTATCAGAAAAGAAAACCGAAACGAAAAACCGATCTAGAAAACCGGAACGGTTTAGAGAAGAACCGGAAAGAAAACAAATCGGAAGAGAAGAAAAGAATCGGAACGGTTTAGAAGAAAAACCGAACTGAGGGGAGAAAAAGAGACGCGGGGCAACCTCGGCGAGGCTCCGGCGACGGCGTTGGGCAGCGTAGGCGGCGGTGAGCAAAGGGGCAGCGGCGGCGGCACTAGGGCGGCGTGGCGGTGACGCAGGGCGGCGGCGGCGTGGGCAAAGGGCGGCGCGGGCGCGGTGGAGGGCTTGGGCTTGATGTGATGTTTAGAGGGGGGGGGTGTATTTATATAGGTGAGGGGAGAGGGTTTTCTTGGGGGAAGGGGCAAGAAATAAGAGAAGGAGAGGGAGTCCAAAAAAAGCAAACGGAGTCCTACTAGGACTCCTAGGGCGGCGGCGGCGGCTTCCTGCCTGCGCGCGGCGTGCTAGGGCAGCCCGGCAGCCTGGCCGGCCGGCCTGCTGGGCCTTTGGCCCAGGGGCGCTGCGGGAATTTTTTTTAAAACGGTTTCGCGCGCAGAAAAAAAACGGAAAAGAGAACTAAATGAACTACAAAACTTCTAAAGTAAATTATCCCCGACTCCTAAAGATGAGTCGAACAAAATGAACTTTTCTCGGGACCTAAAATGCAAATTTTGAAAATGCGCATTTTTCCCTATCCAAATAAAAGGCAAATAAACTCCGACAAAACCAATGATCCTCTCTTCAAAATTTGAGAAGAACTCAAATATGAAAATAACGAAATCTCCAACTCTCTCCGAGGGTCCTTGAGTTGCGTGAAATTTCTAGGATCGACAAAAATGCAAGAAAATATGATATGCATGATGATCTATGTATAACATTCCCAATTGAAAATTTGGGATGTTACACTACTGATACAAGCAAGTAGTGCTGTTGCAAACCCTAATTCACCATCTATGCTAGCACATACTGATACAAGCACCATGAACCAGACATCATCCACTTCCTCATCCCCTAAAATCATCCACTTCCTAATCCATCCCCATCCCCTAAAATCATGCACTTCCTCTCCAACATGAACCCTAAACCATGAAGCGGATCAAATGAACCACCAGGAGGTCCTAACCCTAACCCCATGAACCCCATGAAGCCTAACCCTGACCCCATGAACCCTAACCCTAACCCCATGAACATCAAGAGATCCAGGAGATCCTAACCCATGAGGGGGATCGACCAGAGGGGAGATGGATCCACCAGAGGAGGGGAGATGGATCAAGGGGAGAAGTACCTAGGGGGAGATGATGTTGATGATGCAGTGGTGGTCGTCATCGATGTAGCCACCGTCGTCGTCGATGTAGTCGATGTAGCCGCCGTCGTCGTTGATGTAGTCGATGTAGCTGCCGTCGTCGTTGAAGTAGTCGATGCGGGTGATGTAGGGCAGCGCGACGCGGTGGGGCAGCGCGGCGGGGAGCGGGGGAGGGAGCGGGGCGGCGGGGTGGCACGGAGCAGGGGCACGGAGCGGGGTGGCGCGTCCGGGGCGGCGCTAGGGTTGCAGAATGGGGAATGGGGAGGGGAAATTTTGGGAAGGGAGGGGAGGGGATCCCGCGTGTTAGTGGGAGAGGGAGTGGTGGGTCCTGCCTGGTAGTGGGAGAGGGAGTGGAGGGAAATTTTGTGAGAGGGAAATTTTGGTGGAGGAAAATTTTTGGTGTGGGAAGGAAATTCTTTTGGGTTTGGGGTAGAAAAAAATAGGTTTTTTTTGTAAATTTTGTAGAAATCATGGTTAAAATCATACCGAGTAGCTCAAGAAAACGCCGGTATTGCATGTTTAGTATTTTTGATAGTTGGCAGGCCACATTTGTTGACGTGACGCGGAGGTCTCCCAGTTTTTTGATTTTTTTTATTTTTTTACGGTGTTTTCAAAAACCGGCCGATTTCGTCGCGGCTGCCGTCCATGGCTAGGGTTTGAGCCGTGCAAATCTATTGTCGATTATGTGATGAAATGCTACTTTTGAAGGTAAAAAGCATTTTTAGTGAAAATAACGGGCAAGCTATGGAGGACCCGCAGTTCAAATTCCAGCCGGTTCCAGCTGAATCGGCCGAAGGTGGTCTGAATTGCCGGTAGTAGATATGAGGGTCGGAAATGCATGCTTTTTGGCGACCATCCGTAAAATAGGGTCTTCTTTGAGATAGACATGGAATGGCGCCGTTTGGGGTGACCCTCCTTGTAGCCGCTTCATGAAAAGCGCATGTCTTTAGCATTCAAAAAATGAAAAACGGTTTTTTGTTAAACAAGTTGGAACCTCACTTTGGTAACATTGTTTGCCATCATAAGACGGAGGCATGCGCGAAATTTGGGCATATTATCAGAAACTATTCAACATATGCGGCCATATCATTACTAGTTTGGCTTGAAAGCCATGAATCTTCGTTCATGGTAGGTCGTTTTTTAGAACACTTTTTCAAGAAAACGCCGGTATTTCAAGTTTAGTATTTTTTCTAGTTGGTAGGCCACATTTAATGATGTGACGCGGAGGTCTCCCATTTTTTGTTTTTTTTTGAATTTTTTACTGTGTTTTAAAAAACCGGCTGATTTCGTCGCGGCAGCCGTCTGTGGCTAGGGTTTGAGCCGTGCAAATCTATTGTCGATTCTGTGATGAAATGCCTACCTGTGAAGGTAAAAATCATTTTTAGTGAAAATAACAAGCAAGCTATGGAGGACCCGATGTTCAAATTCCAGCCGATTCCAGCTGAATCGGCCGAAGGTGGTCTGAATTGCCGGGAGTAGCTATGAGGGTCGGAAATGCATGCTTTTTGGTGACCGTCCGTAAAATAGGGTCTACTTTGAGATAGACATGGAATGGCGCCATTTGGGGTGACCCTCCTTGTAGCCGCTTCACGAAAAACGCATGTCTTTAGCATTCAAAAAATGAAAAACGGTTTTTTTGTTAAACAAGTTGGAACCTCGCTTTGGGAACAATGTTTGCCATCACAAGACGGAGGCATGCGCCAAATTTGGGCATATTATCAGAAACTATTCAACATATGCGGCCATATCATTCGTAGTTTGGCTTGAAAGCCATGAATCTTCGTTCATGGTAGGTCATTTTTTAGAACACTTTTTCAAGAAAACGCCGGTATTGCAAGTTTAGTATTTTTGCTAGTTGGTACGCCACATTTGATGATGTGACGCGGAGGTCTCCTAGTTTTTTGATTTTTTTTTAATTTTTTACGGTGTTTTAAAAAACCGGCCGATTTCGTCGCGGCGACCGTCTATGGCTAGGGTTTGAGCCGTGCAAATCTGTTGTCGATTCTGTGATGAAATGCCTTCCTGTGAAGGTAAAAAGCATTTTTAGTGAAAATAACGGGCAAGCCATGGAGGACCCGCAGTTCAAATTCCAGCCGGTTCCTGCTGAATCGGCCGAAGGTGTTCTGAATTGCCGGGAGTAGCTACGAGGGCCGGAAATGCATGCTTTTTGGCGACCGTCCGTATAATAGGGTCTACTTTGAGATAGACATGGAATGGCGCCGTTTGGGGTGACCCTCCTTGTAGCCGCTTCACGAAAAACGCGTGTCTTTAGCATTCAAAAATGAAAAATGGTTTTTTCGTTAAACAAGTTGGAACCTCGCTTTGGCAACATTGTTTGCCATCACAAGACGGAGGAATGCGCCAAATTTGGGCATATTATCAGAAACTATTCAACATATGCGGCCATATCATTACTAGTTTGGCTTGAAAGCGATGAATCTTCGTTCATGGTAGGTCGTTTTTTAGAACACTTTTTCAAGAAAACGCCGGTATTGCAAGTTTAGTATTTTTGCTAGTTGGTAGGCCACATTTGATGATGTGACATGGAGGTCTCTCATTTTTTTCAGTTTTTTTGAATTTTTTATGGTGTTTTCAAAAACCGGCGGATTTCGTCACGGCGGTCGTCCGTGGCTATGGTTAGAGTCATGTTTTTAGCATTCAAAAAAAGAAACTTATATTGTTTCATACATGAGCATGCACAAAAACCCATAATTTTATCTTTCATCCATGAGCATGCATAAAAAATTTCAATTCCCATCAATTACCAAACTGAATATTCATTGTTAAGGGTGGGCATAGAGTACAAAACCAACAATCTCTTCCTAGCCCAGTGGTAGAAACCAAGTTAACTAAGCGCACAATCGTGGGTTCGAGCCCCCGCGCGCGCATATTTTTTGGCCACACGCATATTCTTAGTAGCTTCAGTACAATAGCAAAATGGGTTGAGTGGCCCACTTGTCAGTGAGGTCTGTGCTTGATGCTGACTAGTTTTATATATTCAAAAGGGTTGGCATAGAATGGAAGACTAATAGTCTCGTCCTAGCCCAATGGTAGAAACATAGTGAAACAAGCGCACGGTCGTGGGTTTGAGTCCCCGCTGGCGCATATTTTTTTGCTCACAATGAAATGGGTTCAGTTGAAGCAAAATTGAGTTAAAATAGCATCTTTAGTTCAAAAAAACTACTAAATGATCACAAAAACTACTAGACAACATTCTGTATGATCTGACCAAAACTTGAACTAAATGATCACCAAAACTTGAAGGATTTTGCATCACATCACAACCATAAGTGTTTTTTCATTTCTGCGCCAGCATCATAACAATCACAACAAGTGTTCTGCACCAGCGTCATAACAATCACAACAAGTGTTCTGCACCAGCATCATAACAATCACAAAACTACATAACAAAAGCAAACTTGTTCATCATTACAAAAGAAAACTTGTTGAACATAACAAAAGCAAACTTGTTCAACCACATAACTACAAACTGAGACACATAATACCACAAACAACTCAATATCCCCAGTAGTAGGGGTCATCCCAATGATCCTCCGCCTCTTGCCATTGCTTCAAACCTTCTTTGATGGTTTCGATTTTCTTCCATGCCTCGTAGGTGACGTACGCATCTTTCGCTGCGTACTCGATGAGGTTGTTTGGCAGTGGTCTGATCCCCCATAGTTTGTGGTCCAATTTCTTGTTGATCTTTTGCTTCATTTCCTTGTAGGATGGGTGGATGAGGCTGGCTGCAAACTCAGCCAAAGACTGCCACTTCTTTCCTTTGTTTGGAACTCTCCATTTGCGCTGCAAGTCGACGAACTTGCCGGGGTTGATCTCCAAACCAGACAACTTCAGCTTCAACTTGTCACCTCCAATGGAGAAGCCAACAAAGGTGTACAGCTTCTTCTCCTGCAGGAGCGGGAGGAGTTTCTTGGGCCTGCATCAAATTAATCCGGTGCATCAAATTCATCTACTTCAAAAACTACACTTGTACAGCCAGTTCAGAAACTTCAGAACTTCAGAACTAGTATTGCATCTACTTCAGAACTTCGGAACTATTGCATCTACTTCAGAAACTTCAGAAACTACTAATTAGACAGAAACTTCAGAACTTCAGAACTAGCACTGCATCTACTTCAGAACGTCAGAACTATTGCATCTACTTTAGAAACTTCAGAAACTACTAATTAGACAGAAACTTCAGAACTTCAGAAACTTCAGAACTTCAGAACTAGTATTGCATCTACTTCAGAACTTCAGAACTATTGCATCTACTTCAGAAACTACTAATTAGACAGAAACTTCAGAACTTCAGAAACTTCAGAACTAGATGTTTTTACCATTTGGTTGCCGCGGTGATGTGGTATACCAGGACGAGATCCTCCACGCATAACTGCAGAACTACAGCCATTTGTGGAGGTTCGTCTTCCCTTGTATACTCGACATCAACGCCGATCGACCGAGAAAGCATGCCGCCAAGCCACCTCCTGATCTCGCGGATCCTCTTGTCAGCTTCGTCTGGATTGCTGGTGCATACGACATCCAGCTTCCCCTTCAGGTGGATATCAACCTTGAGCGGCACGGTGTAGTCATGCTTCTTCCCGGGGACCGAAACATCGTCGTCGACCACCAGCGGCTCCTTGCCAGACGCCTCATCATAGTGAGGCTTGGCAGACGGAGGGGAGTTGCTCCATGATGCCTCCGCCATTCTCTTGGCAGACAGAGGGGAGTTGCTCCACGATTCCTCCGCCATTGCCCTCCTGTCCAGCGATGGTGGAGGCAGAGGGGAGTTGCTTTATGGTGGAGGCAGAGGGAGGTAGAGGGGGAAGATGGAGCGGCAATGGAATGAGGAGGGAGGCAGAGGGAGGAAGATGGAGCGGCAATGGAATAGGAGGGGAGTTACCTGGACTTGAACAAAACCCGCTCTGCATCGTGGGGAGTTGCCAGTGGAGGGGAGACGTGGGGAGTTGCCTCGAAAACTCAAACGTCCTGCCCTTTGGCCCTTGAAAACTCTGGAGGGGAGACGTGGGCCCTTTGGTTTCTCCTATTTCTAAAATAAAACAAAAAAATAACAGCCGTATTTTGATCTAAAATTAATGATCACTTCAACCATAATAAGAGATCAATCTTCAAGCATTAAAACAGCACCAAAACAGTCACTGCAGCCATCCAAAATGGCACCAAAACAGCACCAAAACAACATCAGCCAAAATAGCAAAAAATGCCACCAAAATGGCACCAAAGTATCAGCCAAAATGGCACCAGAGTTTTAATGCATTGTATCTTCACCATCAGCCAAAATGGCACCAAAACTACATGATTTTGCATTGTATCTTCACCATCTGCCTCTTCATCACCAAAGTCTCATGCATTTTGCTACCTGGAGAGAATTGTAGTTGAAAAACTACATCAGGATCACATCAACAAAAACTACAGAGAAGGTTGATCACCAATAAAAACAAGGAACATGCAGTAATAGTATAAACTTCATGTCCATTCGCTACTCATCGTCGTCGATACAAAAACAAGGAACTCTATGCCCACTCCTGTTTTCCTCATCATCACTACAATATTGCAGCATAGTATGATCAGTCCGGTCTTCCTCATCCTCGCTCTCATGTCCATCCGCTACCACCTTTCTTCTTTTCTTGATGCCTTCAGCTGTTGCAGCACCAACGATCACACGTTCCCGGTCCCTTCGCACTCTGCTTTGCACCGGAACTTCCATAGAGTCATCATCAGCTTGCAACGGAACTTCCATAGAGTCATCATCTTGGTATGTTAGTCCACCATCACCGGGGCCCTTTTCCACTTCAGTTTTAGTCACACTCCACAAGTGTCTGTGTTGAAACATTTGCAGAACTCGCCATTTTCCGTGCAAAAGAGTGTCTGGAAGATAAAACACCATTGTTGCTTGTGTTGTTAGAATAAAGGGATCACTCTTATACCAGCACCTTGAAGTGTTGATGCTTTTTAAGTGGCGATCATATCTGACAAAAGAGTCTCTCTTCTTGCTACCAAGCTCAAACTAGTCATAGCGAAATAAGACTACCGAGCGATGGATGCCTCCACTAGAGTTGTGCTGCAACTCTATGATGCTTCTCAACTGACCATAGAAGTCAATGATCTCACCATCATGTGATCCCTCAGTGACGATTCCACTATTCTGTGTCTTCCTTTTCTCCTCGCGGTCAACGGTGTGGTACCGGACACCGTCAGCAATGCATGCTGAATACACTCTCACTCGCTTATCCGGTAAACATGCCAAAGCAATAGATCATCACTGACCTTCTTCTCCTCATGCAACTTGCCAATCTGCACAAATAAACCATTTAGCAAACAATGGTATTTAACAATTGGTGAATAACACAGAAATCATAAAACATGTGGCTAAACATCTCACATGATTCTTAACCACTTAGTAAACCCCTTGGCAACCCTTTTATCAACATGGATATTGCTTTCTTCCTGATTTAACTCTTCCTTGCATTTCCTGCAATGCCAACAAAACATGTGAATTAAAACATTAGGCTGGTGCCAAACCAAGGAAAAATATATATATATAATGAGTGCACAAGATATAACGTACTCGATATATGGTAGAACCTCGGTGCAATTGCTGAGCACAAACCAAACCATCTTGTCATACTCATCACCAGCCTCCAAGTATTGTGAGGCTCCAAGAAAGTTCACACCATGGTTGAAAACAGAGACATCACCACTTTGCGAATTAGACCGCTCTCTATTTCTGCTCGGCCGGTTCGACCTTGTTTCCACATCACCAAAGTATCTAGAGCAAAAAGTCAAGCACTCGTCAACAACATATGCTTCAACAATAGAGCATTCAGGTCTTGCCGTGTTTCGCACATAATGCTTACAAGTAAGCAACCTTCTTTCGATTGCGTACATCCAACCGTATTGCACAGGGCTCTAAGCATTGCCTCTTTTGGTAAGTGCACCGCCAAATGGACCATCACGGTGAAGAAAGCTGGAGGGAAAATCTTCTCGATCTTGCAACGAATAATTGGGATTTCTTTTTCAAGTCTTTCCAGGACAGTTAACTTGAGAGTTTTGCAGCACAGTTCTCTAAAGAAATTTCACAGCTCAGCAACCGCTTTATATATATCCTTGTCCATGATTCCTCGGAGGCCCGCTGGTAAAATCCTTTGGAGGAGGATGTGATAATCATGGGTTTTCAGTAGTGAAAGCTTGAATCCATCAGAAGTAACACAGTTTGCTAGGTTAGCAGCATAACCATCTGGAAATTTCACCGCTCTTAGGAATTCACAGAATGCAAGCTTTTGTTCTTTACTCATTGTATACCATGCTCGTGGCATTTCAAATCAATCTTCATCTTCATTGTGCTATAGATGCAAATCTTCTCTTATGCCCATGTCCTCCAAATCAAGCCTAGAACTAACCGTGTCCTTTGTCTTCCCTTCAATGTTCAGAAATGTCCCTAGCAGATTCTCGCATATGTTTTTTTCAATGTACATTACATCGAGATTATGCCTTAATTTCAGATCATCCTAGTATGGCAGGTCCCACAAACAAGACCTCCGGTCCCAACATTGACCTTCCTGATGCTTTCTTTTCTTCACCAGCTTTCCTGGTCTCACATCTTTCACCTTTTCAAGTTGCTGCTCCAGCTCTTCTTTAGTGAATTCAGCTGGCTTGTCACGGGTTTCATTCTCACCATTAAAATCTTTGCTTCTTCGCCAGCGACGGTTTCGGGGAAGAAAGCGGCGGTGCCCAATATAGCAGATCTTTCTCCTTATTCTCTTTGAGCAAGGGTCTTTGTCACAATGGACACAAGCCTTATAACCTGCTGTGATCCTCCCAGACAGAGTGTGCAGAGCCGGGAAATCATGGATGGACCATATGATTGCAGCACGTAGATTGAACTTTTCTTCCGGACTCAAGGCATCGTATGTAGGTACACCAGTCCAGAGCCGGAGCAGTTCTTCTACGAGGGGCTCCATAAAGACATCAAAATCCTTTCCTGGAGACTCTGGACCCGGGATAAGCAATGACATCATGAATTTGGACTGATCCATGCATGCCCATGGTGGCGGGTTGTATGACACCACAAAAACTGGCCACATGTTCCCAAACGGATTAAACCCATCTGTGGCAATGCCAAGTTTTATGTTCCTTGGATCTGCAGCAAAATCTAAATGTATACGGTCAAACTCTTTCCATGCCTCTCCGTCCGCTGGATGGCTCAGCTCATTGTCCACAGGTTGCCGCTTCAGCTTGTGCCACTGTACCTCACGCGATGATTTCTTCGAGATGAACATTCCCAGCAGCCTTGGTATCAAGGGAAAGTGCCTCAGTACCTTCTCCGGTATTGACTTCTTCCCATCAGCATCTTTCCACCTAGATTCATTGCATTTTGGACAGTTGTCATGCTTTGCTAAAGCCTTCTGAAACAAGACACAGTTATTTGGGCACACATGTATTGACACATAACCTAACCCCAGCCTGCGGATTATGCTCAATGCTTCATCATAAGATCTGGGAACACAACTATCAGGGAATTGCAAGCTCAAAAGACGGAGTATTGCATTGAATGCGCATTGCTAATCCGGTAGAAAGACTTGATGTGGAGTAACCTCACGGTGAAGGTAAATCTTGAAAATTTACCCCCTTCATGAGCTGCGCGCTTCGCCTCGTCTAACACCTTAGCAGACAACGACTTCTGTCCATTAGCACGATCTTCAGCATCGTACAAATCCTTCAATAGGCCAAGAATCCTATCATCTTCATGCCCATCCTCTTCCTCCAAAACAGCATTACCTCGCAAAACCTTTTCCATGAAATCAATGCCAGCATCACCACCACCCATCATATGAGGGGCCTCTGTATCAGCTTCAAAATGTTGAGGTTGACTATCTAAAGGTTCTCCATGATATAACCATCTATCATATGTCATGGACATCCCATTAAGAAGCAGATGATCTTCCACTCTTCCTTGAGCCATTCTTGGACGGTTGAGGCATTCGCAGCATGGGCAGAGAATGTGAGCATCGTTGGCAAAATTTGCCCGAACAAATGCCATGAAATCATCAACTCCTTTCATATATTTTTTCGAAAACTTTCTAACTCCTTTTCTAATCCAGCTTCTGTCCATCTGCCAAGGACAACAAATTGTTGCAACTTAGCAAATCAATTTAAGTGCATCAACATTAATTAATGAATGTAATGGAAGCTAAAATTCCAAAAAATAAGATAGGCACCCAACTTTATATGCTAACTGCCTAAGCACAACATTCAGCTATTTCCAATTTCTCACTACTTTAGTTCAGTTCACATGGTTTACTGATTTCACATGGGAGCAATAAAAAGTAGTTCAAATGGAAATACAGATTTCACATGGGAGAAAAGAAAAGCTAACTAAAACATGATGGTTCACAAAAAACAGATGTGGTTAAACAACCAACAATAACAATATATGCTGCCACTAAGAACTATTTTGGTTAAACCACCAACAATAACACCACTGTCAATTTACATGAATGCCATTTCCAAGATTGCATCAAATCTACCACAATGAGGGTTTTCCTAGTTTACATATAATCTACATCAATATTCAGGTCCTTTCACATATTTGAGGCTGAAATTTCAGAGGTGTAACATCAAATCTACATCAACCCCATGATCCTATTTCAGGGAAAGACCAACTCAAGCTCTATTCTATTGATTGCTGACAACATAATTTACCAGTAACAATTGACTGAATTCCAAAAGAATTCTTAACAATTTCATCAACAACAATTCTCCTAATAATTTCATCAACAGAAATTCTCTTCACAATTTCTACCAAATTCATCAATGACATTTCCAAGAGATTTTTCCAAGCTTACAACAAACCTACATCAAATCCCTCTATGTGTGTGGAGATTCTGCTAACAAATCTACATCAAATCATTGACATCAACAGAGAGGAGAGGGGGAAGAGGAGGGGGGAAGGAGAGGGGTGCATACGTGGGCGAGGTCTGCTTGCGGCGGTGGCGGCTCCCCCATGCTCGGCGGCGGCGAGTCCCCCATGCGTGGGCGAGGTGAGCGGCGAGGTCACCGTTCCTGTTGTGGGCCCTGCCCCCGCCTACACCCCTGCTGGTTGCTTCCGCCGCGAGGCCGTGGGCGAGGTCACCTGCAGCGAGGTCGTGGGCAAGGCGAGCGGCCCCTACTGGTTGCTTCGGCCACCGGCCCCGCCCGCCGCCTGCCACCCACCGGCCCCGCCCTCGTCCGAGCGACCCCTGCTGGTTGCTTCCACCGCTGCCTGCCGCCACTTGGTCGAAAGACCTAGAAAAATGCTAAGTGTTGCTCTATTTGATGCCACCCGCTGTACACCTTGTCACTGATACGAGAGAGCCCTAGTTTTGTATAGTATATAGAAAATTACCCACACATTAGCAACAATCCCTCTCCAGCCCAGCGGTACCGAACGAGCGAACGAGCGCCAGGTCGTGGGTTCGAGTCCCCGCTAGCGCACATTTTTTAGGAATTAAAGCACACATTTTTTAGGGAATTAAACACTTGCTCACCCACCTGTCAGTGGCTCACCCACCTGTCAAATGGTTCCCGCCTGTCAGTGTTGCTCTGTTCGATGCCACCTGGTCGGAAGGTTCCACTTGTCAATGATACGAGAGAGCTGCAATTTTATATAATGTATAGATAAATTCCCATACCTGAGCAACTGTCCCTCTCTAGCCCAGCGGTAGCAAGCAAGCGAAGCAAGCACGAGGTCGTGGGTTCGAGTCCCGCCTCGCGCCTCTTTTTTGTGCGAATTAAGCACTCGGCCCCACCTGTCAAATGGGTCCTACATGTCAGTGTGTGCCCTGTCTGTTGTTGAATATTAACATTTAACCAAAAATGACACCTAGACAGTGACACATAAGTGAGGTTGGTGATGTGGCTGCCTTATCATCCTAGTTCATTCAAACTCAAGTGCAGTGACCATGTTATATTGATCGTTATCAGCTAGGCGTGAGGCAGTGGACAGTGCTTCCCGCTTTACGACCATTTCCTCTAATGGCATTATGACGTTTCTGACCAGAATGGTCGTTATAGGTTAGGGTTTGGAGCCCCACAACAGCTTTTGACCTATTGGTCTAAAATGGTCATAAATTTATGACCAATTCTTCCAGGGTCACTGACAGAAGGTCACTAGTTGACATATTTCTTGTAGTTACTTTGTAGGTGTTGTTGGATAGGTTTGCAAGATAATAAAGAGTGCGTAAATAAAAAGTAGGGGCTGCTTAGATAAAGAAACAATAAAGTAAATATAGCGAGTGTGGAAAAGTGGTGGTAGGAGTTGCGAAATTTCCCCTAAGCAATTGACTACTTTACTAGACCGATAGCAAGTATTATGTGGGAGAGGCCACTGCTAGCATGTCATCCCTGACTTGGAATTCTATGCACTTATGATTGGAACTATTAGCAAGCATCCGCAACTACTAACGTTCATTAAGGTAAAACCCAACCATAGCATTAAGATATATTGGTCCCCCTTCAATCCCGTATGCATCAATTTCTATGATAGGTTGAAGCTTCTGTCACTCTTGCCCTCCAATACATAGTCCTATCAACATACAACAAACCCTAGGGTGTGATCCATCCGCACAATCATATGATGGGCACCAAAGGACAACAACATAACCACAAGGAAATTAAATCAATCATAGCAATTCATCAACCACCGATAGGATAACAAAAATCTACTCAGACATCATAGGATGGCAACACATCATTGGATAATAATATGAAGCATAAAGCACCATGTTCAAGTAGATGGTACAGCGGGTTGCGGGAGAGTGGACCGTTGTAGATAGAGGGGGAAGGTGATGCAGATGTTGGTGAAGATGGCGGAGGTGTTGGTGTAGATCGCGGTGATGACGATGGCCCCTGGCGGCGTTCTGGTGCCACCGGAAGCGAGGGGGAGAGAGCCCCCCTCCTTCTTCTTCTTCTTCCTTGACCTCCTCCCTAGATGGGATAAGGGTTTCCCCTCTGGTCCATGGCCTTCATTGCACGGGAGGGGCGAGAGCCCCTCCGAGATTGGATCTGTCTCTCTGTCTCTCTCTGTTTCTGCGTTCTCAAATTCTTCCCTTTCACCGTTTCTTATATTCCCGGAGATCCGTAACTCCGATTGGGCTGGAATTTTAACACGATCTCTATCCGGATATTAGCTTTCTTGCTGCGAAAGAAGGGCACCAACTGCCTTACGGGGTGGCCACGAGGGTTTGGGGCGCTCCAGACACCCTGGGGCATGCCCCCCTACCTCGTGGGCCCCTCGAGCATCGTCTCGCGTGAATTCTTCTTCCCAAAAATCATATATATTCCAAAAAAATCTCCGTTAGTTTTTATTCCGTTTGGACTCCGTTTGATATGGATATTCCGTGAAACAAAAAGCATTCAACAAACAGGAACTGGCACTGGGCACTAGATCAATATGTTAGTCCCAAAAATAATATAAAAAGTTGCCAAAAAGTATATGAAAGTTGAATAATATTGGCATTGAACAATAAAAAATTATAGATATGACGGAGACGTATCAACCAACAACACGTCATGGCTCGATATGGGCATGACATGTGGTAGTCGACCGCTCCCCATTCTTATTCCTTTTGCGGCATCTGGGAGGAGCCGTAGAAGAGATTTGCCGCTAACAGGGGCGAATCTGGATCCTCCCGGGAGCGTTTTTCTCGCCGGACAGGAAGACTTCTTGCTTTCTCACACGTCTTTAGGACGTCCGGGAACTTCTAATGTCAAGGCTTGTCGGGACCGGATTTTCGGGACATTAATTTCCCAGAAAATGGCCCTTATGCTCACCAGCCCCAGGATTACTGTTAGCTGATGAGACACCAACTTGGTACAGAAACTCCTAGCAAAATAGAAAATGAGTAGTACAAGACCATTCTGGCCTATTAGTACAACAAATGGTTTCTAGTGGTTGATGGCGGAAGCGGTTTGTGGATCATCATCATCTATGGGACTCCATTCCCCACAGGAACAGCTGACCTGGATAACTCCTATCTTCACGAGGCTACTATCACCATTGTGTAAGTTCCGGGGTTGTCATCGCGACGCTCCTCTCCATGAAAGAAATCTGGCCAAGACAATAGCCAGGGACAAGCTAGTGAGTACTTTTGAATGTACTCGCAAACATTATGAACGCAGATATAACATAGCAAATGATAATCATGCTCCGAATTATGATCTCACGTCAGTCACAAAATAAACATCTAGGATGCACGCAAGCAGGTTAATCACATACAACATGAATATGTAATAAGGGAGTAAAAAAGAATGCACCGATCTGGTGTCGGAAGCGATGCCTCAAAAGGTTAATAATATAATGCATGCCTCAGTCGGGCGTCTAAGCAACATCACATAAAGGGCTTATAAAGAAATAAGCGGCAAACATGCCACAGTCGGGCGTCTGTGTGAGACCACATAAAGGGCTTATAGAGTAAGTAAATAACAAGCATGCCACAGTCGGGCGTCTCAGCGACACCACATAAATGGCTTATAAAGTAAATGAATAACAAGCATGCCACTGTCGGGCATCTCCGCGACACCACATAAAGGGCTTATATGATAGTAATCATAGTGAACATCCAGGAGGTAGAACCGTCCCAGGGATGCTCAATAATTCAAATAATGTAAATGGTTAGTTCATAATAATAATAATCATAGTCATCACGAGTCACAAGTCATGATCCATGTACTGGTTTAGCAATTGTTCCTCTGAAGACCGACACTAAGACTAACACTTCACCCATCCCAGACTGTAGTCCTTAACCATGGACACGGCTATTCGAATAGATATAATGTCTGCAGAGGTTGTACTCTTAACCCACGAGTAACGGACTCCTTTAGTCCATCGGGACTAATTCCGTCTACGGTCTTTTAATTGAAAACACAACTGACTGCACGCACACCAGCCTAACTTATCGGTGTGTCGAATCACCCACGACACCCGTTAAGCGAAACTCTAAGTGGGGAGGCTACAACCTCGAATAGCATGGGATTACAAAATTTATAACGCGTGCAAACTAGGGGAGCTACCCCCTTCGGCTCCAACCGAAACACCCATGCCCTCGGACCAGGTGGCATGCCTACCGGATGCAGCCGGTATCTTCCACCATGGCCTCTCTGTACGGTGTGTGTGCTACGAAGGGTTTGACAACTGACAGAACCGTATCCTACCTATGGCAGGGACAAGTGGTAGTACGAGACTAGTATGGGAGTTACTGGAACAAGACTCGATCTATGGTTGACTCAGGAGGTTAAAGCATTACCTGCATGATAAGCATAAGAAGTATATTTCATACCAATCAGACAGAATCACCGCTCATCGTACCCCACCATGCCTTACCGGACATAACCGTCTGGATGAAGAACTAGGGTCAAGCACGTGTCTACCTAAGACATAGGCTTTCTCGGATTCCTTCCACTGGGCATGAAAGGCATAAGAGGGTGATTACTATCACAAGCATATCAAATTTTAACCGCAAGAAATCTTCATTTCCGCAGTCATGAGTATGATCATATCATCACATAAAATAACGAATACTTCGTGTCAAGATGCTGTTGTACCAAATCAGACAACACACAACAATATTATGCCAGGGTTCAGAATGCTTGCTTTCAAGAGTATGCAAGTGGGGGTGCACTTTTTGAAAGTTGCCTTCTCTCTCCAAAAATCCTATTTAAGAAAATTTTGAATTAACACATCGTTTCACAATCATACAAAAAAGTTGCTTGGAAAATTTTCAAATAAATATGAAAATAAACTAGACAAAATTTGACAAACAACAGAAAAGGAACAAAGTCAATTGGACTTATATTTAAAAAGTTATAGCTAGTCAAAGTTCAGTCAAAACTGTGTTTTTAATTAAAACAGAAAAAGAAAACGGTTCGAATGAAAATATGTTTTTGGGGCAGGGAAGACGTACTCTGGGTTTTACGCTTTCACTTGAAAACAGCGCGGGCCGTCGCTGGGTCACTGCCAGTGGGCCCCCTGGGCCCACTGGTCAGGTTTGACCAGTCGCCCGCATTTTCTTCCTTCTCTGTCCGAGAGGAGGCGGAGCTCCGGCGATCAACGCCGGCGATTGGTGGCTTCTCACGGGGCTCCGAGGACAGGGATGGATCCGCCAGTCTTGGGCGGTCCTCCCAGTGGTTGCTAAGTTTTCAGGGTGGAGGGACTTGCCAGCGGCAAGCTCGGCGACGGAGGTGGCTTCGGGATGATTTGGGGGTTTGGGCTACGGTGGTTCCCGGTCGAAGCTGAGGGGTGGGGAGGCTCCGCAAGGTCAAGGGGAAGAGGATGGGAGCACTGGATGGACGGGGGAGGTCCTGCTTGCGACGAATTGAACCTGAGCGTGGCGGTGGCCGAACTGGCCAGAGATGAGGAAGACGGCCTCCATCCGTCGATGGCTGGCTATGGGTGTGCTAGTGAGATTGCTTGAGGCTACCTGGGGGTCTGGGCGAGCTCGGGGCTCCTTTTTATAGCGTGACTAGGTCAGTTCCGCGGCGGCTATGGATAGGATCGACGACGGCAGTGGATAGGAATGGCGAACCGCCGTTCTGTAGCTTGCAGCGCGACGTGTCGAGGCTGGGATGGCCACAGAGGCTAGCAGACGAGCGTGCACTGCATCAGGGGTGAGCTGGCGAGCGAGAGTGGCTCTAGCGGTGTCGTCCATGGCAGGAGCCTACTGTGGCCGGCCGCTACCTGCCGTGGCCGACCTGACGGCAGCGCTGCAGGGCTCCAGGGGCGGCCTGGAGGGTTCTGGTGAGCGGGCGAGGCCAGGGCGTGGCCCTGTGTGCGAGCAAAGGCCAGGGGCACGACGCGGCGGCTCAGCTGCGCGGGCGTGCAAAACATGCGCTCTAGGCGCGCCCAAAGCACGCATTCTACATGTTCGGCAAAATGCCAAGGCATGCCAGGGGGCTTGGATGGGGCTGGGGATTAACAGATCTAGGTTAGAGGTAGCTAGGAGCTTAGTGGACATGCTGGTTAGGCAAAGCAAGTAGGTCCAATGTGCAAACTAAAAACCATGTCAAATCTGACCATGCACACAAGGTGCTTGACGGAATACTATGGTCATCTAAGCATCTCTTGGGGTGGCCAAAAACTCCAGATCATAGTCTCTTTAGATGACAAAGAGGGTGGCAAGGTTAGTTTGTCAAGAACAAAAACTTGTTAGTGCAAGTTTTTGAGAAAACCAAATCTGGACAGAATGAAAAGGGCATTATTTCATGGACCAAAAATACTCCAATGGGTCCATTCTCTTGGACTTCAGGGTTTGGTAGGGTGGACTATAAGCAGGAAAAAGCTCATGGGCACTAGAGCGAAATAAACTAGGGTTGCAGTAGAAAATGCCAAATTGGACCAGAGAGCAAAAGAGGATGGTTTGCTCAAATTTTTCAAAAACATTAATGGGTTTTTGCATTAAGTTGAATTATACACTACCACTAACATCCCCTAATTTTAGTGGAAGCTTTAAAGAAATATTTAAATAGGTTGTAGTGCAATTTTACAAACTGGATCAGATTTGAAAATTTGGGGTAGAGCTCAAAATTTCCAAAGGACTAAAAGAGATTTTTGCATAAAAGTGATGTGGGAGCATCCCATGACATCTCCAAATTTTGGTGAAACTTCTAACTAATTTTACCAAAGGGTTGTAGTGCAAAAGAGGCTCCAAAACTTATGAAAAATCATTTCTAAAGAAATAAAGCTCAGGGAAAATAATTAGGCAAATAAATCCACTGATAAAAGAAATGTTTTTCTTGAGAGGGTAAACAAGTCCAACAATATTTTTGAAAGGATTTCACTTGGGGTGAACACTCCACAATATCAATGAAAAGAGTGGTTCTGAAATCAAAAGATAATTCCACAAAAAATGAAAATTTAATTTCTATGCAAAATTTTAATAAACAAATCATGGTTAAAATTTTTGGGGTGTTACAGGGCTCCCGGGGATGACCATGCTATCTGTGGAAGGGCTTAGAGAGCATGGTGCCTGACGTGGTGGTCGCGCCGAGGTCTTCGGTTCGTAGTGATGCGGACGGCAGCGGCAACCCACGACGTGTCAAGAACGGGGATGACTGTTCCGACGAGTCGTGTTTGCCGGTGACTCCATGCCCCCCATCTAATCCTTCGGCAGCATCACCATCCACGCCTACCCTCCGATTTCTTCCTCCCTGCCGGGGATCGGTGCTGTCCTGATCCTGGGGAGGCGCCCAATCCCAGCTGTGCGCGCCTCCGGCCCCTTCGACCTCATCCTGTAGGAGATAGACAGGGGCAAAGGCGCAATGGGGCACTTATCTTTTTTCAATATTAAACTTGTAGGCAAATGCCAAATCTCAATTCAAATAATGTAACGGGTCGAAGGTGGCCTTGACTTCACTGCGAGGGGACACGACCAACACCCCGTCATGGCTCGTGATGGGCACGACGTGTGGTAGTCGACCGCTCCCCATTATTATTCCTTTTGCGGCATCAGGGAGGAGCCGTAGAAGAGATTTGCCGCTAAGATGGGCGAATATGGATCCTCCTGGGAGCGGTTTTCTCGTCGGATAGGAAGGCTTCTTGCTTTCTCACACATCTTCAGGATGTGCGGGGACTTCTAACGCCAGGGCTCTCGAGGACAACCATGCTATCTGTGGAAGGGCTTAGAGAGCATGGTGCCTGATGTGGTGGTCGCGCCGAGGTCTTCGGGTGGTAGTGATGCGGACGGCAGCGGCAACCCACTACTCGTCAAGAACGGGGACGACTGTTCCCATGAGTCATGTTTGCCGGTGACTCCATGCCCCCCATCTGGTCCTTCGGCAGCATCACCATACACGCCCGCCCTCCGATTTCTTCCTCCCTGCAGAGGAGCGGCGTCGTCCTGATCCTAGGGAAGCGCCCAATCCCAGCTATGCGTGCCTCTGGCCCCTTTGACTTCATCCTGTAGGAGATAGACAGGGGCAAAGGTGCAACGGGGCACTTATATTTTTTCAATGTCAAACTTGTAGGCAAACACCAAATTTCAATTCAAATAATGTAATCCTTTCACCCATGTATGTGTTATGTAACACTTGTAATTGCCTTTGCATGTCAATGAAAGAGATAAACCTTGCGGGAACCCATGCATGTATATGTCCATGCAGAGGTGGAGTGCCTCTTTACTGTAATTAAACGAGTTTTCGCCGGTAGGATATCCTGCCGTCACCCTTTTCGTCTCTTGAAGAACCGCGTCTACCGGGGAACAAACTGAGGCACCAGCCCCTCGCCCACTCCCTTTTCACCAAGGTCCACTGCGACCATCCAGGCCAAAGAAGCGTTGGAGCTAAGGATGGGAGCACCCTAGTTCCAAGATAGCGGCGAGTGTTCTCTATGCGCAAGTTATAGCTTACAGAACACTAATGGACAAGAGGTAAACTTATCAGTTTGGCTTGCCACGGATCACTATGACGTGCAATCCTCTCGTCCCTTGTCGGAGTCAAGTTCATGACAGGAACCTGCAACTCCATGTCGATGAGAATGAATGCAGGATGCAATCCTAACTATATGCATATGCAAATTCTCATGAAATGCTTATTCAGTGATCTGGGTGTGCTCGTGCATGCATGCGATCTTGATCGGGGGACCTCCACAACGCTTCTTAATTTTATCTTGCATGGGGTCATCGCCCCACCTTTGCACAAGGGGTTACATGCAACTGAGGCAAGGCTTGTACAAAAGGGTGGCTGCCGGGTAGCGCTCGGTAGCCTCGCACCTTACGGGTAGTACTTACGGAGATGCTCAATATTCCATGAGTTTTGCAAGTGTGTGCCATCCCTGGTCTCCAGACAGACTGTGCTAGGTCGGTTGACTCGTACCACCCGGTAAGGGCCTTCCCAGTTTGGTGACAACTTGTTCGTACCCTTAGCGGACTAAACGCGCCTAAGGATAAGGTCACCTACCTCAAAACACCGGGCATGAACACTGCGGCTATGATAGTGACGCGGGGCTTGCTGGTAGCGTGCAGCACGCGTAGTAGCTCGGAGATGGTTCTCCTCAAGTAGCATAGTGTCATCACGCCGGTGCTGATCTTGTGCTACTTCATCGTAGGCAAGAACTCGAGGGGACCATTAAATGAGTTCTATGGGGATTACTACTTCTTCCCCGTAAACCAAGGAGAAGGGACTCTGCCCAATAGCTCGGTTCGGTGTCGTTCTGAGGGACCAGAGAACTACGGGCAGCTCCTCAATCCACTGCCTGCCATGCTTGTAGAACATATCAAAAGTTCTTGTCTTGAGTCCATGAAGCACTTTAGTGTTCGCCCTCTCAGCTTGTCCATTGCTCCGATGGTGTGCCACAGAAGCGAATAAGATTTTGCATCTGATGGTGTCAATGTATTGCATGAAGGCATGGCTCGTGAACTGGGTGTTGTTGTCTGTGATGATCATTGCCGGAACACCGAAATGACACACCAATTCTTTCAAGAACTTGATAGCTGACTGAGTAGTCATCTTTGTCATGGCAGTCACTTCTTGCCACTTTGTAAACTTGTCAATGGCAACGAACAAGAATTCAAAGCCCCCGATTGCTCGGGGGAAGGGGCCGAGGATATCGAGCCCCTAGACCAAAAATGGCCATGATAGAGGGATTGTCTGAAGGGCTTGGACAGGCGGGTGTGTTGTCTTGGAATGGAACTGACAGGCTTCACACTTCGTGATGAGTTCAACTGCATCTTGGAGGGCTGTGGGCAAATAGATTCCTTGCGGGAATGCTTTCCCAACTAATGCCCTTGATCCAATGTGTGAGCCGCACATTCCTTTGTGAATCTCAGCCAATAGTTCCTTTCCATCCTCCTGGCAAACACACTTCAATTTCACACTGTTGGGCCTTCTTCTGTATAGAGTGTCATCGACAAACTGATAAATACTGGCCCTTCAGGCTTATAAGGATTTCCTTCTTTTCAGGAAGCGCATTCGAACAGAACTCCAAATTTTTGTGTGCTCGACTTGGAGTAGTTTCAGGATGGGTGACCGACCGGGAATTTTCTCCCGGATGCGCATGAGTGAGGACAAAGTGCGCAGAAAAGACTCGTATTGATGTGTGGGGCCAGTCTAGATCCTGCCAGGAGTAACGACCAACGGCGGGTGTGTCTGCGGCGTTACAAGTTGGTAACAGAGCCGACCCTCGCATCTACACGGATGTTTGCAAACAGGTGCGCGATCATGTTTTCTATGACGTTTGTGACCCATCGTGGCACACGGCCTGGCACATGTGCCGGACTGGAAGCACAAACATATGTGCCAAGAGGGAACGTTCAACTAGCCTAACGAGGACATCAGTTCCTCTGAGTGGGGGTGTATGTGATGGCCTGGCTTATTAGGGATGATAGGGCACTCATATCAATAAGGAATTCCTTCTTTTCCCGAAGCCCATTCGGACAGAACTCCAAATTTAAGCATGCTACCCTTGGAGTAGTTTCAGGATGGGTGATAGACCGAGAAGTTTCTCCCGGGTGCGCACGATTGAGGACAAAGTGCGCACACAAGACAAGTATTGATCTGTGGGGCCAGTCTAGATCCTGCCAGGAGTAACGACTAGTGGCACGTCTGTCTGGGGCGTTACAAGGTTGCCTTCGATCCCCCGATGGGACATGAAGAACCCAAGTGGCTTGCTGGAGGGAACACCAAATACACACTTCTCCGGATTAAGCTTCAGATTGATCTTGCACAAATTGGCAAATGTCTCTTCCAAATCCTAGATAAGGGTGGCCTTATCCTTTTTTTGACTACGATATCATCCATATAGGCTTCTATATTTCTCTGCAACTTTGGCTCAAAACTAATCTGGACTACCCTTGCAAAAGTGGACCAGACACTCTTTCATCCGAATGGCATGCGGATAAAGCAGTATGTACCACACGGAGTGATGAATGATGTCTTCTCTTCATCCTCTTTGGACATGAAGATCTGATGATATCCTGAGTATGCATCTAGAAAGGAGAGCAAATCACATCCCGAAGTAGAATCCATGATCTAGTCGATGCGCAACAAGGGAAATCGGTCCTTCAGGCAAGCCTTGTCGAGGTCTGCGAAATCAATGCAAAGCCTTCTGGACCACTACTGGATTTGCTAACCATGTAGGATGCAGTACTCCTCTGACCAAACCAGCTGTCTCTAACTTCTTGATCTCTTCGGCAATGAACTGCTGCCTCTCCAAGGCCTGCTTTAGTACTTTCTGCTTGGCGGGTCGGGCATGTGGGCAGACAGCAAGGTAGTGCTCAATTATCTCCCTAGGAACACCGGGGATATTAGATGGTTTTTTTACTAGAAACTGTGAGGCAACAACCCCACAACATTTTATAAAAACTTAACCACCAAACAAACAGGAAGATTCTGATAAAGAAACAAGGTAGGGGGGTGCAAAACTACTTACCTATTGAGCTATTTACATAATTATAGGTACATGTACAAGGATAGATACAACCAACTAGGGCGAAGATTTGACCCAGGCTAACAGTAATGAGGCTTGAATCTATGAGAGTGCAGAGTAACATCATGAATGTAGTTTCTCTTCCAAGCAACAAATGTTGGCCTTTCATATTTGAAGATTCTGCCATTATTGAGGAGCCATATATTCCATGCTGCTAGATAAACGACTTCCTTGAAGAAAGGTTGCCCAAAACTCATCCTTGCAGCAATTAAACACTGAGATGGGGTTAAACCAGCTAACCACTGGATCTGCAAGTAATTCCATACTCTTGTGCTGAATTGACATGTGAAGAAAATGTGATCTCCGTCCTCATGAGCATGGGCATAGCATAATGGGCAGGTGTTGTCTTCCTGAGATGATCCCCAGTGCCTCCTCACCAACAAATCTCTGGTATTGAGCCTGTCATTTAGCATTAACCGTGCAAACACCTTTATCTTCATTGTCGCCTTACATTCCCAAATCCATTTGGCTGGAGTATCAGTGTCCATGTGAGCATACATCACTGTATAATAACTCTTTGCAGAGAAAATATCTTTGCCAGGTGTGCAAGACCAAGAATCATGAATCCCTTCATCAGCATTAAGGTCAAGGATACCAGACTGGACAGTGATCATCTCAGCCATTGCTTTTGTTGACAAGGGCAGATTAAAAAGCTCAGACAGATCAGGTGTGTTAATCACCTCTCGTACAGACACCTTATCATCAATGGCAAAAGAGAACAAGTTAGAAAACCTCTCTCTGAGCGTAACAGATGGGCCTAGGAACACCCAAGCATAAAACCAGAAAAGGACAGAATCCCCCAAGTTTATGGTGACCTCAGAGTATAGTCTGAAAACTTCATTGAGTTTGAGGATGTCTCTCCACCAATAAGAACCACATAGAACTGTGCCATGAGGAACAACACCATCATAGTAGGTATTCCAAATAAAAGAAACCCAAGGGATGTCAGCTTTGTTATAAAACATGGAAAGGTGCTTGGAAAGGAGAGTTCTGTTTTGGATGGTTAGATTTACTATTCCGATACCACCTTTGTCTTTGGGTCTGCAAACAAGAGGTCAAGTGATTGCCTAGGACTATCAGAATTTCCTATCCATAAGCATTGCCTCATAAACCTTTCAATTTGCTTTATAATACAAGCTGGCAAACATATACTGCAAACAAAATAGATGGGCAACGAGGACAGAACTAATTGGAGTAATTGCAATCTGGCACCTTGGCTGACAAGGCTGGAACTAGCAGACAACCTTCTTGAATCCTGGGTTTAGTTGTCCCCGAAGGGAGCCCCAGATAGGTGAAAGGAAGGGTCCCAACTTGGCAGCCAAAAACAGTAGCTACCCTGGCAGTTTCTACCTCATCCACATTAATAGGCAATATGCATGATTTATGGAAGTTTACTCTGAGACCTGTGGAGACAAGAAAATCTTGCAGCATCTCCTTGAGAGCTAATAGTTATGAATCCACAGCAGGCACAATGAGGAGAGCGTCATCGACATATTGCACTATAGGGAAATCAGGATCATGAGTTTGAATAGGCAGAGAGATCTGAGCATATTATTTACCAAAGTTTGTAGGAGATCAGCTGCAACAACAAACAAGAGGGGTGACAGCGGGTCACCCTCCCTTACTCCTCTTTTGTAGGTAAATTGTTTCCCAGGCACACCATTTAAAATGACAGAAGAAGTCCCAGAGGATAGAAGCTCTCTAATACAACCAATCGACTTGCTATCAAAACCCTTGTGATGCAGAAGCTTGAGAATTAGGTCATGCTCAACAATATCAAAAGCTTTGGCAAAGTCCAACTTAAGAATCAAGATAGGCTTCATGGACTTGTGACACTGATGAATATATTCCAGAGCCAAGCAATACAATCTTGGATAGACCTACACTTAAGGAACCCATATTGGTTTTTATGAATGCACTTTAGGATTACCTTTTGCAATCAATTAGCCAGCAGCTTAGTCAGGAACTTCAGACAAGTGTTTGTCAAGGAAATAGGCTTGAAATCATTAGGACTCTCAGGTGAAAGTTTATTTGGAATTAAGGTGATTAAAGAGGGGTTGATGCTGCTAATAGTGACCTTTCCATCATAAAAGTCTTGGAATAATTGTAAAAATTCTTCCTTAATGATGTGCCAACACCGGTTGACACGCAAACTAGTAAAACCATCAGGGCCAGGGGCCCTATCTGTAGGCAGAGACTTAAGAACCTCATTTATTTCCTCCTTAGAAAATGAAGCAGACAAATTATCAAGACCATCCACTGTGTCAATCAATGAAGTTAGGTCAAACTTCATTTCAGTCACCTCAGAGACACCCATTCTATCCTTCAATGTGTCCCACAAAATGCCAGCCATCTGTTGGTGATCAGAGACAACATCCCCATTTTCATTCTGCAAAGAGGAAATGGAGTTTCTCCTAAATCGTTCAGTCGCCATAGCTTGGAAAAACTTAGAGTTCTCATCCCCAACTTTTATCCACTGAATGGTATATCTCTGTTTCTAATATAGAAACTAGAGGTGTAGGATTTCCTCAATGTGAAGTTTAACAATTTTCCTGAAATTAAATTCAGGTTTTGTTAAAGGCCTTAACTCTTCAAGATTATCAAAATATATAACCACCTTGTTGCAAGCTTGGATGGCCTTCTTAAGCTTAGACAGGCTGATGTACCAGTGCTTAAGAGCATTTCGGAGCCTTTTGAACTTTTCAGTCAAGCGAGTTGCAGAATTTGTTCTTTTTTTTAGCATTCCAAGATTGTTCCACACGGTCAAAGAAACCAGGTAGATCCACCCAATAATTGTGAAACCTAAAGAGCTTTGACTTTGGTATAGATGTTGCAATGGAGACTACATAGGGTACATGATCAGATGCTATTCTTGCTAGAGGATGAACCATCGTGTTGGGATAATCATTTATCCAAGTGGAGGAAGTGAAAAACCAATCGAGTTGCTCCAGCAACGGATTTTTTTGCATATTAGACCATGTGTAGGATCTTCCTTTTAATGGTAGCTCAAGAAGACCCAGGTGACTAATGACCTCATTGAAGAGAAAAATATCATTCATAACTCGTCATGCCAAGTTTCTGTTCTCAGGACATCTAATGAAGTTAAAATCCCCCACAAGGAGCCACTTATCATCTATTGGAATTTCCAAGTCATACAGTCATTGGACAAAATCATCTCTAGGCTGCCCTTGACAAGGCCCATAAACATTTACCAAGGTCCATCGACTTGCATTATGGGCAGATGTGAAGGAGATTATGATACCAAACGGTTTAATATCCAGTAAAGAGCCAATGAACATGTTAGAGCACCACAACACAAGGATGCCACCAGAGGCGCCAACAGAGGGTGAATAAACAAAATTTTCAAATCTTCTTGGGAAAAACTTTCTAATCGCACGCTGGTCAAAGAAATCACATTTAGTTTCTTGCAAACAAATGATAGAGCACTGGCTTTCCTCAATTTTTGCTCTAACGCTTCTCTGCCTATCTTCAGAGTTTAAACCTCTCACATTCCAGCAGAGAACCTTCTAATATCTAGTTTGGTGTGCATTCATGAGCAAACAATAAAATGATGAAGACATAATAGTTCACTGCATAACAGTGAAACAAAAGCCCATAGATAAAATCATCGACGCAGACCAAAGTGCAGGTAGAATACAAAAGAAAAACAAGGTTCAGACAACTGTCATGACAAGGGACATGCCTCCTTGTATAACAGTTAAAAGGCTTAATCATCATGGGGAACTGCAAGCTTGGGGGCAGTATCTGAAGAAGCCATAAGCTTCTCCATAGTCATCTTCTCAGCAGGGACACCAAGAGCTAATCTAATCATCTGAAGTGTGGCAATTGGAGTTGGAGGGGGAGCCTGTTCCTGGGTATCATCATTCTCTAGCTAGGCCTGCCTGTTTGGGGTGGTTGCTTGACTGTCAGCTTTCAACTTCTTGGCTCTAGGCTGCCTGAGGGGCCTGGGCTTCAGTGACAAAGGAGATATAGGTTTAAAACCTTAAGATTTGGCTGCACCCCTGGTCATCCTTCTGTTAGAAAAGTCTAAAACAGTCTGAACAACTGATGTTTTGGGCTTTCTGGCATAGGATTTCCTGGTTTGCTGGACTGTAGCTGAAAAGGTGCAGTTCATACTATCTGAAACTTCTGTAACCTGATTATCTACTTCAGAGGAGGGTACACTATTGTCTGGCTCTCGCGTTGCAGTCTGAATATAGGTGTTCTCCAAAAACAGTCCCCTGGCAGTGGGTTGAGGAGACAATTGCTGATCAGGAGCTGGAAAGCAGAAAGATAGTGGAGAATCAAAAGCCATAGTCCAAGATCTCTTCTGCATATGAGGCAAGCTAGGTGGAGGCATGACCTTAGGGATCTGCAGACAGGAAAGTAGGCATAAGTGATTCAAAAGTCCTCATCCAGATAAATTCAGGGGGCAAAGCTGGTCCCATCACAACTCTCACAAGTCCAACATGCAGAGGAGGTGGATGAACCACAATGGGGTTATATGGAACAATTGAAAGATTGTCCTGGCCTTGATCCTGCACATCAACACACATGACCACCTCTTCTAAATTGTTAGGGTCCTCAATATGTATGGGTTGTTCTGGCTGGTCTGGAGATCCTGATCAACATGCTCATGTGGGCCTCCATCCATGACATTTTACTGTACTAGAAAAGGGCCTTCAACCACACCATTGTTTGGCCCATCAACCATAGCATTGTTTGGCCCATCAACCAGGTCAATAGGCTCCAATGGGCCCAAAGCATCACCTGACTCATCATAACCCATAGAAGGGTTTAAAACCATAGAGTTAGCCTCCTGGACCTGGGGTTGCACTTGCTGAACCACATCCTCGTTGTTGTCATGTCCCCAGCCATGTAAATATTATGGATTAGGCTGTGGTTGCTCCTCTGGTTCAGCTGGTTGAGGGACATCGTTCCACCCGAGAGCAGGATATAGTGGCAGAACCCAAAAATGCTCATGTGGTTGCAGATCTCCTGGCATTGGATGTGGGTTTCCATCAAAAGGCATAACATCCTCATCAGGTGGTAATTGCTCAGGAAAATCGGTAGTCAGAATAGAAACAGATGCAGTCCAGGAAAGCACTACGCCACCAATATTTGCAAACTGACGAGAAACCACATCACATGGGACTAGCGGATTGTCAGGGAAAGAAGCGTATATGAGAGATCTTACAAGCCTATTATCCTCATGATTCCAATAATGAAATTGACCAAATGTACCCACGACCTCAGCTAAATTGACCTCATTGCAATAATCCAAATGAACTCCAACAAACATCAGCCAGCCTATTCTATGCCCTTGCAATGCACGAAAACCCTCTCCATCATCATGCCTAATGAATCTGACAAACAACTCATTCCCATGTTGATCTAAACCAAGCGGCCAAGGTGGATGAGAAACTAGAGCAGCGCGGATGACAGGATCCTGCATCTCATACGGACCTACTCTGTGAAACCAAGTCTGTGTAGATCGTACCGGTAGCTCAAGCTGGTTGGTGATGAAAGAGTGGACCTGCTGCCGACGAATAGCAACGTCCTCGGGTGGCGGAGGAGGTCCGACAATGCCAACCATAAAGGATTCATGGCGCCGTGGAGGAGCTTGAGCCGGTGTGTAGAACGTCCTCGGGCTGTGGAAAGGCCCACCGTCGATGTTGTCATGGCCCGCCGGGCCGAAGCGCCGGGGATCAAGCTCATAAACTGCCATGGATGGATGTGGCGATGGAGCTAGAAGCGGTGGTCTACTTGGTGATGGGCTACGCGGCGGCGATGTCGATGGTGGTTTTGTTGGCGAAGCGGAGGGTGCTGGAGATTTTGGTGGGGATCTGTCAGAGTTGGCAGAGGAGGCGGTGGAGCTCAAAGCGTCAAGTTTCCTGTTGAAGGCGCGAGGCTCGATGCTAGGTGCTCTGGTTTTGGGTACCCATAGTTTAATATTCGGTGGAGACCGGGTGCAGTCCTTTTTAACGTGACGGGATCGGAAGCATTTACGACATCTAACCATATTAGTGCAACGTTCCAAATAATGCCCCATGCCAAGGCACTTTGAACAATCCCAAAAACTGGCACCCATCTCTTCCACAACAAGATCAAGGCCTTGCAAGTCACGAACTAACTGAACTAGGGATTTAGGAGGAGAGTCCTTAGACATGGCCAACTCCGGCGTGCGGGTAATAAAATCTTTTCCCTGGTCAGAATCATCATCTGAAAGCTCCAACGGATTCTGTGCCGATCCCAACTGATTGGGTTGTGGGGTGGACACAGGCCCAACATGACTTGCATGGGAGAAAATTAATCCATGTGACGTACCCGATCCAGAAAACTCTGGGAGAAGATCACGGGGAGATATTGATCCAAATGTGACATCCGGAGAATGTAAAACCCTCAACGGCGAGGTGGCCAGAGGAGGCACTGGCGGCGAGAATAAATCAACCAGATGGAGATCAACACACTCCTGAGGATCAACTAAAAAACCAGCATCTAGAGTAACAATATTGATTTCCTCGACAGTGGCCAGATAACGATAACCCTTGCAAGCATCATAATTCAGAAAGGTGGCAAAACATCGAGATTTTTTAATAGTATGAGTAAATGATCGCAAAGAGGATTTGGCCGGTGCATGTTTCATGGCCTCAAGACCAAGGCGTGCTCGATGCTTGGAGGGACTGCCCAAGGTCCATTCCTCATGGCATTCCACTTGCCAAAGACGAAACTCTTTCTCCCAATCTGGGCCACCATGGCCCCAAAGGTGAAAATAGCATTTGAATTGCAGGCAAACAAAAGAGCGCTGATGCAAGATGAAAAACCCCACTTCTTTGCAAGAAACATTAAAGGTAAAAACCTAATCATGCAGACAAGATACCTTGAGAGAAGAACAATATCCCCCGATCGCAGATTCCAGTGCCAACGCCATGTTCTCCTCATCTAGCCGAAAGTTGTGGCGTGCAAAAGACACCACCATGATGAAGTGGACAGATCTATCCGTGGGATGCACCGTGCGATGAAGAGAATGCCAGATCGCCTTTGCCATGTCAATCCCACGGGAGAAATCCAAACCCAGGGAGATGGCCGCATGGACAACCATGGAGATGACAACCAGGAGAAAAAGGAGAAGGCGCTGGAGGTGATGGTCGGATCCAAAACCAAAACCCATGAAGGGAGATGGAGATCGCCGGCGGAGGGTGGGCTAGGGTTTAGTGGGAGGACGGGGGGTGGGAGGAGCCATCTTTCATTATGGGATATCAGATGGTTGCCAAGCAAACCCATCAATATTCGCCCGCTGGAAGGCAACGAGCGTGCTTTCCTATTTGTCATCAAGGGTGGCGCTGATAGTGAAAGTACCATCAATGCTAGCCAGCCCTGCCGGGACCTTCTTCACATGGTGTTCAGTAACCTTGGATTTCTTGCTGTTGGAGAACTCCGGCACATCGTCAACAGGTGTCTTGCACTCGGAGGGGCACGCTTCCCGGACTCCTTGCCGGAGTTCCAACAATCCTTCTTATTTGTTTTGCTTTCCTTGTCGGGAGCTGCTGCTGCCGCAGCCTCTGCTGCAACTGCATCCCGATACATCTTGTCCACATAGATAATTGCATCCTTCTCATCTACCGGGATAGTGAGGACTCCCAATGTCCCAGGCATTTTCAGGGTGTTGTAAGCATAGTGGGATGCTGCCATGAACTTGGCTAGGGCTAGTCGTCCAAGAATCCCATTGTATGGCAGGGGGAGATCAACCACATCAAATCCCGTCACTGGCATCATCACAGGTTTCCTTCTCTTGGCCCCTGGCGGGTTTTCCTTGGTTCCGGAAGGGTTTGTCGGGGCGATTTTCTTCACCACCTCGGCCCTTACCGCCAGTAGCATTCTGACCTTTTTCCTTATCACGGTTGTCATACTCTACCCTATGTTTCTTGACAAGCTACTCAACCTAATAACACTCCTGAAGGCCGTGGCCTTTGGTTCGATGGATCTTGCAGTACGGCCCATGACCTTTCCCAACTTTTTCTGTGTTAGTGGCTTCCCGATAGGCAATGCACGCGACAGCTTCCTTGCCGGGGGCCTCAGCCTTGGCCTTCTTGCCGGTACTAGGTGTTCTCAAACCTTCTACAATCATCACTGCCTTATCTCTCGATTTCTTACTATGCTTCTTGCTCATCCTCTGACTGGTTGATTCATCTTCATCCCATGAATCAACAATAAGGCAATCCTCCTCTCCGGGCAACATCCTTCTTTCATGCGGGCACATTTGCCCAGCAGCGTTTATAGTTCTTTCATAGTCTTGGGTAACCGCACGTTCATTTTGGGATGAACGCGGCGGTTGCGCACATTGGACTGGAAAGCTGCTATAACGGCTGCCAGATGGACATTTGGAATATTTCTATGAACTTTACTGAATCTCTTCAAATACTTACGAAGAGTTTCTCCTTCCTTGTACTAGAGAAGCTGTAGGTCGCTGGGCCTGCCAGGCTCTTGGTGGCCACCGGTGAAGGCACTGATGAACTCGTGGCACACGTCTTCTCCAGCAAGTGCATCAGCCAAGACCTCACATTGGACATGAGGGCCAAAGTGAAATAGTTGGCGAACACCTTCTCATCTCTTCCCTCGACAGCCTAAACAGCGATGGTGTAGATGCTCAGTAACTCTGCCGGGTTCAGCCTCCCATCGTACTTGTCAAGTATCTCTGGCTTGAATGTGTGAACGGACGGCCAACGGACTTGCCGCAACTCTCATGTAAAGGCAGGGTAGCCAACCTCGAAGGGTAGGCACCCGTCAGCACCGAGCGCAGGCTCGTCGACATTGAGGCCGTCGCACCCGTCGGTCTGGCGGGGGTCGTTGCGGCGTCGTTTGGTGACGACGCGCACGTCTCCCCACTGCCTTTCGTCCGGGGTTCAACGTTGGCCTGGACGTGCCCGAGGGTCAGAAGAGGTATAACGCCCTCGATGCGGCTATATCTCCTACGTGTCGAAGCACGACTTAGAGGCATAACCGCATTGAAAGCAATGTCGCAAGTGAGGTAATCTTCACACAACCCATGTAATACATAAGGGAAAGAGGTACATAGTTGGCTTACAATCGCCACTTCACACAATTACATGAATAAAGCATTACATCAACCAAATACAATCAAGGTCCGACTACGGAACTAAAATAAAAGAAGAACCCCAAATGCGACAAGGTCCCCGATCGACCCCAACTGGGCTCCACTACTGATCAACTAGAACGAAACAACACAAAGGACAAGATCTTCATCGAGCTCCTCCCTGAGCTTGGTTGCGTCACCTGCTTGGTAACATCAGCACCTGCAAACTGGTTTTGAAAGTATCTGTGAGCCACGGGGACTCAGCAATCTCAGACCCTCACGATCAAGACTATTTAAGCTTATGGGTAAGGTAAAAGGTATGAGGTGGAGCTGCAGCAAGCGACTAGCATATATGGTGGCTAACATACGCAAATGAGAGCGAGAAGAGAAGGCAAAGCACGGTCGAGAAACTATGATCAAGAAGTGATCCTAGAACAACCTACGTCAAGCATAACTCCAACACCGTGTTCGCTTCCCAAACCCCGCCGAGAAGAGACCATCACGGTAGCACACGCGGTTGGTGCATTTTAATTAAGGTCAACTTAAGGTTTTCTACAACCGGATATTAACAAATTCCCATCTACCCATAATCGCGGGCACGGCTTTCGAAAGTTCAAATCCCTGCAGGGGTGTCCCAACTTAGCCCATCACAAGCTCTCATGGTCAACGAAGGATATTCCTTCTAGCGGGAAGACCCGATCAGGATCGGAATCCCGGTTACATGGCATTTCGACAGCTAAAACAAGACCAGCAAGACCGCCCGATGCGCCGACATCCTGATAGGAGCTGCACATATCTCGTTCTCAGGGCAACACCGGATGAGCGCTCCGTACAACTAAAACCAGCCCTCAAGTTTCCCTGAGGTGGCGCTGCAAAGGACTCTAGTTCGGACCAACACTTAGACACGCACTAGCCTGGAGGGGTTAAAATAAAGATGACCCTCGGGATGCGCGACTCCCAAGGGAAAAAGGCTAGGTGGCAAATGGTAAAACCAAGGTTGGGCCTTGCTGGAGGAGTTTTATTCAAGGCGAACTGCCAAGGGGTTCCCATTATTACCCAACCGCGTAAGGAACGCAAAATCCGGGAACATAACACCGATATGACGGAAAGAAGGGCGGCAAGAGTGGAACAAAACACCAGGCATAAGGCCGAGCCTTCCACCCTTTACCATGTATATAGATGCATTAATTAAATAAGATATATTGTGATATCCCAACAAAATATATCCATGTTCCAACACGGAACAAGCTCAAATATTCACCTGCAACTAACAACGCTATAAGAGGGGTTGAGCAAAGCGGTAACATAGCCAAATAACAGTTTGCTAGGACAAGGTGGGTTAGAGGCTTGGATTAACAATATGGGAGGAATGATAAGCAAGTGCTAGGTATCGCAGCATAGGCATAGCAATAGAGCAAGCAACTAGCAAGCAAAGATAGAAGTGATTTTGAGGGTATGGTCATCTTGCCTGAGATCCCGCAAGGAAGAAGAACGAGTCCATGAAGAAGACACACGGACGTAGTCGAACGGGTCCTCACAAACGCGATATTAACGGAACTAACCCGAAGAAGCAACACCGGAAATAAGCAAACAACATGGTAAACAACCAACACAAGCATGGCATGATGCACAACCAAGTATGATGCATGTCCGGTTTAAAGAAGCATGGCATGGAAAAGTGCAACAAACAACACTACAAATTAAGTGGAGCTCAATATGCAACAGGTTGCATATTGACGGAACACCACATCAATTATTTAGTTCTCTCTCGGTTATGTACTCACCAATATTAAATGCTGTTAAGCATGTCAAGAGATGATACATAACAAAACTATACCATCTAAACAATTTAAATGGGGTCGGGTATAATAAACAACAAACCCGGTAAAACCCCATATGCCTTAGTAATTTAAAGCAACGACAATTTAAACATTTTAATTATTGTTATCATTATGCAGATGACATGAACAAGTTTTATGCAATTTTTATTAAAAGTTGAGAAGAGCATTATGAAGCATTTGTCATCGTGGCGGAAATGAAAAGGGGTCCCACGGCAACGTCCTGGTTTCCGGTAACTCGGTTGAGATGCGGGTGCAAAAGGAAAAGTGACGGGGGCGTGTCATGCAAGGATGCTGGGGTGCTCCCGGATACCGGGTCCCCACGGGTTAGCAGCAAAAGAGGAGGACCGAACAAGTGACAACTTGGACACGATGCAGACAACGGGTGCATCTCAAACATCACAAGCATTCGTTCACAGACGTTGTCTCGGGGTTATACCTTCGGAGCATGCAAAGGGCATGTGTCACACCCTGCATTTTGTAACATGTCATTTGCATTATTAAAGCATGAAAAATTGGGCCAACAAAAACTTTTGCATTATTTGGCTTTTATTTTGGAGTTGGCTTTCTCTGAGTGATTTTTCAAGTGCTCTTTAAAGTCAACTACTCCACCTTCTGTACTTCATCTCCTTACCCCAGACTTCTGCCCAATGATCATGCCATGTGTATAGTACAATATAGTATTTTCCTACAAAAAATAATTTGGCCAAATAGTATTTTCTAAATTTAGTTTTCTAAAAACCCCTGAGTTGAGGTTTGCACTACCAGTACTTGATTTGGGGTATGGAAACTATTTCAAAGAGTATATTTGAAAGCTATTAGATATAGGGTTCCCATAAACCACAAAAATATAATTTTAACAGTTATTTTCCTATTTTATTTAAAAGCTTTTTCTTAAGGCCAGAAATGGTCTTTAATAGGGAAAAATTATATTAATGTTTCAAAAATATTTGACAAAAATCAGGGAAACTCAGTGGACATATATTTTCCATATATAAGAGTTTCAACACATGGCCATGTTCAAAATAATGGACAAAACCTCCCAAAACCATTTCTGCCCATTTCAAAGATTTGAAATATTTCTACAGGAAATATTTTCATAAAATTCCAAGGAAAATCCAGCAAGTCACAAATGCATATTGTGATCACCTTGCAAATCCTCATCTCAATTAAGGTCAGTTTGGTTCACCAAAATGCACCAAAACCCTCTCTGACCAGAATCAAATTTGAACAACTTTGTACTACCAACTTTATCTCCTTGACCCCAACTTTTGTGATAATGTTCATATGACCAAATGAGGCCACTACACCAAGTGGTGCATCAACGAGAAATGATTTGGTCAACTAGATCTGCACAAGTTCATTTCTGCTAATTTCTAGGGTTTACAAAAGTTGCATTAGCAACTTTGCCCAAATAAGCTCAAAATTGGTGGAAGGCCCTAATTATATGTGTCATTCCACCCTGTGGAGTCTTATGGCAAATGGAAACCATCTACTTGCCCAAACCAGCATCAAACACCTTCTGCCACTTTACAAAAACAACATTTTTGGCCTCTTTCACTAATCTCCGTGGGCTCAACTTTCTACCACGACCCCTCCTAGTCCCCCCTCTAGCACCTATGTGCTTTGCTACCCGAGGAAGCAATGGTGGAGGGGGGAGAACCCCATTTTTCTTCTCTGGACAGTGGATTCCTCTCTCCCTCTCAGTCTCCCTCTCTCCCCTTAGCTTTCCAGAGCATCCAAGTCACTCCCCAGCTTTTGCCCATGCCCCATTCAGCTGCCAGACGCAAGTGGACGTGCGCGGATGCGGGAAAGCTGCGGGTGCCGGCCAAAGTCGTGCTCTAGAGCGTCTGGCAGGGCACCCGACCATTGACGCCGCGCCTCCCGACCACCTCAAGCCTCCGCCGCGTGCCAGTCGATGCCCCTCGACGTCCGCTCCACGCGAGTAGGCCGCCCACTTGCTCCCGCGCCCTCCTCTCTCCCCTGCAGCTCGCGCCAAAACGCCGCCCCATTCGGCCAATGCTCGCGCCGCTCCTCAGGCCCGCCAGCAGCTCGCCCCGCTCCTCCTCTCTCTCCCTGGCACCCTAGACCACTCCCACGAACACCCCCGAGCCCTCCATTCCCTCTCTAACGGCCACCCGAGCCGATCCCGCGGGCTCCCGTAGGTCGCGCCTACGGTGGACCTCGGCCAGCCTATAAGAGGCGACCCCGAGCCTCTCTATCACTCCCTGCCGCTCCCCCACACTCCTAATCCACCTCCCGCACCACCCATTTGTCCCCAGAGCCGCCCGAGCTCGAGACCGAGCTCGAGCTCCGCCGCTTCGGCTCGCTGGAATTCGCGAGGTATAGGCCGTCCCCGGCCCCCTTTCCTCTCGATCTGGAACTCCTGCAGCTCTCTGATCCTTTCCCCCTTGTTTCTCCTCTCTGTAGCTGCCGGAAACGGCCGGAACCACCGACGCCCGAAGCACCTCCGCCACTTGACCTCGTCGCCGGCAAACCAGGCCACCCCGACAACCAACTCCACCTCACCCGAACGGCGACTCGACGCTGAGTCCAGCCGTGCCCTCGCCCGACCTCGCCGTGCCCTGCATCGTGGCCGGTGAGCTCGCCGCCCTCTCTGACCCAGGGTTGACGACAACGGCCGTGGGGCCCGTCCGTCAGCCTCACGCCCTGACGCCTGCACCCCGCCCGTCAGGTTTGTAATGCACGCGCGCGCGTACCGGTTCGCCCGTCGGCTGGAGGCGTATTTTGTGTTTACGCCTTCGACGTGGCAACCCCGCGCGGCTGTTCTGGCCCAGTTGCACAGTGCCCCTTCTCCTTTTTCTTTTCTGTTAGACTTGCAAAAATTCCACGGGATTAAACAAACATCCAAATGCAATAATTCCAGCTCCTAAATTCCTGTAAAAATCTCACCTATTTAATGGTGTGACTTTCATACATGCCCAACCAACTTTTCTGTGCTGTTCAAATTTAAATTCAAATTTGAACAATTAAATCCTTGTCTGAAAATCCATTGCTCTGTCCCTGTAGCTCCAAATCCAAAACTAGGAATTTTCCCCTTCTTAGCTTTAACTCTAGTATTTAACAAAAATGAGTTGACATTTTTCTGAGCACTTTGGTTTTTCTGTTTTATTATTGCCTTATTTTTCTTGTTAATATTATGCGACGATAGATTGCGTTGGTGATGAACGAGTTGGACCAGAAGACTTTGAAGACCTAGAAGACTTTGTTGAGCCAGGCAAGCAGCCCTTTGACCATGTCTATGAAACCCTTTTTATGCATGTCATATAGTACCATATTGTTGTTGCAACGGAATCATGATGAGGTGGTAACCACTTTGATGGGTTGCCTCTATTACTTCCTCGTTGATACTTGCATTGTGCATGACCCTACCTTCTTATGAGGGTTTTGCCGGTGGGAGTAGATAGGATGCTAAAGTAGTGTTACGCAAAAAGGGACGGGTATATGAATGGTGATGGAGACAAAGTATTTTGAAAGGACATTTTTCGAAAACCCCGTCGGGTGCCACTTATGCCCGAGGGAGATAATGAGGTGGGTAACCACTTGATGATGAAGTGGTGTACCGAGGCAAGTGTGTGTGTGTTGCGTTCAAAAACGGATTGGGTTAAGTTGCGACCGTTATTCCAACCATACATGCGCAACCACTCTACCCTTATATGGGAAAGGGCATTATTGATTACCTAGGCCGATACTAGCTTGGGGCCCGTATTACTAGTGATGGGGGAGAGTTGGTGCTCTCTCTCAGGATGGGGTCGTGCCAGGTAGGGCGGCCAAGAACATTTTTATGGGGCACCGGACACACCGTTGGTACCCCGTGCCAGTGGTATGTGATGAATATAGGAGCGAGGCTCCACAATTTTAAGTTGTGAAATGTTGGGCACGGGGGTTACTACCAATCGAGTGGACTCCATGTTAGTGTCGTCTAGGGAAAGATAGTGATCGGGTGCTTACCCCGGGTACTTGAGGTACTGCGGGTCGTGGATGACACGAAAGTTCCCTGGATCTTGTGGGTAAAGTGTGCAACCTCTGCAGAGTGTAAAACTATTCGAATAGCCGTGTCCACGGTCAAGGACAGTTGGGTAACCGCTCTTGGGCTACGTCCACATGTTTACAAACCAGTGTGTGTTTGGATAAGTGGGAAGAACTACTTGGGTCAAGTCAAAGGACTTGACATGATTGAGTTGGGTTGGTGCCCACTCTTTTTATGTTGATAGCTGCAACCTGTCCTCATGGTTAATTGAATTCTCCTAATGCATGTCTTACAAGTTGTTGAACATGTCATTGCACTGAAAACTAGCTTTCCGCAAAAAAAATTCCTATATCATGCATTTTTGTACCTTGAACCAAAACATGGGTTGCTTGCGAGTACATTCAAAGTACTCATTGGCTTGCCACTGGTTATTTAATTGGCCAGGCATGGAAGAACAGGAGTTCGAAGAAGAGTTCTTTGGAGACGAACATGCGAACTAGGACGTTTCCCAGTCAGAATGCCTGTAGGGTTAAGGCAGATGGCATGGGTTCTACTTATCGATGAAGATTTCCGCTGCTTATGTTTCATTTGATGTTCATCCCTTAAGGCTTTATCTATGTAAGACTTGACCATAATGGTCATAATTTGTGTAAGACGATATGTATGGATGTAAGACTCTTGTTATTTAGCTTTTGTGTGTTCAGTGAGCATTGATCTCTGGGATCACTGTACACGTGCATTCGGTGATCACGACTTATGAGTCGGGGTCTCCGACACAGCTGGTATCAGAGCCATCCTGACTGTAGGAAGCTTTAGTTAACATGGACGTTAGTTAGAGTGAGACTATCTACAAAACTACCTATATACCTACGCTTTCTAGAAATATCCCGAACATGGGTCGTATCTCCTCTATTGACCCTTCCCTTTCCACTGTTGTAGATGGCCGTCGTACCTGAGGACATCCTGACCACTGGATTTCCTGTGCTCCTTGAGGACAGCCTCAAGAAGTGCCAGTTCACTCGAGCCCCCACCTTCTCCTATCACGAGCACTAGATCGACAGCACCAAGAAGGAGTATCACATGGAGGTAGTCACGAGGGCGAACGACTCTCCGACGAGCTGGTTCTTTGAAGGCCCACAGATGGCGACCCTGCTCCTCGCTGTTGAGACTGTTGCACTCAAGGCGCTGACTAGCCTTCGGGGTCTTCTGCCAGAGATGGCAAGTGAGCTAGCCACTCGCTACCTGCCTTATCATAAGGAGGGTGATGACGAGAACAGCGCACCAGCTCCACCCATGGACGAGGGACTTCCCCTCCGTTTCCAGACCTACTTCAGCTTGTGTGCTGACAGCCTTGCACAACGCTTGGCCTTGGAGTCGATGGAGCTTCGGAGGGAACTCCATGATACCAAGGAACTCCTCCGCCTAGCTCAGACAAAGGCGGACAAGATCAAGAAGGATGGTGCACCCCCTGGACAGCCCGTTGTTGCCTATCGAGGTGGGTGACCCCCACAGGATACGCATGCCAAGGGATCATCTCGGCCACACCGTATGACGGCGAAGGAATACTGTAACTTCTTCACGACGCCACCGGCAAAGCAGCGCCGTGTTCAGCTCCTCCACTCCCCCATTCCCTCAAGTGACGAAGATACGGAGGAAGACCCAGAGGAGCCGGAATACGCGATCGAGCATTCCACCACTTAGACTCCGTTCACGACTAGGATAGGCCAGTCCGTAACCCTTAAGGTAGGATAGGTCGTGTACCCCTTATGCGAAGTCGAGTCCATGTAATGGTTCAAATGAAACCATGTTGTGTTATGTTTGCTTTCAACCTGTTTTGATGGAAGTCGTACTTTCCTTCAGGAACTTGTAAGAGACTACATCACCCATTTGGACTTTAATGAATGTGTTTGGCCTTTTGGCCCTTGCATGAAAACAATTAGTGTCATACCAACCCCCTTACTAGGCATCCCATCTATATTGCTTTTCCAATCTTCCCAATCATGAGACCTTGACCGCTTCAACAGGATGCGTGTTGTAACGCGTACTGGTGCCTCTACTCAGCAGCAAGAAGCCGGAGCAGGAGCTAGTCAGGACCAAACCCAAGGGCAAGCTCCACCACCGCCACCACCTCCAAACATGGACATGGCTCAGCTTCTCCAAGCCTTCCGGGAGGAACGCCAATCCAACACTGCAGCACTCCAAATGATTGCCCAGGCTGTCAACTGCCAGCCGGCGGGGAACGGCAATGGACGTTCCATGTTGGCAGAGTTCAAGAAGCATGCACCACCCACCTTCATCGAGACTGCTGAACCCCTGGATGCAGATGACTGGGTCCGCACCATTGAGGATCTGTTGGAACTAGTCGGCTGCACTGAAGACCGTGAGTGGGTGGCATATGCTGCCCACTGTCTCGGGGAAACTGCCAGAGCTTGGTGGGATGGATTCAAGGTCATGCATGCTAGGCAAAACATCACATGGAATGACTTCAAGATAGAATTCCGCAAGGCCGATATTCCTTCCGGAATCATGGCCATCAAGAAGCGTGAGTTCCGAGCCCTGAAGCAAGGAAGTAGCACTGTCAAGGAGTACATGCAGAAGTTCAGTGTTCTGTCTAGGTATGCTCCTGAGGATGTCAGCACTGCTGCTGCCAAAAGAGAGCGCTTCATGGAAGGCCTTAACCAGACTCCACAGTACTCGCTTGTTGTGTGTGACTGCCCAACCTTTCCTGATCTGGTGAACAAGGCACTCATGCTTGAGGACAAGCGACGTGTCTTGGATGATACCCGTAAGCGCAAGATGATCAGCAAGGGCAGCTCCAGCAACCAGAAGCCTCGCCCGTGGAAGCCAGCCCCGGTCAAGCCAACCTATCAGCAGCCCAGAGCCCCTGCACCCTGTACCAACTATCAGCCTCAGCAGTACGCCAACCCCAGGCCAACTTTCAACAACCCCAATAACAATGCCAGCAAGAGCAGCAACCCCAATCAAGTCACTTGCTTCGGATGTGGCCAGGCAGGACACTACTCCAAGAATTGCCCCAACAAGAAGCCCGACGTCCCGCGCCCCAATGCGCAGAACCCAGGACAAGGCTGCGGAATGCCAGTAAGGAACCAAGCTCCCCGCAACCCGCCCAACAATGGCAAGGGTCATGTGAACCATGTCACTACGGAAGAAGCCCAGGAAGACCCGGACGTCGTGCTGGGTACGTTCCTTGTTAACTCAACACCTGCAACTGTCTTGTTTGATTCTGGAGCCACGCATTCATTTGTCACCCAAGAGTTTGCATTGAAAAGTGGCATGACCCCTACACCCCTGAATAACCCTATGGTGGTACAAACCCCCGGAGCAGAGATGAGAGCCAAGGTAGGCTGTAAGGGAGTCGAAATTGTCATTAACGGGGTAGACTTCCTAGTAGACCTTATCGTCTTAAGATCACAAGGCTTGGATGTGATTTTAGGAATGAATTGGCTCATCAAGCACCAAGGCTTGTTAGATTGTGCCAACCGGACCGTCACGGTGACCAATGACCAAGGAGTCGAAGTTAAGTTTGCTCCCAACCCCTCCTCTGCTCAAGGCACCCAAGTCAACTGTCTGTCAGAAGTTGGATTGGAGCAAGTGCCGGTAGCATGCGAATACCCCGATGTATTTCCTGATGAGCTACCAGGAATGCCTCCTGTCCGAGACATTGAGTTCATCATCGAGCCATACCCGGAGCAGGACCCATCTATAAGAAGCCTTATAGAATGGGATCGGAAGAGTTAGCAGAATTGAAGAAGCAACTGGAAGAGCAGTTGAGGAAGGGATTTATCCGCCCTAGTGCCTCCCCTTGGGGATCACCTGTTTTGTTTGTGGCAAAGAAGGACGGTACCATCCGCTTATGCATTGACTACCGCTCCCTCAATGAAGTTACAATCAAGAACAAGTATCCACTTCCCAAGATTGAAGATCTGTTTGATCAACTCAATGGGGCCAAGGTGTTCTCCAAGATTGACCTCAGATCTGGGTACTACTAGCTGAAAATCAGACCCCAAGATATTCCAAAGACGGCATTTGTAACCAGATATGGCCTGTATGAGTGCACGGTCATGTCCTTTGGATTGACCAATGCCCTAGCTTACTTCATGTATCTCATGAATAAGGTCTTCATGGAATATTTGGACAAGTTCGTCGTTGTCTTCATTGATGACATTCTTGTCTTCTCAAAGATGGAAGAAGAGCACGAGCAACACTTGAGGATGGTCCTAGACAAGCTTCGAGAGCACCAACTATATGCCAAGTTCAGCAAGTGCGAATTTTGGCTGCAAGAGGTTGGATTCTTGGGTCATAAATTGATTGCCGAAGGATTGTCAGTGGATCCCACCAAGATCTAGGCCGTGACTGAATGGCAAACCCCGAGCAATGTGAAGGAAGTTAGAAGCTTCCTCGAACTCGCGGGATATTACCGCAAGTTCGTTGAAGGATTCAGAAGCATTGCCCGACCCATGACCCAACTCTTGAAGAAGGACAAGAAGTTTGAATGGACGTCGAAGTGCGAAGAAAGCTTCCAGGAGCTGAAGAAAAGATTGACCACCACCCCAGTTCTGGCCACACCTGATATTCACAAAGAATTTGTGATATATTGTGATGCGTCGAGAGCCGGACTTGGAGGTGTTCTTATGCAAGAAGGCAGAGTCGTAGCATATCTATCTAGACAGCTACGTCCTCATGAAGAGAACTATGCTACTCATGATCTTGAGTTAGCAGCAATGGTTCATGCCCTAAAGACATGGCGACATTACCTCCTTGGGAAGCGGTGTGAGATATACACGGATCACAAAAGTCCGAAATATATTTTCACTTAGAAAGAACTGAACATGAGGCAGAGAAGATGGCTAGAGTTGATTAAGGATTATGACCTCAGTGTTCAATATCACCCTGGGAAGGCTAATGTGGTGGCAGATGCCTTAAGCAGGAAGGCTTATTCCTTGAATGCTATGCTTAAGGACAGGCTACCCGCCTTGTATGTAGAACTTGAAAGCTTTGGGTTGGAACTGGTTGCACCAGGATTCTTGGCCAACCTCGAAGTTAGGCCTACCTTGATAGATGATGTTAAGGAAGCTCAGAAGGGACACGGAAGTATTGAAGGCATCAAGAGGAAGATCAAGGCAGGCAAGGCCCCAGGATTCTCAAAGGATGAGCAAGGAATTGTGTGGTTTGGGAATCGCATTTGCGTACCCAACAAGGTTGAGCTCAAGAATTTGATCTTGCAAGAAGCTCATGACGCCCCGTATTCCATCCACCCCGGAGGAACCAAGATGTATCAAGACCTAAAGGAAAGATTCTGGTGGCAGGGCATGAAGAGAGAGATAGCCACTTTCGTCGCTAAGTGTGACATATGCCAAAGGGTCAAAGCTGAACATCAGCGACCCGCTGGATTGTTACAGCCTCTCAAGGTGCCTGAATGGAAATGGGATAAAGTCGGAATGGACTTTGTCACTGGATTACCCAGGTCAAATAAGGGACATGACTCCATCTGGGTCATAGTTGACCATTTGACCAAAGTAGCCCATTTCATTCCTGTCAAAACGACTTACAAGGGAACCCAGCTAGCCAGCCTCTACGTCAACAGAATCGTAAGCCTTCATGGTGTTCCCAAGGAGATTGTGTCAGACCGAGGAACCCAGTTTACCTCAAGGTTCTGGAAGAAGTTCCAAGAGGCCATGGGGACCAAGTTGTCCTTCAACACTGCTCTCCACCCACACCCCGGAGGTCAGACAGAACGAGTGAATCAGATACTCGAATACATGCTCCGAGCCTATGTCTTAGCATATGGATCTAGGTGGGAAGATTGCCTCCCTTTCACCGAGTTCTCCTACAACAACAGTTATCAGTCAAGCCTTCAGATGGCACCATTTGAGGTGTTATACGGACGGAAGTGCCGCACACTCCTCAATTGGTCAGAGATCGGAGAAGGACTAGTCTTTGGGCCTGATATCCTCCGTGAAGCAGAAGAACAAGTCCAGCTTGTCAGAGCGCATTTGAAGGCCACCAAGTCAAGGCAGAAGAGCTACGCTAACTCACGTCATAGAGACATGAACTTCCGAGTCGGAGACCATGTCTATCTCTGGGTCACACCTCTCAAAGGAACCCAGCGCTTCCATGTCAAAGGAAAGCTCGCCCCAAGATACATCGGCCCCTTCAAGATCACCTACAGACAAGGAGAAGTGGCTTACCAGCTAGAACTACCACCTGAACTATCCGATGTGCACAACGTATTTCACGTGTCACAACTCCAGAAGTGTCTCCAGGTTCCGGACAAGCCTGATCTTTACAAGGATGTCAATCACCAAGCCATTGACCTTCAGCCTGATTTGTCTTATCGTGAGAGGCCCATCTGCATTTTGGATGAGGCTGAGCGACGCACTCGAAGCCGCGCCATCAAGTACTTCAAGGTCTAGTGGAGCAAACACACTGAAGCAGAAGCAACCTGGGAACGTGAAGACTACCTTAGATCCGAGTTTTCGTATCTCTTTAAAGCCTAGTTTAGGAATCTCGGGGACAAGATTCTTGTAAGGGGGGTAGGTCTGTCACACCCTGCATTTTGTAGCATGTCATTTTCATTATTAAAGCATGAAAACTTGGACCAACAAAAACTCTTGCATTATTTGGCTTTTATTTTGGAGTTGGCTTTCTCTGAGTGATTTTTCAAGTGCTCTTTAAAGTCAACTACTCCACCTTCTGTACGTCATCTCCTTGCCCCAGACTTTTGCCCAATGATCATGCCATGTGTATAGTACAATATAGTATTTTCCTACAAAAAATAATTTGGCCAAATAGTATTTTCAAAATTTAGTTTTCTAAAAACCCCTGAGTTGAGGTTTGCACTACAAGTACTTGATTTGGGGTATGAAAAATATTTCAAAGAGTATATTTGAAACCTATTAGATATAGGGTTCCCATAAACCACAAAAATATTTTTTTAACAGTTATTTTCCTATTTTATTTAAAAGCTTTTTCTTAAGGCCAGAAATGGTCTTTAATATGGAAATATTATATTAATGTTTCAAAAATATTTGAAAAAAATCAAGGAAACTCAGTGGACATATATTTTCCATATATAAGAGTTTCAACACATGGTCATGTTCAAAATAATGGACAAAACCTCCCAAAACCATTTCTGCCCATTTCAAGGATTTGAAATATTTCTACAGGAAATATTTTCATAAAAATCCAAGGAAAATCCAGCAAGTCACAAATGCATATTGTGATCACCTTGCAAATCCTCATCTCAATTAAGGTCAATTTGGGTCACCAAAAAGCACCAAAACCCTCTCTGACAAGAATCAAATTTGAACAACCTTGTACTACCAACTTTCTCTCCGTGACCCCAACTTTTGTGATCATGTTCATTGTAGCGACCATACCCGAATGGATCAAGTCTACTGTGCTCCGGTGTCATCCCTGGATCAGTAATGCTGACACCACACAGTACATCGAAGGATTTATAGCAGAGTGGCAATCACACACTTATTACATCGGTGTCTCAAAAGAGAACTTATTACAATAATATGGCTTAAGGCCATCTAAAATCAATAACAGCGGAAGACTTGGAAGATAAATGGGTACATCAACTCCAACGGCATCACTGAGTATAGAACCATGACCTAAAAGCACCTTGATCATCGTCTGAAAAGTCTGCAACATTAACGTTGCAGCTCGAAACGGGTCAGCACATGGAATATGCTGGCAAAGTAACACATAGAGAATGATGGAAGGAAACAGCTATACTATATGCATATTTGGCTGGTGGAAAGCTCTATGGTTACTATTTTGCGTAAAGCCAGTTTTCCCCTACTGCAAAGGAATAAATTTATTTAACTATCATGGTGGTTGTTAAACATTGAGAATGGTTGACAGCATTCTCAATCCCCATTAAAAGTGAACAATTAAAACCCAACAATATTAATTAGAAGTAACATGTTGAGATTCACATGATATTCAAGTACTAGATACTCAAGATTGTCCATAACCGGGGACACGGCTAATCATGATTAGTTTGTTACACTCTGCAGAGGTTTGCGCACTTTTCCCCACAAGACTCGATCGCCTCCGTTGGATTTCTCGCACTACATGGTGTTTGTGAAACGGATGACCGAGACATAGTTTTTCAGAAGCGCTAGCACCTTATGATGGAGTAGACCGTACCACCTACATCCCCTACATCTGCTAGTCTACCCCTATAACAGTTCGCATGACTTAGTCAACTATGCCAGAGCCCATAATGGCTTGTGGCTGCACACGTAAGTATTTAGCATGAAAGATCTTATGATCCCTTTGAGCCTGGGTGGCGGTCCAAAATAAAACAGGCACGTCCTGATAGACATAAGGTGCCTCAATCCACCCAGATGTGTGTTTAAGTTGCCACCCTAGATAAACCATAAAATTATCAATTTCACATCTGTCATGGATATCACTCACCCAACCCACGTCTACTAGCATAGCATGGCATAATAAGCAAACGTAGAAGTAACTCCGAAAGGTTTCATAATAAACAGGTAATAGGTACTACCTCATCTACTTGCCATCCCACAATTTAATTAGATCCTAATCATGCAATGTGTGAGGGTGGATCTAATGCAATAAAACTGGGTTGTAGAAAAGGTATGATCAAAGTGTTACTTGCCTTGCTGATGATCCGCGAGTCCAAGAGATTCGAAGTAACAGGCGGCGCAATCCAGGTAATCTATCGTAGACAAACAACAAGCATACAATAAGTACTCATCTAATGCACAGGTAAAACTCGAACAAGAGATCGAACCAGATAGTTCAACTTAAGAACTCCGGTTGCAAAGAGAGAAAGAACCGAACAAAGAAACCGAAAACCAACGGCGAAAGAAAACAACTCGGTTCTAGCAAGTTGAAACTAGGTAAAATTTTACCGTAGCAAAAACTGGTTTAAGTTGATTAGACGGAACGACGGTTTCACAATGAAACTCCAGGCGCTTGAATCACCTGATTCCCATAAATGAGCGAGAAGATAGACTAGAAAGAAGATCGGACCTGAGATCGCGATCGCGGAATAAATCCGACGAAAAGACAGAGACGAATGGTTGAACGAACGGACGTTCGTTAACCTAGAAGAATCCGGTGAACGATCTCGGGAAACTAAATCAGAAAAGAAAACGAATCCGATCTAGGGTTTCAGGAAAAGAAAACCGATCGTAAAACCGATCTAGAAAACCGGAACGGTTTCGCGAAGAAAAACGAATGGGAGAAGAAGAATCAGAACGATTAGAAGAAAATGATCCGATGAAAAGAATAGAGACGCGGCGCGGGCTACCTCCGGCGAGGTCTCCAGCGAGGAACTCCGGCGGCGTGGGCGTGGGGCTGCGGCGGCAAGGTGCGGCGCGCGGGTGTGGGGTGCGGCGGCGGCGGGGCACGGGGTGGGGCGCGGGGTGTTTGGCGCTTTGGATTGATGGGTTTAGAGGGGGGTGTGGGGGTATTTATATTGGTGAGGGGAGAGGTAACTTGGGGTAGGGGGCAAGAAAAAAGAGGAGGAAAAAGAGTAGGAGAGGGAGATTGGAAAAAAAGGCAAATGGAGTCCTAGAAGGACTCCTAGGCGGCGGCGGCTCCCTGTCTTCCGCAGGCGCGCACGGCGCGGCGCTAGGCCCTTGCGCGGCCGGCTGCTGGCTGGGCCTTTGGCCCAGGCGCTGCGGGAAAGTTTTTTTTTAAAACAGTTACGCGTGCAAGAAAAAATAGAAAAGAGATCTAAACGAACTCCAAAACTTCTAAAGTAAATTTTCCCCGACTCCTAAAATTGAGTCAAACAAAATGAACTTTTCTCCGGGCCTAAAATGCAATTTTTGAAAACACGCATTTTTCCCTATCCAAATAAAAAGGCAAATGAAACTCCGACAAATCCAATGATCCTCTTTTCGAAATTTGAGAGAACTCAAATATGAAAATGACGAAATCTCCAACTCTCTCCGAGGGTCCTTGAGTTGCGTGAAATTTCTAGGATCAACAAAATGCAAGAAAATATGATATGCATGATGATCTAATGTATAACATTCCAAATTGAAAATTTGGGATGTTACAAACCTACCCCCCTTAAGATGAATCTCACCCTCGAGATTCGGGTTGGCTAGAAAATAGGTGAGGGTGGTCCTTGAGAAAATCTTCTTCTCTCTCCCAGGTGGCTTCATCTTCTGAGTGCTGGTTCCACTGAACTTTGCAAAACTTGATAACCTTGGTGCGGGTAACTCTGCTAGCATACTCGAGAATCTTGATTGGTTTCTCTTCATACGTTAAGTCGTCCTTCAACTGAATAGCTTCAAGCGGCACTGTATCTCTTAACGGTACCTCCGCCATCTCGGCGTGACATTTCTTCAGCTGAGAAACATGGAATACGTCATGAACTCCTGACAGTCCCTCTGGTAATTCCAACTTATAAGCGACTTCTCCCATACGTTGCAAGATCTTATATGGTCCAACGAAACGCGGTGCTAATTTTCCCTTAACTCCAAATCGCTTAACTCCTCGTAGTGGGGATACTCGGAGATAAACTCTGTCTCCGGTTTCATAAACTGTCTCCTTGCATTTAGAATCTGCATAGCTCTTCTGCCTGGACTGGGCTACCTTGAGCCTATCACGAATCAACTTCACCTTCTGTTCAGACTCTTTAATCAGATCTGGTCCAAAGAACTGACGGTCTCCAACTTTGTCCCATGACAACGGTGTCCTGCACCTCCTTCCGTATAAAGCTTCGAAAGGTGCCATCTTCAAACTGGTTTGGTAACTGTTGTTATAAGAAAACTCCACATATGGAAAGTTATCGTCCCATCTAGATCCATAATCTAGTGCACAAGCTCTCAGCATATCTTCCAGAATTTGATTGACTCTCTCGGTCTGTCCATCTGTCTGCGGATGAAAAGCGGTGCTGAACTCTAGCCTGGTTCCTAAAGTTTCATGCAACTGATTCCAAAACTTTGAGGTAAATTGGGTTCCTCTATCTAATACAATACTCCTTGGAACTCCATGCAAACAAATGATCCTAGTCTTGTATATCTTTGCCAACTTAGCACTAGTGTAAGTGGTCTTAACTGGAATGAAATGTGCTACCTTCGTCAAACGATCAACTACTACCCATATCGAGTCATATCCTGCTTTCGTCCTGGGTAATCCTGTGATAAAATCCATGCCTATCTTATCCCACTTCCATTCAGGTATCGGCATTGGTTGTAACAATCCGGCTGGCTTATGATGCTCTGCCTTTACTCTATGGCATACGTCACAAACTGCTACATATGCTGCAATATCCTTCTTCATTCCGGTCCACCAGAATGTCTCCTTCAAATCCAAATACATCTTGGTATTTCCTGGGTGAATCGAATATGGTGAATCATGTGCCTCTTGTAGAATCAACTTCCTGATCTCCGGGTCATTGGGCACATAAACACGGTCCTCAAACCAGAGGGTATCGTGCTCATCCTCACGAAATCCCTTTGCTTTTCCTTTTCTTAGTTTCTCCTTTATAGCAGCAATCTCCTTGTCAGATTTCTGAGCCTCTTTGATTTTATCCATCAATGTTGACTGAATCTCCAATGCTGCCACATAGCCTTTCGGAACTATCTCTAAACTTAGTTCACGAAGGTTGTCTGCTAACTCCTTGGGTATTTCTCTCGTTATTAACGTATTGACATGGCTCTTATAGCTCAATGCGTCAGCTACTACATTAGCTTTTCCGTGATGGTAATGCAATCTCATGTCATAATCCTTGATGAGCTCCAACCATCTCCTTTGTCTGAGATTCAACTCCTTCTGCGTGAAAATGTACTTCAAACTCTTGTGATCCATGTACACCTCACAATGATTTCCAATGAGGAAATGTCTCCATGTCTTCAATGCATGCACTACGGCTGCTAACTCCAAATCATGTGTGGCATAATTCAACTCATGAGGCTTTAGTTGTCGTGAAGCATACGAAACAACTCTTCCTTCCTGCATAAGCACTGCTCCAAGTCCTCGACGTGAAGCGTCGCAATACACCTCATAATCCTTGGTCTAATCTGGCAAAATCAACACCGGTGAGGTAAGCAATCGTTTCTTCAACTCCTGGAAACTAGCCTCACACTCCTCAGTCCAATTGAACTTGGTATCCTTCTTCAACAACTCCGTCATAGGCTTCGCAATCTTTGAAAAGTTCTCAATAAATCTCCGGTAGTATCCTGCGAGTCCAAGAAAACTCCGGATCTCTCCAACTGTCGTTGGTGCTTCCCATTCGGTTACGGTCTTAACCTTTGCGGGGTCAACTGCTATCCCTTCTCCGGATATAACGTGTCCGAGGAATCCTACTTCCTTCAACCAAAACTCACATTTGCTAAATTTGGCATATAACTGATGTTCCCTTAGCTTCTCCAAAACCAAATGCAAATGTTCCTTATGCTCTTCTTCATTCCTTGAATAAACCAGGATATCATCAATGAACACTACGACGAACTTATCCAAAAACTCCATAAACACCTTGTTCATCATGTTCATAAGATAGGCAGGCGTGTTAGTCAATCCAAATGACATAACGGTATACTCATACAGTCCATATCTTGTGGTGAAAGCTGTCTTAGGAATATCCTGTTCTCAAATCTTCAACTGGTGGTACCCTGATCGCAAATCGATCTTGGAAAACACTTTAGCTCCTTGTAAATGATCAAACAGATCATTTATCATTGGCAGTGGGTACTTGTTCTTGATCGTTACTTCATTCAATCCTCGATAATCAACAACCATCCTTAATGATCCATCCTTCTTCTCCACTAGAAGTACGGGTGATCCCCAAGGCGAAGAACTTGGGCGAATGTAACCTTTCTCCAGTAACTCCTTAATCTGATTCTTAATTTCTACCAAATCCTTTGCCGGCATCCGGTAGGGTCTCTTTGATATTGGGCCTGTGCCTGGCAATAACTCAATCAAAAACTCAATGTCTCTATCCGGTGGCATGCCTGGCAACTCTTCTGGAAATACATCAGGAAAATCCTTTACCACTGGTACTTCTTCCTACACAACTCCTGTCAGGCAATTTACTTGTGTCCTATTTGGCATATGCCGGGATACATACTTGATCCTTCTTCCTTCCGGCGTTGTAAGCAAAATTGACTTACTAGCGCAATCGTTGTTTCCTCCATACTTCGACAACCAATCCATACCGAGGATTACATCCAAACCTTGGGATTCCAGAATAATTAAATCCGTTGGCAAAACATGCCTTCCTATGCTTATTAGCACTTGAAAACATCCTTGACTGGCCATGTATTCTGCTCTTGGCGAACTTACTAGCATAGGTGTTTTAAGAATCCTAGTGGGCAGGCTATATTTTTCCACAAATCCCCTTGATATGTATGAATGCGATGCACCAGTATCGAAAAGAACAAGGGCAGTGAATGACTTAACCAAAAACTTACCGATTACTGCATCCGGCTGATCTTCAACCTCCTCCACGTTAACGTGGTTCACTTGTCCCCTATTGAAAGGGTTCGGCTTCTTCCCTGAGCTTCCATTGCCATTTCCATTCTGGCCTTCAGGACATTCATTGGCATAATGTCCAGTCTTGGAACACTTGAAACAGGTGACTTGGCTCAGGTCTCTCTTGGATGGGGTTGATGGGGTGGTCCGGTTCTGGCCGTTGCTTCCTCCATTCCCATTACCATTCTTGTGGCCATTGTGGTTGTGCGTACTACTTCCTACATGGGTATGCTGAAACTGAAATCCTGTTTTAGAGGTAAAACGGGGCTTCTGCTGGGCTCCAGAGTTATACTTCCCATGTCCATACTTCCTCTTGCGGTTCTCAATCTGCTGTTGCTTCCCTTCAATCATGATGGCACGATCTACCAACTCCTGGTAGTTGCGGAAACTTGCTACCATCAACTGCATGCTTAGCTCATCATTCAATCCTTCCAGAAACTTTTCCTGCTTAGCTGCATCCGTAGCAACGTCATCTGGGGCATAACGTGCTAGCTTGCTGAAGTCGTCAACGTACTGGCCAACTGTCCTTCCTCCTTGGCGTAAGTTGCGAAACTCACGCTTCTTCATGGCCATCGCTCCTGCTGAAACATGTGCAGTGCAGAAAGCTTGCTGGAACTGATCCCATGTGACAGTGTCAACTGGGAAGGTGGCTGTGAAATTCTCCCACCATGCTGCCGCGGGTCCTTCTAACTGATGTGCGGCAAACTTCACCTTCTCACCATCCGTGCATCCTATAGTGGTCAACTCCCTTCCTATCTTGCGGAGCCAATCGTCTGCTACTATTGGATCGATGCTACTAGAAAACACCGGCGGATTCAGCCTAAGGAAACAGGCTAAGTGGTCAACAGGGGGTGGTGGTGGTGGTGGGTTGTTGTTGTTGTTGTTCTGCTGATTCTGAACTAACATCCGCATCAATTGATTCTGCTGCTGGATCAATTGAGTGAGCTCCGGTGGAAATCCATTGTCACGTCTCGGAGGCATCTGAGGGTTTAGAAAAGATGAGAAATAAGAATAGAATGAGGTCTAAAGAGAAAACACTACCCCAATGCACATGAGCAAATTCACACAAAATCACTTCATGCAATCAAACAAGGGCATACAATCGATCGAGCTATCGCAAAAGTGCTCGAACCATAGTGTTTACATGGGGGGAATACTAATAATATTTGGTGGTCATCTAGAAATTTGAACCGGTGGAAGACTCCATGATGTCCGCTCCAGCTTCGTCTTCAAAGTCAGGTTCACTTGGATCCGAATCGGTGTCGTCGATGATGATGTAGTTGTCTGGACATGCGACATACATGTCTTCCTTCCTGGATGCTAACTCCCTCTTGAGTTCTTCAATCTCCCGCTTAAGATCGACGTTGTGTCTTGCTAGAGCTACGATCTCGTCCATGTAGTCCTTGCGTGTAGCCTTCAGTTCTCCTTCTAGCTCGATGATCCTTGTCTTCGCATTCTTCAACTCCATCATATCATTGCACATCTAGTTCTCATGGCGTCGAATGTGCTGGTTTAACTCCTGGATAAAAGCTGCAATGGATCTATCCTTCTTGGTGGTGACTATCTCCCATTGTTCATCTCGGCATACGCAAATCTGGTAGATAGTGTCCCTGAGGTCTTCTTGATAAACTTCTCCAATGCGTCCTATGGTGATATGGGCTGCCATGCTCCTTCCTAGACCCCAAGTTGGTGCATTGAAAACACTATCTATGGGCTTCGTGATTGGCGCGAATGTTCTTCCCAGAAGGGTGAGCTTGAATCTTCCAGCGCTCCTCTTCAGGCAAAGTTGCGTTGAAAGTTCCCGTGAAACTTGGTAATCCAATGTTTAGGTACTTGGTGACTTCCTTCAAGTGAAATCCAAAAGGTGTGCTTTCATCTGGTTGAGCGTACTTAATCTTCGCGTCCTTCATCCTAAAGAGTAGAAAAGATGAGAAGTTAGAAAATGAGGAGATAATAGTGATCTATGGCTTTAACTTAGTGGTCGTGTCCTACAGTCAGCGTGTGCTCTGATACCATCTCTGTAGCGACCAGACCCGAATGGATCAAGTCTACTGTGCTCTGGTGTCATCCCTGGATCAGTAATGCTGACACCACACAGTACATCGAAGTATTTATAGCAGAGTGGCAATCACACACTTATTACATCGGTGTCTCAAAAGAGAACTTATTACAATAATATGGCTTAAAGCCATCTAAAATCGATAACAGCAGAAGACTTGGAAGATAAATGGGTCCATCAACTCCAACGGCATCACTGAGTATAGAACCATGACCTAAAAGCACCTTAATCGTCGTCTGAAAAGTCTGCAACATTAACGTTGCAGCCCGAAACGGGTCAGCACATGGAATATGCTGGCAAAGTAACACATAGAGAATGATGGAAGGAAACAACTATACTATATGCATATTTGGCTGGTGGAAAACTCTATGGTTACTATTTTGTGTAAAGCCAGTTTTTCCCTACTACAAAAGGAATAAATTTATTTAACTATCATGGTGGTTGTTAAACATTGAGAATGGTTGACAGCATTCTCAATCCCCATTAAAAGTGAACAATTAAAACCCAACAATATTAATTAGAAGTAACATGTTGAGATTCACATGATATTCAAGTACTAGATACTCAAGATTGTCCATAACCGGGGACACGGCTAATCATGATTAGTTTGTTACACTCTGCAGAGGTTTGCGCACTTTTCCTCACAAGACTCGATCGCCTCCGTTGGATTTCTCGCACTACATGGTGTTTGAGAAACGGATGACCGAGACATAGTTTTTCAGAAGCGCTAGCACCTTATGATGGAGTAGACCGTACCACCTACATCCCCTACATCTGCTAGTCTACCCCTATAAGAGTTCGCACGACTTAGTCAACTATGCCAGAGCCCATAATGGCTTGTTGCTGCACACGTAAGTATTTAGCATGAATGATCTTATGATCCCTTTGAGCCTGGGTGGCGGTCCAAAATAAAACAGGCAAGTCCTGATAGACATCAGGTGCCTCAATCCACCCAGATGTGTGTTTAAGTTGCCACCTTAGATAAACCATAAAATTATCAATCTCACACCTGTCATGGATATCACTCACCCAACCCACGTCTACTCCCAAAGGTTTCATAATAAACAGGTAATAGGTATTACCTCATCTACTTCCCATCCCACAATTTAATAAGATCCTAATCATGCAGTGTGTGAGGGTGGATCTAATGCCATAAAACTGGGTTGTAGAAAAGGTATGATCAAAGTGTTACTTGCCTTGCTGATGATCCGCGAGTCCTAGAGATTCGAAGTAATAGGCGGCGCAATCCGGGTAATCTATCGCAGACAAACAACAAGCATACAATAAGTACTCATCTATTGCACAGGTAAAACTCGAACAAGAGATCGAACCATATAGTTCAACTTAAGAACTCCGGTTGCAAAGAGAGAAAGAACCGAACAAAGAAACCGAAAACCAACGGCGGAAGAAAACAACTCGGTTCTAGCAAGTTGAAACTAGGTCAAATTTTACCATAGCAAAAACTGGTTTAAGTGGATTAGACGGAACGGCGGTTTCGCAACGAAACTCCAGGCGCTTGAATCACCTGATTCCGATAAACGAGGGAGAAGATAGACTAGAAAGAAGATCGGATCTGAGATCGCGATCGCGGAATAAATCCGACGAAAAGAAAGAGAAGAACGGTTGAACGAACGGACATTTGTTAACCTAGAAGAATCCGGTGATCACGTTCGTTAGGACGAACGGTCCGGCGAACGATCTCGGGCAACTAAATCGGAAAAGAAAACTAATCCAATCTAGGGTTTCAGGAAAAGAAAACCGATCGTAAAACCGATCTAGAAAACCGGAATCGTTTTGCGAAGAAAAACGAATCGGAGAAGAAGAATCAGAACGATTAGAAGAAAACGATCCGATGAAAAGAATAGAGACGCGGCGCGGGCTACCTCCGGCAAGGTCTCCAGCGAGGAACTCCGGCGGCGTGGGCGTGGGGCTGCGACGGCAAGGTGCGGCGCGCGGGTGTGGGGTGCGGCGGCGGCGGGGCACAAAGGCGGCGCGGCACGGGGTGGGGCGCGGGGTGTTTGGGGCTTTGGATTGATGGGTTTAGAGGGGGGGTGTGGGGATATTTATATTGGTGAGGGGAGAGGTAACTTGAGGTAGGGGCAAGAAAAAGAGGAGGAAAAAGAGTAGGAGAGGGAGATTGAAAAAAAAGCAAACGGAGTCCTAGAAGGACTCCTAGGTGGCGGCGGCTCCCTGCCTAGCGCAGGCGCGCGCGGCGCTGCGCTAGGCCTGGCGCGGCTGGCTGCTGGCTGGGCCTTTGGCCCAGGCGCTGCGGAAAGTTTTTTTAAACAGTTACGTGCGCAGAAAAAAACAGAAAAGAGATCTAAACGAACTCCAAAACTTCTAAAGTAAGTTTTCCCCGACTCCTAAAATTGAGTCGAACAAAATGAACTTTTCTCCGGGCCTAAAATGCAATTTTTGAAAACACGCATTTTCCCTATCCAAATAAAAAGGCAAATGAAACTCCGACAAATCCAATGATCCTCTTTTCGAAATTTGAGAGAACTCAAATATGAAAATGACGAAATCTCCAACTCTCTCCGAGGGTCCTTGAGTTGCGTGAAATTTCTAGGATCAACAAAATGCAAGAAAATATGATATGCATGATGATCTAATGTATAAGATTCCAAATTGAAAATTGGGGATGTTACATTCATATGACCAAATGAGGCCACTACACCAAGTGGTGCATCTAGGAGAAATGATTTGATCAACTAGATCTGCACAAGTTCATTTCTGCTAATTTCTAGGGTTTACAAAAGTTGCATTGGCAACTTTGCCCAAATAAGCTCAAAATTGGTGGAAGGCCCTAATTATATGTGTCATTCCACCCTGTGGAGTCTTATGGCAAATGCAAACCATCTACTTGCCCAAACCAGCATCAAACACCTTCTGCCACTTTACAAAAACCCCATTTTTGACCTCTTCCACTAATCTCCGTGGGCTCAACTTTCTACCACGACCCCTCCTAGTCCCCCCTCTAGCACCTGTGTGCTTTGCTGCCCGAGGAAGCAATGATGGAGGGGGAGAACCCCATTTTTCTTCTCTGGACAGTGGATTCCTCTCTCCCTCTCAGCCTCCCTCTCTCCCCTCAGCTTTCCAGAGCATCCAAGGCACTCCCCAGCTTTTGCCCATGCCCCCTTCAGCTGCCAGACGCAAGTGGACACCCGCGGACGCGGGAAAGCCGCGGGTGCCGGCCAAAGTCGCGCTCTGGAGCGTCTGGCAGGGCACCCGACCATTGACGCCGCGCCTCCCGACCACCTTGAGCCTCCCCCGCGCACCAGTCGATGCCCCTCGACGTCCGCTCGACGCCAGCAAGCCGCCCACTTGCTCCCGCGCCCTCCTCTCTCTCCTGCAGCTCGCGCCAGAACGCCGCCCCGTTCGGCCAATGCTCGCGCCGCTCCTCTGGCCCGCCAGCAGCTCGCCCCGCTCCTCCTCTCTCTCCCTGGCACCCTAGACCACTCCCACGAACACCCCCAAGCCCTCCATTCCCTCTCTAATGGCCACCCGAGCCGACCCTGCGGGCACCCGTAGGCCGCGCCTACGATGGACCTCGGCCAGCGTATAAGAGGCGACCCCGAGCCTCTCTAGCACTCCCTGTCGCTCCCCCACACTCCTAATCCACCTCCCGCACCACCCAATTGTCCCCAGAGCTGCCTGAGCTCGAGATCGAGCTCGAGCTCCGCCGCTTCGGCTCGCCGGAATTCGTGAGGTACAGGCCGTCCCCGGCCCTTTCCTCTCGATCTGGAACCCCTGCAGCTCTCTGATCCTTTCCCCCTTGTTTCCCCTCTCTGTAGCTGCCGGAAACGGCCGGAACCACCGACACCCGAAGCACCTCTGCCGCGTGACCTCGTCGCCCTCTCTGACCCAGGGTTGACGACGACGGCCGTGGGGCCCATCCGTCAGCCTCACGTCCTGACGCCTGGGCCCCGCCCGTCAGGTTTGAAATGCATGCGCGCGCGTACCAGTTCGCCCGTCGGCTGGAGGCGTATTTTGAGTTTACGCCTTCGACATGGCAGCCCCGCGCGGGCTGGATCCCCTCTGGGCCTGCTGCACTGCGGCTGTTCTGGCCCAGTTGCACAGTGCCCCTTCTCCTTTTTCTTTTCTGTTAGACTTGCAAAAATTCCACAGGATTAAACAAACATCCAAATGCAATAATTCCAACTCCTAAATTCTTGTAAAAATCTCACCTATTTAATGGTGTGACTTTCATACATGCCCAACCAACTTTTCTATGCTGTTCAAATTTAAATTCAAATTTGAACAATTAAATCCTTGTCTGAAAATCCATTGCTCTGTCCCTGTAGCTCCAAATCCAAAACTAGGAATTTTCCCCTTCTTAGTTTTAACTCTAGTATTTAACAAAAATGAGTTTTAACTCTAGTTTTTCTGTTTTATTATTGCCTTATTTTTCTTGTTAATATTTTGCGATGATAGATTGCGTTCCTGATGAAGGAGTTGGACCAGAAGACTTTGAAGACCTAGAAGACTTTGTTGAGCCAGGCAAGCAGCCCTTTGACCATGTCTATGAAACCCTTTTTATGCATGTCATATAGCACCATATTGTTGTTGCAACGGAATCATGATGAGGTGGTAACCACTTCGATGGGTTGCCTGTGTTACTTCCTTGTTGATACTTGCATTTTGCATGACCCTACCTTCTTAGGAGGGTTATGCCGGTGGGAGTAGATAGGATGCTAAAGTAGTGCTACGCAAAAAGGGACGGGTATATGCATGGTGATGGAGACAAAGTAATTTGAAAGGACATTTTTCGAAAACCCCGTCGGGTTCCACTTATGCCCGAGGGAGATAATGAGATGGGTAACCACTTAATGACGAAGTGGTGTACCGAGGCAAGTGTGTGTGTGTGTTGCTTTCAAAAACGGATTGGGTTAAGTTGCGACCGTTATTCCAACCTTACATGCGCAACCACTCTACCCTTATACGGGAAAGGGCATTATTGATTACCTAGGCCAATACTAGCTTGGGGCCCGCATTACTAGTGACGGGGGAGAGTTGGTGATCTCTCTTGGGACGGGGTCGTGCCAGGTAGGGCGGCCAAGAACATTTTTATGGGGCACCGGACACACCGTTGGTACCCCGTGCCAGTGGTATGTGATGAATATGGGAGCGAGGCTCCACAATTTTAAGTTGTGAAATGTTGGGCACGGGGGTTACTACCAATCGAGTGGACTCCATGTTAGTGTTGTCTAGGGAAAGATAGTGATCGGGTGCTTAGCCCGGGTACTTGGGTACCGTGGGTCGTGGATGACATGAAAGTTCCCCGAATCTTGTGGGTAAAGTGTGCAACCTCTGCAGAGTGTAAAACTATTCGAATAGTCGTGTCCATGGTCAAGGACAGTTGGGTAACCGCTCTTGGGCTACGTCCACATGTTTACAAACCAGTATGTGTTTGGATAAGTGGGAAGAACTACTTGGGTCAAGTCAAAGGACTTGACATGATTGAGTTGGGTTGGTGCCCACTCTTTTTATGTTGATATCTGTAACCTGTCCTCACGGTTAATTGAATTCTCCTAATGCATGTCTTACAAGTTGTTGAACATGTCATTGCACTCAAAACTAGCTTTTTGCAAAAATTTACCTATATCATGCATTTTTGTACCTTGAACCAAAACAAGGGTTGCTTGCGAGTAAATTCAATGTACACATTGGTTTGCCACTAGTTATTTAATTGGCTAGGCATGGAAGAACAGGAGTTCGAAGAAGAGTTATTTGGAGACGAACATGCGAACTAGGACGTTTCCCAGTCAGAATGCCTGTAGGGTTAAGGCAGATGGCATGGGTTCTACTTATCGACGAAGATTTCCGCTGCTTATGTTTCATTTGATGTTCAGCCCTTAAGGCTTTATCTATATAAGACTTGACCGTAATGGTCATAATTTGTGTAAGACGATATGTATGGATGTAAGACTCATGTTATTCAGCTTCTGTGTGTTCAGTGAGCATTGATCTCTAGGATCACTGTACACGTGCATTCGGTGATCACGACTTATGAGTCAGGGTCTCCAACAGCACGGCTCTCAATCGTAGAGGGAAGTAGGCGTTCTCGCGACGGTGGTAGTGGAAGTAGTCGTTCTCGCTTCGTAGATGTTCACACTCCGTAGGTGTTTGGGGTCAACAAGGAACTTGCTGTCCACGGGTCTTCGAGGGTCGATGGTACATGTTCTGTAAACGTTCGAGCGACAGTAGTGGTACATGTTTTCCTGCAGATGTTCAGGGTCACAGTGAGGAACTTGATGCATCAATTGAACTTGGCGTCCGAGGAATCCCACGTAGTCGTACACGAGTCATAGTCGAACTTGACGGTTCCGTTACACGGTTCTTCGGAGACGGTAGTTGTTCTCAGTTCGTAGACGAACTTGACGGATCCGAGGGCTCCGGCCATCGGGGTACTTGACGCAACACCGAGTAGTCGTACATTTTGAAGAGGAACTTGGCGTCCGAAGGTGTACTTGGCGAACAACGGTCATCGTGGAAGTAGTGGTACTTAGGCGTTTCGGTTAGCACTCGTTCGGGCATCCTTGGTCTTGCCGGCGGTGTGGGTCTCCTTGGGTAAACAAGATGTGCAAGGCCCGATTAGCGACGGGGACTTGAAGCACGGTCCCTGCAGCGCTGGTAACGGCGAAGACGAGCGGATCCTAGTCGGCCGGTGTCGGATCCGGGCAAACGGCGGCGCGAACGGAGCCCAGGGGCGGAGGAGCTTGAGCGCAGGATGGCGGCCTGGTGGCGTTGGCGCTCCTACAACAGTACACGTGAAGGAAGAGCGACGGGGAGGCATGGGCGAGGAGATGGACGCCGGCAGCGGCAGCTCCGTGGCAGGAGGCCAGGGCCATGGATGGCGAAGCAGCACGGCGGCACGCTCGCGGCAGGCTTCTGCAGCCACAGAAGAGGACGAGGCAGGGGCGTCGAGCTCCCAGAGGTGGGCGTTGGACGTGGTCGCCGGTGATGGAGGCGGAGCAGAGGAGGCGGTCGAGGCCGGCACTGGTCGGCGCTGCGGGGGCATCCTGCTGGTGGCCGGCGACGTGGACATGGGGCGGCAGAGCCGTAGGTGAAGAAGCAGAGACACAAGGAGGACCATGGCGACACGGGTGATGAAGCAGCAGCGGCGCTGGTGCCAAGCCACGCGGCGGGGAGGCGAGGAGATGAAGAGGGATCGAGAGGGAGAGGTTGCGGGAGGAAGATGGGATCGAGGGAGATGGTGGTTCGGCCGGTGCAGAAGAGAGAGGGTGAGATCGAGAGGAGGGAGTGGCGGCGCAAGGGAGGAGAGTAGGGTGCGGGCTAGGTTAGAGGGTTAGGTGGGCCGGGGGTGTGGGCCTTGGAGCCAGCTAGGTTAGATGCAGCTGGACCTAAATGGCCTACTAGGCTCCCTTCTCCCCCTCTCTTGATTTCTAAAAACAGAAAAAAAACAAAGAAGGAAAAAGGAGAAGAAAGGAGGTATTGGGGAAGAAGTAGGACACGCGTATAAATTTCCAGACCCACAAAACTGAGCTGGAACCAAGAAGATAGAAGTTGGCGCGAATGCAAGATTTAAATTCAAACTCATTTGAATATCATTCAAATGGGTTTGAATTGGGGCTAGGTTTTAGAAGTGCTAAAAATGTTGAGATTAAAGAAAAGAGCCTCGATAGATGGGAAAAGAATTTGGCAAAGTTAGAGAGTCCAAACCTGAAGCAGGAAAGGAAGGGATTTATATGCACGTGTGTTGCGGTAAATTCCAAACTAATAGAATATTTTATATAGCTCCCTAAATATTGGGAGGGTATGTTTTAAAGAGAAAACACCATGTGAGTTCCCTCGATTTAAATAGATCAACGATCTATGCAATTTATTTAGTTGAGATGCAAAAGATTTATGACATGATGCAATGCACATGATGCAAAGATGAATGCAACAAACCAACAACTCACACGACAAAAACCCGGAAACCACGAAAGGCATCTGAAGCTCCGGTCTTGGGGCATCTCAACACTCCACCACTATGAGAAGATCTCGTCCCGAGATCTAGAATGGCACCGGAGGGAAAACGGAAGAGAAAGAGAAGAGGTAAACCTAAGTTGCTTATTTGACAAACGAGTGAGACCAAAGAACCTTGCGAGGTTGAACAAATTCAAGAAAAGAATACAACGAAGGTGAACAAAGTCGAAAACACTGCGTTAGAAAAGAGGGACAAAGAATCACTGCGAAAAAAACCTTGAGGTTGAAGGGCAAGATATATATTGAAACCACTCCGGTTAAGACAAGATAGAGAAGGATTAAGAATGATATAATTTGGAGAGCACTCCGACCGTAAACGGAAGGAATTGAACATGAATTTGACAAGATGAGGGGATACTTGATGAAAACAACAATATGCTGCCTCCGAAACTATTGAAAGAATGGCACAATGGGTAAGAACGATTTCAGGCGGCACTCCGGTTGAGAAGGGGGGCAAAAAAACTTGACAGGATGGGAAGAACTCGAAAAGCGGGCATGACACTCCAGTTAAAAGGATAAGGACGAAAAGAACACGATCCTGAAAAAACAAGAAGATGGGTTGCAGAGAGCAACATCACAATGCCTCCGGAACGCAGGGAAACAAGATCTTGAGAGAGCACGGTTACAACAAATGCTAGAACGGAGTTGTTGTTAAACCAACAACTAAAAGAATAAGCTTGATATGAGGTGACAACCTGCCACTCACGGGAGAAAGAATTGGATTGATATGAACAAGGAGACGAGAAAGCTATTTCACCGGGAGGATAGATGAAGAACTAGGGTCGTTTATAAGCACCATAAATAGTAACAATCCTTAGGGAAGCCTTTAGGTGAAACATAACACAATATAATTCCAACGAAGAGGTTGACGAATTTAAAATACCTCATTCTTGATAGCTTCAGAAACATGAAGCACGAAGGAAAATTATCAAGAATGACATAATACCACCTCCAATGGTATGGAAGAAAGAATTGCACTCCGGATTACAAGAAGAAGAATGCTTGAGCTCCTTAAAAGAATCTCGATGAAATCTTCGAGAAGGAAATAAATCCTTGATGAACCATCATGTAGAACCTCTATGAAGAACTCCGTTAAACAAAAGAATGATCAAACGGAAAGAAAGGGTAGTTGAAAAAACAAGGTGAAGCCTTGCAATGATTTAGATGGAGCTTCGCGACGAGATAATGCGGAAAAGCTTGGAACTCCAGAAAAGAAAGATGAACAAATGAAATCAAGAATTTGATGAGCCTCCGGAGTAAGGAATTAATCACTTGGATGAAACAAGAATAAGAATTACATTATGCTTATCCTTCATCAATTAAATTGATGCCAAGCAACGGATTTGGCACACTACTTATTCTCGTAGCAAGGATTAAGAGAGATATAGTTCCAACTTGGGACGGTCTTCTTTGAACCACCGGTAGGATTGACAAAGAATAAATTGATAAGGAAGAGAAACCTGGAAGAACCACCGTAAGAAATGAAAATGAACGAAGATACTTGAGAGAATTTAGATACAACTGAAACGAAGAGATCACGCGCTGATTAAAGAATATTGAATGATGCACCGGTGAGATTTGGGGAACGAGAGCTGAAAGCTGAGAATGAACAAGTCTTCTGAAATGATGGCTCCGAATAATCGAACTGAAAATACCCTTGAATATATCCTGATGGGTGAAAAAGATTCTCATAATCAAAAATAATTATGAAGGATGGCAATAAGCTAGCACCATGAATCTTGAAGAGAATGGAGCAAGATTAAAGAGAAACTCTTCTTCGGTCTTCAAAAGATGAGAATGACAACGAGAAACACCATCAAGAATTATTGAGGCACCGGAATAAAGAAGAATATAAAAGTTGAATCAACAATGAAATGAATTTGAAAGATCTTGGAGAAACACATTTAACTGATGATAAATCATACTTACGTCAAACTTCGAAAGGAAATTTTGAGGATAGCTCCGGGAAAATTAGAAGAGTCAGGTAAGATCCTGGGAAAAGACCTGTGGGCTAGGGCCCACTCAAAGAAACATCGTTGAACGATTTGAAGGAGAGATTGCACCGGTTGAATTAAATGGCTTGAATGGGATAACAACCTCGAAATAGGTTGAACAGATCTTGAATGAAAAGACGAGCCTTTTGAGAAAGCTTTGAGCATGCCGGAACAAATGAATAGTAAGAAATGAATTGTTATGAGGTGCACCGGTATGAGAATGCATTGAAATGAGGAAAGGGGTAAGATCAACAAAGCTTGACTTGAAACCACCGGAGAAGATAAAAGAAAGAAGAATGATGAACTAGAAGCTTCGTTAGTATCTTCATGAGAATCACCGGATAAGAACATTGAAGGAAAAGAATGGAGAGGCTTCACATCAATAAGATGGATACTCGATTAGGAAATCTGAGTCCTTAAAGAAAAACAAGGGAGGGAGGGAGGAAAAAAAACAAAGGCAACTTGGAGATGGATGAAACAAACAACATTGAGAAGAACTGATAATTGATCTTGTGAATGTTGAAGTGATCAGATCCACTTGAAGAGAGACAGCCCGGTAGAACAAGATTGGCATAACAATCTCGATTATTGAGAAGGATTAGTATTCACATCAGAGTATGAGAACACCATTTGGGGAAGGTATGGAATCAACACTTGACATTGAAGCAACTCGAATACCACAGCTCCAAACAAAAACAAACGATTGGCTTGCGAAATAAGCCGGCACAAACATATGATAGAGATTTTGTCCGAAGTTTTCGTGGTGGGGCCTACACGGGCTCGATCGTACAGCACCATCATGTACAAGGCAGTGCACATGACATACGAAGCGTCCCCGAGTCGGCATAGCCAAGGACTCTTTAAGACACAATGAGACCACTGTAAAACCAACCGTGAATAGGCGGACCACTAGACGTCGAACCCCCATTTCATATCATATATCCGTCGGAAAAGATATCCTAAGAGCTACATGAATTCCCACTTATAAACTCCCGAAACTGTCCGGTTATGCGATCAGGTGTTGGGGATACAGGGGAAGCATAATATCTCACCCAAAACTAGCAATTCCTACATCCAGCTGTATCCATCCTTCAACACATAACCAAGAAACCTTCGGAAACCGTCTACCTCAATCTTCGAAAAGCACCCGTTATACGAGTTATGGCAATACTCCCGAACTCCCGCCCCAGTACTGGGTGGCGTCAAGGTTATCTCACCAACAACTACATAAAAGAGATTTTCGATGTCGGCGAAACTAAACTCAGGTATTCCAGAACTGCAACGATAAAATTGTGACGACAACACCTCAGAGCTTAACTCCCCGGGACACTGCCACAACCCCTAAATGTTAGGAGGCACCAAGAACAATGTTCTCGTCACAAAACCATCAGAACGATTCCAAAATATCCGCGTGATCCAAAAGAAATTAGTGAAATTTGAGAAGAGAAGAGTCAAAACTCTACGGCAGGATGCCTTACCGGAGTGATGAAGGGACTGGGGAGTAAAAAGAATTCCTAAAATCTCCGATAGATAATTCCTAAATGACTCAAAACATTTTTCTAGACTCAACAACGGCTGCTAATATCGATCAAGCAGTGGGGCTCCTAACGTCGGGGAAGGCTCTGATTACCAACTTATAACGCCCTCGGTGCGGCTATATCTCCTATGTGTCGAAGCACGACTTAGAGGCATAACCGCATTGAAAGCAATGTCGCAAGTGAGGTAATCTTCACACAACCCATGTAATACATAAGGGAAAGAGGTACATAGCTGGCTTACAATCGCCACTTCACACAATTACATGAATAAAGCATTACATCAACCAAATACAATCAAGGTCCGACTAGGGAACTAAAATAAAAGAAGAACCCCAAATGCGACAAAGTCCCCGATCTACCCCAACTGGGCTGCACTACTGATCAACTAGAACGGAACAACACAAAGGACAAGATCTTCATCGAGCTCCTCCTTGAGCTTGGTTGCGTCACCTTCTTGGTAACATCAGCACCTGCAAACTGGTTTTGAAAGTATCTGTGAGCCACGGGGACACAACAATCTCACACCCTCGCGATCAAGACTATTTAAGCTTATGGGTAAGGTAAAAGGTATGAGGTGGAGCTGCAGCAAGCGACTAGCATATATGGTGGCTAACATACGCAAATGAGAGCAAGAAGAGAAGGAAAAGCACGATCGAGAAACTATGATCAAGAAATGATTCTAGAACAACCTACGTCAAGCATAACTCCAACACCGTGTTCGCTTCCCGGACCCCGCCGAGAAGAGACCATCACGGTAACACACGCGGTTGGTGCATTTTAATTAAGGTCAACTTCAGGTTTTCTACAACCGGACATTAACAAATTCCCATCTACCCATAACCGCGCGCACGACTTTCGAAAGTTCAAATCCCTGCAGGGGTGTCCCAACTTAGCCCATCATAAGCTCTCACGGTCAACGAAGGATATTCCTTCTAGCGGGAAGACCCGATCAGGCTCGGAATCCCGGTTACAAGACATTTCGACAGGTAAAACAAGACCAGCAAGACCGCCCGATGCGCCGACATATCTCGTTTTCAGGGCAACACCGGATGAGCGCTCCGTACAACTAAAACCAGCCCTCAAGTTTCCCCGAGGTGGCGCTGCAAAGGACTCTAGTTCAGACCAACACTTAGACAAGCACTGGCCCGGGGGGGTTAAAATAAAGATGACCCTTGGGATGCGCGACTCGCAAGGGAAAAAGGCTAGGTGGCGAATGGTAAAACCAAGGTTGGGCCTTTCTGGAGGAGTTTTATTCAAGGCGAACTGCCAAGGGGTTCCCATTATTACCCAACCGCGTAAGGAACGCAAAATCCGGGAACATAACACCGATATGACGGAAACTAGGGCGGCAAGAGTGGAACAAAACACCAGGCATAAGGCCGAGCCTTCTACCCTTTACCAAGTATATAGATGCATTAATTAAATAGGAGATATTGTGATATCCCAACAAAATATATCCATGTTCCAACACGGAACAAGCTCCAATCTTCACCTGCAACTAACAACGCTATAAGAGGGGCTGAGCAAAGCGGTAACATAGCCAAACAACGGTTTGCTAGGACAAGGTGGGTTAGAGGCTTGGTTCAACAATATGGGGGGCATGATAAGCAAGTGGTAGGTATCGCAGCATAGGCATAGGAAAACAGCGAGCAACTAGCAAGCAAAGATAGAAGTGATTTCGAGGGTATGGTCATCTTGCCTGAGATCCCGCAAGGAAGAAGAACGAGTCCATGAAGAAGACACACGGACGTAGTCCAACGGGTCCTCACAAACGCGACGTTAACGGAACTAACCCGAAGAAGCAAAACTGGAAAGAAGCAAACAACATGGTAAACAACCAACACAAGCATGGCATGATGCACAACCAAGTATGATGCATGTCTGGTTTAAAGAAGCATCGCATGGCAAAGTGCAACAAACAACACTACAAATTAAGTGGAGCTCAATATGCAACGGGTTGCATATTGATGGAACACCACATCAATTACTTAGTTCTCTCTCGGTTATGTACTCACCAATATTAAATGTTGTTAAGCATGTCAAGAGATGATACATAACAAAACTATACCGTCTAAACAATTTAAATGGGGCCGGGTATAATAAACAACAAACCCGGTAAAACCCCATATGCCTTAGTAATTTAAAGCAACAACAATTTAAACATTTTAATTATTGTTATCATGATACGGATGACATGAACAAGTTTTATGCAATTTTTATTAAAAGTTGACAAGAGCATTATGAAGCATTTGTCATCGTGGCGGAAATGAAAAGGTGTGCCACGGCAACCTCCCGGTTTCCGGTAACTCGGTTGAGATGCGGGTGCAAAAGGAAAAGTGACGGGGGCGTGTCATGCAAGGATGGTGGGGTGCTCCCGGATACCGGGTCCCCATGGGTTAGCGGCAAAAGAGGAGGACCGAACATGTGACAACTTGGACACGGTGCAGACAACGGGTGCATCTCAAACATCGCAAGCATTCGTTCATGGACGTTGTCCCGTAGTAGCTTATAGGATTGTTGTTACAAGCCCCAGTTCAATTTCTACTATTTTTAGTATGTTGCTAATTGGATCAAAACCTTGATATGATGTTGTTGAGTGGTATTGCAAACTATTGTGGATGTCTCAAATCTTTTTCTGAGCATTTATAGTTGTTATGCTGTCCAAATTTCCCTAGAAATTCTAATGTCTTTGCATTGTGGTTGTGATTTCAGATGGCCAACCGTGTTCAAAACCAAGTGGTTCACCTGACCCGATGCCTCGACGTGCTCGGTCATACTGCTATGTTAGTCTGGGTAATGATCGAGATGGGTTACCGTTGGTATCCCGAATACACCGTCGAAGAGCAATTCCGAGACTTTAATCAAAGCCAATATTTCTGCACCGTCAGGATATTTCCTTCTTATCCTGGATCTACCGAGCCCCTCCACTGTTCCTATGGACTCGGGGTTACTGTTGAGATGGATGTGCAGGATGTTGCCTATTCCATGATGACCATCATGTGAGTCCGGACTGGCCTACTTCGGAACACCGACTTCTGTTACATGCTAGCTTCACTTTCGGGAGTGCAAGGGTATCTTCAGGCTATCTATGCTGACTCCACTCAGGAGGACTCATTAACTCATACCACTGCCGAGATGCTCGAAGATAAGGACCGAGAGAATCGGGCCTAGAGGCTGGAGCTTTTCAATACCCGTGCTAATCATTGGGACACATTGACTCGGTGTGCACATGCAGTGCAAGCTGGGTGTATGGATACAAGGGATCTATATCCTGTGATATCTGCTCTGCCAGACATGGTGGATTGGCGTGATGTGGGAGGCATCACCCCACCCCGTGGTCCCCATAGGCCACCATTTGTTGGTCCAAGACCTCATCCTAGCCCCTCTGGTCCACAAGCTCCTCAGGACCGCCTATTCCCGGCTGATCACGTTGAACTTCCAGGCTATGGAGGTGACTTCTATGAGGACTACTACGGAGCTGTCTGAGTTAGTAGTAGTATCACTAGTATTGTAATAGTTGTATCTCCACTGTCCTGCGTGACTTGTGGAATATGACTATGTGTGTAATCAATTCCGGAGGTGTAGACAAATAATGTATAGGAGCTTGGAATGCCTCCGATGAGATGTAACGTCTTTCATCATAGTTGTACTGTAGCCTGGGCTTGTACTAAACTATGTATGATGTGTATGACCGTTGGTATATATATGGCAGTTTTATATTACCATGACATACAAATGAACATATCTGCATTCCGTGTTATCCATTACATTCTGCACTTCCTTGCTAAGTTTGAGCCATCCTTATCTAAACCGTTGTCTTGTTTTCTCCTAGGATGGTCAACATCCGCAGCAACCCTGCTGCCCCGGAGCAGGGGGAAGCCAGTGCAGCTAGGGGTGAAAATCTACCTCACCCGCCATCTCTGGCCGAAGTGATGCTGGAGGCGGAAAGAAACAAGCGTGGGAATAACCGCCTGCTAGAGCGGATTAAGCAGAACACTGCACGCCATCAGCGAAATGACTTGGCGTCACTCAATGACTTTATCAAGCTGTACCCACCAAAGTTTAACCATTCCGTCGAGCCCCTCAACGCGGATGACTGGCTTCGCAGCATCACCCACAAGCTACGTTCTGCCAATGTAGCCGAAGCCAACAAGGTTACTTATGCTGTCTATCACCTCGAAGGTCCTGCTAGCCTCTGGTGGGAAAACTTTGAAGCTATGCGCCCGGTCGGCCAAATCACTACTTGGGCTGAATTCAGTGAAGCTTTCTGTGAGCATCACATTTTGGAAGGTCTCATGGATCGCAAGAGGGAGGATTTATGCAATTTCACCCAAGGAAGACTGACTGTGGATGCATATAGTCGTGAATTTGGGAATCTGGCACGTTATGCTCCCGAAGAGTTATCTACCGACGCTAAGAATCAGGCAAGGTTCCGCAAGGGACTGAGCCCCGAGCTTCGCCGCGATCTTTGTCTGCACGAGTGCACCTCCTTTCAGAAGTTGGTCAATAAAGCCATCAGTGCTGAGTCAGGCCAGACTGATTATGACGCTTTACGCAAGCACTCACGTGATTTTGGCTCTTCATCCGGCTCTGGAGCTCAGAAGCGCAGGGTGTGGATCCCAGGCACGGCACTGCCACCCAGGTTCATTTCGAGGCCATCCTTTGAGGCGCCTCGTCCCAACCAGCAGTTTGCACCGCCCAAGCCCTATGGTGGCTCCGCTGCTAATGCTGCTCCATGCCCCAATGTGGTAACATGCTTCAAGTGTGGAGCGCCGGGTCACTATAGTCGAGAGTGTCCCCAGAACAACCCCAATCAGACTGGAAAGTCCGTTGGCCGTGGTAAGCCAGCGGGAAAGACATTCTACGCCAAGCCGGTCACCACTGCCCGCGGCCATGTCAACTATGTTTCGGCCGAGGAGGCTCATGAGGATCCAAACGTCGTCTTTGGTATGCTCCTTGTTAATTGCCATCCGGCATCTGTTCTTTTTGATACTGGAGCATCTCATTCATTCATATCCGAGAACTATGCTCAATTGCATAACACGACATTCTGTGACATGCCCACTTCCATGGTAATTCAAACTCCGGGTTCCAAATGGCAAACTTCTAGAGTAAGCCATGGGAACGAAATTCTTGTCGATAGACTTGTCTTCCTTGCATCCTTAATAGCTCTCAAGTCCTCGGACATAAACATCATCTTGGGTATGGACTGGATGTCAGCTCATTATGCTAAGATTGATTGTGCCACTAGAACCGTTCAACTTACTCATTCATCGGGCAAAACAGTCAATGTCTTAACTCGAGTGGCCAAGTGCCAACTTTACTCCCTAAATGCCAACCCCCTTCCAGACCTTGAAGATGTTTCGGTAGTCCGAGACTTTCCGTATGTCGTTCCAGAAGAACTGCCATGTGTTCCACCTGACAGGGATGTCGAATTTGTGATAGACCTTGTTCCAGGAACCGTTCCAATTTCTAGAAGACCCTACAAGATGGCACCCTTAGAACTAGCCGAGCTTAAGAATCAACTCGATGAGTCCTTGAAAAAGGGTTTGATTCATCCTAGTTCCTCTCCTTGGGCTTGCCCCGTCCTCTTCATCAAGAAGAAGGATGGAACGGATCGAATGGTTGTAGATTACCGACCTGTCAACATGGTAACCATCAAAAACAAGTATCCACTTCCCAGGATCAACGATCTGTATGATCAGCTCGCTGGATTCTTAGTCTTTTCCAAGATGGATTTGAGGTTGGGCTACCATCAAATCAGAATCAGAAACGGGGACATTCCCAAAATGGCCTTTGTTGCTCGTTATGGCCAATACGAATATACCGTTATGTCCTTCGGTTTAACCAATGCCTCAGCTACCTTCTCTCGGTTAATGAACTCAGTCTTCATGGAGTACTTGGATAAATTCGTCGTAGTATACCTCGATGACATCCTCATCTACTCCAAGAATGAAGAGGAACATGCCGAACATCTAAGGCTGGTATTGATGAAACTTCGAGAGCATCGCCTTTATGCCAAATTCCCCAAGTGTGAATTTTGGTTGCCAGAAGAGACCTATCTAGGCCATGTAATCTCTGGTAAGGGTATTGCTGTCAATCCCGAGCGAGTTCAAGCTGTTCTTGATTGGACTCCACCTGAGATGGTCAAGCAAGTTCGGAGCTTCCTTGGCTTAGCAAGCTATTGCCGCCGCTTTGTCTAGAATTTCTCCAAGGTTGCTAAACCTCTAACTAAACTCCTCAAGAAAGATAAAAGGTTAGAGTGGACTCCACAGTGCGAGTTCAGCTTTCAGGAACTGAAAAGACGCCTGACATCTGCTCCCGTACTGGTACCACCAGATTTCTCCAAGGACTTTATTATCTATTGCGATGCCTCGTGACAAGGACTAGGTTGCATACTCATGAAAGATCGTCAGGTAATTGCCTATGCTTCACGGGAATTACACCCACATGAGGAAAATTATCCCACACATGATCTAGAGCTTGCAGCTGTAGTCCATGCACTCAAAACTTGGCGACATTACCTTCTCGGTAATCGTTGCGAGATCTTCACCGATCACCAAAGTTTGAAATATATCTTCACCCAACCGGATTTGAATCTCAGGCAATGATGTTGGGTCGAGTTGATCTCAGATTAGGACTTAGGAATAACTTACACCCCGGGCAAAGCCAATGTCATGGCTAATGCACTAAGTTGTAAATCCTATTGTAACAACCTGATGTTACAACAAAGTCAACCACTTCTCCATGAGGAATTTCATAAGCTTAATCTTCACATTGTTCCTCGAGGTTTTCTATCCACCCTGGTGGCGAAACCTACCCTTATGGATCAAATCATAGATGCCCAGAAGTGTGATAAGGGCATATCCCGGATTAAGGAAAACATTGCTAGCGGAGTTGCTAAATGTTTTTCCATGGATAAGCGAGGTGTCGTGTTCTTCGAGAACCGCTTGGTGGTTCCCAGGAAACAACATCTACGCCAGTTGATTCTTAAGGAAGCTCATGAATCCCCTCTCACCATTCATCCCGACAGTACTAAAATGTATCAAGACCTACGCCAGAGGTTTTGGTGGACTAGGATGAAGAGAGAAATCGCTCAATACATTGCTAATTGCGACATTTGTCGTCGTGTTAAAGCAGAGCATCAACGGCCTGCTGGCACCCTTCAACCTTTGGCTATTCCCAAGTGGAAATGGGATAAAATCAGTATGGATTTCATCACTGGTTTTCCCAGGACCAAGAGAGGGATTAATGCCATCTTCGTCATGATCGACCGTCTTTCCAAAGTAGCCCACTTTTTACCTGTTCGTGAGAGTATCACCGCTAGCCAGCTAGCCGATTTATGCATCTCCCAAATAGTGTCTCTTCATGGTGTTCCATTGGAAATTAATTCAGACCGTGGGAGTCTCTTCACCTCTAGATTTTGGGAAAGTTTCCAAAATTCTATGGGAACTCGTCTCTGTTTTAGCACCGCCTTCCACCCTCAGTCAAGTGGTCAAGTAGAATGAGTCAATCAAATTCTGGAAGATATGCTCCGAGCCTCTGTCATCTCATTCGGAATGGGTTGGGAGAAATGCCTTTCATTCACGGAGTTTGCTTACAAGAATAGTTATCAAGCTAGCTTGGGCAAGGCTCCTTTCGAAGTTCTCTATGGACGAAAATATTGAACGCCTCTTAACTGGTCAGAGACCGGGGAAAGACAACTCTTTGGCCCAGATATGATTCAGGAAGCAGAAGAACAGGTTCGCGTTATTCGTGAGAAATTGTAAACAGCCCAATCTCGTCAAAAGAGTCAATATGATCGTAGACATAAGCCTATGACTTATGAAGTTGGCGAGAAGGCCTACCTTCGGGTTACTCCGTTAAAGGGAACCCATCGTTTCGGTATCAAAGGCAAATTGGCTCCGCGTTACATTGGACCTTTTCACATTCTTGCCAAACGAGGAGAAGTTGCCTGCCAATTGGAACTACCTTCGCATTTTTCCAGAGTTCACGATGTCTTTCACGTTTCTCAACTCAGGCATTGCTTCGCGGATCCTATCCATGGAGTGGACCACGAAACGCTTGATCTACAAGATAACCTCTCATATCGTGAATATCCCGTTCGTATCCTTGATCAAGCCGAGCGTACCACTCGACGTCATAATATCAAGTTTCTCAAGGTTCAATGGTCACACCATTCCGAGAAAGAAGCCACTTGGGAAAGGGAGGATCGTCTTCGACTCGAGTACCCCACCTTCTTTCCGGAGGATCCTAAATCTCGGGACGAGATTCTTTTGAGTGGGGGTGAGTTGTCACAACCTAGTTAGTTCAAGCATTAGAGTTTGCATCATGTTTAAATTCCTTTTAAATTTGAAATGGGGATGACAGAACCCCCAGCACCCCCCCTGGAACAACTAGGGTTTACTAAAAACTTTTCCAATGAACCTGAAATGCCCTTCTAAAAAGCCCACCTTTTTTGTTTTGGGTTAAAACATTGACAAAAATGGTGCACATTTTTCTAGGACATCAAAGGTCATTGGATTAATCCTTATGGTATTTGCATTTGGGCATTTAAATGCTATAAAATATTCTAAATGCTCAAATAATCATAAACTAAAATGTTCGCTATTGGATATATTCTAAGCAGTGGCCATGATTAATTTTATGATTTACGGTAACGCCCTAGTATTTTTAATAAAGTCCTGAAGTTACAGAAATAATAAATAAATACGAAAAACAAAAAAAAGGAGAGAGAGAGAGAAACTTACCAGGCGCAGCCCACCAGCCCACCTGGCTCGGCCCAGTCGACTGGCCCTTGCCAGTCGTCCTCCTCCTCCCGCCAGGAGGACGAGGAGTGCGTGGCCGGTGCCCGCGGCCACACGCCAGCCACCTCCTGCTTCCGCCGACGCCCGAGAGGCATCTACGAGAGCCATGCCGACCCCCATGTCTCCCTCTCCTTCTTCCCACTCTCCCCGTGGCCTCTCTCCCTCTCTGGCTCTCTCTCCCCATCCTCCTGCCGAGCGCAGCCGTCGCCGCTGACAAGCTTCACCGCAGCCACCGCCGTCCATTCGCTGCCCCGACATGCCAGGAAGCTCCGCCGTCGTCGACTACATCAAGTAGGCCGGGCCCCGTGCGCTCGCTCGCCCCGGAGACGCTGCACCGAGCTCGTTCTCAACTCCGGCCACCGGAGATCCCCTTCGCCGCCCCGCTCGCTCCAGCCCTTCCCCAAGCTCGCCGTTCGGTCCCCTACAACCGCTGTGAGCTCCGCCACCGTTTCCCCCTCTCCCCGCGCTTGTCTGCGTCCTCTAACCCCCTTTGCCATCGAAGCCGAAGGTCGTCGCCGGCGTCGTTCCTGGCCTCCCCGAGCTCCACTTTCTCCACCAAACGACGGAGCTCGCTCCCCCCGTCACGTAGCTGCTCTCCGCCGTCGATTTGGTCACCGGAGATGCAAACCCGAGCCCCTCCGCCGCGTCTGTCGTGGCCGGCGTGAAGCCGCCGGCGAGTTGACCCTGTTTGACCCCCGTGTGGGCCCAGGTAGACCCCCCTGAGTCTATGACAGGTGGGGCCGGTCTGCTAATTAGTTTAGAATTAGTTTTAACTAAATTTAATTAGTTTAGTCACTGACATGTGGGCCCAGGATCCACTGACAGTTAATTAGAGTTAACATAATTCTGTTAATTAGTTGTGACACTGACAGAGAGGGCCCACCAGTCAGATTTGACCTGGCCGACCCAGTTGACCGCTGACGTCACACCTATGTCATGCTGACGCATTAATTCAATTACTGGAATTATTCTTATATAGGAAATTCCAGAAAATATTCAAAACTTCTAAAAATCATAGAAAATCAACCATAGCTCCAAATGCAAAGATTTATATATGAAAAATGATCAGAAAAATTCAATATGTCCATCTGTAATGGTTCATGCATGACAAAACAAGTTAACCTTGCTGCTTAAGCAGAATAGGGTAATGCACTAATAAGGCCATGTTTAATGAGCTAATATTTGAATCTTTGATTCAAATGAGTTCATCCCCTTCTGTTCTAGCTTGCATTAGGCCAAGACACTTTCATCTTGCCATGTCATAGCATGCATCATATTGTTGCATATTGCCATGTGTTGATTATGTTCGGTGTGATTTTCGCGGTAGGTTCTGCCTCTGAGGATAACCCCGAGTATCCGTCTGAAGGGCAGTACCCTACTACCACTACAACAGGCAAGCAACCCATTGATAATTCCGATACAACCCATGTTCTCGCTTCAACTTTTGGGAAGACTTGGGGAGAGTCTTGTTGATCATGCTGTAAAAAACAGAAACTTTAGCGCTCACGAGAATTGCTGGCATTTTTATTTGGAGAGCGATATTTAGTTAATTATTTTTTAAGATGATTAATAGACAAATTCCTCAGGTCCAGCAATTTATTTGAGAATTTTATGAGTTCCATAAGTATATGTTTGATCCAGATTACTACAGACTGTTCTGGTTTTGACAGATTCTGTTTTTTGTGTGTTGTTTGCTTATTTTGATGAATCTATGGCTATTAAAATAGTTTATAAACCATGGAGAAGTTGGAATACATTAGGTTTAACACCAATATAAATAAAGAATGAGTTCATTACAGTACCTTGAAGTGGTGATTTATTTTCTTATACTAACGGAGCTTACGAGTTTTCTGTTAAGTTTTGTGTTGTGAAGTTTTCAAGTTTTGGGTAAGGATTCGATGGACTATGGAATAAGGAGTGGAAACAGCCTAAGCTTGGGGATTCCCGAGGCACCCCAAGGTAATATTCAAGGATAGCCAAGAGCCTAAGCTTGGGGATGCCCCGGAAGGCATAAACTCTTTCGTCTTTGTTCATCGGTAACTTTACTTGGAGCTATATTTTTATTTACCACATGATATGTGTTTTGCTTGGAGCGTCAATTTATTTTGTTAGGATTTGCTTTCTGTTATTTAGAACAATGTTTTGCATCTTTTATTTCAATAAAAGTGGCATTGATAGCCTTTACTATGCCTATGTTACAAGTATACATGTTGCTGTTTGAAAACAGAAAGCTTACCGCTGTTGCAATAATTCCCTAGAAAAGTCAGAATGTGATAAAATGTTGAAACCTTTTGCATATTGAGCTCTGATAAATTCACTACAGTGGGAATTTTCTTTCATAATTTTTGGAGCTAGGGAAGTATGGATGTTGCTGCATTCTTTAGACACTATCCTGTTTAGGCAGATTGCTGTTATGCTTGCATTGTTTGCATATGTTAGCTTCTTTAATGATTCTATTTGATGATAGGACTATTAAATATGCAGAGGAAATTAGTATGCATTAATAATTTTAGTGATTTGCAACACTAGAGTATGGTAAGGTTTTTGCAATGGTTTATACTAACTTATCTCACAAGTCCTTGTTGAGTTTTGTGTGGATGAAGCTTTTGAGATTTAGGGAGACCGCGATATGAGAGGAATTACGGAGACACAAAAGCTCCAGCTTGGGTATGCCCAAGGCACCCCAAGATAATATTTCAAGAATTCTCAAGCGTCTAAGCTTGGGGATGCCCCGGTTGGCATCCCACCTTTCTTCTTCAACAACTATCAGTTAGTATCGGTTGATCCTAAGTTTTTGCTTCTTCACATAATGTTTGCTATTCGTAGATGCCATTTTGTTTTGCTTTGCTTGCTGTTTGAATAAAATACCAAGATATGAAATTATTAAATGATAGAGAGTCTTCACATGGTTGCATAATTATTCAACTACTCATTGATCTTCACTTATATCTTTCGGAGTAGTTTGTCATTTGCTCTAGTGCTTCACTTATACCTTTTAGAGCATGGTGGTAGTTTTATTTTGAAGAAATAGATGAACTCTCATGCTTCACTTATATTATTTTTGAGAGTCTTAAATAGCATGGTAATTTGCTTAAAATCCTAATATGCTAGGTATACAAGATTAATAATAAAATTCTCTTATGAGTGTATTGAATACTAAGAGAAGTTTGATGCTTGACGATTGTTTTGAGATATGGAGATGGTGATATTAGAGTCATGCTAGTTGAGTAGTTGTGAATTTGAGAAATACTTGTGTTGAAGTTTGTGATTCCCGTAGCATGCACGTATGGTGAACCGTCATGTGATGAAGTCGGAGCATGATTTATTTATTGATTGTCCTCCTTATGGGTGGCGGTCGGGGACGAGCGATGGTCTTTTCCTACCAATCTATCCCCCTAGGAGCATGCGCGTAATACTTTGTTTTGATAACTTGTAGATTTTTGCAATAAGTATGTGAGTTCTTTTTGACTAATGTTGAGTCCATGGATTATACGCACTCTCACCCTTCCACCATTGCAATACCGTGCACCTTTCTCTGGTATCATACACCCACCATATACCTTCCTCAAAACAGCCACCATACCTACCTATTATGGCATTTCCATAGCCATTCCGAGATATATTGCCATGAAACTTTCCAGCTTCCGTTTATTATGACACGCTTCATCATTGTCATATTGCTTAGCATGATCATGTAGTTGACATTGTATTTGTGGCAAAGCCACCATTCATAATTCTTTCATACATGTCACTCATGCATCATTGCAAATCCCGGTACACTGCCAGAGGCATTCATATAGAGTTATATCTTGTTCTAAGTATCGAGTTGTAATTCTTGAGTTGTAAGTAAATAAAAGTGTGATGATCATCATTATTAGAGCATTGTCCCAGTGAGGAAAGGATGATGGAAACTATGATTCCCCCACAAGTCGGGATGAGACTCCGGACGAAATAAAAAAATAATAAAAGGGGCCAAAGAAGCCCAAATAAAAAAATTAGAAAAGAGGCCATAAAAAAGAGAAGGCCCAAATAAAAAATGAGAGAAAAAGAGAGAAGGGACAATGCTACTATCCTTTTACCACACTTGTGCTTCAAAGTAGCACCATGATCTTCATGATAGAGAGTCTCCTATGTTGTCACTTTCATATACTAGTGGGAATCCTTCATTATAGAACTTGGCTTGTATATTCCAATGATGGGCTTCCTCAAAATGCCCTAGGTCTTCGTGAGCAAGCAAGTTGGATGCACACCCACTTAGTTACTTTTCGAGCTTTCATAAACTTATAGCTCTAGTGCATCCGTTGCATGGCAATCCCTACTCACTCACATTGATATCTATTAATGGGCATCTCCATAGCCCGTTGATACGCCTAGTTGATGTGAGACTATCTTCTCCCTTTTTGTCTTCTCCATAACCACCATTCTATTCCACCTATAGTGCTATGTCCATGTCTCACGCTCATGTATTGCATGAAGATTGAAAAAGTTTGAGAACATCAAAAGTATGAAACAATTTTTTGGCTTGTCATCGGGGTTGTGCATGATTTAAATATTTTGTGTGGTGAAGATGGAGCATAGCCAGACTATACGATTTTGTACGGATAGCTCTCTTTGGCCATGTTAATTTGAGAAGACATAATAGCTTAGTTAGTATGCTTGAAGTATTATTATTTCTTTTTCAATATGTACTTTTGTCTTGAATCTTATGGATCTGAATATTATTGCCACAATTAAGAAGAATCACATTGAAATTATGCCAACTAGCATTCCACATCACAAATTATCTTTTTATCATTTACCTACTGGAGGACGAGCAGTAATTAAGCTTGGGGATGCTTGATACGTCTCCAAAGTATCTATAATTTTTGATTGCTCCATGCTATATTATCTACTGTTTTAGGCAATATTGGGCTTTATTTTCCACTTTTATATTATTTTTGGGACTAACCTATTAACCGGAGGCCCAACCCAGAGTTGTTGTTCTATGCCTATTTTAGTGTTTCGAGGAAAAGGAAATCAAACGGAGTCGAAACGGAACGAAATCAACTGGAGAAGTTATTTTTGGAAGGAAACCTACCGGATAGACTTGGACCCTACATCAGAAGATGAAGGAGGAGCTCATGAGTGTAGGGGGTGCACCCCCCTGCCTCGTGGCCCCCCCTTCGGTCCACCGATGTACTCCTTTCACCCATATATACCTACATATCGTAAAACTTCCAGAACGGAGATTAGATCGGGAGTTCCGCCGCCAGAAGCCTCCGTAGCAACCGAAAGCCAATCTAGACCCGTTCCAGCACCCTGCCGAAGGGGGCAATCCCTCTCCGGTGGCCATCTTCATCATCCCGATGCTCTCCATGACGATTAGGGAGTATTTCTCCCTCAGGGCTGAGGGTATGTACCAGTATCTATGTGTTTGATCTCTCTCTCTCTCTCTCTCTCTCTCTCTCTCGTGTTCTTTATTTGGCACGATCTTGATGTATCGCGAGCTTTGCTATTATATTTGGATCTTATGTTTCTCCTCCCCCTCTTCTCTCTTGTAATGAATTGAGTTTCCCCTTTGAAGTTATCTTATCGGATTGAGTCTTTAAAGATTTGAGAACACTTGATGTATGTCTTGCCGTGGATATCTGGGGTGACAATGGGATATCACGTGATTCACTTGATGTAGGTTTTGGTGACCAACTTGCGGGTTCCGCCCATGAACCTATGCATAGGGGTTGGCACACATTTTCATCATGATTCTCCGTTAGAACTTTGGGGCACTCTTTGAGGTCCTTTGTGTTGGTTCAATAGATGAATCTGAGATTGTGTGATGCATATCGTATAATCATACCCACGGATACTTGAGGTGACATTGGAGTATCTAGGTGACATTAGGGTTTTGGTTGATTTGTGTCTTAAGGTGTTATTCTAGTACGAACTCTAGGGCTGTTTGTGACACTTATAGGAATAGCCCAGCGGCTTGATTGCAAAGAATAACTTTGAGGTGGTTTCGTAGCCAACCATAATCTCTTCGTTCGTTCTCCGCTATTAGTGACTTTGGAGTGACTCTTTGTTGCATGTTGAGGGATAGCTATATGATCCAATTATGTTATTATTGTTGAGAGGACTTACACTAGTGAAAGTATGAACCCAAGGCCTTGTTTCAACACATTGCAATACCGTTTACGCTCACTTTTATCACTTGCTACCTTGCTGTTTTTATTATTTCAGATTACAAAAACTATTATCTACCATCCATATACCACTTGTATCACCATCTCTTCGCGGAACTAGTGCACCTATACAATTTACCATTGTATTTGGTGTGTTGGGGACACAAGAGACTCTTTGTTATTTGGTTGCAGGGTTGCTTGAGAGAGACCATCTTCATCCTACGCCTCCTACGGATTGATAAACCTTAGGTCATCCACTTGAGTGAAATTTGCTATTGTCCTACAAACCTCTACACTTGGAGGCCCCACAACGTCTACAAGAAGAAGGTTGTGTAGTAGACATCACACAAGACTAAGATCAATATTGCAACATCCAAGACCATACCGAGCACAATAGATCAGCTCTTTGAGGAATCAGAGTGCAGATCAAGAAAACTTCCCTTGCCGGGCAGGAGAGCCTAGCGAGGTCGAGGTAGCCCCGAAGAAACAAGTCTCTAGACTCCACCGGCAGGCCTGCCGAGCTCAACGAAGGCAAACTAACCCACCAAGGCTTCACCGCTCCACCTCATAGCAACGCAAGTCATAGATCGATGGGGTGTCAAGCCCCAAGGTGACTAGGTGGCTGCTTCATGGCACATGGCGGCCGCTTTCTATGGAAGTCATCTTAAAATGACACCCGTCCAGAGACGTGTCAAGAAGGCAGGCGCAAAGCTGGCAAAAGTAGCCCGACAAGGCTTCCTGGACACACCGTGATGTGACATTGAGCAGCGCATTTAATGCGCTCTGTCCTACTGGCAGAGTTACGTATGATAGCATTGTTTGCTATCTAATCAGTACACAATGACTGATTTGCCACTATGGTAACCCCTTGATCTATAAAAGGAGGCGCAAGGCAACCATAGAAACGATTCGGACCTTTGTACACTTGTACGCGCGTAGCCGCTCTTGCCCCAAAGTAACCCCGCCAGGCAAGTGCGCCGCGTGTCCACCATCTATCCACCAAAAGCAGGGGTAGTGTTTTACGCCTCGCGGCGGCACGAACCTGGGTGAAACTGCCTATGTGATCTCTGTCGTGCTGCGCAACGCTCTCTCCACTCTTAGTGCAATGGGCTTGTCCCCCTGCCTGTTGGGGAATGTAGTAATTTGAAAAAAAATCCTACGCACATGCAAGATCATGATGATGCATGTACCCTCATAGATGTCAGGACCGAATTTTCGGGATATTAATTTCCCAGAAAATGGCCCTTGTGCTCACCAGCCCCAGGATTACTGTTAGCTGATGAGACACCAACTTGATACAGAAACTCCAAGCAAAATACAAAATGTGTAGTACAAGACCATTTTGGCCTCTGAGTACAACAAATGGTTTCTAGTGGTTCACGGCGGAAGCTGTATGTGGTTCCTCAGCGTTCTATGGGACTCCATTTCCCACAGGAACAGCTGACCTGGATAACTCCTATCTTCGCGAGGCTACTATCACCATTGCATAGATTCCAGGGCTGTCATCGCAATGCTCCTCTCCATGCAAGGAATCTGGCCAAGACAATAGCCAGGGACAAACCAGTGAGTACTTTGAATGTACTCGCAAACATTATGAACACAGGTATAATATAACAATTGATAATCATGCTCTGAAATATTTCATGATCACAACGTCAGTCACAGAATAAGAATCCATGATGCACGCAAGCAGGTTATTCATATACAACATGAATATGCAGTAGGGGAGTAGAAATAGAATGCACCGATCGGGTGTGTGAAGCGACGCCTCGAAAGGATAATAATATAAAGCATGCCTCAGTCGGGAGTCTGAGCGACGTCACATAAAGGGCTTATAAAGGAAATATGTAGCAAACATGCCACAGTCGGGCGTCTATGCGACACCACATAAAGGGCTTATAAAGTAAATGAATAACAAGCATGCCACAGTCGGGCGTCTCAACGACACCACATAAAGGGCTTATATGAGAGTAGTCACAGTGAATACCAGGAGGTAGAACCGTCCCAGGGATACTCAATAATTCAAATAATGTAAATGGTTAGTCCATAATAATAGTAATCATCATAAGTCAGAAGTCATGATCCATGTTCTGATCTAGCAGTTTTTCCTCCGAAGACCGACACTAAGACCGACACTTGACCCATCCCAGACTGTAGTCCTTAACCATGGACATGGCTATTCGAATAGATATAATCTCTGCAAAGGGTGTACTCTTTACCCACGAGTAACGGATTCCTTTAGTCCATCAGGAATAATTCCGTCTACGGTCTGTTAGTTGAAAACACACCTGACAGCACACACCAGCCTAACTTACTGGTGTCTTCAACCACCCACGACACCCGTTAAGCGAAACTCTAAGTGGGGAGGCTACAACCTCGACTAGCATGGGATCACAAATTTATAACGCGCGCAAACTAGGGGAGCTACCCCCTCGGCTCCAACCGGAAACACCCATGCCCCCGGACCAGGTGGCATGCCTACCGGACGCAGCCGGTATCTTCCACCATGGCCTCTCTGTACGGTGTGTGCTAGGAAGGGGTTGAGAACTTACTAAACCGTAGCCTACCTATGGCAGGGACAAGTGGTAGTACGAAACAAGTATGGGGGTTACTGGAACAAGACTCGATCTATGGTCGACTCAGGAGCTTAAATCATTTCCTACATGATAAGCATAAGAAATATATTTCACACCAATCAGACAGAATCACCACTCATCATACCTCACCATGCCTTACCGGACATAACCGTCTCGACAAAGAACTAGAGACAAGCTCGTGTCTACCCAAGACATAGACTTTCCCGGATTCCTTCCGGTAGGCATGAACGGCATATGAGGGTGATTACTATCACAAACATATCAAATTCCAACAGCACGGAATCATCAATATGCACTCATGAGTATGATCGTGTCATCACATAAAATAACGAATACTCCGAGTCAAGGTGGTGTTGTAACCGTATAAAACAACACACAACAATATTATGCCAGGGTTAAAAATGCTTGCCTTCAAGAGCATGCAAGTGGGGGTGCATTTTTTGAATGTTGCCCCCTCTCCAAAATCCTATTTAAGAAAAATTCAAATTAACACATAGTTTCAAAACAGTACAAAAAAGTTGTTTGAATTTTTTTCAAATAAATATGAAAATAAACTAGATTTTTTTTGAGAAACAATAGAAAAAGAATCAAATCAATTGGACTTGTATTTTAAAAGTTATAGCCAGTCAATGTTTAGTAAAAATCTGTTTTTAATAAAAAACAGAAAAAGAAAACGGTTCGGCAGCAATTACATTTTCCTCTAGTGAAGGCATATTTGGTGGAATGTGGTTCCACTTGAAACACGCTTCGGCGGGGCTGGGTTACTGACAGTGGGTCCATCGGGCCCACTGGTCCGGTTTGACCAGTCGCCCACACCTCCTTCCTCCTCTGTTCGAGCGGTGGCGGGGCTCCGGCGATCGCTGTCGATGAACGGTTGCTCCCCATGGGATTCCGAGGGCAGGGATGGATCCGCTAGTCCAGGGCGGTCCTCCCAGTGGTCGAAGGGCTGGCAGGGACGAAGGGAGTCACTGGCCGCGAGCTCCGCGACGGTCGGTGGTTTCGGGAGGATTGGGGTCTCGAGCTACGGTGGCTCCCGATCTCGTTTGAGAGGTGGGGTGGCTCTGCGGGATCGAGGGGAAGAGGATGGAAGCACGGGAGGGGTTAGTGGCCTCGGTCTTGGCTGGATTTTACCGGAACGTGGAGGCGGCCGAACCTGCCGGAGATGGGAGAGATGATGGCCTCTGGCCAAACTGGGGACGGAGGGGGCTTCCTACCACTTGAATAAGGCTGCTAACGAGCTGAGGCGTGATCGGGGAGGGCTATATATAGCCCGGAGAGGTTGGTTCCCGCGGTCGTGGATAAAAATGCCGGTGAACCGCGGTTCTGTAGCCAGGGGGCACGTGGCGATGGCTGGCGGGGTCTGGCAGGGCGAATGGCTGAGCTCGGGCTGTTCAGGGGCGAGCTGGCACGTGGCTGTGGCTCGGGCGGCGCCGTCCATGGTAGGAGCCTCCTGTGGACGCCGGCGTGCCGCCAAGGGAGCTCTGACGGCGGTGCTGTAGGGCGCCAGGGTGGCTTGGAGGGTTCTTGCGAGCGGGCGAGGGCAGGGCGTGGCTCTGGGGGTGAGCAAAGGCCAGGGGCCAAATGCGGCGACTCGGGCGCACGAACGTGCAAAACGTGCTCCCTGGCCGCGCCCAGAGCACACACGCGAGGTGCTCGGCAAAATGCCAATGCCTGCCAGGGGGCTCTAATCCACATGAGGTTTAGCAGGGTGGGGCTATAGACTAAGGTAGAGCCATGAGACATGCTGTTTAGGCAAAGCAAGCAGGTTCAAAATGCAAACTAGGTTTCATGCCAATTCTGTTCATGAACACAAGGTGTTCGACATAATGCTATGGTCATCTAGGCATCTCTTGGGATGGCCAAAAACTCCAGATCAGAGTCTCTTTAGATGATAAAGAGGGTGGCAAGGTTAGTTTGACAAAAACAAAAGCTCCCTAGTGCATGTTTTTGAGAAAACCAAATCTGGACAGAAAATAAAGGCTATTATTGCATGGACCAAAATTATTCGAATGGGTCTAATCTCCTGGACTTAAGGGTTTGGTAGGGTGGACTATAAGCAGGAAAGATCTCATGGCAACTAGATGAAAAGAATATAGAGTTGCAGTAGAAAATACCAAACTGGGCCAGAGAGAAAAAGAGGATGATTTGCGCAAATTTTTCAAAGAACACCAATGGGTTTTTGCATAAAGTTTAATTATATACTCCTACTAACATCTCCCAACTTTGGTGGAATTTTTAAAGAAATATTTAAATAGGTTGCAGTGCAAACCACAAACTGATCCAGATTTGAAAACTTGGGGTAGGGCTGAAAATTTCCAAATGACTAAAAGAGATATTTGCATAAAAGTGATGTGGGAACATCACATGACATCCCCAAATTTTGGTGGGGATTTTAAAGAAGTATTTGAAAGGGTTGTAGTACAAATGGAACCCTAAAACTTATGAAAACCAATTTTAAAGGAATAAAGCTCAGGAAAAATAATTGTAGAAATAATTTAACTGATAAAAGAAATGGTCTTGGAAAGATATACAAGTCCAACAATATTTTGAAAGGTTTTCACTTTGTTGAAAACTCCACAATTCAGGAGAAAAGAGTGGTTATGAAATAAGAGAAAATCCGAAAAATAAAAATTTAATTTACCATGACCAAATTTTGATTAATAAATCATGGTTAAACTTTTTGGGGTGTTACAACACTACCCCCCTTAAAAAAATCTCGTCCTCGAGATTTGCTAGAGGCTGTTTTGAAAAAGAATTACTCCTACTATCTCAGAATAATATCACAAAATAACCATCCTACCCATGCAATAAAATGTAGCTACAGTGAATGGGCAAATAAGTGGCGTAAAACTACAATTTGGAATACTGGCGCTGCATGGAAAAATCCATGGTTGGGGAAACCGAGAAATTACTACTTTTGGTAACCGTGAATTTAGAATAAATTTCTAAATTTCTAAAATACGCTGGTCGTACCCGAGCGTATAGTGCTCTCTCTGGCTGACAGATGGACCCGGGGCCCACTGTCAGTCTCTTCTTCTACCTCTGGTTCTTTCTTCTTCCTCTCTCTAACGCGCTTTTCCGCGCTTTCTCCACCGGCGACATCTAGCCTGTAGGGCATCTAGGCCGTACCGCGGTAGTGCACGAAGTGCTAGCTGCCGGTGCAGCGTGCACTCACCTCACGGGCCAGTGCGCTATCGACACTGCTCGCGGATTCACCTCCGAACACCGGCGATCGAGCGACAAGCGGCGCTGGTGGACTTCGCCCACCGTACACCGATCTTGAGCTATAAAATGACCGAGGTTCTCCTTTCTTCTTCCTCACACCTAGCCTCGCTTCTCCTTCTCCTTCCTTCTCTTCCATTTCTATATGTCGGAGCTCGAGACGAGGCTCTAATGGTGGAGGTGATGCCGGACTGGTACATGATCCTGGTGTGTGGAGGGTTGGCGGCATTGCTGGGGTTCTCCATGCTCTAGTGCGCGATGATCCTCGATGATCGTCGTGATGCTGCTGCTCAAGTGTTAGCTCTCCGCGGTGGCGGCGATCATGTGGATTAGGTGCTGGTGTCGGGTGCTAACTGCTGTCAGTGTGTTGTAGGCAACTTGCACCCGAATAATTACTCACAAAACTATCCTTCAAAGACTGTGGTGTGCAAGGGGTGGTGGTGATCAGTTAGGTGCAACACGTACACGTGGATTTGCAATTAGTGCACGTGGTCGAGGGGTTGGGGTTGTGAGTCTGCTGTCGTGGTGTTGCGTGAATAAAAATCTATGTCGTGAAGAGACATATGCTGTAACAACTCAGGGAAAAAATCTCACTTCAGAAATTACAGAGAGTGAAATTAGTTAATAAAAATTAACAGCAGTAAAAACTACTCTCGTTAATTGAAACCAAATATTTAATTCATCGCACAAATTTAGGATACCACGCATAAGTTGCAACACAGAACTAGATGCTGGGGCAATAATTGTCACACCCTAGTTAGTTCAACCATTAGAGTGTGCATCATGTTTAAATTCCTTTTAAATTTGAAATGGGGATGACAAAACCCCCAACAGCCCCCCTGGAACAACTAGGGTTTACTAAAAACCTTTCCAATGAACCTGGAATGCCCTTCTAAAAAGCTCACCTTTTTTGTTTTGGGTTAAAACCTTTGACATAATTGGTACACATTTTTCCAGGACATCAAAGGTATTGGATTAATCCTTATGGTATTTGCATTTGGGCATTTAAATGCTATAAAATATTCTAAATGCTCAAATAATCATAAACTAAAATGTTTGCTGTTGGATATATTCTAAGCAGTGGCCATGATTGATTTTATGATTTATGGTAATGCCCTTGTATTTTCAGTAAAGCCCTGAAGTTACAGAAATAATAAATAAATAAGAAAAACAGAAAAGAAAGGAGAGAGAGAGAGAGAGAACCTTACGAGGCGCAGCCCACCAGCCCACCTGGCTCGGCCCAGTCGACTGGCCCTTGCCAGTCGTCCTCCTCCTACCGCCAGGAGGACGAGGAGCGCGTGGCCGGCGCCCGTGGCCACACGCCGGCCACATCCTGCTTCCGCCGACGCCCTGGAGGCGTCTACGAGTGCCACGCCGACCCCCACGTCTCCCTCTCCTTCTTCCCACTCTCCCCGTGGCCTCTCTCCCTCTCTGGCTCTCTCCCCATCCTCGTGCAGAGTGCAGCCGTCACCGCCGACAAGCTTCACCGCAGCCACCGCCGTCTATTCGCTGCCCCATCATGCCAGGAAGCTCCACCATCGTCGACTACATCAAGTAGGCCGAGCCCCGTGCGCTCGATGGCCCCGGAGATGCTGCACCGAGCTCGTTCTCAACTCCGGCCACCGGAGATCCCCTTCGCCGCCCCGCTCGCTCCAGCCCTTCCCCGAGATCGCCGTTCGCTCCCCTGCAACCGCTGTGTGCTCAGCCACCGTTTCCCCCTCTCCCCGCGCTCGTCCGCGTCCTCTAACCCCCTCTGCCATCGAAGCCGAAGCTCGCCGCCGCCACCGCATGTCGCCGTCGTGGCCATAGCCTCGTTGGGACGCCACCGAGCACTCCTTCATCTTCCATGCGTTCCCAGGAGCCTAACGCACCACTCCCCGCGCCTCGCCGTGCCCCGTAGCTTTGGTTTCATCCTCACCCGAACTCCGGCGACCACCATGGTCGTCACCGGCGTCGTTCCCGGCCTCCCCGAGCTCCACTTTCTCCACCAAACGACGTGGCTCGCTCCCCGCATCACGTAGCTGCTCTCCGCCGTTGATTTGGTCGCCGGAGACGCAAACCCGAGCCCCTCCGCCGCGTCTGTCGTCGCCGGCGTCAAGCCGCCGGGAAGTTGACCCTCTTTGACCCCCCGTGTGGGCCCAGGTAGACCCCCCTAAGTCTATGACAGGTGGGGCCGGTCTGCTAATTAGTATAGGATTAGTTTTAACTAAATTTAATTATTTCAGTCACTGACATGTGGGCCCAGGCCCCACTGACAGTTAATTAGAGTTAACATAATTCTGTTAATTATTTGTGACACTGACAGAGAGGGCCCACCAGTCAGGTTTGACCTGGCCGACCCAGTTGACCCGCCAATGTCACACCTATGTCATGCTGACGCATTAATTCAATTACTGGATTTATTCTTTAATAGGAAATTCCAGAAAATAGTCAAAACTTCTAAAAATCGTAGAAAATCAACCATAGCTCCAAATGCAAAGATTTATATATGAAAAATGATCAGAAAAATTCAATCTATCCATCTGTAATGGTTTCATGCATGACAAAACAAGTTGACCTTTCTGTTTAAGCATAATAGGGTAATGCACTAATAAGGCCATGTTTAATGAGCTAATATTTGAATCTTTGATTCAAATGAGTTCATCCCCTTCTGTTCTAGCTTGCATTAGGCCAAGACACTTTCATCTTGCCATGTCATAGCATGCATCATATTGTTGCATATTGCCATGTGTTGATTATTTTCAGTGTGATTTTTGTGGTAGATTCTGCCTCCGAGGATAACCCCGAGTATCCGTCTGAAGGGCAGTACCCGACTACCACTACAACATGCAAGCAACCCATTGATCATTCCGATACAACCCATGTTCTCACTTCTGCTCTTGTTTAGTGCATTAAGACAACGCGATTCAAACTGCTGTGTGCTATGGTAGTTGAACCCTTATCCTCTGCATGACCTGTCATTGCCACAGTAACTAGATGAAACCCACTAGCACGTGTAGGAGTTGATTGAGCCATGTATGTGGTTCCTACCTTGCTATGCCTGCTATGCTTACAGTTGTGTCAGGTCTGGTTCATCTGGGTGATGGGCTAGAGTGAAATGTTTGTGCCGGTAGTGTGAGGGATGTGTTGAACATGTTTTGGTAAAGGTATCGATGAGAGGCCATGTACGAGTACATGGTGGGTTGTTTCATTGAGGCCGTCCATAAGAACTGAGATCTGTATGCGTGATTTAAGATTCAGTTACTACCACACATTGGGCCCAGAAATATGACCCCGCTCGACTTACTGACCCATCTTGTTATCTGTCCAGGAGTTGCAACTAGTTTCTGGTGTTTGTAGGTTATGTGTTGGCGGCCGTGCGTAGCGCTAACCCATGTCGTGATTTCCTTGCGGATAGAATCTGAATAGGCGATAAACCTGGACTAGAGACTTGTGAGGTTAGTCAGGTCGTGGTCTACACCCACGTCAGCTTTTGCTTGAAGTCTTCCGAGCACATGTCGTGTGCAGAGGCTAAGTGGTGGAAACATGTGTGACGAAGTACACCCCTGCAGGGTATAAAACTATTCGAATAGCCGCGTCCGCGGTAAAGGACTACTTGGTTGCCTATACAGTTCATAGACAAGTTAATGGATACTACAAAAACTCAAGATAAGTGTGAGTACCGAGGATGGCCCTCCTGTAGGATGACAAGAGAGGATCCCCGGTGGAGTATTGTGTTGGTGAGTAGTGGACTCGTGTGCGAAAACTATTTTACTAGTGGAGTCCCGTAGGATAGCTTAGCCAAGAGTCAAAGCTGGCTTGCTGCAATAACCCCACCACCTTCTTGAGAATGAGCATGTATAGTAGGTTCTGTTGTAATACTTGTTGAGTACCTTTGTACTCATGTTTGCTTAATTACTGTTTTCAGACGACAACACCGCCCCCTCCGATGGGTTCTACGTAGACATTGACGTCGTCGAGTGACTAGCCACCCAGGTGGTGATCCTGGACATGGAGGGCCCTATGTAGATAGACAGGCACTACTAGGGAAAAGGCTAGCAGCAGCGCGGGTTTTAGGCCTATCAGCAGCGCGGGTGCCCGCGCTACCAATAAGGCGCTACAGCTAACTCTTAGTAGTAGCGCTGCCTGTACCCGCGCTACCACTATTGACTATAGCAGCAACGCTTTTCAGGAATGCGCTGCTATTACTTAGCTGTAGCAATTTCCCGGTCCAACGCTACTGTTATATCTTTCACCATTTCCCATTCCAGCTTCGATAAACTGCAATTTCCAGATACTAGGTACTACTAGATATCAATTTCATAAAGCATTATAGGTACTACGTAGTACTCCCTCGGTTCGAAATTACTCGTCGTGGTTTTAGTTCAAATTTGAACTCAAACCACGACGAGTAATTTGGAACCGAGGGAGTACTAGATAACAATTTCATATATACTCAACATGCATCCTCAAGCAGTACAAGGTGACATCGACGGCAATCATCATATTTAGTTCGAGATGATATCGACGACGATCATCATATGTAGTTCTACATGATATCGACGATGATCATCATATGTAGTTCTAGATGATATAGCCACACACACATATGTAGTTCTAGATGATATCGATGACGATCGTCATCCTCAAGCCTGGGCAGTGGGTGTTCCTGATAGTTATTAGGATGGCCTGTCCAGCACGAAGATTCTTGCCAACGAGGAATCTCTTCCACCCAACCGAGTTCAAGTGTGTGCGACCATTTGTGCCCATGCGGTAAGTACATGTGGTGACGGAGCCCCTTGCGGTAAGGCATGGTCCAACTGAGCCTTCTTCATCAGGCTCGATACCACAACTCACAGATAGGTTCTTTGGCAATCTCTGAATAAGAAAAACATATCAATTAATAAATAGCCTCACACATACTCTTGCAAATATATTTCTATTAAGTCTAGATTTCTACACTATCAAAAGACATAGTACTACGCATTTGTACTAATTAATCATGAATTCTACTAATAAGTATATATATGGATTATCTACACTATTAATAGTTCCTTGGATTCTACACTAATAAGCATGTGATCAGACTCTACACTAAAGTATATCATTGACTAGATTCCACAAAACATATCATTGGACTCTACACTAAGCATATCATCGGATTCACTAAGCATATAATCGGATAATTTGCATTTGTAAGTATAACAAGAAAGCATATATATATATCATCAAATTACTACATATAGTACGTATAACATACCATTTCATGCCGATCGACCATGGTACTTGTCAGGCGGGTTACGAATGGCACCCCGACAAAGTCATCACGTGTCGGAATTATGTCCCATAGGTTGCACACCTACTCCTCACTCAGCCTCATTCTTTGAGCTATGATGGCTTCATGAAGTGGGTTCTCATCATCTTCATTGAGTGGGTCCTCATTATCTTCATCATCTTCCACCAGGTTGATATAAATGACAACCAGCTTGGGTCTTTCTGCTCTGAAGGAGAATCTGATCAACTCACCACTAGTAAGACGCATGCGAGCGAGGAAACGGGCCCATCCATCTCCTCCAATCTGCGACATATTGCGTCCTTTCTCGACGTCCATAGTGTACGGCCCCCTAGGAGCCTCAAATGTCACAGTGTCTCCTGTCAGCTTGTAGAATTTCAACCTCACATTGCATGGGACGATCTGTGTAAGAAAAGCAAAATGACACAATGAAGTAATGCCAACACTAAACATAAAATAGTTGTTACATTTCATCTCATTTCTTACCACCGCATGACGAAAACTCGGAAGGAAGGAGATGCCGAATAGCTTGCCAGTTGCAAGGCTGCTGGCACACCTTGACTTGCACAGTCCACATAGTGGTGCTGGTGGTGGCGCCATTTTCCTAAAGCAATATGAGCAAAGGATTAACGATTCACTTCATAGGAAACAAGTGGAAAATTTAACTAAATTGGCACCTACATTTTGCCAAAAAATAACTTATTACAAAAAAACTAAATCGAGCATACTAAATCAACTAAATCAACTAGCATACTAAATCCACTAGCATACTAAATCAACTAAATCAAAATGTTCTAAATCAACTAGCCTACTAAATCAACTAAATCAACTAGCCTACTAAATAAACTAAACCAAAATGTTCCAAATCAACTAAATCAACTAGCCTACTGAATCAACTGAATCATATCAACTAAATGAAAATGTTACATATGAAAGCCTACTAAATCAAAATGTATCAGGGAGGAGGGACAAGGTGGGGCGACTTGAGGAGGGAGAATATAGTAGGACGGAGGAGGAAGGCGGAGCGAGGAGGGGCCGGCCGGCAGCGAGTGGAGGGAAGACGGATCGAGGAGGAAGGCGGAGAGAGGAGGGGGCGGCCAACGGCGAGTGGAGGGAGGACAGAGGAGGAGGCCGGTACCGAGTCCGGCGAGGAGGATGAGGCGATAGTGGCGCAGATCGGGGGAGGGGCGACAGGGGAGGACCGGCGGCGTGGGGGTGAGGAGGAGACCGTGAGTGTGCGTGAGTGTGATCTGTGGATGAGGCTAGTGAGTGGGGGGGGAGATGGAATGGAATAGCGGTAGCGCGCTATAGGTAAATGTGCTACTGCTAAACTACCTATCAGTAGCGCCTTTCGGCCTGAACGCGCTACTGCTATGTGTCAGTATGTAAAAATAGACATACACATAAAAAATACGCTGCTGCTACGTTACGCTGAATGCGTTGAATGCTCATTGATTTTTGTAGTTAATTTAGCTGTAGCGATTATTGCCTGAATGCGTTGCTGCTACGTTACGTAGCAGCAGCGCTATTTATTTTAACGCACTGCTGCTATAACTGGCCTCGCAGCGACGTCGTGGGAATTTTAGCAATAGCGCTTCTTGGAGTGCACGCGCTACTGATAAACTTGTTTCAGCAGCGAGTTTCAATGGCCCGCGCTACTGCTACTTAGCAGCAGCGCCTGATTTTAAAGCGCGCTGCTGGTAAGATTCTGTGTATAGGCTTTTCCCTAGTAGTGAGGCTTCGTGAAGCCTTCTTTCTTTCCAGTGTCGTACTCAGACTAGTTGCTTCCGCATGTGCTTGTATGATTGTATGACTTGAGTGTCGGGTCATGTGACCCCTATCTGTATGAACATGTTATGTATGGCTCTCTGGAGCCTTTAAATAAATTACTTGAGTTGTAGAGTTTTGTTGTGATGCCATGTTGTATGTACTCATATCGGGCATATTGTGTGTATGATTGAAATGCTTTGTATGAGTGGGATCCGACAATCTAGTTGTTTATCCTTGGCAGCCTTTCTTATGGGGAAATGTAGTCTAGTGTTCCTCGAGCCATAATAGTCCGCTATAGCCCAGTTCACTGGAGTCCTGCTAGCCCAGCACTACTGCTCGGGACACTGGACTGGCCGGCATGTGTTTCACGTTGTTCGTATGTCTGTCCCTTCGGGGAAATGTCACGCGGTGACATCCGGAGTCCTGCCTAGCCTGCTACAGCCCGGGTTCCCCGGAGTCCTGTTAGCCCAGTGCTACAGCCCGGATTTACTCCCTGAAGACCGACATGCTCGATGTGATTCATGTATGCCTGTCTCCATAGGTCTGTGACGCTTTGGGTTCACGACTAGCCATGTCGGCCCGGGTTCTTTGTCATATGGATGCTAGTGACACTATCATATACGTGAGCCAAAAGGCACAAACGGTCTCGGGCCATGGTAAGGCGACACCCGTGGAATACCATGCGTGAGGCCGCAAAGTGATATGATGTGTTACCGGCTAGATCGATGTGGCTTGGAATCGGGGTCCTGACAATAATCATAGCAGTAACATCTATTATGAAAGCGGCAGAAAGGCAGGGTCCTGAGAAAACGTCTCTGGTACTGGGGCACACTCTTCTTCTATCGGGGAAGCGGATTGACTAGTCGATGAATGTGTCGTTCCTGGTCGGGCCTCAATGGTCTGCCGATGGCGATCTGAGGATTTAAATCAGTGAGGCTCTAGAGATAACCCATTACCCGCTGGGTCAAACGCTCTTGAGTGATAACGTAATGGGCAAGGTTAGCCAGTACTGGGTCTCTCTCAATTCGTCCACCGAGAAAAGATGCTACTTCTCTGGGTGCTGCATGACTCGGGAAGTAATAATACCCTTGTTCGCTGGCATAAGGTACCGCGAATCAAAGGTGAGCAAGTGCTTTGTATGAAGTAGCTTCTATGGCCATTTGCGGAGTCGGCATAGATTTTCCCACGAAGGAGACTTCCGTTGGGTCCTGGTTTGGGTTTGCGGGAGGGATGTGCACCACTACCAAATATTTCCAGGTAGATAGGGTAATCTCGATTTGAGCAACTCGTACTGGGATGGATTGGTAGAACTCATTGTACTGCAGGTAAAATCCCACAATATTTTAACAAAACTACCTGGGGTTGCATCTGGAGTTCCCAGATAGATACTAGGGATCGACATGGCAAAGGAATGGTTGTGAGAGCTGTGCACGAGGAAAGGGATGCTTGGTAAGGTCACGAGGTGGCCTTTTATATAGCATCTGGGCTGGGTCATTTTTCGCGGCGAGGGGCAACTAGTTTGTCGGTTCTGCTCTATAGGGTCGGGGTCAATGCCACAGATACACACATCTCACAAAAGTGATGTATCACTGTGGGTGTCGTCGTGGTGGTTTTTGGTAGCTACTCCTGGAATTAAAAATGCAATCGTACGCCAACATACTTATGCATGGCTATAAGTTAAAAATAGGGGCGCATAAGCAGACATTATTTAATTATGGCGATAAAAGATCATACAATTACAGGGCGTGGACATACTAAGACTTGGTGCTACTCGAGTGACTTAGTCTACCTCGTTTATATCTTAGCGGGCGTGCCTTGTGGATGTCGAGGCTTCTCCACGGGTTTCACCATCGGGGTTAGCTGGATGGAGTTGAGGGGCTGCAGGGTCGGGGTAGCGATGATGACCATCACGGGGGTTGTTGGCCACAATCCCATTGGAGCATGTTCCCAAAAGGTGACGAACCACTTCTGGGGACACTAAAGCATTTTGGTCGATGGCTGGGGCAGACCTCAAGGACTCGATCGGTTGTCCGAACAGCACGACTGGGTTGTCGGCGTCGGGCTTATCTTCTCCTCTTGCCGGGGCTCGGCGGACCAGTTCTCCATGGGCTGCGATCAGATCAAGGGTGATTTGATCGAATAGTTCCTCTAGTGCACTTACATAGCGCACCAGATGCAACAATGCAGGGTCCGTCTTGTGATCTCCGTTGGCAACCTGGGGTGGCCTACCATACCCGTCACGGCTGGGGTAGTGGTAGAAGGAGCGACAGTTAACTCTGGGTGACAAGTGCCGGAGTTGAACTATAGCCTCTCGAGCATCTAGTTAGATGGCTTATGGCTCAAAGGAAGTTGTCCTTCTGGTGAACCTGTAGGGGCGTTCTGGCGATAGACCCCTACCATAGACGTGCAAAGTGGCCAGGAATTGACGGCTCTCACCGCTCTTGTGCCCTTGGTACACAACATATTCTGGGGGCTCTTCTAATGCAATGGCACGGCGGGTGAGGTTTGCTAGCACGGTCACAAAACCTCCAAGGTTGGTTGTTGTGGTCTCATTGTGAACAATGGGTCCTGGCATTATAGCTCGGTTTGGGGTAGAGGTTGTGCTGTGCTGGGTTGAGGCTAGCGTGCCCTTTTTATGGAAAAAGGGGATGGAGTCTTCCTTCGCATGCTTGCGGAAGAGACAATTTAGGTGTTGGTCACTGGCGCGTGATTGACAGGCTAGGCTGATAGGTTAGGCACCGAATGCCAAAAGGTGTCGGGGTCACTGTGTGGCTATCTTACATGAGAAGCTTGGCCGGGGTTAGGTTAAGGTCTGGTGGGTTGGTCAACCTAGGTTTATTGACCTGGCCAAGATAGGATTAGCCAATGGTCAGCCTGGCTTTGATACCAAGGTTGTCAGGACAGGATTTTCGGGATATTAATTTCCAGAAAATGGCCCTTGTGCTTACCAGCCCTAGGATTACTGTTAGCTGATGAGACACCAACTTGATACAGAAACTCCAAGCAAAATACAAAATGTGTAGTACAGGAGCACTTTGGCCTATGAGTACAACAAATGGTTTCTAGTGGTTGATGGCGGAAGTGGTTTGTGGTTCCTCAGCGTTCTATGGGACTCCATTTCCCATAGGAACAACTGACCTAGATAACTCCGATCTTCACGAGGCTACTATCACCATTGCGTAGGTTTCGGGGCTGTCATCACAACGCTCCTCTCCATGCATGGAATCTAGCCAAGATAATAGCTAGGGACAAGCCAGTGAGTACTTTGAATGTACTCGCAAACATTACGAACACAGGTATAATATAACAATTGATAATCATGCTCTGAAATATTTCATGATCACAATGTCAGTCATAGAATAAGAATCCATGATGCACGCAAGCAAGTTATTCATATACAACATGAATATGCAGTAGGGGGGTAGAAATAGAATGCACCGATCGGTTGTCTGAAGCGACGCCTCGAAAGGATAATAATATAAAGCATGCCCAGTCGGGCGTGTGAGCGATGTCACATAAAGGGCTTGTAAAGGAAATAAGTAGCAAACATGCCATAGTCGGGCGTCTGTGTGACACCACATAAAGGGCTTATAAAGTAAATGAATAACAAGCATGCCACAGTCGGGCGTCTCAGCGACACCACATAAAGGTCTTATATGAGAGTAGTCACAGTGAATACCAGGAGGTAGAACCGTCCCAGGGATACTCAATAATTCAAATGTAAATGGTTAGTCCATGTTCTGATTTATGTTCCAGGGATACTCATCATAAGTCAGAAGTCATGATCCATGTTCTGATTTAGCAGTTTTTCCTCCAAAGACCGACACTAAGACCGACACTTGACCCATCCCAGCCTGTAGTCCTTAACCATGGACACGGCTATTCGAATAGATATAATGTCTATAGAGGGTGAACTCTTTACCCACGAGTAACGTATTCCTTTAGTCCATCGGGACTGATTCCGTCTATGGTCCGTTAGTTGAAAACACACCTGACAGCACACACGAGCCTAACTTACCGGTGTCTGGAATCACCCATGACACCCGTTAAGTGAAACTCTAAGTGGGGAGGCTACAACCTCGACTAGCATGGGATCACAAATTTATAACGCGCGCAAACTAGGGGAGCTACCCCCTCGGCTCCAACCGGAAACACCCATGCCCCTGGACCAGGTGGCATGCCTACCGGATGCAGCTGGTATCTTCCACCATGCCCTCTCTGTACGGTGTGTGCTAGGAAGGGGTTGACAACTTACTGAACCGTACCCTACCTATGGCAGGGACAAGTGGTAGTACAAAACAAGTATGGGGGTTACTGGAACAAGACTCGATCTATGGTCGACTCAGGAGGTTAAATAATTTCCTGCATGATAAGCATAAGAAATATATTGCACACCAATCAGACAGAATCACCACTCATCATACCTCACCATGCCTTACCGGACATAACCGTCTCGATGAAGAACTAGAGACAAGCTCGTGTCTACCCAAGACAGAGACTTTCCCGGATTCCTTCTGGTAGGCATGAACGGCATACGAGGGTGATTACTATCACAAACATATCAAATTCCAACCGCACGGAATCATCAATATGCACTCATGAGTATGATCATGTCATCACATAAAATAATGAATACTCCGAGTCAAGGTGGTGTTTTAACCGTATAAAACAACACACAACAATATTATGCCAGGGTTCAAAATGCTTGCCTTCAAGACCATGCAAGTGGGGGTGCATTTTTTAAAGGTTGCCCCCCTCTCCAAAATCCTATTTAAGAAAAATTCAAATTAACACATAGTTTCCAAACAGTACAAAAAAGTTGTTTGAATTTTTTTCAAATAAATATGAAAATAAACTAGACAAAATTTGAGAAACAACATAAAAAGAATCAAATCAATTGGACTTGTATTTTAAAATTTATAGCCAGTCAAAGTTTAGTGAAAATCTTTTTTTTAATAAAAATCAAAAAAAGAAAACGGTTCGGCAGCACTTACATTTTCCTCTAGTGAAGGCGTATTTGGTGGAATGCGCTTCCACTTAAAACATGCTTTGGCGGTGCTAGGTCACTAACAGTGGGTCCATCGGGCCCACTGGTCAGGTTTGACCAGTTGCCCGCGCCTCCTTCCTCCTCTCTCCGAGCAGTGGCGGGGCTCCAGCGATCGCTGTCGACGAACGGTGGCTCCCCGCGGGGTTCCGAGGGCAGGGATGGATCCGCCAGTCCAGGGTGGTCCTCCCAGTGGTCGAAGGGCTGGTGGGGACGAAGGGAGTCGCCGGCCGCGAGCTCTGCGACGGACAGTGGTTTCGGGAGGATTGGGGTCTCAAGCTAAGGTGGCTCTCGATCGCGTTTGAGAGGTGGGGTACCTCCGTAGGATCGAGGGGAAGAGGATGGAAGCACGGGAGGGGTTAGTGGCCTCGGTCTTGGCTCGATTTTACCAGAACGTGGCAGCGGCCGAACCTGCCAGAGATGGGAGAGATGATGGCCTCTAGCCAAACTGGGGAAGGAGGGGGCTTCCTACCACTTGAATAAGGCTGCTGATGAGCTCAGGCATGATAGGGAGGGCTATTTATAGCCCAGAGAGGTCGGTCCCCGCGGCCGTGGATAAGAACGCTGGTGAACCGCCGTTCTGTAGCCAGGGGCGCGTGGCGATGGCTTGCGGGGTCTGGTAGGGCGAATGGCTGAGCTCGGGCTGTTCAGGGGCGAGCTGGCGCGTGGCTGTGGCTCAGGCGGTGCCGTCCATGGTAGGAGCCTGCTGTGGATGTCGACGTGCCGCAAAGGGAGCTTTGACGCGGCGCTGTAGGGCGCCAGGGTGGCTTGGAGGGTTCTGGCCAGCAGGCGAGGGCAGGGCGTGGCTTTGGGGTGAGCAAAGGCCAGGGGCCAGACGCGGTGACTCGGGCACACGCACGTGCAAAACGCGTGCTCTGGCCGCGCCCAGAGCACACACGCGAGGTGCTCGGCAAAATGCCAATGCCTGCTAGGGGGTTCTAATCCACATGAGGTTTAGTAGGGTGGGGCTATAGACTAAGGTAGATCCATGAGACATGCAGTTTAGGCAAAGCAAGCAGGTTCAAAATGCAAACTAGGTTTGATGCCAATTATGTTCATGAACTCTAGGTGTTCAACATTATGCTATGGTCATCTAAGCATCTCTTGGGGTGGCCAAAAACTCCAGATCGGAGTCTCTTTAGATGATAAAGAGGGTGGCAAGGTTAGTTTGATAAAAAAACTCCCTACTGCAAGTTTTTGAGAAAACCAAATCTGGACAAAAAATAAAGGCTATTATTGCATGGACCAAAAATATTCCAATGGGTCCAATCTCCTAGACTTAAGGGTTTGTTTGGGTGGACTATAAGCAGGAAATATCTCATGGGCACTAGAGCAAAACAAAATAGAGTTGAAGTAGAAAATACCAAACTGGGCCAGAGAGCGAAAGAGGATGATTTGCTCAAATTTTTCAAAGAACTCCAATGGGTTTTTGCATAAAGTTGAATTATATACTCCTACTAACATCTCCCAACTTTGGTGGAATATTAAAGAAATATTTAAATAGGTTGCAGTGCAAACCACAAACTGATCCAGATTTGAAAACTTGGGGTAGGGCTCAAAATTTCCAAATGACTAAAAGAGATTTTTGCATAAAAGTGATGTGGGAACATCACATGACATCCCCAAATTTTGGTGGGGATTTTAAAGATGTATTTGAAAGTGTTGTAGTGCAAATGGAACGCTAAAACTTATGAAAAACCATATTTAAAGGAATAAAGCTCAGGAAAAATAATTGTAGAAATAATTCCACTCATAAAAGAAATGGTCTTGGAAAGATATACAAGTCCAACAATATTTTGAAAGGTTTTCACTTGGGCAAAAACTCCACAATTCGGGAGAAAAGGGTGGTTCTGAAATAAGAGAAAAATCCAAAAAATAAAAATTGAATTTACCATGACAAATTTTGATTAATAAATCATGGTTAAACTTTTTGGGGTGTTACAATAGACCGTAAGCAGAAGCGTTATGAGAACGTGGTTGATGTAGTCGTACGTCTTCACGATCTGACCGATCCATGTACCGAACGTACGACACCTCCAAGTTCAGCACACGTTCAGCTCACTGATGTCCCACGAACTCTGATCCAGCAAAGCTTTGAGGGAGAGTTCTGGCAGCACAACGGCGTGATGATGGTGATGATGATGCTAGCGATGCAGGGCTTAGCTTAAGCACCGCTATGATATGACCGAGGTGGATTATGGTGGAGGGGGGCACCGCACACGGCTAAAAGATCAACTAATCAACTTGTGTGTCCATGGGGTGCCCCCATCCCCCATATATAAAGGAGTGGAGGAGGAGGAGGGCCGGCCCTCTACAATGGCGCACCCTGGGGAGTCCTACTCCCACCGGGAGTAGGATTACCCCCCTTCCATGTAGTACGAGTAGGAGAGAAGGAAAGGGAAAAGAGAAGAGAAGGAAGGAGGGGGCGCCTCCACTCCCCCTAGTCTAATTCGTACTAGGCCTTGGGGGGGGGGGCGCAGCCTCCCCTCTCTCTTTCCCCTAAAGCCCAATAAGGCCCATGTCACACCCTGATTTTCATGCCACAACACTTAAGCTAATAAATCATGATAAAGTGTGGTTTGACAAAAACTTTTGCATTATTTGGGTTTTATTTTTGAGTTGGTTTTCTCTTTGTGTTTTTCAAGTGCTCTTTAAAGTCAACACAACTCCACCTTCTATACCTCATCTCCTTGCCCCAAGCTTCTGCCCAATGATCATGCCATGTCTATAGAGCAATATAGTATTTTCTTACAAAATAATTTGGCCAAAAAGTATTTTCTAAAATTAGTTTTCCAAAACCCCCTGAATTGAGGTTTGCAGTGCAAGTACTTGATTTGGGTTGTGAAAAATATTTGAAAAGGTATATTTGAATCCTATTAGATACATGACTCCCGTAAACCACAAAAATATAATTTTAAAAGTTATTTTCCTATTTTATTTAAAAGCTTTTTATTAAGGCGATAAATGGTCTCTAATAGGGAAAAAGTATTTTATTGTTTCAAAAATATTTGATAAAAATCAGGGAAACTCAGTGGACATATGTTTTCCATATATAAGAGTTTCAACACATGGTCATGTTCAAAATATTGGACAAAATCTCCCAAAACCATTTATGCCCATTTCAAGGATTTCAAATATTTCTACAGGAAATATTTTCATAAAAATCCAGGGAAAATTCAGCAAGTCGCAAATGCATATTGTGATCACCTTGCAAAGCCTCATATCAATCAAGGGCATTTTGGCTCACCAAAATGCCCGAAAACCCTCTCTGACCAGAATCAAATTTGAACAACTTTGTACTACCAACTTTCTCTCCTTGATCCCAACTTCTGTGAGAATATTCACATGACCAAACGAGGCTACTACACCAAGTGGTGCATTAAGGGGAAGTGATTTGCTCACCTTTTTTTGACAAAAACAGGTGGGAAGACCCCCACTATGATTCTCATTTTCATTTATAAGAGGGAAACATATACATATGGATTTACATGATGGATGTAGTTCAAGATAATAACATGTCTACAAATGATCTAGCCAGCTTTGCATGCCCTCCTTCAATCCAAGTTTTGCCTTCTTTATAATCATGCTGAAGTGCTCCTTGAAAGTGGCAATGCAATATTTCATATTCTTGACCTTGTGATAAAAAATAATGCTATTTCTATGTTTCCAGAGACTCCAGCATCCAGCAATCAAGCCTTCTTTAAAGCAGCCATGGGTATCTTGCTTCCTTCCCTCCAAGAGCATTTCTATAAGGTTATGATCAATGTTCCATTGGTAACCAATGTTCATCCAGAAGGTTTGGCTGAAATCACAGCTAAAAAACATATGCATTAGGTGTTCATTAGGTTCATCATCACATAATTCACACTTACTAGTCTCAATGTAGAAATTCTTCGTGTTGAGTAGGTCTCTAGTGTTTAATCTATCTTGTAACAGTAGCCAGAAGAAGAATTTGTGCTTGGGAATTGAGCATGATTTCCATAACCATTGCTAGGGTTTAGGAGCATCAACAGGATTTCCCATTAGTTTAAGGTATATTCTCTTATTAGAGTACTTTGTGTCACCCCAATAGAATTTCCAAGAATCTGATAGCTGCTGGTTCTCTCTGTTGTGGATCAACTCTCTAAGATTGATACTCTGTTGTACTGCAATAGAAGACATAGGCAATTGGAATAATTCATAAAATTCACTATCCTCGATGTTGTTCACAGATGCAAGAGTTGTGTCGGCCTTCTTTGCATAAGAAAATAGTTGAGGCATTGACTGTGATATTGTATGAGAACACCATTTATGTGACCATAGCTTAATTGTATCATCAGTCCCAACATAGCATATAGTCATATTTTTGAAGTCTTGCAAATTAGAGCAACAATCTCTCCACCAAAAGGATCCCACCATGGTAGGGAAACTAGGTACCTCATCATTGTCATAGTAATTGTTCCATATAAGGTTAACCTAGGGGATATCATTCTTGTTGAAGAATTTGTAAAGAAATTTAATAAGCAGAGTTTTGTTTTGCGCTCTCAGGTTTAACACACCTAGGCCCCCTGCCTTTTTTGGCAAGCAAACATTATCCCATTTGACAAGACAATTTCCTTTTTTGTTGACATCCTTACCATACCAAAGAAAATTCCTACCAGACTTTTCAAAGTGGTCTAGTATGGAGAATGGTACTCTGATACAACACATAGCAAAAATTGGTAGAGCAGCAACTATGGATTTGAGATGAACAAGTCTCCCAGAGTATGACATTAAGGAAGCAATGCCAGCTAGTCTGTGGTCAAGTCTTGATACCATGGGCATCAAATCTGCTACTTTAGGTCTTGTAGATCCCATTGGTAGACCAAGATATGTGAAAGGCATGGCTTCTTTTTTACAGTTGAAGGTATTTGCCAGTTCTTGAGCTTTATCATCAGTCATATTGATTGGAACCATGGAAGATTTAGTATAGTTTACAAGAAGCCTAGTGAATTTTGAGAAATTGTGAAGTATCTCAATGAAACTTCTAATTTGTACCTCATCAGCTGGCAGGATGACCAGTGTGTCATCAACATATTGTATGATGGGGTAGCATTCAGTAAAATTAGTCTCAATTGGTAAAGATAATGTTCCATTTCTCCAAGCATCATTAACCATGATTTGCAACAATTCTCCAACCATAACATATAGAAGAGGGGAAAAAGGATCTCCTTGTCTGACACCACACTTACATTGTTTGCATTTACCTGGAACACTATTAAGGATGACAGATGTAGAAGAAGTAGATAGGATAGATGAGACCCATCTAATCCATTTGTTGCTAAATCCCAGATGTTTCATCATGAATAAGATAGCCTTCTAGTTCACTTTATCAAAAGCCTTAACAAAGTCAATCTTAAAAATAATGATTTCTTTCTTGGACTTGTGGCACATATCTACGTATTCAAAACTCCATGCAAGGCAATCCTGAATATTCCTTGTCTTAATAAACCCAAATTGATTCTTGCTAATTCTAGATATAATAATCTGCTACACTCTATTAGCAAGGAGTTTAGTAAGAATTTTGATAGGCATACTTTCAAGGGAGATGGGCCTATAATCATCAGGAGTTTCAGGATTGTCATTCTTGGGTATCAAAGTTATCTAAGCAGTGTTAACAAGAGCTAGGGAAACAATTTCATTGTAGAAATCATTGATGAATTTGTAGATGTAATGCTTGATTATGTGCCAGCATTTCTTCATAAATAGGCCATTAAAACCATCAGGTCCAGGAGATTTGTCATTGGGCATTTTAGTGATGATATCATCAATTTTCATCATTAGTGAAGGGCCTCTCTAGATCCTGAAGATCCTCCTCCATAGCAAGATGGGATATGTCAAAGTTTTGTTTGTAGATTGTTTCAGTACCAATCCTATTTTTAAAAGAAGCCCATAGTATAGCAGCTTTATGATCATGATCGAATACTTGCTGTCCATCCATAGTCATAAGATATGTGATGTAGTTGTGCCTAAATACATATGTGGCAATTGCATGGAAGAATTTGGTGTTTTCATCACCAAGGTTTGCCCATCTGATGTTTGCCCTGATTCTCCAGTAAATTCTCTTAGCCTCCAGCAACTTGTTTGTATGTTTGATGAGCAATTTCCTGAAATTCTTTTCAACCCTAGATAGTGGTCTTTGATCCTCTATGCCATCAAATAATTTCACATAGAAACAACAATTGTCAATGATTTTAGTGAGTTGGGAGTATTGCTTGCTCCATGATTTCAAACCTCTTCTGATAGCTTTAAACATGGAGTTTAAATTCTTGGCAGAATCAGAGAAATGAGTGGAATTCAACCAATGTTTCTCCACAGTTTCAATAAATACACTGAATTCAGTCCAATACTCTTCAAATCTGAATATCTGGCTTTTGGGAATATTGCTGTCAATCTAAATTTTTTTAGGTACATGGTCAGAAGAGATTTTAGCTATTGGAATAGCCATAGTAGATGGATGGGTAGTACTCCAGTGGGAGCTGGTAAAAATCCGATCTAACTTTTCCAATAGAGGTTGATCTTGTTTATTGCTCCATGTGAAGGCTCTTCCTTTGAGTGGGATTTCAACCAGATCCAGGTTGACAGTGATATTATTGAAAGTCATCATACTAGCAGGATCAACACAAGGTTTGTTTCTATTGTCAGGACTTCTTATGAAATTAAAATCACCTAGAATCATCCATAACTTAGACTGGTTCATTTCAGACCCATAAGCCAACCAATAAATTCCTGTTTACCTTCTGAGCTGTTAGGTCCATAAACATTAGTGAGATACCAGCAGGTATTATCCAGATTAGATGTAAACTCAATGGTGATGTGATAGTAGTTTTGGGATATCACTTTGCCCTTCATTAAGTTGCCATTCCAAATGGTAATCAAACCTCCAGAGTTGCCAATAGAAGGTGACAAGCAATATTGGTTGAACCTCTTGGGGCAAAAATTCTTGATATAAGCATTATCAAAAGTATGTCTCTTGGTTTCTTGAAACGTCATAATACAACAAGCACTTTCATCAAATTTCTTTCTAATGTCGTTCCACCTAGTTGTGGAGTTTATACCTCTAACATTCCAATTTAGAATATTCCAACTTCTATTCATGGGAAATGTATAGGTGGTAATATTGTGACATATTATGAATAACATAATATGTACTTCTACATGATATGTGAGTCTTGCTATTGCAGCAAGTGCCAAAGGTATAATAAATCTCACTATATAGTACTTGTTGGAACATTGACAGATAGGAGATAACCAGGCTGAATAAGCATTTATAATAGCATATGCATCTGACAGGCAGTCTCCAATAACATATGTAGCACAACTAATAATTATTACACAACAAACTGATAGATGATGCACGCACGCATCCAAATGACATGGCATAGCAAACAAAGAGCATGGAAATCATAACAAGATTGCAGTTAGGGGAGCCACCAAAGCCCACATCACAGTAGGGGATCCTAATCATCAGAGCTGTCATAGTGCAAAGCGCTAGGAGACACATCCTGAGGTGCCATCTTACATGGACCTGTGCCAATAGCCTGCAGGGTCTTCATAGAAAATTCAGGATGTGGAGGTGCCTGCTTATTAATAATCACAGCATCAAACTGAGGACCCAGGTTAACAAATATATCTTTATTTAGTTTCTTAGAGCCCTGTTTGGTACTGTGATCAGTCTTAACATCCATATTGATGGCCTTATCTGCAGTAGAATGGTCTTTGTAGCCACTGGTGAACTTGGCAATCCTATTGCTCCTCCTGCAGAAAGAGTCATCAATGATCTTCTTCTTTTTTCGCCTGTTAGAGGGTTTCTGGACTTCAGTAAACTCCTGTCATGTGATCTCCTCTATGCTGACAGAGCTGGCATTCTCAGGTGGCTCATTCTAGATGGTTTAGATCTCCAGATAACATCTTTTGTTGTTACCATTTGAGCCCACAACATCGACCACATTACAGGAAGCTTTGACAATCTGGCTACCACCAAGTTTGGGGATGATGTCCTGAGCATTTGTCACCAGGTTACCCATAAGTTCCTGAAGAACATTGATGTGTTCAGTTGCACCCTCAATAGACAATGTTGCTAGTCTGCATAGGCTGGGAATTGCTAGAAGAAGGAATGTCATTGTAATTCATGCTATAATTCTTGGGGATAAACATAGGACTTTGAACTTTCTGAGAGCTGGGCTGTGAAGATACAGAATTAATTGGGATATAATCAGGCCCAAGTGTCTCATGAGGTTCAACATAGAGAGTGCTGGAGTGTATTTGGACAGGTGCCCTCACTTCCTCCATAACAGGTGCCTCATCATGATCAACAGTAATAGGTTCAGTAGCAGCAGGCAAGTGATCAGCAGCATGGTTCATATTATCATTATGGACAACATGAACATCCTCATAAGGTGCACCAAGGTTTTCATTATAAGGATTAATTACAACCTGATCCATAGGTATATTCCCTAAAACCTCATCATGCCAGAAACCTCCATGAACATCAGGGAGGGGGTGAGGATTTCCACCATCAGGTGGCAATGGATCCTCATCACCCCTTGCTGACCAATCAGTTCCCTCGACAGAATATAAGTTGGGCAAGTACAAGAATCACCATAGCCAACATCATCAACATTCCTCAGTACTACTAGGCTAACTGGAATAGTGTCAACATTCATGACCCTGAGCTTAACAATAACCCTTGCTTTCTCCTTGGATCTTTGTTCCAGATCAGAAAGTGACCATATGGTGAAACAGTGCGGTTAATAATTCCAACATCCCAACATTCTAATGGATAGTTCATGAGTAAGATCCAAACATCATGAGTGAAAGTAATGCTGCGGTAATTAAGACCTCTATCATGTTTGCTAATTCTAAGAAGAGAGTCCCCAATCTGAAACGGACTAAGACTGACAACAGTATCACGCGAGCAGGTAGTTGTAAACTGTACCAGAGCAGTACCCATACCACAACGGGATGTGTAGTTGATGCGCCATCCACGACCCTCCAGGTAGTTCGTGATCAGGGCAATGGCGCCATGAAACTCCTCAGCAGACACCTCGGGGACGAGTATGGCGATTGCCCACTTATCGCAGACCATCGGGAGGTCACCTCCAAGAACCACATAGCCACGACGAGAACGGAGGGGGCCAGGAGGGATGATTGTAGTGCCAGGAGGAAAGTGGGGGAGAGGGTTGCAAGGGTAGCAGGCCATCTCAAGGTTTGCAGCAGTGGCAGGTGGAGCAGAGGGAGAAAGACCGAGGGGAGAAGCCGATGGGACTAGTCGGGCTTCAGATATATCAGGTGGAGGATCCTGTTTCTGTTTGACCCAATAAGCATTAACTCTGGTATACTTGTTTAAACAATATCTGGCGATATGATTGTATCGGTAACAAACGCAGCACCTGATACTATTGATGCATTTTTGGCACGCGGCAACTGACGCGTGTGACCAGTACCAAGGCTTTTTTGGCAGAAAATATAATTGGATAAGTCAGAGGAAATCCTCCCAGACAATACGTCTTCCGAGTTGATGGGTTCTTCCATACATGTCGGCCTACTGGGCTCCACAGACGTGTTTTGGGCCGACCGATTCAAACTTGTACTGAGGCATGCAATGGCCGATCTGCTATGCATGTAGGCAGTTGCATCTACCGGTGGCGAGCGAAGATCACGATCATCAGGGATCGGCAGGCCATGTGGCGTAGTTCCAAGTGGAATAACATTCGCCCCCGAGAATAGATTAGTACCATGAGTAGCATCTCTCACATGTGTGGATGTTAGTTGACCCAAAATTCTATGGTAAACATGATTGGTAGGTACAAGATTTGTGTGTTTACCTTTATGACGTCATGTGACAATAATCCATTCAGAATCTTGTTCTGTATACCACTTCTTCTCTTCAAAAATCCAATTTGGGCCTCCACCACTCCATAAGTGGAAAGAGCATTTGAATGCATCACAGATGATATATGATCTACGTACCAAGAAGAAACCCACGGCCTTGGAACAAACATTGAACTTAAAAACATTGCCCTTGATATGAGAAACCTCAAATGATTCATAGGATCCTCCAGTGCATGATGATAATGCCAAACTCACATTGTGGGCATTTAAATGGAAAGCAAATCTTGCAAATGAGACCACAAGGGAGAATCCATAGGAAGAGGAGATGGGGTTTACCGAGGTTTGGAATAACTTACGAATCTCACCTCTGAATTGGTGACCAATTGAAAAATCCAATTGATGGGCGATGGAATGTGGATCACAGAAGGGATCCATTGGCCTGGAAAGGGATTATGATGGTGGAATCAAAAGAGATCTTAGCCGGAGCCATGGTCACCATGAGAGGGGTGGGAGATGGGGTGGGGTGGGAGGAGTGCCATCTATTGGTGCGACCGTTGATTTGCTCAACTAGATCTACACAATTTCATTTTTGCTAATTTCCAGGGTTTGCCAAGGTTACATTAGCAAACTCTTCCAGATGAGCTCATCTCCCTTCTACCCTGTCATTTTGTCATGACAAACAACCCTGCCACGTTTCACAAGAAGGAAATCAGTGCAAGTACCCCAAAACCATATCAAACACCTTCTGCATTTTAACTAAAAACCCTGTTTGGGCCTCTTCCACTAATCCAAATTAGTTATACCCTTTACCACACCTCCTCCTAACCTTCCTCTACCTCTGGCATTTAGCACAAGTCAATACCCATTGATCAAGGGGATGAAACCACCAATTTTCTATTTTGGACAGCCCCATTTCCACTCTTCTCCTTCCTCTCTCTTCACCCACTAGCACACCAAAGCATCCTAGGCCATAGCCCACTTCTTTACTCCCCCCTAGAGCTACCAGACACCTTTGGCCGCGCCCACATTGCATAGAAAATGGCCATGCCGGCCATTTGGGCGCTCTAGAGCGCGCTACTGTACGCTCCCGCACTGTAGCCGCCCCCTGCCAAGCACCTCCGGCCACCTCGGGCCTCCCTAGCACGGTCGACGATGCTCCTCGGCGTCCGCAATACGCTATGGACTGGTCCCCATCCTCCTTCTCCCTCCTGCTACCCCTGCTCGCACGCGTGCCGGCTGCCCGAGAGCTCCAATGAGCGGCCTCACATGTGCGGCATCTTTGGCCTTACCCCGCTCTCTCCCTTAGCTCCCCTCGGTGTAGTCCACGCCCAGCAACACCCCAAACACAGCGCCAGCTCCTCCCGAGCCCTGTGGCGACCAGTAGGAGCCCGCCGGTGCACGGGTCCACGGCACCCTGCCGTTAGCCTATTGAAGGCCCTCCTTGAGCCCTACTCTCCTCACCACTTACTCTCTCACTTCCCTAATCGCCCCCTACGCCACCCGCTCCTCTCCAGAAGCTCTCGAGCTCGAGCTCCGCCGCGGCGGCTCGCTATCATCCGCATGGTAGAAGATCTCCTAGCTATTCCTAAGCCCCGATCTAGAACCCCCGCACCCCACTTGCCGTTTCCCCCCTCTTTTCCGCTCGTTTTGCAGTTGTAAATGGCCGGAGCCATCGACGCCCGATGCTCCTCCACCGCGAACCTCGTCACCGGCGAACCACTGCTCCCCTCTGGCCAACTAGGGCACCACCCGAACGGCGACACAACGAGGAGTCCAACGGTGCCATCAGCTCACCCCACCATGCCCGAAAACGTCGCCGGTTAGCTCGCCAGCCCTCTTTCACAAGGTTAGGGATGACAGGCGGGCCCGACTGTCAGCCTCTCCTCTCCCTCGCCTCCCTCTCTCTCACTGGCGCCTGGGCCCCGCCCGTCAGGTTCAAACCTGGCGCGCGCGCGCCGCTCGGCTCGCCTGGGCCGAATCGCCTTTGGGCCTGTGCACTGCGGGTGTTCTGGCCCAGTTGCACAGTGGCCTTTTTCCTTTTCATTTTCTGTCACTTTTCCAAAAAATCCACAAGAGTAAATATTCATCCAAATGCAATAATTCCAACTCCCATATTTTTTTAAAAATCCCACCTATTTAATGGTATAACTTTTACTCAGGACCAAACAACTTTTATGTACTGTTCATATTCAAATTCAAATTTGAATATGTTTAAACCCCTCTGAAAATCCATTTCTCCTATTCTGTCACTCCAAGACCAAAACTAGGAATTTTCCCCTTCTTAGTTTCCACCCTAGTATTTAACAAAAATGAGTTGACATTTTTCTGAGGACTTTGGTTTTTCTGTTTTATTATTACCTTATTTTTCTTGTTATTATTTTGCGACGATAGATTGCGTTGCCGATGAAGGAGTTGGACCAGAAAACTTTGAAGACCCAAGAAGACTTTGCTGAGCCAGGCAAACAACCCTTTGACCATGTCTAAGAAACCCTTTTTATGCATGTCATATGTCACTTTTATTGCTTGCATCGAAGTCATGATAATGTGGTGATCACTTGAGGTGGTTTGCCTCCGCTGCTTTTCTCGTTGACACTTGCATGATGCATGACCCTACCTTTCTATGAGGGTTATGCTAGTGGGTGTAGTTAGGATGCTAAGTAGCTGCTACGCAAATGGGTTGGGTATATACATGGTGATGGAAGCAAGATTGTTTTCAAAAAACCCCGTCGGGTGCCACTTAGGCCCGAGGGAGATAATTAGTTGGGTAACCACTTGATGACGAAGTGGTGTACCGAGGCAAGTGTGTGTGTTCTTTTCAAAATGGATTGGTTTAAGTTGCGATCGTTATTCCAACCTTACATTCGCAACCACTCTACCCTTATATGGGAAAGGGCATTATTGATTACCGAGGACGATACTAGCTTGGAGCCCGCATTACTAGTGACGAGAGAGTTGTTATTGCGCTCTCTCGGGACGGGGTCATGCCAGGTAGGGCGGCCATGACTATTTTTATAGGGCACCAGACACACCGTTGGTACCCTGTGCTTGTGTTATGAGATGAATATGGGAGTGTGGCTCCAAATTCTTAAGATGAGAAATGTTGGGCACGGGGGTTGCTACCAATCGAGTGGACTCTATGTTAGTGTCATCTAGGGAATGGTAATGATCGGGTGCTTACCCTGGGTACTTGAGGTACCGCGGTTCGTGGATGACACGGAAGTTCCCCGGATCTTGTGTGTAAAGTGTGCAACCTCTGCAGAGTGTAAAAATTTTTGAATAGTTGTGTCCACGGTCAAGGATAGTTGGGTAACCACTCTTGGGCTACATCCACTTGTTTACAAACCAGTGTGTGTGGGAAGAACTCCTTGGGTCAAGTAAAAGGACATGACATGGATGAGTTGTGTTGGAGCCCACTCCCTTTATGTTGATATCTGTAACCAGTTCCTAAGGTTACTTGAATTCATATGATGCATGTTTTACCAGTTGTTGAACATGTGATAACACAATAAAATTAGCTTTCTGCAAAAATTTACGTATGTCATGCATTGTTGTATCTTGAGCCAAAACATGGGTTGCTTGCGGGTACATTCAAAGTACTCATTGGCTTGCCACTGGTTATTTAATTGGCCAGGCATGGAAGAATGGGAGTTCGAAGAATAGTTCTTTGGAAACGAACATGCGAACTAGGATGTTTCCCAGTCAGAATGCCTCTAGGGTTAAGGCAGATGGCATGGGTTCTACTTATCGACGAAGATTTCCACTGTTAAAGTTCATTTGGTATTCAGCCCTTGTGGCTTTATCTGTGTAAGACTTGACCATAATGGTCATAGTTTGTGTAAGACGATATGTATGGATGTAAGACTCTTGTTATTCAGCTTCTGTGTGTTCAGTGAGCATTGATCTCTGGGATCACTGTACACGTGCATTCGGTGATCACGACTTATGAGTCGGGGTCTCCACAAAGCTAGTATTAGAGCCGTCCTAACTGTAGGAAGCCTTAGATAGCATGGTCATTAGTTAGGGTTAAGACTATTTCCAAAACTATTACCAGTTTTCAAAACTATCTATACTTCTCTTCCCTTCTCAGTTTTTCGAAAACTAAGGTATATTTCCTTATTGATCTCTTCCCCTTCAAAACTTTTGGTCGCTAGAACCCTTATGCCCATGACCAGTGGATTCCTTGTAATCCTCGTGGATAATCTAGAATGAAGATGCCTTCTCAGACATTCACCCACATCTTCTGAACACAAGATTGGTGACACCTCGACAAGACGATACCAACAAAAGGTACATCCTCAAGGAATGAGGACATGAATACCCAGAAGATGGTGACACCCTTGACACTGCCCCAAGATGATGCGATCTTAGCCTATGATGATTAGGGCGTAGGAAATGAAAGATCATGATATACATCACTAGTAGGGGAACCCTGTTCTTATCATTGTTGTGTCGCCAACCATCGGTGGATGGGAACCTCACCATTTGGTCCGCCCCACTATAGTGAGCAGGAAGACGGGTCTCTTCATCCCCCGCTCCCGGTGACGATATTGTCAACAATGTGTCCGACTGATTGGACCTCCACTATGCCTTGTTAATGTCATTGCATAAAGGATTGCCACCTAGAACCTCCGATGCCTTAGAATGCAAAAAGGATCGCCATGAGTAAGAAGACAAGTGGAGACCAAGTCAACGCCAGCTACGAGGAGCCACCTTCACCCCATCACTTAAACATGCGTTAAGTTGTTGAAGATTCTATAGGCTCAACCCAGATTGTTTCGTCAAAATAAGAGACGTAGCAACGCCTCAGGAAAACTGCACGATGCACAAGCTCGACTACCAAGTCTGAGAAACCCTAGGGTAGGATGAGTCGTGTACCCCCATATGCATAGTTGAGTCCGTGTGATGGTTCGAATGGAACCACGTTCTGTGTTGCTTGTTTTTATTTGTTTGTTTTTTGATATATGTCGCACATTTGCCCTAGGCAGCTGGTACGCGACTATATTACCTATCATGTCTTAGTGGAATTGTGTGTGGCCTTTACGACACTTATTTGTTTACACTTGCACCATAAAGCCCCCTTTAGGCATCCCCCCCTTCTATGCTACTTCTCCCTCTCATCTCTAAAGACCAGCAAGACAAAAATGCACTAAGGATTCCACCTCGGCAAGCAACTGACACTGAAGACTTTTGCTACAGCCTCCTCGACCAGGTGCAATCCCATAGTATTACCCCTCATGACTGGAAACCCCATCCCTAGACCCTTCGAGACTTCACGAGATACCCCAGCTCGAATCCTTAACCAAGTGCTTAACCCACAGAATTGCAAGAGGACCAGTTAAGCCTCTGTAAACCTTGCACAACACTGGGTTCATTATGGAACTAGCAGACATAGTGAACAAGCACATTATCATCCTAATATAGCACCAGAACTGACGATGCCATAGGGAACACCAGTTTGACGATATAGGAATAGAGGACAAATGAGTTGATGAGTTTATATCAATGACTTTGAGGAATTATATGAGACTACTTGGTGTATTATGAGGCTTTCATGTTTGTAGATGAACTTTGTGGGATCATGATTATAGAGTAGCATAGCTTTCCTTACCATTGGATAAATTGGATTTGGTGGGACAATTATGATCGCAAGCTGCAATTCTTGGAAGTATATGGATTTAACTTAGCCATGGGATATTGTTAGAAGAAAGTTAATATCACGTAAATGACTTGGGGGAAACATGTAGGAATTCTCGTTGGACATCAGATTTGGATTTAAATAGGTGATCCTAGTTGAGTATAGGTGGTGAGTAAGTCTACATGGTTCGGAGTAAATTGGATTTAGAATGATGATCTCGATCATGATACCATGTTTCTTGGAGGACCTTAGGAGATCATGTGGATATAAGCTTGACCTTGGAGTTTACTTGTCCATGGAAGTTGGTGGACTTACTATAGTAGAGACAGCCCTTTCAAGTATTTGGAGATTCTATGGACTTTAGGAGATCATGTGGAACACCATAGACACTAGGATTTGTAGAATTAAGGGATTATGTAGTGATTAATGGAAGTTAACGGGTTGTTGGAGTTGATTCATAGGGAGGAAACAAGATTTTGGAGTGGCATACGACGTGTTTCCTTAGGATAGGGATACACTAACATGGACCTCGGAAGAATAGGATGAGCACTTGGATTGTTGTGTTTTATTCCCGCTTGGAAGCTTGTATGCTCTGCCCATTGATTTTTAGGGGTAGCCATACATATGAGTTTGGGGATCGTAGACATATATGATTTTGTTAGACCTCCTCTCAGGAGTCACGAGAATATGGATCACGTGAGTGATGATTGGATTTGACCTATATGAAATAAAGCTTTCGGTGGTATAAGGTTATTTGTTTGAGGGACTAGATAGACAATTGGCATCTCAGGAATTGTGCTCAAGGATAAGATAAACGTTCACTCGCACCATAGAATCCTTGAAACCCATAAGCCCTACCAAGCTACAACATGGTCGTATCATGACCATGGGTCTTGACTCTAGATCGAGAACACCTTGGGCCATACTCAACCATTACCACCACCAATGCCCCAGCCTACCTTATGTACCCCATGAACAGAAACTTCATGGAGTACTTGGTCATGTTGGTTGTCACTTTTACATGGTGACCTACTCGTCTAACTGAAGATGGAAGAAGAATCATTCAGCTGGTTAGGAAACATGTGAAGACCACCATGCCAAGGAGGAAGAAGAATTGTCAAAGAGTGAACTTTCTCGTTGAAGACGAGGTGTATCTGCAAGCCACTTCTCTCAAAGGAACCAAGCATTTCCATGTCAAAGGGAAGCTCACACCAGGATTTATCGACCCTCTCCAAGATCACTGCAAGACAAAGAATAGACAAGTGCTAGCTAGAGTTACCACCTGAGTCACCCACTGTGCACAACATTTTTCCACACAACACCACTTCGAAAATGTTTCCAACTTCCTAACTAGTCTGGTCTCTACAAGGACATCGATCACCGAGCCATCGACCTCCAGCCCAATATGACCTATGTGAGAGACCCCAATTGCAACCTGGACCAAGCAGGACATCATACACGAAGTCACGCCATTGAGTACGTTAAGGTTCAATGCAGCACCACTGGGAAGCAAAAGCAGTGTGAGGACGTGAAGACTACCCCAGGTCCAGTCTTTGTATTCCTTTCCACGCCTTGTTTGGGAATTTCGGGGACGAGATTCTTGTAAGGGTGTAGGTCTGTCACACCCTGATTTTCATGCCACAACACTTAGGCTAATAAATCATGATAAAGTGTGGTTTGACAAAAACTTTGGCATTATTTGGCTTTTATTTTTGAGTTGGTTTTCTCTTTGTGTTTTTCAAATGCTCTTTAAAGTCAACACAACTCCACCTTCTATACCTCATCTCCTTGCCCCAAGCTTCTGCCCAATGATCATGCCATGTGTATAGAGCAACATAGTATATTCTTACAAAAATAATTTGGCCAAAAAGTATTTTCTAAAATTAGTTTTCCAAAACCCCCTGAATTGACGTTTGCACTGCAAGTACTTGATTTTGGGGTGTGAAAAATCTTTCAAAAGGTATATTTGAATCCTATTAGATATAGGACTCCCATAAACCACAAAAATATAATTTTAAAAGTTATTTTCCTATTTTATTTAAAAGATTTTTCTTAAGGCCAGAAATGGTCTTTAATAGGGAAAAAATATTTTATTGTTTCAAAAATATTTGAGAAAAATCAGGGAAACTCACTGGACATATATTTCCATATATAAGAGTTTCAACACATGGTCATGTTAAAAATATTGGACAAAACCTCCCAAAATCATTTATGCCCATTTCAAGGATTTGAAATATTACCACAGGAAATGTTTTCATAAAAATCCAGGGAAAATCCAGTAAGTCACAAATGCATATTGTGATCACCTTGCAAAGCCTCATATCAATCAAGGTCATTTTGGCTCACCAAAATGCCCCAAAACCCTCTCTGACCAGAATCAAATTTGAACAACTTTGTACTACCAACTTTCTCTCCTTGATCCCAACTTTTGTGAGAATATTCACATGACCAAGTGAGGCTACTACACCAAGTGGTGCATCAAGCGGAAGTGATTTGCTCAACTAGATCTACACAAGTTCATTTCTGCTAATTTCTAGGGTTTCCCAAGGTTACATTAGCAAACTCTTCCAAATGAGCTCATCTCCCTTCTACCCTGTCATTTTGTCATGAGAAACACCCCTGCCACGTTTCACAAGAAGGAAATCAGTGCAAGTACCCCAAAACCGTATCAAACACCTTCTGCATTTTAACTAGAAACCCTGTTTGGGCCTCTTCCACTAATCCAAATGAGTTCTCCCCTTTACCACACCTCATCCTAACCTCCCTCTACCTCTTGCATTTACCACAAGTCAATGCCCATTGATCAAGCGGATGAAACCACCAATTTTCTATTCTGGACAACCCCATTTCCAGTCTTCTCCTTCCTCGCTCTTCACCCACTGGCCACCCAAAGCATCCAAGGCCATAGCCCACTTCTTTACTTCCCCCTAGAGATACCAGACACCTTTGGTCGTGCCCACGCTGCTTAGAAAATGGCCATGTCGGCCATTTGGGCGCTCTGGAGCGCGCTACAGTACGCTCCCGCACTATAGCCGCCCCCTGCCACGCTCCTCCGGCCACTTCGGGCCTCCCCAGCGCGCCCGACGATGCTCCTCGGCACTCGCAATATGCTCCGCGCCCGACGATGCCCCTCGCCACTCGACGATGCCCGCTCGGCTCGCCAGGGCCGAATCGCCACTGGGCCTATGCACAGTGGCCTTTTTCCCTTTCCTTTTCTGTCACTTTTCCAAAAAATATACAAGATTAAATATTCATCAAAATGCAATAATTCCATCTCCCATATTTTTCTAAACATTCCACCAATTTAATTGTATAACTTTTGCTCATGCCCAAACAACTTTTATGTACCGTTCATATTCAAATTCAAATTTGAATATTTTTAAACCCCTCTGAAAATCCATTTCTCCTATTCTGCCACTCCAAGACCAAAACTAGGAATTTTTCCCTTCTTAATTTTCACCCTAGTATTTAAAAAAATGAGTTGACATTTTTCTGAGCACTTTGGTCTTTCTGTTTTATTATTACCTTATTTTTCTCCTTATTATTTTGCCATGATAGATTGCGTTGCCGATGAAGGAGTTGGACCAGAAAACTTTGAAGACCTAGGAAGACTTTGCTGAGCCAGGCAAGCAGCCCTTTAACCATGTCTAAGAAACCCTTTTTATGCATTTCATATGGCACTTTTATTGCTTGCATCGAAGTCATGATAATGTGGTGACCACTTGAGGTGGTTTGCCTCCGCTCCTTTTCTCGTTGACACTTGCATGATGCATGACCCTACCTTTCTAGGAGGGTTATGCGAGTGGGTGTAGTTAGGATGCTAAGTAGCTGCTACGCAAATGTGTTGGGTATATGCATGGTGATGGAAGCAAGATTGTTTTCAAAAACTTTACGAAAACCCCGTCGGGTGCCACTTATGAGTTCGGTAACCACTTGATGACGAAGTGGTGTACCGAGGCAAGTGTGTGTGTTGTTTTCAAAACGGATTGGTTTAAGTTGCGACCATTATTCCAACCTCACATGCGCAACCACTCTACCCTTATATGGGAAAGGCCATTATTGATTACCTAGGCCGATACTAGCTTGGAGCCCGCATTACTAGTGACGAGAGAGTTGTTGCGCTCTCTCGGGACGGGGTCGTGCTAGGTAGGGCGGCCATGACTGTTTTTACAGGGCACCGGACACACCGTTGGTACCCCGTGCTTGTGGTATGAGATGAATATGGGAGCGTGGCTCCAAATTCTTAAGATGAGAAATGTTGGGAATGGGGGTTGCTACCAATCGAGTGGACTCTATGTTAGTGTCGTCTAGGGAAAGGTAATGATCAGGTGCTAACCCCGGGTACTTGAGGTACCGCGGGTCGTGGATGACACGAAAGTTCCCCGGATCTTGTGGATAAAGTGTGCAACCTCTGCAGAGTGTAAAACTATTCGAATAGTCGTGTCCATGGTCAAGGACAGTTGGGTAACCGCTCTTGGGCTACGTCCACTTGTTTACAAACCAGTGTCTGTGGGAAGAACTACTTGGGTCAAGTAAAAGGACTTGACATGGATGAGTTGGGTTGGAGGCCACTCCCTTTATGTTGATATCTGTAACCAGTTCCTCAGGTTACTTGAATTCATATGATGCATGTTTTACCAGTTGTTGAACATGTCATAACACAACAAAATTAGCTTTCTGCAGAAATTACCTATATCATGCATTGTTGTATCTTGAGCCAAAACATGGGTTGCTTGTGAATACATTGAAAGTACTCACTGGCTTGCCACTAGTTATTTAATTAGACATGCATGGAAGAACGGGAGTTCGAAGAAGAGTTCTTTGGAAATGAACATGCGAACTAGGATGTTTCCCAGTCAGAATGCCTGTAGGGTTAAGGCAGATGGCATGGGTTCTACTTATTAACGAAGATTTCCGTTGTTAAAGTTCATTTGGTATTCAGCCCATGTGGTTTTATCTATGTAAGACTTGACCATAATGGTCATAATTTGTGTAAGACGATATGTATGGATGTAAGACTCTTGTTATTTAGCTTCTGTGTGTTCAGTGAGCGTTGATCTCTGAGATCAGTGTACACGTGCATTCGGTGATCATGACTTATGAGTCGGGGTCCCACAGCCCTTTTCGATGTCTGAATATAGTCGTCCAATATATCGATATTTACATCTCGACCATTTCGAGACTCCTCGTCATGTCACCGATCTCATCCGGGACTCCAAACTACCTTCGGTACATCAAAACACATAAACTCATATTACCGATCATCACCGAACGTTAAGCCTGCCGAACCTACGGGTTCGAGAACTATGTTAACATGACCAAGACTCATCTCCGGTCAAAAACCAACAGCAGAACATATATTGGCTGCTACATATTCTACGAAGATCATTATCGGTCAAACCGCATAACAACATCAGTTGTTCCCTTTGTCATCGACCGGTATGTTACTTGCCCGAGATTCGATCGTCGGTATCTAAATACCTAGTTCAATCTCATTATCGGTAAGTCTATTTACTCGTTCCTTAATGCATCATGACGCAACTAACTCATTAGTTGCATTTCTTGCAAGGCTTATAGTGATGTTCCTTACCGAGAGGGCCCAGAGATACCTCTCCGACAATCAGATTGACAAATCCTAATCTCGATCTATGCCAACTCAACAAGTACCATTGGAGACACCTATAGAGCACCTTTATAATCACCCAGTTACGTTGTGACATTTGGTAGCACACAAAGTGTTCCGCCGGTAATCGGGAGTTGCATAATCTCATAGTCATGGGAACATGTATAAGTTATGAAGAAAGCAATAGTAGTAAACTAAAACGATCAAGTGCTAAGCTAACGGAATGGGTCAAGTCAATCACATCATTCTCCTAATGATGTGATCTCATTTATCAAATGACAACTAATGTCTATGGTTAGGAAACATAACCATCTTTGATAATCGAGCTAGTCAAGTAGAGGCATACTAGTAATACTCTGTTTGTCTATGTATTCCCACATGTATTATGTTTCTGGTTCATGCAATTCTAGCATGAATAATAAACATTTATCATGAAATAAGGAAATAAATAATAACTTTATTATTACATCTAGGGCATATTTCCTTTAGTCTCCCACTTTCACTAGAGTCAATAATTTAGTTCACATTGTCAAGTGATTTAACACCAATAGTTCACATCTATATGTGATTAGTTCACATCTCCATGTGACTAATACCCTAAGGGTTTACTAGAGTCAATAATCTAGTAAACAACGCTACGTGATTAACAACCAAAGAGTGATCATGTTTTGCTTGTGAGACAAGTTTAGTCTACGGTCTACAACATTCAGATCTGTATGTATTTCGCAAATTTCTATGTCTACAATGCTCTGCATGGAGCTACTCTAGCTAATTGCTCCCACTTTCAATATGTATCCAGATCGAGACTTAGAGTCATCTAGATCGATGTAAAAGCTTGCATCGACGTAACTCTTTACGATGAACTGTTTTATCACCTCCATAACCGAGAAATATTTCCTTAGTCCTCTAACGATAATTTTGACCGTTGTCTAGTGATCTACTCCTATATCACTATTGTAATCCCTTGCGAGAATCATGCTAAGGTATACAATAGGACTGGTAAACATCATATCATACTTTATAGAACGTATGACTAAGGCATAGGGAATGATTTTTCATTCTCTTTCTATTTTCTGTTATGGTCGGGTTTTGAGTCTTTACTCAACTTCACTCCTTGCAACAAAGGAAAGAACTCCTTGTTTGACTGTTCCATTTTGAACTACATCAAAATATTGTCAAGGTATGTACTCATTGAAAATATATAAAGTGTCTTGATCTATCTCTATAGATCTTGATGCTCAATATGTAAGCAGCTTCACCGAGGTCTTTCAATGAAAAAACTCTTATTCAAGTATCCTTTTATGCTATCCAGAAATTATATATCATTTCCAATCAACAATATGTCATCCACATATAATATTAGAAATGCCACAGAGCTCCCACTCATTTTCTTGTAAATACAGGCTTCACCGCAAGTCTGTATAAAACCATATGCTTTGATAAATTTATCAAAGCATATATTCCAACTCTGAGATGATTGCACTAGTCCATAGATGGATCACTGGAGATTGCTCACTTTGTTAGCACCTTTAGGATCGACAAAACCTTCTGGTTGCATCATATACAACTCTTCTTTAAGAAATCCATTAAGGAATACAGTTTTGACATCCATTTGCCAGATTTCATAAAATGCGGCAACTACTAACATGATTCGGACAGACTTTTAAGCATCAAAACAAGCAAGAAAATCTCATCGTAGTCAACACCTTGAACTTGTCAAAAACATTTTGTGAAAATTCGAGCTTTGTAGATGGTAACACTACTATCAGCATCCGTCTTCCTCTCGAAGATCCATTTATTCTTAATGACTCACCGATCATCGGGCAAGTCAATCAAAGTCCATACTTTGTTCCCATACATGGATCCTATCTCAGATTTCATGGCCTCAAGCCATTATGCGGAATCTGGGCTCATCATCGCTTCCTCATATTTCATACGTTCATCATGGTCTAGTAACATGACTTCCAGAAAGGATTACCATACCACTCTGGTGCAAACCATACTCCGGTTGTCCTACGAGGTTTGCTAGCAACTTGATCTGAAGTTTCTTGATCATCATCATTAGCTTCCTCACTATTTCATGTAGGAATCACTAGAACTGCTTTCTGTGATGGACTACTTTCCAATTCGGGAGAAGGTACAATTACCTTATCAAGTTTGACATTCCTCCCACTCACTTCTTTCGAGAGAAACTTCTTCTCTAGAAAGGATCCATTCTTAGCAACGAATATCTTGCCTTCGGATCTATGATAGAAGGTGTACCCAATAGTTTCCGTTGGGTATCCTATGAAGACGCATTTCTCCGATTTGGGTTCGAGCTTATCAGGTTGAAACTGTTTCACATAAGCATCATAGCGCCAAACTTTAAGAAACGACATATTAGGTTTCTTGCTAAACCACAATTCATATGGTGTCATCTCAATGGATTTAGATGGTGACCTGTTTAACGTGAATGTAACTGTCTCTAATGCATAAGCCCAAAACGGTAGTGGTAAATCGGTAAGAGACATCATAGATTCCACCATATCTAATAAAGTACGGTTACGATGTTCGGACACACCATTACACTGTGGTGTTCCAGGTCGCGTGAGTTGCGAAACTATTCCACATTGTTTCAAACAAAGACCAAACTCGTAACTCAAATACTCTCCTCCATGATCAGATCGTAGAAACTTTATTTTTCTTGTGACGATGATTTTCCACTTCACTCTTAAATTATTTAAACTTTTCAAATGTTTCAGATTTATGTTTAATGAAGAAGATATACCCATATCTTACTCAAATCATCTGTGAAGGTTAGAAAATAATGATACCTGCCGCGAGTCTCAACACTCATCGTACTGCAGACATCAGTATGTATTATTTCCAACAAGTCTGTTGCTCACTCCATTCTTCCAGAGAATGGAATCTTAGTCATCTTTCCCATGAGGCATGGTTCGCAAGCATCAACTGATTCATAATCCAGTGATTCCAAAAGCCCATCGACATGGATTTTCTTCATGCGTTTTACACCAATATGACCTTAACGGCAGTGCCACAAATAAGTTTCACTATCATTATTAACTTTGCATCTTTTGGCTTCAATATTATGAATATGTGTATCACTACGATCGAGATTCCATAAACCATTCACCTTGGGTGTATGACCATTGAAGGTTTTATTCATGTAAACACAACAACAATTATTTTCTGACTTTAAATGAATAACCATATTGCAATAAACATGATCAAATAATATTCATGCTTAAAACAAACACCAATTAACATTTATTTAGGTTCAACACTAATCCCAAAAATATAGGGAGTGTGCGTTGATGATCATATCAATCTTGGAACCATTTCCAACATACATGGTCACTTCACCCTTAACTAGTCTTCGTTCATTCTGCAACTCCCATTTCGAGTTACTAATCTCAGCAACTGAACTAGTATCACATACTAAGGGTTGCTATAAACACTAGTAAAGTACACATCAATAACGTGTATATCAAATATCCGCCAAACACTTGGGGCAGTTCTGCTTCAAATGACCAGTCCCTTTGCAGTAGAAGCACTTAGTCCTAGGCTTAGGTCTAGACTTTGGCTTCTTCACTTGAGCAGCAACTTTCTTGTCGTTCCTCTTGAAGTTCACCTTCTTCCCTTTGCCCTTTTCTTGAAACTAGTGGTCTTGTCAGCCATCAACACTTGATGTTTTTCTTGATTTCTACCTTCGTCGATTTCAGCATCACGAAGAGCTTGGGAATTGTTTCTATTATCCCTTTCATATTATAGTTCATCACAAAGTTCTAGTAACTTGGTGATAGTGACTAGAGAACTCTGTCAATCACTATCTTATATGGAAGATTAACTCCCACATGATTCAAGTGATTCTAGTACTCAGACATCCTGAGCACATGCTCACTAGCTGAGCTATTCTCCTCTATCTTGTAGGCAAACTACTTGTCAGAGGTCTCATACCTCTCAACTCGGGCAAGAGTCTGAAATACCAATTTCAGCTCTTGGAACATCTCATATGCTCCATGACATTCAAAACATTTTCGGAGTCCCGGTTCTAAGTCGTAAAACATGGTTCACTAAACTATCAAGTAGTCAGCATATCGAGCATGCCAAACGTTCATAACGTCCGCATGTGCTCCTGCAATCGGTCCGTCACCTAGCGGTGTATCAAGGACATAATTCTTCTATGCAGCAATGAGGATAATCCTCAAATCACGGATCCAATCTGCATCATTTCTACTATCATCTTTCAACTTAGTTTTTCTTTAGGAACATATCAAAATAAACGGGGAGCTACATCGTGATCTATTGATCTACAACATAGTTATGCAAATACTATCAGGACTAAGTTCATGATAAATTAAAGTTCAATTAATCATATTACTTAAGAACTCCCACTTAGATAGACATCCCTCTAATCATCTAAGTGATCACGTGATCCAAATCAACTAAACCATAACCGATCATCTTGTGAAATGGAGTAGTCTTCAATGGTGAACATCACTATGTTGATCATATCTACTATATGATTCACACTCGACCTTTTGGTCTCAGTGTTCCGAGGCCATATCTGTATATGCTAGGCTCGTCATGTTTAACCCGAGTATTCTGTGTCTGCAAAACTGGCTTGCACCCGTTATATAAGAATGTTGAGCTTATCACACCCAATCATCACGTGGTGTCTCGGCACGATGAACTTTTGCAACGGTGCATACTTAGGGAGAACACTTGTACCTTGAAATTTAGTGAGAGATCATCTTATAATGCTACCGTCAATCAAGCAGAATAAGATGCATAAAGGATAAACATCATATGCAATCAAAATATGTGACATGATATAGCCATCATCATCTTGTGCTTTTGGTCTCCATCTCCAAAGTACCGCCATGATCTCTATCGCCACCGGCATGACACCATGATCTCCATCATCTTGATCTCTATCAACGTGTCATGACATGGTCCTCTCGCCAACTGTTGCTCTTGCAACTATTGCTATCGCATCACGATGAAGTAAAGCAATTATTTGGTGCTTGCATCTTATGCAATAAAGATACAACCATAAGGCTTATGCCAGTTGCCGATAACTTCAACAGAACATGATCATCTCATACAACAATTTATATCTCATCATGTCTTGACCATATCACATCACAACATGCCCTGCAAAATCAAGTTAGACGTCCTCTACTTTGTTGTTGCAAGTTTTACGTGGCTGCTACGGGCCGAGCAACAACAGTTCTTACCTACGCATCAAAAACCACAACGTAGTATAGTGATTGCTTTTTGATCTTCAGAAAGAACCATGTTCATTGAAACCAATTCAACTTAAGATGGAGAAACAAACACCCACTAGCGACCTATGTGCGAAGCACGGTGGTAGAACCAGTCTCCCGTAAGCATACGCGTAATGTCGGTCTGGGCCGCTACATCAAACAATACCGCCGAATCAAGAATCAACTAGTAACGGCAAGCAATATGAATATACTCACGCCCACAACTCCTTTGTGTTCTACTCATGCATATAACATCTACGCATAGACCTGGCCCGGATGCCACTGTTGGGGAACGTAGTAATTTCAAAAAAACTCCTACGCACACGCAAGATCATGGTGATGCATAGCAACGAGAGGGGAGAGTGTCATCCATGTACCCTCGTATACCGCAAGCGGAAGCGTTATGAGAACGCGGTTGTTGTAGTCGTACGTCTTCATGATCCGACCAATCCAAGTACCGAACGTACGACACCTCTGAGTTCAGCACACGTTCAGCTCGTTGATGTCCCACGAACTCTGATCCAGCAGAGCGTCGAGGGAGTGTTCTGTCGGCACGACGGCGTGATAATGGTGATGAAGATGCTACCGACGCAGGACTAAGCACCGCTACGATATGACCGAGGTGGATTATGGTGGAGGGGGCACCGCACACGGCAAAAAGATCAACTAAACAACTTGTGTGTCCATGGGGTGCCCCCCTCCCCCGTATATAAAGGAGTGGAGGAGGGGGAGGGCCGACCCTCTACTATGGTGCACCATGGGGAGTCCTACTCCCACCGGGAGTAGGATTCCCCCTTTCCATGTAGTAGGAGTAGGAGAGAAGGAAAGGGAAAAGAGAAGAGAAGGAAGGAGGGGGCGCCGCCCCTCCCCCTAGTCCAATTCGGACTAGGCCTTAGGGGGCATGCAGCCTCCCCTCTCTCTTTCCCCTAAAGCCCAATAAGGCCCATATACTCCCCAGCGAATTCCTGTAACTCTCCGGTACTCTGAAAAAAAAACCCGAATCACTTGGAACCTTTCTAATGTCCGAATATAGTCGTCCAATATATCAATGTTTACATCTCGACCATTTAGAGACTCCTTGTCATGTCGCAAATCTCAGTCTAGACTCTGAACTACCTTCGGTACATCAAAACACATAAACTCATATTACTGATCGTCACCCAACGTTAAGCGTGCGGACCCTCCGGGTTCGAGAACTATGAAGACATGACCGAGACTCATCTCGGGTCAATAACCAACAGCGGAACCTTTATGCTCATATTGGCTCCTACATATTCTACGAATATCTTTATCGGTCAAACCGCATAACAACATACGTTGTTCCCTTTGTCATCGGTTTGTTACTGGCCCGAGATTCGATCGTCGGTATCTCAATACCTAGTTCAATCTCATTATCGACAGGTCTCTTTACTTGTTTCGTATTGCATCATCCCGCAACTAACTCATTAGTTGCATTGCTTGCAAGGCTTATAGTGATGTGCATTACCGAGAGGGCCCAGAGATTCCTCTCCGACAATCAGAGTGACAAATCCTAATCTCGATCTATGCCAACTCAACAAGTACCATCGGAGACACCTGTAGAGCAACTTTATCATCATCCAGTTATGTTGTGACATTTGGTAGCACACTAAGTGTTCCTCCGGTAATCGGGAGTTGCATAATCTCATAGTCATGGGAACATGTATAAGTCATGAAGAAAGCAATAGCAGTAAACTAAAACAATCAAGTGCTAAGCTAACGGAATGGGTCAACTGAATCACATCATTCTCCTAATGATGTTATCCCATTTATCAAATGAAAACTCTTGTCTATGGTTTGGAAACATAGCCATCTTTGATCAACGAGCTAGTTAAGTAGAGGCATACTGGTGACACTCTGTTTGTCTATGTATTCACACATGTATTATGTTTCCGGTTAATACACTTCTAGCGTGAATAATACACATTTATCATGAAATAAGGAAATAAATAATAACTTTATTATTGCCTCTAGGGCATATTTCCTTCACTGCCAAACCACAAGGGGCTCATGGCCCCATACACTAGTATGCGCCGCTGCTATGCAAACGGTTTTTAACCCCTTTCCATGACGGCATTTGGAATCGTCACCTAGTGAGTGACGGTGACAGGGGGGATCGTTCCCACACGACCCAGAAACCGTCAGGGATATGCCCTCCTAGCACACACGCTCGGCAATATAAGTTTGTGTGCGACTGGCGAGCGCTCAAATATGGAAATACGTACAGTAGAGCTAAAAAAATACAATTATACAGGAGAAATTATTTCCGGTCACAAGTACATCCCCTACAGTCAGTCCCCGCTAAACGTTTACGTTCGTATGTACATCCCACACAGTCGCTCCAAGGAAAACATTTCCGTTCAAATGTACATCACACACAATTTTTCCCGTTAAATTGTTTGTGATAGCATTGCCATTGCACATGATATTAATAATTTTATCATTTCTATTATTGAATGCATCACACACGGCCCGTAGAAGAAACTATGTGGCAAAGGCTGTCCATCACACGCAGTTTTTATGTGGTAAACGTTTACGCAAGGTGGCCTAACGCAAACAGTTTTCATGAGAAAGTCATGTGTGATGGTTCATTGATCCAACACGGTTTATTCCTTGAAACTGTGTCCGTTGCCTGAGGTCATCGCCCATGATATTTTTTCAATAACTGTTTGCAATAGCGAAACACAATTAGCAGGCTAATTTCCCTACTATTAATAATCCATTTATTAATCTAATTGACATTCATATGAAGCACATAATATATTTCATTCCGATATTAAGGAAGCAGAATTTCATATTTTAAATACATCATAGTACAACATGATATAGCTTTAGGACTCAGCTACCCCATTACACAACTGCACCAACACCAAGTTTCACATGCAACTTGTAGAACCTTTCGAAATTAGCATCATAGACGGGATATACACAGATGCATCTTATGGGGAAAACTGCTAAAGCGGAAGGTGAATATTGAGCCTTCATTCATGTTGAAGGTCTTTGCAACTTTAGGCCAGTGCCTGTGGACGATTGACCGTCCGTCCTTCGTCCTCTTCAGGAACACTTCAGTATTGAACCATGGGTGTTGTATGAAAACCGTCGTTGCCTCCTGACCATAGAGGTGGTTTGAGAGGTAATCACTAGTGAACTCCTTTGGAAAGGCCTGAAAGCAAGGATGTGCATAAATATTTTATCTATATTGGAAATGGGGAAAAGGAATAAAAAAAGGCAAGGTATAATAGTTAGTACCATCTTGTAGTGAACAAATGTCTTCTTCATTGTGCTCACAAAGATCTTATTGTTTTTTGTCGCTAATTTCTTTATCCTGACAATCTTTCTGAGTTTCTTGATTTGATTGATATTCATGGACAACTCATTTCCCCATATGCAAAAAGGGTCAAACAGTGGGTCAAAACCTCTGACAGCAGGACCTACATGTGCAAGACCAAATTGTTGAAAACCTAAATATTAGAATGGTTCCTGCAATTGCACAATAATGTGCTATTAGACAACGGACCATGCACGTGCCAACCTCGATTGTAAACCTCAGTGCTTTCCCATTATTTCTCTTCAACACATATATGGTAGTTAGTCATCATGTTAAGTAAGGGTTCGCATGCTATCAGATTAATTCAAGCCACATGGAAAACCCATTTATCCAAACCAAGTATGATTAAGAACTAGGAAATATAGCACTTGTATATGTTTCTCATCTATTAAGTGCAACCAAATTTGATTTATTCCTCACATGCACAACCATAGAAAATTCTATCCAAGACAATTGGACATCGCATTGCAGAATTGAAACAAGCAATTAACTAAACACCACAAAAAATGAACCAAACATTAACTGAGCACCAGATTGCACAATATAACATACTCCTAATAGAAGATCAGACATTTAACCAAAATAGTTAACTAAACATCCAATTGTAGCAATTGTATTTGTTTGTCATGTATTTACTACAGACAAATTAAATTTATTCCTCACATGGTATACAATAACAGAATACACCAACAACTATTGAACGTCGCATTGCAGAATTGAAACAAATAGTTAACTAAACACCACAACACAAATGAACCAAACGTTAGCTGAGCACCACACTGCACAATTTATAACAAACCAATCAAGCTTGACAACTTGGAAATATAGCAATTTTATTCGTTTGTCATGTATTTTCTAAAGATAAATTCGTTTTCTTTCTCACATGGTAGACAATACAAAATTGCAGCCTGAACAATTAAACATCACATTTGCGGAATTGAACCAAATAGTTAAATGAAGATGACAACTAATTAACAAAATATTTAATAAGTGAGCACCACACTACACGGCATATAGAACATATACACTAGGGCAACAGATTGCATTGTAAAATTAGATAGCACAATTCACTAGATTTTGTGAAGGAAAGGCAGGAGCAACACACGCAACGAGTAAACCAAGCATGCTTAACTGGCGAAGCTAGCAAATGGCAAGGTGCTCCTCCAAGATCTGGGGGTCGGCACGAATGGTAGCCATCACGACCTCATCCTCGCGTGCGGCTGCGATTTGCTTCTCCGTCGCCAAGTGCTCCTTGAGACCCTCGATATACTGCGTGCACCGTGGCTTTGGGCGGTGCTTATTTGGTGGAGGGGACGGTGATTTGGGTGGAAGGTGTCGCGCTCGCGCCGGTAGTTGGGGCATGATGGATGTGGAAGGAGGAGGAGGATGGGGGTCGGGTGTGGATTACCTGCCTGGATAGACGAGGCCAAACAGCGTGAAGGAGGGTCACCAGCGAGGAGGCGGCGCTGCAAGAAAGGAGTGAAGGTTTCAACTTGGAAAGCAAGGTGGAAACATGGGAAATGTGGATTTTGGTAAGGGGGAGGGGACGGGGAGGTAGATATTTCCGCGGAAGCTGAAAATTTGGAATTGTTTCAGCGAAAAAACTAGCGCACAAAGTGTAATCATAAACAGTGCCTTATTCAGAACTGTGTACGATATGTGAACATCACAAACGATTCAGATAGCTTAACCCGTGTGTGATGAGTTTGAACATCAAAAAATTTTGTTCGAATTTCCATGGTTACAGTGGTCATCCACGTCATTGCATAATTTGGGTACCCAAAGGAGACTACAGCACACTCACACTTCTTAATCAAGCAAGTTCAGCAGTTAAACAGAACTAGCTAACCTAAATATTACTCTAACCAATTAAAGAACGTCGCTCATAATTAAACAAAACAAAGAGTACTACTACGGCTGGTTCTTGAGACGCCGTATATGGACTGTAGCCGACGCAGCTTCTCGCATAAGCCATAGGCATACTATACAACGACGGTGCTCCAGGATATTTTGTGCTGCATGTGACACAGTTGGTGATAATAAACTGTGTGCGATCTACTTGATTTTTCATCTTGATTTGAATTACATAATGGGGTTACATCAGCAATGGACGGTGTTTGAATTGCTAGACCTTTTATCTGAAGTGAACATGCAACTATATGTGTGTTGTAAAAGAATTGGAGTTATTCAGTGTTAGTTTGAACATTTTATACATAAAATTGTTTTTCTAGCCATTTCAGGTGCACAATTCAAAATTAAACTACATGCACATGCTCCGATGCACCAACATGGGTTCTAAAATCATATATGTGTCCATGGGTTTATGCTTATGTCCCATGCAAGAAATGGGTATGAAATTCGAACACCATGGTACCGTGGCCCTCCCGCAAACGTCGACGTTCTTGCTTTTGTAATTCTAGTAAATCCAAAATTCCTCTGGAATTCATGAAACTTGGCATGCTATCATGGAACAGCATCAACATGCCGTGGTAATTTTTTGTCCCATTTGTGTAGCGACCCGGCCCGAATGGATCAAGTCTACTGTGCTTCGGTGTCATCCCTGGATCAGTAATGCTGACAACACACAATACTTCGAAGGATTTATAGCAGAGTGGCAATCACACACTTATTACAACGATGTCTCAAAAGAGAACTTATTACAATAATATGGCTTAAGGCCATCTAATATCGATAACAACGGAAGACTTGGAAGATAAATGGGTCCATCAACTCCAACGGCATCACTGAGTATAGAACCACGACCTAAAAGCACCTTAATCGTCATCTGAAAAGTCTGCAACATTAACGTTGCAGCCCGAAACGGGTCAGCACATGGAATATGCTGGCAATGTAACACATAGAGAGTAATGGAATGAAACAGCTATACTATATGCATATTTGGCTGGTGGAAAGCTCTATGGTTACTATTTTGCATAAAGCCAGTTTTTCCCTACTGCAAAGGAATAAATTTATTTAACTATCATGGTGGTTGTTAAACATTGAGAATGGTTTACAGCATTCTCAATCCCAATTAAGTAAGCAATTAAAACCCAACAACATTAATTAGAAGTAACATGATGAGATTCACAAGATATTCAAGTACTGGATACTCAAGATTTGTCCATAACCGGGGACACGGCTAATCATGATTAGTTTATTACACTCTGCAGAGGTTTGCGCACTTTTGCCCACAAGACTCGATCGCCTCCGCTGGATTTCTCGCACTACCGATGTTTGAGAAACGGATGACCGAGACACAGTCTTTCAGAAGCGCTAGCACCTTACGATGGATAGACCGGTACACCTACTTTCCCCTACATCTGCTAGTCTACCCTGTAAGAGTTCGCACGACTTAGTCAACTACGCTAGAGCCCATAATGGCATGTGGTTGCACATGTAAGTATTTAGCATGAAAGATCTTATGATCCCTTTGAGCCTGGGTGGTGGTCCAAAATAAAACAAGCAAGTCCAGATAGACATCAGGTGCCTCAATCCACCCAGATGTGTATTTAAGTTGCCACCTTAGATAAACCATTAAAATTATCAATCTCACATCTGTCATGGATATCACTCACCCAATCCACGTCTACTAGCATAGCATGGCATAATAAGCAAACGTAGAAGTAACTCCCAAAGGTTTCATAATAAACAGGTAATAGGTGCTACCTCATCTACTTACCATCCCACAATTTAATTAGATCCTAATCATGCAATGTGTGGGGATGGATCTAATGCAATAAAACTGGGTTGTAGAAAAGGTATGATCAAAGTGTTACTTGCCTTGCTGATGATCTGCAAGTCCTAGAGATTCGAAGTAACAAGGGGCGCAATCCGGGTAATCTATCGCAGACAAACAACAAGCATACAATAAGTACTCATCTAATGCACAGGTAAAACTCGAACAAGGGATCGAACCAGATAGTTCAACTTAAGAACTCCGGTTGCAAAGAGAGAAAGAACCGAACAAAGAAACCGAAAACAAACGACGGAAGAAAACAACTCGGTTCTAGCAAGTTGAAACTAGGTCAAATTTTACCATAGAAAAAACTTGTTTAAGTTGATTAGTCGGAACGGTGGTTTCGAAACGAAACTCCAGGCGTTTGAATCACCTGATTCCGATAAACGAGCGAGAAGATAGACTAGAACGAAGATCAGATCTGAGATCGCGATCGCGGAATAAATCCGACAAAAAGAAAAAGAAGAACGGTTAAACGAACGAACTTTCGTTAACCGGTTATTAATCCGGTGATCACGTTCGCTAGGACGAACGGTCCGGCGAACGGTCTCTGGGCAACTAAATCGGAAAAGAAAACGAAACCGATCTAGGGTTTCGAAAGAAAACCGAACAAAAAGAAAACGAATCGGAAGAAAAGAAAAGAACCGGAACGGTTTATAAGAAAAACCGAACCGAGGGGAGAAAAAGAGACGCGGCGCGGCTACCTCCGGCGAGGGGCTCCGGCGAACGGCGGCGACGGCGGCGTGCAAGGGCGGCGGCGGCGATGATGCAGGGCGGCGGCGGCGGTGACGCAAGGCGGCAGCAGCGCGGGCTAAGGGGCGCGGTGCGGGGTGGGGGCGCGGTGGTGGCTCGGGGCTTGATGTGATGTGGGGTTTAGAGGAAGGGTGTGGGGGTATTTATATAGGTGAGGGGAGAGGAGACTTGGGGGAGGGGGCAAGAAAAAGAGAAGGAGAGGAAAGGAAAGACGAGAGGAGATGGAGTCCTACTAGGACTCTAGGGCGGCGGCGGCGGCCTTGGCGTGCGCGGCGCGCGAGGCCTGGCCGGCCGGTCTGCTGGCTGGGCCTTGGCCCAAGGCGCTGCGAAATATTTTTTTTTAAACAGTTACACGCGCAGAAAAACAAAAGAAAAGAAATCTAAACGAACTCCAAAACTCCCAAAGTAAATTTTCCCCGACTCCTAAAAATGAGTCGAACAAAATGAACTTTTCTCGGGACCTAGAATGCAATTTTGAAAACGCGCATTTTTCCCTATCCAAATAAAAGGCAAAAAAAAACCCCGACAAATCCAATGATCCTCTTTTCAAAATTTGAGAAAAACTCAAATATGAAAATAACGAAATGTCCAACTCTCTCCGAGGGTCCTTGATTTGCGTGAAATTTCTAGGATCGGCCAAAATGCAAGAAAATATGATATGCATGATGATCTATGTATAACATTCCAAATTGAAAATTTGGGATGTTACAAACCTACCTCCCTTAAGATGAATCTCGCCCTCGAGATTCGGGTTGGCTAGAAAATAGGTGAGGGTGATCCTTGAGCAAATCTTCTTCTCTCTCCCAGGTGGCTTCATCCTCTGAATGATGGGTCCACTGAACTTTGCAAAACTTGATAACCTTACTGCGGGTAACTCTGCTGGCATAATCGAGAATCTTTACGGGTTTCTCCTCATACGTTAAGTCGTCCTGCAACTAAATCGCTTCAAGCGGCACTGTATCTCTTAACAGTACCTCCGCCATCTCGGCGTGACATTTCTTCAGCTGAGAAACATGGAATACATCATGAACTCCTAACAGTCCCTCTGGTACTTCCAACTTATACGCGACTTCTCCCATACGTTGCAAGATCTTATATGGTCCAACGAAACGCGGTGCTAATTTTCCCTTAACTCCAAAGCGCTTAACTCCTCTAAGTGGGGATACTCGGAGATAGACTCTGTCTCCGGTTTCGTAAACTATCTCCTTGCGTTTAGAGTCTGCGTAGCTCTTCTGCCTAGACTGGGCTACCTTGAGCCTATCGCGAATCAACTTCACCTTCTGTTCAGACTCCTTAATCAAATATGGTCCAAACAACTGACGGTCTCCAACTTCGTCCCATGACAACGGTGTCCTGCACCTCCTTCCGTATAAAGCTTCGAAAGGTGCCATCTTCAGACTGGTTTGGTAACTGTTGTTATAAGAAAACTCCGCATACGGCAAGTTATCGTCCCAACTAGATCCATAATCTAGTGCACAAGCTCTCAGCATATCTTCAAAAATCTGATTGACTCTCTCGGTCTGTCCATCTATCTGCGGATGAAAAGCGGTGTTGAACTCTAGCCTGGTTCCCAAAGTTTCATGCAATTGATTCCAAAACTTTGAGGTAAATTGGGTTCCTCTGTCTGATACAATACTCCTTGGAACTCCATGCAAACAAATGATCCTAGTCATGTATATCTTTGCCAACTTAGCACTAGTGTAAGTGGTCTTAACTGGAATGAAATGTGCTACCTTCGTCAAACGATCAACTACTACCCATATCGAGTCATATCCTGCCTTCGTCCTGGGTAGTCCTATGATAAAATCCATGCCTATCTTATCCCACTTCCATTCGGGTATCGGCAATGGTTGTAACAATTCGGTTGGCTTCTGATGTTCTGCCTTCATTCTATGACATACGTCACAAACTGCTACATATGCTGCAATATCCTTCTTCATTCCGGTCCACCAGAATGTCTCCTTCAAATCCGAATACATCTTGGTATTTCCTGGGTGAATCGACTATGGTGAATCATGCGCCTCTTGTAGAATCAACTTCCTGATCTCCAGGTCATTTCGCACATAAACACGGTCGTCAAACCATAGGGTATCGTGCTCATCCTCACGAAATCCCTTTGCTTTTCCTTTACTTAGTTTCTCCTTTATAGTAGCAATCTCCTTGTCAGATTTCTGAGCTTCTCTCATTTTATCCATCAATGTCGACTGAATCTCCAATGCTGCTACATAGCCTTTCGGAACTATCTCCAAACTTAGTTCACGAAGGTTTGCTGCTAACTCCTTTGGTATTTCTCCCGTCATTAACGTATTGACATGGCTCTTACGGCTCAATGCGTGAGCTACTACATTAGCTTTTCCGGGATGGTAATGCAATCTCATATCATAATCCTTGATGAGCTCCAACCATCTCCTTTGTCTGAAATTCAACTCCTTCTGCGTGAAAATGTACTTCAAACTCTTGTGATCTGTGTATACCTCACAATGATTTCCAATGAGGAAATGTCTCCATGTCTTCAATGCATGCACTACGGCTGCTAACTCCAAATCATGTGTGGCATAATTCAACTCATGAGGCTTCAGTTGTCGTGAAGCATACGGAACAACTCTCCCTTCCTGCATAAGCACTGCTCCAAGTCCTTGACGTGAAGCGTCGCAATATACCTCAAAATCCTTGGTCTGATCTGGCAAAATCAACACTGGTGAGGTAACCAAACATTTCTTCAACTACTGGAAACTAGCCTCACACTCCTCAGTCCAATTGAACTTGGTATCCTTCTTCAACAACTCCGTCATAGGCTTTGCAATCTTTGAAAAGTTCTCAATGAATCTCCGGTAGTATCCTGCGAGTCCAAGAAAACTCCGGATCTCTCCAACTGTCGTTGGTGCTTCCCATTCGGTTATGGTCTCAACCTTTGCGGGGTCAACTGCTATCCCTTCTCCGGATATAACGTGTCCGAGGAATCCTACTTCCTTCAACCAAAACTCACATTTGCTAAATTTGGCATATAACTGATGTTCCCTTAGTTTCTCCAAAACCAAACGCAAATGTTCCTTATGCTCTTCTTCATTCTTCGAATAAACCAGGATCTCATCAATGAACACTACGACGAACTTATCCAAAAACTCCATAAACACTTTGTTCATCAGGTTCATGAAATAGGCAGGTGCATTAGTCAATCCAAATGACATAACGGTATACTCATATAGTCCGTATCTTGTGGTGAATGATGTCTTAGGTATATCCTGCTCTCGAATCTTCAACTGGTGGTACCCTGATCGCAAATCGATCTTGGAAAACACTTTAGCTCCTTGCAAACGATCAAACAGATCATTAATCATTGGCAGTGGGTACTTGTTCTTGATGGTTACTTCATTCAATCCATGGTAATCAACAACCATCCTTAATGATCCATCGTTCTTCTCCACTAGAAGTACGGGTGATGCCCAAGGTGAAGAACTTGGGCGAATGTAACCTTTCTCCAGTAACTCCTTAATCTGATTCTTAATTTCTACCAAATCCTTTGCTGGCATCCGGTATGGTCTCTTTGATATTGGGCCTGTACCTAGCAACAACTCAATCAGAAACTCAATGTCTCTATCCGGTGGCATGCCTGGCAACTCTTCAGGAAATACATCAGGAAAATCCTTTACCACAGGTACTTCCTCCTACACTACTCCTGTTAGGCAATTCACTTGTGTCCTATTTGGCACATGCCGGGATACATACTTGATCCTTCTTCCTTCCAGTGTTGTAAGCAAAATTGACTTACTAGCACAATCGATGTTTCCTCCATACATCGACAGCTAATCCATACCGAGAATTACATCCAGTCCCTGGGACTCCAGAATGATTAAATCCGTTGGGAAAACATGCCTTCCTATGCTTAATGGCACTTGAAAGCATCCCTGACTGGCCATGTATTCTGCTCCTGGCGAACTTACTAGCATAGGTGTTTTAAGAATCCTAGTGGGCAGGCTATATTTTTCCAAAAATGCCCTTGATATGTATGAATGTGATGCACCAGTATCGAAAAGAACGAGTGCGGTAAATGACTTAACCAAAAACTTACCGATTACTGCATCAGGCTGATCTTCAACCTCCTCCACGTTAACGTGGTTCACCTGTCCCCTATTGAAAGGGTTCAGCTTCTTCCCTGAGTTTCCATTGCCATTTCCATTCTGGCCTTCAGGACATTCATTAGCATAATGTCCGGTCTTGGAACACTTGAAATAGGTGACTTGACTCAGGTCTCTCTTGGATGGGGTTGATGGGGTGGTCCGGTTCTAGCCGTTGCTTCCTCCATTCCCATTAACATTCTTGTGGCCATTGTGGTTGTGCGAACTACTTCCTCCATGGGTATGCTGAAACTAAAATCCCGATTTAGGGGTAAAACGGGGCTTCTGCTGGGCTCCAGAGTTATACTTCCCCTGTCCATACTTCCTCCTGCGGTTCTCAATCTGCTGTTGCTTCCCTTCAATCATGATGGCACGATCTACCAACTCCTGGTAGTTGTTGAAACTTGCTACCATCAACTGCATACTCAACTCATCATTCAATCCTTCCAGGAACTTCTCCTGCTTAGTTGCATCCGTAGCAACGTCATCTGGGGCATAATGTGCTAACTTGCTGAAATCATCAACGTACAGGCCAACAGTCCTTCCTCCTTGGCGTAAGTTGCGAAACTCACGCTTCTTCATGGCCATAGCTCCTGCTGAAACATGTGCAGTGCGGAAAGCTTGCTGAAACTGATCCCATGTGACAGTGTCAACTGGGAAGGTGGCTGTGAAATTCTCCCACCATGCTGCCGCGGGTCCTTCTAACTGATGTGCGGCAAACTTCACTTTCTCACCATCCGTGCATCCTGCAGTGGTCAACTCCCTTCCTATCTTGCGGAGCCAATCATCTGCTACTATCGGCTCGATGCTACTAGAAAACACTAGCGGATTCAGCCTAAGGAAACGGGCTAAGTGGTCAAAAGGTGGTGGTGGTGGAGGTGGGTTGTTGTTGTTGTTGTTCTGCTAGTTCTGAACTAACATCTGCATCAATTGATTCTGCTGCTAGATCAATTGAGTGAGCTCCGGTGGAAATCCATTGTCACGTCTCGGAGGCATCTAAGGGTTTTAGAAAAGACGAGATATAAGAATAGAATGAGGTCTAAAGAGAAAACACTACCCCAATGCACATGAGCAAATTCACACAAGATGACTTCATTCAATCAAACAAGGGCTTACAATCGATCTAGCTATCGCAAAAGTGCTCGAACTATAGTGTTTACATGGGGAAAATACTACTAATATTTGGTGGTCATCTAGAAATTTGAACCGATGGAAGACTCCATGATGTCCGCTCCAGCTTCGTCTTCAAAGTCGGGTTCACTTGGATCCGAATCGGTGTCGTCGATGATGATGTAGTTGTCTGGACATGCGACGTACATGTATTCCTTCCTGGATGCTAACTCCATCTTGAGTTCTTCAATCTCTTGCTTAAGATCGCAGTTGTGTCTTGCTAGAACTACGATCTCGTCCATGTAGTCCTTGCGTGTAGCCTTCAGTTCTCCTTCTAGCTCGATGATCCTTGTCTTCGCATTCTTCAATTATATCATATCATTGCACATCTGGTTCTCGTGGCGTCGAATGTGTTGGTTTAACTCCTGGATGAATGCTGCGATGGATCTATCCTTCTTGGTGCTGACTAACTCCCATTGTTCATCTCGGCGTTCGCAAATCTGGTAGATAGTGTCCTTGAGGTCTTGTTGATAAACTTCTCCAATGCGTCCTATGGTGATGTGGGCTACCATGCTCCTTCCTAGACTCCAAGTTGGTGCATTGAAAACACTATCTATGGGCTTCGTGATTGGCACGAATGTCCTTCCCGGAACATGAGCTTGAATCTTTCAGGCAGAGTGGCGTTGAATGTTCCCGTGAAACTTGGTAATCCAATGTTTAGGTACTTGGTGACTTCCTTCAAGTGAAATCCAAAAGGTGTGCCTTCATCCGGTTGAGCGTACTTAATCTTCGCGTCCTTCATCATAAAGAGTAGAAAAGATGAGGAGTTAGAAAATGAGGAGAGAATAGTGATCTATGGCTTTAACTTAGTGGTCGTGTCCTACAGTCAGCGTGGGCTCTGATACCATCTCTGTAGCGACCCGACCCGAATGGATCAAGTCTACTGTGCTCCGATGTCATCCCTGGATCAGTAATGCTGACACCACACAATACTTCAAAGGATTTATAGCAGAGTGGCAATCACACACTTATTACAACGATGTCTCAAAAGAGAACTTATTACAATAATATGGCTTAAGGCCATCTAATACCGATAACAGCGGAAGACTTGGAAGATAAATGGGTCCATCAACTCCAACGGCATCACCGAGTATAGAACCACGACCTAAAAGCACCTTAATCGTCGTCTGAAAAGTCTGCAACATTGACGTTGCAGCCCAAAACGGGTCAGCACATGGAATATGCTGGCAATGTAACACATAGAGAGTAATGGAATGAAACAGCTATACTATATGCATATTTGGCTGGTGGAAAGCTCTATGGTTACTGTTTTGCATAAAGCCAGTTTTTCCCTACTGCAAAGGAATAAATTTATTTAACTATCATGGTGGTTGTTAAACATTGAGAATGGTTGACAGCATTCTCAATCCCAATTAAGTAAACAATTAAAACTCAACAACATTAATTAGAAGTAACATGATGAGATTCACAAGATATTCAAGTACTAGATACTCAAGATTTGTCCATCACCGGGGACACGGCTAATCATGATTAGTTTATTACACTCTACAGAGGTTTGCGCACGTTTCCCCACAAGACTCGATCGCCTCCGTTGGATTTCTCGCACTACCGGTGTTTGAGAAACGGATGACCGAGACACAGTCTTTCAGAAGTGTTAGCACCTTACGATGGATAGACCGGTACACCTACTTTCTCCTACATCTGCTAGTCTATCCTGTAAGAGTTCGCACGACTTAGTCAACTATGCCAGAGCTCATAATGGCTTGTGGCTGCACACGTAAGTATTTAGCATGAAAGATCTTATGATCCCTTTGAGCCTGTGTAACGCCCCATATGTAACCTTCCCGAATTGTACTCCAACTCTTGCCGTTTCCGGCATTAAGTTATATTTAATTCTCGGGTTCGGGTCTTTGTCTCCGTGTGTTGTTTTCGCTTTCGTGCATCTCATATCATGTCATCACGTGCATATTTTTGCATACATGTTCATCTCATGCATTCGAGCATTTTCCCCGTTGTCCGTTTTGCATTCCGGCACTTCGTTCTCCTCCGGTGGCCATTTCTAGCTTTCTTTCGTGTGTGGGGATTAAACATTTCCGGATTGGACCGAGACTTGCCATGCGGCCTTGGTTTGCTACCGGTAGACCGCTTGTCAAGTTTCGGGTCATTTGGACTTCGTTTGATACTCCAACGGTTAACCGAGGGACCGAAAAGGCCTCGTGGGTGTGCAGCCCAACACCCCTCCTTTTTGGCCCAAAAACCCATCAAACTCAGCTCCATCGTCTCGGTTGTTCGATCACGATCGTGTGGGTGAAAACCACACCTCATTTGGACTCTCCTAGCTCCCTCTATGCCTATTTAAAGGCCCCCCCATTTTCGGATCTCGGAGTCTCCCCGTCCTCCTAAAAAAAACAGATCTCCTTCCTCCGCCAGCTCCGCCTCCTCCGGAAGCATGGCAGGCTGTGATGGCTGCTACTAATGCAAATACTCAGCTAATCATGCAAATCATCCAAGAGCGGAATCAAAGCAGTCAAGCGAATCAAGGCAACAACCAGAACCAGTTTGCAACTCTGAATCAGTTCCTCGCAAATGGTCCAAAGACGTTCAGCAACTGCGTTGAGGCTACCGATGCTGATGATTGGTTAGTCGATCTGGGCAAGCATTTTGAATGTAGCAACGTCAGACCTGAAGATTTCGTCAAGTTCGCGTCTTTCCAGCTCAAGGATCAGACCGCAGAGTGGTTTCAGCAGTACCGGGATTCCAGAGGTGGACGTTTGATCACTTGGGATGATTTCCGTCGTGATTTTCGAGCTCATCACATTCCTCAAAGAGTGACTGAAAGCAAACGTGAAGAATTCCGCAATCTGAAGCAAGGCTCTTTGTCTGTCTATGACTACAACAAGTTGTTCCAGAAGCTCGCCCGTTTAGCCAAGCAGGATGTTCCTGATGAGAAGAGCATGATCTATCAGTTCAGGGGTGGTCTTCGTGAAGAAATTCAGCTCGCTCTTGTCCTCTTCGAGCCGCTGAGATACGATGAGTTCTACAACATGGCACTGAAGCAAGAGGCTGCTCAGCTCAGGTGTGATGCTTCCAGGAAGCGAGTCAGAGACACTACGTCTTCGTCCTCTACTCAAGTGGCCAAGCAGCAGAAGTATTGGCTTCCTCCTCCTCCGTTCCGTCAGCCGTATCAGCAGAAGAGCAAAGGTGGCAGTGGTTCATCCCACCCACCCAACCCAGGCTTTCAGAACAAGACTTCGTCTCAAGCTCCAAGATCGAGTGCTCCGTACCACCGTCCGCTCTCAGAGGTCACGTGCAACAAGTGCCAACAGAAGGGTCACTACGCCAACAAGTGTTTCAACCAGAGGCGTCTTCCTCCTCCTCCTCCTGTCAGATCGGCAAGTACAGCTGTGGTCAAGCATAATCCCAAGCACGCCAAGGTCAATATGGTGAATGCAGCTCAGGCAGAGGATTCGTCAGATGTGATCATGGGTAACCTTCTTGTTAATGATATTCCTGCAAGAGTTCTTTTTGATTCAGGTGCATCGCATTGTTTCATGTCTAAGCCATTTTTTACCAAGCATGAGTTCGTTTCTTCGCATTTGGGTAAACAAATGGATATTGTTTCTCCTGGCAAACGATTGAGTGCAAGTCTGGAGGTGCCAGATGTCTCTATCACGTTGGGCGATTTCAAGTTCTTGGCTTCTCCAATGGTTCTTGGCAATTCCGATATCGACCTCATTCTTGGGATGGACTGGCTCTCTAACATAAAGCTCAGCTGGATTGTGCAGCCAAGCAGATTCAACTGACGCATTCGTCTGAGGAAGTAATTGTCTTTGCTGCTCGGGATAATACCATCCGGTTGTTCTCTCTCAATGAAAAGGGCGAATTGGATGCTATTTCACAGATTCCGGTTGTTTGTGAGTACCAAGATGTCTTCCCTGAAGAACTCCCAGGCATGCCTCCAAACCGGCCGGTTGAATTTGTTATTGAACTTGAGCCCGGTATGGAACCGGTGTGCAAACGTCCCTACAAGCTCGGCCCCGAAGAGTTGAAGGAGTTGAAGAAACAGCTCGATGTGCAAGAAAGAATGGGTCTCATTCGGCCTAGTACTTCTCCGTGGGGTTGTGGTGTTCTTTTTGTGAAGAAGAAGGATGGAACGGACCGACTTTGTGTTGATTATCGTCCATTGAACAAGAAGACCATCAAGAACAAATATCCACTTCCCAACATTAATGAGCTGTTCGAACAACTCAAGGGTGCCCAAGTATTCTCCAAGCTTGATCTCCCTATGGGTTATCATCAAATTCGCATTCGTGAACAAGATATTCCAAAGACGGCGTTCAGAACAAGCTATGGGTCATATGAATACACTGTTATGTCTTTTGGCCTCGCCAATGCTCCTCCGACATTCTCTTGCATGATGAACTTCATCTTCAACCCCTACACCAACGACTTTGTTTTGGTCTATCTCGACGACATCCTGGTTTTCTCGAAGAACAAGGAAGATCATGCCAAACACTTGCGTTTGGTTCTTGACAAGCTAAGGGAACATCAATTCTATGCCAAGTTCTCCAAGTGTGAGTTTTGGCTCGATGAAGTTCTTTATCTTGGGCATATTATCTCTGCCAAGGGCATTTTCGTGGATCCTGAGAAGGTGTCTGCAATCGTTAATTGGGAACCTCCTCAGAATGTGAAGCAACTCCGTAGCTTCCTCGGTCTTGCAAGTTATTGCCGAAGATTCGTTGAAAACTTCTCCAAGATCGCGAAGCCTCTCTCAAATTTTCTTCAGAAGCACGTCAAGTACGTTTGGTCTCCGGAATGTGATGTTGCTTTCAACGCTTTGAAAGAGAAATTGATCACTGCTCCAGTTCTAACTCCGCCTGATGAAACCAAGCCGTACGAGGTTTTTTGTGATGCCTCCCTCCAAGGTCTCGGTGCAGTACTGATGCAAGAGAAGAAAGTTGTTGCTTATACCTCTCGCCAGTTGAAGCCTAATGAGAAGAACTACCCCACTCATGATCTCGAGTTGGCGGCAGTTGTGCACGCATTGTTGACTTGGAGACATCTTCTCTTGGGAAGGAAAGTGGACATTTTCACTGATCACAAGAGTCTCAAGTACATCTTCACTCAGCCTAATCTCAACCTCAGACAGACTCGATGGGTCGAAATGATTCAAGAGTACAATCCGAGTATCGAGTATACTCCAGGCAAGGCTAATGTGATTGCTGACGCTTTGAGCAGAAAAGCATATTGCACCAGTCTGATTCTCAAGCCTTATCAACACGAGCTTTGTGAAGCCTTCCACAAACTTAATCTGCAAGTTGTTCCTCAAGGTTTCCTTGCCAACCTTCAAGTTTCTCCTACCTTGGAAGACCATATTCGCCAAGCCCAGCTTCTTGATGCTATGGTGAAAAAGGTGAAGATTGGTATTGCAAAGAGTCAGTCCAAGTACAAGTGCTACCGACTTGATGACAAGGACACTCTCTTCTTCGAGGATCGAATTGTTGTGCCCAAAGGTGAACTTCGTAAAGTGATCATGAATGAGGCTCACAACTCTCTCCTCTCCATCCACCCTGGGAGCACGAAGATGTATCAAGATCTGAAGCAAACTTATTGGTGGACTCGAATGAAGCGCGAGATCGCTCAATTCGTGAATGAATGTGATGTCTGCAGAAGAGTGAAAGCAGAACACCAAAGGCCAGCAGGTCTCCTCCAACCTCTCGCCATTCCAGAATGGAAGTTTGACCACATTGAAATGGACTTCGTGACTGGGTTTCCTAAGTCCAAGCGTGGCAATGAAGCTATATTCGTTGTCATCGACAAGCTCACCAAAGTGGATCATTTCTTGCCTATCAAAGAGTCAATCACTGCAGCTCAATTGGCGGAGCTCTATACCTCTCGAATTGTCTCTCTGCACGGTATTCCTCAAGTGATATCTTCAGACTGTGGCAGCATCTTTACCTCCAAGTTTTGGGATTCTCTTGAGAAGGCCATGGGCACCAGCATTCGCTTCAGCACTGCTTTCGACCCTCAAACAAGCGGTCAAGTCGAGCGTGTCAACCAGATTCTTGAAGATATGCTCAGGGCTTGTGTTATCTCCTTCGGCATGAAGTGGGAGGATTGCCTTCCTTATGCTAAATTCTCGTACAACAACAGTTTCCAAGCAAGTTCCGGCAAGGCCCCGTTTGAAATTCTGTATGGTAGGAAGTGCCGTACACCTCTCAACTGGTCTGAAACCGGTGAACGTCAGCTGCTGGGTAATGACCTGATCAAAGAGGCAGAAGAAATGTGCAAGGTCATTCGTGATAACCTCAAAGCAGCCCAATCTCGTCAGAAGAGCTACTACGACAACAAGCACCGTGATTTGGCTTTCGGGATCGGAGATCATGTCTACCTCCGCGTCTCTCCTATGAAAGGGACTCGTCACTTCGGTATCAAAGGGAAGCTTGCCCCCAGATACGTCGGGCCTTTCAAGATCGTCAGCAAGAGAGGCGACCTCGCCTATCAACTCGAGCTTCCTGCAACCTTTGCCAATGTTCATGATGTGTTCCATGTCTCGCAACTCCGAAAGTGCTTCAAGACGCCTGAGCGCACCGTCAACTTCGAGGAAATTGAGCTCCAAGAAGATCTCTCCTACCATGAGCACCCAGTTGCAATCCTTGAAGATACTGAACGCAAAACTCGCAACAAGTCAATCAAGTTTCTCAAAGTCAAGTGGTCACACCATTCCGACCGTGAAGCTACCTGGGAACGCGAGGATCACCTCCGTTCTGAGTACCCGGAGTTCTTTCAGTCCTAGATCTCGAGACGAGATCTTTTCGTAGTGGTGGAGTGTTGTAACGCCCCATATGTAACCTTCCCGAATTGTACTCCAACTCTTGCCGTTTGCGGCATTAAGTTATATTTAATTCTCGGGTTCGGGTCTTTGTCTCCGTGTGTTGTTTTCATTTTCGTGCATCTCATATCATGTCATCACGTGCATTGCATTTGCATACATGTTCATCTCATGCATTCGAGCATTTTCCCCGTTGTCCGTTTTGCATTCCGGCGCTTCGTTCTCCTCCGGTGGCCATTTCTAGCTTTCTTTCGTGTGTTGGGATTAAACATTTCCGGATTGGACCGAGACTTGCCATGCGGCCTTGGTTTACTACCGGTAGACCGCCTGTCAAGTTTCGGGTCATTTGGACTTTGTGTGATACTCCAACGGTTAACCGAGGGACCGAAAAGGCCTCGTGGGTGTGCAGCCCAACACCCCTCCTTTTTGGCCCAAAACCCACCAAACTCAGCTCCATCGTCTCGGTCGTTCGATCACGATCGTGTGGGCGAAAACCACACCTCATTTGGACTCTCCTAGCTCCCTCTATGCCTATGAATACCCCCTCCCGAAATTCGGATCTCTCTCCCTCTCCGAAACCCTAAAATCACCTCGCGCGCCGCCGGACATGTCTAGATCCGCGCCGGACAAATCCCCGCCGCCAACCGCCGCCTGACACCTGTCCCTGGCCCGGTCCCCGCATCGCGGCCGACCGCGCGGGCCCGCCAGGCCCGAGGCCGGCCCCCGCTGCCGCCTACCCGGGCCGCGCCCCGCGCCTCCACCCGCCGCCGCCTCTTCGAGCTCCGGTGGCCGGCGCCGCCGCATCGTCATCGCCGCCCGAGCCGGCGTGCTCGGATCCGGCCGCCCGAGCCGGCCTCGACGCCGCCTCGCCCGAGTCACTCCGGTGGCCGCGCCGCCTTGACCGCGCCGCCCAGCCGCCGACGCCCTGGCCCCGGGCACTCTCCGGCTTCCTCCTCCCCACTCCGGCCGCCGCATCGGTAAACTCCGGCGAACTGCTACAGTGTGCGCCGGCGTGCCTCGGGAACCGCGCCGATCTATATCTGGGAGGCTCCTCGGTTGACTTTTTCATCCCCAAACCCTATTTTCTTGCTACTTTGACCGCTCATATCTCCTCATCCGTAGCTCCGTTTTGGGCGTATGATATGTCAAAATCTTCGTCTCGATGAGTACATCATTTCATTCCATTGCATCATTTGCATTTGAGGTCATCTTGGTGCCCAAAATTCTGTTGGTAGGAGGCATGTTGAGTTAAATTGCAGATCCGTTAGTTCAACATGCACTTTTGTCATTTTTTCCATATTTAATCCATGCATGATATGCCTGTGCCCCTTTGGGATGAATTGTTAAGCATGTTGTATTCTTTCCAGAGGTGCCTTCCATGCATTTTTAGGATGTGTGTGTTGTCTTGTGCAAGCTTGCGAAGAGGGCTACCTGAGTTTACCGATTTCAGGGACTGTGATTTTCACAAAGTCTGGGCCGTTTTAGTTCACGATGCTATATGTCCGGCATGTTTCCTAGTGATCCGTGCCTCTTTTGAGGATGATCAGTAAGAGTGATTTGTTATGCTTGTTGTGCTTAATCCATCCATGTCTTTACTTGTTACGTTGAAGCACCCTAGGTTGACTCAATCGAGCTCAACTTTTGGATAGTTGCTGTTTTGGGCAGATCGTGAACTCTTTTGCGATTTTGCCGGAGTGATTGCTAGTGATCCATGCATGCTATGCCATTGTTCTTGCCATGTCTAGCTAGCATTTTGTGCCTTCTTAATGGATATATGCTTTCCTGGCCATGACTTGCACCGTAGTGAGATCATCGAGCTCGTTTACATGCCTCCGTGAGTTATTATTTCAGCATGTCCCAGTTTTCACAAAGTCTGAAAACTGATTGTGTTTCATCAATGTTCGTGTGCTCGGTAGAGTGTATTGTGAACCCTTTTGGCCCCAGGTCATTTTGGGTGTTTTGTTAAGCTTGTTGAGTAGCTCCATGCCATGCTCTTACTTGCCATGTTCAGGTTTTCCTTCATGTTGTTTTGCTGCTCCGAAGTCTGAAATCTGTTTTGCTTATTCAGTTTTGCCATGCTTGTTTGAAGCCCTTAATGGATGAATTTGCCTATGTCTCAGTCCTGATGATTTGTTAAGCTTGATGAGTACATCACTTCCATGCAATTTGTTTTCATGTTGGGTGGCTGTAGCATGTTCATTTTGTTGCATTTAGGAGCCTACTTGCTGTAAATTGCAGATCGGTTCGTTTAGTAAATCGCTTGCCATTTCTAAACCGTAGCTCCGATTGCCATGATCTTTATATCGTTTTCAGGGGATTCCTTCCCCTCTATCCAGTGGCACACTTGGATTTCCAAGTTGAGGCCAGGATCATGCATTTCGTGTTACATCTTGCATTTTTGCATCCCGCATCGCATCCCGCATAGCATATCATCTTTGCATCTTATTGGTTGCCTTTGCACGTGGTTGATTGTATCCTTGTTGCTTGTTTGTGTTGTTGGGTAGAGCCGGGAGACGAGTTCACTAACGAGGAGCCCGTTGAGTTTGCTTTTGAGGATCCAGTCAATTCTGACAACTGTGCAGGCAAGATGATCACACCCTTGAAATCACTACTATCTTTGCTATGCTAGTTTGCTCGCTCTTTTGCTTTGCCAATGCTTCGATGCCTACCACTTGCTTGTCAGCCTCCCAATTGCCATGATTGAGCCTCTAACCCACCTTTGTCCTATCAAACCATTGATTGGCTATGTTACCGCTTTGCTCAGCCCTTCTTATAGCGTTGTTAGTTGCAGGTGAAGATTGGAGCCGTTCCTTGTTAGAACATTTATTTACTTCTTGGGATATCACTATATTGCTATGTTATCCTTACTCATCTATATACTTGGTAAAGGGTGGAAGGCTCGGCCTCTCGCCTAGTGTTTTGTTCCACTCTTGCCGCCCTAGTTTCCGTTATATCGGTGTTATGTTCCCGGATTGTTGCGTCGCTTACGCGCTTGGGCTATAATGGGAACCCCTTGATAGTTCGCCTTGATAAAAGATTTTCCAGCAATGCCCAACATTGGTTTTACCATTTGCCACCTACCCTTTTCTTTCCCTTGGGTTTCCGGAGCCCGAGGGTCATCTTATTTTAATCCCCCCCGGGCCAGTGCTCCTCTGAGTGTTGGTCCAACTGTCAGCTACCGGTGGCCACCAGGGGCAACTCTGGGCTGGCCTACCCGTACCTAGGACAATCTGAGTGTGCCCTGAGAAAGAGATATGTGCAGCTCCTATCGGGATTTGTCGGCGCATTCGGGCGGTGTTGCTGGACTAGTTTTGACCTGTCGAATCATCTTGTTGTACCGGGATACCGAGTCTGATCGGTGGGTCCTGGGTGGAGGTCTATTCCTTCGTTGACCGTGAGAGCTTGTTATGGGCTAAGTTGGGACCCCCCTGCAGGGATTGATCTTTCGAAAGCCGTGCCCGCGGTTATGGGCAGATGGGAATTTGTTAATGTCCGGTTGTAGATAACTTGAACTTAATTAATTAAAATGAATCAACTGCGTGTGTTGCCGTGATGGACTCTTCTCGGCGGAGTCCGGGAAGTGGACACGGCGTTGGAGTTATGTTTGCGTAGTTTGCTCTATTTAGTTCCCGCTCGTGCTTTGCCTTCTCTTCTCGCTCTCCTTTGCGAATAAGTTAGCCACCATATATGCTAGTCGCTTGCTGCAGCTCCACTTACATTACCCTTTCCTACCTATTAAGCTTAAATAGTCTTGATCGCGAGGGTGCAAGATTGCTGAGTCCTTTGTGGCTCACAGATTACTATTACACTAGATGCAGGGACCGATGATACTCCTCCGGATGGCGCGTTCGAGCTGAAGTGGGAGTACGACGAGGACTCTCCGCGATACTATGTTTCTTTTCCTGATGATCAGTAGTGGTGCATATTCGGGGTTCGATTCAGGGATTAGTCGCTTGTTGGGGGTCTTTTCTATTTGGCGCCGTAGTCGGGCCATGAGTGATTGTATGATGGATGTTATTTATGTACTTTGATGTGACGTGGCGAGTGTAAGCCAACTATATTATTATTATCCCCCCTTTATATTATATATGTACTTGGGTTGTGTAATGATTCCCAACTTGCGACATTGCTTTCAATGCGCCTATGTCTCTAAGTCGTGCCTCGACACATGGGAGACATAGCCGCATCGAGGGCGTTACAGCCTGGGTGGCGGTCCAAAATAAAACAGGCAAGTCCTGATAGACATCAGGTGCCTCAATCCACCCAGATGTGTATTTAAGTTTCCACCTTAGATAAACCATTAAAATTATCAATCTCACATCTGTCATGGATATCACTCACCCAATCCACGTCTACTAGCATAGCATGGCATAATAAGCAAACGTAGAAGTAACTCCCAAAGGTTTCATAATAAACAGGTAATATGTACTACCTCATCTACTTCCCATCCCACAATTTAATTAGATCCTAATCATGCAATGTGTGAGGATGGATCTAATGCAATAAAACTGGGTTGTAGAAAAGGTATGATCAAAGTGTTACTTGCCTTGCTGATGATCCACAAGTCCTAGAGATTCGAAGTAACAAGCGGCGCAATCCGGGTAATCTATCGCAGACAAACAACAAGCATACAATAAGTACTCATCTAATGCACAGGTAAAACTTGAACAAGAGATCGAACCAGATAGTTCAACTTAAGAACTCCGGTTGCAAAGAGAGAAAGAACCGAACAAAGAAACCGAAAACAAACGGCGGAAGAAAACAAATCGGTTCTACCAAGTTGAAACTAGGTCAAATTTTACCGTAGCAAAAACTTGTTTAAGTTGATTAGTCGTAACGGCGGTTTCGAAATGAAACTCCAGGCGCTTGCATCCCCTAATTCCGATAAACGAGCGAGAAGATAGACTAGAACGAAGATCGGATCTGAGATCGCGATCGCGGAATAAATCCGACGAAAAGAAAAAGAAGAATGGTTAAACGAACGGACATTCGTTAACCGGGGATTAATCCGGTGATCACGTTCGTTAGGACGAACGGTCTGGCGAACGGTCTCTGGGCAACTAAATCGGAAAAGAAAACGGAACCGATCTAGGGTTTCGAAAGAAAACCTAATGAAAAGAAAACGAATTGGAAGAAAAGAAAAGAACCGGAACGGTTTACAAGAAAAACCAAACCGAGGGGAGAAAAAGAGACGCGGCGCGGCTACCTCCGGCGAGGGGCTCCGGCGAACGGCGGCGGCGTGCAAGGGCGGCGGCGGCGATGACGCAGGGCGGTGGCGGCGGTGACGTAGGGCGGCGGCGGCGCGGGCTAAGGGGCGCGGCGCGGGGTGAGGGCGCGGTGGTGGCTCGGGGCTTGATGTGACGTGGGGTTTAGAGTGGGGGTGTGGGGGTATTTATATAGGTGAGGGGAGAGGAGACTTGGGGGAGGGGGCAAGAAAAAGAGAAGGACAGGAAAGGAAAGAGGAGAGGAGATGGAGTCCTACTAGGACTCTAGGGCGGCGGCGGCGGCCTTGGTGCACTAGGCGCGCGTGGCGCGCGAGGCCTGGCCGGCCGGCCTGCTGGCTGGGCCTTGGCCCAAGGCGCTGCGAAATATTTTTTTAAACGGTTACGCGCGCAAAAAAACAAAAGAAAAGAAATCTAAACGAACTCCAAAACTCCCAAAGTAAATTTTCCTTGACTCCTAAAAATGAGTCGAACAAAATGAACTTTTCTCGGGACCTAGAATGCAATTTTGAAAACGCGCATTTTTCCCTATCCAAATAAAAGGCAAAAAAAACTCCGACAAATCCAATGATCCTCTTTTCAAAATTTGAGAAAAAGTCAAATATCAAAATAACGAAATCTCCAACTCTCTCCGAGGGTCCTTGAGTTGCGTGTAATTTCTAGGATCGGCCAAAATGCAAGAAAATATGATATGCATGATGATCTATGTATAACATTCCAAATTGAAAATTTGGGATGTTACAATTTGGGGCAGGTTTGGGTATATGCTTCTCACAAACAAGAGCTTCTCACAAGAAGCCTCATGGTTTCAGTAGGGAACATTTCACCTTTCTAGATGAAACGATATCCATTGCCTCTTCTCGAGTTCAAATTTTGTCCTAGTTTCAAGATAGAACAACAGGAGTGTTTGTTAATTTTTGTGATTTTTCAGGGTTCATTTGGACATTTTTATGCATTAATTGATTTTTCAATGCATTTATGTGCATAATTCAAATTTGAACTACATGCACATGCTCTAATGCATATAAATTGGTTGAAAATTCAAATATGTGTTCTTGGTTGCATGCTTAGGTCCCATGCAAGAAATGGGAATGAATGTTAAGCACCCTGCCACTGTCACATGGCCGCAAACATTGAGATACCTGATTTTTAAATTCTAATAAATCCAAAATTTGTCTGAAATTCATGCATCTTGCCATGCTATCATGGAGCATCCTGAACATGCAGTGGTAAAAAAATTCTCCCATTTGGGGTAGGTTTGGGTATATGCTTCTCACAAACCAGAGCTTCTCCCAACAAGCATGTTGGTTTCGGTCAAGAACGTCCCACCATTGAGGACGAAACAATATCCATTGCCTCTTATTGCTTTCACAAATTTTCTCTTGTAAACATAGAACAACAGCAGTGTTGTGTCAATTTTTGTGATTTTTCGGCGTTCGTTTGGACATTGTTATGCATTAACTGAGTTTTCAATGCATTTATGTGCATAATTCAAATTTGAACGACATGCACATGCTTTAGTGCATATAAATTGGTTGAAAATCATATCTTTGTCCTTGGGTGCATGCTTAGGTCCCATGCAAGAAATGGGAATGAATTTCAAACAGCAGGGAACCGTTGATTGCCGGCAAAACTTTGAGATACCTCGTTTCTAAATTCTACTAAATCCAAAACTCGTCTGAAATTCATGAAACTTGGCATGCTCTCATGGAGCGGTATCAACATGCCATGGTAAAGTTTTTGTACCATTTGGGGCAGGTTTGGTTATATGCTTCTCACAAACCAGAGCTTCTCACAACAAACATGATGGTTTCGGTAGGAAACGTCCCACCTATGGGGATGAAGTGATATCCATTGCCTCCTATTGCTTTCAATTTTTTTTCTCATGTGAACATAGAACAACAGGAGTGTTGTGCCAATATTTGTGATTTTTCAGGGTTCGTTTGGGCATTTTTAGGCATTAACTGAGTTTTCATTGCATTTATGTGCATAGTTCAAATTTGAACTACATCCACATGTTGCAGTGCATATAAATTGGTTGAAAAATCAAATCTGTGTCCTGCGGTGCATGCTTAGGTCCCATGAAAGATACAGGAATGAATTTCAAACACCAGGGCACCATTGATTGCTGGCAAAATGTTGAGATACCTCGTTCTTAAAATCAAGTAAATCCAAAACTCGTCTGAAATTCATGAAACTTGGCATGCTATCATGGAGCGGCATCAACATGCCGTGGTAATTTTTTTGTCCCATTTGGGGCAGGTTTGGGTATATGGTTCTCATAAACCAGAGCATCTCACAACAAGCATGATGGTTTCGGTAGGGAACCTCCCACCTTTGGGGATGATACGATATCCATTGCCTCTTCTTGCTTTCAAAAATTTTCTCGTGTCAACATCGATCAACAGGAGTGTTGTGTCAATTTTTGGGTTTTTTCATGGTTTTTTTGGACATTTTTCTGCATTAACTAAGTTTTCAATTCATTTATGTGCATAATTCAAATTTGAACTACATGCACATAATCCAATGCATATAAATTTGTTGAAAAATCAAATCTATGTCCTTGGGTGCATGCTTAGGTCGCATGCAAGAAATGGGATTGAATTTCAAACAACGGGGCACCATTGATTGCCAGCAAAACGTTGAGATACATGGTTTTTAAATTCTAGTAAATCCAAAAATCGTCTGAAATTCATGAAACTTGGCATGCTATAATGGAGCGACATCAACATGTCGTGGTAAAATTTTTGTCCCATTTGGGGCAGGTTTGGGTACATGCTTCTTACAAACCAGAGTTTCTCACAACAAGCATGATGGTTTCGGTGGGGAACGTCCCACCTTTTGGGATGAAATGATATCCATTGCCTCTTAGTGCTTTCAAAAAAATTCTCGTGTCAACATAGAACAACAAGAGTGTTGTGTCAATTTTTGTGATTTTTCGGGGTTCGTTTAGCCATTTTTATGCATTAATAGAGTTTTTAATGCATTAATGTGCATAATTCAAATTTGAATGACATGCGCATGCTTTAGTGCATATAAATTGGTTGAAAAATCAAATCTTTGTCCTTGGGTGCATGCTTAGGTCCCATGCATGAAATGGGAATGAATTTCAAACACCAGGGCACCGTTGATTGCCGGCAAAAATTTGAGATACCTAGTTTTTAAATTATATTAAATCCAAAACTCGTCTAAAATTCATGAAACTTGGCATGCTGTTATGGAGCGGCATCAACATGCCGTGGTAAAGTTTTTGTCCCATTTGGGGCAGGTTTGGTTATATGCTTCTCACAAACCATAGCTTCTCACAACAAGCATGATTGTTTCGGTAGGGAACGTCCCACCTTTGGGGACGAAACGATATCCATTTCCTCTTCTTGCTTTCAAAATTTTTCTCGTGTCGACATAGATCAACAGGAGTGTTGTGTCAATTTTTGTGTTTTTTCGCAGTTCGTTTGGACATTTTTCTACATTAACTTACTTTTCAATGCATTTATGTGCATAATTCAAATTTGGACTACATGCACATGCTCCAATGCATATAAATTGGTTGAAAAATCAAATCTGTGTCCTTGGGTGCATGCTTTGGTCGCATGCAAGAAATGGGATTGAATTTCAAACACCGGGGCACCATTGATTGCCAGCAAAACATTGAGATACCTGGTTTTTAAATTCTAGTAAACCCAAAAATCGTCTAAAATTCATGAAACTTGGCATGCTATCATGGAGCGGCATCAACATATCGTGGTAAACATTTTCTCCCATTTGGGGCAGGTTTGGGTACATGCTTCTCACAAACCAGAGCTTCTCACAACAAGCATGATGCTTTCGGTAGGGAACGTCCCACCTTTGGGGACGAAACGATATCCATTGCCTCTTCTTGCTTTCAAAATTTTTCTCGTGTCAACATAGAACAACGAGAGTGTTGTGTCAATTTTTGTGATTTTTCGGGGTTCATTTGGCCATTTTTATGCATTATCTGAGTTTTTAATGCATTAATGTGCATAATTCAAATTTGAACTACGCGCACATGTTCAAGTGCATATAAATTGGTTGAAAAATCAAATCTGTGTCCTTGGGTGCATGCTTAGGTCCAATGCAAGAAATGGGAATGAATTTCAAACACCAGGGCACAGTTTATTGCCGGCAAAACGTTGAGATACCTGGTTTTTAAATTCTAGTAAATCCAAAACTCGCCTAAATTCATGAAATTGGCATGCTATCATGGAGTGGCATCATCATGCCATGGTAAAATTGTTGTCCCATTTGGGGCAGGTTTGGGTATATCCTTCTCACAAACCATAGCTTCTCACAACAAGCCTGATGGTTTCGGTAGGGAACGGCCCACCATTGGGGATGAAATGATATCCATAGCCTCTTATTGCTTTCCAAGAAATTCTCGTGTCAACATAGAACAACATGAGTGTTGAGTCAATTTTTGTGATTTTTCGGGGTTTGTTTGGACATTTTTATGCATTAACTGAGTTTTCAATGCATTCATGTGCATAATTCAAAGTTGAACTACATGCACATGCTCCATCGCATATAAATTGGTTGAAAAATCAAATAGGTGTCCGTAGGTGCACGCCTAGGTCCCATGCAAGAAATGGGAATGAATTTCAAACACCAGGGCACAGTTGATTGCCAGCAAAACTTTGACATACCTCGTTTTAAAATTCTATTAAATCCAAAACTCGTCTAAAATTCATTAAACTTGGCATGCTGTCATGGAGCAGCATCAACATGCCATGGTAAAGTTTTTGTGCCATTTGGGGCAGGTTTGGTTATATGCTTCTCACAAACCATAGCTTCTCACAACAAGCATGATGGTTTCGGCAGGGAACGTCCCACCTTTGGGGACGAAACGATATCCATTGCATATTCTTGCTTTCAAAAAATTTCTTGTGTCAACATGGATCAACAGGAGTGTTATGTCAATTTTTGTGTTTTTTCGCTGTTCATTTGGACATTTTTCTGCATTAACTTAGTTTTCAATGCATTTATGTGCATAATTCAAATTTGAACTACGTACACATGCTCCAATGCATATAAATTGGTTGAAAAATCAAATCTATGTCCTTGGGTGCATGCTTAGGTCGCATGCAAGAAATGGGATTGAGTTTCAAACACCGGGGCACCATTGATTGCCAGCAAAACGTTGCGATACCCTGTTTTTAAATTCTAGTAAATCCAAAAATCGTCTGAAATTCATGAAACTTGGCATGCTATCACGGAGCGGCATCAACATGCCGTGGTAATTTTTTTGTCCTATTTGGGGCAGGTTTGGGTACATGCTTCTCACAAACCAGAGCTTCTCACAACAAGCTTGATGGTTTCGGTAGGGAACGTCCCACCTTTGGGGACGAAACGATATCCATTGCCTCTTCTTGCTTTCAAAATTTTTCTCGTGGCAACATAGAACAACAAGAGTGTTGTGTCAACTTTTGTGATTTTTCGGGGTTCGTTTGGCCATTTTTATGCATTAACTGAGTTTTTAATGCATTAATATTCATAATTCAAATTTGAACTACGTACACATGCTCAAGTGCATATAAATTGGTTGAAAAATCAAATCTGTGTCCTTGGGTGCATGCTTAGGTCCAATGCAAGAAATGGGAATGAATTTCAAACACCAGGGCACCGTTGATTGCCGGCAAAATGTTGAGCTACCTGGTTTTTAAATTCTAGTAAATCCAAAACTCGTCTGAAATTCATGAAACTTGGCATGCTATCACGGAGAGGCATCAACATGCCATGGTAAAATTTTTGTCCCATTTGGGGCAGGTTTGGGTACATGCTTCTCACAAACCAGAGCTTCTGACAACAAGCATGATGGTTTCGGTAGGGAACGTCCCACCTTTGGGGACGAAACGATATCCATTGCCTCTTCTTGATTTCAAAATTTTTCTCATGTCAACATAGAACAACAAGAGTGTTGTGTCAATTTTTGTGATTTTTCGGGGTTCGTTTGGCCATTTTTATGCATTAACTGAGTTTTTAATGCATTAATGTGCATATTTCAAATTTGAACTATGCGCACATGCTCAAGTGCATATAAATTGGTTGAAAAATCAAATATGTGTCCTTGGGTGCATGCTTAGGTCCAATGCAAGAAACGGGAAAGAATTTCAAACACCAGGGCACCGTTGATTGCCGGCAAAACGTTGAGATACCTGTTTTTTAAATTCTAGTAATTCCAAAACTTGTCTAAAATTCATGAAACTTGGCATGCTATCATGGAGCGACATCAACATGCCATGGTTAAATTGTTGTCCCATTTGGGGCAGGTTTTGGTATGTGCTTCTCACAAACCATAGCTTCTCACAACAAGCATGATGGTTTCGGTAGGGAACGGCCCACCTTTGGGGATGAAATGATATCCATAGCCTCTTATTGCTTTCCAAAAAATTCTCGTGTCAACATAGAACAACATGAGTGTTGTGTCAATTTTTATGATTTTTTGGGGTTCGTTTGGACATTTTTCATGCATTAACTGAGTTTTCAATGCATTTATGTGCATAATTCAAAGTTGAACTACGTGCACATGCTCCATTGCATATAAATTGGTTGAAAAATCAAATATGTGTCCTTAGGTGCATGCCTAGGTCCCATGCAAGAAATGGGAATGAATTTCAAACACCAGGGAAGTGTTGATTGCCGGCAAAACATTGAGATACCTGGTTTTTAAATTTTAGTAAATCCAAAACTCGTCTGAAATTCATGAAACTTGGCATGCTATCATGGTGCGGCATCAACATGCCGTGGTAACTTTTTTCCCATTTGGAGCAGGTTTGGGTATATGCTTCTCACAAACCAGAGCTTCTCACAACAAGCATGATGGTTTAGGGAATGTCCCACCTTTGGGGACGAATTGATATCCATTGCCTCTTATGGCTTTCAAAAAATTTCTCGTGTCAACATAGAACAACAGGAGTGTTGTGTCAATTTTTTAGATTTTTCGGGGTTCGTTTGGCCATTTTTATGCATTAACTAAGTTTTCAATGCATTTATGTGCATAATTCAAATTTGAACTACATGCACATACTCCAATGCATATAAATTGGTTGAAAAATCATATTTGTGTCCTTGGGTGCATTCTTAGGTCCCATGCAAGAAATGTGAATGAATTTCAAACACCAGGGCACCGTTGATTGCCGGCAAAACATTGAGATACTTTATTTTTAAATTCTAGTAAATCCAAAACTCGTGTGAAATTCATGAAACTTGGCATGCTATCATGGAATGGCAGTCGACATGCTGTGGTATTTTTCGTGTCCATTTTGAGAGAAGGTGCACCTTAATAATGACAACCACAAAGGCATTTTGAAAGAATAGCCGCCACTTTAATATCTCAAACCTTTGTATAAATCAAACCGTGTGCGTTCCATTAACTATACACGTGACGCCACGTGTCTTGGTTTTAATGGCTATCGGAGGTTCCGTGTGGACAGCTGCTTGACCTTCACTGCACGGGAGGCATGCAAGCGCAGACCGATGGACATGCTGACCGAGAGCCGTGCAAGGTGTCCTCGAATGCGCAGGATCACCGGGAATCTTGGGAGCTGGATGATGCGTAGGATCACTGGGAAGCGAGCCCTATAAATTCCATGGCCGCCTACCTTCCTCTCCGTGTGTGCGACCCCCTCAGCGGCATGGGACGCTGCCATTGAACGCTTCCTCTCAGCGCCGCATTGAAGACTTCAACAACGGCATCCCGGAGGACGGCAACGATGGCACGGCACGCCGCCTCCACCACCGCTGGAAATATTATCTTTTCTTGGGTTTAATAATGTATCTCGATCATTTGAATATAAACTTGCAGGATGACTGAATGAAAGATATGGTTTGAGAGAACTTGCGTTTTTCTCTCTTGATGTACAGACTTATCAAACGATTTTCTTTTGAAAAAAAATGTCAATGGTTTTTAAATATAAAACACTCATCGCAAACGTTTTAGTTAGAACACATGTATGCAAATCAAGAGCTTCCCAGGAAGCCAAGGGAAAATGTGGCGAGCAGGATTTGTGCAACACTTGATCGCAAATGTTTTAGATAGAACACTCGTATGCAAAGTGAGAGGAGGATTTGTGCACCTCTTCAAAGCAATCAATTCTTTTGGATGACCGGTGTGCAAACACTTACGAACAATTTGGTAAGATTTGCGTCTGTCATATTGGGTATGTTGCCATTTGTCAAACTGGAAAGATTGACATTTGTTGATCTAGTGACATTGCCATTTGTCAACCTTGTAACACTATGATTTTTCAAAATAGGAAGCTAAAAATCACTAGCAGTATCTACTTTTCGCAACTAAAATTCAGTAATTAAGCATAGATTTCATTCATAGATTAAGTAGTCATTCTTAATTTATACAAACAGTTCAAATCGACTGCTGAACCGACCAAACTTTTCCCCAATTTTTGCCATCCACATATAGAAATAGCTAGTTCAACTATATATACTAGCTAATTTTAAGTACGTTGTATAGTTCCGCGACATCTATAGTCAGATGAACTGAACAAAATAGCCCCTAAATACTACTACTACTATGGAGGGGCTTTGTACTACTTCCGGCTGCCTCTGCTCTATCGAGCATGCTCAATAAGAGGTAGAGGAGGAGGAGCCTACCGACAAGCTGGAAAATTACAATACGGTGCCTGCCGCTGCTGCAGCTTCAGCGACGCTCACCTCGAATGCCCTCTGCCGCTCCAGAAGACCCCTCTCAAAGCGGTGGTTCTCCTCGTAGATCTCCTGATTCCTCGCCTTTGAGGCAGTGTGTGCCGCGGCCACGGCGGCGATAAGGCTCTTTGCATGCTCGACAAGGCGCTCCTCCTCCTCCCACACGAACTCGGTGTAGCGCGCAAGGTCGTTGACGCACGTGCGGGCATCCACCTCCGGCTCCCGCCTTTGGATGGTGGTGGCGGAGTGGGTGATGACCCTGGCGGACGACGATGGGGTGGCGGCCATGGCGGCCGACGATGGGGTGGCGGCCATGACCACCAACTCCCACCTTCGGGACACGGTGGCAAAGCGGGTGATGGGCACGGTGGCCGGCAGTGGGGTGGCGCCCACGACGGCCACCTCCCGCTTTCAGGCCGGGTGGCAGAGTGGGAGATGGCCCTGGCTTTCGATGGTGGTGTGGTGGCAACGACGGCCGGCAACAGCTGCCGACGGGCAGCGGCGGCGGAGCGTGTGGTGGGTGTTCCGTGCACACCCAATAAGGATGCCATGCGCACTACACTACGTCGGGGACTGCGCCGCCGCCGCCGCGGTGTAGCCTCCCAGCGTTAGCTGTCCTCTAATGACGGTGGAGTGGCTGAGCGACGATGACGGACCGGTGCCATTGGCGATTATGGGAGATGCATACGAGATAAGCTACAGGGTGGGAGGGGAAAATGCGACGCAGGACTCGCCGACCGTGAGGTTTTATATAGCAGGCCGGTAAGCATTGGGATTTTGGGGGATTTCACCGAGTCGGGCAGGATGCTTGCGCAGGAACCTGCGAGGTTGCACGGGAATAGGCTCACCGATGATACATAGGCGCCACGGTTTGGCCAAAAGAACGCCCCCGTGTGCTGCGCAAGCTTGCGGTAAGCCGTCTGCAGCAGCGAGGTGACAAGATGTGCGAGAAGAGGACAGAAGGCCACTTACACATATGGTTAATAAAAAACATTTGCAATTTAATTACCTACTATACCCCCATACTGGTTTAAGTATGATTTAACTAATAAAATATGAATGCATGTTGCCAAATATTATATAGTTGGATTCATATTTGAACATAGTTTCCAATTATATAATTTTTATAACATGCATTAACATTTTGTTGTTCAAATTTGAGGGCAAAGTATGGCACAGAATATAAAGAGGACTATAGACTTGACGGAGGTAGTAGCACGCAGCCGCTCTCTACGCAACGACACAATTGTTGGCCCTCTTGTAGGAAACCATTTCCTGCGTGTTCAACTACTCTATGTGTGTGGTTGTTTGCGGTTCAGGCTGCCGTGGAACTCTCTGCTCGCGTCCCATAGTGTGCACTATGCTCTCGCGTCCCTCCGGGTGCTCTGCCCTCGTCCCTCCATGCGCGCTGTGAGTGTTTGGGGCCAGCGCACGATCACGCACGTTCGTGTGCATGCGGTTGCGCCGGGCACGCCATGACGATGCAGTTACCCACTGCAAAAACTGCCATGCGGATGCGCTGAGAATCCACGCCGCCTGGCCCCCTTTTATTCCTGTGGCCATTTACCTTCCTCTCTCATCTCACACGACACAGTAAGCGCATGCACGAGGACACATACAAAGAGGACATCCAGCATTTCCAATGGCGCTCCCAGCGGCTGCCGACAACAATGGCGGGCAGTTCACCACACAACATGTTGTGGACACCCACGTGAGGGGGAAGCTTCTCTCGGTGGTGTACACGAATGATCCGGTCTCGGTGGAGAGCTCCAGCCAAACTATGGAGCAGTTCCCTGCCGAGGACAAGTACCAAGTGGTCGGCTTCGACCTCGAGTACACCATGGGTCATGCCGACACGATCAAAAGATTGTTGTTGCCTAGTTGTGCTTGCGACATGACGTCCTCGTATACCACTACCACCTGGCCACAAGGCCTTGCGAGCATTTCTCCAGGTTTATCAACAGCTCCGACTACAGTTTCGCTATGGTGGACACCACCAACGTTCTAAAAGGGCTCAAGGTTTCGGGCTTGAAATGCCCGAATCTTTTCAACATCCAGCACCAATACACGGTCTAGGGAAGCGACGAAAACAAATTGAACTCCCTGGTTGACCTCATCTCGTCCATCATCGACCCCTACTACATGAAGATGAAGAATGAGAGCAATAAGGAGAAGAAGGCCTGGCACAGTGTGTGGCATGAGAGACTGGATGAACAACATATCAAGTATGCGGCCATGGATGCGTACACAAGCTATGGGATGTATGTGCGGATCATTGACAAGAGGAAGTGTCTTCTCATGCCCCAGACCAGGGATTGAGCCATAGAGCAGTGGCGGGAGCGTCACAAGAAGTGGATGACTAGACGATCGTTTCTCCTACTTTAGAATGCATGCAAATGTTTATTCAGGTGTGTGCGAATGATCTATATAGTCACTTATGTAATTGGATGTTTATTTCAGTTATATATATACATGTTATTCTTCTATAGACAGAGAAAATCACACGGCTTATTAGCAGCAATCGTCTGTGTTATTGCTGGTCTTCGCACACATTTATGATTACGAACCTGTTTGCCGCATATCACACACTTCTTGTTCAGTTGAACCGTTTCCATTGAGTTGCCTAATCAAACACAGTTCATCCAAGTGAATTGTATGCTATATATCGCACAAACCTTCATCTGGCTGCCCATTTCTTTTTTTCCTCCTCATCGCAAACAGTTAATTGAACTGAACCATATGCCCTACATCGCACATGCAACTAAAATCTGAACCGTGTTTGATGCATCCATCATCACAAATGTTTCACAACTTTTTTGATGGTTTTTTTACACCACCATTTGCGATTATGGCATCGCACACAGTTTCGTAGAAGTGTCTCTAATCGTAGTGTCGCATTTTGACCATCCTACCATAGTGATAGGTGGTCGTGGTTTCCCACGACATCTCCACATAAGCAAATTTATTCTCATGAATAGTGGTGGGAGCAAACTCAACAAAATAACTATCATGTGATACTTGATTGACATAATCAAATTGAAAATTAAAAATACGATGACAAGTTTCAAGGTTACCATTACTCTTTATAGCATACATGTCATCACCATAATCATCATAGATAGCAACTTTGTTGTCATAATCAATTGGAACCTCTTCCAAAATAGTGGATTCATCTTTTAATAAACTCATGACCTATCCAAATCCACTTTCATAATTATAATTATCATAAATAGCAGGCATGCTATCATCATAATAAATTTTCTCAACAAAACTTGGGGGACTAAAAATATAATCTTCATCAAATATAGCATCCCCAAGCTTATGGCTTTGCATATCATTAGCATCATTCACTAATGGAATCAATAACTTTGCCGTAAGCCGCTTCTTTGCCGTCAGAGGAAACCCGACGACAAAGAAGCAGCTGACGACAAAGAAAGTTTTTGTCGTCATCTCCATCTTTGCCGTCAGCTAGCTGATGCATAGAACCTATGTCATCTGCTAGCGGACAAGAAAGAGGGAGGGTGGGCCGATAGTGAGGGGCAGCTAATGGCCACTTTCTTTGCCGTTAGCTAGCAGATGACAAATAAAGTTCTTAAACTGACATCCGTTAGGTAGGCTCTTTGTCGTCTGCTAGAAGATGGCAAAGAATTGCCCTAACTAAAAATCAAACACGCCCGCGCGCCAGACCACTCTCTCTGTCCCCTTTCTCCTCCCCGAGCTCGAGCTGCTGCTGCCCCACGCCACCCCCGTCGCCGGCCGCCCCACCCCCGTGTCACCGCTGCCCTGCGCCACCCACATCGCTGCGCCTCCCCGACGACCCCCTCTCCGCCCCATGCCAACCCCGCCGCCTCGCCGCCCCCGCTGCCCCGGCGACCCCGACCTCGACCGCTCCTCTCCATCAAGTAAGTGTGACCGGTCTTCATGGTGCCCCAATTGCACTGTTAATGCATTGATTTGGTCACTATCTCCGCCTAGGTTTCAAAATCCGTTATGATCTATGTGTTATGTTCATATGTACAGTTCTAGTTAGTTTTGATTTGCCTAGTACTGTCTGCCCATGATGCGAAAATGATAGCACAATGAAAAGGCCCTGCCCTAGGTTATCTCAATATCTTAGAAGAATATGCCGCTCGAGAAGAACATATAATAAAAGAATGCATCGAGCTTTAACTATCAGTGCGCTACAACAATTTAGTCCTATTGTTGAACATTTCTAAAATGCTAGTCAAGTTTCTAGTTTTCAAAGCAAGTGTTCACTGCACAAGTTCTAGTAAGTTTTTCGTTTTTTGTTCAGATTGAATGCTCCCTCGTGATTGTACTTGAAGATCCACATCGGTAGTAATAAGTGCGAGAAACACAGAAGATTTGGTGGTTGTCATATTGGTTCAGAAATGAAAAATTTCAAATTAGTTTCAGAGTTGTTTCAAAATTTTAGAGTATAATTCCATGTCAAGTTTTTTAGCTATTAAGAGTTATGGTCTCGTTCAGGGTGAATACAGTACGCCGGGCATAGTCGTGTATATGTTGTTCTTATTTTCATGGCCCTCAAGAAACCATGCTTTATTATTACAATCAATCTCCACCACTCTTAGATCCTCATATCGTGGTTGTTCTCATGATTCCAAAGCAAAGCATCTTGGTTGAGATGACTGACCAAAACTGAAACTTTCAGGTGAACGTATGTTAGCGGTTCAGTAAGATACTAGATTAGAGTGGGCACCCTGTTTTTGCTTTCCTTTCATTTTGGTAACTCATTTTTGTATAGGGATCTCTCTACCAACAATCCTAGTTTCTTTTTTCTTTAGTTGAATGTTTTTTCGCAGCTAGTTGCCTAGGTTGCTGACCAAAAGAAGTTAAAATAGTTATTTATAACTTTGGTTGCATTGCTTTTGAATGTGAAATGATAACTTCATGTAGTTGATTATCTTCTCCTCAAAACTTCTCTTGCTTTAATGTTGTATGATAATGCTTTAAAGGTAATAATTGTTCTTTTCTGCTGCTTATCAGAGATGGGGGAAGCCGCCACCGCAGGCTCCGCTCTACCACACCGGAGTACGAGTTGGATGCTTTCGAGTTCTTCAGTATCATACTTGGGACTTCCTCTAGGAGGCATGTATATAAAAGGAGAGATCTCCCCTTCACCCATCTCATTATGATAACTCTGATGTTTGCTACATCACTACTTGTCCCGAACTGCAGAGGCTGCCTGACACTTTTATGAAGATGTTGGATGGCCATCGGCCAAAGAATGTGAAGCTACGACAGGCTGGGACCAGGCTTCGCAGGCATTGGGACGTGGAGTTGGTGATCAGGGACAGCCACATGTACATGTGTCATGGCTGGGAGTAGTTCTACTATGCCTACAACCTGCGGCACTGGTACTTCCTTCTCTTCAGGTACGATGTTGACGCCATGCTCACCGTGAAGGTGTTCAAGACGACTATGTGTCACATGCGCTACCAGTACAACGATGATGCCAGTATATTCTGACTCATCTTCCTATACATTTTGCTTTGCCTCACATGGATTGTTAATGGTCATTGTTGCATTTTGTCAGGCAATGGAGCAGCAGCAGCCACTCTGGCTTCAGCCAGAGCAGCGGCGACTCTGGCTGCAGCAAAAGCAGCAACGAGAATGATATGAAATGGAGTGGGGATGAGGAGGTGCAGGCTAACGATGGGCAAGAGATGGCGGTGCCTGACAATGACCTAGCGATGGTGGTGGCTGACGAAGGGCTAGAGATGGTGGTAGCTGAGGATCACCTAGTGATGGTGCTACCTGAAGATGGCCTCGCGAGGATGGTGGTGCCTGACAATGACCTCGCGATGGTGGTGGCGTCGGTGATCCCACAGCCGAGCAACATGATCATCCCAATTATGGCAGAAAACTACATCACATTGCCTCCACCGCCTCGCCGCTCTTGGCGCATCAAGATGAGGAAGGAGAAGGAGAAGAAGAAGGAGGAGTGAACTATGTTAGGTATGTCAGATAGACAAAATGATTTATATATACTTATCTTTGTTTCCTTTGAAATGACATAAGTAAGCTCTAATATGCTAAGTTATCTCTAATATGCTTAGTTTCCTAGGTTTGCTCAATAATGACATAAACTTGGCTTACTTGTGTAAAAAATGGTATAATTAGTTAAGTTAGCTCCAAAAAGACCCATTTAACATAGGTTAGGTCCAATATGATCCATTTTACCTAGGTTAGCTCCAAAATGACCAAGTTTACCTAGGTTAGCTCCAATATGATCCATTTTAGCTAGGTTAGCTCCCAAATTACTTATGTTAGCACCTATACTTACCTTATTTTCCTCCAAATTGACATAACAAGCTTAGTTAGCTAAAAATGACATAATTACCTATGTAAGGTCTCAAATGACACAAGTAAGGAATAAGAAGAAGAAAAACAAGAAATAGGGTAAATCATATCCGGGGTGTTACAAATGTTCTCATCATAAAACCATCGGAACGATTCCAAGATACCCGCGTGATCCTAAATTTTTTTAGTGAAATTTGAGAAGAGAAAAGTAAAAACTCTACGTCAGGATGCCTTACCAGAGCGATGAGGAGACTGGGAAGTAAAAAGAATTCTTAACTCTCCGATATATAATTCCTAAATGACTCAAAACATTTTTCTAGACTCAACAACGGCTGCTAAAAACGATCAATTAGTGGGGCTCCTAAGGTCGGGGAAGGCTCTGATACCAAGTTGTAACACCCTCGATGCGGCTATATCTCCCACGTTTCAAGGCAGACTTAGAGGCATAACCGCATTGAAAGCAATGCCGCAAGTTAGGCAATCTTCACTACATCCCATGTAATATAGATAATAAAAGGGGAGTTAACATAGTTGGCTTACACTCGCCACGTCAATCAAAGTACATAAATAGCATTACACCATTCAAACACTCATGGCCCGACTACGGCGCCAAAATAAAAGATAACCAAACATGCGACACGGTCCCGATCACCCCAACTGGGCACCACTATTGATCATCAGGGAAAGACACGTAGTATCGGCATGAGTCCTCATCGAACTCCCACTTGAGCTCAAGCGCGTCATCTGGAACGGAATCATCAGGCCCTGCATCTGCTTTAATAGTAATCTGTGAGCCACATGGGACTCAACAATCTCGCCCCCTCGCGATCAAGACTATTTAAGCTTAATAGGTAAGGCAAGGTAAATATATGTGGAGCTGCAGCAAGTGACTAGCATATATGGTGGCTATCCTGTTCGCAAAAGAGAGCGAGAAGAGGAGGCAAAGCACGATCGAATAACTAGAGAGCAATCCCGCGGCAAGCATTACTCCAACACCGTGTCCACTTCCCGGACTCCGCCGAGAAGAAGCCATCACGGTTACTCACACATTTGATTCATTTTAATTAAGTTAAGGTTCAAGTTATCTACAACCGGACATTAACAAATTCCCATCTGCCCATAACCGCGGGCACGACTTTCGAAAGTTCAAATCCCTGCAGGGGTGTCCCAACTTAGCCCATGACAAGCTCTCACGGTCAACGGAGGAATAGACCTCCTCCCGAGATGTTCCGATCAGACTCGGTATCCCGGTTCTTCAGGACACTTCGACAGGTTAAAACAAATCCAACAACACCGCCCGAATGTGCCAACAAATCCCGATAGGAGCTGCACATATCTCATTCTCAGAGCACACTCAGATGAGCGCTCCATACAACTAAAACCAAACCTCGAGTTTCCCCGATGGGGCGCTGCACAGGACTCTAGTTTGGACCAACACTCAAAGGAGCACTGGCCCGGGGGGCTTAAAATAATATGACCCTCGGGCTCCGGAAACCCAAGGGAAAAAGAGGCTAGGTGGAAAATGGTAAAACCAAGGTTGGGCATTGCTGGAAAAGCTTTACTCAAGGCGAACTATCAAGGGGTTCCCATTATAACCCAACCGCGTAAGGAACGCAAAATCCGGGAACATAACACCGATATGACGGAAACTAGGGCAGCAAGAGTGGAAGAAAACACTAGGTGAGAGGCCGAGCCTTCCACCCTTTACCAAGTATATAGATGCATTAAGATAACATGGCAATATAATGATATCCCAACAAGTAAATAATGTTCCAACAAGGAACGGTCTCCAATCTTCACCTGCAACTAGCAACACTATAAGAGGGCTGAGCAAAGCGGTAACATAGCCAATCAACGGTTTGCTAGGACATGGTGGGTTAGAGGTTTGACATGGCAATTTGGGAGGCTTGAGAGCAAGTGTTAGGCATCGTAGCATAGGCATAGCAAAAGAGCGAGCATCTAGCAAAGCAAAGATAGTAGTGATTTCGAGGGTATGATCATCTTGCCTGCAAAGTTGTCAGAGTTGACTGGATCCTCGAAAGCAAACTCAACGGGCTCCTCGTTAGCGAACTCGTCTCCCGGCTCTACCCAAACAAGACAAACAAGCAACAAGGGCACAATCAACAAAGTGCAAGGCTCAAACAATATGATGCAAACATGGTATGCTATGCGGGATGCGATATGCGATGCATATGCAAGATTTGACAAGGAATGAATGAACCTGGCCTCAAATTGGAAAACCAAGTGTGCCACTGGAAAGATGAGATGAAATCGCTTGAAAACGATATAAAGATCACCGGAATCGGAGTTACGGTTTGGAAATGGCAAGCGATTCAAATATGACCACGTTCTGCGATTTACAGCAAGTAGCCATCTAAATGCAACAAGATGAACATGCTACAACACCCAAACATGGCAATAAAACACATGGCAGGGATCCATACAAGATGCTTAATAAAAGATGAACACTGAGCTACGACCAATTCATCCATTAACAGGTTCAAACAAGCATGGAAAAAATGCATTTGGCAAACAGATCTCAGACTTAGTGAAATTAACACTTATCTGGAATTTCAGATCAGATAACACTCTTTGGAGCAACAAAACTACACGCTACAGGACCTGAACATGGAAAATTAAAGCATGGCATGGAGCTACTCAAAGAGCTTAACAAAAGTCCCTTAGTGACCTTGAGCCAAAAGGATCAGAAAATACATTTGCAAGCATGTGAACATGGCAAAAACATAATCAGTTCTCAGACTTGGTGAAAACTGGAGCATGCTGAAACAGATATCAAGTAGGCATGTTTACGAGCTCGATGCACTCACTACAGAGCAAGTCATGACAATCTAAGCATACACCCATCAAGAATACACAAAATGCAAGCTATACACGGCAATAACAATAACATAGCATGCACGGATCAACTACAACATCCTCGGCAAAATTGCTGACAAGTAGACAATCTGCCCAGATTCACGAAATAGCAAAACTAGAGCTCGGTTGACTCAAGCTAGGGTGCTCCATAATTTCAAACAAAGACATGGATGGGTAGAGCACTACAAGATTAACAAAACATCCTTACTGATCATCGTCAAAAGAGGCACAGATCACTAGGAAACAACATGAACATATGGCCATATGAGATAAACAGGTCAAGGACTTAGTGGAAATGCTAAGTCCCTGAAATCAGCATTAACGAATGCTCCACTTTGCAAGCTTGTGCTAGTCACAAAACACATCACAAAAATACATGGGTTGCACCTCTGGATAGATGGCAAAACATATAAAAAACACATGTAGAGCTCATGGGCATATCATGCACACAATAATCATGGCAAAAATGACAAATATCTAATTGGAGCAGCAGATCTGACAATTATCTCAAATAGCATTCTTCTAACAGCATTTCAGACATCAAGATGAACTCAAATGAAAATGATGCAATGAGATTAAATGATGTACTCTCTGAGACGAACATTTTGATATGCTATATGCCCAAAACGGAACTACGGATGCGGAGTTACGATGCTATGAACAAGGGCAAATAAATTAGGGTTAGGGATAAATGTCAACTCGAGATCTAGATCTGGATCTGGGGGTACTGTAGCAGCATGTTTCCCGAGGATTGCCGGAATCAGCACCGGAGTTTTCGGGGCGGCCGAAGTGAGGTGGGTTCGGCGCCGGAGTTGTGCGGCGGCGCGGTGGCGGCGACCGCGGCGTGGGACGGGGGCGAGGCCCGGCCGCGTCGGGCATGGGGCACGCCGGAGCGGGGCGGCGGAGGCTGCCGACGTTGAAGACGGCCGCGGTGGCGCGGCGGCGCCGGCCGGCGGGAGCGGGCACGGCCGCGGGGAAGAAGGCGCGGGCGAGGAGGCGTGCCTCTGGCCCGGATCGGCAGCGGGAAGGCCGGCCTCGGGCCGGCGGGCCGCGTCGGTGCGGGACGGCGAAGTGGGGCGCCCGGGCCATGTGGCGGCGCCGGGTTGGTCGGCAGACGCGGCGGACGCGTCCAGCTCCGTCCGGACGTGTCCGGCGGCGGCAGAGATCCGATTTTTAGGGTTTGGACGGGGGGAGATCCGGATTTTTGAGGAGGGGTCTTTATATGGAGGTGGAGTGAGCTAGGAGTGTCCAGACGAGGTGCGGTTTTCGTCCACGCAATCGTGATCGAACGCTCTAGATGATGGAGAGGGTTTTGGTGGGTTTTGGGCCAACATGGAGGGGTGTTGGTCTGCAACACACACGAGGCCTTTTCGGTCCCTCGGTTAACCGTGGGAGCATCAAACGAAGTCCAAATGGTACAAAACTTGACAGGCGGTCTACCGGTAGTAAACCAAGGCCGCTTGGCAAGTCTCGGTCCAATCCAGAAATGTTTAATCCCCACACACGAAAGAAAGGTAGAAATGACCACCGGAGGAGAACGAAGCGCCGGAATGCAAAACAGACAACGGGGAAAATGCTCGAATGCATGAGATGAACACGTATGCAAATGCAATGCACATGATGACATGATATGAGATGCATGACAACGATAACAACACACGGAGACAAAGACCCGAACCCAAGAAAATAAAATAACTTAACGCCGGAAACGGCAAGAGTTGGAATACATATTAGGGAAATCATATCCGGGGTGTTACACTTAGGCTCTTGCCACTCCTTGTTCCATAATCCATCAAATCTTTACCCAAAACTTGTAAACTTCACAACACAAAACTTAATGTAGAAAATCTCGTGAGCTCCGTTAGCGAAAGAAAACAAAACACCACTTCAAGGTATTGTAATGAACTCATTCTTTATTTATATTGGTGTTAAACCTATGGTATTCCAACTTATCTATGGTTTATAAAATATTTTACTAGCGATAGATTCATCAAAATAAGCAAAGGACACATGAAAACAGAATCTGTCAAAAACAGAACAAACTATAGTAATCTGTAGCTAACGCAAGATCTTGAACCCCAAAAATTCTACAATTAATTTTTGGACATGTGGAATTTATCCATTAATCCTCTTAAAAAGAATTAACTAAATACCACTTTCCAAACAAATGGAAGAAGTTCTCGTGAGCGCTAAAGTTTCTATTTTTTTAGAGAAAGATTAACAAGACTTTCCCCATGTCTTCCCAACGGTTCTACTTGGCACAAACACTAATTAAACACAACCAAAACAGAGGCTAGATAAATTATTTATTACTAAACAGGAGCAAAAAGCAAGGAATAAAAGTAAAATTGGGTTGCCTCCCAACAAGCACTATCGTTTAACGCCCCTAGCTAGGCATAAAAAGCAAGGATAGATCTAGGTATTGCCATCTTTGGTAGGCCATCCATAAGTGGCTCTCATAATAGATTCATAAGGTAATTTAATTTTCTTTCCAGGAAAGTGTTCCATGCCTTTCCTTAATGGAAATTCGAATCTAATATTCCCTTCCTTCATATCAATAATTGCACCAGTCGTTCTAAGGAAGGGTCTACCAAGAATAATAGGACATGAAGGATTGCAATCTATGTCAAGAACAATAAATTCTATGGGCACATAATTCTTATTTGCAACAATAAGAACATCATTAATTCTTCCCATAGGTTTCTTAATAGTGGATTCCGCAAGGTGCAAGTTTAAAGAGCAATCATCAAAATCACGAAAACCTAACAAATCACATAAAGTCTTTGGAATCGTGGAAACACTAGCACCCAAATCACATAAATCATAGCATTCATGATCTTTAATTTTAATTTTAATAGTTGGTTCCCACTCATCATAAAGTTTTCTAGGGAAAGAAACTTCCAACTCAACTTTTTCTTCATAAGATTGCATCAAAGCATCAACGATATATTTAGTAAAAGCTTTATTTTGACTATAGCATGAGGAGAATTTAGCATGGATTGCAACAAGGAAATACAATCTATCAAAGAGCAATTGTCATAATTAAATTCCTTGAAATCCAAAATAGTGGGTTCATCAATATTTAAAGTTTTGACTTCTTCAATCCCACTTTTAACAATTTTAGCATCAAGATCTAAAGACTCCGAAATTTTGGAACGTCGTCTAGGCAAAGGTGGATCATATTCAGTCCCATTATTATCAAGATTCATATTGCAAAACAAAGATTTAATAGGGGACACATCAATAACTTTTAGATCTTCATCTTTATTATCATGGAAACTAGAAGAACATGCTTTTATAAAGCAATCTTTCTTAGCAGGCATCCTAGTGGTTCTTTCTTTGCACTCGTCAATGGAAATTCTCATGGCTTTGAGAGAATCATTGGTATCATGCTTAGGTGGAATAGATCTAAGTTTCAAAGAATCAACATCAAGAGAAATTCTGTTAACGTTCCTAGCCATCTCATCATTCTTAAGCAATTTTTCTTCAATCAAAGCATTGAAATTCTTTTGCGAAGTAATAAAATCTTTAATATTAGATTCAAAATCATAGTGCATCTTATTATAATTTCCATAAGAATTGTTGCAGGAATTACCATAATTATTAGAGGAATTACTAGGATACAGCCTAGGGTTAAAGTTTCCTCTATATGCGTTGTTACCAAAATTGTTCCTACCAACAAAATTCACATCCATATATGCATTATTATTCTAAATCAAAGTAGACAAAGGCATATCATTAGGATCAGAAGAAACACTTTTATTAGCAAATAATTTCATAAGTTCATCCATCTTTCCACTCAAAACATTAATTTCTTCTATCGCATGCACTTTCTTATTAGCAGATCTTTCAGTGTGCCATGGAGAATAATTAACCATAATATTATCTAGGAGTTTAGTAGATTCTCCTAAAGTGATTTCCATAAAAGTGCCTCCTGCGGCCGAATCTAAAAGATTTCTAGAAGCAAAATTCAATCCGGCATAAAAAATTTGTATAATCATCCACAAATTCAAACCATGCGTAGGGCAATTACGTTTCATTAATTTCATCCACTCCCAAGCTTGTGCAACATGTTCATGACAAAGTTGCTTAAAATTCATAATATCGTTTCTAAGAGAGATGATCTTAACGGGAGGGAAATACATAGAGATAAAAGCATCTTTGCACTTATTCCATGAATCAATACTATTTTTAGGCAAAGACGAAAACCAAGCTTTAGCACAATCTCCAAGCGAAAAAGAAAATAGCTTCAATTTAACAATATCATTATCCACATCTTTCTTCTTTTGCATATCACACAAATCAATGAAGCTATTTATATGGGTAGCGGCATCTTCACTAGGAAGGTCGGAAAACGGATCTTTCATGACAAGATTCAGCAAGGCAGCATTAATTTCACAAGATTCAGCATTTGTAAGAGGAGCAATCGGAGTGCTAATAAAATCACTGTTGTTGGTATTGGTAAAGTCACACAATTTAATGTTATCTTGAGCCACCATGACAAGCAAGCAATCCAACACACAAGCAAACAAGGAACGGGCAAAAGCAGGCAAATAGAGAAAGAGATGCAGGATAGAGAGAGAGGGCGAATAAAATGGCAAGGGTGAAGTTGGGGAGAGGAAAACGAGAGGCAAATGGCAAATAATGTAATGCGGGAGATAAGGGTTGTGATTGGTACTTGATATGTTGACTTTTGCGTAGACCTCCCCGGCAACGGCGCCAGAAATCCTTCTTGCTACCTCTTGAGCACTTGCGTTGGTTTTCCCTTGAAGAGGAAAGGGTGATGCAGCAGAGTAGCATAAGTATTTCCCTCAGTTTTTGAGAACCAAGGTATCAATCCAGTAGGACACCACGCACGAGTCCCTCATACCTACACAAACAAATAAATCCTCGCAACCAATGCGATAAGGGGTTGTCAATCCCTACACGGTCACTTACGAGAGTGAGATTTGATAGATATGATAAGATAATATTTTTGGTATTTCTATGGTAAATATGCAAAGTAAAAGAAAAGGCAAAGGAAATAACTAAGTATTGGAAGATTAATATGATGGAAGATAGACCCCGGGGCCATAGGTTTCACTAGTGGCTTCTCTCGAGAGCATAAGTATTCACGGCGGGTAAACAAATTACTATTGAGCAATTGACAGAATTGAGCATAGTTATGAGAATATCTAGGTATGATCATGTATATAGGCATCACGTCCGAAACAAGTAGACCGACTCCTGCCTGCATCTACTACTATTACTCCACACATCAACCGCTATCCAACATGCATCTAGAGTATTAAGTTCAAGAGAATAGAGTAACGCTTTAAGCAAGATGAAATGATGTAGAGGGATAAACTCATGCAATATGAAATAAACCCCATCTTGTTATCCTCGATGGCAACAATACAATATGTGCCATGCTTCCCCTACTGTCACTGGGAAAGGACACCGCAAGATTGAACCCAAAGCTAAGCACTTCTCCCATTGCAAGAAAGATCAATTTAGTAGGCCAAACCAAACTAATAATTCGAAGAGACTTGCAAAGATAACCAATTATACATAAAAAATTCAGAGAAGATTCAAATATTTTTCATAGATAAACTTGATGATGAACCCACAATTCATCGGTCTCAACAAACACACCACAAAAGAAGATTACATCGAATAGATCTCCACAAGAGAGGGGGATAACTTTGTATTGAGATCCAAAAAGAGAGAAGAATCCATCTAGCTAATAACTATGGACCCGTAGGTCTGAGGTAAACTACTCATACTTCATCGGAAGGGCTATGGTGTTGATGTAGAAGCAATCCGTGATCGATGCCCCCTCCGGTGGAGCTCCAGAATAGGCCCCAAGATGGGATCTCGTGGATACAGTTAGTTACGGCGGTGGAATTAGGGTTTTGGCTCCGTATCTGGTAGTTTGGGGGTACGTAGATATTTATAGGAGGAAGGATTATGTCGGTGGAGCAACAGGTGGCCCACGAGGGTGGAGGGCGCGCCCAAGGGGGTAGGCGCGCCGCCTGCCTCGTGGCCTCCTGGTTAATGTCTTGAGAGAATAGTTCCATTAAGCGTTCCTTTCCCTGGGTGTGCATGCGTTTAATGTGGATGTCTGAACTGTGATTAAGAAAAGGCAAAGTGAGTAACTTCTGGGGTTTCACAATGGAGTGAATGCAGAAACATCTTTAATTCACCGACGGAATTTTGCCTTAAGAATGCTAGCTTTCGGCTTCACCCAGTCTAAGGTAGTAACAATCGCAAAGGTGCTCCCTTTATGCCCTAGCTGAACTAACGGGAATGTATGGCATAAACACAGGAGCCAGGCAACCCAGCTTGGCCAAAACTGAAGTCATATTGATGCATATAGTGGCGAAGAAAAGGTACATATGGAAAAACGCATATGTGGTGAGCTTGATGCTCGAGGAATAATAGCAAGCTTCTGTATGAGAAGCCCACAGGTATAATGAACGTACATATGTGGATATGTACGCATCAGGGGAGGACGGTCTAGACGTACTACAGCCGTAGGGCTAAAGAGCAAAAAGAAAAGAGATAAAAATGAAAAGGGAGACAAAATAACATTAATAATAGGAGGAAGGAGACCAACAGAGACTTCAGCGTTAGGCATAAAATCATCAGAGTCTGGCCGCGTTCCAAGGGTTCGGCTCCAGGTGATTGTCTGGCGCATCACGCAGGCGGTATGCTCCTCCGGTGAGAACTTCGTCAATGATGAAGGGACCCTCCCACTTGGGCTTGAGCTCTCTGGAAGGCGTAGAACAAGTTCACCAACATTATAAGTCTTGGCCCGCACTTCTCTGCTTTGATACATGCGAGCCTATTGTTGATAAAATGCAGAACGGGCTTTTGTGACGTCGCGCTCCTCCTCTAGGGCATCTAAGTTATCCTGCCAATCAAGTTCGGTTTCTCTCTCTTTGTACATGCGCACTCGAGGTGAGTCATGAATAATATCGCAGGGTAACACTCCTTCTGCACCGTACACCATGAAGAAAGGTGTATATCAAATAGTGTGGTTGGGCGTGGTCTGCAGCCCCAGAGAACGGAGTCAAGTTCCTCCACCTAGTGCTTGTCTGATTCTTTCAAAGACCGCACTAGTCTAGGTTTGATGCCGCTCATAATAAGACCATTAGCCTGTTTGACTTGACCATTTGTCTGCGGGTGATACACAGAGGCGTAATCGAGCTTAATGTCCAGATTAGCACACCATGTTCTCACTTCATCGGCTGTGAAATTAGAGCCATTATCGGTGATTATGCTGTGTGGGACACCATAACGCTATACCACGCCGGATATGAAATCTATTACCGGCCCCGCTTTGGCCGTTTTGACTGGTTTGGCCTCTATCCACTTTGTTGGGGATATAACTCCCAGGTATGACCCGCCCAGAAGGGGTCGGGTCAATCCTAATGGTGGGTTACTAAAAGTTCAAGTGAATATACAAGGTGATTGTTTAGTATAAGACTTGTAGTTGGACCAAGCCTAGAGGCGGCTTGAGGCCCGTGATTATAAACCGCCATGGGCAAGAAAGACTTGTAAAGAAACGCATGTAAAGGAAGTTACTGAGCCGGACACGTTATATGAGCCGGCCGGGACTCTGTAGGCCGCTAGGCGTCAACCCGTATATATAAGGAGACGACCCGGTGGTGGCTTAGGGTAAGAAACAATAGAACGAGAAGCCAAGATACGTATCTTGCTCCTTGGTCATCGAAACATAGCAATACCACATCAACTAGACTAGGCTTTACCTTCACCGCAAGGGGTCAAACTAGTATAAACCTTTTGTGTCCTTTGTCCCGATTAACCCCTTTAAGCTTCCTAGTTGCGATGGCTTTTCGACTAAGTTCTTTCACTAGGACATCTGCCATGACAATTCCACGACAGTTGGCGCCCACAGTGGGGCCAGCGCATGGTGGATTTGAGTTCTTGACGGGCAACTTCGAAGGGCTCAAGGGATAAGGTGTGGGCCGGATGACCAAGAGTCGTCGTGGCAAGCTCTACATCGATGACGAAGGCCGGGGCCCCAACGCCGGCTCAATTGAGTATGGATACCGGGTCCCCTTCGGCGGAATCCACGTCTTCATCGGCCTGATTGGCGAGCCGGGCCCAGAGCCGGACATCTGTACCTACCTCATCGACACGGCTCAGCGCGCGAGATCCACCCGGGCTCAACCCGCCATGAGGCGTGTCTTCATGGGTTGCATCCATGGAGGGGAACTTTCTTAAGGATCGGTGGACGGTGGTGAGACTGCCGTTTGCTCTGACGGTGAGTCGTCAACAGGCGAAACAGATTCTTTGTATCGGTTACAAGAAGGCGGGCTTGGGGGTTCTTCCGATGGCAGCAGTATTCCGTACCCCACTGAGCCGCCGGATCGAGCCGAAGTCTTCATGGTTGACACTCAACCTGGCCAGAATTCTACGGCTGCAGCGGCAATTACCACCTTGTCAGCAGAGGCTGGGTGAGGTGACCCCGTGCGCCCACCGGCTCAGGTATTAATGGACCTCATGGATAGGATGACGGCCTTGTTGACTGTTGTGGTTGAGCCGGCGGATAAGGCTCAGCATGACGTAGAGGTAGCATGGCTACGCAGAGAGGTAGCACAGGCCAAGGAAAATTTAGCGGCGGAAGATGTCAGGATGGCCGTAGAACGGGCGACTCTGGATGCACGTGCTCACCAGCTTCAAGCGGAGACTTTCCGGCTCTCGGTTGATCTGAACGCGTTAAATGAGGTCATGAGGAGAAGGCACCAGAAGGCTCAATCACGTCCCAGTAAACCGCCGGAGGAAAACCGGATCACAACACCCGGGGCTGGGGCGCCGGTTCAACCGCAGGCAATGGAGCCGCCACGTGTGGATACTGCTCCGCCTCACTACACACCAATACAGTCGGGTCACTTCTCTAACCCTTTGGAGAATTTAATTATTGCGTCGGCTCATTTGGCGGCTCTCCCAATGGAAGGTGACTCTCCGACGATAATCGAAACACGAAGGGTCAGAGAACTTCTTCAGACAGCTCTGGCACAGCAGGATGCGTATTCTTACAGTCAAGACAGAATCCATTCAACCCCTCGACCAAGACGGAGCCCAAGCTATAGCAGGCATATGGACTCCGCGGCCATGTCGAGCAACGCCCAGCGCCTTAACCAACCACGCGGGCGCGATCCGGCCCCGGGCGGAGCCCTTAACTTGGTGGACTAGGAGATGATCCGTCAAGAGGCTGAATGGGCGATTCAGTAGGCAGCTCAACAAGCTTTCCCGGTTTATCCAGCGACCTCAATTGAGGCTGGGGTGGCCTCTAGGACAGGAGGTGTCCCTTGTCTGGTGCCGGCTCTGCGTAATGAGCGTTTGATAAAGGATTTTACGGGGCCTCATAAGGTGCCCAATTACACAGCCGACCTGCAACCCAGAGCATGGATTCATAGTTATGAGATGGCCATGGAGTTATTAGAGGTTAGTGACGCAGCAATGGCCAAATACTTCACCATGATGTTGGATGGAACATCTCGTACTTGGTTAAAGGGGCTGCCGCCCAACTCCATCGGTTCATGGGCGAAGTTAAAGGCCCGGTTCATTCAGAACTTCAAAGACACCTACAAACAGCCCATGTCGATCATGGACTTGACCAACTGCAAGCAAGAGGAAGGCAAATCCATGACCCATTGGGTGCGCCGGGTCAAGGACATAATACATTCATATGATAAGATGGATGCCGGCTCCACGGTCTTAATGTTGGAGAAAAATTGCCGTTTTGAACCCCTGAAACAGAAGTTGGGGTGGCTCAAGCGTGATTGTAATGACACGGGCCAGCTAATGGCGACTCTCGTCAAGTACACCGATTCTGACAGTACCACGGACCCAGCGTCTGACGAAGAGAAGACTGGGAAGGGAAAGAAGAACGGCAATGGAAAAGGTCACCAGCACTACCCGGCAAATCAAGGAGGTAATAAATGTAAGGCTGGCGAGTTTGTGGCTAACACCAATACACTGGGCAACAACCAACGACGCAAGGGGAGGCCGCCTCCACGGTCTGGTGGGTTAGGTCCCACCCTTGAGCAGCTGCTAAACGAACCTTGTCCAAGACACGGCACCCGGGAGAAGCCAGCTACCCATCTATGGAAAGTCTGTATGATCATGAAGGCTCTTAAGAATTCTAACATACTCGATGGTAACCACGGACCTGGCGGCGGTTCAGGTGGTGGCGGCTTTCATGGCCTGGGCGCCGGCTCAGGCGGTGGAGGTTTTCATGGCCAGGGCCATCCAAGTAGTCAAGGCGGCTAGAATCAGCAATCCGGCCAGGGCAGTCAGCAACAGCCGCAATAGTCCGGGTATCAGAGTAACCCAAAACAGCCGAATAGTGGGCAGTACCACGTGTGTACCACCAGTTTGTGCAAGAGGGATCAGAAGCTTCATTAGAGGGCTGTAAATGTTGTTGAGCTGGCGGTTCCGCGTTATTTCAGATGGTCTGAACAGCCTATTGTGTGGAGTAGGGAGGATCACCCACCCCAGGTTGATAATCTGGGTCATCTAGCTTTGGTGGTGGCGCCTCAGGTTGGTGGATATAAGTTCACTAAAGTGCTCATGGACGGAGGCAGTAGCATCAACATCCTGTATTATGAGACGTTCCACCACATGGGGTTAACTGATAAGAGTCTTAAAACATCCAACACTATTTTTCATTGGGTAATGACTGCTAAGTCAGCGTACCTAGTTGGTAAGATTGAGCTGGATGTAGCCTTTGGAGATGAGTATGATTCTAGGGCTGAGAAGTTAACCTTTGAAGTGGTTAAGATCAAAATCCCATATCACGCTCTGTTTGGATGGCAGGCTTATGCTAAGTTCATGGCTCGGCCATGTTATGTGTATCTGCAGCTCAAAATGCTAGGTTATAAAGGCACTATCACAGTACATGGAAGCCAGAAAATAGCCTTGGAATGTGAAGAAGGTGATGCCACTTATGCCGAGTCTGTTTGTGCAACCGAGGAGTTGAAGTTTTATAAGGATAATGTTGACCCGGCAGACATGACATCTTTGAAGAAGACAACTACGGAGCATGAGCCGGCGTTGAAATTCAAATCAGCTGATGACACCAAGATGATTGATTTCATGCCTGGCGATTCATCCAAACAGGTCATTATCAGTGCTAACTTGGATCCAAAATAGGAAAGCACACTCACTGGGACATCTTTGCATGGAAGCCTTCTGACATGCCGGTTGTACCGAGAGAACTCACTGGGCACACTCTTAATATTGATCCAAAGTTTAAGCCGGTCTAGTAATTTCTTCGGCGGTTTAAAGAGGGAAGGCGCAATGCTATCGGAGAATAGGTGGCCTGACTCTTGGCGGCCGGGTTCATTGTTAAAGTTTTTCACCCAGAGTGGTTGGCTAACCCGGTGCTTGTGCTTAAAAAGAAAGGCACCTGGTGCATGTGTGTGGATTACACAGATTTGAACAAAGCTTGTCCGGCTGACCCTTTTGCTCTCCCTCGTATTAATCAAATCATTAATGCTATAGCGGGTTGTGAGCGTTTGAGTTTTTTGGATGCTTACTCTGGTTATCATCAGATCAAGATGGCAGTTAAGGACCAGGAGAAGACAACTTTCATCACTCCATTTGGAGCCTTTTGCTATGTGTCTATGCCTTTTGGGCTTAAGAGTGCGCAGGTGACTTATGAATGGTGTGTACAGAATTGCCTTCATAAACAGATTGGACGTAATGTTCATGCTTATGTGGATGACATAGTGGTGAAATCCATAGAGAAGGAAACCTTGGTAGCTGATCTGAAGGAAACCTTTGCTAACCTCCGGGTCTACAAGATGATGCTTAACCCGGCCAAGTGTGTTTTTGGAGTCCCAGCTCGCAAGCTCTTGGGTTTTATGTGTCTAACAGAGGCATTGAGGATAACCCGGAGAAAATTAAGGCAATCACATCTTTGGCTAAACCTCATGGTGGCAGTTGACAAATTCACAAAATGGGTTGAGGCAGAGCCGGTCAGCAAGTGTGATGCAGCCACGGCGGTTCAGTTCATGAAAAAGGTGATCTTTCGCTTTGGTTTTCCACACAAAATTATAAATAACAATGGCACTAATCTTTCCAAAGGTGCTATGGAGGAGTTTTGTCAACGTGAGTATATCCGGCTTGATGTTTCGTCAGTAGCTCACCCCCAATGCAATGGTCAAGCTGAGAGAGCAAATCGGGAAATCCTAAAAGGTCTCAAGCCCCGGCTTATGGTTCCTTTACAACGGACGTCGGGTTGTTGGGCAGAGGAATTACCCTTGGAGATGTGGAGTATCAATACCACTCCTAAGAGGTTTACAGGTTATACACCTTTCTTAATGGTTTATGGAGCAGAAGCAGTTCTGCCTAGTGACATCCGTCATGCCTCACCTCGCGTGGCGGCTTACGTTGAAGGTGATAATGAACAAGCCCAACAGGATGCACTTGACTTTTTTGATGAAGAGAGAGATTTGGCGGTGGCTCGATCAGCAATTTATCAAAAGGACCTGCGCCGTTATCACAGCTGTCTGGTTAAGTCCAGAACCTTTGAAGAAGGTGTCCTGGTGCTCCGGCTCATCTAGGATCTATCTGATGCACACAAGCTATCCCCGCCTTGGGAAGGACCCTTTGTGGTTAGCAAGAACTTAAACAACGGGTCATATTACCTCATTGATGTTCGAGAGCACAAAGACTCACGTAAGTCGGAGGAGGAGACCCGCCGGCCGTGGAACATTGCTCAGCTTCGGCCATATTATACTTAAGCCACCGGCTCTCATCATGTACATACTTTGACGTTGTATATATTATGATAAGTAATAAAGTAGGACCTCTGTCCTTTTCCCCTTCAATGATCATATATCTTTATTATTCTCATCATTTAAAATGACCAAAATGGGGCTGATCGTATCCGAATCTAGCTTAACCCTTTTGGTCCAGCTCACGATATTATTCGAATCTTGTCGTAAACCTCAGGGTCACTTGGGGGCTTCCTGTTCAAACATAGGTCCTATTCGAACCAAAGAGAACATAGCTTTCGTAACCCTCTTGATCGGCTCAAAGCCAAACTCACTAGAGGGGCTTCTTGATCATATCTGAATCATAGCTTAACACCTTTTTGGGTCCGACTTGGATCGTATTCGAATTAGGGTCGTTAAAAACCTCTCAATGTCATTTGGGGGCTTCCCGTTAAAACATAGGTCGTATTCGAACCAAAGAGACTATAGCTATTGGTACCCTCTTGATCGGCGCAACGCCAAAACTACTGGGGGCTATATGATCATATTCGAATCTTTGCTTAACCCCTTTGGTCCGGTTTACTGATCGTATTCAAATCAGAAGCCTCCAGTTCTAATTTAAGTGTTTGATTTACATTGTCTGAAGCCTAGTGTTTTGTCTTGCTGCTTTTTATCGTCTCAAATCTAACTATCAGTATAGTTTTAAATTAAACTGGCTCGGTTATTTGACAATGAGTTGCCAAAGCATAACAGTCATCAGACATATGGGAGTATTGACTTCTAAAAAAGATTGGGTTATCAGCCTCATCATCCGGCTCATGTGAACCGGCAGTCCAGATTCAAAGAACACAGGTATGACAATGTCATTCCTGAACAGATTTATCTGTGTTTTTCGTTAATCAAAGGTTTTTTCAACCTTGTTTATCTGACATCTGTTTCTGTTTTTTCCACTATGATAATTTCATAGTCATATACCGGGTGTTTTGACCCGTCCGTTGCTAAACCGCCAGGACAGTTTTCACATCTGTTACATGAATAGAGTTAAAACATTACAGATGTAATCACGGATGTGATGCATATATATATATATATATATATATATATATATATATATATATATATATATTGGCGTCATGGGCAAAGAGTCATATGCAACATTTTAGGCATGATGGCATAGGAAAAACATGAAATTTTCAAACTAACCTATTACGAGGCTTTGAGTGCCCAAAAGGTTAGGTTGTTTTTTCTCTTATACAGATCTTAAGCTAAAGGCAAGATTATTCAGATGGTTATGACTCCTCCCTCGCTGGTTCACCTCCATACACTGGTTGGAAGCTGGGATTGGACCAGTCAAAGCCATTAAGAGCAATAAACTCAGCGTCATTGTCAATTAAGCCGGCCGGGTCAATTTCCGGGGCAAAAGTGTGTTGACGAACCGGCGGGATAAGATCCATCACTTTATAAGAGGGAGTCGCCATCTTTTTATTCTTTATATCGAAACTCGGCTGATATTTCTTGATGTTGGTCTCGTCGCCAAGAATGGTAGCCCGAGGACGAACTCCCCTCACATAGGCAATAAAGTCATCTTGCTCAAACGGAGTCCCGTATTCCTTCATGGTAGGGTACCCCTTAGCCCCGTCCACCGGGTCTAAATCCAGCACCCAGGCTTTGGAGCGACTCAGGGTAGTCAGGGCTCTTGCTCTGGCACAAGATCGTTTGGCCTCTTGAAATCTGGCAGGTAAGATCGATAATTTCTTGAAAACATCACTCAAATGGTTGGGTGCTTGGTTGGCGGGGGAGATAGTAGAAAGTGCTTGTTGAGCACCAGTATACAGTTGCTCCACCAAGGTATAAACCGCCTTCAATTTTGTCACACTATCTTGACTCAGATTTTTACTTCGTGGACTTGTGAGTGTTTTTTAACAAAGGCTCAGCAGGCGGCTTATATTCCTAGTCAAAATAAAGTGTAAGTGACTAATACAAATGACTTACCGAATATGGCGGAGACCATTTGAGACACACAGTTTTTTAAGCCGGTGAGCTTCGTGGTAACCTCCTCAAGAGCCGCCTTTGCTGTCTCGGCATGTTGTATCAGGAAGGTCTTCTCATCGGCCCAGGATTACTTCTTTTCAGTCAAATTGGTCTACAATTTTTTAGTTTCAGAGAGACTCAATTGATGTCTAGAGTTAGCAGTCTTTATCTCTGCCTCTTGATCCACCAGCCGGGCCTTTGCATCCATCAATTGAGAGCCCGGTTCAGTTAGGGCGGTCTACAAACATGCACATGTGTTTCAACATTTAACTAAAGGTTATAATGATTGAAGTCCCAAGTGCTTTGCAAACGCAATACCACTTGGCACATGGGGGCTCATGTCTGCCAAAGAAATTTTTATGCAAAATGACTCTTCTATGCTTCAAGTCCCAAGTGTTTTACAAAGTAACAACGCTTGGCACCTGGGGGCTAATGCATGACATTCATAAAGTTTTTAAGTTGAGCTAGATCACACTACTTATTTGGACTAATTTAAGACAGTTATGAAGTTAAGTACCGGCTCATTTATGATAAATTTAGCCGGCCCTTGGGGAATACAGGTGAAACTTTGTACAAATCTATTGGACTTAGGAAAAATCTAAAGACAAGGTATCAACCTATATCATAAGTCTAGAGATCATTCAGGTTCATCATAATCTGAAGACTTGGGGGCTGGCAGAGTATATATAAACTGGAGTACATACCTCATATTTCAGTTGCAATTGCTTGACCATCTCAATTTCCGAGTCACGGCTGGAATGCACATGACTGAGATAGCCGGACAGCACGTCACTAACATTCAGGTGAGCGTAGTGAGAGATATCAAACTGTACTTTCTACCTTTCCAAGATCTCCTATTTTGCAGAATGCCTGGCCAGCACAGTCGGATTACCCGGCGCAACAAATCTGCTGCCAGTGATCAGAATGTCATGGTTGGAAGACGCTGGCGGGTTAGCTGAATAGGACAGACTGACGGTGGATGGATCGCCAATGGTTTCGTTAGCTGACGGCTCAGGAGGGTCCAATTGAGCATGGACAGCCGAATCTTGTGGCGCTTCAGATTGAGCGGGAGGAGTTGATGTTGCTGGTTCAGGTGCAGGATTTTTTGGGTCTTCTGCCGATTTAATCACCTTAGCTTTCTTGGACTTCGCTTGCCACTAAGAAATATTTTTATGAGACAGTTAGTATAATGATGCAGTTTTAAAGATCTAGAGGAAAGATGATTTTCCTTACCGAGGGGCGGTCTTGAAAGCTGGGAATTGAGTCTGGGATGAGTCGCCAGAAGAGCGAGAAATTTCCTGCAAAGGTAAAATAAAGTTAAAGAATATAAGGAAATAGATTCATGGATAAAGACAAAGGACAAAGGTGAAAGAAACCTAATTCTGGCATTTTCGAGGAGTTTTTTGTAAGTCGGAAGGTGGTTCATCATCATCATTAGTCCGGGCCTGACGACGGCTCTGATGTTGCTGTTTTTTCAAAAGAAAACCTTACTTTCCGGGTTACCAGTCGAAGTTTTTAACTCGGCAAAAGGGCTTAGTCTGAGGAAATAGTTATCTCTTCTTCCACGGCCTGGCTGGCCCCCGTGTCGTCCTGGCAATAGTCGGTGTCAATAAGATAGTTGAAAATTGGCCAAGGGAGCCAAGCGCTACCTCCGACTCAGAAACATCATCCAGCTGGAACATGTCAGATACAGTCTGCTTCTTCTTGGGCTTCCGGGTCGTTATCCTGGCGGCTATGGCAGCGGCTCTAGCCTTCTTGGCAGCTTCATGATTGTACTTGGCCTTCCAGAAGTCAGATTTGGCATGTAAAGAAATAAATAGGTTAAAAGGTCACGCAAGTATTTAAACTACTGAGGAAAACACAAAAAGAGAAAGAGGTCAGGGGTTTTCACCTCTGGTGTTGGGTTAAGTTTGCAGAAGGGATTTAACCCAACCTTACTGCAGTCCTCATATTTGCCGTTCACAAGGATGGTTGACATGGCAACAATGCCTTCTTCAGCGAATTGAACAGAGCTATAACACAGAGAGTCATCCGGGCCTCCGCCTTATTCATACATTAACTTGGATCGGCGGCTTAGAGGGATGACCCACCACGAGATCCAGCAATGGATCAAGTCAACTCCGGTTAACCCATTTCCCAATAAAGCTTTAATCCTTTTGATAGATGGGATATGCTTCTTGCGTTCAGCAGTAGTAAGTTTGTCAGGGAGCACAAAATTGGTATCAAGACGCTCCGCACGATAACCCGGCAGTAGTTTTTCGTCAGCTGGTGATGTATCTTGGCAGTAGAACCATGTTTGGTTCTATTCTTTGGGATGGCTTGGTAAGACCACTAAAGGAAAAACGACATCTTGTTGGCGTTGAATTGAAATTCTGCCAGGTTCCAAGCTAAGGCCGTTGGTGCACTCACTCTAGCGGTTCAAGTAAAAGTACTCTCTGAAGAGTTCCACAGTCGGTTCTTCTTGAAGATATACCTCACAAAGAACTTGAAAATTGCAGATATTGGATATACAGTTGGGTCCAATGTCTTGTGGACGAAGCTTGAAAAAATGCTGAACGTCTTGGAAGAACTTTGAGCCGGGTGGTGAGAAGCCGCTGTTCATGTGATCAGTGAAAATGATAACTTCACCGTCTTTGGGCTGAGGTCGTTCTTCGTCCGGGTCAGGAGCACGATAAGACATAATGTTTTTCTTTGGCAAAAATCCTACGGTGACAAATTCCTTCATGGTATCCTCAGTAACTATGGAAGGGACACAGTTGCAGACTGTTGGCACTTTGGATGGCATGATGAAAAAAGGGCAAGCTGAAAAGAAAGTAATTTATCTGTTCAATTTATTGATGAAGTTACAAGTTCATGATTATAATACAGATGAGTAATGGCGGCTTAAATAAGGGCTAATGAAATGTAAAGGAAAAATAAGCTGAAGTCATAAGCCGCCATGACTAAAAAGTATTCGAAGGTTGCCAGAATCAAAATTGGTTAAGTGTTGAGACAAACAGGTTTTCCAAGCTGTGGCTATTATTATGGATCAAAATGGTTCAGAAAAGAAAAATAAAGTTAGACCTAAAAAACGAGCACACAGGAGTTCGTCAGTTCTAAAGAGGCATTTATATAAGAGAAGGGGATCTGCTAGCGTCTAAAAGGGATGAGAATCAGCTACCTCATAAGTTCTACATTACTTTTAGATCAAAAGAGGGTGCGGTAAGAGAGGTTGCAACGAATCTATGACGAACAGCGAAGAACACAAGAAGAAAACCTCCTGAACCCTAATGCGGATCTATGGGGGTGAGAAGGTGATAGCTTACGGGTGCGGAGTTGCTGTGGAGGATCGCCACCGTTCTCTAGACAGAATCAAGGTGATGTAATGGCCGGGGTTGAGGACGACGGTGCGCTGCGGCTGCGGCGGAGCTCGAGCGGCAGAGAAGGTGCGAGAGGAAGAAGAAGAAAGAGGAAGGACTGACCAGACCTATTTATAAGGGGATAAGTGAATAGGCAGGCGTGAAAACTGAGGAAGACCAAAGTAATGATTATCAAGCTAATGGACACCTCGATTCTCTAAAGACATTAAAGGATAAGGATCCGCTGAAGATGACATCATGCCACATATTCATATTTTCTGAAGATGACTTCATGGCGGGTTACAAGAGCTTTTACAAATAGAGGAGGATGGATTTCGTTTAAGGTGTTAGAGATTGATAAGAACAAAGTTCAAATCAACTTGGGGCCTAATGTTGGGGATATAACTACCAGGTATGACCCGCCCAGAAGGGTCTGGGTCAATCCTAATGGCGGGTTACTAATAGTTCATATGAATATACAAGGCGATGGTTTAGTATAAGACTTGTAGTAGGCCCAAGCCCAAAGATGGCTTGAGGCCCATGATTCTAAACCGCCATGGGTAAGAAAGACTTGTAAAGAAAGGCAAGTAAAGGAAGTTACCGAGCCAGACACGTTATATGAGCCGGCCGGGACTCTGTAGGCTGCTAGGCGTCAACCCGTATATATAAGGAGACGACCCGGTGGTGGCTTAGGGTAAGAAACAACAGATCGAGAAGCCAAGCTAGCGTATCTCGCTCCTTGGTCATCGAAACCTAGCAATACCACATCAACTGTACTAGGCTTTACCTTCACCGCAAGGGCCGAACCAGTATAACCCTTTTGTGTCCATTTTCCTGATTAACCCCTTTAAGCTTCCTAGTTGCGATGGCTCCACGACTAAGTTCTTTCACTAGGACATCTACCATGACAAATCCATGACACACTTAGTGAATTTATCCACATTGACCAGCAGATACTATCTCTTATAGCTTCCTCCTTTAAGGGGTCCGACCATGTCGAGTCCCCAGACTGCAAAAGGCCAAGCGATGGGGATTGTTTGTAAGGTAGTGGGGGCATATGGCTTTGGTTGGAAAAGAGTTGACATCCGACGCAATGTTGGACAAGGTCCTGTGCATTTTCTCAGGCCGTCGGCCAATAAAACCCTGTACGGAAGGTCTTGCTAGCAAGGGCCCGAGCTGTAGCATGTTGACCGCCGAGTCTGGCGTGAATTTCAGCCAAGAGCTACCGTCCCTATTCCTCGGAGATACATCATTGAAGAACTCTTGTAGCACTTTTCTTATATAGCTCTCCATCATGAACCGGGCAATGCAGCGGGACTCGTTCTGGTCCTCGGGAAGCTCCATCTTATTAATGTAGGCCATGAAGGGCTGGGTCCCATGGGGCAATGACTGCCATGATGAGATGTGTTGATGGTGTTATTTCGGCGGCTGAGCCTCCGATGATGTCGGTGTTTTCGAAATCTGTGGTTATGTTCGAATCCAGACTAGTGTTGCTGTTTTCGCCCTGCCACACCACTAATGGCTTAAAAGCCTTTCCAGAAAGATGTTAGGTGGGCCTGGGTCGCGCTTAGTGCCAATACGAGCAAGAACGTCCGCCTCTTGATTAATTTCTCAAGCCACATGATGGAACTCAAGCCCCTTGATCCAGCCGACAATTTTATGATGGCATTACGATAAGCTGCCATCTTCGGATCGTAGGCGTCGAAGTCTCCATTTATTTGAGATATTGGAAATTTTGACTCCCCACGCACTTCTCGGAGTTGTTTGCCCATGGAGACAGCCATCCAGAGACCATGCAATAGGGCCTCATATTCGGTTGCATTGTTGGAGTCTATGTATAGTCTTTGGAGTACGTACTGAACGACATCTCCACTAGGTGACGTTAAAACGACGCCCACCCCTAGCCCTGCCAGCATTTTGTAGCCATCGAAATACATAACCCAATTGGAATATCTGCCGTACTCTTTAGGGAGTTCGGCCTCTGTCCATTCGGTGATGAAGTCAGCCAGTACTTGGGATTTAATAGCCCGACGTGGTTTATATGTAATATCAAATGGAAGGAGCTCAATGGCACATTTGGCAATCCGTCCCGTGGCATCGCGGTTGTTTATAATGTCATTGAGTGGTACTTCAGAAGCCACCATGATCAAACACTCCTGAAAATAGTGACGAAGCTTTTGTGATGCTGTGAAGACCGCGTATGCTATCTTTTGATAATGGGGGTACGGGGATTTGCATGGTGTAAGGATAGTGGATACGTAGTATACTGGTTTCTGAAGCGGGATTTTATGTCCGTCCTATTCTTGTTCAACGACGAGCATGGCGCTCACCACCTGATGTGTTGCTGATATGTATAATAACATCGGTTCACCGACATTTGGCGCGGCCAGGATTGGGTTGCTCGCAAGAAGTCTTTTTATGTCCTCCAGTCCGGCTGTTGCCCCGTCCGTCCCCTTGAAGTGATCGGTTCGCCGTAGAAGGCGATAGAGTGGCAGTGCCCTTTCTCCCAATCTGGAGATAAAGCTGCTTAGACTTGCCACGCAACCCGTGAGCTTTTTGACTTGTTTAAGGTCTGTTCGCCAATTCATCTATTGGAGACGATGAAGCCCAGCAGTTTTCAAGTGGGGACGCCGAAAACACACTTTTTTGGATTGAGCTTAATGTCATACGCGTGGAGGTTATCAAATGTGAGAGGTAAATTGGCTATTAGTGTTTCGACGCGCCTAGTTTTGATGATGACGTCGTCCACATAAGCTTCAACTGTCTTGCCGATCTGTTTCTCCAAGCTTGTTTGAATCACGCGTTGGTACGTGGCGCCGGCGTTCTCGAGCCCGAAGGGCATGGTGTTGAAGCAGAATGGCCCATATGGGGTAATGAATGATATTGCAGCTTGATCAGACTCCTTCATTTTGATAGTATCTGGAATATGCATCAAGGAAACACAATGAATCATGTCGTGCAGTAGCATCAATGATTTGATCGATGTGGGGGAGGGGGAAGGGATCCTTAGGGCAAGCCTTATTGAGGTCTCTAAAATCGACGCACAATCGCCAGGATTTGTCCTTTGTACCATCACCAGGTTTGCCAGCCAGTCCGGATGTTTTATTGCTCTGATGAATCCGGCCTCAATTAGCTTGGCCAGCTCCTCCCTCATAGCTTGACGTTTGGATTCGAAAAAGCGCCGCAGTGTTTGCTTGACCAGTTTATATCCCTTTAATATATTGAGGCTATGTTCGGGCAATTCGCGTGGGATTCCTGGCATATCAGAAGGGTGCCAGGCGAATATATCCCAATTCTCGCGCAGGAACTCTCATAGCACGGCGTCAATCGTTGGGTCTAGTTGTGCTCCGATGGATGTTGTCTTCTTGGGGTCCGTTGGATGGACTTGGAATTTGACTATTTCTTGTACTGGTTTGAAGTAGGTGGATTTGGATCATTTATCTAGGACAACATCATCCCTGTCCACTGTGGAGCACAACACGGTTAATTCTTCGGCCGCGAGGGCTTCAGATAATGCCTCGAGGGCCAAGGATGCGGTTTTATTCTCGGCGTGGAGTGCTATGTTCGGATAACTAGCTAGAGTGATTATACCATAGGGCCCAGGCATCTTAAGCTTCATGTATCCATAATGGGGTACCACGTGGAAGCGCGTAAATGCATCTCTCCCTAATAGGGCATGATATCCGCTGTTGAAAGGGGCCACTTGCAAGGTTATTTCTTCGGACCGATAATTCTCCGGCATGCTGAATACCACGTCGAGTGTTATTTTTCCCGCACACCGCGCCTCCTGACTGGGAATAATTCCTGAGAAGTTCGTGCTGCTTTGCTCAATGCGGCTCCTGTCTATTTCCATTTTGTGGAGTGTATCTTCGTAGATGAGGTTTAGTCAGCTGCCACCGTCCATGAGGACCTTGGTGAGCCGAAAGCCATCCACGATTGGACTGAGGACCAAGGCAGCTAGTGCTCGGACTATCCTGTATTTTGGTTCATCGCCGTCATTAAAAGTTATAGCCGTGTCATTCAAAGGGTTTATTGCTGTTATTTGACAGACTTCAGCGAGTCCGCGTAGTTCTCTTCTGCGCCTATTATTTGATGCGAATGCATCGAAGACCGTCAGTATTTTGGTGTTGTTGTCCTCTAGGGGATGTTGTTCTGGGTTATTCTTGATGAGGATATCCTCGTCGCTCTTGGCCACTTGCCAGAGAATCCAACATGCTCTAAGGCTATGTGTTGGTATGTTATCTAGTGTTGCGTGTATTTTGCATGGCCCGTCAAGCCATCCTTCCAAAACAGTTCCACGCCCCATACTGGACTTGTATTTCTTTACTATTGAACTGGGCGTGTTGCAAGGGTGTGCCCTTTTCGCCTGAATGAGGGGTTGAGTGGGGACCGATGATTCCCAACGAGCTGCTTGAGTTTTCGAGGTGCTTTCCATTGCAGTGTACTTCTGTACAATAGTTGCCAAGTCAGCAAAGTGTAGGATGCGATGGTGGTTGATTGCGTTGAGGATTCCTTCAACCCTGGAGTTGTTGCGGAACACTGAGATCGCTTCCTTGTTGCGGCAATCTTTAATCTTGTTTTTGACAAGAAGGAATTTGGCCCAGAAGTGGTGGACCGTTTCCTGAGACTGATGTTTTATGCTCATGGGAGCGCTTGTATTCGGGTGGGTGGGTGGATTTAAATCTGAACCCTGCCCCAGTTTTGGATCTAGAGTCTGAAGGTCTTCCAAACTTAGCAGATCGGGCTTCGGGATGTCCACTAATTTCTTAGGCCCGTCGTTTGATTCTATGTTCGGAGCGGAGGATGCATCACCTTGCAGGTAGGTGTCCGGCTCTTCGAGACCGGAGATCCGGACATAGTCCCTCCTTAATATGGAGGAAGAGTTGTCGACTCGCTCCACGACTACCACTATCTGGTGGGTGATTGGTGGAGATCTGGTTTCTCTCTGATAGGGTTTAAGCCCAATCCGATCGTAGTTTGTAGCGACCCCTAGGGCGGCGATGCAATCTAGGAGCTCGTTTAAGGATGAAAGCTCCGCTGGATCCATCTGCTTGGAGTGTTCGGAGTCGATACGAAGTTCGATGACCCAAGAGGTCATCATCGTCGGCCTAATGACCGAACGGGCGGTCCTGGTAAAGATGCCCAGCCGGAGTGTTTTTCCTGGAGCCAGCGTTCCTTCGGCGGTGATATTATCCTTGCAAACAAGGCGAGATATCGGTCTTGTTGTCGACGGCACAGTGGAACTCTCAATGAAAGCACCATTGTCGGTGTCAAAACTGGCGGATCTCGGGTAGGGGGTCCCGAACTGTGTGTCTAAGGTCGATGGTAACAGGAGACAGGGGACACGATATTTTACCCAGGTTTGGCCCCTCTCTATGGAGGTAATACCCTACGTCTTGCTTGCTTGATATTGATGAATACGAGTATTACAAGAGTTGATCTACCTCGAGATCGTAATGGCTAAACCCTGGAGGTCTTGCTGGTATGGCTATGATAATGAGTATTCGGCCTATCTACGGACCTAGCCCTCTGGTTTTTATATAATCACGGGAAGGATCTAGGGTTACACAAGGTCGGTTACAGAGAAAAGAATCTACATAGTTGGCCGCCAAGCTTGCCTTCCACGTCAAGGAAAGTCCCATCCGAACACGGGTGTTGTCTTCGGTCTTTGTATCATCACATCCCACCAGTCCGGCCCATGACTAACAGGGCGGACGCCTGAGGACCCCTTAGCTTAGGACTCCCTCACCCGCACCTCTCCGTGACTTGGAGAGGTCCTTTGGGATAACACCTCGGTGTCATCTGCGGTGGCTGGCGTGGAGGCCCGTGGAGGCATCTCTCTCTCCACCATCTCCGGCGCTAGAGAATTCCCCGAAGATGATGATAGTTGGGGGACGTCATGGGCCGGACTGAAACACACAATATAACATGTTAACCTACAATCATAAAAGACCAGATATATGTAAGGCAACTCGGATACTTACGATGCGGTCTGGAGCTTCATCCTTGGGCACCGCTCGGGGATGACTTCTTCATCTGAATCTGAGCCGTCCGAAGGAGATATTTTCCCTCTCTTGGACTCGCGCCTCTGGGTCTATGGAGGCCGCCCTCTTCTTCATCCACCCTTAAGGGGAGAATTGCTCTCTGCCTGCTGCTCCTCTTCATCTTCATCTCGCTCGTGGGAGGAGGGAGCTTTCATCTCTCCGGATACAACATCCGAAGTGCCTTTAGGGCGAAGGCCACCTTTGGCCTCCTTTCTGTTCTTCTTGGCTTTCTTCATCGGAGCCTAATATGGCGCTGGGACCAGCATCCTCATTAGCAGGGGAATGGCTGGGTCTTCGGGAAGCGGAACCAGACACTTGATCCGCTCCGCCTTCTTTTGTCCAGCCCTGGTTGAAGGATGGAAGGGTCAGCATACCTTTGGATTTGCAAACTGAAGTTATGTTCGGAAACTAAAATGCTTACCGGGGTGGCCAGATGTGCGCTGTCAAGGCCGATGTCGTCGGTCATCCCCGACCACGTCTTCTGGGCCTCAAAGAGCTGCTTCCAGATCTCTTTGTGTGTTGTGCCGAAGAATTGTTGCAGGTTCCATGGCCCTTCCGGATTGAACTCCCACATGTGGAGCGGCCGGAGCTGGCAGGGGAGGATCCGGCGGAAAAACATCACATGAATCACATCGATGAGATTGGTGTTCTTCTCTATCATATTTTGATGCGCTTTTGCAGCACCATCACTTCATCGGACGACGCCCAATCCAGACCCTTGTTGATCCAAGACACGAGCAACATTGGGGGTCCAGATATAAACTCAGGAGTGGCTGCCCCATGTGGTGCCGCAGGTTTCGGTGATGTAGAACTACTCCTGCTACCATACCTTCACGGTCTCCACAAAGGCCCCTTTGGGCTAGGTGAAGTTGGGGAGCTTGCTCACCATGGCCGCCGCAGTCCGCATGTTGCCTGTCGACCACCTTCGGCTTCACACTGAAGACCTTAAGCCATAGGCCGAAGTGGGGGGGGGGGGATGCAGAGGAGCGGCTCGCACACGATGATGAATGCCAAAATGTGGAAGGAATTTCAGGCTAGATCGTGGAAATCTAGCCTGTAAGATAACATGAGGCCGCGGATTAAAGGGTGGAGAGGAAATCCTAGTCCATGGAGGAAGTGGGGGATAAACACCACTCTCTCGCCAGGATCTGGAGTAGGGATGATCTGCTTTTTGGCAGGGAGCCTGTGCGTGATACTCGCAGCCAGGTACGCCTCTTTCCAGAGTTCCTTAACGTCCTTCTCTGTGACAGAGAGGTCATCCACTTGCCCTACGAGCCGGAGCCGGCCATGGCTGGAGAGGTTTGGGCGGTGGAAAAATCAAAGCTTGGGCATTGGAGCTCGAGGCTGGGAAGGCAGAGGGAAGAATAAGGAATGGGGTAAAAAGATGGATCTGTATCCGCTTATATAGGCAGTGAATATCAAGCGCCTCCCACAAGCCTTAAAACTCGCCTATTACCAAGGGGTCATGCGAATGACATGTTTGGATTACCCAACCCCTATTGATGAGAATCTCGCAATAAGGGGACATGATCTCTGCTTTGACAAGATGTGTCAATAGAGGCTGCGCCTCGAAACACGAAGTGGGAGGCTGAAAACAGTTCAAAATGGTAAAGAGGCCAGACGTAATGTTTTTGCTGAAAAAGTTATAAGTTGAGAAGCCTTATTTTGATTAAGTATATAGCCTTCGTGCTTGAGGGTTGTGGCCATTATGCAGAGCGTGATATAGATCTCTTATTCAGAAGACCACTTTGAAGTATTCGGAGGAGGATCCCGCCTCGCAATGCCGAAGACAATCAGCACGCGGAACACATCATCATCGAAAGACAGGTTCAGGGGCTACTGAGGGAGTCCTGGATTATGGGGTCCGCGGGTTTCCGGGCTATGTGACATGGGCTAGACTGATGGGCCGTGAAGACACAAGGTAGCAGGCCTTCCGCCGTGTCCGGATAGGACTCTGTTTTGCATGAATGGCATGATTGGCGTCCGGATGTATGCTTCCTTTCTCTGTAAACCGACAGTGTACAACCCTAGGCCCCTCCGGTGTCTATATAAACTAGAGGGTTCAGTCTGTAGAGGCTATCAGAATTCATATAGGTTAGACATCTAGGGTTTAGCCAGTACGATCTCGAGGTAGATCAACTCTTATAACCCCTATACTATTCAAGATGAATCAAGCAGGAAGTATGGTATTGCCACCATTAAGATGGCCCGAACCTGGGTAAACATCGTGTCCCCTTTGTCTCTTGTTACCTTTGATCCTCAGACGCACAGTTCAGGACCCCCTACCCAAGATCGGCCGATTTTGACACCGATAGTTAAGCCTATATAAAAGGGAAAGAAAGGATACGCATAAACCTAAAACCATCTAATCTCTCATATTCTTTGCTTTCCATCACCTCCAAAAAGCTCTTAGTTGTAGAAACAAGCACGATCACTGCCATGATTAAGAAGACTTCATCCACCTGTGCTCTTATCATCCCCTTCCCCAACTTGGATGATGTTGTTCCCTCGGGATTGGAATACCTGAGGAAGCTCAGCATCAAGGAAGAACCTCATGAAGAGAAGAGGGAGATGGAGAAGAAGGCCAAGGTGGTGGAGATCGAGTAGGAGTGAGCAAAGGAGGGAGATGAGGACACTATTCTAGATGGGTAACCTCCTAATCCCTATCAATTCAATATCCGCGGTTCTGATTGGGGAAAGGAGCCATCAACTCTAGAGGAGATGAAGGAAAAGATTCGGGAGTTGGAGAAAGTTTACAAGGCCCGTGTTAGTGAGACTGGAGATGGGATTGATTCCTACAGGTTATTGAGTAAAGATTTGTAGGCATGGGTTGATGGCCTTCTTCATAAAGTCAATCTTGTAATTGAGTCCCCCAACAATAATACTACACAACTTGAGTTTTTGACCCATGCTGTAGATGACCTGCAAGGTGTGATTAAGGGGATAAAGAAGAAACTCAAGAGCATATGTGCTACCTACCGTGATTCCCAAGAGTGAGCATATAATGCTTAGTGCCTGGATGTCCCCAGCTTGATTGTAAGCGTGGGGGAGATTTATGTGCACTTTCTATCTTTACCTTTATGCATTTTCCTTCTCCCAAAATAAAATGAGGATTTATTTTCAATAAGTTTTAACTATCGAATTTTCCTCTTGAATAAGGGATGATCCTTTCAAGTGAGTTTTGGGATATCTTGATGTTTGAGATCATTGCTTTCTTTTAAATAACGTGGTTGATGGTTGATGTGACCCAAATGATTAGTGCATATTTATCCTTATGATGATTATAAGTCCCCCACATCTTATTTGTGTAAATTTTTGAAGGGAGGCAAAGCAACTATATATGCTAGCTCATTTAATGTTTCGACTCACTTAAGGGCAAGTAAATAAATTAATACCCTGATAAAATAATTTGGGAAATGATGTCTCTGTGTGAAATAAGGTTGGCTTACATTTAAAGTGTCTCTTAAGCCCTCGTATGATTCAATGAGGAGAGACAGAACCATTTTTAATAAATAAGTTCTATGAGAAAAATAAAGGAATAAGAAAACCACTTGCTAGTTGGAGCAATAATGAGCTGGGGTATGAAGTTATTACTTGTCATTGTTAAAATTAAATGATAAGATGTGGATGTCTGTATGATCATCACCGGAATAAGTATGGGCTATTGTTTGCACATACATGTTCTTCAACAAACGTCCTTCTTGGGAGTTATGTACTCATACTCCTGAATCCGTATCTTATAAACACAAGGGAGACATCATTTTTACAAGCCACAATACATGCTAAGGGACGATCAATACTTAAGCTTGGGGGAGTTGATGAGTCCAATTTGCGTGATGTTTTTCCTTATATTTTGTGCCTACATGGTGGGCTTTGTGGAATTTTACTACGTTCGTGCACTTCTTTTTGTTGATGATCCTCCAGGTTATGTCTTTTGGAGAAATATTCATTTTATGTAGAAATGACCCAAATATAATAATGGAATCACGTATTAGAGGTGATAAAACACACTCCATAGAAAAATCACACAAGAAGGCCAAAGAAACAGCCGCTATTGTGACTCCAGCACAAACGACGACGTTCCATGCGACTGCAAGTGCTTGCATGAGCGGTCATTTGGCGTGTCACCGTCTCCAGGGGATCAGCTATTTGCAACTGATGGAAACGGATCATAGATGGGATGAACAGAGACTCAAGAAACTCATCTAGAAGGTAAAACCCTAGCCTCCGGATACAATCCAGAGGGAGGATCGACCAAGAGAAGAGGGGGATTCCTCTAACCACGAGATGAAACACATCATCATCAACATCTACATCACCACCATCTCCATCATCATCATCCACATCCTTATCATCTGCAACATCAAGAACCCTGGTGGATCCTATGGTGTATCCGTTTAATAATTCGTCCATGTATCCCATTACCATCCTCATGATGCGTGTAGTTCTTGTGTTTGAGTAGACCCCTAGTTCTCAGGGACATGGAAGAACCTTGGTATGTGTAGGATCTGAAATGAATAATGTGGATATATGATCACCTGTTGAATGCTTAGTTTAATAACTTCGTGAATGTTGTGAAGGGGGCCCACTCAGCATTTTTACCTTTGTAGGCCATCAAGTATATCACTGTCTTCACATAGGTTTAGGATATGGAGGTAATTTAAGGTGACAGTAAAAGCCTACTTATCCTAACCTTTACAAGTGACCGGGGATCGTGGAGAACCCTTGGTGAGGCTGCATCCATGGTGTAAACCCTTAATTGTCATGAGCTGTAGCCCTCTGCGGAGGCTATGACGGTGGCATGTGTGGCACGGAGTCTACCATGAGTAGAACATGTTCTGTTCCGGGCTCCTCCTAGCATAATTGCCCACGGTGCCTCAAGTATCCATTCATGTAATGCTTATGCATAGTAGTACTAGAAACATACCAATGGGAATTCTGGATTCCTTGAGAATGCCTTTTTAATTCTGTTGTTTCACCATTTTACTATACTTGCTTTATTTTACTTTCATGGTATTCAGTTACATGTCACCATTTTGCTAAATTCCTATTTAAATCCGCCCTCACTCTGCTTAAATTCTACATTAATCTACATGCACAAAGCTAAACAATTCTTCACAAGGGGCAAAATCCTAATTCATGTGCTCCGTGTGGGATCAATACTCTTACATTGAAAAGCTACAACTAAACCCTGTTCACTTGTAGGCTATCAATAACCGAGATATAAAACTCCATAAGTCGTCTACCTCAGACCTTCAAAAAAACTATGATACTAGTCTTGGTAGATCATGCATGCTATCTCGTCCAGTACCGGGGATAAGCCACGGTACTATTTGACACCACAGAAATTAGAGAAGCATTTTGATGTTGGCATCCTCTAGTATTCGGGAACTGAAACCATAGCGAATGTGACAAGAACACCTTGGAGCTCAACTCCCCCAGACACCGAACATAAATAGGGGGCACCTAGACAGAATGCCATCACATTGTTATCACAACAATTCCAACAATACATGTGTGATCCTAACAAAATTGAAGGGAAGATGACTAGAATCAAAACACCTACGTCACAATTCCTCACTAGAGCAATGAAGGAGATAATGAGTAAAAATAAATCCTACTCTTCGATATATAACTAGACTCAATTTTTTTCTAGATTCAACAATTGTTTGCTTAATTAATGGGGCTCCTATAGTTGGTAAGGCTCTAATACCAACATGTCTCACCCAATATGTGGTCCTATCTTCGAGGAACTTGGAAGTCCCGCCAAGGATGGAAGTGCATATCAGAGACGCTTCTCAACATGGATATCATTACAACATACCATGCACTGAATAGATGAGAATACTAGATAAAGGCTTACACTCCACTACAAAAAAAGAAACATCCGTGACATTTTGGGCCGAACGAATTTTTTTCCTGTCATGCTTATAAAACACATCTATGACGATAATTTTGACAAAAACACATATCATCATAGATGTGTTTGGCTCGTACTTCTATGACAAAAAATCATTATAATCACTGGGCTTTTCATCCCGGGCGGCCAGAGACGCAGCTGCATGACAGTCTATGGGCCATCCATGATGGAAAAATCATGGTATAAGCGAGGGCAAGGAAAATATCGGTGACTTCCCGGTTACGGTAGGTGGTCGGGGCCGAGCGATGCACTCTGATTTGCACGTTTCTCTCATGTACGCTCATGTGTGCAATCGCACGTTACTGAACCCGAGCGATCGATCCCTTGGCTGTTAACTAAACTCGAGTGATACATTCGCGGCTGACTGATCCCGAGCGATTCCTTCAGTGCTGCTGCTAACTGAACCTGTGCGATCGATCACTACTGGTGCTTACTGAAGCCAATCGAGCCCCCGTGAGAGACCTAGCCAGCCGGTGGTTGGTTGCCTCTCGATGAATAGTGACCGTTGCTACCGTGCATGTGGTACATAGAATGAGTCGAGACGTGGTGAGTCGAGCCAGTTGGTTGGCTGTGGATGAACAATTCCTGGTGGGGGTTGGATGAACAGGACCCCGTGGTAGTAGGTCATTGCCGCTAGATGAACAGGACCCTGAGGAGGCCGCCATACTCCAACCGGTTGGGGTTGGATGAACATGACCCTATGGAGGCTCTATGAACAGTAGCCGGTGGAGGCTGGATGAACAGTAGCCCGTGGATGACTAGTAGCTGGGGGAGGCTGGAGCAAGGCAGTAGGCTGTAGGCGCTCCAACACAAGTCCATTTCCTCCATTTTGCGGTACGCCACACCCCTGCCGATCAACAGGACCCCGTTTGGACCGTAGGCACTCGAACAAAAGTCCATTTCCTCCATTTTGCGGTATGCTAGATCCTTCCCGATGAACAGAACCTTGTTTCAACAATATGCGGTTGATAAGAAGGTTGTTCACTATGTTCTATGGTATGCCAGACCTCGTTTAGGCTGTTCCGTCCAAGATGGTTGGCTCCCGGCGAACATGACGTATTCCAACCCAGTCGGTTGCCTCCCAATGAACACAAAACTATTTCCTCCATTCCGACCCAGCCGGTTTGCTGCCGATGAACAAGATGATGTCGATGTACGTGTTTGGGACCCCACCCGTATGTACGTACATAGCCGTATTTACTTTCTTGTAGCATGGCTATACGTACTTCTACAGGATATAGACGGGACACCATGACATGCTACGTACATGTTCACGACCAGACAGACAAATCTATGTATGCTTCGACCGGGTGGGTCCCAATTGTTCCTTGTGTGCAAACATATAGCTGGTGGGTCCCAGCTGTCAGGGGCAAGAATCAATTTTTTGCCCATAGTATGAACGCACTTACTTGCATGCAAAGATGTAGCTGGTGGGTCCTAGGTTTCAGGGGGAAATGTTTTTTTCACAAAATACAGAGTACCATCCTGTGGGTCCCTGTTGTAAGGTGGAGGAATAATTAATTTATGCGTAATAAGGAGGCACTTCCTTGCTGCGGCCGTGGACCCAACTGTCAGCCTCTCCGCATACAGTCCTCTTCCGATGGAAGTCATTCCTTAACCATGTTCACCACGCCACGCCGAGAGCACCAAGGAGGTGGACGACGGCAAGGCCTAGGAAGGGGACGATGCGGAATCAGTGAACACACGACAGTGGATGCCCACATGAAGAGGAGTACGAGGGTTGACTGGTTTGGCTGCGGTGTGAGGCTGTCGTCACTTCATAATAGTAGGGGTTGTGGGTGAGTAGAGGGATGGCCTGGCCAGCGGTTGGTGTAGGAGTGGCGGTGAGGCCTACACGGCAGCACAATCGGCCAGGCGAGGCAGGAGCAGGCGGCACGACCCGTGATGGTTTGGGCAGTTGGAGCAATAAGACCAGAGGTTGAAGAAGAACGATAGCCTTTGGATGTACATCGTACAGTCACCGCAGCTACAATCGTTTATACTGACTAAGTTGACAAAGCCTGCGTTCATGTCAACCTAGTAGGCCCACAAGTCAACCTCCAAATATGATGGGTCCCACCTAGCAGCAGGGGTATTCATTTTTTGTGCGTAATAAGGAGGCACTTCCTTGCGTGCAAAGATATAGCTGGTGGGTCCAAGCTGTCAGTGGGGGTGTTTTTTTCGTGCGTCCCCGCTGTCAGGTGGAGGAATCTTTATTTTGCGCGTCATAAGGAGGCACTTCCGTGATGCGGTCGTAGACCCAGCTGTCAGCCTCTCCACATACATCCCTCTTCCGATCGAAGTCGATCATTAACAAAGTTGACGACGCCGTGTTGAGGGCACCAAGGCGGCGACGACGGCGAGGCCTAGGAAGGGAATGACCAGGAGCTGGGGAAGACTCGGCAGTTGTTTCCCATGCGGAGGGGAGTACAAGGGCTTACTGCTTCGGCTGAAGTGTGAGGCTGCCGTCGCCGGAGAATAACATGGGGTATGGCTGAGTAGAGGGATGGCTAGGCTAGCGATGGGAGTACGGTGGGGCAGTGAAGCCTGCGCGGCAGCACAACGGACTTTGGGAGGAGGGAGCAGGCAGTCCCACCAGCGCTAGTTTGAGTGGCTAGAGCAGGAAGAGCAGAGATTGAAGAAGCACGACAGCCATTGGATGGACATCCAATAGTCACTCTCTCGTGTGTTGACTAAGTTGACACGGTGTTGCGTGTATGTCAACCTTTTTTAGGAAAGCGTTTGCGTCAAAGTATAGTAGATGCACAAGTCAACCTCAAATTTGTGGGAAACAACATACAATGCATCTACCATTATTTCTAATAATTTACAGCCCATTTGCTAATTCTTAAGGATTTTTGGAGCCCATATTCTTTTTGTTAGCATTACAACCCATATTGTGGGCATGGTTAAAAATTATACAAAATTTTGCATATTTCAGTGTGGTCTGAACTGTTTTTAATCCCAAAATTTTGAGTCACATTCAAACTAATTCAAAAACTAAATTTATATTGATATAGAATCCAAATAATTGTTCACGCATAAAAATAAATGCAATTTAAAATGTCGAAATAAATTTTTTTAATCTAATTGACAGTTTGATGCGTTTTAAAAATGTACAAACCATTTCTCATTACTGATAGCTCATTTTCTAGGCAAGCCGAATGAAACTCTCCTCAGCTTGAAAGATTTGTAGCCCAGTAGGGCTGACAAAGCAAGTAGGCCTCAGTTGGGTGTTCTGCAAAAGAACAAAAAAATGGGCTAGCCATTTTCAAAACGAAAAAAAACTACTGACCTGGTCTTGTGGTGAACATAAAATAAAAGGCTGGCTAGACAGACCAGAGTGCCCCACACAACGCAGTTGACACCCTGAACAAAAAGAACTGGGTGAGCTGCTAGGTCCCTGGTCTCAGCCCCTCGTTGTGTAATTCTCTCATTTATTGACTACATTTTTTATGGGAAGACAGTAGGAGAGGCTCCTACCGTGTGTGTATATATATAATGAGTTACATGGTTACATTGTTACAAAGTGGTATCTCTCTCCCACCCCTCAAATGAAGAGGGATGATGGAGGGAGGCACCTCTATTATACTATCACACAAAAAAACAACAATGAGGTGATCTGGCTAGGGAGTTACAAAAAGCAGTTACAGTCGTCTTATGGGCCTCTTTCACTCTATATTGCAGTAGGCCAAAATCTTCTCTGAATCTTGCCATCCAAGATGCAGTGCTAGGGCAGATCCCCCCTAAAGTGCTTGTTGTTTTGCTCCTTCCACAAACTCCAGGCTACTGTGAGGAAAATCTCCATGAAAAGAGGGTTATGTCCAGCCTCTTGTTTTTGGTGGATTAGATCAAGTCTTGAGTTGAAAGTAGGCCAGCTGACATCATGTTTTCCCCAGTAGGACTGACTGAATGGGCAGGTGAAGATCATCTGGTCAACTGTCTCTTCAATGTTCAGCCCATAGAGAAGGCTATCGAAGACCTCCCCAATGTTATAGTGTCGGTGTTTCATCATACTTCTCGTGTTCAGCCGATCGTGTAAGAGCAGCAACCCGAAAACTTTGATCTTCATGATGCATTTGGAGCGCCATAAGAGCCTAAAGTTTGGGTGAGACTGGATATTTCTGAAACAGAATTTGTAGTAGTCGACTGCCTTGATGTCCGTTTTCCCCCAAACATAGTACCGAATGTTAGTGGATGTCGAGGAGTGGTTAAGATGTAACGGAAGCGATTGAAGATCACGAACTTCCTCAAGGGCTTCAGGTGAGAGCGGCAGATGAAAGAGCTGGTGCAAAGACATGCTCTGCAAGAAATCTTTGACGGACGTGTCTTCATGCATGGCATTTGAAAAGGCCCTTGGGTGCGAGCTCACCCAGGTGTCATCCATCCATAGATCTTTCCAAACTAGGGTAGTTGTCCTGTCAACTACTTGTACATGTGAGACACCGCAGTATTTGGGAGTGAGCTTAAACACGTCGTGCCACCAGAGCGACCACACCACATTTGTTGCATGAGGGATTTGACCCGCATAGTAGGCATTCCAAAGTAAGTGAACCCATGGGACATCTTGCTTTTTGTAAAATTTGTGCAAAAACTTCATAAGGAACGCTTCGTTCCGAATTTTTAGATCGATCACCCCCAGGCCTCCTTGCTTTTTAGGTTTGCACACCAGATCCTAGGCAGCCAAAAAGTTGCATTTTTCTTCTTGCTCACTTTTTTGGGTCCAAAGGGATCTGCGTCGTCTCTTGTCTAGCATATCAAGTATTCGGGGGTGTATTTTCAGTGTGCACACTGCATAAATGAGCATGGAGGTGACTGTTGTGTTGAGCCAGGAGAGTTTTCCCCCATATGACATCATGGAAATCGTGGCGGTGAGGAGTCGTTCAGCACTATAGACAAGTCACAAGAGGTCTTGTATAGTGGGTTTCGACGTGCCCATGGGGAGGCCAAGATATGTAAAGGGCATGGTGCCAACTGTGCATCCAAAGATGTGGGACAAATCATTATCCGAAGCGTCATCATGGTTGATAGGGATAAGTGTAGACTTTTAGAAGTTAATCTTAAGGCCTATGGACGTTGCATAGTCATATAGGATTCTTTTGACAATCTCAGCCTGACAAGGACAGGTGAGAAGCGCTAGGATTGTGTCGTTTGCGTATTGGATGATGGGGTATTCAAACTGACCTGGGCATGGAAATGCCAGTTCAATCAGCCCCTGTCTGTATGCATTGTTGATTGTATCTTGTAGGAGGTCGGCCGTGAGAACAGAGAGTAGAGGGGAGGGAGGATTGCCCTAATGCACTCCACTCTTGCAATGAAACTGTCAGCCAGGTACACGATTAAGAAGAACTGATGAACGTCCCGAGGAGAAAATGCACTAGATCCAGTTGACCCATTTGTCATTGAAACCCATGTGGCACATGTTGTTGATCATAGGGCCATGATCAATTGTGTCAAAGGCTTTGGCAAATCTAATTTTAGCAGGATGATTTTTTCAGGAATGGTTAGGGCCCTTTTGTTTTCAAGGTCATCTAGTTTAGCCAAGGTCTGATTGCAATTGCCAATGGCGACCGACAGGCGAGAGATGTTCTTTCTCCAAGTTTTCAGAGCATGTCGTAGTGTCCGGCTCATGTAGTATCTGGTTCATGTCTTCGGCTTTGCAAGGCGGGTTCTTCATTATAGTTCGGACCAATGACAGCCCAACGATAATCCCTTGCGCTTCCTCCCTATTTTCGCTTCGATTTCCATGTGCTTAGCGAATACTAACGGTCCATGCTTTTTGCAAATAGGCCCCTCACCTCACCTCACCCGGATGGCCTCTATATTAGGAGATGTAGATCCCCTAATGCCATTCCACATCGCTCAATAAAGGGGAAACTGCAAAGTTTAGCCACGAACAAAGCCTTCCGTCATGGCCAGTGCCCCAGGCTCCACCTCGCGACCGCATGGTCCTCAAGAGGGTGATTAGCAGAGTTGCTCCTTGCCTCATCTTCAGCTGAGCTGACTCCAGATGCAGGGTTACCTTCCCCTCGCGGATCTAGTCTCCATTCGAGCGGGATTATATTCAATCGGCAACGATGCTATGGCTGAGAACTTCTCCAACCCCAAAAAGGAGGAGAGGGTGTGCTTCGTCCCATTCTAGTTGCGGGGCTTGGGATTTCCCATCCATCCCTTCCTCTGAGTTATTGGAATTTTACGGCACCCAACTACATAACCTCACCCCAGGTTTGATTTTGCGCAACTCAGGTTTTGTTGCCCTATGTGAACTATTTTCGGCATTGAGGCCCATTTTGATTTATGGAGGAAGTTATTTTGCCTCATTCCCGGCCACCGGGGCAGTTTCATATTTGTAGTGGGCACCGCCACCGGATACCTCGTAGGAACACCTAAATAGGTATACCCGCAGTGGTCTTCGGAATTGTTTTATATGGATGACGTTCAGGTGCCGGATCCAGTTCGGCACGACCTCCCAGAATTTTTAAATGCTCCTTTAAAAAGAGCCTCAACTGGCGTCCCCGAAGCCCCAAGGAAGAGGACAGTGCGGAGATAAAGAGGTTGGTTAGCAAGGCGAGGTTGCTAGCCCATACCAAACTCTCGATAGTCGAAGTTATGGCAATTGGAATAAAGAGGTGTGTCCAGCCTCTTCAATCCGGAGTAACCCCTTTATGGCTTTACACCGGAGAAGATGACACGTCCCGCTACAGACGGAAGGGTATAGATACGCCAGCCGAACTAGCCTCAATCTTGGCCGATCGGGATAAGGGCGAGAAGGAAGAGTTTCTCCGGTTAAACTGCCGGGAGGGTTATTCCATGTACACCCCCATTGAATGGGTAAGATTTCGATCGTTCGTATTTATTTTATTTCTTTAGAGACATGTAACGCCCCGGATGTAACTTGCCGCATTTGTACTCTGACTCTACCACTTCCGGCTTTAAGTTATGAGATTCCCTTCGTGGTTGGGTTTTGTCTTTGTTTTGCATTTTGTTATTGTCATGCATTTCATATCATGTCATCATGTGCATCGCATTTGCATACGTGTTCATCTCATGCATCCGAGCATTTTCCCCGTTGTCCGTTTTGCAATCCAACACTACTACGTCCTCCGTTGCCCCCTTTTGTCTCTTTTCGTGTGCGGGTGTTAAATTTTCTTGGAATGGACCAAGATTTGCCAAGTGGCCTTGGTACACTACCGGTAGACCGCCTGTCAAATTTCGTGCCATTTGGAGTCCGTTTGATACTCGAACGGTTAATCGGGGAAGCGTAAAGGCCTCGTGTGTGTTGCAGCCCAACACCCCTCCAAAACGGCCCAATAAACCATCCAAATCATCTCCATGTCCTCTGCCGTTGGATCACGATCGCGTGGTCGAAAACTACACCCCATTTGGACACCCCCACCTCCTCCTATCTATAAATATGTGCACCCCTCCTCAAATTCGGGTCCAAACCCTAGATCAACCCGCCCCACCGCCACTAGACGCGTTCGGCCGCCGCTGCGCCCGCACCCACCAGACGCCGACACATGTCCCGACGCCGCTCCCATGGCCGCCGGCCCGCCGGGCCCGAAGCGGGCCCGCGAGGCCCGAGCCACCGTGCTTCTCTCTCCCCGCCGCATGGTTACGCCCGCGCGCCATCCGAGGCGCGCACCGCCGCCCCGCCGCCGCACAATGACGCCGCCCCACCGGCCACGCTCCACCGCCGGCCGCCGTCAAGGTCCGCCGTAGGAGCCGCGCACCTCGCCGTTCACTGCCGTGGGAGCCACGCCCCCCGCCGACCATCGCCTCGTCCACTGGCCCCGTCCTCCTCACCGGTGCCTCGCCCTAACTCCGGCCGCCTCCCGCATCGTCTCCGGCGAGGATTCCATCCAACCACGAGCCACGTGCCTGCAACCCTAGATCCAGATTGGAAGGTTGACCCCGATTTTCGGCTAGGTCCTTTTCTGCTATATTTTTTATGCCCTATTCATCGCATCATAACTCTACGATCGTAGCTCCATTTCACGTGCATGATATATCAAAATGTTCTTCTGAGATGCTCTTGTCTTCGTTCCATTGTGTCATGCTTGTTTGAGTCCATCTTGATGACCAAATCACTGATGCAAGAGTGCTATAAATTGTTAGTAGCTGTTATTGATAAGAGTATGAGGATTTTTCATTTTTGTCACATTTGTTGTGTGCTGCATATGGGCATGAGCTCTACATGTGTTTTGATCTATGGCATGCCATCTTACTGAGGTGCTTGCCATGTATTTTTGTGATCTTTGTGGTGACTAGCACAAGCATGCAAAGTAGCCTCCATGTTATTGTTGTTTTCAGGGTCTTAGGTTTTTGCAAAGTCCTTGTTCTGCTATTATTTTTATACCATGTAAACCAGATTCTACAGTGAGATACATGCTTGTTTTGAGTTGCTTCAGTAAGGATGAGTTGGACATATGGTTATGCTCTATCCATCCATGCCCCTGTTTGAAATTATGGAGTGCCCTAGCATGTCTTAATCTTGCTCTACTTTTGCTATAAAATGTTCCTGGCAGATTGTTTACATGTTAATCAATTTTTCCATTGGTGTTGTAGTTGATCCATGCATGCTATGAACTTGCTCTTTCCATGGTTAGCTTCATGAACATGTCATCTTGCTATTGATATGCTTAGTTTTTCACGCAATGCCTTGTGGTGAGTGAATCAAGCTCGCAAAGATGCCTTCATAAGTCTGAAACTGTTAATAAAACATGCTATGTTTACATGGGTGACATCACATTTTCTGTGCCTTTTTGGCTCATAGTCAGTAAGGGACTTTTGTTCTAGGCATGTAGTAGATTTATTCCATGCCTTGTATTTCTATGATATTTTCCTGTAGCATGTTGTTTGCTTGCTCTAAACATTGATACCTGTTGTTATTCCTGGCATGTAGTATTTTCACCAAGTCTATGAAGCTGATATCTTTTGCACTTTTGCCATGCTTGTTTGAACCTGCTCTTGTGTGATTGAGCCGTAGCTCAGTGTTCATGTTTTGTGGAGAATCTTGAGTAGATCACTTCCGTGTTCTTTGTTGTTATGTTGGAGTGCAGTAGCTTAGTTTCTTTTTGCATTCTAGATGGCATCGTGCTGTTAATCGCAGAATTTTGCTATTTTTGTTTTGCTTGCCATTTGCAAACCGTGCTTCTGATTTCGGCGATCTTTATATCGATTTTGACCAAAATCAATTCATCTTTCCAGCGGCACACTTGGTTTGCCAAGGTGATGCCTTGATCAATCTTTTCCTTCTGGAGCACGCATATGCAATGCATATCACATCCCGCATGTCATGCCATGTTTTGCATCATGGTGCTTGTGCATTGCACCGTGATTGATTGTTGGCCCTCTTGCTTGTGTTCTTGCTTTGGGTAGAGCCGGGAGACGAGTGCGTGATCGAGGAGCCCGTTGAGTACGCTAACGAGGATCAAGCTTTCGTCAACTCTGAGAACTTTGCAGGCAAGATGACCATACCCTCGAAATCACTTCTATCTTTGCTTGCTAGTTGTTCGCTCTATTGACATGCCGCGATACCTACCACTGCTATATCATTCCTCCCATATTTCCATGTCAAGCCTCTAACCCACCTTTCCAAGCAAACCGTTGTTTGGCTATGTTACCGCTTTGCTCGGCCCCTCTTGTAGCGTTGCTAGTTGCAGGTGGAGATGAAGTTTGTTCCATGTTGGAACATGGATTCTCGGGATATCATTATTATCTCTTATTTACTTTAATGCATCTATATACTTGGTAAAGGGTGGAAGGCTCGGCCTTATGCTGGTGTTTTCTTCCACTCTTGTCGCCCTAGTTTCTGTCATACCGGTGTTATGTTCCTTGATTATGCGTTCCTTATGCGGTTGGGTGTTATGGGAACCCCTTGACAGTTCACTTTGAATAAAACTCCTCCAGCAAGGCCCAACCTTGGTTTTACCATTTGCCTACCCACCACCATATACCTTCCCTTGGGTTCTGCAGACTCAAGGGTCATCTTTATTTTAACCCCCCCCCCCCCCCGGGACAGTGCTCCTCTGAGTGTTGGTCTGAACCGAGCTGCCTGCGGGCCCACCTTGGGGAAACTTGAGTGTTGGTTTTACTCGTAGCCTGTCTCATCCAGTGTTGTCCTGAGAATGAGATATGTGCCATCTAATACCGCCTCCGGAAAGTATGGAGGGTCTGGCAGACCTATTCAAAGGTGCTCGACACCGGTTTGAGCTATGGAAGACATCCACCTACTATGAAGGTGCACCAGAAGCCTGGGCTATGGTGAAGACACGCTTCACTAAACTGGACCCAAATCATATGGCCCGAGTAGCACCACAAGCACCAGATGGGAAAGAAATTCTAGTGAGGTTGGTTTATGACCAAGTAATGATAGTTGCGAAGTACTCACAAGAGGACTGTATGTGAAAATCTTATAGATTGAGTAGATAAGGAATAGGTGTTTGTATTAGTCAACATGTACCTTTTATCCAAACATGTGAAAATTTTGGCATCGCAGGCCTTTGGCTTTTGTCCTCCGAACAAAATCTGGTGGAGTGTTTCCGAATACTTCTCTTTTTTTGAAATGAAATAAGTATGTATTATATCTGGAAACCAAGCAACCCGGTCATTGTGCTTGAACAGACAAAATTTGAGTTAAGGGTTCCAAGGAAAATAGTTCCGTTAAGTGTTCCTTTCCTTGGGTCGGCATACTATGCGTACACGTGCTGGGGTATGCGATCTGTAATACCGAAAACTATCTCGAAGTGTTTTTAAAGTAGTTGCAATACTGCAACAATCCGTCTTTTGATTGCCGACCAATTATTCCCTTAAGAACACTAGGTTTCGGCTTCATCCGTCTGAGGTACATGTCGCAGAGGTGCTCCCTTTGTGCCCTAGCCAAACAATCGGGAACGTAGGGCATAAGCATAGGAGCAAGGCAACCCAGCTTGGTAAAAACTTAAGTCATAGAGGTGCATATTATGGCCAAAAAGATGTATATCCGCAAACGACACATATATTGTGAGCTCTAGACTCGGGATAATGATAAGCTTCTACTTACAAAAGCCCCCAGTCATGGTGGGGTGTGTACATTTAAGGATGTGTACCCCTCAAGTGTTCGACTTATCCGAACATATCATGAAGATCGCACAAAAATGAGAAAATTAAAAAAAGATGAAGAGAAGAAAGAAAAGGAGAATGCAAAGAAGTATGGCCAAACTTATGCGTCGATTCTTCAGAGCCGAGCAGCGTTCCACGGGTTCGGCTCTACGCGGTTATCCAATGCATTACGAACGCGGTAGGCTCCTCAAGTGCGAACTTCATCTATGATGAAGGTACCTTCCCATTTTGGTTTGAGCTTGTCCTTTTTCTTCTCTTGGAGGCGTAAAACAAGCTCACCGACGTTATAAGTCTTTGCCCGCACTTCTCTGCTTTGGTATCGCCGAGCCTGTTGTTGATGGAATGCGGTACCGACTTTTCCAACATCGCGCTCTTCCTCCAGGCCATCTAGGTTGTCCTGTCGATCGAGCTTAGCTTCTTTCTCTTCATACATGCGCACTCCGCCGTACACCATGAAGAAAGGTATGTATCCGGTCGTGCGATTGGGCATGGTCCGCAGCCCCCAGAGTACGTAATCAAGTTCCTCGACCTAGTGTTTATTCTAATCCCTTAGGGATCGCACTTGTCTAGGTTTGATGCCACTCATTATTAGGCCATTAGCCCGTTCGACCTAACCGTTCGTTTGAGGGTGATATACTGAGGCGTAGTCGAGCTTAATGCCCAGGTGAGCACAACAATTTTTCACCTCATCAGCTGTGAAGTTAGAGCCATTTTCAGTGATAATGCCATGCGGGACACCATAGTGGTCTACAATGCCAGATATAAAGTCGATCACCGGCTCGGCTTGAACTTTTTTTACCACTTTGGCCTCTATCCACTTAGTGAATTATTCCACCATGACTAGCACATATTTCTGCTTGTGGCTTCCCCCTTTAATTTTCCGACCATATCTAGATCCCAGACCGTAAAAGCCAAGGTAATTGGAATTGTTTTTAGGGCGGTGGGCGGCATATGACTTTGATTGGCGAACAACTGGCATCCGACACAGTGTTGTACAAGTGCCTGTGCATCTGCTAGGGCCGTGGGACAAAAGAAACCTATACGAAAGGCCTTCCTTACGAGGGCCTGGGCTGCAGCGTGATGGCCACCGAGGCTAGCATCTATTTCGGCGAGGAGCTGTTGTCCCTCACTTCAGAGATACATCTTTGAAGAAATCCAGTAGCGCTTTTCTTGTAGAGTTATCCTTCATGAAATTTGTAGCCTTTCGAGCGTCATACTATGCGACGGGCCTCATTTTGGTCATCAGGGAGCTCCCGCCTATTAAGGTAGGCTAGGAAGGGTTCAGTCCATGGAGCCATGACAACCATGATTAAATGGGCGGAAGGTGTCATTTCGGTGTCGGACTCCCCGATGATATCAGACTTGTGTTCGGCTCCGGACTAGTGTTGTCGCTCTCGTCCTGCCATACCACGGATGGCTTGAAGAGCCTTTCCACAAAGGTGTTAGGTGGGATGGGGTCACGTTTAGCGCCGATTCAAGCATGGATGTCTGCTGCCTGATTATTTTTTCGAGCGACATGACGAAACTCGAGCCCCTCAAATCGAGCTGATATTTTGAGTATGGCATTGTAGTATGCCACCATTTTGGATCTTTTGCATCGAAATCTCCATTTATTTGTTATATCGCGAGGTTCGAATCCCCACGTACCTTGAGGCGTTGTATGCCCATGGAAACGGCCATTCGAAGACCATGCAATAGGGCCTCATATTCAGCCGCATTGTTGGAATCCGTATACAAGATTTGTAATATGTAACGGCCTGTGTCCCCCTATAGGGGATGTTAGGAACACACCAGCCCCCAATCTGGCTAACATTTTAGAGCCGTCACAATACATTACCTAGTTATATTATGTGTTTTACTCCTTTAGCGAGTTCGGCTTCTGTCCATTCAGCGACAAAGTCGGTCAACGCCTGATACTTAATAGATCAGCATGGCTTGTATGTTCTTTCAGATGGTAAGAGCTCGATGGCCCATTTGGCGATGCGTCCGGTGGCGTACCGATTGTTTATGATGTCATTCAGAGGTACTTCGGAAACCACCGTGATCGAACACTCTTGAAAGTAGTGCCGCAACTTCTGGGATGCCATGAAGACCGCATACTCTATCTTTTGATAATGTGGGTATCGAGATTTGCACGGTGTTAGAACCGCTGATAGATAGTACACCAGTCGCTGGAGTGGGAATTTATCTCCCTCCTCATGTTGTTCAACGACGAGCACCACACTTACTACCTGATGAGTCGCAGATATGTAGAGCAACATAGGTTCACCAACACTAGGTGCGGCAAGGATTGGGTTGCTTGCTAACAAAGTTTTTATTTCTTCCAATCCGGCTGTAGCCGTATCCGTCCACTCGAAGTGGTCGATGTGTCGGAAGAGTCGATAAAGTGGTAGCGCCTTCTCCCCTAATCTAGAGATAAAGCAGCTCAAGGCTGCCACGCACCCGGCTAGTTTTTAGACTTGCTTTAAGTCTGTTGGTGCTGCCAATTGTGACAAGGCTCGGATTTCTGCTATGTTCGCATCAATTCCTCTATTGGAAACAATGAACCCGAGTAGTTTTCTGGCTGGGATGCCGAAGACATATTTTTCTGGATTGAGTCGTATGTCCTATGTTCGAAGGTTATCGAATGTGATTCACATATCATCCACCAATGATTTGATGTGTTTAGTCTTGATGACAACATTATCGATGTATGCCTCCACTGTCTTGCAGATTTGCTTTTCCAAACATGTTTGAATCATGTGTTGGTAGGTGGCGCCAGCGTTTTTGGTCGGACTCCTTCATCTTGATTTGATGGTATCCAGAGTATGCGTCAAGGAAACACAGGGAGTCATGCCTTGCGGTCGCAACAATTATTTGGTCAATGCGGGGTAGTGGGAAGGGGTCCTTAAGGCAAGCCTTATTGAGATACTTAAAATCAACATAGAGGCACCAGGATTTATCCTTCTTTGGTACCATGACCTGATTTGCCAGCCAGTCTGGGTGTTTGATCTCTCTGATGAACCTGGCTTCAAGTAGCTTGGCTAGCTCCTCCCCCATAACTTGTTGTTTGGGTTCGGGAAATCATCGCAGTGTTTGCTTGACTGGTTTGAACCCCTTTATTATGTTGAGGCTGTGTTCGGCCAAGTTGCGTGGGATTCCTGGCATATCCGAAGGGTGCCAGGCGAAGATGTCCCAATTCTCGCGCAGGAACGCTCGCAAGGCGACGTCGACCGTCGGATTCAATTTTGCTCCGATGGTGGCTGTCTTTTTGCTATCTATCAGGTGCACTTGAAATTTTATAATTTCGTCTGCTAGTTTGAAAGAAGTGGACATGGGCCTCTTATCGAGGATTACAACGTCTTTGTCCACTATAGACCGCAGAGTGGTTAACTCTTCGGTCGCGAGGGCCTCAGATAGTGCCTCCAGGGCCAAAGATGTTGTTTTGTTTTCGGCACTGAGTGCTAAATCTAGATCACTGGTTATTGTGATAACTCTGTTGGGCCCTGGAATTTTGAGCTTCATGTACCCGTAATGGGGTATCACCTATTGAAGCGTGTGAATGCGTCTCACCCCAAAAGGGTGTGATATCCGCTATTGAAGTGTGCCACATGGAAGAGAAACTCTTCGGACCTGTAGTTCTCCAGTGTGCCGGACACCACATCAAGCTTAATTTTCCCCAAGTTTCGTGCTTCTCGACATGGGATATTGCCTCGAAATGTGGTGAAGTTTTGCCAATACGACTCCTGTCCATTTGCATTTTCTGGAGCGTATCCTCATAAATGAGGTTCAGTCCGCTACCGACGTCAATGAGCACCTTGGTGAGCCTAAATCTATCCACAATTGGGTTTAAGACCAAGGCGGCAGGTGCTTGGTTCGTCATCGTTAGTGAAAGTTATTGCAATATCGTTCCAGGGATTTATTCAGGCTATGTGGTTGACTTTGGCAAGGTCACGGAGCGCCCTTTTGCGCTGATTATTTGAAGAAAAGGTCTCGAAGACCGTAAATACATTGAGATCTTCGTCCTCCGAGGGGCACGTCTCCGGAGTGGTGTTGGTGAGGATGGCCTCGCCGCTCTTATCCACTTGCCAGAGTACCCAACATGCCTGAAGGCTGTGTGTTGGTTCGGTATTCAGCGTAGTGTGTATTTGATTGGGCTTGTCGAGCAGTTCGTCAAGGACAGTCCTATGTCCTATGAAAGATTTGGTTGTCTTGTCCATGAGATGATAATCGGGTGTCTCGTAAGGATGCATCTTTTTTGTCTGTCTGGTGGGCTGCTTATACGAAGGAGGTTCCCATCGGGCTGTCTGGTCTTTCCAATCGCTTTCCATTGCACAGTACTTCTATATGATGTGTACCAGATCTGCGAAGTGTAGTATGCGGCGGCGGTTGAGCGTGTTGAGGAATCCCTCCTCCATACAGTTGTGGCAAAATACTGAAACCGTGTCGTTGTCGTAGCAATCTTTGATCTTGTTTTTTAACAAGAAGGAATCTGGCCCAGAAGTGATGGACCGTTTCCTCAGGCTGCTGCCGCACATACATTAGGTCGCATACATCTGGAGGGCCTGAATTGCTTAGGGAATATTTCTTGTGGTGGGTGAGCGGGATAAAATCGGAACCCTGACCCACTATTGTATTCGGAGTTTGAAGAATTTCCGAGGTTACCAGCCAAAGATCCGGTGTGTCCTGGCGGCTTTTGGGCTCAACTCCCGGTTCTATGTTCGGAGGACATGAGGTCTCCTCCCGAAGATGGGTATCCGGCTCGCATGGCTTGGAAATCTGAACATGGCTTGCTCTTAGCTTAGGGGGAGAAGTATTCCTGGCTTGTTCCTCAACGACCGCTACCAGATGGGTGATCGGTAGGGACTTGATTTCCCTCTGATCGGGTTAAAGCACAATCCGTTCGTAGTGCGTTGGAACCCCCAGGGCGGCGATGCAATCTAGTAGTTCGTTCAAGGATGAGACATCTGCAGGATCCAGCTTTTCGGGGTGTTCAAGGCCAATGCGAAGATGATGTTTTGCGATTTGGAGGCTTGCCTTTGGCTTAACGGCCGCATGGGCGCCCATGGTGAAACCGCCGAGTTGGAGGACCTGTCGCGGAGCTAGGGCCCCTCCAAAGAATGTTGTCGTTAATGACAAGGTGAGCCATCGATCCTGCCGTCGGCGACATAGAGGAACTCTTAATGAAAGAACCAATATCGGTGTCAAAACTGGCCAATCTCAGGTAGGGGGTCCTGAACTATGCATCTAAGGATCGAGGGTAATAGGAGATAGAGGGGACATGATGTTTACCCATGTTCGGGCCCTCTTAATGGAGGTAATACCCCACTTCTTGCTTGATTGATTTTGATGAGTATAGGGGTTACAAGAGTTGATCTACCTCGAGATCGTAATGGCTAAACCCTAGATGTCTAGCCTATATGAATTCTGATAGCCTCTATGGACCAAACCCTCCGGTTTATATAGACACCGGAGGGGCCTAGGGTTGTGCATAGTTGGTTTACAGAGAAAGGAAATCATACATCCAGATGCCAAACTTGCCACCCACGCAAAGGAGAGTCCCATCCGGACACGGGGGAAGGCCTTTCATCTTGTATCTTCACGGACAATCATTCCGGCCCATGCTATACGGCCCAGAGACCCGAGGACCCCATAGTACATGACTCCCTCAATGGTGGCAGCATTGGTGAAGACACATGCTTGTTCCAAGTGTTACTTACCACATCCATGAAGTGGGGTGTAAGATCCTTTAAGATTCGAATCAGAAAATTTTGCAGCGTGGTATGTGTGTTTCAGTCGTGACAACGCAAGGTATATGGTCAGATACGGGCTTATCAAGTGGCTTGACAAGGGTTTTTGGGTAGACGTTTGTCCAGTGGAGAGACTTGAAAAACCAGTCCAACTGTTCGAGGAGTGGATCAAGTTGCATATTGCTCCAGGTATAAGCCCGACCCTTGACTGGAAGCTCAATAAGGTTTTGTGTATGGATAATGTCATTGAAAGTGAGCACGTCTTGAGCACTACCGCCAGGTTTGTTATGATTGTCTAGTGCACAGATGTAATTGAAATCACCTAGCACAGTCTTGTGTGCTTGGAATATCCAGACCATAAAGCCAATTAGTATATGTGACATGATCGTCTCGAGTGCACGGCCCGTAGATATTAGCTAACATCCAAGTTTGTGTCGATTGTGTGCTGGTAAAATTGATAACTAGCGCAAAATTCTCAGAGAACAAGACCGATCCATTAAACATAGAGCTTTTCCAAATAGTAACAATACCAACGCAGGCGGGCCAAGAAGTAACAAAAGCAAAATGATCAAATTGGCGGAGACAGCCGATTTTGATGAAAGCAAGATCAAACAAGGCTTTTTTGGTCTCTTGTAAACAAACGATAGCGAAACCACTAGAGAGAATAACATTATGAAGAGCTAATTTCTTAGGTTCAGAATTATGCCCTCTGATGTTCGACAAAAGGAAATTCCAAATGCACAAAAGTGTTGTACGGAGCAAGGACTACTAAACAGAGCTGAGATTAGTAGTGTCTCCAGCATCATTAGATCTTGCGGTAGTTGTTGATGACGAGGTAGTTGTTGAGGATGAGGAAGTTGCAGATGCATCATCGGACAGCACTGCACTGGATGACATAGCTCGAAGTGCATCTTCAGTTAACTCTTCAGTTGGGACAGCACACCTGTTGATGCCAATATCTTGCAGTGTAGGAATGGGAGTTGGTGGAGGGATCTCATCAAGTACCTGGTCAGCAGCCCTGGAAGAAGAAGTGCCCACAGAAGGTATAATTCTTGGCTTAACCTTAGAGATGACAGCGTAGTTGTCAGAGGGCATGTTAACTCTGAATCCATTGTACTTGTTGGATCTTGTGCTGCGACGAACATTAGCTATGAAGATGGGTGCGACTGCTTTGGAGCGACGACCATGTGTCACTAACGGCCCTGATGGCACGTCAGTCAGGCTGACCATCACATGGCCGAGTCCATCATGTGGCAGGCTCGAAACATTTGCAGCCAAAGGAGATGCAGTAGGCAGATTAAGGTTTAATGCTTGAGGCGCCATAGGATTACCAACATTCAGATAGCTGACAGTCAAAGAGGGTGATGCCCCAATTTAGAAAATTTAGAGGTGAATGTAAGTGCATTTAGATGACGAACGGACAGTTGGGGTGATACCAGAACTTCAAGAAGTTTAGAAGTGTTTGCAAGAGCATTAGATGCAGCAGATGCATCAACAGACTCAACAACTAGGTTCTGAATAGCTTGATTGGAATCTTCATTCTGCAAATCTTCAGAGGCATCTACCAGAACCGAATGTGCAGAAGCAGGCTCTTGGATTGATGTCTAAACTGTCTTAGTATGTGGAAGCATTGGATCTTCAGTCTGTCGCTCATGTATCACAACAGAAGGTGGTGGTTGTTGAGCAAAGTGAATACCTGTGTGATCAGCAGAGACCAGGACCGAAATCTTAGCACAAGAGCTTCACATACCAAATGCATCTCGCTAGGGTCCAATAGTAGAGATCAAAGGCCTAGAGCATCAAAGATGAACGTGTTAAGCTGCTGCCTTGGAATTGGGTCTGCTATCAGCAGAGATAAAAGGGCAGTGCCTTCAGTGGAAAGTCCAAACTGGATGCCTTGCTTATGAAGCGCAACTATGACAGAAAAGGAGTCCCATGAATGTGACGCCCCAAGATCGATGCTCTCGCTACCTTCATTTATTTCCGTTGTTGTCGTGTGTTATTGTGTGTGGCATTGTATGCCTTTTGTATGTATCCCAAATATAATGTAATGGTGTGATGTAATGATATCCACCTTTTAAAAGCTTGTCTATATGCGGTTCTACCCTTTGTGGGACCTTCGAGTCCCTTTAGGATAGTGTCGCATATTGGGCGTGACAAGTTGGTAACAGAGCCTCGACCGACCATAGGAGCCCCCTTGATTGATCGCTGGTGTTGTTGAGTCTAGAACAAAACTTTTTGAATCTAGGAATACATATATCGGAGAGTAGTATTTCTTTTTACTCCTCAGTCCCATCGTCGCTCTAGTGAGGAATCCTGACGTAAATGTTTTGACTTTCCTCTTCTCTTTTTCACTCAATTTTTTTAGGATGACGCGGGTATCTTGGATTCATTTCGATGATTTTGTGACGAGAAAATTGTTCTTGGTGCCTCTTGTCATTTAGGGGTAATGGCAGTGTCCCAGCGAGTTGAGCTCCGAGGTGTTGTCGTCACAATTTTATCGTTGCAGTTCCGGTATACCTAAGTTTTCGCCGACATCAAAAATCTCTTATGTGCAGTAAGTGGTGAGATAACCTCGACGCCACCCAGTACTGGGGCGGGAGTTCTGGAGTATTGCCACAACTCATATATTGGATGCATTTCGAAGGTTGAGGTACACGATTTCTAAAGTATTCTTGGTTATGTGTTGACGGATTGATATAGTTGGAGCATAGGGCTTGTTAGTTCTGTGATATATATATTGTGCCTCCCTGTATCCCCAACACCAGATTGCATAACCAAAAAGTTTCGGGAGTTCTTAGGTGGGAATTCAAGTATCACATAGGATATCTTTCGAACAGACACATGATACGATATGGGATCTATCATATGTTTGTTGCTAGCTTATTCTGCAAGACAAATCCTTTGTTTTGTTTTGAGTTGTGGTATTCGAGTTGCTTCAAAGTCAAATGTCGATTCCATACCTTTTTCTAAATGGTGTTCTCATATTTCTATTGGAATACTAATCCTTTTGATCATGTAGAATGGTCATGCCAATTCTTTTCCAACCGGCGTGATTCTCTTCAAGTTCGTTCCATCCGTCCAAGTTGCCTTTCTTTTCCCGTCCTCCCACCCTTTTTCTTCAAGGACTCAGAGATATCAAATCAACTATCCATTTTATTCATGTGAAGTCTCTTCATTTTTTCCTCCATGTTCTTACCTGGTGATTCTCATGGAGATTCTCACGAGCTTCAAGTTCATCATTCCTCGTTCTATTTTCTTCTCCATTGGATTCAATTCAAGCTTTATTGACCATATCGTTTTCCTAGTGTCAAATATTTTCCCATACCGGTGCACCTCGTAATCTTTCACTTCTTGCTATTCAGTTGTTCTAGAGTGCTGAAGATATCTCAGAAGATTCATGTTTCCATTCTTAATCCATTCAAGCTATTTGGAGATTATTATCTCATTCAAGTGTTTTAATTCAACCGGTGCAATCTCTCTTCAAAATCATTTCAACAGTGTTTATCTTTGAGTGGGACCTAACCCACAGGTCTTTCCCAAGATCTTACCTGACTCGTCTAATTTCCAGAGTTATTCTCAAATTCTTTTCAAAGTTTGACGTAAGAATGAAGTATCATCGGTTATATGTCTTTCTCCAAGATCTTTCAAATTCTTTTCATCGTTGGTTCAATGTTTCTATTCTTCATTCTAGAGTGCCTCAACAATTCATGGTGGCGTATCCCATTGTCATTCTCAATGTTCGAAGACCGTAGAAGAGTTTCTCTTCAATCTTATACGTTCTCTCAAAGATGCATAGTTCAAGCTTGCCGCCATCCTCTCATAATTGTTTTCGATTATGAGAATTCTTTTCACCCATCCGGGGCAATTCAGGAGTCTTTTCAGTTTGATTCTCCAAAGCCCATCATCTTAGAATTATTCATTCTCAGTTTTGAGCTTTGCTCTCCAACTATTCTACATTGAAGCATCTTCGTTCGTCTCCGTATTCTTCCGGTGCACCATTGAAATATTATCTAGCCAGCTCATGATCTCTTCGTTCTCTTTTATCTAAATCCCTCAAGTATCTTCATTCATTTGCTAATTTTCCGGTGTCTCGTTCTCTTTTCTTCGTTCATTTTCAATTCTTATGGTGGTTCGTTCAAGTTTTCTCTTCCTTTTTATCATATCCACTTATTCCTTGTTTCCAATTCTACTGGTGATTAGTTGGAGACTTCCTCAAGTTTGTGCTATATTTCACATAAAGCCTTCCATAAGGACTGTTGCTATTTGTGGTGCTCATCAATGATCCAGGTTTCTCCTTCTCTTCTCGGTGAAAGAGTTTTTATCTCCGTGTTGCTCTCAAGCAATGAATGGTTTTCCATTAGTGGCAGAATTTCACCTCAAGTTTGGAGATGTTATCCATAAGCCACAATAAGCTTATTCTTTTCATTGTTGAATTTCCAACAACCCGATTCAATCCTTCATTGCAAGGATGCTTCTCAATTCAATTATTGTGGAAGCTGTCTTTAGTTTTCTCCTTTCTTTTCCTTCCAATGATTTACTTTATATTCTTCTGTTCTGGAGGCATTGTGATGTTGCTCTCTTTAACCCATCATCTTGTTTCTCCAAGACCATTCTATTTCCTTGTTTATTCATTAGCGGAGTGTGGTGTCCTCTTTTCAAATCTCTTATCTTGTCTACCTCTCCTTCTTCTTTTATACCGGGGTGCTATCCCAATTCTTTTGTTCTTGTTCCTTTTCTATCTTCTTCTAACCGCAGTGGTTTCAGAGTCTATCTTGTTCCTTTAGCATTTGATTCTCATCATAATCGTTGTTTCCCTTTCCTACCCGAGTGCTTTGGACTTCGCTCATCTTATCTTTCGTGCTCTTCTCTATTCTCTTCATATTCCTCATCCTCCTCCCATTGCCTTCCTAAGATCTCGGGACGAGATCTCTTGTTAGTGGGGGAGTGCTGTGATGCCCAGAGACCGATGCTCTAGTTGCCTTCATTTATTTTCATTTGTTGTCATTTGTTTATTGTGCGTGGCATTGTTTGCCTTTTATATGTATCTCAAATATAATGTAATGGTATGATATGATGATATCCACCTTGCAAAAGCATGTCAATACGCGGTTCTATCCTTGGTGGGACCTTCGAGTCCCATTAGGATAGTGTCGCATATTGGGCATGACATCACACTGGGGGAGCTGGGTGTTGCAGAGGCTGAGGTGGTACAATAAGTAGAGCAAAATTCTCAGAGCTGTTGTCATCATCAGAGATGTTCATGGAGTCGTTCCAGGCTTGTGTGGTGCAGTTAGTAAGGTTGTTTTCAGGGACCAACCCATCTTGAAATGTCAGACCTTAATCAGCCAGCCATGCCTGGTACATAACAAGATGTGGCGGGAGCGGAGGCAGGGGAGGAGTTGGCGGTTGTTGCCATGCGCCCCAGTCAACATTGTCGACAGCACCAGCATTGTTACCATTTGGGCCTAGATGTCAGAAGTCCATTAGGAGGAACCGTTTCTTGGCTTGAAATAAGGAGGCGCTTGCTTGCGTACTGCCATGACTCTGGTGGGTCCCTATTGTCATCCTCTCCATGTACAATCATCTCCTGATTGTGTACGCATCAACCTCGTATGCCCACAAGTCAGCCTCTAAACCCGTGCCGGACAAATACAACCCATTTAAAAAAATAACAGCCCATTCCATATGTTCAAACAGAAAGTTCAACATTCAGAGCAAAGTAACAGGTCTGATCCACATATAGAGTACTGAACTTCCACGTTGACAACCATCATAGCCAAGTTAACTATCTACTTCCATTAATACTCTAGTAGTGTACATATACCAACTTACTCTTAGCTTACTAGACAATGCCGACCACCATGTACCGTACATGCTAAACGCCAGCACCGACGTCCTCCTCCTCGTCTCGGACTTGCCAGAGGTGCTATAGGGCGCATTGCTCACGTGGTGTTGGCCCTTTCTATGCCCGCGTGGTCCACCAAAGCTTCGGCTTCTAAACGGGAAAACCACTTGATGATCTGGTAGTAAAGTTCGGCGTCTCGAACGCTTGCATGCCATACAGACTCCAGGTCTATTTGCCAGGCACTAGCCTCCATGTAGACGACCCAGTTGCGGGCGCTCTGCTCGCGACTCAGAGCATCGGCGCGCTGCTGCTCCATGACCCGCTGGCGGCTCAAATCGGTGATACGCTGCTCCTCCACCAGGCGGTCACACTACAACAAGTCCTAATACTCTGCATTGCCAGCTAAAGACCAATAGAATGCCTCCTCCCAACGTCTGCCTTTTGATGAAAAACCGAACAATAGTTCCGGTGGTGACCACCTCCGGTGTCACATATTCTAGGCAGGCGGGGGCATGACGGACGTGGCGAGAGCAAGGGCAAGTGGCGAGCAACATCGGATAGGTGGGGGCTTATGAGGATAGGGCGAGTTGAGTGATGGTGCCACCGAAGAACGCCAGGAACCAGTATTTATAGGCGGAAGGTAGGTGAACCAGCGTGTCACGGGAAACGCGACAAATATCATGGTCATCGGAATTCAATGTATAAGCAGGCATGGCTTAGCGCCAGCTTGCCATGCAAAACTAGAAAAACTGAAATTATGACTGTGTCGTCCCGTCCCGTTAGTGGTGCGTCCTATCCGTGCTGGGTCGCACGTAGGCATGACGGACAAACGAGTGCACTCAATTCATCTAGATGAGGTATGTGCGTGATCCGCTGGTTATTCGCGTAGGATCGAGTCGGTCGGATAGTGTATGTGTGCAATCGCAATAGCTGATGAACGTTCACTCGGAGATAAGGCATTTGCGAACGTTTTTCCTGGAAGTTTTTTCAGGTTCACATGGCATTTTCTTCAGAACAAGATGCCGGTTTCTTCAAAGGTAGGCATTTTTATTCAAAAAACTGCCACCTTTGGATCTTGCGTCGCAACTAAAACTGCCAGCAGCGTATTAGTAGGCTAGCTAGTGATCGATCAATAACTTGTAAACACTGAGCGAACAAAAATATGGAACTGCTAGTAACTTGTAAACACTTAGCTCACAGAAATAAGGATGATGTTGTGCATGGTAGTAAGAGCCGATCCATTCGAAGTGTTCACACGAGACTCACATGCCTAGCTTTGTAATATGTTCACACTAGTAGCCCAAATTCACAACTAACTAGTATGATTCCCATACATAAGATCAACATGTTAATGCATCTCAATGATTCACGGATCATATACGAATATGTAGTTGCAAAAGCAAAGATATAGGAAAAACATATGTTCTTTCTACTAACATGGATGCTTTTTTGGGCCAACAATCAGTATAGAGTGAAAGACAAATTTGTTTGTGAAGTCTACAATATTTTCCTCATGCAAACGTAAGTGGTTTCACCAACAGCTAGAACCATGAGAACGAACCACACATGATGGAGGAACATTCACTGCAATATGATTTGGTCTTCTCTTGATCACACGGTGAGACTATTTTCGGAATACAAACTTTAACTTAGGCAAAATGATGCCCATTGTATAATCAAACCAAAGCAATGAAGCTCGTAGTGTTGGCCAATAAATAGTACAATACTACTTCTGTGCAGTCCATGAAGTGATTATCTAATCTTTCTGTGTTTATTTTCAAATGGCAGTGCATGCAGTGACTATACTATTCTCTTGCGAATTTCCACCAAAATTAAGGTCACTTTGTTTGTTTTCCAAATAGCAACGAGTAGACATCTGTCTGCATATATATGAAGTAGCTAGTAAACATATACTCCACCTTGTATTTTTGGTTTAAACATGTCTCTTCTAGTCATTTCCGCTTAGCATCTATCATCTTTCGCACTGGATAATTTGATACCGTCTTGTTTTGCCCTGGACAAATTCGTAATGAATTTATTTTCTCATGCGCAGCAGAAATATAGCGCCTATTCTTCATCAGACCAAGGATATCCATGTTCACAGTGATGGAAGAAGTGAAATCAATACAACAGAATTTGAGAATCCAATCATTGAATCATGTCCTGCACCTTCAATGTGGGTCCACCCTGCCAATAAATTCACATGCAAACCACTAATATTACCATCTAAAGACAGTACAAAAAGAGCAGCAAGATAGTATAAACCATGTACCTTCGTAATGAACATCTCATAATACCTCCAATTGGATATAACTGTTTGGACGAAAACATGCTCCTAACGTTGAACCATTTCGGCTTTTTGTGCAGTTCCACTAAAATCGAGTATCCCTGTTTGCACAGATATGGAAAGTGTGATTACTATAAAAGTGGCACTAGTTGAAGCATAGACTGACAAATATAAGCATTCCAATTTCTTAATGGGAAAAGGTAGCAATACTGTTTCTAACCACCTATTTGAAGGAATACATAAGGCAACAACGGCTGATGCCAGGAAGGCATATATAGTATTTTCTAAAAGACTGGACCATTCCTGACCTTTCCTCTTCTTTTAAGCATATTTTGTGCATTTCAACTACATAAAACGCCATCACCACCTTGCTAATTCAGTGACACTGTCTAAAAGCAATGACATACCATTATATCATGATGTCGGGTTTGTAATCGATAGGCATTAGAGACAAACAGTCATACCTCCTCCGATGAGATAATGAACATTAATTTTAACAAAGGTGTGACTATCTTTACTGGCATAATTTGAGTAAAATCTACACCCTTTGTTCCTTAATATAAGATGTTTTCGTAGTTCAATTTAAGGTACACAAACGTTTAGTATTTAGAAAAACATGTAGTAGTTTTCTTGAGCACATATCTGGGAAAGCTTCCCACACCTTATATATGTCCATACGGTAATGCAACACCATTCGAATAGTACAAATATAGACTAATCCAGTGACTAGTACAATAGTAGAGTAGTTATTTTATTACGAGGTATAGTACAATGGTTTTATTGAATAGAATTCCATAAGCTAGCACTGGAAGATATCTATAAGCATTAACTATACAAAATGTAAAGGTAACAAGTTTGATCATTGGTATACTAGCTGTGCAACAACATTAATCCAAATACAAAAGTCTGAAGGTAACTAGAATTATTAAGTAATGATAGTATAAAAAATTGCAAACCATGTACCTTCAAGGTAAATATCATTCGAAACACAAGGGGACTTGAAAGTTTTCTATCCCTATCTTGGCAATCTTTCAAACATAAAAACTTGATCAACTGAATCAAGAAAACAACCAGAGGAGGAGGTGCCCACACTTGACCTTTCCTCTTCTCTTCATAATTTTTTGTGTAGTTTAACCAAAATAAAATGATATCAGCGCCTTGGCATTTTGGTGACACTGTTCAAAAATTTTTACTTATCTCATGAAAGTGAGGTATGTAATCTATAAGCATTAACAGTGCAAAAATCTGAAGGTAGTAACAAGTTTCATCATTGGTATACTGGCTATGCGACAACATTAGAGTGCATTAACTGAAAAATCTTTAATACATCCACAATCAATAGCTAACCCTGGAATAATCCAGTGACATTAAATGGCATTGCTTAAATTTATTGATGGCATTAGACTAAGTGCGACATTAGTTAAATGTGGCATCACTTTGGCAGTAGCATTGCTTGATTTACCACAACCGTTATAATAACAACAAAAAAGTGGCAATAAGAGCATGGGAGGCCCATTCGAACAGTGGGCACACCAGTATGATGTACCTCCATGGATGCATAGAGTGGTGAGGGAGGGATGGTTGCCTAGAGCAACATATATCCAGGTAGCATATGTGGAGTAAGTCCCATTTTTGTTCTCTTTAGTCACCTTTTTCCTATGTGAGGACAATAAAACAATCAACCTGGTCATTCTCTAGTGCATTGTCATGCCTTTCTACCCTTTTTCAACCAAGAGACATGAGACTCGTTCCTCAGCTATTGATTTTCCCCTTTTCAACCTAGATGCGGGTTCAATACCTAGTCTCTTCGACAGTACTTTCTCCCTTCCTTTCCGTATTCAACCCAGACATGGATTAGTCTGGATGAAGTAGGGTTTCCTTTAATAGTGCAAATTAAGGTTTTCGTCCGTGACCAGCAGAGCAGAGGATAGCAAATTGGGGAGATGGTGGAGTGGAAAATGATCCACATGCATCGACGTGACAGATGGGGCAATAGAACCAGTGTATGGTTCAAAAAGAGGTAGCATAATTTGCTTGCCCATCTGGAGCAGATCGAAACTACGCCCCTGGCCATCAGGTCAGATTTGGAAGTTTGAATTACACGGCCAACATCCGTGGGGACTTGATCTTCGACGGGTTCGAGCCACAGCCGGGCGCGCCGCACTATCGCAATGGGTATGACCTAGCTCTGCCATCGGACGGTACCCCAGGGGCCGCGCCCGCATCAGCTCCGACCCTTAGCTCGGAGCCAGCTGCGCTAATCGAGCACGGGTGGCTAGACACCACCTCAGGGGCTGCAGTCTCTACGGCGATCGAGCCGAACACCAACATCATCCTCTGCGCAGCCCGTGACTCCAAGGTGCCGGACTCTCCTCCGGACCCCGAACCATCCACGCCCCTGCCAATCGAATCCGAGTGGGCACCGATCAAGGAATTCACTGCCGCGGATATCTTTCAGCACTCGCCCTTCGGCGACATTCTGAATTCACTAAGGTCTCTCTCCTTGTCAGGAGAGCACTGGCCGGATTATGCCCAACAGGATTGGGATGCGGACGATGAAGAAATTCGACGCCCACCCACCACCCACTTTGTAGCCACTGTTGAGGATTTAACCGACATGCTCGACTTCGACTCCATAGACATCGACGGTATGGACAACGATGCGGGAGGCGAAGATGAACCACCACCCACAGGGCGCCGGACGTCCACTTCATCATATGACGTATACATGGTGGACACACCAAAAGAAAACGACGACGAGGAACGGAAGGACGCACCGAAGGCTTGTTCCCTCGAGAAGCAGTCAAAGCGGTGGCGCAAGCGCCTCCCCAAATCCCTCCTCGCCAGAAATAACGACGACACAGACCCAGCGTTGGAGCAGGGCGAATCACTGCCGGACCATGGCAATACAGAAAATCAAACCGAACAAACAAATTCTGTCAAAGATAATAGTCCGGACGACACAACGCCGGACAGGCACCCGGAGCAGCAGAATGCCCGTCAAAGGCTTGTTGCCACCACGAGGAGCCTAAAAAAGAAGAAGCAACAGCTCAAGGCTGCGCAGGACACACTCCAAATCAGTTGGAGTAAAGTACCCAACACGGCAGTGAAGTACGGCGATAATCGCCCCACAAAGAGCTACCCAAAGCGGAAATTACTACCTAAATTCGATGAGGAGGCCTCAGACACCTCACAACCAAAAATCAAAACGGCCACCTGGCCGGATAGCCGACCTCACGGCCAACATAGAGCGGCAAATAATGCCACTCACAAGACAATACGCGATTCATGCGGGGGCTTGCAACACAAGGACAGCGCAACCAGATCCATTTATGGACCACGCAAGCACACCCCAGCATACGATATAACATCCGAACAATGCGGTACACCCAGATACAGGGGTGCCGCACACCCCCTATTTTTCACTGATGAGGTGCTGGATCATGAATTTCCAGAGGGATTCAAACCTGTAAACATAGAGGCATACGACGGAACAATAGACCCTGGGGTCTGGATCGAGGACTATATCCTCCACATCCATATGGCTCGAGGAGATGATCTCCACGCCATCAAGTACTTACCCCTCAGGCACAAAGGGCCAGCCCTCCACTAGCTTAAAGGCCTCCCCGAAAGCTCCATTGGAAGTTGGGACGAGCTGGAAGACGCTTTTAGGGCAAATTTCCAAGGAACTTATGTCCGGCCTCTGGACGCGGATGATTTGAGCCATATAACTCAACTGCCCGGAGAGTCAGCCCGAAAACTTTGGAATAGGTTTCTTACTAAAAAGAACCAAATTGTCGACTGTCCGGACGCCGAAGCATTGGCAGCTTTTAAACATAGCGTCCGTGACGAATGGCTCGCCAGACACCTCGGCCAAGAAAAGCCGAGAACGATGGCAACATTAACAAGCCTCATGACCCGCTTTTGCGTGGGTAAGGACAGCTAGCTAGCCAGATGCAGCACCAGTGACCCCAGTACATCCAAAGTTAGAGATGGAAATGGGAAATCACGGCGCAACAGCAATAACAAACGCCGAAACAAAGGAGACAGCACGAAGAGCAAGGCATTAAATGCCGGATTCAAAAGCTCTCAGCCAGGTCAGAAGCCGCCCTCTAAAGGCGCCAGAGACGAACTGTCCAGCCTGAATAAAATCCTGGACCAAATATGTCAGGTCCATAGCACCCCTGGCAAACCAGCCAATCATACCCACAGAGAATATTGGGTCTTCAAGCAGTCCGGCAAGCTCAACGCTGTACACAAGGGAGAGGATACATCAAGCAAAGATGAGAATGAGCCTCTCAAGGGAGAATCTTGGGAACAAAAGAAATTTCCACCATAAGTCAAAACAGTAAACGTGCTACACGTGATCAATGGAAAAAAACGACACTCCAAGAAAAATATGCCCGAAGGCCTATCACCGCGGAGTCCTGCCACTGGTCGTCTCAACCGATCACTTTCGACCATCGTGATTACTCAGCAAGTATCTCACATGCAGGATGGGCTGCCCCTGGTATTAGACACAATAATTGATGAATACCACCTCGCACGAGTCCTAATGGACGGTGGCAGTACTCTAAACCTGATATACCAGGATACAATCCACGAAATGGGGATAGACCCAACAAAAATTCGCCATAGCAATATTACCTTTAAAGGAGTAACGCCAGGCCCAGGGGCTCGTTGCACGGGCTCCCTGCTACTAAACGTTATATTTGGCTCCCCCGATAAATTCCGTAGCGAACATCTAACCTTCCACATCGCTCCGTTCCAAAGTGGCTATCAAGCACTACTCGGACGCGAAGCTTTCGCTTGCTTTAAAGCAATACCACACTACGCTTCCCTCACACTCAAGATGCCCAGTCCACGTGGCATCATTACAGTGAATGGAAATATCCAACGATTTCTGCACGCCGAAGAGCGTGCGGCTGTCTTAACAGCCGCACACTAAAAATGGCCTCACCAACTAATTAGCAGGTCCCCTATTACAATACAAGGGGCTCAACGTGCGCAAACAAGTGGCAATTCTTACTCACCTTGAATTATACATGGTTTATTTAAAAAACTATCTTTTTGCACGACAACTTTTTTTACCTAAGCTCCTCTCTTTTACAGACAATCATCGTGCTACACCCATCCAGGATATGGCACAACGGAGACACAGGCGCAGACGTGCAGCAGGGACCCACTCCAATGATTCTTTTTAGATTAAGACCCTGCATAAACCTTTTTTACTGTCTCTTGTTGATACATATCCACCGAATTCTCAGCACAATTGAGAAGGATGCTGATGTCTTGGCATGTGGCCATGTCAGAATAACGCACGTACCTGGACACAAGGGGCTTCTTACAAGCGGCACTATTTCAGCCCGGTTTATACCATAAAGACCCCATACCATCGGGAGTGTTCAGCGTCGCGAGTTCGGCCTTATATGCATCAACTCCGAATCATTGTCTTTGGTCAAATGTTGGGTTTGCCGGCTCCTATGTTTTGGTGCCTTACGTTCTGCTTTACCTGCTAAGGTAGCACCAGGAGAACTACTGCGATTGTGCCGTGGTTCATCCGGATGAGCGCCTCAGTAGAGAAAGCCGAAAACTGACTGTCATGATATAGCATGAGACTGGTCAACCACTCGGTGACCTATCGGAATGTTAGAATTCCTCCGCCTTAACGAAGGGCCGCTTTCCGTCTAGGCATATACGCACCCCGCGATCGGGAGAGTGTGGAGCCACCAGGGGCTATCTAGTAGCCCTACTATGAAACTCCTATGGCTAAGTGAAAGTGTTCAAGCATTATAGTCCGGTTGCCTTGCTCGCTGTGCTATCACCTCCTTATCAGGACGAAGACAATGGGTTAAGTGTGAACACGTGTTTTTTGCGAGCACCTCCACATTATATGCGTGGGGGTTGAAGCCGATGGCTGCAATCTTTTGGTTATACACATGTATACATAAACGGCCGCAGAGGAGGCATCATACTACTTTCAGGCAAAAGTATAAACACAGCGTTATAAAAACTTCATAAAAGCATTATGTTTACAATGAGAATGCATATCACTCCAACATAATATTTTTCGAGCACTGGGCCTCTATCAAACCAGCACCCTCGAGAACTTCCTCGAAATAGTGTTCGGCAGCCACACGGCCTATGGCTGAACCCTGCGCCGCAACAGTGGTAGCGTCCATCTCCGCCCAGTATGCTTTAACACGGGCAGTGGCCATCCGCGAGCCTTCTATGCATGCCGACCTCTTAATCGCATTAATACGCGACAGCGCATCAATGAGCTGCTGCACTAAGCCGAAATAGTTGTTCGGCTTAGGCCCTTCCGGCTATAATTGATCCATGACAGACCTCATGGCGAGTCCGGACAACCTATTCAGTTTGGCCCATTCGGTTAGCTGGTCAGTCAATGAAAGCGGATGCTCTGGCACGTGGAATTGCGTCCAGAACAGCTTGTCCACTTCACGATCTGTCTGACCTTGGAAGTACTTGGTCGCATCGGCAGCGCTCGCCGCCAAATACATATACGCATCGGCTGAGCTCCACAGCCGATCTAGAGGGGCATACCGTGGATCTCTGAATTTTCTCTGTAACATGAAGGGTTTTCCAACCGCAATATCCCAGGCTTCCCGCAACTCCTCCTTCTTTGTCTGCCGCCGCGGCCTTCTCAAGGTCCGTTGCCTTCGCTTGGTTCTCTTTCTCAAGGACCCGGCAACGGTCGAAAGTGTCTTTCAATTCTACGTCCATCTTGGCCATCTTCTCTTGGCTCTAGCAATGTGCGGCCTTCTCGGCTTTCAAATCTTCGGCCGCCTTCAAAGCAGCCGCATTACTACTCCTCGCTTGTTCCTTGGCTCGGGCAAGTTCCGCCCGCAAGGCTTCCATGGTGCAGCCCCATCTGCAGTCACAACATATTAAAGATACTAGCATTATGCTGCTCTTACTATGTGGCATTCACCGGATAATAACACTTACCATGTGCCTCGTCAAGCCTCTTGTTAACAAGCTCGATGTCGGCATCTGCCGCATCCAGTTGCCATTTTAATTGGGCAAACTCCCTAGTCCGGCTAGCCACTGGAGCTCCTACCACCTGCACATAAAAGCGGATTGGTTATTGCTTGGGAATTTGATCCTCTATTCGCCGCCGTTCTCGACGACAACCAGCGTCTCAGGGGCTACTATAACATGTGCAGTACTATCACATATTATCTCACATACCTCAAAGCCTGTCAATAGACTCATAAAGGCTTCATGTAATCCGCTTTCAGCGGACGAGATTCTCTCCATCACTGTACCCATCAGCGTACGGTGCTCTTCTGAGATGGCCGCTCGTCCCACCAACTGCCTTAGAACGTCTGACCGCACACTAGACGGTGCCAGACTCTTTCGTATGCTCTCTTCGGGAGCCGGACACTGGGGACTTCTGGGGTCTACGGGAATATCTTCTGGCCTCACCGGATCCGGAGAGGCCCTCCGCAATGACACTTCGGGGTCGCCCGCTTCTGGAGCGGAGGAGTCCGGGGGAGGCGTTTCGCTCTCCATCATCTCCAGAAGAAGATCCCCGAAGACGAACTCATTCGAGAGGGGCGGAGGCCCGAACTTCAAGATATATGCGGTGGTTGTTTTCTCAGAGGAAAAAGATAGCATACTCTTATTATTAAAATATTTTGGATCACTTATGACTCGTTGGAGAGCAGATCCCCCCACAGACTTTGTGCGGCAAAAGCACCCCCCGAGGCAGGACCCTCTATGGGAGACTTCTTCTCCTGTTTGGAGGCTTCGGCTTTCGGATCCTCAGAAGCAGTTCGTTTCCTCCCCCGGTTGTCCTCCTTCGTAGAAACGCTCGTTCCCTCGGTCGGAGCGGGTAGCGATGGAGGCCCGCATTCGCCCGTATTATCCCCCTCTGTATCTTCCTTCAAGGGTTCCGGGAAAGGTGCGTCCTTGAGCATCTTCTCTAATACCGGATTTTCCAAACCCTCAGGGAGGGGGGCCAAACATCGAATCATCTTCGCCTTCGCTAGCCAGTCCTGGTCGAAAAGCGAACTCTCAAAAATAACCACGAATAAAAGACAGTGTGTTCGGCTAGAGGATTTCTTACTTGTTCGGCGATGCGATTACTGCTCAGGCCCACGTCCTCGGTGATATTCGGACACTCCACTTGAGGTCCGAAGAATGACTTGTACATCTCCTCGTGCGTCAGGTCGAGGAAACTTTGAAGAGCACGTGGTTCCTCTAGGTTGAACTCCCACAAGCGCAGGGGCCGGCGTTTGCATGGCTCGACTTGACGAACCAGCATAACTTTTATTACCGCAATCAAATTAAAATCTCCCTCAAAGAGATCTCTGATGCGGCTTTGTAGTATAGGCACGTCCTTGGCTGGACCCTAGCTCAGGCCCCTGCTAATCCATGACATCAGTTGTGGTGGGGGGCCCGGGTGGAAAGTGGGGGCAGCCGCCCACTTGGCACTTCTGGGAGCCGTGATTTAGAACCACTCCCGTTGCCACAATTCGGATACCTCTGGAAAAGAACCTTTTGGCCATGTACCTCCTGCCATCTTGCCTATTGATACACCTCCGCACGCTACATGCTGCCCCTCGATCACCTTCGTTTGTACTTCAAAGGTCTTGAGCCACAGGCCGAAGTGAGGGGTCACATGGAGGAAGGCCTCACACACGACAATAAATGTCGTGATGTGGAGAAAGGAGTCCGGAGCTAGGTCATGGAAATCTAGCCCGTAATAGAACATCAAGCCCCTGACGAAGGGATCCGGAGTGAGGCCTAGACCTCAAAGGAAGTGGGAGACGAACACAATGTTCTCGTTGGGCTCGGGAGTAGGGACGACCTGCCCTCGGGCAGGCAGCTGATGTGCAACCTCGGTGGTCAGGTATCTGGCCTCCCTCAACTTCTTAATGTCCTCTTCCGTCGCAGAGGAGGGCATCCATCGGCCTTGAAGGCTGGATCCAGACATGATTGAAGATCCGGAGCACCTAACCTAGGCTTTGGGTAGTAGAACTCTAGGCGGGGGAAGGATTTGGTTGAGCACGAGAGGGAAAAAGCGAAAACCTTGTCCCCTTATAAAGAGGGTGAATATCAAGCAATAATATAGGAGTCCTAGACACGGCTGGGTTACCCACGAACCGCATTAATGAGAATCCTATAATCAGGGGAACACGATCTCCAATTTGGCAAGACGTGTCAAGAAACCGCCTCGCATTATGTGTGGAGCTGGTTAAGAGAAACGGTTCGAATAATCACCGGGCCACGACGTAACGTCATGTTGCCAAAACAAGCTAGCAGATTAGATCCGCGAAAGCATTATTCTCTCTACGGTGGAATGTGGAACTTATTTTGCAGGGTCGAACACTATCCTCGTATTCAACTTCTTCTGTGATGTATTCGGAGAAGGAACCCTCCTTGCAATGCCGAATACAACTGCGTGCCGGACTCATCGTCATTGAAGCCTGGTTCAGGGGCTACTGAGGGAGTCCTGTATTAGGGGGTCTCCGGACAGCCGGACTATATCCATTGGCCGGACTATTAGACTATGAAGATACAAGATTGAAGACTTCGTCTCGTGTCCGGATGGGACTCTACTTGGCGTGGAAGGCGAGCTAGGCAATACGTATATGGATATCTCCTCCTTTGTAACCGACCTTGTGTAACCCTAACCCTCTCCAGTGTCTATATAAACAGGAGGGCTTTAGTCCATAGGACAACAATCACAACATACAATCAAACCGTAGGCTAGCTTCTAGGATTTAGCCTCTCTGATCTTGTGGAAGATCTACTCTTGTAATACCCATATCTTCAATATTAATCAAGCAAGACGTAGGGTTTACCTCCATCAAGAGGGCCCAAACCTGGGTAAAACTTCGTGTCCCTTGCCTCCTGTTACCATCCGGCCTAGACGCACAGTTCGGGACCCCCTACCTGAGATCTGCCGGTTTTGACATCGACAGCTGGTGTTACTAAGGAAGCAGGTGTTGTCTCCCATGGTCGCACTCTACGGACCTATTCCAGCATCCATAATAAGGTATTCAGGGTGGATACTAGTGTGCTAGCACCAGCACCTTCTGCCTAGTTCCATATTCGTAGTCTTGGAGGAAACAAGCACTTCCTTGGACAAAACTATCCAATGATGGTGAAAGGCAATCCAGCTACTATTGGCACAATGTTACTACCATTTATGAGAAGCAATTGTATCTATACTTCGGACATTGCTATGCTTCCCTACCCTGGCTATCACAATATGCGTCCTGATATAGACCTCTTCAGCCTGGATGATGAGTCCTAGATTGGTCTCAATATTGACAATAGCTAGCCCTTCCTGGTGGCTTACTTATGGTTCAAAACAAGCATTTCGAACGTCGAGGAGTTGTTGAGCTGAAGTTCATTTCATTGCTTGTTATTTGTTGTGTGATAAAAAGTTTAGTATTTACTAGCACATATGCCCATGCATTGCAACGAGAGATAAAATAGTATGTGTTTAAAGTCAGTGAGAATTATATGCGCAAGCAAAACCCTATGTGCACACGAAAAAAATAAACGATTAGCTTCTCGGTTTCGCAGCGTGTAGGATTTTAATTTTAATAAATAAATTCTAATAAACAATAAACTTGGAAGGGAAAAAGGGATATGAAAATAAGAATAAAAAGATTAGTAAAACACAGAAAAAAATAATAATTTGCCAGCCCAATATTGGTTGTCCTGTGGGAAACTCACCTATTTCTTGCCCTGTGTGGGAAAAAGAATTCTCCCGAGTGTGTGGGCAGAAAAATACGTGGGCTGGCTTTACTGGGCCATAGCATGCGGCCCACGTACGAAAATTCTTTTTCTAGCAGACAAACATATATAAATTTAGTACCACCTCAGATAGGAAAAAAATTTATTTTCAGCGGTGAACAGATGAAAAAATTGGCGAAACACACCTTGCTTTATTAGTAGGTATAGGTATAGACTAGAATGTTTTGTTGGAAATAATCTATAATCCAACATGTATCCTCATTGTCGTTGTGTGTTGATGTCTTGTTGTATGTAATGAATGGTACATTTGCATATGCATGTGATAAACACAATTTATGAATGGTTTTCGAGTTACTTCTTGGAGTGTTAGTATCGTAGTATAGCCAGCATCCGGTTATATGAAGTTTCCATATCACATAGAGCCAACCTAATAGTGGATTATGCTAGTACAATAGTTAGTCCTAGTAGTAGTATACCATCAGCTAGAGCTAGGTGTCGCACGAAGGCCGTGAAATATGGTGATAGCGTGAGGTGGGCTTGTACGTATGATGTAGGCACATGGATTTCCGTGTTTCCTACTCCTCTTGTCTAAATGTGGAGAAGATTTAGTCAAGTTTCCTCCTTTTTCTGACACATGGGACATCCAGCATCTAGGTCGTGTCATGCAAGAAAATGGAGTGCTAGTTGAAGGTACGTGTTGTGCATCTTGGGTTAAACTGTAAATAGAATCTTACGCTTGTGTAGTAGCGGCCATCAAAGATCTTTATTGGATTTGTTTTTCATCACCATCAAGTCGAGGTTAAGGATGTGCATGTTCAGTGGGTCGTCTTGCTTTTTCATTGACATGTGAGACCGAATGTGAGAAAACAGACGATGACCACACTCCGCGCGCCTGCTGGCTGACTGAGAAGAGAGAGAGGAGGGCTGAGGCCATTTTGTGTTGTACTTTCAAAAAAGGGCCAGTTTTTTCCATTTTCACGAGCATGACTCCAGGAAATTTCGCGGCAATGTGAGTACTACTACTAGTGGTGTACCGTATGGACTAGTGGTGTTCTCTCTATGTAACAAGCACCTCGATAAAATAGTAGGGTGGCGTGGGCCATAACTAGCATTCACGTCTGGCAGTACAACACACGCCACCCACACGAGTCCCATCTGACACCAATTTTCTTGGACTCCGTGCTACATCTATATCTTCTCCATCCTGTTTTCTCTAGCTCATCCATCACGTGATGGCGCGGGGTGGGAGTTTGCCTATAGTCTATTTGGTCAACTGCAGTCCCACTTAATGCAACACAACACGGATTCCCTCTTGAGTGGTATGCTGGACCAACCGTGTGGGGGTGTGACGCGAACACGACAGGCTTTTCCTTTTTTGAGGAACCAACAGGAGTACTACCTTTTTCTTACATAAGGGATGGCGAAAAGACGCAATTCATAGAGGGGCGAGGCTCTTCCTTTTGAACTTGTAACTTTTAAAATTTGGTTCTGCTCCTTGGCTCGACTCATAGATAGAAATAACGATTTTCCCTAGAGTAATGAGAACTTTGGTTCTGGCACTATTCATGCATGGTACGTACGAAAATTATGAAGTTGATGCCGAAGGTAAGAAAATTGCAATATACTAAATGTACATGGAATTGATGGAAAGATAAAGATACATACGGATCCATCTACAGCTTCCTCATGCCCTAGTGTGTCGGGTCACCAACCGACGTGTGAGGAGCAGCGGCGTTGGCGGCGAGCTCAACATGCTTCTGAACAATGACGTCGAAGGTTGGCCTGCGGTCCGAGAAGGCCAGCGTCCTATCATCCTCCCCTTGCACGTAGTAGTCCTTGTGGACAATGTGCATAAACGTGGGTGATTATGTTGATGGTGTCTTGCTGTGCCAGGCACCGCGCGACGAGCACGACCTCGAGGTGGACATCCTCTGGCGCGACGGCAGGTAGTCGTAGGTTAAAGTGCAACTAATCCCTAGGTGGTTTTGGTAATTATTAACAACATATAGCTCGCTGAACTAATGTCCATTCAAGATATTCTTTTCAGAAAGTTCAGTGATTGGCATGGCATGGACTAGAGATGTGGACCCCTCAAAATGCTAAGGACACATATTGGCACAAGCTCAAGACTCTACATTTTCATTTTAGTGATCCAATATCACATTGATTCCATAGGAAAGCCAATACTATTAAAAGGGGATGAGGTGTTGCTTAATGGCTTGCTTGCTCAAAATGCTTAGTGATATGCTGCAAAAGCCCTCAACCATTTTCTCATATCCACATAAGTCACAAACCAAAAGTCAAACTCGTCCCCGCCGATTTGATCTATCCGACACCACCGAATTCACTTGACATAGCCATAGCCAGAAACACTAATCAGTTCGGTCTCACCCATAGGGATCTCGGTCTCACCAATATGGGATTGCAAATCTCTGTTTCCCTTTGTAACGTTTCGATCTAACCGAGATGAGCAATCGGCCCCACTGAGTTCACAATGCAAACTCTCTGTTTCCTCTTTGTAACGTTCCGGTCTCACCAAAATGAGCGATCGGTCCCACCGATTTTGCCTATTAATGAAATCGGTCTCACCGAGTTCATGTGATCGGTCTCACCGAGATTACGTTATGCCCTAACCCTAACACAATCGGTCCCACCGAGTTGATCATGTCAGTCCCACTAAAAAGCCTAACGTTCACATTTTGAACTAAAGCGGTCTGACCGAGTTTCATTATTCGGTCCCACCGAGTTTGGTAAATTGTTTGTAACAGTTAGATTTTGTGTGGAGGCTATATATACCCCTCCACCCTTTCTCCATTCATTGAGAGAGCAATCAGAATGTGCCGACACTTCCACCACTCATTTTCTGAGAGAGAACCACCAAGTCATGTGTTCAGACCAAGACATTCCAATCCAACCACAAGAATCTTGATCTCTAGCCTTCCCCAAGTTGATTTCCACTAAGATCATCTTTCCACCATATCCAAATCTGTGGGAGAGAGTTCAGTGTTGGGGAGACTATCATTTGAAGCACAAGAACAAGGAGTTAACCATGAACATACCATCTATTACCTTTTGGAAAAGTGCTCTCTCCTAGATTGGTTAGGTGTCACTTGGGAGCCTCCGTCAAGATTGTGGAGTTGAACCAAGGAGTTTGTAAGGGCAAGGAGATCACCTACTTAATGAAGATCTAGGAAAGTGAGGCAAGTCCTTTATGGGCGATGGCCATGGTGGGATAGACAAGGTTGCTTCTTCATGGACCATTCGTGGGTAGAGCCCTCCATGGACTCGCGCAACCGATACCCTTCGTGGGTCAAAGTCTCCATCAATGTAGATGTACGATAGCACCACCTATCGGAACCACGCCAAAAATCTCCGTGTGTACATTCCATTTGCTCCCTCTAAACTCCTCCCCTTTACCTTCATATGGAATGATTTACATTCCGCTGTTATACTCTTAGAAATGCATGTGTAGGTTGATTGCTTGACTTGTGATAAGTTGCTAAAATCTACCAAGACTTAAAATTGGGAAAATGCTAGATTTTTATTTGGTCAAGTACTCTAATCACCCCCCTCTAGACATACTTTCGATCCTACAAGTGGTATCAGATCCAGGTTTCCATTTGCCTTGATTTCGATAGCTTTGGTGATCATAGCCTTGGTTTCACAACCTAGGAGAGCATGGCGTCTAGCGAGGGAAATTACCATCGTAGAGGTACTTACTTTGATGGTACTAATTTTGCAAGTTGGCAGCATAAGATCAAAATGCATATTCTTGGCCATAACCCTGCCGTTTGGGCTATTCTGTGTATTGGCTTGCAAGGTGAATTCTTTGATGGGAGAGAACCAAATCGTGAAGCTACCGCGGAAGAATTGAAGATGTTGCAACACAATGCTCAAGATTGCGATATCCTCTTCAACAGATTGTGCCCACAAGAATTCAACAATACCAACCGTCTTGAGAATGCAAAGAAAATTTGGGATACTTGTATTGATATGCATGAAGGTACCGACTCCGTCAAGGAATCCAAATTGGATGTGCTTCAAAGTCAACTTGACAACTTCAAAATGAAGGATGGTGAAGGTGTCGCTGAAATGTACTCTAGGCTTGCTCTCATCACAAATGAGATTGCCGGGTTAGCACTACTAGGAAAAGTCTAATTAGTGGCGCACCTATTTTGGCCATTAATGGTGCACTACAGGTGCGCCACTATCATCACGCCACTAGTAACAATTACTAATGGCGCACCCCTGGTGCGCCATTAGTAAACCAGACAATAGTGGCGCACCAGGCACTGCGCCATTAGTATGTCAAACGGTGCGCCATTACTATGCCTACTAGGGGGCCATATTTACCTTGTGCTCTGGGTTACTAATGGTGCACTACTAAACAATGCACCACTAGTGTGTTTATTGCAGTGCGCCACTAAAGTGCAGTGTGGTGCGCCACTAGTATGAATATTAGGAATTTTTTCTTTTCTGATATTTGCACAGGTTACAAAATATATTACTGCACAGAATATAGACAACACAACATATAAACAGCAGATTCATCGAATACAATAGAAGATTAGTCTCCGAATACTATTCATCATATTAGTCTCCGAATTCAAAAGACCGAACAAAGTTAGAACATTACAAGTCTCGAGACCGCGAGTAGCGAGTTTGTCTTCACATTACAAGTCAATATCGATCATATGAACTACCATCACATAGAAGAGAGTTGTGGTCATCACGATGAGCATCATCGTGATGAAACTGGTCTTCATCCGGTTCCTCCTCGCGCGCGTATCTAGCTTCTGCCTCCGCCCTAGTGGTGTACCCTTTGTAACTGTGACCGCTGAAACGGTGAACCTGTCTCTGACACTCCTCCCAGTCGTCGTAGACTACGGGAACCTTACCCTTGTACACAATATACGACTAGCCAAACAAAATGTTAGTAGCAATTCACAGACAATACATAAGCAATATATAAGTATGCAACAAAAGGATCGGAAGAGAAAAGCAACACATTAATAGCACGATTCTTGGTCCTACTAATAAATAGCATTGATTACATATAAGTTGAACGACTGTCCAAAGCAAAGAGCTAATCGATATTTCAGAACTACATAGCATCACTACTTTCGACTCGACTCAGTGACCGGAGCATGGATGAAGCCGCTGTCTGTCGTGATGGTCTTGAAATCGTGGGCGTTGTCAGCCTGCATTTGTAGCGTTGTTTCTATCTCACTGTTGGACGGTTGATAACTGAGGAAGAACTGCCCCGAGCTACGAAGGACATCTTGATGGATGATTTCCGTAAACTCCGACTGGATGTGAAAGAATTCTTGTCTGATGTTCGTGTCCTGGATTGCCGACAAGCTTGCGGCCCAATCTTTTAGATTATTTGGTAGCAAAAGGTGATTATGGTCCCGTACGATCGCCCGCATGTGATGGAGGGCGTAGTAGGCATCCTTCTGACGGCCAGGTGGCTGCTTGTCGCAGGGGAACGTCGTATTGTGCTTGTCGTAGCTATGAATTGGCATGCTGAAGGTGCCTCCAGATCTGGCGTAGCCGGGGAGAACATCATCAAGAACTTTCTTGATATTTGTGTAGTCTTGCTCCGACTGACGGTCCGAGTCGAAATACGTGGCCATGGAATATTTTGGGCTTAAGAGGATGAGTGTGCAATGTGTGTCACTGCACAAAACACAGAATGTTAGAAAAAAAGGAACGATGGAAATCTAAGAAATCAAATGTTATGGGGTGGTGAGGGGATGACTTACTCAGGAAAGTGAGGCACGAGGAAGTTATCCTTATTTGGGTTTGCCAGAATGACGCCTTCGAGGTATGAACTCACGACTTGTTGGTCCCCAGTGCTGCCCAAGATTTTGGCACGCATGTAGAATGGGTTGACTATCACGATGTGCGGGGTCTTGTCTCTAATTATCCGCATATCCATACTCAGTGAAAATAGTCGAACGAAGGTTTAGTGCAGCGGATGAAGGTTAAACATAGCGAATATGTCATCAAACCGCAGGACGATCATACCCCGATGGCGCTATCAACAAAGCCCTTGCCCTCTGGCACCTTGGCCACGAAAACTGGGTATGCCACATCATTCTCTCGGAGACGCCGCTTCTCCAAAGAAAGAACACTATCATGCAGACTCCGCGTAGCACCGGTTGCAGCATTGAGCAGATTAGTCTGTAGCATCGGCCTACCCGCCACATGCACCCTCCTCGAGATATCCTTAGGTGAAGGTGGCACGTCCTGAGCACGGATCATACTCGGTGCCGGCTGGCTCGCACCCTTGTTACTCTTTGTTTTCTGTCCCATCTTCTTCTGCTGTTGGGGCTGATAATATTTCGCACCTTGGCTATCCGAGGCTCGGTGAAGGCAACAGCTGGAGGCGTCTCCTGATAACTGAACGCCAGACGATGCCTATTGCAACTGGGTTTGTCCGTGGTACCAGCTAGATCGTCTTTTGCAGGGTTGGGTTCTTGAGAAGGAGGCCCCAAGAATTCGTTACCGTACCCATGTTCGTTGAAGTACTTATCGACCCTGGTAAATGTACCGTCGTTGTTGTCGTTTGGATCCTGTGCCATATGCATGTCCGGATCCTGTGCCATATGCGTGTCCGGTATGTCTGGTAGAGTTGCGGGGGTCTTGCCATGGCTTGGCACCGACACGACTGGCGGTGTTGTCTGTGGGGTGGTGTCCCGCGCCCCCAAACAAATCTGGCTCTTCGGCCAAAGCATGGGCCAGCTCATGCAGGCGCTCAGGGTCATCACATCATCTTCGTTGGCCCCATGGGGTCGAAACAGAGGTAATATGTCGTCGAAGCCCGGCAGCACCCGAACTAGTTGAACCCTATAAACGGTGGGTGGCATCTGATTAACGTGGAACACGCGGCTGCTCGGTTGAACGATTCTGCCCTTGGCGACATCGACCAACTTGTCATTCGCAGGAGAGTGCACGGAACATCGGCGGTGCCCTACGAAAACATGTAGGGCATCAGGGATGGCCAGTCAAAGGCAAGGAGATGAAGTCATCGGCTGAGAGGCTTAATTAGTTACCGTGATGGCGTCGAGCTCGGATAATGTCGAGGCACCACCAACGGTGGGCATGCAAGTGACGGAGGGGCCGCTTGCTTCCAAGGTGTCGGCTAGCGTATTCTTCCCACACCCGGGTGCATTAAGCTGCAATGCCGGCGCAGCCACGGGAGACACCAACGCCGCCTCCGCCGGAGACACCAATGGCGCCGCCGGCGCGTTGCGCGAGTTGGTGCCCGTGAAGCTGGGAATCGGGGCAGCCCGTGTTGGCCGCCCGCAATCCACGCCTATAGCCTAGAAACCAAGGTAGGCATAATGGCGGTGATCGTCGCTCCCAGTTGGTCTTGGAGTTGCTCTTCGACGATATCCGGAATCCGCGACACTTGTGCCTTGAGTTGTTGAACCTCGCGCTCCTGGCTTTCCGAGCTGGTCCTTCTCTCCTTTCGCCCAGCGGTATAGTACTCCGACCATTTCGTGGACAAGCCTTTGCCGGCCACATGACCACCTGACGACGGCATACTGAGCTTATCCTTGTTTTTCATTACGTTCAACGCCCTATTTAAAGGGGTGTCGAAAGAGGAGCTCTGAGACGACCCCGTGCTACTGCTTTAAGTGTCCTGTGGAAGGAACGTGAACCATTTAGAAAATTGGCTGCATTAATTAGAATGCAACCATATGGAGCTAATTATGCAGGGGTGTATTCCTTACCAAAAGACGCTTAAGCGCCTTGATCTTCGGATCCATGGTAAGCTCCTTGATTACCGGGTCCACCTTGTACCAGGCCTTGACATAGTTCCTGGTGTGCTTGTCACGGTATTTCTCGAAGAGGGGCGCTAGGCCCTCCTTATCCCATATAGGTTCCGCCACTCTGTAACCACCAGGACCGAGTTTGTGCACCCCTAAGTTCAAGTCCCGCATCTCTTTCCTGCACTAACTTGATTCCACGGTTGCGTCGCTCTCGCACTTGATCTTGAACTCCAGGTAGTCATCTTCACTGATCGAAGGATGTTTCTCCTTGATCTTCTCATAACTATCACCTTTTTCAATCATTCTCTTCACCGCGGCTCTCCAAGTAGCCAGGGTCGTGCTCATCTTCATGATGGCGGCACTGTTCACTTTATTCCCTGCGAGGCTTGTGTTTGCGAAGGCACCGGGGAACTTGTATTGTTCGTGCAGCTTCGTGAAGAGGAGGTTGCGCAAATTCCCTCGGTCACGATGCCTTAGGTTCTCGGTGTTGATCGAGACGGTGCTCCGGAGAATGCACCTGAGCTGTCCCGCGTACCCCTTGACTAATTCTGGGGGCGCCGTTGGATGCCCCTTGGAGGACACTTCAGTAAATTCCTCCTTGACGGTGCCGAGCACGTTCGGGCACCGGTCCTTCCGTTGCCTCTTCGGTTCGCCGCCATCTGTGCATGCGCTGCCATCATCAGTGGTGGCATCCTTGGTGGCTCCATTGGTGGTGTTATCCCTGACGCCACTAGGGGTTGTGTAGTCAGGATCGGTGTCTTCTGTGGCGTCCTCATAGCTGTGAGGTTCTTCCTCCATCTCCTGGGACAGCTCCCAGAATGCCTTGTCCAAACTGCCGGCCTCATCATTGTGGGCCATGTTTTGCTCTAAATAGGAAAGAAGTTTGGTCAAAAGTTGGTTATTTTCAAGGAACAAGATCATGGTCTCATCATTTAGGGTTTGTCGACACCGAGGCATCCTAAAAGCTAAGCTGTTATCATTTAGGGTTTGTCGATGCCGAGGCACCCTAAAAGCCTAAGCTTTCATCATTTAGGTTTTTATCAACACTGAGGCACCCTAAAAGCCAAGGTTTTATCATTGAGGGTTTGTCGACGCTGAGGCACCCTAAATGCTAAGTTAAGTTTTCATCATTTAGGGTTTATCGATGCCGGGGCACCCTAGGTTGACTGATATATATGGGTATCTTCTAATAATATACCCTATCTAGAAAAGGGAAGGAGAATTCTAAGTTGGGCCTAATCACTTAGCTCTATTGCCACCTATGTGTTTAATGCAGCAAGAACAAAGGGGCAGTTGATCCTAGTTAATTAAGTACTAAGATACCCCGGCCCATGCATTGGTCACAAGTACCCCATATGTCCTATTTTTAGCAAAGTCATGCTAAAATTCACGGAAAATTTCAGCATGACCTTTGCTGAAAATAGGGCATATGGAGTACCCGAATTTGCCGGAACGGAAGTTAATCGACATTCCGGCAAACTCAAGGGCCTCTCGAGGTACAGCAGCTGCATCACACATTGACAAAATTCCCAAGTAGTACAGCAGCATCATCACAAGTAGTACCAATGAACATATAGTCCAACACATTCTAAATTTGTTTGTCAAAGTGTTAGTAAGCATCACCCCCACAATGTGCATCCCTTGATTCCCTTCTCACTAGCAAACCACACTAATGCTCTAACTAGTGTACATAATTCATTCACCATGATGACATTTTCTTTTCTTTATACAGAAGCCTGTCACTATAACTGTCTGGTCCTAGCAAAGACATGCATGACACATAACCACTCCCAACCAACCTGCAGAAGTGCAATAACTGAAAAACCTGAAGTTCTCAGCATGAAGAAAAGTATGGGAGGCAAAGCAAGTTGATTGATCACAATATGATATATAAAATTATCAACTGCAGAGCTGAATGCATGCAATTCGGCCTTTCCCAAGCAGTGATGGTAACTAAAAGTATAACAACTAAAAACTCTACTCTACAGTATGTGTCCAATAGTGCCATCATACCAGAACTTGGAGAAATTTTCCCAAGGAATGAGAGAAATTGAAAGTAGCAAGTAAAAACTCTGCTCATCATAACAGAGCTTGGAAAATTTATAGCTCATTTCATACTACATTTGATTAAAAATAGATGCAGGAAGAGAAGAGAAGATGAAGAGAAGAGAACAAGTCCTACTCCTCTTATCCTCTACTCCTCTTGTCCTACACTAAACTAATACAACCAAACAAATTAATTGAAGAAAAACTAATGAAACTATACAAGCACTACAGTCAGATTACACAAAAATACTGATGCAAGCAGTACAGTACACAAAACTTGCAAACTTACAAGCACTATTGTAACTTAATTAAGCTACTGGAGTAAGTGAATCTACTGCACTTAATTAAGCTACTGGAGTACGTAACTCCATGGAGTACTCACTGGAGTACAGCTAAATGTTCAGGAGTACTTCTCTAGCATAAGCAACTGCTGACAACTATCATACTCCAATGAGAAGAGTACTTGTACTCATAGCAGTTCAGAAGTGCAACTACTCTACTGTGCATCGACTGCAAATAAAATTCAGTAAATTTCCACCTAGCAACTAGATAGGGTGGCCACGAAATTCAGTGCATCTACTTCAACTACTCTTCAAGTATATGAATATTGTGAATCCTCTCTCCCCGGAGCACCCCAATGCACACACCCCAAAAAATTCAAAGAATTCAGTAATCTGGAGAGCAGGGTAGGTAACTAGATCGATTTCATGGTGATAACTATACACCTAGCATTTGGGTAACTGATTAGAACTACCTAGGGAGTAAGGTAACTAGTGGAGGAGAGGACAGTTGATAATCCATGCGAATCAATCATAAATTCAAAATACAGTCTTTTTAGGCAACAGTAACATTCGAAATAGAGGAGAGGAGTAGAGGAGGGAGGGAGGGAGGGAGCATTTACATTCGTTGATGAGGCGGTGGTTGGCGTCGCGTCAGAGATGCAGACCGTAGAAGGAGGAGGACTGTAACACCCCGGATATGATTTACCTAATATGTAATCCAACTCTTGCCGTTTTCGGCGTTAAGTTAATTTATTTCCTCGGGTTCGGGTTTTCGTCTCCGTGTGTTGTTTCCGTTGTCATGCATCTCATATCATGTCATCATGTGCATTGCATTTGCATACATGTTCGTCTCATGCATTCGAGCATTTTCCCCGTTGTCCGTTTTGCATTCCAGCGCTCCGTTCTATTCCGGTGGTCATTTCTACCTTTCTTTTGTGTGTGGGGATTAAACATTTTCGGATTGGACCGAGACTTGACAAGCGGCCTTGGTTTACTACTGGTAGACCGCCTGTCAAGTTTCGTACCATTTGGACTTCGTTTGATACTCCAACGGTTAACCGAGGGACCGAGAAGGCCTCGTGTGTGTTGCAGCCCAACACCCCTCCATTTTGGCCCAAAACCCTCTCCATCATCTAGAGCGATCGATCATGATCGTTTGGCCGAAAATCGCACCTCATTTGGACACTCCTAGCTCCCTCTACCTGTATATAAAGATCCCCTCCAAAATTCTCGTTCTCTTCCCCCCAAAACCCTAGTCTACGTATTCCTCCGCGCGCCGGACAACGTCCGCCGGCAGCCGACGTGACCGACCCAGCCACCGCCACCACGTGGTGCTCACCCATTCGCCGCCGCCACCGTGCCCACTTCGCCGCCACCGAGGCCTGCTCGGCCCGAGTCGGGCCCCCGGGCCCAACGCCTCCCGCGCCGCCACCCCGAGCCGCCCCACGCCTCGTGTATTTCTCCCCGCCGCCATTGCTTTCGGCTCCGACAGCCGCCGCCCTCCACCGGCGACTCATCGCCCATCCGCTCCGTCGGCCGCCTCCACGCCGGAGCCGCCCCTCGCCGCTCGGATCTCCATCCCACGCCGCCGTGGTCGTGCACCGGCGACCGGCCTGGCCTCCCCGCCCGTTCCGGACGGCCTCCTCCTTCCCCGGTGAAGCTCCGGCCAACCTCGGTTCTCGCGCCGCTACAGTAAACGTGCCCGGATCCAGATCTGAGGAAACCCTAGGGTTGACTTTGCTCCCGTTTTCAGTATTTTTAGGATATTTCATCATGCTATATCTCCGAGCCCGTCGCTCCATTTTGGGCATATAGCATATCAAAATGTTCATCTCAGAGAGTACATCATTTCATCTCTTTGCATCATTTTCGTTTGAGTTCATCTTGATGCCCGAAATGCTGTTAGAAGAATGCTATTTGAGATAATTGTCAGATCTGCTGCTCCAATTAGATATTTGTCATTTTTGCCATGATTATTGTGTGCATTATACGCCCATGAGCTCTACATGTGTTTTGTTATATGTTTTGCCATCTATCCAGAGGTGGAACCCATGTATTTTTTTGTGATGTGTGTAGTGACTAGCACAAGCTTGCAAAGTGGAGCATTCGTTAATGCTGATGTCAGGGACTTAGCATTTCCACCAAGTCCTTGATCTGTTTATCTCATTATGCCATATGTTCATGTTGTTTCCTAGTGAACCGTGCCTCTTTTGAGGATGATCACTAAGGATGTTTTGTTAATATTGTAGTTCTCTATCCATCCATGTCTTTGTTTGCAATTATGGAACACCCTAGCTTGAGTCAATCGAGCTCTACTTTTGCTATTTTGTGAATCTGGGCAGATTGTCTACTTGTTAGCGATTTTGCCGAGGATGTTGTAGTTGATCCAGGCATGCTATGTTATTGTTCTTGCCATGTCTATCTTGTATGTTGTGTATTCTTGATGGGTGTATGCTTGGATTGTCATGACTTGCTCTGTAGTGAGTGCATCGAGCTCGTAAACATGCCTATTTGATATCTGATTTTGCATGCTCCAGTTTTTCACCAAGTCTGAGAACTGTTTATCTTTTTGCCATGTTCACATGCTTGCAAATGTATTTTCTGATCCCTTTTGGCTCAACGTCACTAAGGGACTTTTGTTAAGCTCTTTGAGTAGCTCCATTCCATGCTTTATTTTGCCATGTTCATGTCCTGTAGCATATAGTTTTCATGCTCCAAAGAGTGCTATCTGATCTGAAATTCCAAACAAGTGTTAATTTCACTAAGTCTGAAATCTGTTTGCCAAATGCGTTTTTGCCATGCTTGTTTGAACCTGTTAATGGATGAATTGGCCATAGCTCAGCGTTCATCTTTTGTTAATCATCATGAATGGATCCCTGTCATGTATTTTGTTGCCATGTTTGGGTGATGTAGCATGTTCATCTTGTTGCATTTAGATGGCTACTTGCTGTATATCGCAGACCGGTGTCATATTTGAATCGCTTGCCATTTCCAAACCGTAACTCCGATTCCGGTGATCTTTATATCCTTTTCAAGCGATTTCATCTCATCTTTCCAGTGGCACACTTGGATTTCCATGTTTAGGCCAGGTTCATTCATTCCTTGTCAAATCTTGCATATGCATCACATATCGCATCCCGCATAGCATACCATGCTTGCATCATATTGCTTGAGCCTTGCACGTGGTTTATTGTGTCCTTGTTGCTTGTTTGTCTTGTTTGGGTAGAGCCAGGAGACGAGTTCGCTAACGAGGAGCCCGTTGAGTTTGCTTTTGAGGATCCAGTCAACTTTGACAACTTTGCAGGCAAGATGATCATACCCTCGAAATCACTACTATCTTTGCTTTGCTAGATGCTCGCTCTTTTTCTATGCCTCTGCTATGATGCCTACCACTTGCTTATCATGCCTCCCAAATTGCCATGTCAAACCTCTAACCCACCATGTCCTAGCAAACCGTTGATTGGCTATGTTACCGCTTTGCTGAGCCCCTCTTATAGCGTTGGTAATTGCAGGTGAAGATTGGAGACCGTTCCTTGTGGGAACATTATTGACTTGTTGGGATATCATTGTATTGCCATGTTATCTTAATGTATCTATATACTTGGTAAAGGGTGGAAGGCTCGGCCTCTCGCCTTTTGTTTTGTTCCACTCTTGCCGCCCTAGTTTCCATCATATCGGTGTTATGTTCCCGGATTTTGCGTTCCTTACGCGGTTGGGTTATAATGGGAACCCCTTGATAGTTCGCCTTGATTAAAGTTTTTCCAGCAATGCCCAACCTTGGTTTTACCATTTTCCACCTAGCCTATTTTTCCCTTGGGTTTCCGGAGCCCGAGGGTAATCTTATTTTAAACCGCCCCGGGCTAGTGCTCCTTTGAGTGTTGGTCCACCTGTCAGCTGCCGGTGGCCACCAGGGGCAACTTTGGGCTGGCCTACCCGTACCTAAGACAATCTGAGTGTGCCCTGAGAACGAGATACGTGCAGCTCCTATCGGGATTTGTCGGCACATTCGGGCGGTGTTGCTGGATTTGTTTTAACTTGTCGAAGTGTCTTGATGAACCGGGATACCGAGTCTGATAAAAATGTCTCGGGAGGACGTCTATTACTTCGTTGACCGTGAGAGCTTGTCATGGGCTAAGTTGGGACTCCTTTGCAGGGATTTGAACTTTCGAAAGCCGTGCCCGTGGTTATGGGTAGATGGGAATTTGTTAATGTCCGTTTGTAGATAACTTGAACCTTAACTTAATTAAAATGAATCAACTGTGTGAGTTACCGTGCTGGTCTCTTCTCGGCGGAGTGAACACGGTGTTGGAGTAATGCTTGCCATAGGTTGTTCTCTAGTTATTCGTTCGCGCTTTGCCTTCTCTTCTCGCTCTCTTTTGCGAACAATATAGCCACCATATATGCTAGTCGCTTGCCGCAGCTCTACATGTTTTACCTTGCCTTACCTATAAGCTTAAATAGTCATGATCGCGAGGGTACGAGATTGCTGAGTCCCTATGGCTCACATATTACTATTAAACCAGATGCAGGGCCTGATGACTCCGTTCCAGATGACGCGCTAGAGCTCAAGTGGGATTTCGACGAGGACTCACACCGTTACTATGTTTCCTTCCCTGATGATCAGTACTGGTGCCCAGTTGGGGCGATCGGGACCGTGTCGCATGTTGGGTTGATCTTTTATTTTGGCGCCGTAGTCGGGCCATGAGTGTTTGGATGATGTAATGCTATTTTTGTACTTTGATTGAAGTGGCGAGTGTAAGCCAACTATGTATCTCCCCTTTTATTATCTATATATTACATGGGATGTTGTGAAGATTGCCTAACTTGCGACATTGCTTTCAATGCGGTTATGCCTCTAAGTCGTGCCTTGACACGTGGGAGATATAGCCGCATCGAGGGCGTTACAAGTTGGTAATCAGAGCCTTCCCCGAACTTAGGAGCCCCCACTGATTTATCATTTTTAGCAGCCTTTGTTGAGTCTAGAAAAATGTTTTGAGTCATTTAGGAATTATATATCGGAGAGTTTAGGAATTCTTTTTACTTCCCAGTCTCCTCATCGCTCTGGTAAGGCATCCTGATGTAAAGTTTTGACTCTTCTCTTCTCAAATTTTGCTAAAAAAAATTTTAGGATCATGCGGGTATCTTGGAATCGTTTCGATGGTTTTGTGACGAGAACATTGTTCTTGGTGCCTCCTGTCTTTAGGGTTGTGGCAGTGTCCCGGGGAGTTGAGCTCCGAGGTGTTGTCGTCATAATGTTATCATTGCAGTTATGGAATACCTGAGTTTAGTACGCCGACATCGAAAATCTCTTTTATGAAGTTCGTTGGTGAGATAACCTCGACGCCACCCAGTACTGGGGCGGGAGTTCGGGAGTATCGCCATAACTTGTATAACGGATGCTTTTCGAAGGTTGAGGTAGATGGTTTCCGAAGTTTTTCTCGGTTATGTGTTGAAGGATGGATACAGCTGTATGAGGGATTTGCTAGATTTGGGTGAGATATTATGCTTCCCCTGTATCCCCAACACCTTATTGCATAACCGGAAAGGTTCGGGATTTTATAGGTGGGAATTCTTGTAGCTCTAGTTCTTCTTCCACGGATATTTGGTTTGAGACTGGGATTTCTTACCAAGTATTCGTTCTTGATCCGTACCTTCTTGATTTATTCCTGTACCTAAATTCTAAGTGGCTTCTCAATTTATGGATATGTGACCATTTCAAGTGGAATGCATTTGTTCATTTTGTTCGGATGTGAAGACTATATGTTGCAATTTTCATTCTGTTGCATTCAGCTTCAATATTTGTCTATCAATGTGCTAATGGATGTCAACCTCTTCAGGATGGCTCCTCCAACGCGCACGACTCCGTATCCTGATCCGCCACCACCTCCACCTCCTCCGGAGGCATGGCAAGCTGTGATGGCCGCAACCAATGCAAACACGCAGTTGATCATGCAAATTCTTCAAGAGCGCAATCAAGCGAACCAAGGCAACCAAGGCAACAACCAGAATCACTTTGCTACACTCAACCAGTTCCTTGCAAATCAGCCAAAGACTTTCAGCAATTGTGTTGAGGCAACTGATGCTGACGATTTGCTAGTGGACTTGTGCAAGCATTTCGAGTGCAGTAACGTCAGGCCTGAGGACTTTGTCATGTTCGCTTCCTTCCAACTCAAAGACCAAGCTGCAGAGTGGTTCCAGCAGTACAAGGATTCCAGAGGAGGCCGTGTGTTTACCTGGGATGAATTCCGTCAAGATTTCGAAGCTCATCATATCCCTCAGAGCGTGGTTGAAAGCAAGCGTGAGGAATTCTGCAACTTGAACCAAGGCTCTTTGTCTGTCTATGACTACAACAAGTTGTTTCAGAAGCTCGCCCGCTTTGCTAAGCAGGACGTCCCTGATGAGAAGATCATGATATATCAGTTCAGAGGTGGTCTCAGAGAAGAAATCCAGCTAGCTCTTGTTCTCTTTGAGCCCTTGAGGTACGATGAGTTCTACAACATGGCATTGAAGCAAGAGGCTGCTCAACTAAGGTGTGATGCTTCCAAGAAGCGAGTCAGAGATGTTACTCCTTCTTCCTCTACTCAAGTGGCCAAGCAGCAGAAGTATTGGCTTCCTCCTCCTCCGTTCCGTCAGCCGTATCAGCAGAAGAGCAAAGGTGGCTGTGGATCTTCCCACCCACACAACCCTGCCTTTCAGAACAAGACTTCATCTCAAGCTCCAAGATCGAGTGCTCCGTATCACCACCCGCTTTCAGAGGTCACGTGGAACAAGTGCCAACAGAAGGGTCACTATGCCAACAAGTGCTTCAATCAGAGGCATCTTCTTCCTCCTCCTGTGAGATCGGCAAGTACAGTTGTGGTCAAGCATAACCCCAAGCACACCAAGGTCAACTTCATGAATGCAGCTTACGCAGAGGATTCGTTAGATGTCATCATGGGTAACCTTCTTGTTAATGATATTCTAGCTAAAGTTCTTTTTGACACTGTTGCATCGCATTTTTTCATCTCGAGACCGTTTACATCTAAGCATGGTTTGGCTTTGCAAGTTTTTCCTAGTCCATTAGCAGTTGTCTCTCCCGGTAAGCGCATGCATGCTAACTCCGTTGCTCCGGATGTTACTATCACTTTGGGTGACTACAAATTTCTATCTTCTCCAATGGTTCTTGGGGACTCGGATAGTGATCTTATTCTCGGAATGGATTGGCTTTCTAAGCACAAGGCTCAGCTTGATTGTGCAGCCAGGCAGATTCAATTGACTCATTCATCTGAGGATGTAATTGTCTTTGCCGCTCATGATGATACCATCCGTCTATTTTCTCTCAATGAGAAGGGTGAACTGGATGTTATCTTGCAGATTCCAGTCGTTTGTGAATATCAAGACGTCTTTCCAGAAGAGCTTCCAGGAATGCCTCCACATCGGCTAGTTGAATTCGTCATCGATCTTGAGCCTGGCACGAAACCTGTGTGCAAGCGTCCTTACAAGCTCGGACCTGAAGAGTTGAAGGAGCTGAAGAAGGAACTCGCTATTCAAGAGCGAATGGGTCTCATCCGACCTAGTTCTTCCCCGTGGGGTTGTGGTGTTCTTTTTGTGAAGAAGAAGGATGGAACGGACCGACTTTGTGTTGATTACCGTCCATTGAACAAGAAGACTATCAAGAAAAAATACCCACTTCCCAACATCAACGAGCTGTTCGAACAACTCAAAGGCGCCCAAGTATTCTCCAAGCTTGATCTCCGTATGGGTAATCATCAGATTCGAATCCGTGAGCAAGATATTCACAAGACGGCTTTCAGGGCAAGCTATGGTTCACATGAATACACTGTCATGTCTTTTGGCCTCGTCAACGCTCCTCTGACTTTCTCTAGCATGATGAACTTCATCTTCAATGCCTACACCAATGACTTCATTTTGGTCTATCTCGACGACATTCTGGTCTTTTCGAAGAACAAGAAAGATCATGCCAAGCACTTGCATTTGGTACTCGATAAGCTGAGGGAACAACAGTTTTACGCCAAGTTCTCCAAGTGCGAATTTTGGCTCGATGATGTTCTTTATCTTGGCCATATCATCTCTGCCAAGGGCATTGCGGTGAATACTGAGAAGGTATCTACAATTGTGAATTGGGAACCACCTCAGAACGTGAAGCAACTCCGTAACTTCCTCGGTCTCGCAAGCTACTATTGAAGATTCGTTGAAAACTTTTCTAAGATCGCGAAGCCTCTCTCAAATCTTCTCGAGAAGCACGTCAAGTACATTTGGTCTCCGGAATGTGACATCGCTTTCAACACTTTGAAAGAGAAATTGGTCACTGCTCTAGTTCTGACTCCGCCTGATGAATCCAAGCCATACGAGATCTTTTGCAATGCCTCTCTCCAAGGTCTCGGCGCAGTGTTGATGCAAGAAAAGAAAGTTGTGGCTTATACCTCTCGCCAGTTGAAGCCCAATGAGAAGAACTACCCCACTCATGACCTCGAGTTGGCAGCAGTTGTGCATGCTCTTTTGACTTGGAGACATCTCTTATTCAGAAGAAAAGTGGCCATCTTCACTGACCACAAGAGTCTCAAGTACATCTTCACTCAGCCTAATCTCAACCTCAGGCAGACTCGATGGGTCGAAATGATTCAAGAGTATAATCCGAGTGTCGAGTATACTCCAGGCAAGGCGAATGTGATTGCTGACGCATTGAGCAGGAAGGCTTATTGCAGCAGTCTGATTCTCAAGCCTTATCAACCCGAGCTTTGTGAAGCTTTCTGCAAACTTAATCTGCAAGTTGTTCCTCAAGGTTTCCTTGCCAACCTTCAAGTCTCTCCTACCTTAGAAGACCAGATTCGCCAAGCCTAGCTTCTTGATGCTATGGTGAAAAAGGCGAAGATTGGGATTGCCAAGAGTCAACCCAGGTACATGTGCTACCGCCTTGATGACAAGGATACTCTCTTCTTCGAGGATCGTATTGTTGTGCCCAAAGGTGACCTTCGTAAAGTGATCACGAACGAGGCTCACAATTCTCTCCTCTCCATCCACCCTGGAAGCATGAAGATGTATCAGGACCTCAAGCAGGCTTATTGGTGGACTCGAATGAAGCGTGAGATTGCTCAGTTCGTAAATGAATGTGATGTCTGCAGAAGAGTGAAGGCAGAACACCTAAGGCCAGCGGGTCTCCTCCAACCTCTTGCCATTCCAGAATGGAAGTTTGACCACATTGAGATGGACTTCGTGACTGGTTTTTGAAAGTCCAAGCGTGGCAATGATGCTATATTCGTTTTCATCGACAAACTCACTAAAGTGGCTCACTTTCTGCCTACCAAAGAGTCAATCACTGCAGCTCAATTGGCGGAGCTCTATACCTCTCGAATTGTCTCTCTGCACGGTATTCCACAAGTGATCTCTTCATACGGTGGCAGCATCTTTACCTCCAAGTTTTGGGATTCTTTTCAAAAGGCCATCGGCACCAACATCCGCTTCAGCACAGCTTTCCATCCTCAAACTAGCGGTCAAGTCGAGCGTGTCAACCAGATTCTTGAAGAGATGCTCATGGCTTGTGTGATCTCCTTCGGCATGAAGTGGGAGGATTGTCTTCCATATGATGAATTCTCCTACAACAACAGTTTTCAAGCAAGTTCAGGCAAGGCCCCATTTGAAATTCTGTATGGCAGGATGTGTCGTACCCCTCTCAACTGGTGTGAAACCGGTGAACGTCAGCTTTTGGGTAATGACTTAATCACAGAGGCACAGGAAATGTGCAAAGTCATTCCAGATAACCTCAAAGTAGCCCAATCCCGCCAGAAGAGCTACTATGATAGTAAGCACCGTGATTTGGCTTTCGAGATCGGAGATCATGTTTACCTCCGCGTCTCTCCAATGGAAGGTACTTGTCACTTCAATATCAAAGGGAAGCTTGCCCCTAGATACGTGGGACCTTTCAAGATTGTCAGCAAGAGAGGCGATCTCGCCTATCAACTCAAGCTTCCTTCAAACTTTGCAAATGTGCATGACGTGTTCCATGTCTCTCAGCTCCGAAAGTGCTTCAAGACTCCTGACCGCACCGTGAGCACCCAATGGCTATCCTTGAAGAGACTGAACGCAAGACTCGCAACAAGTCGAGCAAATTCCTCAAAGTCAAGTGGTCACACCATTCCGACCGTGAAGACACCTGGGAACGCAAGGATCACCTCTGTTCTGAGTACCCGACGTTCTTTTAGTCCTAGATCTCGGGATGAGATCCTTTCGTAGTGGTGCAGTGTTGTAACACCCCGGATATGATTTACCTAATATGTAATCCAACTCTTGCTGTTTCCGGCGTTAAGTTATTTTATTTCCTCGGGTTCGGGTTTTCGTCTCCGTGTGTTGTTGTCATTGTCATGCATCTCATATCATGTCATCATGTGCATTGCATTTGCATACGTGTTCGTCTCATGCATTCGAGCATTCTCCCCGTTGTCCGTTTTGCATTCCGGCGCTCCGTTCTCCTCCGGTGGTCATTTCTACCTTTCTTTTGTGTGTGGGGATTAAACATTTCCGGATTGGACTGAGACATGCCAAGTGGCCTTGGTTTACTACCGGTAGACCGCCTGTCAAGTTTCGTACCATTTGGACTTCGTTTGATACTCCAACGGTTAACCGAGGGACCGAGAAGGCCTGGTGTGTGTTGCAGCCCAACACCCCTCCATTTTGGCCCAAAAACCCACCAAAACCCTCTCCATCATCTAGAGAATTCGATCACGATCGCTTGGCCGAAAACCGCACCTCATTTGGACACTCCTAGCTCCCTCTACCTCTATATAAAGATCCCCTCCAAAATTCCCGTTCTCCTCCCCCCGAAACCCTAGTCTTCGTCTTCCTCCGCGCACAGGACAACGTCCGCCGGCAGCGGACGTGTCCGACCCAGCCACCGCGGCCACATGGCGCTCACCCATTCGCCGCCGCCACCGTTCCCACTTCGCCACCACCAAGACCCGCTCGGCCCGAGTCGGGCCCCCGGGCCCAACGCCTCCCGCGCCGCCACCCCGAGCCGCCTTGCGCCTCGAGCCTTTCTCCCCGCCGCCATCGCCTTCGGCTCCGGCAGCCGCCGCCATCTGCCGGCGACTCGTCGCCCATCCGCTCCGTCGGCCGCCTCCGCGCCGGAGCCGCTCCTCGCCACCCGGATCTCCGTCCCGCGCCGCCGTGGTCGTGCACCGGCGACCGGCCTTGCCTCCCCGCCCGTTCCGCCAGCCTCCTCCTTCCCCGACGAAGCTCCGGCCAACCTCGGTTCTCGCACCGCTACAGTAAACGTGCCCGGATCCAGATCTGAGGAAACCCTAGGGTTGACTTTGCTCCCGTTTTTAGTATTTTTAGCATATTTCATCATGCTATATCTCTGCATCCGTAGCTCCGTTTTAGGGCATATAGCATATCAAAATGTTCATCTCAGAGAGTACATCATTTCATCTCATTGCATCATTTTCATTTGAGTTCATCTTGATGCCCAAAATGCTGTTAGAAGAATGCTATTTGAGATAATTGTCAGATTTGCTACTCCAATTAGATATTTGTCATTTTTGCCATGATTATTGTGTGCATTATATGCCCATGAGCTCTACATGTGTTTTGTTATATGTTTTGCCATCTATCCAGAGGTGCAACCCAAGTATTTTTTTGTGATGTGTGTGGTGACTAGCACAAGGTTGCAAAGTGGAGCATTCGTTAATGCTTATTTCAGGGACTTAGCATTTCCACTAAGTCCTTGATCTATTTATCTCATTATGCCATATGTTCATGTTGTTTCCTATTGAACCGTGCCTCTTTTGAGGATGATCAGTAAGGATGTTTTGTTAGTCTTGTAGTGCTCTATCCATCCATTTCTTTGTTTGCAATTACGGAGCACCCTAGCTTGAGTCAATCGAGCTCTACTTTTGCTATTTTGTGAATCTGGGCAGATTGTCTACTTGTTAGCGATTTTGCCGAGGATGTTGTAGTTGATCCATGCATGCTATGTTATTGTTCTTGCCATGTATAGCTTGTATTTTGTGTATTCTTGATGGGTGTATGATTGGATTGTCATGACTGGCTCTGTAGTGAGTGCATCGAGCTCGTAAACATGCCTACTTGATATCTGATTTTGCATGCTCCAGTTTTTCACTAAGTCTGAGAACTGTTTATGTTTTTGCCATGTTCACATGCTTGCAAATGTATTTTCTGATCCCTTTTGGCTCAAGGTCACTAAGGGACTTTTGTTAAGCTCTTTGGGTAGCTCCATGCCATGCTTTACTTTTCCAGGTTCAGGTTCTGTAGCATATAGTTTTCATGCTCCAAAGAGTGCTATATGATCTGAAATTCCAGACAAGTGTTGATTTTCACAAAGTGTGAAATCTGTTTGCCAAATACATTTTTTGCCATGCTTGTTTGAACCTGTTAATGGATGAATTGGCCGTAGCTCAGTGTTCATCTTTTGTTAAGCATCATGAATGGATCCCTGCCATGTATTTTGTTGCCATGTTTGGGTGCTGTAGCATGTTCATCTTGTTGCATTTAGATGGCTACTTGCTGTAAATCACAGACCAGTGTCATTTGAATTGCTTGCCATTTCCAAACCATAACTCCGATTCCGGTAATCTTTATATCGTTTTCAAGCGATTTCATCTCATATTTCCAATCATTCCTTGTCAAATCTTGCATATGCATCACATATCGCATCCCGCATAGCATACCATGCTTGCATCATATTGCTTGAGCCTTGCACGTGGTTGATCGTGTCCTTGTTGCTTGTTTGTCTTGTTTGGGTAGAGCTGGGAGACGAGTTCTCTAATGAGGAGCCCATTGAGTTTGCTTTCGAGGATCTAGTCAACTCTGAAAACTTTGGAGGCAAGATGATCATACCCTCGAAATCACTACTATCTCTGCTTTGCTAGATGCCCGCTCTTTTGCTATGCCTATGCTATGATGCCTACCACTTGCTTATCATGCCTCCCAAATTGCCATGTCAAACCTCTAGCCCACCACGTCCTACCAAACCGTTGATTGGCTATGTTACCGCTTTGCTCAGCCCCTCTTATGGCGTTGCTAGTTGCAGGTGAAGATTGGAGACCGTTCCTTGTGGGAACATTATTGACTTGTTGGGATATCATTATATTGACATGTTATCTTAATGCATCTATATACGTGGTAAAGGTTGGAAGGCCTGGCCTCTCGCCTGGTGTTTTGTTCCACTCTTACCGCCCTAGTTTCCGTCATATCAATGTTATGTTCCCGGATTTTGCGTTCCTTATGCGGTTGGGTTATAATGGGAACCCCTTGATAGTAATGCTTGCTGTAGGTTGTTCTCTAGTTATTCGTTCGCGCTTTGCCTTCTCTTCTTGCACTCTTTTGCGAACAAGATGGCCACCATATATGCTAGTCGCTTGCCGCAGCTCCACATGTTCTACCTTGCCTTACCTATAAGCTTAAATAGTCTTGATCGCGAGGGTACGATATTGCTGAGTCCCTGTGGCTCACAGATTACTATTAAACCAGATGCAGGGCCTGATGACTCCGTTCCAGATGACGCGCTAGAGCTCAAGTGGGAGTTCGACGACGAGTCACGCCGTTACTATGTTTCCTTCCCTGATGATCTATAGTGGTGCCCAGTTGGGGCGATCGGGACCGTGTCGCATGTTGGGTTGATCTTTTATTTTGGCGCCGTAGTCGGGCCATGAGTGTTTGGATGATGTAATGCTATTTTTGTACTTTGATTGACGTGGCGAGTGTAAGCCAACTATGTATCTCCCCTTTTTTATCTATATATTACATGGGATGTTGTGAACATTGCCTAACTTGCGACATTGCTTTCAATGCGGTTATGCCTCTAAGTCGTGCCTCGACACGTGGGAGATATAGCCGCATCGAGGGCGTTACAAGGACGCTGGTCGTGGTTGTGGTCGTGGTCGTGGGTTGGCCTCGTGGCGTCGCATCGGCCGTTGAGGGAGATGAGCGACAGATCGAGCGTTTGTTGTCAGCCGTCGATGGACTGTGAGTAGCCCCGCCGAAGTCTCCACCTCCGGGCTCCGGCTTCCTCGTCACGGCGGCGGAACCAGGTGTAGCTGCCGGTGGGGTGGGGTGGGTGGGGCGGCTTCGGCGAATGGGGTTGGGACGCGACGCGACCTAGCCTAACCTAGGTTGGAGCGGGGGAGGGTGCGGGGGGTCGTCGGCGGTGAGGGGATCTGGTGAGGGGGGAAAATGGCGATCGAAATCGAGATGTGGAGGGGATCTGGCGCGGGGGGGCTAGGGGGAAAGGGACAGAGGGGGTGCATCTAATAGCAATGGCGCACCATAGAGGGGTGCGTCATAAGTACATCCATAGCAATGGCGCACCACCGAGGGGTGCGCCATAAGTAACTTTTTTTTGTTTCATCTAATAGCAATGGTGCACCACCGAGGGGTGCGCCATAAGTATATCCACAGCAATGGCGCACCACCGAGGGGTGCGCCATAAGTAACTTTTTTTAGTTTCATCTAATAATTTTTTAGTAAACGACAATCAAATTTAAAAAAAATTATGAATGTGAAAAAAATATCATCAAATTTGTTATTTGAAAATATTTATAAATATGAAAAAATATCATTAAATTTGTTATTTGAAAATATCATCAAATTTATTATTTGAAAATATTTGAAAAAATATCATAAAATTGGTATACCAATGGTACACCTCCTAGGGGTACGCCATAAGTACACTGATAGCAATGGCGCACATTCTCCTGGTGCGCCATTTAGTAAATTTTTTTAGTTGCATCTAATAATTTTTTAGAAAATGTCAATCAAATTTGAAAAAATTATGATTGTGAAAAAATATGATCAAATTTGTTATTTCAAAATATTTATGAATGTGAGAAAATATCATCAATATTTTTTTTGGATTTTTAGTTGCTTTCATTTGTGAATTGGTAAAACATTTATGAATATGAAAAAATATCATCAAATTTGAAAAAATATTCATGTATTCAGAAAGTGCCCATGAAATTTAAAAATATTCATGAGTTCAAAAAATATTAACAAATTCAATACTTTTTGTGGGTTAGAAATATCATTTCAATATGTCGAAATACAATTGAGAAATGAAGACTGCGATTTAAATACAATCGATCTTAGCTAGCTATCTTTTCACAATCTTCTTGCCCTTCTTTTTTGCAAATGGAGTTCTTCTGTTGAACGGATGTCCTTTAGGTAGGGTGGTCCTGCTTCTTCTTGTGGTGTATGGCACTTCATCGTCGTCGTCATGTTCCATCTTCCGGACGCCGTACTTGTCGAAGTCTTGCTCGTTGTCGAACTCTTCCTTTTGATGGGTCGGTAATGAAGAAGCATTGGTCCACTTGGGGAGCCAGTACCCATGGCTCATTTTTTGCGGTGACGTTTGTGCCCGCAGTCTTGTATTTGGCTTCGGGTATAACCATGGTGGTGAAATACCGGTCTTCTTTTAGGACGCTCTTGGCCCATCTGACACGGAACATCGGGAGCTTCTTTCCATCGTAGCTCAGCTCCCAGATCTCCTCAATCCTTCTGTAGTATATGTCGTTGTCGTTACTGGTGTAGGATTCCATCGTTACCCTGGAGTTCTGATAACCATCGCTCTTCACGTCCTTTCCCTCGGTGTAGAATGTGTAGCCGTTGATATCGTACGCCTCATAGGTCATCAGGTTGTGCTCGGCGCCCTGTGACAAGACGAATATGAGTTTTTCTTCTGTGGAAGAATCCTCATGTAAAGGGTAGGACAGATGCTTCTCCTTGAACCAACACGTGAAACATGAGTTGTGCTCTTTGATTATATCTTCGTCCGTCCTCTATTGGCCTCGGTCATTGTATGTCTTCTCAATAAAGGTTTTGTGCTGTACCACCCAAGGATCGACCACGTCTATGTGTTGTAGCGCGACTAGGTTTGCTCTTTCAAAGTCTGCGAGTCGACCCTCGAAGTCGACATGCATTTTGCGGTGACCATCATGGTGACCCCATCCAGCGAGCCTGTCGAGGTGCCTATTGACGGGCAGACCAACGGGGTTCTCGATGCCTAGATAATTCATGTAGTAGGAGATGCACTCTTCGGTTAGAAAGCCCCTGGCTATGCTTCCCTCTAGACGTGACATGTTGCGAAGGTATCCTTTGATGACACCATTCATCCTTTTGAATGGCATCATGCTGTGCAGGAACGTCGGCCCGAGTTGGATGATATCCTCCATGATATGGACTAGCAGATGCACCATAACATCAAAGAATGTGGGCGGGAAGTACATCTCAAGCTCGCATAGTATCACCACGATATCTTCCTGTAGCCTTAGGAGTTGCCTCACACCAACCGACTTCCAAGAGATGACGTCGAAAAAGTTGCGTAGGCCAAATAGCGTTTCACGGACGTGCGCTTCCATGATCCCATAGATTGCAACTGGAAGTATCCGCATCATCAGCACGTGACAGTCGTGAGACTTCATCCCGCTGAACTTCTGCTTCGCTGAGTCTAGGTATGTGCTTATCTTCCCCACATAACCGTAAGGAAGTTTTACTCCTACGGGGCAGGTGAAAAACTGCTCAATCTCCTCCTGACTTAGAGTGAAGCATGCGGGAGGGTAGTCATTTCCGGTCTTCTTGGGCCTTTTTTCCTTTGCGACGACTTTCCGTGTCCTGCTTCGCCTCATCATCATTAGCATGAAGCTCCTCCCTGATGCCCATTGATTTCAAGTCTGCCCTTGCTTTCGGCCCATCTCTGGTCCTCTCTAGCATGTTGAGCAGGGTACCAAGCAGACTCTCGCACACGTTCTTCGTGATATGCATGACATCATGGCTGTGAGGCACCCGGTGGATCTTCTAGTACGGCAAGTCCCAGAAAACAGACTATTACTCCAGTCATCGACCGCTATCCAACATGCATTTAGAGTAATAAGTTAAAAACAGAGTAACGCCTTAAGCAAGATGACATGATGTAGAGAGATAAATTCATGCAATATGAAATAAACCCCATTTTGTTTCATAAACTCACAATTCATCGGTCTCAACAAACACACCGCAAAAATAAGATTACATCGAATAGATCTCCACAAGAGAGGGGGAGAACTTTGTATTGAGATCCAAAAAGAGAGAAGAAGCCATCTAGCTACTAACTATGGACCCGGAGGTCTGAGGTAAACTACGCACACTTCATTGGAGAGGCTATGATTATGTAGCAGCCCTCCGTGATAAAGGCCCTCTCCGGCGGAGCTCCGGAACAGGCCCCAAGATGGGATCTAGTGGATACAGAAAGTTGCGGCGGTGGAATTAGGTTTTTGGCTCCTGTTCTGATCGTTTGGGGGTACGTAGGTATATATAGGAGGAAGGAGTACGTCGGCGGAGCTCCGAGGGGGCCACGAGGCAGGGGGGTGCGCCCCCAATGTTCGGTGAGAAAATCATGTTCCGTTTGGACTCCGTTTGATATTCCGTTTCTTCGAAACACTGAAATAGGAAAAAATAGCAATTCTGGGCTGGGCCTCCGGTTAACAGGTTAGTCCCAAAAATAATATAAAAGTGGAAAATAAAGCCCAATATAGTCTAAAACAGTAGATAATATAGCATGGAGCAATCAAAAATTATAGATACGTTGGAGACGTTTCAAACCCGCCTTGCAATGCCGAAGACAATCTGTGCGCCGGACATATCGCCATTGAAGCCTGGTTCAGGGGCTACTGAGGGAGTCCTGGATTAGGGGGTATCCGGATAGCCGGATTCTATCCTTTGGCCGGACTGTTGGACTATGAAGATACAAGATTGAAGACTTCGTCCCGTGTCCGGATGGGACTCTCCTTGGGGTGGAAGGCAAGCTTGGCAATGCGGATATATAGATCTCCTTCCTTGTAACCGACTCTGTGTAACCCTAGCCCCATCCGGTGTCTATATAAACCGGAGGGTTTTAGTCCATAGGACAACATACAATCATACCATAGGCTAGCTTCTAGGGTTTAGCCTCTCAGATCTCGTGCTAGATCAACTCTTGTAGTACTCATTTTATCAAGAATAATCAAGCAGGACATAGGGTTTGACCTCCATCAAGAGGGCCCGAACCTGGGTAAAACATCATGTCCCCTGCCTCCTGTTACCATCCGCCTTAGATGCACAGTTCAGGACCCCCTACCCGAGATCCGCCGGTTTTGACACCCGATAGTATGATAGCTCAACAAAAGAAACTAAGTGGGTGAGCATCCAACTTGCTTGCTCACGAAGACCTGGGGCATCTCAAGATGGCCATTGTTGGAATATACAAGCCAAGATCTATAATGAAAAATTCCCACTAGTATATGAAAGTGACAAAACAAGAGACTCTCTATCATAAAGATCATGGTGCTACTTTGAAGCACAAGTGTGGAAAAAGGATAGTAGCATCGTCCCTTTTTTCTTATTTTTATTTTTATTTTTTGGTCCTTTATTTTTTATTTGGCCTTTCTCCCTTTTTTATTTGGGACAATGCTCTATTAATGATGATCATCACACTTCTATTTATTTAAAACTCAATGATTACAACTTGATACTAGAAAAAAATATGACTTTATTTGAATGCCTTTGGCGGTGTACTGGGAAGGGCAATGAATCAAGAGCGACATGTATGATAAATTATGCATGGTGTCTTTGCCACAAATACGATGTCAACTACATGATCATGCAAAGCAATATGACAATAATGAAGCGTGTCATGAATGAAAATGGTGGAAAGTTGCATGGCAATATATCTCGGAATGGCTATGGAAATGCCATAATAGGTAGGTATGGTGGCTGTTTTGAGGAAGATATAAGGAGGTTTATGTGTGATAGAGCGTATCATATCACAGGGTTTGGATGCACCGGCAAAGTTTGCACCAACTTTCAAGGTGAGAAAGGGCAATGAGCGGTACCAAAGAGGCTAGCAATGATGGAAGGGTGAGAGTGCGTATAATCCATGGAATCAACATTAGTCATAAAGAACTCACATACTTATTGCAAAAATCTACAAGTCATCAAAAACCAAGCATTAAGCGCATGTTCTTGAGGGATAGATTGGTAGGAAAAGGCCATCGCTCATCCCTGACCACCACTCATAAGGAAGACAATCACATAACACCTCATGTTTCAAATTTGTTACACAACGGTCACCATACGTGCATGCTATGGGACTTGCAATCTTCAACACAAGTATTTCTCAAATTCACAACTACTCAACTAGGACACTCTAATATCACCTTCCTCATATCTCAAAACAATTATCAAGTATGAAACTTCTCATAGTATTCAATGCACTTTCTATGATAGTTTTTATTATACCCATCTTGGATGCCTATCATATTAGGAATAATTTTATAACCAAATCAAATTACCATGCTGTTCTAAAGGACTCTCAAAATAATATAAGTGAAGCATGAGAGATCAATAATTTCTATAAAATAAAACCACCACCGTGCTCTAAAAGTTATAAGTGAAGCAGTAGAGTATTCTAATAAATTCCAATTCATGTGTGTCTCTCCCAAAAGGTGTGTACAGCAAGGATGATTGTGGTAAACTAAAAAACAATGACTCAAATCATGCAAGACGCTCCAAGCAAAACACATATCATGTGGTGAATAAAAATATATCCTCAAGTAAAGTTGCCGATAGAAGAAGACGAAAGATGGGATACCATTCGGGGCATCCCCAAGCTTAGGCTCTTGCCACTCCTTGTTTTATAATCCATCAAATCTTTACCCAAAACTTGAAAACTTCACAACACAAAACTTAAACAAAAAATCTCATGAGCTCCGTTAGTAAAAGAAAACAAACCACCACTTAAGGTACTATAATTAACTCATTCTTTATTTATATTGGTGTTAAACCTACTGTATTCCAACTTCTCTACGGTTCATAACCTCCGATACTATCCATAGATTCATCAAAATAAGCAAACAACACACGAAAACAGAATCTGTCAAAAACAGAACAGTCTATAGTAATCTGTAGGTTTTTGAATACTTCTGTAAACCCAAAAATTCTGAAATGAATTGGTGGCCGTAAGGAATTTGTCTAATAATCATATTAAGAAATAATCAACCTAATTGCACTTTCCAGTAAAAAAGGAAGAAAATCTCGTGATCGCTGAAGTTTCTGTTTTTTACAGCAAGATCGCTAAAACTTGCCCCAAGTCTTCCCAAAGGTTCTACTTGGCACAAACACTAATTAAAAGCATAAAACCACATATAAACATAGGCTAGATGATTTATTTATTACTAAAAAGAACCAAAAAGCAAGAAACAAAAATAAAATTGGGTTGCCTCCCAACAAGCGCTATCGTTTAACGCCCCTAGCTAGGCATTGAGATTTCAATGATGCTCACATGAAAGACCAGAATTGAAGCACAAAGAGAGCATAGTAAAACATGGGAAAAATACATACAAGTCTAACATACTTCCTATGCATAGGCATCTTATAGGCAAACAAATTATCAAGACAAGGAAGTAGTAACATATGCAAGGAAGCGGAAAGAAACAATAACAATCTCAACATAATGAGCGGTAATTTAGTAACATGAAGATTTCTACAATCATACTTTCCTCTATCAAAGTAATTACATGTGGGATCATAAGCAAACTCAACAAAATAGCTATCACATAAAATATTTTCAAAAGGATCCACATGCATGCAAAGTTGACACTCTTCCAAAATAGTGGGATTAACATAAACTAAAGTCATGCCCTCTCCAAACCCACTTTTATAAAAAAATTCATAAGATTGAACATTCTCAAAATATGTGGGATCTAAAGTTGACACTATTCCAAACCCAAATAATATTTAAAACACTGTTATCAATCTCATATTCATCATGGGTGAAAGCACAAGTACTCCCTATGTGGTTTTGGTAATTAATGTCAACATATCTCTTGTTGGACTAACATTTTTATCTAGTATGTTTTAGATAAGTTCAACAGTGAAGTAGCATGGACTAGGGTATGTGAAACCCCTTCAAGATGCTACGGACAAAGGATTGGCTCAAGCTCAAAGCTTAAGACTCTACATTTTCCATTTTAGTGATCCAAGATCACATTGAGTCTCTAGGAAAATCCAATACTATCGAGGAGGGATGAGGTGTTGCTTAATGAGGTTCTTGCTCAAAATGCTTAGTGATATGCTACAAAACCCTCAACCACTTTCTCACATCCACATATGACCTAAACCAAAAGTCAAACTCGGCCCCATCGATTCCTTCTATCCGGCGCCACCGAGTTTCAAATGCCATAGCCACTGCCACAAACCCTAGGCAAATCGGTCTCACCGATAGGGATCTCGGTGTCACCGAGATGGCATTGCAAATTCTCTGTTGCCTACTACAATACTTTCGGTCTCACTGAAACTTGCGATCGGACCCACCGAAACTGCAATGTAAACTCTCTAGTTCCCTTTTGTAACATTTCGGTCTCACCGAAATGAACGATCGGTCCCACCGAGTTTACCTGACCAACTCTCTGGTTAGCTTATTACCAAAATCTGTCTCATCGAGTTTGTGTGATCGGTATCACCGAGATTACGTTATGCCCTAACCCTAATCATATCGGTCCTACCGAGTTGCATGTCGGTCCCACCGAAAACCCTAACGGTCACTAGCTTTGCTGAATCAATCCGACCGAGTTTAACAAGTCGGTCCCACCGATTTTGGAAAGTTATGTGTAACGGTTAGATTTTGTTTGGAGGCTATATATACCCCTCCACCTCCTCTTCATTCGTGGAGAGAGCTATCAAAACAAACCTACACTTCCAACCTATATTTTCTGAGAGAGAACCACCTACACTTGTGTTGAGACCAAGATATTCCATTCCTACCATATGAATCTTGATCTCTAGCCTTCCCCAAGTTGCTTTCCACTCAAATCTTCTTTCCACAAAACCCATATCCTGTGAGAGAGGGTTGGGTGTTGGGGAGACTATCATTTGAAGCACAAGAGCAAGGAGTTCATCATCAACGCACCATATGTTAATTCTTGGAGAGTGGTGTCTCCTAGATTGGCTAGGTGTCACTTGGGAGCCTCCGACAAGATTGTGGAGTTGAACCAAGGAGTTTGTAAGGGCAAGGAGATCGCCTACTTCGTGACAATCTGGCGCTAGTGAGACAAGTCCTTCGTGGGCAATGGCCACTGTGGGATAGACAAGGTTGCTTCTTCGTGGACCCTTCATGGGTGGAGCCCTCCGTGGACTCACGCAACTATTACCCTTCATGGGTTGAAGTCTCCATCAACATGGATGTATGATAGCACCACATATCAGAACCACGACAAAAACATCCGTGTCTCCAATTGCGTTTGAATCTTCCAAACCCTTCTCTTTACATTCTTGCAAGTTGCATGCTTTACTTTCCGCTGCTCATATACTCCTTGCATTCTTGCTTAATATGTATTGTGTTTGTTAAAATTGTGCCTAAACTCCACTTCAACCTAAAGAATTTAAAAAGTGCTACTTTTAGCACTTACTGTCTAATCACCCCCCTCTAGACACCTCTTGTTGATCCTTTCAATTGGTATCAGAGCATTGGTCTCCATTGCCTTGGTTTAAACACCATTGGAGGAAGATGGATGAGTCTACTTTGGGGAGTCTTAGACGTAGAGTGCCTATTCTTGATGGAGAATATTTTCATGAGTGGAAAAATGAAATGCATGAGATTTTCAATGAATATCATTTGAGCAAGTATATTGCTAGATCTTGTGCACCTCATGTTGATCCCATGCATCCTACCCTTGATGAGTCAATTGACATAATTCGCAATCTTAGAACTGTTAATATTATCACTAGAGGCTTGCCTAGAAACTTGATTGGATGTTTGCCTAGTCTTAAGTGTGCCTACACCATATGGAAATTTCTTGAGGAACTCTTTCCAAATTATTCCTTGAAAGATCTAGATGAAATTCTCCATAAATCCATTGCCTTGATTAAGATGAATTCCAATGATCCCAATTTTGGTGACTGCTTATTTGAACTTACTAATCTTACGAGTGCCAAAGTAGATGTTGCAACCATTAGCAATATCATTTCCAGAGCTATTAGAATTCATAAAGATAACTATAGAAATGATCATTTATCTAATGAATTACCCTCTCTAGGAATTGATCAATCACAAGATGATGTTGAACATGGATACTCTGATGAGGATGATGATGATAGTGGCTACATGGCCGGAGGAACGGAATGGGTTCTCGATAGTGGATGTACTGATCATATGATCGAAGATAAAGATATGTTCCGTGAGCTTGGTGAAAATCACGGCCCTTGAAAATATGTCACCTTTGGTGATAACTCAAAGGGTAAGGTGGTTGGCCTCGTTAAGGTGGCCATCTCACATGATAGCTCCATACAAAATGTCATGCTTGTTGAATCTCTTAGGTACAACTTACTTTCAGCATCTATACTTGCTGACTTCGGTTTCAATGTTCTATTTACTGAAGTAGATTGCCAAGTGTTTCGTAGAGACAATCGTAAAATGGTCTTTACCGGAATACGTAGACGTGATCTTTACATTGTTGATTTCACTAAAAAGGCTCAACCTAGAACCTGCTTAATTGCTAAATCTTCTAAAGGTTGGTTATGGCATAGGCGATTAGGTCATGTTGGTATGCAAAACCTTGACAAGCTTATTAAAGGTGATCATATCCTTGGAGTAAAAGATGTTATATTTTACAAGGATAGACTTTGTAGTGCTTGTCAGGAAGGGAAACAAGTTGGAGGAAGTCATCGTGCAAAGAAAATCATGACCACAAGAAGACCACTCGAGCTACTTCACATGGATCTCTTTGGTCCAAATACCTACAAGAGTCTCGGTGGTAACTAATTTGGACTAGTAATAGTTGATGATTTTTCAATATTTATGTAGGTATTCTTTCTTGATGACAAATCATAGGTCCAAAAGATCATCAAAAACTTCGCTAGGAAGGCCCAAAATCAATTTGATGTGGAGATCAAGAAGGTTCGAAGCGACAATGGAACGGAGTTCAAGAACGCAAAAGTGGATACCTTTCTTGACGAACAAGGGATTTCACATGAGTTCTCGGCTACGTACACACCTCAACAAAATGGAGTAGTTGAGAGGAAGAACCGGACTCTTATTGAGATGGCAAGAACAATGCTTGATGAGTACAAGACGCCAAAACACTTTTGGGCGGAAGCGGTTGAGACAGCTTGTCATGCAACAAATCGCTTGCATCTTCACAAGCTACTCGGCAAGACGGCATACGAGCTCCTCACTGGTAAAAAATCACAAGTTGGATAATTTCGAGTATTCGGCTCAAAGTGCTACATTCTTGATAAGCATCGTCGTTCTAAATTTGCTCCTAAGTCTCATGAAGGTTTTCTACTTGGTTATGGCTCAAACTCTCACACATACCGTGTCCACAATAAGTTCACCTGAAAGGTTGAAGAGACGGTAGATGTGAAGTTTGATGAATCTAACGGCTCGCAAGTAGAACAGTTGCCAATTGATGTAGGAGACAAAGACCCTTCAGAAGCAATCCAAGACTTGTCTATTGGCAAGATTCATCCAACGGAGGTGAAGGAGAGTACTTCGTCCGTCCAAGCACGACAAGGTGAACCAAGAGTTGATAGGGAAGCATCCACCAGTGGGAAACATCAAGATGAAGAAAACGAGGAAGTGCATCAAGAGGAACGCCAGCAACTTCCTTCTCCACCACGACAATAGAATGACAATGTCAACAATGAAGAAGGCCAAGAAGAAGAACAAGATGAAGAAGATGATCAACCAAGATCCAAGCAAAAGCTTTCACGAGTTCGAGCAAGAATTGCTAAAGATCATCCCGTCGAGAAAATCTACAATGATATCCAAACCGAGAGAATCACTCGCCCAAAAACTCGTTTAGCTAACTTTTGTGAACATTACTCATTCATCTCTCGCATTGAACCTCTGAAGGTTGAAGAAGCATTGGAAGAACCAGATTCGATAAACGCTATGCATGAAGAGCTACACAACTTTGAGAGATCAATTGTGGACATTGGTTGAAAATCCCGACAACAACCATAACATCATTGGTACCAAATGGGTGTTTCGCAACAAGCAAGATGAAGATGGACTATGGTGAGACATATGCCCCCGTTGCTAGACTTGAGTCCATTCGCATCTTACTTTCCGATGCTAATCATCATGATATCACCTTGTACCAAATGGACATTAAAAGTGCTTTTTTGAATGGTGAAATAGAGGAGGAAGTTTATGTTAAGCAACCTCCCGGATTTGTCAATCCTAAGAAACCTAATCATGTTTACAAACTTCACAAAGCTCTTTATGGTCTTAAACAAGCTCCTAGAGCATGGTATAAATGCTTGCCCAAGTTTGTTATTGAAAAAGGCTTTAAAATTGGAAAAAATAGATTCTACTCTTTTTACTAAAAGGGTTAATGGAGAAATTTTTTATGCCAAATTTATGTCGATGATATTATATTTGGATCAACTAACCCTCATTTTAGTGAAAAGTTTGGAAAGCTAATGTCGGAGAAGTTTGAGATGTTGATGATGAGTGAACTCAAATTTTTTCTCGGTTTGCAAATCTAGCAAACTAAGGAAGGCACCTTTGTATCTCAAATGAAGTACACCAAGGACTTATTCAAGAAGTTCAATATGCAAGAATGCAAAGGTATGACTGCACGCATGCCTACTAGTGGACATCTTGATTTAACCAAAGATAGTGACCCGATTGATCAAAAGGTTTATCGCTCTATGATTGCTTCATTGTTATATCTATGTGCTTCACGTCCCGATATTATGCTAAGTGTGTGCATGTGTGCATGATATCAAGCTGCTCCTAAAGAATGTCATCTTAAGGCTGTGAAAAGGATAGTGAGATACTTAATCCATACACCAAATTTTGGCATTTGGTATTGAAAGAGGGCTTCCTTTGATCTTGTTGGCTACTCTGATTCGGACTATGCCGGCGACAAGGTTGATAGAAAGTCAACTTCTGGTACTTGTCAATTTCTTGGTAGATCTCTTGTCTCTTGGTCCTCCAAGAAACAAAACTCGGTATCCTTATACACCGCCGCAGCAGAATACATTGCCGCTGGATCATGTTGTGCTCAATTACTTTGGATTACCCAAACTCTAAAAGATTATGGGATATATGTGAAACATGTTCCATTGCTTTGTGACAATGAAAGTGCCATTAAGATTGCTCACAATCCCGTGCAACATTCTCGAACTAAGCATATTGAAGTTCGTCATCATTTCCTTCGAGATCATGTTGCCAAAGGGGACATTAATGAGCTTAAGATGGCGCCCCTCCCACCCACCCTCTCCTCCCACCCCACCGATGGCGACCATGGCGCCGGCCATGATCTACCCTGATCTCTCCACCAAAAACCCATTCTACTCCGGTGGATCCATTCAATGATCCATCCTCCATCGCCCACCAATTGGATTTTCCATTTGGTCATCATTTTAGAGGTGAGATCCGTAAGTATTTCCAATCTTCGGTCAACCCTATCTCCTCCTCCTATGGTTTCTATCTCGTGGTCTCCTTTGCAAGATTTACTTTCCATCTGAATCCCCACAACGTGAGCTTCGCACTCTCATCATGCACGGGTGGTGCATTTGATTCATTGCAGGTATCTCATATCAAAGGCAATGTTTTCAAGTTCAAAGTATGTTCCAAGGCGGTGGGTTTCTTCCTGGCTCGTAAATCTTTCTTCAGTTGTGATGCCTTCTAATGTTACTTCCATCTTTGGAGTGGGGGTGGCCCAAATTGGATCTATGAAGAAAAGAAGTGGTACAATGAGCAAGATGCTGAGTGGACTATTTTCACACGTCGTCACAAAGGTAAACATGGTTATCTTGTTCCTACTTCTCAAGTTTAGGGCAGAATTCTTGGACAACTATCTCCATCACGCACGAGTAGTGTATCTCATGGAAATCACCTGCTATCAGGGGCGAATACAACTCCCCTGGGACCTACGCGGATTGGCCAGCCTATTCACGATGATCGTGATTATCGCGCACCACCGGTGGATGCAACTGCATGCATGCATAGCGGATCGGCCGTTGCTGTTGATAGGGAAAATTTGAACCAGTCGGCCTAGTTAGTCCCATCGGATCCCAACAGACCATCTATTTTGGGCCAGCCCACACACACGGAAGCTGTACCGTCTAGGCCAATTCCCACTAGTATTACTACGTATATTGTCTACAACAGATGTCTTGGTACTGGGCACAAGTGCAATCAATGCACCAATCAAATCAGATGCCGTGTTTGTTACCGATACAACCATATTGCTAGATTCTGTCTCAACAAGAATATCAAAGTGAATACTTATCGGGTTAAACGAACACAGGATCCTTATCGGGGCCAACAAACATAGGATCCTCTACCTGATATATCTGCAACCCGCATAGTCCCCTCGGCTTCTCACCTCTACCTTCCATCCTCTGCTCCACTTGCCACAGCTGCAACCAACGAGATGGCCTGCTTCCCTTGCAACCCTCTCCCCCACCTCCCTCTAGGTACTCCAATCGTCCTGCCTGGTCCGTTTCGTGTTCGCCGTGGCTATGTGGTACTTGGTGGTGAGCTTCCGATGGTTTGTGATGAGTGGGCCATCGCCACACTCGTTCCTGATGTATCTGCTGAGGAGTTCCATAGTGCCATTGCCCTGATCACCACCTACATGGAGGGGCGGAGATGGCGCATAAACTACACGCCTCGCTGTGGTATGGGTACTGCTCTTATTTAGTTTACTACTGCATGTTCGCGAGACATTGCTGTCAGTCTTAGTCCGTTCCAGATTGGGGATTCAGTTCCTAGAATTAGCAGACAGGACAGAGGAATAAATTATCGAAGCATTACTTTCACGCATGATGTTTGGATCTTACTCATGAACTACCCTCTTGAGTGCTGGGATGTGGGGGTCATTGGACGCACTGTTTCTCCATATGGCCGTTTCTTGATTTGGAATAAAGATCCTAGGGACAAATCGAGGGTTATTGTTAAGATCAGAGTTATGAATGTGGATACTATTCCTGTTAGCCTGGTAGTTCTAAGAAACCTAGATGATGTGGGATATGGTGATTCCTGGACATGTCCAACATACATTCTGTCTCGGGAGTTGATTGGACAGCAGGGAGGAGATGAGGATCCTCTGCCACCTGATGGTGGCAACCCTCATCCACTCCCTCATATTCATGGAGGGTTTTGGCATGATGAGGTTTTAGGGAATATCCCCACAATGAGAATCTTGGTGCCCCATATGAAGATGTTCATGCTGCTCAGAATGACAATGTTAATCTCTCTGTTGAAAATCAAACTGCTAATGTTGATCAGAATTATGCTGAACATGTGGAGTCACCAGCTAGGGAGGTTTCTCAGGGGCCCACATTTATCCACTCTAATACTAATTATGTGGCTGCTCATGAGACTCTTGGGCCTGATTATATCCCAATTAATCTCACTCCCTAGCCCAACACTCAGAATGCTCCCAGCCCAGTGTTCATTCCCATGAACTGCAATATGAATTACAGTGATATTCCATCCTCCAGTAGTGCCCAGACTGTACAAACAAGCAACATAGCAGTTGAAGGTGAATCTGAGCACATTAAGGTTCTCCAGGAGCTCATTGGTCATATTCTTACTAATGCACAGGATATTCTCCCAAAGCTTGGAGGCAGTAAGATTGTAAATGCAACTTGCAATGTAGTGGATGTTGTGGGTACTAATGGCAACAACAAAAGATGTTTCCTGCAGATTTAGACAATTCAAGATGAGCCGCCCAGAAACTCCAGCTCTGTCAGTATTGAGGAGATTACTGGCCTGGAATTTGCAGAAGTTCAGAAGCCAGCACACAGGCAGAAAAAAAAGAAAATTGTTGATGATTCTTTCTGCAGGAGGAGCAACAAGATTGCTAAGCTCACTAAGTGTGGGGACCCTGACTCATAAGTCGTGATCACCGAATGCACGTGTATAGTGATCCTAGAGATCAATGCTCACTGAACACACAGAAGCTGAATAAAAAGAGTCTTACATCCATACATGCCCTCTTACATAAATTATGACCCTTATGGTCCAGTCTTGAGTATAACTTTGCAGCGGAAATCTTTGTCGATAACTTGGACCCATGCGATCTGCCTTAACCCTATAGGCATTCTGACTAGGAAGCGTCCTAGCTCGCATGGTCGTCACCGAAGAACTCTTCTTCGAACTCCTGTTCTTCCATGCCTGGCCAATTAAATAACTACTGGCAAGCCAATGAGTACTTTGAATGTACTCGCAAGCAACCCATGGTTTGGTTCGAGATACAACAATGCATGATATAGGTAAATTTTTGCAGAAAGCTAGTTTTGAGTGCAATGACATGTTCAACAACTTGTACGACATGCATTAGGAGAATTCAATCAATCATGAGGACAGGTTACAGATATCAACATAAAAAGAGTGGGCACCAACCCAAGTCAATCATGTCAAGTCCTTTGACTTGACCCAAGTAGTTCTTCCCACTTATCCAAACACACACTGGTTTGTAAACATGTTGACGTAGCCCAAGAGCGGTTACCCAACTAACCTTGACCGTGGACATGGCTATTCGAATAGTTTTACACTCTACAGAGGTTGCACACTTTACCCACAAGATCCGAGGAACTTTCGTTTCATCCACGACCCGCGGTACCTCAAGTACCCAGGGTAAGCACCCGATCACTATCTTTCCCTAGACGACACTAACATGGAGTCCACTCGATTGGTAGTAACCCCCGTGCCCAACATTTCACAACTTAAAATTGTGGAGCCTCGCTCCTATATTCATCACATACCACTGGCACGGGGTACCAACCGTGTGTCCGGTGCCCCATAAAAATGTTCTTGGCCGCCCTACCTAGCACGACCCCGTCCCGAGAGAGAGCACCAACTGTCCCCCATCACTAGTAATGCGGGCCCCTAGCTAGTATCGGCCTAGGTAATCAATAATGCCCTTTCCCATATAAGGGTAGAGTGGTTGCGCATGTAAGGTTGGAATAACGGTCGCAACTTAAACCAATCCATTTTTAAAAGCAACACACACACACACTTGCCTCGGTACACCACTTCGTCATCAAGGTGTTACCCATCTCATTATCTCCCTCGGGCATAAGTGGCACCCAACGGGGTTTTCGAAAAGTCCTTTGAAAATACTTTGTCTCCATCACCATGCATATACCCGTCCCCTTTTTGCGTAGCAACTACTTTAGCATCCTATCTACTCCCACCGGCATAACCCTCATAGGAAGGTAGGGTCATGCACAATGCAAGTATCAACAAAGAAGTAACGAAGGCAACCCACCAAAGTGGTTACCATCTCATCATCATCCCGATGCAATAATAATAAAGTGCTATATGACATGCATAAAAAGGGTTTTATAGACATGGTCAAAGGGTTGCTTGCCTAATTCATCAGAGTCTTGAGATCTTCTGGTCCTTCTCCAAGTACTCCGTCTACTTCATCAACTAACATGGAAACAATCATAATAAGCAACACAACAAGGAAGAAAATAAAAGTGCTTTGAAAATATGGATTTGAGTTTTCTAAGACTTCCCTTGTCATAAGAAAAATAACCAGGGTGGTTTCACTGGAATTGGATTAGTGAATATTTCTGAACATTTCAATATGATGGAATCAAGGGGTTTATGGATTTGCATGAAGTGTACAGAAATATATTTTTGAAAAATGAGGAAAGGCACCCATTTAACCAATCATGATTTTAGAAGCATCTAGGAGTTGGTTTCACTGGATTTGGAGTTCAAATGATTTTCCTATGAATTTGCAAAGTTGACAAATATGAAGAAATGGCTCATTATTTTGTGTGGTATATAAAGTATTAGGAAAAATGTTGAAAAACTAAGTTATGAACTTAGAAGTATCTAGGATCTTGAATCATGGAATTTGGATCAAATTTGAGCCCTCTGTGATTTTCTAAAGTTTATGACAGAAACGGAAAATGGTATTTGATAATTATTTGTGAAAGAAATACTTCTGGAAAAATGTTAAAATAGCACCATGAAATAGGGCATGAATTTAGAAACTACTAGAAATTCGAATCACTGGATTTGGAGCTCTGATGAATTATTTATGGATTTTTGAAGTTGACTTGTAAAGGAAAAATGGAATAAGGCTTTAACCTAATCCTGCGCACAAGGCGACAGATAGATCATGGGCCGGCCCAGCGGCACGGCTGCGCGGGCAGAGGTGGTGATGTCGAAGGCGGCTTCGCGGGAGTGCGCCTTCGCGCAGGGGAGGCGGATCCGGCTGAAGCCGTTCCACTTAAACGGTCGGGGCCCGCCCGCTGGGTCACCGACGCGCGGGGCCCAGCACTCAGGCCTTCGCCTTCCTCCTGCTCGAACAGGCAGAGGCAGGGGAGGCAAGGCCGAGCGGTCGTCGGTGATCTCCCCGGCGGTACCGGCCACCTCCGGCGACGCCCGGCGTACCGGCATGCTGAGGAGAGTGTGCCGCATCCTCCGAGGTGCGCCAAAACCACAGGGGTGGCCAGACGCGAGCGCATCCTCGGCCGCGGCGGGCAAGGCCGACGGTGGTGATGGAACTCGATGGCATGGCCATGGAGAGGAGAGGGAGAAGCGCGAGAGGGGCCCGCGGTGATGGTGAAAGTGCCCTGGTGCGGTCTAGAGGGGAGGAGGAGGAGTGGTGGGCGCGAATTTAGGCGGAGGCCGACGGAAAGGCTCTGGCCATGGTGGTGGATGGAGGGCACGGGGAGGGAGTTGGCTTGGTCCAGGGGGTCGCTGGGAGGGAGAGAGAGCAAAGGGGGTCCAGAGGGAGGCCTCGGGAGCCCTGAAATGGTGAGGCCATGGCTCACCGTGGACGTGCCCTACGGGCATCCGCGGAAATGGCCATGGTGGCCACGGGAGGCTGTTCGGGGCTGTCTGCGGCCCTCGTGGGCGTTGAGCAGGGCGCCCGGAAGAGAGAGGAGTAGCGGGTCGAGCTCGAGGGCGGGACCCATGCTTAAGCAGAGAGTGGCGGAGCTGGGCGGCGCTCTGTCCACGCATGGGACGGTTAGGGGGAGAGAGGAAGGAGGGGGCCGGCAGCTTGCCATGTTGCAGACACCGAGGTGGTCCTTCTGGCGTGTGGGTGAGGCTCGAGGTGGTGGGGGAGCACGGCGTCAACGGTTGGGAGCACGCTGACGTGCTCCAGAGCGCGCAAATGGCCAGCACCGGTGGCTTTTTCTCGCGTCCTCACGCGCCCACTTGTGTCTGGAAGCTGCAGGTGGGAGTAAAAAATGTGACAATGGCAATGGATGCCCTGGGGATCCACCGGAGTGAGGAGGGAGGTTGAGAGAGAGAGAAATGGTGCTGTCCAGAGGGGGAAAAAGAGTTTTTCACCCCCAATCATCATGGCTCCTTGGGCAGGGAAAGATGCAGGGGTTAGTGGAGGACCAGATGATGCCGTGGGAGAAAGCTTAGCTCATTGAGATTAGTGGAAATGGCCAAAACATGCATTTTAAATTTCTGCCAGAAGGTGTTTGATGGTGGTTTGGGCAAGCAGATGATTTCCATTTGCCATGAGACTCCACAGGGTGAAATTTCTCATATAATTAGGGCCTTCCACCAATTTTGAGCTCATTTGGGCAAAGTTGCCAGTGCAACTTTTGTAAACCCTAGACATCAACAGAAATGGGTTTTTCAAGATTTAGTCATCCTAAACTATTCTCCTTGATGCACCACTTGGTTTAGTGTCATCATTTGAGGATTTTAACATGTCCACAAAAATTCAGCTCAAAAGAACACACTTGGCAGTGTAGAGTTGTTCAAATTTGGTTCTGGACAGAAAGGGTTTTGGAGTACTTTGAGCAAGATAACATTCTCTCCAACTTGTGCCATTTGGTCTAGATGAATAATTAGACCATTTGAGAATATTTCCTTTGTAAATATTTCAAAAGCTTGAAATATCCAGAAAGGGTTTTTGAGGGATTTGACCAATATTTTGAACATGACCATGTGTTGAAACTCTTATATATGGGAAATATATGCCCACTGAGTTTCCCTGATTTTTGTAAAATATTTTTAAAAATTTTAAAAAAATTTAACCTATTTAAGACCATTTCTAGCCTTAAGAAAAAGACTTTAAAGAAAACATGAAAATAACTTTTAAAATTATATTTTTGTGGTTTCTGGGTATCCTATATCTAATAGGTTTCAAATATACCTTTTGGAAGATTTTTCACACCTCAAATCAAGTACTTGCAGTGCAAATCTCAATTCAAGGGTTTTTGGAAAGGTAATTTTAGAAAATACTTTTTGGCCAAATTATTTTGTAAGAAAATACTATATTGCTCTATACACATGGCATGATCATTGGGCAGAAGTTTGGGGCAAGGAGATGAAGTATAGAAGGTGGAGTTGTGTTGACTTTAAAGAGCACTTGAAAAACACAGAGAGAAACCCAATTCAAATAAAAAGTCAAATAATGCAAAAGTTTTTGTCAAACCACAATTTATCATGATTTATCATCTTAAGTGTTGTGCCATGAAAATCAGGGTGTGACACTAAGGGATTCAAGGATCAGGCTGCTGCAGAAGCCAACATAAAGGAAGCCAGAATGGAACACAGCACTCAGCAATGTCCCAAGAATATGAAGAAGGCTGTGACTTTCAATTTGGGTCCCCAGTTTGATGCTATAATTATAAATAAGCATGCACCACCTCCTCCAGAAATCCCTATGAAGACTTTGCAGGCCATTGGCACTGGACCATGTAAGATGGCTCCTCATGAGGTGTCCTCTAGTGCCCTGCAATTTGACAGTTCTGATGAATAGTAGCTGCTACTGCATTGTGGGCTTTGTTGGCTCCCATAACTGCCAACTAGTTATGATTTCCATGCTTTATATTTGCTCTTCTGTGCTATTTGGATGCCTGCGTGCATCAGCTATCAGTCTGGGTTGTAATAATTACTTTATGTGCTACCTCTGTCACTATGAACTTGCTATCAAAAGTACCTACTATTATATGTGTCAGCTATATATGGTGATCTACCCATCCATGCACCTCCCATCATACTATGGTTACTATTATATGTTTCACACAATCTGCTCCAGCTATATCACTAATCTTTCTGATTGTTCATATTATGCTTTTCATAATATGCTCCAATGCTACCACCTATATCATTTTTCATGAATAGGAGCTGGAATATTTTAAACTGGAATGTGAGAGGTATTAACTCCACAGCTAGATGGAATGATATTTCAAGAAACCAAGAGAGTCATATTTGACAGCACATATATCAAGAATTTTTTGCCCCAAAAGATTCAACCAATACTGTTATTCACCCTCTAATGGCAGCTCTGGAGGATTGATTACCCGTAAGGCGCGGTTGTCGGACCTTGTCCGGCAACCACCCTTTTGTACAAGTCCTGCCGCTATTGCATGTAATCCTTTGTACAAAGCCAGGCGCAGACCCTGAGCACAAGTAAATGAAGCGCTGGCGCCCAGAGTTATAGCATGCATGCTAGGTCGAGTCTCGTCCTTGGTCAGGTTTGATAGTGCTTAACAGCGGCTAACCCCTAACTTAGAGGTCGAGTGTGCGTCCCTTTGCCTTTCTTTCGTTTCCCTTGGTTCGCAGGGCTCGAATATCCTTGCCGGACCGCCTGAGGACGAAAAGGAGAAGAAGGACGTACCGGCATCTGGACCCCGGCAAGCCAGTGTTGCCGGGGGCTGCAAGTACTAAGATTCACCCACGGCAAGCCAGAGTTGCCGGGGGCTGCAATCTCAGATAAGTCTTTCATCCCTCATCATGCATTTTCCTACGGACTGGGGAATACGAAACCTCGTTTCTTCCCAAAAACTACCGTGCTCCCTTAACTCTAGGCCCTGGGGCTCGTTCCTGGGGCCACGTTTGGTCGTAGTCGCGGCAGCAAAGGGATGAAACGAGCGGCCGCACCCGCCTCGTCCCTGCCTCCGTCAAAAGCGTGAGAAAGGTCGAGCGATGTGGGAAGACGGCAGGGCCTGTTGCCGGGGGAGAAGTGTCTATCTAAAAGATACCAAGGATTTGCTCCTTGACGTGGGTTCTACCCGCGAGACAAATGACCCGGCAAGCATCCCCTTTTCATTAAAAAAAACATTCCACTCAGGTACAGTCCATAGAGGATGAAAAACATGAAAGAGAGGATTACAAGTTTTAAGTGCAACTAAGGCCCGAAGGCTTACAAATTAAAAAGATAAGATGCCCGTAATCTCTTTCTTGTCCCTCTTTTCAGGAGGTAGATCAAGGAGGCGAAAAAGGCAAAAGGAGCACCTAGGCGAGTTACGGGTGCCAGAAGACACCAAGAGAACATCCCGGGGGTCGTCCGAAGGCTGGACGGTGATGGCGGCGCCGGAAGCAGGGCTCGAAGACGTGGCGGCAGGACGTCAGCCCACTGTCGAGGGCACGACGCCCTCGTACTCCGGCTTGACGGCCTTGCCGCCAACCCTCTTCCTCTTCCGCAGCCTCCCTACGCCAGCCGCCCAAGGAGACGACCCCGGGGAATTCAAGGAGCCGGCGACACGGATGATGGGGTCGCCGGTGCCGCACGGAGCGGCGCCCGACACCTAGTCGGACCCGTCGTCCTGCCGCCCGCTACCCTCATCGTCGCTGTCGCTCCCCTCCTCGTCACTCTCGCTCGAGGAGGGGCCTTCGCTATCGGAGGAGCTGTCCACGCAGCACTTCGCCCGAGTGCCGAAGCACCCGAAGACCTTGACGGAGAGGAGATCGCCCTCCACCAACTTAAAATGGATGGTGAGCCCTGCCGTCAAGCTTTGGATACGGGCGAACGTCTTCCACCCTCGACCAAGATACATCACACCGGGGGCTGGGACTTCAACGCAGACTCGCGTGCCGCTGATCCCACAGCCCCTCATGTGCAGTCTTAGTGTCTTGAGTGGGTCCAACTCCATCGCGCCCGCAAACGGAGCTGGGAGTCGGAGTCGACGACGAGGCGCCTGGCGCAGCCTGACGAAGAACTCGCACGGGTCGTCCCCAAAATGGACCCCCGTGGGAAGAGGGGCCGCCAGCGGAGGCGAAGCCGGCGCGCCGCCCCGTCCGCCTCTTCCCCGAGCGCCTCGACCTCGTCCTCGACCTCGTCCACGACCTCGCCCCCTCCCTCTTCCCCTTACGGCTGGCTCTGCCGCCACGGGTGCGGGAGAGGGAGGGATGCGCTGTATGGCGGCGACCCTCGCCGCCATCGATGAAGGACCAGGGTTCCCCTCTCCATGGCGATTGAGAGAAAGGGGATCAGAAGCTGAAGGAAGGAGGAGATGAGAGAATGCGGGCTTCCGTCCTCCCCTCCCGCTCTTTATAAAGGAGCGAGGTGGGGGCTCGGCCGCCCCATTCAGCGAATCAAGACACAAGAAGAGCAGGAAGCTGGGGCCGTCCTGCTGCCTCGACCCGCGATGGCCCAGTTTCCCGCCTTCACCGTCCGCGGCCCCAAGCGCATGGGAGCCATGTGGCAGGCGTGCAGAACCGAGGCGACGGAGTGGACACCTCGAAAACCGCGCACGCCGCCCACGATCTCTCCCGCGATGCCGCGTTCGATGCGTGCCTTGCGGGGAGGGCGCGGTGGATGCGGAGTGAGTTATGGCATAACCTAGGCCGCGCGTGCCCGTGCACTGTTTTGGGCCTGGCCCAACAGCCCTCGGCACCGTGTATGGCCCAGGATGGGGGCTCATGTCGGTGTAGTAAAGTAGGGGTACCTTAGTATCCTGAACTTGTGCACGGGCAGTCGCAGCGACCCGCGGCAAGGCTTGCCGGGCGACCGCCAAGACCCTCCGTGGTTCCTTTGGAGCCATTCAAGAACAAAGTATTCGAGCCAAGGCACAAGACCCCGGCAAGAGGAGCTTGCCGGGAAGGCCACTCAAAGTATCCAAGACCCCGGCAAGAGGAGCTTGCCGGGAAGAAGCACAAAGACCCCGGCAAGAGGAGCTTGCCAGGGAGGCCAACCAAGACATATCAAGGAACCCACCGCAGCAAACCGTGCGTCCCGGCAAGACCCGGTGAGCGACAAGCTCCCGGACACGACAAGACAACCTCCGCGGCAAGGCGCTTGCCGTGGGAAGCTACTACTTCGCAGCCCGCGCTCCAGCTCACCCACCAACGTGTCGCTCTGGGACCATTCCTGGCATACGTGGCGGGAGGCTGTGCAGCCAGGGGCATGCGATGGCAAGTAGGCGCTGACAAGATAGCCATCGTGGCAAATGGTGGCGCCCTTGACGGTCCCTTTCCGCCCCGTCTAGGCGACACAGACAGGCATTTAATGCCTTTGTCCCCTGCCTACAGGGTTAGGTATGATACAACTGTAGCAAGCGGTGGCGCCAACTACCACCTCTTTTCCCCTTTTACCCTCATCTCTGTTGCCACCTGTCGGTGACCCCTTAGACATATAAAAGGAGGCCCATGCGCAATAGGGGGAGGAGGACGATCATTCTCACGCTCGGCCTCGCTAGCCATCCAAGGGTACTGTAGCATCCATTGCTCCCGAGCAAGAACACAATACAAATCAAAGCAGGAGTAGGGTTTTATGCATCCGTGCGGCCCGAACCTGGGTAAACTGATCGCGTCGTTCGTGCGTTCGCCTTGATCTGCTCTTCGTGCATCCTCCACCCCCTGCCAAACCGAAAGGGGCTCGGTCCGCCGATCCCCATAGGTGTACGAGGGATCAGCAACCCCCGACATCTTTGGCGCGCCAGGTAGGTGTGCGTCGAGGCTGCGTGAACCTGATCCGGCGTTCGCACGAGCCGAATCTTCATCATCTTCATCAACATGCTGCCGAAGTAGAAGGTTTTGGAGGCAGCCGCTCCGTCTGCACCGATCCCACCATCGCCAGAGCGAATAGCTGGTGGGGTAGGCGCCGGCGGAAGAGCGGGCGCCGACGAGGGGACTCATGGTGCTGCCAGGTCCAAGGACAAGGCTGCGCTGCACATTGGCGGCGCAGTCGCCTCCCACAACGACCGCGCGCACTCCAAGACCTCGACGTCCGTACACACACCATGCCCGTCCTAGGAGGCGCGGGACCAGCAGCGTCATGGTACCCATGGTACCTACGTCTGCTGGGCCAAGATCAAGTTGGCGGATCCCGGAGTGCTCAGGACCAGCATGTACGCCAACATGCTGGCGCGAGCGTGGCGCAGTCGCTTGGGCGAGATGTTGCTCCTTCTAACGCAGTTAGAAGTCCGAGCATATCTCGCTCCTTGCACCATTCGCCGCCGCCGCCTGCCACTCCGGTGGAAGCGTTGGCACGGGCCCAACTGCTCCTAGATTACCCCCCAGCGCAGAGAAGATCGATGACTGGAGGGCCACTATCCAGAGCCTCATCGACTTCGCCAACAGTGACAACCCATGGCAGCCGAGCGCATCGCTGCCGCGGCAAGTCAGCCAGGCGCGAGCCGGTGGTGACAAGACCGGCGAGGGTGCAACCACTGTGCACTCTCCGCCCCGAAGGCCAAGATCGCCGACTCGCCGGATCCACCTCGACAACTACTCCACCGCGTCGTCAGATCCGCGAGCTCGTCGCGATCAGCGCCAAGTTCCCCATGAGAGACAGCAGGAAGACGCTCGAACACGCATCGAGCGCCGAAGAGAAGCACGGCGTCAATCAGACCTGCGTGTTGGGCCTTCTGTTGACATGCATGCGCCCGGAGAACCAGGCCACTTGCCGTACGCGGTAGGTTGCCCTGCGTTCACCCGTGAGCCGCGGCAAGTCCAGTGGCCCAGCCAGAAACATTTCAAGCCAGACGTGCCGGAGAAGTACGACGGCAAGTCGCACCCGTCAGAGTTCCTCAGCATCTACACCATTGCGGTGCAAGCTGCCGGGGGGCGAGACGACAAGGTCTTTGCCAACTACTTCCCGCTCGTGCTCAAGCCCGAAGTCTGATCCTGGCTCATGCACTTGCTGGACAACTCCATATCCTCTTGGGCAGACCTTTACCATCAGTTTGTCGGCGCCTTTACAGGCGGCCACAAACCACATGGCCAAGAAAGTGATCTCCACCTGCTTGCCCAGAAGGAAGGAGAGCCCCTGCGCAAGTATATCCAGAGATTCAGCCGTGTGCAGCGCAACATCCCGGACATCCACCCTGCCGCGGTTATTAGCGCGTTCCATCAGAACGTGCGTAATCGCAGGATGCGGGAGGAGATGTCGATGAGCAGGATCAGAGACGTCAGTGAGCTATACGCCCCGGCCGACAAGTGTGCATGCGCTGAAGAAGGGAGGAAACTCCCCGGAGAGGATACTGGAGCAGGGGGATCTGACAGTGAGGATGCCGCCCCGGCAAAGAAGAACCAGAGGCGCAACAGGAAGAAGAGCGGCAAAGAGGTACTAGTCATTGAGCAGTCCGGTGATGACGGCCCCGCCAAGCAAGCCAAAGTTGGCAGCTCCAGCAAGGAGGTTGCGCGTGCACCAACTGCCAAGCTGTGGCGGCCGCCGACAAGCAGGACGGCTCCGACAAGCAGTACTGCAAGATTCACCGCACCAGGGGCCATGATCTCCAGAACTGCAAGAGGGTCGAGCAGCTTGTCCAGCAACAAAAAGCTGAGTATGAGCGGCGCGACAAGGAGAGAGCCCAAGGAGGCGGTGGAGAAGCCGGCAAGAAGCGCGCTGGCCAGGGAGGAAGCCACGGCAAGGCCAAGCAGCGGCAAGGAGACAGACCTCCCCGCGGCCGCGATAAGGGCGAAGACGAAGACGACGACGAAGACATGGATGATGTTGAGAACAGTGAGCAGGAGTTTCAGAAAGCTACAGAAGTCTTGTGTGTTGACGGCGGTGCTTCTCTGCATACTTCCCACCGCCAACTCAAACAGTGGCTCCGGGAAGTTAATGCGGCAGAGCCACCTGTCGAATCCCGCAAGCTTCTGAAGTGGTCCAGCACGCCTATCATCTTTGACATTGAGGACCACCCTGATCGCACAACTGCGGTCGGGTGCTTGCCGTTGTTGGTTTCGCCAACAATCCGCAACCTCAAAGTCACTAAGATTGAAGGAAGTATGCCCTAGAGGCAATAATAAAGTTATTATTTATTTCCTTATATCATGATAAATGTTTATTATTCATGCTAGAATTGTATTAACCGGAAACATAATACATGTGTGAATACATAGACCAACAGAGTGTCACTAGTATGCCTCTACTTGACTAGCTCGTTAATCAAAGATGGTTATGTTTCCTAACCATGAACAAAGAGTTGTTATTTGATTAACGAGGTCACATCATTAGTTGAATGATCTGATTGACATGACCCATTCCATTAGCTTAGCACCCGATCGTTTAGTATGTTGCTATTGCTTTCTTCATGACTTATACATGTTCCTATAACTATGAGATTATGCAACTCCCGTTTACCGGAGGAACACTTTGGGTACTACCAAACGTCACAACGTAACTGGGTGATTATAAAGGAGTACTACAGGTGTCTCCAATGGTAGATGTTGGGTTGGCTTATTTCGAGATTAGGGTTTGTCACTCCGATTGTCGGAGAGGTATCTCTGGGCCCTCTCGGTAATATACATCACATAAGCCTTGCAAGCATAATAACTAAGATGTTAGTTATGATATGATGTATTACGGAACGAGTAAAGAGACTTGCCAGTAACGAGATTGAACTAGGTATTGGATACCGACGATCGAATCTCGGGCAAGTAACATACCGATGACAAAGGGAACAACGTATGTTGTTATGCGGTCTGACCGATAAAGATCTTCGTAGAATATGTAGGAGCCAATATGGGCATCCAGGTCCCGCTATTGGTTATTGACCGGAGACGTGTCTCGGTCATGTCTACATTGTTCTCGAACCGTAGGGTCCGCACGCTTAACGTTACGATGACAGTTATTATGAGTTTATGCATTTTGATGTACCGAAGGTTGTTCGGAGTCCTGGATGAGATCGTGGACATGACGAGGAGTCTCGAAATGTTCGAGACGTAAAGATTGATATATTGGAAGCCTATGTTTGGACATCGGAAGTGTTCCGGGTGAAATCGGGATTTTACCGGATTACCGCGAGGGTTACCGGAACCCCCCGAGAGCCAAATGGGCCAACATGGGCCTTAGTGGAAAGGTGAGAGGGAAGCCCACATAGGGCTGCGCCTCCCCCCTCTCCCTAGTCCTATTAGGACTAGGAGAGGGGCCGGCCACCTCTCTTTCTCTCCCCTTTAAAGGATTCCTAGTTGGACTAGGATTGGAGGGGGGAGTCCTACTCCCGGTAGGAGTAGGACTCCTCCTGCGCCTCCCTCTCTTTGGCCGGCCAGCCCCCCTCCCTCCAACCTTTATATACGGGGGCAAGGGACACCCCAAGACACACAAGTTGATCCTTGAGATCGTTCCTTAGCCGTGTGCGGTGCCCCCTGCCACCAAATTCCACCTCGATCATACTGTTACACTACTTAGGCGAAGCCCTGCGTCGGTAGTACATGAAGATCGTCACCACGCCATCGTGCTGACGGAACTCTTCCTCGACGCTTTGCTGGATCGGAGCCCGAGGAACGTCATCGAGCTGAACGTGTGCTAAGAACTCGGAGGTGCCGGAGTAACGGTGCTTGGATCGGTCGGATCGGGAAGAAGACGTACGACTACTTCCTCTACGTTGTGTCAACGCTTCCGTTGCGATCTACAAGGGTACGTAGATCAGACTCTCCCCCTCATTGCTATGCATCACAATGATCTTGCGTGTGCGTAGGAATTTTTTTTTACTGCGTTCCCCAACAGTGGCATCCGAGCCTAGGTTTTATGGTTTGATGTTATTTGCACGAGTAGAACACAAGTCAGTTGTGGACGATACAAGTCATACTGCCTACCAGCATGTCATACTTTGGTTCGGCGGTATTGTTGGACGAGACGATCCGGACCAACCTTACGCGTACTCTTACGCGAGACCGGTTCCCTCGACGTGCTTTGCACATAGATGGCTTGCGGAAGACTGTCTCTCCAACTTTAGTTGAACCAAGTGTGACTACGCCCGGTCCTTGAGAAGGTTAAAACGGAGTCTATTTGACGAACTATCGTTGTGGTTTTGATGCGTAGGTGAGATGAGTTCTTACTTAAACCCGTAGCAGCCATGTAAAACTTGCAACAACAAAGTAGAGGACGTCTAACTTGTTTTTGCAGGGCATGTTGTGATGTGATATGGTCAAGGCATGATGCTGATTTTATTGTATGAGATGATCATGTTTTGTAACCGAGTTATCGGCAACTGGCAGGAGCCATATGGTTGTCGCTTTATTGTATGCAATGCAATTGCGATGTAATGCTTTACTTTATTACCAAGCGGTAGTGATAGTCGTGGAAGCATAAGATTGGCGAGACGACAACGATGCTACGATAGAGATCAAGGTGTCGCGCCGGTGACGATGGTGATCATGACGGTGCTTCGGAGATGGAGATCGCAAGCACAAGATGATGATGGCCATATCATATCACTTATATTGATTGCATGTGATGTTTATCCTTTTATGCATCTTATCTTGCTTTGTTTGACGGTAGCATTATAAGATGATCTCTCACTAAATTATCAAGAAGTGTTCTCCCTGAGTATGCACCGTTGCAAAAGTTCTTCGTGCTGAGACACCACGTGATGATCGGGTGTGATAGGCTCTACGTTCAAATACAACGGGTGCAAAACAGTTGCACACGCAGAATACTCAGGTTAAACTTGACGAGCCTAGCATATGCAGATATGGCCTCGGAACACAGAGACCGAAAGGTCGAGCGTGAATCATATAGTAGATATGATCAACATGACGATGTTCACCATTGAAAACTACTCCATCTCACGTGATGATTGGTTATGGTTTAGTTGATTTGGATCACGTGATCACTTAGAGGATTAGAGGGATGTCTATCTAAGTGGGAGTTCCTAAGTAATTTGATTAACTGAACTTAAACTTATCATGAACTTAGTACCTGATAGTATCTTGCTTGTTTATGTTGATTGTAGATAGATGGCTCGTGCTGTTGTTCCGTTGAATTTTAATGCGTTCCTTGAGAAAGCAAAGTTGAAAGATGATGGTAGCAATTACACGGACTGGGTCCGTAACCTGAGGATTATCCTCATTGCTGCGCAGAAGAATTACGTCCTGGAAGCACCGCTGAGTGCCAGGCCTGCTGCAAGAGCAACACCAGAAGTTATGAATGTCTGGCAGAGCAAAGCTGATGACTACTCAATAGTTCAGTGTGCCATGCTTTACGGCTTAGAACCGGGACTTCAACGACGTTTTGAACGTCATGGAGCATATGAGATGTTCCAGGAGTTGAAGTTAATATTTCAAGCAAATGCCCGGATTGAGAGATATGAAGTCTCCAATAAGTTCTATAGCTGCAAGATGGAGGAGAACAGTTCTGTCAGTGAGCATATACTTAAAATGTCTGGGTATAATAATCACTTGATTCAATTGGGAGTTACACTTCTGGATGATTGCGTCATTGACAGAATTCTCCAATCACTGCCACCAAGCTACAAGAGCTTTGTGATGAACTATAATATGCAAGGGATGAACAAGACTATTCCCGAGCTCTTCGCAATGCTGAAAGCTGCGGAGGTAGAAATCAAGAAGGAGCATCAAGTGTTGATGGTTAACAAAACCACTAGTTTCAAGAAAAAGGGCAAAGGGAAGAAGAAGGGGAACTTCAAGAAGAACGGCAAGCAAGTTGCTGCCCAAGAGAAGAAACCCAAGTCTGGACCTAAGCCTGAAACTGAGTGCTTCTACTGCAAGCAGACAGGTCACTGGAAGCGGAACTGCCCCAAGTATTTGGCGGATAAGAAGGATGGCAAGGTGAACAAAGGTATATGTGATATACATGTTATTGATGTGTACCTTACTAATGCTCGCAGTAGCACCTGGGTATTTGATACTGGTTCTGTTGCTAATATTTCCAACTCGAAACAGGGACTACAGAATAAGCGGACACTAGCAAAGGACGAGGTGACGATGCGCGTGGGAAACGGTTCCAAAGTCGATGTGATCGCGGTCGGCACGCTACCTCTACATCTACCTTCGGGATTAATATTAGACCTAAATAATTGTTATTTGGTGCCAGCGTTGAGCATGAACATTATATCTGGATCTTGTTTGATGCGAGACGGTTATTCATTTAAATCAGAGAATAATGGTTGTTCTATTTATATGAGTAATATATTTTATGATCATGCACCCTTGAAAAGTGGTCTATTCTTATTGAATCTCGATAGTAGTGATACACATATTCATAATGTAGAAGCCAAAAGATGCATAGTTGATAATGATGGTGCAACTTATTTGTGGCACTGCCGTTTAGGTCATATCGGTGTAAAGCGCATGAAGAAACTCCATACTGATGGGCTTTTGGAACCACTTGATTATGAATCACTTGGTACTTGCGAACCGTGCCTCATAGGCAAGATGACTAAAACACCGTTCTCCGGTACTATGGAGAGAGCAACAGATTTATTGGGAATCATATATACCGATGTATGTGGTCCGATGAATATTGAGGCTCGTGGCGGATATCGTTATTTTCTCACCTTCACAGATGATTTAAGCAGATATGGGTATATCTACTTAATGAAACATAAGTCTGAAACATTTGAAAAGCTCAAGGAATTTCAGAGTGAAGTTGAAAATCATCATAACAAGAAAATAAAGTTTCTACGATCTGATCGTGGAGGAGAATATTTGAGTTACGAGTTTGGTATACATTTGAAAAATTGTGGAATAGTTTCGCAACTCACGCCACCCGGAACACCACAGCGTAATGGTGTGTCCGAACATCGTAATCGTACTTTACTAGATATGGTGCGATCTATGATGTCTCTTACTGATTTACCGCTATCGTTTTGGGGTTATGCTTTAGAGACGGCCGCATTCACGTTAAATAGGGCACCATCAAAATCCGTTGAGACGACGCCTTATGAACTATGGTTTGGCAAGAAACCAAAGTTGTCGTTTCTTAAAGTTTGGGGCTGCGATGCTTATGTGAAAAAGCTTCAACCTGATAAGCTCGAACCCAAAGCGGAGAAATGTGTCTTCATAGGATACCCAAAGGAAACTATTGGGTATACCTTCTATCACAGATCCAACGGCAAGACATTCGTTGCTAAGAATGGATCATTTCTAGAGAAGGAGTTTCTCTCGAAAGAAGTGAGTGGGAGGAAAGTAGAACTTGACGAGGTAACTGTACCTACTCCGTTATTGGGAAATAGTACATCACAGAAAACTGTTTCTGTGAGACCTACACCAATAAGAGAGGAAGTTAATGATGATGATCATGAAACTTTAGATCAAGATACTACTATACCTCGTAGATCAACCAGAGTAAGATCCGCACCAGAGTGGTACGGTAATCCTGTTCTGGAAGTCATGCTACTAGATCATGATGAACCTACGAACTATGAAGAAGCGATGGTGAGCCCAGATTCCGCAAAGTGGCTTGAAGCCATGAAATCTGAGATGGGATCCATGTATGAGAACAAAGTATGGACTTTGGTTGAGTTGCCCGATGATCGGCAAGCAATTGAGAATAAATGGATCTTTAAGAAAAAGACTGACACTGATGGTAATGTTACTGTCTACAAAGCTCGACTTGTCGCAAAAGGTTTTCGACAAGTTCAAGGAGTTGACTACGATGAGACTTTCTCACCCGTAGCGATGCTTAAGTCTGTCAGAATCATGTTAGCAATTACCGCATTTTATGATTATGAAATTTGGCAAATGGATGTAAAAACTGCATTCCTGAATGGATTTCTGGAAGAAGAGTTGTATATGATGCAACCGGAAGGTTTTGTCGATCCAAAGGGAGCTAACAAAGTGTGCAAACTCCAGCGATCCATTTATGGACTGGTGCAAGCATCTCAGAGTTGGAATAAACGCTTTGATAGTGTGATCAAAGCATTTGGTTTTATATAGACTTTTGGAGAAGCCTGTATTTACAAGAAAGTGAGTGGGAGCTCTGTAGCATTTCTGATATTATATGTGGATGACATATTACTGATTGGAAATGATATAGAATTTCTGGATAGCATAAAGGGATACTTGAATAAAAGTTTGTCAATGAAAGACCTCGGTGAAGCTGCTTACATATTAGGCATAAAGATCTATAGAGATAGATCAAGACGCTTAATTGGACTTTCACAAAGCCCATACCTTGACAAGATTTTGAAGAAGTTCAAAATGGATCAAGCAAAGAAAGGGTTCTTGCCTGTGTTACAAGGTGTGAAGTTGAGTCAGACTCAATGCCCGACCACTGCAGAAGATAGAGAGAAAATGAAAGATGTTCCCTATGCTTCAGCCATAGGCTCTATCATGTATGCAATGCTGTGTACCAGACCTGATGTGTGCCTTGCTATAAGTTTAGCAGGGAGGTACCAAAGTAATCCAGGAGTGGATCACTGGACAGCGGTCAAGAACATCCTAAAATACCTGAAAAGGACTAAGGATATGTTTCTCGTATATGGAGGTGACAAAGAGCTCACCGTAAGAGGTTACGTTGATGCAAGCTTTGACACTGATCCGGACGATTCTAAATCGCAAACCGGATACGTGTTTACTTTAAACGGTGGAGCTGTCAGTTGGTGCAGTTGTAAACAAAGCGTCGTAGCGGGATCTACATGTGAAGCGGAGTACATAGCTGCTTCGGAAGCAGCGAACGAAGGAGTCTGGATGAAGGAGTTCATATCCGATCTAGGTGTCATACCTAGTGCATCGGGTCCAATGAAAATCTTCTGTGACAATACTGGTGCAATTGCCTTGGCAAAGGAATCCAGATTTCACAAAAGAACCAAACACATCAAGAGACGCTTCAACTCCATCCGGGATTTAGTCCAGGTGGGAGACATAGAGATTTGCAAGATACATACGGATCTGAATGTTGCAGACCCATTGACTAAGCCTCTTCCACGAGCAAAACATGATCAGCACCAAGGCTCCATGGGTGTTAGAATCATTACTGTGTAATCTAGATTATTGACTCTAGTGCAAGTGGGAGACTGAAGGAAATATGCCCTAGAGGCAATAATAAAGTTATTATTTATTTCCTTATATCATGATAAATGTTTATTATTCATGCTAGAATTGTATTAACCGGAAACATAATACATGTGTGAATACATAGACCAACAGAGTGTCACTAGTATGCCTCTACTTGACTAGCTCGTTAATCAAAGATGGTTATGTTTCCTAACCATGAACAAAGAGTTGTTATTTGATTAACGAGGTCACATCATTAGTTGAATGATCTGATTGACATGACCCATTCCATTAGCTTAGCACCCGATCGTTTAGTATGTTGCTATTGCTTTCTTCATGACTTATACATGTTCCTATAACTATGAGATTATGCAACTCCCGTTTACCGGAGGAACACTTTGGGTACTACCAAACGTCACAACGTAACTGGGTGATTATAAAGGAGTACTACAGGTGTCTCCAATGGTAGATGTTGGGTTGGCGTATTTCGAGATTAGGGTTTGTCACTCCGATTGTCGGAGAGGTATCTCTGGGCCCTCTCGGTAATATACATCACATAAGCCTTGCAAGCATAATAACTAAGATGTTAGTTATGAGATGATGTATTACGGAACGAGTAAATAGACTTGCCAGTAACGAGATTGAACTAGGTATTGGATACCAACGATCGAATCTCGGGCAAGTAACATACCGATGACAAAGGGAACAACGTATGTTGTTATGCGGTCTGACCGATAAAGATCTTTGTAGAATATGTAGGAGCCAATATGGGCATCCAGGTCCCGCTATTGGTTATTGACCGGAGACGTGTCTCGGTCATGTCTACATTGTTCTCGAACCGTAGGGTCCGCACGCTTAACGTTACGATGACAGTTATTATGAGTTTATGCATTTTGATGTACCGAAGGTTGTTCGGAGTCCCAGATGAGATCACGGACATGACGAGGAGTCTCGAAATGGTCGAGACGTAAAGATTGATATATTGGAAGCCTATGTTTGGACATCGGAAGTGTTCCGGGTGAAATCGGGATTTTACCGGATTACCGGGAGGGTTACCGGAACCCCCCGAGAGCCAAATGGGCCAACATGGGCCTTAGTGGAAAGGTGAGAGGGCAGCCCACATAGGGCTGCGCCTCCCCCCCTCTCCCTAGTCCTATTAGTACTAGGAGAGGGGCCGGCCACCTCTCTTTCTCTCCCCTTTAAAGGATTCCTAGTTGGACTAGGATTGGAGGGGGGAGTCCTACTCCCGGTAGGAGTAGGACTCCTCCTGCGCCTCCCTCTCTTTGGTCGGCCAGCCCCCCTCCCTCCAACCTTTATATACGGGGGCAGGGGACACCCCAAGACACACAAGTTGATCCTTGAGATCGTTCCTTAGCCGTGTGCGGTGCCCCCTGCCACCAAATTCCACCTCGATCATACCGTTACAGTGCTTAGGCGAAGCCCTGCGTCGGTAGTACATCAAGATCGTCACCACGCCGTCGTGCTGACGGAACTCTTCCTCGACGCTTTGCTAGATCGGAGCCCGAGGAACGTCATCGAGCTGAACGTGTGCTAAGAACTCGGAGGTGCCGGAGTAACGGTGCTTGGATCGGTCGGATCGGGAAGAAGACGTACGACTACTTCCTCTAAGTTGTGTCAATGCTTCCGTTGCGATCTACAAGGGTACGTAGATCAGACTCTCCCCCTCGTTGCTATGCATCACCATGATCTTGCGTGTGCGTAGGAAATTTTTTTTACTGCGTTCCCCAACAAAGATGCTAGTTGACGGCGGGGCCGGCTTAAATCTGATCTCCTCCGCTGTGCTCCAGAAACTCCAGATCTCGGACAGCGAGCTCGAAGAGACCGGTACATTCCAAGGAATTAACCCAGGAAGGAGCAAGCCGAAAGGGAAGGTCACGTTGCCGGTGACATTTGCCAGTGAGCTGAATTTCAGAACGGAGAGGGTCACTTTTGACGTTGCTGATTTCCCGCTGCCTTACAATGGGATACTTGGCCGTCCAGCACTCGCCAAGTTCATGGCAGCCTCTCACTATGCATATAACATGCTCAAGATGCCAGGCCCGATAAGCGTCATCTCTGTCCCTGGCGACAAGAAGGATGCCCTTATCTGCGCCGACAAGATCTACCGGGAAGCAGCTGCCGCGGCAGACCGCAAGACACTTGCCGCTGAAGCTCCCGGGGGCAAGAAGAAGACCAAGTCCGGCAACAGCTCTGATGCCCACTCCGGCAAGCGCACCTCCTCCGAGTGCTGCGCTGCCGTCGAGGACGCACCATCGAGCTCCACCGGCAAGAGTAAGAAGACGATGGCAGCTCCACCACTTACCAAGAAGGTGTCCGCCAAGGAGGACAGCACTGGCGGTACCTTCACCATCAGTGCCACGCTTGACCCTAAATAGGAAAGCGCGCTCGTTACTTTCCTGTGGGCGAATGTCGACGTGTTTGCATGGCAACCGTCTGATATCCCCGGTGTTCCCAGGAAAGTAATTGAGCACCATCTTGCCGTTTGTCCTCATGCGCGGCCCGTCAAGCAGAAGGTCAGAAAACAGGCAGTGGAGCGCCAAGAATTCATAGCAGAAGAAATCAAGAAGTTGGAAGCAGTAGGCCTTGTCAGAGGGGTGCTCCATCCCACGTGGTTGGCCAATCCGGTTGTAGTGCGCAAGGCGAATGGGAAATGGAGGCTTTGTATTGACTTTCCTGATGTTAATAAAGCTTGTCCCAAAGATCCATTTCCCTTGCCGCGCATTGACCAGATTGTTGACTCCACAGCCGGATGTGAGTTGCTTTCATTTCTTGACGCATATTCAGGATACCATCAGATCTTCATGGCAGAAGAGGATGAGGAGAAAACCGCATTCATTACTCCATGTGGCACGTACTGTTTCGTACGGATGCCTTTCGGATTAAAGAATGCTGGTTCAACATTTGCCAGAGTAGTCCATGTCGCTTTGAAGCCACAGATACACAGAAATGTAGAAGCTTACATGGATGATATAGTGGTCAAAAGCAAGGACAGTGCAACTCTGGTCCAAGACTTAGATGAGACATTTGCAAATCTGCGCAAGATCAACCTCAAGCTCAACCCCGAGAAGTGTGTGTTTGGAGTCCCTTCCGGCAAGCTTCTCGGGTTCTTTGTGTCTCAGCGGGGGATTGAAGCCAACCCCGACAAGATCAAGGCCATTGAGCAGATCGAAGCACCAAAGCGCGTCAAGGATGTACGGAAGCTTGCCGGCTGTGTGGCTGCTCTCAGCAGGTTTATCTCTCGGTCTGCTGAGCGCGCCCTCCCATTTTTCAAAATTTTGAAAAGGGTAGGTCCAATGAAATGGACTCCAGAAGCGGAGGCTGCGCTGCAAGACTTGAAGAGATACCTGTCCTCCACTCCAACGCTTGTCACACCTAAACCACAAGAGAAGTTACTGCTGTACATAGCGGCAACCAATCAAGTGGTTAGTGCTGCGTTAGTAGCGAAGAGGGAGGCAGATGACGAGCCAGCGACCGCGGCAAGCACATCCAGCGACTAGCAGGGGGCATCTCCGACAAGCTCTGGCCCCGACAAGCAAGGATCTGCGTAGATGCAAGAGGAGATACAGAAGAAGATGGTGCAACGCCCAGTTTACTTTGTTAGTTCCCTTCTGCAGGGGGCTAGGTCAAGGTACTCTGGTGTGCAGAAGTTGCTTTTCGGCCTTCTCATGGCCTCGAGAAAGCTGCGCCATTACTTCCAACCACATGAGATCATAGTTGTCATTCGCTTTCCACTGAAAAGGATATTGCAAAATCCAGAAGCAACAGGCAGGATTGTCGAGTGGGCACTGGAACTGTCAAGCTTTGGCGTCAAATTTGTGAGTACATCAACAATCCAAAGCAGAGCATTAGCAGAGTTCATAGCAGAGTGGACACCAACTCCAGACGAAGAAATTCCGGAGACGAGCATCCCCGCCAAGGAAGCAAGCAAAGAGTGGCTCATGTACTTTGACGGTGCCTTCTCGCTGCAAGGCACCGGTGCTGGCGTGCTGCTTGTCGCGCCCACCGGAGAGCACCTCAAGTACATAGTCCAGATGCACTTTCCCAAGGAGCAAGAGACAAACAATACTTCAGAGTATGAAGGCTTGCTTGCCGGTCTCAGAATCGCGGCAGAACTTGGGATTAAGAAGCTTATTGTCAGGGGTGACTCGCAGCTTGTCGTCCGCCAAGTGAACAAGGTTTACCAGAGTCCATTGATGGAAGCTTACGTTGATGAAGTGAGGAAGCTAGAAGAGCGCTTTGACGGCCTGCAAATGGAACATGTTCCAAGAGCTGAGAATGACATTGCCGATGGCCTGCCAAAGTGCGCAGCACTTAAGTTACCTGTGGAACCAGGGATTTTTGTGCTCAAGCTGACTCAGCCGTCCGTGACACCATCAACTGGACAGAGCAAGAAGAGGAAGTTGATTTCTAGTGACTATCTCCCGGCAGAGCTTCCCGAAGCCGCCGCCAAGAAGGTCCCCAAGATCAACACCAAGAATGCTGAGGAGCAGTCTGCTCCGGCAAGCCCCAGGGTTTGTTCCGTTGAAGAAGATTCTCCCGACAAGTTTTGCTCTGGCAAGCTTGCCGGGGAACGTCAAGCTCCGGTGGAGCCGTGGGCTCTTGCCGTAGAAGCGGACGTTCCCGCAGCAGCAGATGTGCCTTTAGTCCTTGTTGTCGAGCCACGGGGTCCAACATGGGTGCAGCAGATTGTCTGTTTCCTTCAGACGGGAGAACTTCCCGAGGAACCAGAAGAAGCGGAAAGAGTAGCCCGGCAGTCTAGTATGTACCAGTTTGTCGACAGCACACTGTGCAGAAGAAGACTCAACGGAGTGAAATTGAAGTGTATTCCCCGGGAAGATGGACAGAAGCTGTTGGCAGATATACACGGAGGCATATGTGGTCACCACATTGGCGCAAGAGCTCTTGTCGGAAAAGCATTCCGGCAAGGCTTCTTCTGGCCGACAGCCCTCCAGGATGCAACTGCACAAGTAACCAAGTGTGAAGCGTGCCAGTTCCATTCCAAGCAGATACACCAGCCAGCTCAAGCTCTCCAGACGATCCCTTTATCCTGGCCATTTTCGGTCTGGGGGCTCGATATCCTCGGCCCCTTTCCCCGAGCTGTCGGGGGCTTTGAGTACTTGTACGTTGCAATCGACAAGTTCACAAAGTGGCCGGAAGTGGAACCAATGAGGAAGGTGATAGCACAGTCAGCAGTCAAGTTCTTCAGGTCGATTGTCTGCCGTTTCGGAATCCCCAACAGGATAATCACCGACAACGGTACCCAATTTACGAGCCGCACCTTCATGCAGTACGTCCAAGGTCTTGGCGCCAAAGTCTGCTTCGCTTCTGTTGCTCACCCGAGAAGCAATGGTCAAGCTGAGAGGGCAAATGCTGAAGTGTTGCACGGGCTCAAGACCAGAACCTTCGACAGGCTGCACAAGTGCGGAAGAAACTGGATCGAGGAGCTGCCGGTGGTTCTTTGGTCAATCAGGACGACGCTAAATCGAGCCACTGGCCAGACACCCTTCGCTCTAGTCTGTGGAGCGGAGGCAGTTATCCCCACGGAACTCGTATACGGGTCACCTCGAGTGCTCGCTTATGATGAGCTTGAGCAAGAGCAGCTGCGGCAGGATGACGCGCTGCTCCTTGAGGAAGATCGTCTTCAGGCTGCTGTGCGAGCCGCTTGCTACCAGCAAGCTTTGCGCCACTATCATAGCCGCAAAGTTAACGCCAGAAGTCTCGAGGAAGGCGACCTTGTTCTTCGGCGCGTTCAGTCCGCCAAGAATTCCAACAAGTTGATGCCGAAGTGGGAAGGCCCTTACCGGGTGAAACGAGTCACCAGGCCTGGCGCTGTCCGCCTGGAGACCGAAGATAGCGTACCAGTGAGCAACTCCTGGAATATACAGCATCTTCATAAGTTTTACCCGTAAGGCGCGGTTGTCGGACCCTGTCCGGCAACCACCCTTTTGTACAAGTCTTGCCGCTGTTGCATGTAATCCTTTGTACAAAGCCAGACACAGACCCTGAGCACAAGTAAATGAAGCGTTGGCGCCCAGAGGTATAGCATGCATGCTAGGTCGAGTCTCGTCCTTGGTCAGGGTTGATAGTGCTTAACAGTGGCTAACCCCTAACTTAGAGGTCGAGTGTGCGTCCCTTTGCCTTTCTTTCATTTCCCTTGGTTCACAGGGCTCGCATATCCTTGCCGGACCGCCTGAGGATGAAAAGGAGAAGAAGGACGTACCGGCATCTGGACCCCGGCAAGCCAGTGTTGCCGGGGGCTACAAGTACCAAGATTCAGCCATGGCAAGCGAGAGTTGCCGGGGGCTGCAATCTCAGATAAGTCTTTCATCCCTCATCATACATTCTCTTATGGACTGGGGAATACGAAACCTCGTTTCTTCCCGAAACCTACCGTGCTCCCTTAACTCTAGGACCTGGGGCTCGTTCCTGGTGCCAAGTTTGGTCGTAGTCGCGGCAGCAAAGGGATGAAACAAGGGGCCGCACCCGCCTCGTCCCTGCCTCCGTCAAAAGCATGAGAAAGGTCGAGCGACGTGGGAAGACGGCAGGGCCTGTTGCCGGGGGAGAAGTGTCGATCTGAAAGATACCAAGGATTTCTTCCTTGACGTGGGTTCTACCCGCGAGACAAATGACCCGGCAAGCATCCCCTTTTCATTAAAAAAACATTCCACTCAGGTACAGTCCATAGAGGATGAAAAACATGAAAGAGAGGATTACAAGTTTTAAATGCAACTAAGGCCCGAAGTCTTACAAGTTAAAAAGATAAGATGCCCGTAATCTCTTTCTTGTCCCTCTTTTCAGGAGGTAGATCAAGGAGGTGAAAAAGGCAAAAGGAGCGCCTAGGCGAGTTACGGGTGCCAGAAGACACCAAGAGAACATCCCGGGGGTCATCCGAAGGCTGGACGGTGATGGCGGCGCCGGAAGCAGGGCTCGAAGACGGGGCGGTAGGACGTCAGCACGCTGTTGAGGGCACCACGCCCTCGTACTCTGGCTTAACGGCCTTGCCGCCAGCCCTCTTCCTCTTCCGCAGCCTCCCTACGCAAGCCGCCCAAGGAGACGACCCCGGGGAGTTCAAGGAGCCGGCGACATGGATGATAGGGTCGCCGGTGCCGCACGGAGCGGTGCCCGACACCTAGTCAGACCCGTCGTCCTGCCGCCCGCTACCCTTGTCGTCGCTGTCGCTCCCCTCCTCGTCACTCTCGCTCGAGGAGGGGCCTTCGCTATCGGAGGAGCTGTCCACGCAGCACTTCGCCCGAGTGCCGAAGCACCCGAAGACCTTGACGGAGAGGAGATCGCCCTCCACCAACTTAAAATGGAGGGTGAGCCCCGACGTCAAGCTGTGGATACAGGCGAACGTCTTCCACCCTCAACCAAGATACATCACACCGGGGGCTGGGACTTCAACGCGGACTCGCGTGCCGCTGACCCCACAGCCCCTCATGTGCAGTCTCGGTGTCTCGGGCGGGTCCAACTCCATCGCGCCCGCAAATGGAGCTGGGAGTCGGAGTCGACGACGAGGCGCCTGGCGTAGCCTGACGAAGAACTCGCAGGGGTCGTCCCCAACATGGACCCCCATGGGAAGAGGGGCCGCCGGCGGAGGCGAAGCCGGCGCGCCGGCCCGTCCGCCTCTTCCTCGAGCGCCTCGACCTCGTCCTCGACCTCGTCCACAACCTCGCCCCCTCCCTCTGCCCCTTATGGCTGGCTCTGCTGCCACGGGAGTGGGAGAGGGAGGGATGCGCTATCGCCGCCACCGATGAAGGACCAGGGTTCCCTTTCTCCATGGCGATTGAGAGAAAGGGGAGCAGAAGATGAAGGAAGGAGGAGATGAGAGAATGCGGGCTTCCGTCCTCCCCTCCCGCTCTTTATAAAGGAGCGAGGTGGGGCCTCGGCCGCCCCGTTCAGCGAATCAAGACACAGGAAGAGCAGGAAGCTGGGGCCGACCTGCTGCCTCGACCCGCGACGGCCCAGTTTCCCGCCTCCACCGTCCGCGGCCCCAAGCGCATGGGAGCCGCGTGGCAGGCGTGCAGAACCGAGGCGACGGATGGGGCGACCTCTCCCCACCCCGTGATTGTGGGGAGTGGACGCCTCGAAAACCGCGCACGCCGCCCACGATCTCTCCCGCGATGCCACGTTCGACGCGTGCCGTGTGGGGAGGGCGCGGTGGATGCGGAGTGAGTTATGGCGTAAGCTAGGCCGCGCGTGCCCGTGCACTATTTTGGGCCTGGCCCAACAGCGCTCGGCACCGTGTATGGCCTAGGCCTATGGGCTCCTGTCGGTGTACTAAAGTAGGGGTACCTTAGTATCCCGAACTTGTGCACGGGCAGTCGCAGGGACCCGCGGCAAGGCTTGCCGGGCGACCGCCAAGACCCTCCATGGTTCCTTTGGAGCCATTCAAGAACAAAGTATTCGAGCCAAGGCACAAGACCCCGACAAGAGGAGCTTGCCGGGAAGGCCACTCAAAGTATCCAAGACCCCGGCAAGAGGAGCTTGCCGGGAAGAAGCACAAAGACCCCGGCAAGAGGAGCTTGCCGGGGAGGCCAACCAAGACATATCAAGGAACCCGCCGCAGCACACCGCGCGTCCCAGCAAGACCCAATGAGCGACAAGCTCCCGGACGCGACAAGACAACCTCCGCAGCAAGGCGCTTGCCGCGGCAAGCTACTACTTGGCAGCCCGCGCTCCAGCTCACCCACCAACGTGTCGCTCTGGGACCATTCCTGTCGTACGTGGCGGGAGGCTGTGCAGCCAGGGGCATGCGGTGGCAAGCAGGCGCTGACAAGACACTACTAGGAAAAGGCCTACTAATGGCGCACCTAATTTGGCCATTAATGGCGCATTAGTGGTGCGCCATTAGTAGCACGCCATTAGTATATTTTACTAATGGCGCACCACTGGTGCGGCATTAGTATCTGGTATACTAATGGCGCACCACGCGGTGCGCCATTAGTATAGCCCACGGTGCGCCATTAGTATGCCTCCCAGGGGGCCATGTATACCCAGGTGCTTTGGCATACTAATGGTGCACAACAACAGGATGCGCCATTAGTAACTTCGACATACTAATGGCGCACTGTTTAATGATGCGCCATTAGTATCCTTTGGCACACTAATGGCACACTATGATGTGATGCGCCATTAGTATGAATATTAGGTTTTTTTATTTTCTGTTTTTTGCATAGGTTACAAAATGTATAATTGGACAAAATATAGACAGCACACATCAACAACAGATTCATCAAATAAAATAGAAGATTAGTCTCTGAATACAATTCATCATTTTAGTCTCCGAATACAATTCATCATATTAGTCTCCGAATTGAAAAGACCGAACAAAGATAGAACATTATATTACAAGTCTCGAGACCACGAGTTTGTCTTCACATTACAAGTCGATATCGATCATCTAAACTACCATCACATAGAAGAGAGCTGCGGTCATCACGATGAGCATCATCACGATGAAACTCGTCTTCATCCGGTTCCTCTAACGCTCCCTCCCCTCTCCCGCTAGATAGCGGGCGTATCTAGATTCGGCCTCGGCCCTAGTGGTGTACCCTTTGTAACTGTTACCGCTGAATCGGTGAACCTGTCTCCGACACTCCTCCCAGTCGTTGTAGACTCCGGGAACCTTACCCTTGTACACGACATACCATGGCATCGCTATGCAGTAGCCAAACGAAACGTTAGTACCAATTCACAGACAATACATAAGAAACATATAAGTATGCAACAGAACGATCGGAAGAGAAAAGCAAAACATTAATAGCATCGATTACATCTAAGTTGAACGACTCTCGAAACCAAAGAGACATACTACAAGTTCATTAAAGTTTAATTACAACATATGAGCCAATCGATGTTTCAGAACTAGACACAACATCACTGTTTTCGACTCGACTCAAGGGACCGGAGCGTGGATGAAGCTGCCGCCTATCGTGGGAGTCATGAAACAACGGGAGTTGTCAGCCTGCATTTGTAGGATTGTGTTGATGTCACTCTTGGACGGTTGATTTCTGAGGTAGAACTGCCCCGAGGTACGAAGGACATCTTGATGGATGATTTCCGCAAACTCCGACTGGATGCGAAAGAATTCTTGTCTGATGTCCGCGTCCTAGATTGCCGACACGCTCACGGCCCAATCTTTGAGTCTACTCGGTAGCAGAAGTTGATGATGGTCCCGTATGATCGCCCGCATGTGATGGATGGCGTAGTAGGCACACTTCTGACCGCCAGTTGGCTGCTTGACGCAGCAGAACGTCGTATTGTGGGAGAACACGTGCTTGCCATACTTATGAATAGGCCTGGTGAAGGTGCCTCCAGATTTGACGTAGCCGGGGAGAACATCATCAAGAACCTTCTTGACATTTGTGTAGTCTACGTTCGACTGACGGTCCGGGTCGAAATATGTGGCCATGGAATATTTGGGGCTTAGGAGGATGAGCGTGCAACGTGTGTCACTGCAGAAAACACGGAATGTTAAAAGAAAAATGATCGAAATCTAAGAATTCATATGTAACGGGGCGGTTGAGGGGAGGACTTACTCGGGAAAGTAAGGCACGAGGAAGTTATCCTTATCTTGGTTTGCCAGAATGACACCTTCGAGGTAAGAACTTGCGACTTTTCGGTCCCCAGCGCTGCCCAAGATCTTGGCACGCATGTAGAAGGGGTCGACTATCACGATGTCCGGGGTCTTGTCGCGAATGATCCGCATCTCCATACTCAGCGAAGATAGCCGAACGAAGGTGTAGTGTAGCGGATGAAGGTTCAACATAGCGTGGATGTCATCAAACCGCAGGAGGATCGTACCCCCGATGGAGTTATCCACAAAGCCCTTGCCCTCTGGCACCTTGGCCGCGAAAACCGGTTATGCCACATCCTTCTCTCCGAGACGCCGATTCTCCAAAGAAAGAACACTGTCATGCAGACTCCGCATAGCACCGGTTGTAGCATCGAGCATATTTCTCGGTAGCATCAGCCTACCCGCCACATGCACCCTCCTCGAGATATCCTCAGGTGCAGGTGGCCCGTCCTGAGCATGGATCGTACTCGGTGCCGGCTGGCCCGCACCCGTGTTAGTCTTTCTTTTGCGTGCCTTCTTCTTCTCCTGTAATGGGACCGAGGTCTGCTCACAGACCGCCTTGTTGAGTGTGTTGGGGCTGATAATATTTCGCTCCTCGCCTATCTGAGGCTCGGTGAAGTCGGAAGCTCGAGGCGTCTCCTGAGAGCTGAACGCTAGACGACGCCTGTTGCAACTTGGCTTCTCCGTGGTACCAGCTAGATCGCGCACGTCTTTTGTTGGGTTGGGTTCTTGAGAAGGAGGCCCCATGAAGTCGCCACCGTACCCATGATCGGCAAAGTACTGATCGACGTTGGCAAATGTATCGTCGTCGTCGTCGTTCTGATCCTGTGCCATATGCATGTTCGGATCCAATGGCATAGGGATATCCAGCACCGTTGCGGCGGTCTTGCCATGGGGCCGACTTGGCGCCGGCACGACTGGCGGTGTTGTCTTTGGGGTGGTGTCCCCCGCCCCCAAACGAATCTGGCTCTTCGGCCAAAGCAGGGGCCAGCTTAGGCAGGCGCTGAGGGTCATCACGTCATCATCGTCAGCCCCGACGGGTCGAATCGGAGGTAACAACTCGTCGCAGCCTGGCAGCACCCGAACTAGTTGAACCCTAAACAAGTTGGGTGGCATCTGGGTACCGTGGAACAAGGGGTTGCCCGGTTGAACGATTTTGCCCTTGCCGACATCGACCAACTCGTTGTTCACGAAGTGCAGGAGAGTGCACGGAACGTCGGCGGCGCCCTGCGAAAACATGTAGGGCGTCAGGGATGCCCAATCAAAGGCAAGGAGATGAAGTCCTCGGCCGAGCGAGGCTTAATTAGTTTCCATGATGATGGCGTCGAGCTCGGCTAATGTCGAGGCACCGCCAACGGCGGGCGTGCAGTTGACGGAGGGGCCGCTTGCTGCAGAGGTGCCGGCCGGCGTACACCCGGGTTCATTAAGCTCCCGTGACAGCATCGGAGACACCAATGCCGCCTCCGTCGGAGACACCAATGGCCCCGCCATCGCGTTCTGCGAGTTGCTGGACGTGAAGCTAGGAATCGGGGGCGGCCCCTGTTGGTCGCCCGCAATCCACGCACTAATCCCCTGGATCAAGGTAGGCACAATGGCGGTGATCGTCCTTCCGAGTTGTTGTTCCACTTGCTATTGGACCATCTCCGGAATCTGCGCCACCTGTGCCCTGAGTTCTTGAACCTCGCGTGCCTGGCTTTCCGAGCTGGTCTTTTTCTCCTTTCCCCCACAAGTGTTATAGTATGACGACCATTTTGTCGACAAGCCTTTGCCGGCCACACGACCAGCTGACGTCGGCTTACTGAGCTTATCCTTGTTCTTCATTACATTCGACGCCCTATTTAGAGTGGTGTCCCAAGGGTTGCTCTTAGTCGACCCCGCGCTACTGCTTTCAGTCGCCTGCGGAAGGAATGTGAACCATTTAGAAATTTGGCTTCATTAATTAGAATGCAACCATATGACGCTAATTACGCGGGGGTGTATTCCTTAGCAGAACAAGCTCAAGCTCCCTGGTCTTTGGATCCATGGTAAGCTCCGTTGTTTTCGGGTCCTTCTTGTACCGGGCCCTAACAAAGTTCCTGGTCAGCTTGTCACCGTAATTATCGAAGAGGGGCGGTAGGCCTTGCTCGGCACGGTCCGCATCCTCCTTGTCCCATATAGGCTCCGCCACTCTGTAACCGCTGGGACCGAGTGTGTGTTCCCCTAAGTTCAGCTCCCGCATTTCTTCCCCCCACTTACTTGAATCGGAGCTTGCGGTGCTCGAGCAATTGATCTTGAAGTCGTTGTAATCATCTTTGGTGATCGAAGGATTTTTCTCCTTGATCTTCTCATAACTCTGACCTTTCTGGATCATTCTCTTCACATTGCTTTTCCAAGTAGACAGGGCCGTGCTCATCTTCGTGAGGGCAGCATTGTTCACTTTATTCCCTTTGAGGCTTGTGTTTTCAAATTCAGCGGGGAACTTGTATCGTTCGTGCAGCTTCGTCAAGAGGAGGTTGCGCAAATTCCCTCGGTCAGGATGCCTGAGGTTCTCGGTGTTGATCAAGACGGTGCTCCGGAGAATGCACCCGAGCTGAAGCAAGTACCCCTTGACTATTCGTTCGGGCGCTGTTGGATTCCCGTCGGAGTCCACTTCAGTAACTTCCTCCTTGAGGGTGCGGAGCACGGTCGGGCGCCGGTCCTTCCATTGCCTCTTCGGTTGGCTGCCATCTTTGCGTGCGCCGCCATCATCAGTGGTGGCATCCTCGGCGGCACCATCAGTGGTGGCATCAGTGGGGTCATCCTCGGCGGTACCATCAGTGGTCTCAGGATCGGTGGGGAAGGCGACGGCCTCATACAAGTGAGGTTGTTCCTCCATCTCCTGGGACATCTCCCAGAATGCCTTGACGCCCAAACCCCCGGCCTCATCGTTGTTGGCCATGTTTCTCTCTAAATAGGAACAAAGTTTGGTCAAAAAGCCCCGGTGGTGAAAATTCCTTTTGCTATCAAAAAACTACTAATAGCACAAGTGACATGAAAATTCAGGAGTAGGAGATCACAAAGGCCATGTCATGCTTGGAGGGTAGATGACAGTTGAGATGCTGAGGATATGCCATAATACCATCATTTTGGAATTTGTTCAAGTGAGCCAAAAAGCATCATGATACAAATGGTTATGGTCACAATATTGATTAGCCTTCAAAAGGGATTTGGAAGAAATAGCTAGAGAATTTCAAAAATCCAATTTATCAGGCTAGATAGGAAGTATATATTATGTAGAGGAGATCTAGGAACGTGCATTGCCATATAGACAAGTTTTAATAATTTTGGTAAGCCTCTCAAAAGGCAATCTTTAAACAGAAGTGAAGACGGGTCTAGAGCTCAAATTTGAATTTATACTCTGAAGAAAAACAAGTCATGAGTGGATTTTTAGTTTGGTACACACACCAATTAATCTTCTCAAGGCTCACAAATAAAAGTAGCTTCCTTGTCTCCTCTCACTATCTCTCTCTCACACATGGCAAGCAAGGGTGTCTGAGTGTGAAAAAATACTAAACTAATCCAACCACTAAAGCAAATTAATTTTTATTTCGGTTGAGAATTAGGCACCTTCTAGGTCAAGAAAATTGGGCATGACCTTTGCTAATTTTCTTGACCTTGGAGTGCCCCATTTCTCAACCGAAACGGAAATTAATGAACGTTTCAGGAGAAAGGGGTCATTTTAGAAGATCACAAGTAGCAGCAGCATCACTTGACAAAATCACAACTAGCAGCAGCAACTCGCAGATAGCAGCAGCAGCATCACTTGACAAGTAGTACAACAGCAGCAGCATCATCACAAGTAATACACCGTGATATAACTGAAACAGAGTTCATTTCAAAAAAGGTTCAGCACCAGATGAGTTTATCCACCTAGTTACCATGTGTTTCACTTACCTTATCACATAAATTTTCTCTAGTGCTCATAGATCAGAAAATACTCTTTTTAGATTTTGAAATTACATATCTTCAAACAAGAAAAGATTTTAACAAAAAATCTGTAAAAATATGAAAAACAAAAGCTATACATTCGGGCTGCTACTACTATACTTTCAATTTCTGGAGTTGTGCCATATGCCACAACTTTTAAGAAATCAAAAAGACCTCGCTTAGTCTGAGAAGTTTGAAGTATTCAGAAGAATACTACACATGCTCCCTACAAACAGACACACACAAAAATTCAGGCATTCCTGTCTGAAAAAAGACGGATTGCAATGTATGCCACTGAAAATGTTTATCCACTCGCATTATGCCTCTTAAATTTTAGACAAAAATGGCAGGCAACTCAGTCTGCTGTCTATATGTAGTATGTGCTACAAACTCAAGATTACAAAATGGGGTGCTAGCTGCTACATTCAGATTACAAAACTGGGGTGCTCGCTGCTACATTCAGATTCACACACACAAAAAAACTGGAAGTCCCTAGATGTACAGACTCAAGTTACAAAACTGGGGGTGCTCGCTGCTACAATCAAATTCACACAGAAAAACAAATCTACAGCCATGGACATGAACATAACCGGGTTGGATTGCGAGTTACTATTCATCAGCTGCATATATAGGCATGTATTCAGACATTCCACACTTAAAAACATTTCATTTTCTCTCTAAAAAATGTGTGATGCAAACGAATCTAATATATCACGAAAAAACAGCAAGCACCTCATGTATGCCACTCATATAAACGAATCTAATGTTGAAGTGATCAAAGTGGCATAATTTAACCATACAAGATAATGCTAAGGGATTTAATAGTGGCATAATTCAACCCAAATGGATTGGGCTTAATTGACTTGACAGATGACCACAAAGCTACCATTGATAATAAAATGCTGATTGGGCTCAGATATATAAGAGAAGTCCATAATCATCTCTCTAAAACTGAATTGTGTTTACCAAATGATGTCCAAACTGAAATAGAAAAGACATCCATTTCCGATGTTCAATCCATGTGTGTCCCAGTGAACCAAACTAGATGGATCGGATCAGAGCACCCCCCCAGACCAAACCAAACTAGCTAGGGAACATTAGAGCGCTGGAAAGCAAGGAAAAGAGGAAGTAAGGTTCGTCTTCTTACCACCGCCGTAGAACTATTGATGTTGTAGTAGCCGACTTGGTGCTACTCGTGGGTCGTGGTGAAGGGGCGCCGAGGGTGTCGGGGGCGCCGAGGGTGTCGGGGCGGCGGCGGCTCGGGCGGGGTGGGGGGTGGTGGACTGGCGCGGCGGGGCGGCAGGGGGTCAGGGGCGGCGAGGGTGTCGGGGGCGCCGAAGGTGTCGGGGCGGCGGCGGCTCGGGCGGGGTGGGGGGTGGTGGACTGGTGTGGCGGGGCGGCAAGGGGTCAGGGGCGTCGAGGGTGGTGGGGGTCGGGAGCGGCGGCAAGGGCGGTGGGGGTCGGCGGCGATGGGGGCGGCTCGGGCACGGGTGAGGGGAGAGAGACAGAGGGGAGAGAAAGAGGATGGCGTGGGCGCTGACCTTTTTTGTTACTAATGGCACAATACTAATGGCGCACCACCCCTCGGTGCGCCATAAGTACATCCATACTAATGACGCACCCCACCATGGTGCGCCATTAGTATTTTTTTTATTTCTGCTCGAGCCAATAGGTTAACTACCACCCGAGGTGATCCACATCAAGTCCCCTCTACTAGCTCAACTCGTCAGCAGCCAGTTCTCACACCAAGAGGTCCTGGGTTCGATTCCCAGGCTCCACAAAATCTTTTTTATGCATTTAAAATGTTGTTTGATACTTATTTGTGTTTAAATATGTTCAAACTTGTTTAAATCATATCAATAATATTTTTTTATAAGACAGTAATAATTTTTAAAAAAATATCATCAAACAGTAATGCCGGTGGAGCAGGGGAGGGTGCGGGCGGTGCGGGGGGTCGGCGGCGGCGGTTGAGTATGGGAGGGGTGCGGGCGGTGCGGGTGGTCGGCGGCGGCGGTTGAGTAGGGGAGGGGCGCGGGGGGTCGGCGGCGGCGGTTGAGTAGGGGAATCGAGGGTGCGGGGGGTCGGCGGCGGCGGCCTGTGGACCGGGGGCTGCTCGGCGGCGAGGGGGACCGGATCTGGCGAAGTGGGATAGCGATCGAGATGGAGGGGGATCGAGATCGAGTGTCCATGAAATTTAAAAATATTCATGATAGTTCAAAATGTGCCCATGAAATACAATCGAGAAATGAAGGCTACGATTTAAATATAATCAATCATAGCTAGCTATCTGTTCACAATCTTCTTGCCCTTCTTTTTCGCAAATGGAGTTCTTCTATGGAACGGACGTCCTTTAGGTAGGGTGGTCCTGCTTCTTCTTGTGGTGTATGCTGCTACTTCATCATCGTCGTCATGTTCGATCCTCGGGTCGCCGTACTTGTCGAAGTCTTGCTCATTGGCTACTCCATTCATTCCGATGATCTTCCTTTTGCCTCTCCTGACGACAACACGACTGGGCTTTGACGGGTCGGTAATGAAGAAGCATTGGTCCACTTGGGAAGCCAGTACCCATGGCTCATTTTTCGCGGTGACGTTTGCGCCCGCGGTCTTGGATTTGGCTTCGGGTATAACCATGGTCGTGAAATACCGGTCTTCTTTTAGGACGCTCTTGGCCCATCTGACACGAAACATCGGGACCTTCTCTCGAGCGTAGCTCAGCTCCCAGATCTCCTCGATCCTTCCGTAGTATCTGTCCTTGTCGTTACCGGTGTAGGATTCCATCATTACCCCAGAGTTCTGATAACCATCGCTCTTCATGTCCTTGGCCTCGGTGTAGAATGTGTAGCCGTTGATATCGTACGCCTCATAGGTCATCAGGTTCTGCTCGGCGCCCTGTGATAAGGCGAATATGAGTTGTTCTTCCGCGGAAGAATCCTCATGTAAATGGTACGACAGAAGCTTCTGCTTGAACCAACGCGTGAAACATGAGTTGTGCTCTTTGAGTATATATCCGTCCGTCCTCTATTGGCCTCGGTCATTGTACGTCTTCTTAATAAAGGTTTTCTGCTGTACCACCCAAGGATCGACCACGTCTATGTGTTGTAGCGCGACTAGGTTTGCTCTTTCAAAGTCGGCGAGTCGACCCTCGAAGTCGACATGCATTTTGCGACGACCCTCACAGTGACCCCATCCAGCGAGCCTGCCGAGGTGCCTGTTGACGGGCAGACCAACGGGGTTCTCGATGCCTAGATAATTCGTGCAGTAGGAGATGCACTCTTCGGTCAGAAAGCCCCTGGCTATGCTTCCCTCTGGACGTGACATGTTGCGAACGTATCCTTTGATGACACCATTCATCCTTTCGAGCGGCATGATGCTGTGCAGGAACGTCGGCCCGAGTTGGATGATATCGTCCATGATATGCACCAACAGATGCACCATAACGTCGAAGAATGCGGGCGGGAAGTACATCTCAAGCAAGCATAGTATCACCACGATCTCTTCCTGTAGCCTTCTGAGTTGCCTCACGCCAACAAACTTCCGAGAGATGACGTCGAAAAAGTTGCATAGGCCAAATAGGGTTTCACGGACGTGCGCGTCCATGATCCCACGGATTGCAACTGGAAGTGTCTGCGTCATCAGCACGTGACAGTCGTGAGACTTCATCCCGCTGAACTTCAGCTTCGCTGGGTCTAGGTATCTGCTTATCTTCCCCGCGTAACCGTAAGGAAGTTTTACTCCTATGAGGCAGGTGAAAAACTGCTCGATCTCCTCCTGACTTAGAGTGAAGCACGCGGGAGGGTAGTCATTTCCGGTCTTCTTTCCCTTCTTGGCTTTGCGACGACTTTCCGTGTCCTGCTTCACCTCATCATCATCATCATCATAATCATGATCATCATATATAGTGTGAAGCTCCTGCCTGATGCCCATTGATTTCAAGTCTGCCCTTTCTTTCGGCCCATCTTTGGTCCTCTCTGGCATGTTGAGCAGGGTACCAAGCAGACTCTCACACACGTTCTTCGTGATATGCATGACATCAAGGCTGTGAGGCACACGGTGGATCTTCCAGTACGGCAAGTCCCAGAAAACAGACCTCATTTTCCATACCTTCAGCAGCGGCTCTGGCGCCTTTCGCTTCTTTCCCGGCTCTGACGCCTTTTGCTTCTTTCCCGGTAGTGGGCAGTCTTTCCAATTTTTCAACAGCTCGTCTGTTTCCTCGCTGCTCCTCGTACGCGGGCGTCCTCGGGGTTCGGTTTCACCATCGAACACATCCTTGCGTTTTCTCCACGGGTCATCATCGTGAAGCCACCTTCGATGTCCCATGAACACGGTTTTTGAAGACCCGGGATCTCTATCTAGCTGGCAATACGTTGTGTCATCCATGCACCTGGCGCATGCAGAAAATCCGTGGACCACCTGCCCCACGACATATCCATAACCGAGATAGTCGTGCACCGTCGTGAGCAGCGCGGCTCTCATAGGGAAATATTCTTTCTCTGCGGCGTCCCATGTATTGGCTGGAGTTTTCCACAGCGTGTCAAGCTCCTCTTTTAGCAGCCCCAGATACAGATTGATGTCGCTCCCTGGTTGTGTCGGTCCTTCAATTAGCATACTCATGTGAATGTACTTCCTCTTCATGCACAACCAGGGGGAAGGTTGTACATCCACACAAACACAGGCCAGGTGCTATGTGTGCTTCTCTGGCTGCCAAACGGATTGACTCCATCGGTGCTCGCGCCCAGCACGATGTTCCTTGGATCGTTCCCAAATTCTAGGTCTTCGAAGTTCAACGCTTGCCACTGGCTCGCATCCTTAGGGTGACTCAGCATCTTGTCTTTTTTATCTATCTCCGGATCATTTGCGTCATCTTCTCGCTTCTTCTCCTCCCTATCCGCGTGCCAACGCAGGAGCTTTGCTACCTTAGGGTCCGCAAAATACCGCTGCAGACGAGGAGTGATCGGAAAGTACCACACCACTTTTTGAGGAGCTTTCTTCCTCTTCTTGTATCGAGTGACGCCGCACACCGGACATATGGTAGACTCCGCGTGCTTGTCCCGATAAATGATGCAATTGTTCATGCACACATGGTATTTCACGTGCGGTAAATCTAGAGGACACACGATTTTCTTCGCCTCCTCCAAACTGGTCGGGCACTTGTTCCCCTTGGGAAGATGTTCGTGCCAGAATGACATGTTCTCGTCGAAGCATGCGTCGGTCATTTTGTGTTTTACCTTCATCTCTAGAGCCATGAGCGTTACTTTCAGGCGGGTATCCTCAGGCCTGCATCCTTCATACAATGGAGTGACCGCATCTAACTCAAGTTGATCCATCTTGGCTTTCTCTCGAGCGGCAGCTCTTGTGTTATCCGTCTGCTTGAGAAGCAGCTCTTGAATATGAGGGTCCTGCACCCAGCCCATCGATGGTCCAGCGTCGTCTGCTCCGGCATCTTCCTCATCATCATGTCCTGCATCTTCTACATGATGACTGTGTACAGCATCACCGTCGTGATCATCTCCTGGGGATTCTTCGTCTTCTCGCCCGCCCGAGCCGCGGTGGCTGTCTTACTGCCCTTCCTCATTTCTTGCCCGGCCCCCATGGACGACTTCATAGTCATCTTCATCACCTTGCCACCGATAGCCATCCATGAAACCACGCAAGAGCAGGTGGTCCCGCACCTGCCCGGATTCCGGGTCCGCAATAAGGCTCTTCAGCTTGCATCTTCGACACGGACATCTTATCTCCGTCTCGTTCTTTTGAAGCATCTCGGCCTTCGCGGACCTCAAAAACCTATTCATGATGCCTTCGGTCATCATGCGGACCATGGTCGCCTGCGGGGTAGAGCAAAACGATATTTTAGAACCAAGAAAAAATTTGGCATGACTTCCCCTAAAAATAGGACCAAAAAGAATGCTTAATGCCAAAATTCTCGCCGAAACGGAAATGAATCAACATTCTGGCAAAATATTGGCAACTATCGCAATTCAAATACCGGTACACCTCCAAACACAAACACATATGCAACACCACAAACATATGCCACACCACGAACGTACATATATCTAGCTAGGCCATAAAAAGTGCATGTGCACATTGTTGTAGGGAGAAATACATAAATATAGCTTCCCCCATTACTTACCTATCAAAACAAGGTAATTTAACCACTTTAATTGAATGAATCTATGGTGGAAATGAGGTGAAAAAGAGGAGGCACCCGAGACAAGGAGGAGGTGGAGAGAGTGAAGTGGGGAGAAAGTGAGTGTGGGTAGGAGAGGCTCCCCAAAATATCTTGTTGCTGCCCACTTACTAATGGCGCACCAACACCAAATGCGCCATTAGTAATCCAGGTTACTAATGGCGCACCATCTGGTGATGCGCCATTAGTAGTTTTGCAAAAAAAATACTAATGGTGCACTGTCCCGCAGTGCGCCATTACTAGTTTGAACTATTAATGGCGCACGGTGCAACAGTGCGCCATTAGTAGTTTTGAAAAAAGGGAATAAAAAATATAATAAAAAACAACATTAGTGGCGCACTTTCCGAAAGGTGTGCCATTACTAGTTACAACTAGTAATGGCGCACTTTGTCTGGATGCGCCATTAGTATGTTTCGACAGGCGCACTAGTTCTAAAAAAAATTGATACTAATGGCGCACCCTGTGCCAGGTGCGCCATTAGTAGTTTCAACTCTAATGGCGTACCAGATGGTGGTGCGCCATTAGTATATACTAATGGTGCACCGCTTGTCAGGTGCGCCATTAGTGTCAATCCCATCTATAGCCCTTTTTCTAGTAGTGAGATAGCCATCGTGGCAAACGGTGGCGCCCCTGACGGTCCCTTTCCGCCCCATCTAGGCGACACAGACAGGCATTTAATGCCTTTGTCCCCTGCCGTCAGGGTTAGGTATGATACAACTGTAGCAAGCGGTGGCGCCAACTACCACCTCTTTTCCCCTTTTACCCTCATCTCTGTTGCCACCTGTCGGTGATCCCTTAGACATATAAAAGGAGGCCCATGCGCAACAGGGGGAGGAGGACGATCATTCTCACGCTCGGCCTCGCTAGGCATCCAAGGGTACTGTAGCATCCATTGCTCCCGAGCAAGAACACAATACAAATCAAAGCATGAGTAGGGTTTTACGCATCCGTGCTGCCCGAACCTGGGTAAACTGATCGCGTCATTCGTGCGTTCGCCTCGATCTGCTCTTCGTGCATCCTCCGCCCCCTGCCAAACTGAAAGGGGCTCGGTCCGCCGATCCCCATAGGTGTACGTGGGATCAGCAACCCCCGAAAGCCGCTTTTGGAAAAGCTTGATTGGATTTTCACTAATCCCCACTGGACTACTGCTCATCCATCTACTATGGCCATTCCATTCGCTAAAATCACATCTGACCATGTGCCTATCAAAATTATAATTGACAGCAACATCCCCAAAAGCCAGATATTCAGATTTGAAGAATATTGGATTGAATTTAGTGGATTTCTTGAAATAGTGGAGAAGCACTGGATGAATTCAACCCATTACTCTAATTCTGCTAAAAATTTAAACTCAAAATTCAAGGCTATCAGAAGAGTACTGAAAGCATGGAGTAAACAATACTCCCAGCCGAATAAAACAATTGATAATTGTTGTTTCTATGTGAAAATTATGGATGGCATTGAGGAACAAAGACTGCTATCTAGGATTGAAATGAATTTTAGAGCTTTACTTGTCAAACATACAAACAAGTTATTGGAGGCTAAGAGAATGTATTGGAGAATTAGGGCAAATATAAGATGGGCTAACATGGGGGATGAAAATACCAAATTCTTTCATGCCATTGCTACCTATGTATTCAGGCACAACTACATCACATATCTTATGACTATGGATGGTCAACAAGTTTTTGAACATGACCATAAAGCTGCTATTATATGGGATTCTTTCAAAAATAGAATAGGCACTGCTTCCACATACTCACAAGACTTTGATATATCACATCTTGCCATGGAAGAAGAATTACATGATCTTGATAGACCATTTTCCAATGAAGAAATAGATGATATCATTAATAAAATTCCCAATGATATATCCCCTGGTCCCGATGGTTTCAATGGACTATTCATGAAGAAATGTTGGCACATCATCAAACAATATTTCTACAAATTCATTAATGATTTTTATAATGAAGTTGTATCACTTGCTCCTATCAACAATGCCTATATTACTCCGATACCTAAGAAAGATAACCCTGAATCACCTGATGATTATAGGCCAATCTCTCTTGTAAGTATGCCAATCAAAATACTTACAAAACTCCTTGCCAATAGAGCCCAGCAGATTATTATTTCCAGAGTTAGCAAAAATCAATATGGATTCATTTAGACAAGGAATATACAAGACTGCCTTGCTTGGAGTTTTGAATACATACATATGGGTCACAAATCCAAGAAAGAAATCATCATTTTTAAGATTGATTTTGTAAAGGCTTTTCATAAAGTGAATTATATGGCCATCTTATTCATGATGAAGCATCTGGGATTTAGCAGTAAATGGATCAGATGGGTAACTGCTATACTATCCACTACTACTACCTCTGTCCTACTAAATGGTGTTCCTAGTAAGTGCATACAATGCAAATGTGGAGTCAGACAAGGAGATCCTTTCTCCCCTTTACTATATGTTATGGTTGGAGAATTATTGCAAATTTTGGTAAATGAAGCATGGAGGAATGGCCAACTTTCTTTACCCATTGAAACAAACTATACTGAGTGTTACCCTATCATACAATATGCTGATGACACACTTGTTATATTGCCAGCTGATGAGGTACAAATCAGGAAGTTTATTGAGATCCTTGACAAGTTTTCTAAATTTACTGGACTTGTAGTAAACTACAGTAAATCCTCTATGGTACCTATCAATATCTCTGATGACAAAGCTATGGATCTGGCAAATACCTTTAACTGCAAAAAATAAACTATGCCTTTTACATATCTTGGCCTGCCCATGGGATCCACTAGGCCTAAAGTATCTGACTTGATGCCCATGGTATCTAGGCTTGATCACAGGCTTGCTGGTATTGCCACCATGATGTCATACCCAGGGAGACTTGTTCACCTGAAATCCATTGTTGCTGCTCTGCCTATCTTTGCTATGTGTTGCATCAGAGTTCCATTCACCATTCTGGACCATTTTGAAAAATCAGGTAGGAACTTCCTATGGTATGGCAAAGATATCAATAAAAAGGGGAACTGTCTTGTAAAATGGGATAATGTATGCTTGCCAAAAAAAGAAGATGGCCTAGGAGTGCTAGATCTAAGAGTTCAAAACAAAACTCTGCTTACTAAATTCCTATTCAAGTTCTTTAACATGCAAGATATTCCCTGGGTTAACCTTATTTGGAATAATTACTATGACAACGGTGAGGTACCCAGTTTCCCTACCAGTGTGGGCTCCTTCTGGTGGAGAGACTGCTGCTCGATTCTGAGAGAATTTAAAGACATGACAATAAGCTATGCTGGGAATGGTAATACAATCAAGCTATGGTCAGATAAATGGTGTTCTCAAATACTCTCTCAGGCCATGCCTCAGCTATTCTCCTATGTAAAAAATTCTGAGATCACACTTGCATCGGCCAGCAATATGGAAGAGGATGAATTCTATGATTTATTCCATCTGCCAATGTCTACTATTGCAGTACAACAGAGCATCAACCTAAGAATGTTGATAAACAACGGAGATAACCAACAAATACCTGATTCATGGAAGATTTACTGGGGTGGTACAAAACATCCTAACAAGAGAATATATCTTGAATATATGGGAAAACCTGTTGATGCTCCTAAACCTTTCCAATGGATTTGGAAATCTTGTACCCTACCCAGACAGAAATTCTTTTTTTGGCTTCTACTGCAAGACAGATTGAATACTAGAGATCTATTAAACAGGAAGAATTTCTACATTGAGACAAGTAAGTGTGAATTATGTGATGATGAGCCTAATGAACATCTCATGCACCTATTTTTTAGTTTTGATTTCAGCCAAATCTTCTGCATGAACATTGGTTACCAATGGGATACTGATCATAATTTGATGGAGATGTTAATGGAAGGAAGTAAACAAGATACTCATGGATGTTTCAAAGAGTGCTTAATAGCTGGTTGCTGGAGTCTATGGAAGCACAGAAATAGCATATTTTTTATCACAAAACTAAGAATATGGCATTATGTATAGTCATGCTTAAGAAGCACTTTAGCATGATCATAAAGAAGGCCAAACCTGGTTTGAAGGAGGGCATGCAGAGCTGGCTTGACACTTTGTAGATTTATCTTTTATGTTTCCTACTTGATCCACCCTGTAAATCCATTTGTACATGTCCCACCATATTAACGAAAATGGGAATTACAGTGGGGGTCTTCCCCACTATTTGTTTCTCAAAAAAAGGGGACATTAATCTCAAGCATGTTCGCACCGATAAGCAATTGGCGGATATATTTACCAAACGACTTGATGAGAAAGTGTTTTGCAGGTTAAGAGGTGAATTGAACATCATTGATGCTTCAAACTTGGAGTAGGAACTCCATTTAATACATGCAAGGCATGAGTTTATAACTAATCCTTGATATTTCTCTTATGTTGACTATCTTATGTCTTGGATATCTTTGCACCTTGCATGCTATCCAACCCGTGAAGGTACTTGGATGAATCTAAATCTATGAGATTGCAACTCACTCACATCTTGAGCAATTTCTTTATTACCAAGTCGCTACACGATGGTGGATGAAGAGAAGGAAGCACGCAACCATTCAAACATATCCTTTGACAAATTCTATCATGATTGTCATTTTGGATACACAAGTACTCTTCCTTGCAAAAACTAACCCATGTAGGTAGATGAACTCAAACTCCAAGTGGTGCTCCCAACTCTTGATGAGCTACATCAACCTTGAGCAACCAACACAAGTTCAACTACATGATCATGATCAACACCACCACCCAAGGCATGTTATTCCATCTTAGATAAGCTTTACTCCAAGTCATGGGATAAATCAACTCAACAAGATGTGAATACATCAAGATGCTTTAACGAAAAATGGTAACCCCATTTTGAGCTTAAACAATGAGTATGACCAAAGATCAAGTGATCTCACTTGACTCCTAAGTGAATATACTCTAACATAGGTGACTTTGTCACTGCCCAATTCTAGATGAAGTTCTCTTGTGTTCTTTTCTGTGCTCCTGCATTTGTCTCATGCATATTTGTTTTCCTCTTCAACTTCATCTAGATTCTTTTTAGTTTCTTCCCTTTTATTTTCTGTTCTGCATCTTCTGCATTAAATTCCTTGCAAATCCTTGTGAGATCTTACTTGTCTAGTGAGCTGAGGTGACAAATGTATTCTTTGCGATGAACTAGGTCACACTGGGCTGTTTACATCAGTCCAACCGAACCCTTTCGGTACCACCGAAACACCAAACTCGGTGCTACCAATTTCACTGCAGGAAAAACATCTTGCCACTTGTTTCTGAATTCATTTTAATCTAGTTCCACTCAATGAATCTTGTCCTCGACCAGCATCCTATTCAACTTGCTCCTTTGTTTTGTGAATCAAGGACCAAACCCATCATGACAAAGATCCATAAGAACCCTTTTTGGAAATTGATGTCAAAGGGGGAGAGAGAGATCACATCAAAGCTTAATCATATCTATAAGGGAAGAGAATACTCAAAGGAATAAAGAGTAATCATCAAGGACCCCAGATTCTTGGTGTTCAAGAGGAGAGAAGTCACATGTCTTCAAGAGGGGAAAGACATGTTCATATTTACTCGTGTGCATTAGCTCTTTTTATTTCCTTTGAGCTCTGTTTTTGCTCTGATTTCCTGTTCCCCATCTTCTCCCAGCATCCCATGCTAGATTCAGGGGGAGAAAGACATCTAAGGGAAGGAAATCCTTGAATTTATTGCACATCTTTACCTTTGGGGACATGTCTATATCCAATGTGGTACTTAGTACTCACTCTACATGTCATCCCAGTTTTGGTACTCTTGTGGTTTCCCTTGTTTGCTCTGGCCAGTAGGTGTATCTGTGTTATCTAACCTTGTTTATGCAGGTTCATCCCATCCTAAGCCAACTCAAGACCACAAGGTAAGTACATGCATCACAGTCATGTGAATGAGAAATTCTTGCTGATGTACATACTGTTCGCAAGAAGGAATCATGAGCATGAAGGTACATTTCTCATATTTTCATCATTTGCTCTGATGCATATAGCCAAGATACATGTAACACATTGCTTACTATGTCATGTTTATGCATTCACATGCTCCTATATTCCATATTCACATGATTGCATACATGTAGGGGGAGCCTATGCAAGTTACATGTCTTTCCAAAGATTTACTTACTACTCTTAATATCTTGATCTAAAGCTTTGATGTTTGTTGTCATCAATTACCAAAAAGGGGCAGATTGAAAGCACAAGTGCTCCCTAGGTGGTTTTGGTAATTAATGTCAACATATCTCTTGTTGGACTAACATTTTTATCTAGTATGTTTCAAATAAGTTCAACAGTGAAGTGGCATGGACTAGAGGATGTGAAACCCCTTCAAGATGCTAAGGACAAAGTATTGGCTCATGCTCAAAGCTTAAGACTCTACATTTTCCATTTTAGTGATCGAAGATCACATTGAGTCTATAGGAAAAGCCAATACTATCAAGGAGGGATGAGGTGTTGCTTAATGAGGTTCTTGCTCAAAATGCTTAGAGATATGCTCCAAAACCCTCAACTACTTTCTCAAATCCACATATGACCTAAACCAAAAGTCAAACTCGGCCCCACCGATGCCTTCTATCCGGCGCCACCGAGTTTCAAATGTCATAGCCACTGCCACAAACCCTAGGCAAATCGGTCTCACAGAGATGGGATTGCAAATTCTGTGTTGCCTACTACAATACTTTCGGTCTCACCAAAACTTGCGATCGGTCCCACCAAAACTGCAATGTAAACTCTCTGGTTCCCTTTTGTAACATTTCGCTCTCACCAAAATGAGTGATGGATCCCACCGAGTTTACCTAACCAACTCTCTGGTTAGCTTATTACCAAAATCGGTCTCACTGAGTTTGTGTAATCGGTCCAACCGAGATTATGTTATGCCCTAACCCTAATCATATCGGTCCTACTGAGTAGCATGTCGGTCCCACCGAAAACCCTAACAGTCACTATCTTTACTGAATCGGTCCGACCGAGTTTAACCATTCGGTCCCACAGAGTTTGGAAAATTATGTGTAACGGTTAGATTTTGTGTGGAGGCTATATATACCCCTCTACCTCCTCTTCATTCATGGAGAGAGCCATCAGAACAAACCTACACTTCTGACCTATATTTTCTGAGAGAGAACCACCTACACTTGTCTTGAGACCAAGATATTCGATTCCTACCATATGAATCTTGATCTCTAGCCTTCCCCAAGTTGCTTTCCACTCAAATCTTCTTTCCACCAAATCCATATCCTGTGAGAGAGAGTTGAGTGTTGGGGAGACTATCATTTCAAGCACAAGAGCAAGGAATTCATCATCAACACACCATTTGTTACTTCTTGGAGAGTGGTGTCTCCTAGATTGACTAGCTGTCACTTGGGAGCCTCCGACAAGATTGTGGAGTTGAACCATGGAGTTTGTAAGGGCAAGGAGATCACCTACTTTGTGAAGATCTACCGCTAGTGAGGCATGTCCTTCGTGGGCGATGGCCATGGTGGTATAGACAAGGTTGCTTCTTCATGGACCCTTCGTGGGTGGAGCCCTCCGTGCCCTCGCGCAACCTTACCGTTCGTGGGTTGAAGTCTCCATCAACATGGATGTACGATAGCACCACCTATCGGAACCATGACTAAACATCCGTGTATCCAATTGCGCTTCAATCTTCCAAACCCTTCTCTTTACATTCTTGCAAGTTACATGCTTTACTTTCCGCTGCTCATATACTCTTTGCATGCTTGCTTGCTATGTATTGTGTTTGTTAAACTTGTGCCTAAACTCCACTTCAACCTAAAGAATTTAAAAACTGCAACTTTTAGCACTTATGTCTAATCACCCCCCCCCTCTAGACACCTCTTCTTGAACTTTTCAATGGGGCTTAAATAAATTTTCAAGATCAAAAGAAGAATCACCCCAATCATGATCATTGCAACAAGTAGAGGACATAACAAAACTAGCATCCCCAAGCTTAGGGGTTTGCATATTATTAGCATAATTGACATTAATAGAATTTATAATAACATCATTGCAATCATGCTTTTCATCGAAGGAACTATCAAGTATGGGTGCAATAGCAACGACCTCATGTTTAACATAAGGAATTATAGCAAATTCATCTTCAGAAATATTGGCATCATGGTCACAAGAATAGCAAGCATCATGTTCGTTAAGGGATATTTCAATCAAATCATTGGAATCATAATTATCTATAGATTCATGCATATCATTATTTTCTTCCGAAGCAATAGTCATTCTTTCAATAAATTCTTCGACATAGACATTATGAGCATAGTTTTCATAGAAATATTTCAGTATGTCAAAATTTTCTGATTCGTAGAGAGTAACATCATAGTTTTCAATCAAAGAAGCAACTTCATAAGCACCCTTAAAAGCAACAAATTCTTCAATTTATTTGATATCGTAGTAACTATAAACACCCTTTGCATAAGAAGATAAGATTTCATTATCACTAAACTCACATAGGTAGGGGAGGTGTTTTTTAGGGTTCTTAGAGCAACAAGTAAAATCATAAATTTCACAAAGATTCCAAGCATAACACAGCAATCTGTTTATTTGATCCCATAAGAGTCTCCCTTTTTCAGACAAATGGTGACGCACAAAATGAGCATGCTCATCTAAAGATTTCCCATAAACTAGGCTAGTTGGGGTTTCAGCATGAGCGCATAAGGATTGAAGATGATCCAAGTAGAACACTTTAAGTGGATCCATATTAATTGATTTTTAGCAAGCAAAGATGTAAGCAAATAGAAGGCACATGGAAACACAAACAAAAAGACATACGGGAAAAGGGAGAATGGAAAAGGCAAAGGGTGAAGTGGGGGAGAGGAAAACGAGAGGCAAATGGCAAATAATATAATGCGAGGGATAAGAGTTTGTGATGGGTACTTGGTATATCTTGACTTGTGCGTAGATCTCCCCGGCAATGGTGCCAGAAATTCTTCTTGCTACCTCTTGAGCACTGTGTTGGTTTTCCCTTGAAGAGGAAAGTGTGATGCATCAAAGTATCATAAGTATTTCCCGCAGATTTTGAGATCCAAGGTATCAATACCGTAGGAGACTACACACAAGTCCCTCGTACCTACACAAACAAATAAGAACCTCGCAACCAATGCGATAAAGGTGTTGTCAATGCCTTCACAGTCACTTATGAGAGTGAGATCTGATAGAGATAATAATAATAAGATAAATATTTTTGGTATTTTTATGATGTAGATTGAAAGTAAAGATTGCAAAATAAAATAGATGGGAAACTTATATGATAAAAGTTAGACCCGGGGCCATCGGTTTCACTAGTGGCTTCTCACAAGATAGCATAAGTATTACGGTGGGTGAACAAATTACTATCGAGCAATTGATAGAAAAGTGCATAATTATGAGAATATCTAGGCATGATCATGTATATAGGCATCACGTTCGCGACAAGTAGACCGAAATGATTCTGCATCTACTACTATTACTCGACACATCGATCGCTATCCAGCATGCATCTAGGGTATTAAGTTCATAAGAACAGACTAACACATTAGACAAGATGACATGATGTAGAGGGATAAACTCAAGCAATATGATATAAACCCCCATCTTTTTATCCTGGATGGCAACAATAAAATACATGCCTTGCTGCCCCTGCTGTCATTGGGAAAGGAAAACGCAAGATTGAACCCAAAGCTAAGCACTTCTCACATTGCAAGAAAGATTAATCTAGTAGGCTAAACCAAACTGATAATTCAAAGAGACTTGCAAAGATAACCAATCATACATAAAATATTTCACAGAAGAATCAAATATTGTTTATAGATAAACTTGATCATAAACCCACAATTCATCGGATCTCAACAAACACACCGCAAAAAGAGTTACATCAAATACATCTCCAAGAAGATCAAGGAGAACATTGTATTGAGATCCAAAGAGAGAGAAGAAGCCATCTAGCTAATAACTAATGACCCGAAGGTCTATGGTAAACTACTCACACATCATCGGAGAGGCTATGGTGTTGATGTAGAAGCCCTCCATGATCGATTCCCCCTCCGGCGAAGCTTCGGAAAAGGCCCCAAGATGGGATATCTTGGGTACAGAAGGTTGTAGTGCTGGAAATAGGATTTCGTGGTGCTCCTGGATGTTTTCGGGGCATATGGATATATATCGGAGGAAGAAGTATATCGGTGGAGCTGCGAGGGGCCCACTTGGGTCGGGGGCGCACCCAGGGGGGCAGGCACGCCTTCCTGCCTTGTGGCCACCTCGTTTCTTTCTTGACGTCTACTCCAAGTCCCCTGGATCACGTTTGTTCCAAAAATAACTCTCCCGAAGGTTTCATTCCGTTTGGATTCCGTTTGATATTCCTTTTCTGCCAAACACTGAAATAGGCAAAAAAAACATCAATTTGCACTAGGCCTTGGGTTAGTAGGTTAGTTCCAAAAATAATATAAAAGTGTATAAATAAGCCCATTAACATCCACAACGGATAATATAATAGCATGGAACAATCAAAAATTATAGATACGTTGGAGACGTATCACGCCACAGTGCACCTCGGGCGATGCTCTGGCTATGGATGAGCTCAGAAATGAGCAGAGCATCCAACGCAACCATCCACGGCCGGCGAAGTGGACTAAAACAACGACTGATTTGACTTCGGTGGATGGTGGTTTTGGTCAATGTGGGAGTCGGGGCTCCGATGCGACCGGGGACAAGCAAAGACATGGGGAGGCTCAGGGTGCCCGGTTGGTCTACTAGTGGTGGAAGAATAAAGGGAGGGGGCGTGGTTCGCCGAAATCGAATTGAGCAGAGGCGGCGGCCATGGCTGCGATGGTGCACACAGAGAGCTCCTCGAGCTCAAGCAAGAGGCTAGGGAGGGGTCTTGGAGTGAGGCAAGGGCGATGGGGTGCTTGGGAGAACCTCGGTGGCCTTATATATGCAGAGGGGGAGATGGCCGAGCGTGTGTCGCCGTGGACATGTGTCCGTCGCCGCGGACGAGGGTGCACGCCATAAGCTCGGGGTTAGGCGACGAGAGGGAACATGAGGGAGGGCTCACAGGGAAGAGGAGGCCAATGGAGCATGGGGAGGATGACGATGGCGATGAATAGAGCCAAAATGACACTGTTCGCTCACGACCCCAAACGATGTGTGCAGTGTTCCCGAGCCCACCATCCGGGAGCCACTCGGTACACCGGGCCACGTGTGCCTAGTCTGTCCCAAGTCCACCCTGTCGGGTGCCACTTGGTAGAAAAACAGCACTACATACAAACACCAGAAACTAGTTACAACTCCTGGACAGAGATCAAGTTGGCTAATAAGTTGAGAGGGGTCGAGTTACCGGAACCCAATGTGTGGTAGTAGCTAGTCATTGGACAAGATATAGAGAACTCAGTGCTTAAGGACGGTTCCAGTGAGACAACCCACCATGTACTCCTACATGGCCTCTCACCGCTACCTTTACCAAATCGTGTTCACACACTTAGCTCTCAGCATTAGAACATATCATAACACTCCAATCCATTCCCAATGAATCAGACCTGATACAACTCTAAGCAATAGCATGCACGGCATGGTAGGAACACAACATGGCTCATTCAACTCCTACACATGCTAGTGGGTTTCAACTATTTACTGTGGCAATGATAGGTCATGCAAAGGAATGGGTTCAACTACCGCAGCATAAAGTAGCAGTTGAATCGTTGTTGTCCTAATGCAATAAAAGAGAGAAGGAGGGAGAGAGTGGGATCGTATCGGAATGAACAAGGGGGTTTGCTTGCCCAGTAGATCAACAGGGGGGCACTGCTCCACTGACAGGTACTCTGGATCGGTCTCCGGAGCAGGACCTATCGATCGTCACGCGCCCACGTCCTATCAATCGTCATGCGTCGACCAAGGCCGCAGGCGGTTGGGGCCTGCGGTGCTCTATGCTTGCCCTTTGGCTTCGCCTCGAAGCCAAGCTCGTGCGCGCCTTGGGCCCAGGGGCTACTGTCGGCATCTTGGGAATGGGGGTACCCAGACTTGCATGCATGCGGCCCACGACATGGGTCCATCAGCGGCTCGGTACGGCACAGTTTTAGTAGCGACGACTCAAGACCCTCGTGAGGGGCCAATCCTCGCGAGGCATATGACACCAAGGCCTCACCTGTGGGCGGCCTCACCAGGCTGGCTCCCGAGGAGTGGAGATATCAATGCAAGGTGTACCTCGCGAGGTTCACATGATGTGAGCCATGACAACCAAGGCCAGGGAGGCGCTAGCAGGCGCAGCATACCAGTTTCCCCTTTGGTGCCAAGGGGGCAAGCGTAGGCACGAAATCCCGGGGAACCAGGCAAAGGTTTCCATATTGGCGCAACAAGACCAAGACCGCCAGGGCGACAGGACGAAGGTCATTGTGGAGTCCACTATAGCATCACCACTAGAGTCTTTGCGGGCGAAGACTACTTTTGTCAGGATAACTTTTACTAGTTGTCTACCTTCAAAATTGGCCGTTGTGGGATCCCTTCCCGCCAACATTTGGGAAGAGGACCGAGGCCACTATAAATAGGACCCGGCCACCATCGTAGAACGGACGGATCATTCAGATCATCCTCACACCCACCAGCTCACCGAGCTCAAGAACACCTCACCTCCTGAGGCTGTTTAACCATTGTACTAGTTCATCCTCAGCCCCTCGAGGCTATCCACCACAAAGCTAGAGTAGGGTATTACACCGCAAGGTGGCCCGAACAAGGATAAACTGGGATGTCTCTTGTCCCTTGGGTTCATCGAGCTAGGCTGTGGAATCATTGGCCCGGCAGGTTGGGGAGAAGGAGTTCTTCGTACGCACCCCAGTGTTCGAACCTCTAAAGGGTCCGCGAAGCCTTGAATCCGACAGAAAACCTGAGAACTTAATGCTTATTGCTAATTAATAGCATTGCATGCAATGAACTAACCACTGCATGTCATGTTTGGTAGTCTCAAGTCAATGAAAGAATGTATGCCTCACATCTCTTATTGGTTGATATGGCAAGAATCAAGAAACGAGGTGGGAGTTAATGAACCATGCTTAAGTGTTTTGATATTATTTGGTTTTCGTAACGTGACTTATACACCTAGACGGAGCGGAGTATTTGGTTTTCGTAATATGACTAATGCACTAGTACAGAAGGAGTACAATAGTAGTCTTTGATTGCAATTTATTGTTGGTAGCTTACCAAGTTGACCCCTCGGTGGGTACAATAGTAGTCTGATTGATGAGATTTCAGATTTGAGCCATCTACCGGAAGGGGGAGTGTATAATATCACCAGGAACTATGTTCGAAACCGAATAAAACAATACTCCATGTATTTATTTCTTGAGGGAATAGTATATTTTTTGTGACATGCATTACTAGATATTGCTACTCGAATAGTAAATCCAGACGGAGGTGGTAGTACTACTAAATCAAGATGGTGGTGCTAGTACTAGTAGTACTACCAATGTAGTAGTACTGCACTAGCTACCCCTTGGTCAAATTATTATGTGCTGATCCTCACAGTGAAGTGACAACCCTGCGCCGGAGATGACACCCGAGTGTAGGCACCGTGTTCAGAATACCAAAGTCAGCCTCACCATCATGGCTATCGAGCTAGCCTCCTTACAACTAGTCGTGTTCGACATAATTTCCCGTTCATTGCCATGAGAATCTCTACTCTTTTCTTATAAAAAACCGAGCAGGTGATTGTGGTGTGCCTGCCATCCTGCAATATAGACCGTCCGATCTATATCTGACGGATAGAAAGCAAACTATGGCAATTTGGCAAGTAGATACCCGCACCCCTCTCCACAATTGTAGATAAGGCCTTCCCTCATTCATCTTCGTCTCCGACAAGATAAAAATGTCGTGTAAATGCATATTGATTTTCCGTGCAACACATGGGCCTCTTGCTGGTAAAAAAATATTGTACTTGTGTAATGGGTATATCGTTGCCGCACCTATGCACGCGAACATTTATCGTAACATGGTACCTCGTGCTGGATAGCCGTAATATTACAAGTTTCAAACTGATAATACAAATTTTTGGTGCAACAAACCCTAGGTCTGTTGCCCAGACCGTGCACAAGCCAAAGAGCAAAGATTGCAACATCCAAGATCAGACCAAGCAGAAAAGATCAGCAATTTGAGGAATCTTACTACGGATCAGGAAGACCAAGTCAAGCCAAAGGAGCAAGCTATCACTAAGGGGAAACCTCCCTTGCTAGGCAGGTGAGCCTGACGAGGTCGAGGTTCCCTCAAAGACAAGCCTAAAGATCGTCCCGGCAGGCCTGCCGGGGCCTACGAAGGCAAAATACCCACCAAGGCTTCACTTCTCCACCTCACAGCGACGCAAGTCATCGATCGGTGTGGTGTCAGGCCCCCAAGTGACTAAGTGTCTGCATTTTGCCACATGGCAGCCACTTCCTATGGAAATCACCTCCGAATGACACATGTCCATCGACATGTCCAGCAGGTAGACAAGAAGGTAGCCGAACAGCCCGAGAAGGCTTGCTGGGCCTACCATGATGTGACACCAAGTGGCGCGTTTAATGCGCATATAATCTAGTCGACCGCCTCCGGGCTCCAAGACGTAGGGTTGTTACTTCCTCCGAAAATGGCCTGAACTCGTAAAACTCACGATTACAACTCCTCTATAGCTAAGATCTTGCCTCTACATTTCTATCCCCCATTCTACTATTAGACTTAGAACCACGACAGTTGGCGCCCACCATGGGGCAGGTGTCTTAGCGACTTTTTGGAGAAGTTGCAATTTTTCCGATCCCCTTCATCATGGTTTCAGGCGGAGGTTTGGGTGAGGGCCGCGAGATCCATCTCGGCGTGCTCGTGTTTGTCACCGACGACTCCGCTTGGCTTCCGGAGGCTTGTCGGGTGGTAGGTGCGACATATGCTAACGGGTGGCTTATCATTGTGGGAGCCAATAAGACGTCGCCGGTGGCTGGAAACGGGATGAGGCAAAGACATGCACGCCGGCGAACTTTACCCAGCTTTGGGGCTCTCCGGGGGCATAACACCCCTACTGCAGCTCTGCGGGGTCTCCGCATGATCACTAGATGAATAAGTAGCTACAAAGTGCTCCTTGAGCTGTGTTGGTGGAAGGAGGAAGAAGAGTGCCTCTAGCCTGCTTCTTCTCCTCCTAAGGTGTCTAAAACTAGTTGGGGGTCGAACCCTTTGCATGGGTGCACCGGGGGGTTTATATAGGCCTACCCCCCGGGGGTACAATGGTAATCCAGCTGGGCACGAGGCCCAGCTGTCTGTGACTATGCTCGCCGGCTTCCGCGCTGGTTGCTGGGGCCCGCCGACTGGTGGGTCCCGCCGGCTACTGGCGCCTTGGTCGATAGGCAGGCCCCACTGTCCAGGGCCTGGTCGGTGGCTGGTTACTGTTGCTCTATTCTGATGACGCGGGCTTGGTCAGGGTAAGCGTGGCTACAGTACCGCCGCCCTGGCGGGCGATTACTGTAGTCCCATCGTGTCTTGTCTCCTTAATGGGGCGTCTCCTTCGAGGAGGATGGCTGGCCGGCTATGGGGGGCCGGCTCTCCATCTGGACGACTTGGGAGGAGGTGTGGCCGCCTTTGGCATCGCTCTGCCCAAAGGGGCCCACCGCCTCGGGGGCCATGCTGGTGGCCCGTCGTGGATGGCGTCAAGGTCGCCGTGGCAACAGTGCCGCGCCAGGCGAGTCGTGGTCACCCGTACGGCGCACTGTGCTGGGCGTGCTCCGGGTTTCGGGGGTGGCAGGCTTTACTGTAGCCACGCCCCGCTTCATCATTGCTGTGTGGACGCGGACTTCAAGGGTACGATCTTGACTGCTTTATGGGAGCCGGCTTCTTGGAGTCGGCCTTATTGCGGCCGGCTTCTTGGAGTCGGCCTTCTTGCGGCCGGCTTCTTGAAGTCGGCCCTCCCACGGCCTCCTTCATGAGGGCAAAGGGCGGGCCGCCCCCCCCCCGCCTCCGCCCCCCGAAGCCGGCCTAGAAGATAGCCGGCAGGGGGAAGGCGGCTCCAGGTCTTGAGTTCTTTGAGAGCTGGACGGGCTCGTAATTTTTTCAGAAGGGCCAGGGGAAGCCGGCTAGGCTACCCATGGCTATTTACTCCGACAAGGCTCCACTCGACGTCAACGCACTCCCCGTCCGCGGGGCAACGCACTTTCGCACGTGCGTCCGCGGCGTCCTCCTGCGGCAGTCGTCGACCCAATATCGGTCGGCTCCAGTAGCCTCCCCCCTCCCTGCAGCCTGCCGGAGCAAACTTTCCAGTCGATGGAGGCTCTAGCGGTGGGTGAGGCATGCGGTGGCTCGCCAGTCGGCCACCCCCCAGGTCGCGGCAATCGATCCCAATGAAACTCTCTACAGTCTGTTTGATCTGTTGACTGGCTCCGTAGAGACTGCATCCGAGTGCGACAGCAGTGACCCAGCGGCGGAAGTTTTGATTGTCAATGGACCACGCTATCCTCCTGGCTTCACCCGTGAAGACGGAGGTGATGGGGCGGCGATCCGTCGCATGTTCATGAAGAGTACCCCCCCGAACCCCTCTCTTCGCAGCGGTGAGAAGAACTTCGCCGCCGGAACATGGATGCACTTCACACTCCTATCGTTGGAGAAACCCCTGAGGCCCAGGCCTTGGAGGAGGCGCGCTTGGCCAACTTGGCTGAGCGCACTCGACTGGAGAACCTCCAGCACGCACTCGACGAGCGTGCTCGGCAGCGGGCTCCCAAATCCAGTCGACGTCAACTTTATCCACCTCCGACTCAGGTATACCGAACTCCAATCCAGAATCTCGCAGCTGTGGCCCGAATAGCGGAGTCAATTCAACCTTCCTAGTCAGAAGCTGGTCGAGGTTCGGTGCAGATCCGGGCCTTGCTCCGAGCCGTGGGTGAGCAGAACACAGTAGTATCTCAGTCGTGGAATAGGATTCACAGCAGATCCGTGGTTGTAGACACGGTCCAGTTGGCTCACAGCCCAAGATCGCCCCCGAGGCGTGAGGGACGTGGAGATCGACGAGATAAGTATAGAAGCCGCGAGTAGTATGATCACCAACTCGATCATGACGATCGTCATCAAGTGCCCATGCCACCACCAAGGAGTGGATCATACGTGCCTCGGCAACAGGATGACAGACACCCTCACAGTGGTGGGCGACGGATTCCAGTCAACCCCAGGGAACCGGGCTTTGATGCGAGATCTATTCTCGTTCAGGGTCTGGTCGACATAAACAGAGCCCCCAGAGAAGGTCCTGACAGAGATTTTCCAACCAGCAGCAGAGTGCATGTCTCGGGTCCAGAGTGCTTCAGCAGAGCCATCAGGGCTGCGCTGATTCCTCCCAACTTCAGGTTGGCGACTGGAGTCAGTAAGTTCACTGGAGATTCCAAGCCTGAGACTTGGCTTGAAGAATACCGAGTGGCTATTCAGATCGGTGGTGGCAATGATGAGGTGGCCATGAAACACCTTCCTTTGATGTTGGAGGGCTCTGCCAGAGCGAGGCTGAATCAGTTAGCACCTGGTAGCATTTATACTTGGGAAGATCTTGCCCAAGTATTTGTCAGAACATTCGAAGGTACTTGCAAACGGCCAGCAAGGCTGACAGAATTACAATGTTGCGTTCAGAAACTAAATGAAACTTTGAGAGATTATATCTAGAGATGGATCAGATTGCACCACATGGTGGAGAATGTGTCTGGTCATCAGGCAATTTGTGCCTTTAAAGAAGGCGTCAAATATAGGGAGTTGAATCTGAAATTCGGTCGGACATAAGATATGACTCTGACTCGGATGATGGAAATTGCGACCAAGTACGCCAACGGTGAAGAAGAAGACCGACTACGGAGTGGCAAGCACAAAGCAGTCGCCCACGAAACCGGAGGAGGAAACTCCAGTCGGAAGCAGAAGCGCAAAGCCGAGCCAGTCGCTCCTGGTGACGCCTTAGCCGCGACTCAAGGAAAGTTCAAGGGGAAGCCCAAAGGGCCGTGGAACCCCAAGAAAGTAAAAGATCAAGATGGAAATGATGTGCTGGATTTACCATGCCACATTCACACCAAAAAAGATGAAAAGGGCAATTTCGTTTACCCGAAGCATACCACTCGACAGTGTTGACTCCTAATCCAGCAATTCCGAGAGAAACAACCCAAGGAAAAGGAGAAAGAATCAAACAAGTTGAGGACGAGGAAGAGGAAGAGGAAGATGATGATTATCCCCATGTGAATTCCACTCTGATGATTTTCGCTGATGTTGAGAGTAAAAGTCGATTGAAAGTCATCAACAGAGAAGTGAATATGGTCGCTCCGGTGACTCCCAGTTATTTGAAGAGGTCCCAGACTGCCATTACATTCGACCAGTCCGATCACCCAGCGCACATAGCCACCCCTAGGAGGCAAGCATTGGTGGTCGACCAAGTAGTCGAAGGCACCCGACTGACTAAGGTTCTGATGGATGGTGGCAGTGGCCTGAATATACTGTATGCAGAGACGTTGAAAGGAATGGGCATTCCGATGTCCAGACTTAGTGAAAGCAATATGAGTTTCCATGGAGTCATTCCCGGCATGAAGGCTCCATCACTCGGTCAGATCGCTCTCGACATGGTGTTCGGTGACTCCAAGAATTACCGCAAAGAAAAGTTGACATTTCAAGTTGTGGATTTCCAGAGTGCCTATCATGCTATTCTGGGCAGGCTAGCTGATGCACGTTTGATGGCTCGACCATGTTATGTATACCTCAAATTGAAGATGCCTGGTCGCAAATGGGTGATAACTGTCGTGGTATTTCTCATGGGGGGCTTTGCGAGTCGACAGATGCCACAAGGTCTTAGTGTGTGGGTAGGACTGCTGCTGATAGGACCGAGAGCGGGTATGCCAGTAGCACGCGCTAGTTTACCCAGGTTCGGGGCTCTCCGGAGAGATAACACCCCTACTCCTACATGTCTGAGTATATCTGGTATATCTGGTACCGAGTCGCTCCTAGAGCTGTGTCCAAGCTCAGTGTCATCGGCATGTGACATGGTAAAAGCATGCATGCGGTAGGCTAGTGGCCATGAGAGCATGTGTGCTCTATTGGCCGTGAGTGAGTGTGTCCATCCCCTGGATGGATGGATGGTTGCTATATATAGTGGGAGCTAGCTTGCTACCTAAGCTAAATGGTGGTGGCGTTGGATGTAAGCTACCTTGGGTAGCTTACAAGCCAAGCCATGTAGGCGTGGCTAGTGGCATGGTGCATGTCATGCTTGTCCCCTAGGGTGCTTTATAAATCAGTACCCAGGGGACACAGTACACTGTAGATGACGTCACGGTATGGTCGCCCCGTCGGTGTCTTGTCGGTGTCGGGTCGGGCTGCAGTCGGCAGCCGACTGGTCGGCGCAGTCGGACTAAGGGGCTTTGCTAGCCCCGATGTCTTGAAATATCATCTTGCCGTCTTCGGGGTATCCGTGTCCAATTACTCCGACAATCACTATCACTGGTAGTCAGAAGAAGGCGGTAGAGTGCTTCCAGAAGGTCATAAAGATTGCTGATGCATAGATGGCCGTAGTGGAATTGCAAGAATATCAAAAAAATGCAGATTCGAGTGATTTGTTGCGAGCCAAGAAGCCTGCCACGGATTCAGCATTCCATTCGTCTTGCAAAACAAAGTCGGTTCACATTCACCCGACGGATCCCAATGCTACTCCGACTCAGATTTCAACATACGCTCCACCCTTGTCCGCAAGGACGGCGAGGCATAGGTCGACTGCAACCCTCTTCTCCGAGCTTCGCCACAAATACAACGTATGCTCCATCCTTGTCCGCAAGGACGACGAGGCGGAGGTCGACTTCAACCCTCTTCTCCGAGCTTCGCCACAAGTACAACATACGCTCCACCCTTGTCCGCAAGGAAGGCGAGGCGTAGGTCGACTGCAATCCTCTTCTCCGAGCTTCGCCACAAATACAACGTGTGCTCCACCCTTGTCCGCAAGGACGACGAGGCGCAGGTCGACTTCAACCTTCTTCTCCGAGCTTCACCACAAGTACAATGTACGCTCTACCCTTTTCCGCAAGGATGACGAGGCGCAGGTCGACTCCAACCCTCTTCTCCGAGCTTCGCCACAAGTACAATGTGCGCTCCATCCTTGTCCGCAAGGACGGCGAGGCGCAGGTCGACTGCAACCTTCTCCTCCGAGCTATGCCACAAATACAATGGAGCAGATCCCAAAAGCAATCATAAGTATACTCAAAAGCAGTTCAGCTAAATCCTAAAGTTCCCAGCAACAAATCAAAAGTATTCGAGCATCAAGCCCGAAAGAGTTTAATGGTTACAGCAACCACTCGGCATTCCGAGGCAAATTTAAGATAGGGTTAAATCTCATAGTTTTTCACTCGGCAGAAGGAGGGCTGTAGGGTTGGACGAATTCGTCCAAGTCGATTCCGTCTGCAATCCGAGTGGCAGCAGCGATGAAATTCTCCATAAAGGACTGGAAGTCATGCCTTTTGGTGTTGGCGACCTTGATCGTCGCCAGCTTGTCTTCACGAGCTTCCTTGCAGTGGACTCTGACCAAGGACAACGCCACGTCAGCACCACACCGGGAAGAGGCCTTCTTCCATTCTTGCACTCTACCAGGAAGCGTCGCCCCTGGCTAGAGTGATGAGTCGATCCGTGAAACTGCCAACTTCAGGCGTGCGAGATAACTTGTGACGCCGGCGACACGGGATTCCAGTCGGAGCACGTTCATGGCAGTCTTGTCACAAACTGGAGAAACGATAGGGTCTATACCAGTCTCGATCCTTCCGGTTTCCTCGTCAAAGTCTTGGCAGAATTATGTAGTCAAAGAGTTAGTGAGTCAACTGGAGAGGATTAACTTGCAAGCAGCAAAGCAGTTGGATTAAAAGGAGTACCTTCCAGCATAAGATAGAGCTTCTTGGCAAGAGTTCTCAGATAGGCTTCCGTGTCATTTCTCTTGCGGACCGCAGACTCCAGCTTCTCATTCAGGGCAATCTTATCCTTCTTCAGATGACTTACTTCTCGGTTAGACTCATTGAGACATGACTTCAGCTTGTTCACCTCCCCTTCCAACACTCCGACCGAAGCCAGCTTCTGGTCTGTAGGGGCAGTCTTGTCTTGAGCCTCCTTCTGTGCAGCTGCAAGGTCCAAGTCCTTCTTCTCCATAGCCAACCTAATTTTCTCTGCAAAAGAAGGAATTGGATCAAACAAGAGATCAAAGAAATATCTTAAAAGACGATCAACATGAACAGTCGACAAGCAGCTACCTTCCATACCAGCAGCTTCATCTTCAGCTTTCTTCAACTTTTGTCGGCCAACTCCAAGTCGAGGTTGAGTTGCCTCTTCTTCTCCTCAAACTTGGCAAACTTAGAAATGAGGGAACAAGATTTCTGCAGGAGGTAAAAGACGTGTCAATCGACAAGATCAAAGGTTATTTACTTCCGAGTGAATAAAACTTAAAAGTTCACTTAGACCCCAACCGACTGCCCGCAATCGACTGCGGCCTCGGGGACTAGACCCAGCGGGTGCACTTGGCGTGCCCCCACTGATTCAGACCCAACTCGACTGGTCCGCCCGGGTCAAGTAAAAAAAAGAAGAGAAAAGAACTATTCATACCCCGGCCAACTGCCAGTAGTCGACCGCGATCTCGGGGACTACACCTAGTGGGTGAACTTGAGGTGCCCCCACTGGTTCAGATCTCACTAGACCGGTCCGCCTGGGTCGAGTGCAAGAAAAGAAAGTAAAAAGAACTCAGATACCAGTTGACTGCCCGCAGTCGACTGCGATCTCGGGGACTACGCCTAGTGGGTGCACTTAGAGTGCCCCCACCGGTTCAGATCCTACTCGCCCAGACCAGGTGGAAGAGCGCAAATACCAAAGACAACAAAACACGCAGTGGGTGTACAGATTCGACGCTAATAATAAGATATTGTATGGAAGAAAATATTTCGGGTAGCATATCCTAATAGAACAAGGTCAGTCGGAAGTTTACTTACCTGGACATTGGCCCGGAGAGCAGCGCTGGCGTCGTAAGCAGCCTCGCTATGCTCCTGCACCGTCTACATCTGCTCCATCATCACGTCAGCCTGATGGATGGCTTCCGCAGCCGTGTCCGACTGGTTTTCCGGAACATGGTAGTTGGTGAAGAAGGGGGCAGACGACCCAGCTGCAGCAGCTTGGAGCTCCGAAGCGTGAGGCTGGACAACTGAAGGGAACACTGGTTCATTCGACGGTGCAGGGCGCTCACTCAACAATGGTATACCGAAAGTTACAAAGGCCCCGCCTACGTCTTCAGATTTCCGGGGCGGTTGGTGTGGTCGTTGGTCCCTGCTGAGACGTCTTGCCAGTTGCTAATTTTTTGTTCTTTCTGGGCCTAGGGGCCACGTCTTCATCATCATCTGGAAGATCGATGACGTTGTGTGGAGCTGCAGAGAAATCAGTCGGCCCCAAGTGAATCACTAGAATTTAATCGACCAAGTAATCAAGAACAAGATCATAAGAGTTTTTACCTGGGTTGGAGGTAACCACGTCTTCCATCTTCTCATCTTGATATTAGTAATAAGAAGTTCCAGATGTAGCAGCACTACAAATGTCAACATCCATTCGGTTACGTTCTGTTGCTCGAGTCGGCCAAAAGAACAGATCAGATGTTTACCCAGAGATGGTGGGGACGGTCACTTTGATTCGGGGCAAACCCTTCGGTGGTTTAGAGGAGGTGGCTTTCTATGCTTTTGGAGCAGGAGGTGGCACAATCTTGGGCTGTTTCGATATCTTCTCAGTCGGCGCGGGCGAAGACGTCTGAGGGCGCTTCGAAGATGGCCCAGTCGATGCAGCAGCCAGGACCGGGGTGCTCGTCGGGTCTTGAGTGTGCTTGGATCTTCTCTCTCTGTGAGGAGGCGAGTCGACCTCCTCGTCGTCACTCGAGTCGTCGCTCTCCTCATCCTCCTCCGCATCTAAGTGCCACTCGCCACTCTCACCCCTGCTCGCCCCTTCCTCGACGTCTTGCTCCTGCACTCCATTGGGCATCGAGTACATATAAATAAGAGCCTAAAAAGACAATGAATAAAAGAAGTACAGTCAATCGTCAACAAGGTGTTACATGGTGAATCGAGAAGATACTTGGCAAAGCAGAATCATACATGTTCCGGCTGGCGCGAGTGGTCGAATGGAATCACCCTCCTAGACCCCCGGGGATTGCCTTTGTTCCCGGTGATTCCTCTAAGCCACTTCTCCACCGTGTCTTCACTAATGTCCTCCTGGTGGATCCGAGTGGAGTCCTCGAGTCTCGAGTACATCCACATCGGATGGTCATGGGCTTGAAGTGGTTGGATGTGTCGACTAAGAAAGACCTCCAGCAGGTCCATTCTGGTCACCCCGTCACGGACAAGTTGGACGACCCGCTCGACCAACGCCTTCACCTGTGCCTTCTCTTCTGGGATCACCCTCAGGGAGGAGGGCTTCTCCACTCGAGCCAAGGAAAAGGGGGGAAGTCCAGTGGACTGACCCGGGGTCGGCTGGTCCTTACAGTAAAACCAGGTCGACTGCCAGCCCCAGACCGAGTCAGGAAGGATCATAGCTGGGAAGGTGCTCTTATTCCTCATTTGGATTCCAAGGCCCCCGCACATCTAACTCACATGCCTCCTCTCATCACTCGAGTTGGCCTTCTTGACCGACTAGGAGCGGCAGGTGAATATGTGCTTGAATAGACCCTAGTGCGGTCGACAACCCAAGAAATTTTCGCACATTGACACAAAGGCAGCAAGATACACTATGGTGTTTGGAGTGAAGTGGTGGAGTTCATCCCTGAAGAAGTTCAAAAGGCCACGAAAGAAAGGGTGGGGAGGCAAAGAGAACCCGCGGTCGACATGAGTGGCGAGGAGAACACACTCACCCTCCAGCGGCCGTGGCTCGGTCTCGTTCCCCGGGAGCCACGCCGATTCATGGGGGATCAATCCCCCTCAACCAGGTCGTCGAGGTTGTCTTGGCTGATCGTCGAGCAGATCCAATCGCCCTGGATCCAGCCCGGCGGCAGGCCGGACCTTGACGAGGATCCACCTCAGCTGGTCCTCTTTCCTTTCGCCTTCACGGTCGCCTTCTTCGCGCGCTCCAACGCCACCGTCTTCTCCTTTCCCATGGCGTCGGATCGAGTTCGAGCGAGGCTACGACGGCGAGAGCGGAAGCGAGCGCAGCGGATAAATCTGAGGAAGAAGAAAGAGAATGAGGGCGCACTGTTCAAAAGCCCGGTCCGGTGCCTTCTATAAGGTCACTTCCGAGTGACTGACTTGTAGGCCCGGACGATCTTAACAAATCCCGCAACAGTCGCACACGATACGTGGCGAAAAAGGTGGTGCGGGAATCGAGGTGACCTGCCTAATCCGTCTCGATTACCATGACCTCGCCCATCCAACACGCTTCCCAAAATTTGAATCCCGCGAAATCTGCGGACAACAGAACAACTTGTCAGATGGAAGACATCCTCCGCATCATCATTCGGAACTCTGTCGTAAAAGTTCACTCGACAAACACTAAGAATGGACCAAGGCGACTAAAAAAGAAGTTGGTGTCATCCCCTTAGTTCATTGATCCAGAGCAAGATATACTCATAACACAAAAAAGGAGTCGGAAGCGTTCTCAACTCCTTCCTCACTCAAACCCTGATCCATTCAGGGGTTAATGATGAAGCTATGTACCTAGGGCAGGGTCTGGATCTGTCCAAGATACCCTCACCAAGGACATCTCTAAAAGGAACCAGAAACAGTCGAAGAAAAATCATCATCCACTCGACCATGAAGCCATGTTCCACTCGACAGTCTTGAAGGCACTCGACCGTACGGACAACCACTCCACTACCAGAAGATCTAGAGCCACTCCACTCTGCAATGGTCGAGATTTAAGTCATAGCCTTAATGGTCATTATGTACTTTTATTACGGGTGTTACCAGTAATGTCTCCATCCTTATGTACCTTAAACCCTTTGTAACTGAGGGCGGGAGGGGTCTGGGGAACTCTATATAAGCCACCTCCTCCTCAAGGACAAGGGTTCGCACTTTCTGTAACACACACACGCATATAATCCAGTCGACTGCCTCCGGGCTCTGAGATGTAGGGCTGTTACATCCTTCGAGAAGAGCCTGAACTCGTAAAACTCCCGAGTACAACTCCTCTATGGCTAAGATCTTGCCTCTACATTCCTGCCCCCCATTCTACTATCAGGCGTAGAACCACGACACGCGAGGATAGCTGGTTGGCTCGTAGCAACAACACAACAAGTAACACTGGGAAATCAGAGGCCAGAGATAGCAACGGCAAACCCCGGCACAACAAACACAAATGCCGCAAACATGATGAAAGCGCCGAAGCCACGATAGTCAATGCCGGATTTAATAGCTCTAAGTCTGGTCAACGGACAGGGCCACTCAAAAATGAAAATTCGGGTCCATCCATTTTGGACCTCATACTCGACCGTCCATGCCAAATTCATGGCAAACCAGGAACACTAGCCAATCATACAAACAGAGAATGTTGGGTCTTCAAGCAAGCTGGCAGGTTAGGCGCCAAAAACAAAGATAAGGGGTCTCAAAGCGATGACAGTGAGAGGAGCCCAGATCACCGAATAGAGGAGGACAAAAGAAATCTCTCCAGCAAATCCAAATGGTGAATATGGTAAACGACACCCACACTCCCAACCCGGACTGGATGCACACCCTTAGATGTCGACCTAACGAAACCACTCAGCCCGCAATACAAGCTAGGGCCGATCACCTTCAACCAAATGGATCACCGGGTCAGCACTAGTCACGGCAATCCAGCCGCACTAGTCCTCGGCCCAATAATTGACGGGTTCCACCTCACACGAGTCCTTATGGACGGATGTAGCAGTCTAAATCTGCTTTACCAGGATACAATGCACAAGATGGGCATCGATCATTCGATGATCGAACCCACTAAAGCCACCTTTAGAGGTATTATACCAGGCGTGGATGCCAGCTGTACCGGCTCCATCGCCCTCGACGTAGCCTTTGGATCACCAGACAATTACCGTGCCGAAGAGTTAAACTTCGACATCGTCTCCTTTTGCAGTGATTATCAGGCATGGCTCGGGCGAACTACATTTTCTCGATTCAACGCGGTGCCACATTATGCCTACCATAAACTCAAGATCCCCGGTTCACGCGGCGTCATCACGGTTAATGGCGAGGCCGAACTCTCCCTCGGTACCACAGAGTACGCCACTGCTTTAACAGGAGAAGCAATAGACGGCACCTTTCAGTCAAATCTTGAGTTGACGGCTAAAACCCCGGACACATTCAAAGTAGTCTAAACTACTTCATGGCAGGATAGCCCGGATCGTCCAGGGCTCAACTAAACATTCCGGCGAAGTCCAGAACATGCCACATATTGCAGCTCAACCGCTCTCCGGCACACAAATATTTCTTACATTTCCTTTGCAGGCTCACCTTTGCGCAGACTGGGACCGGTGAAAAGGTACCAGCTTGAATGCACAAGCGAATCTTTAGAGATTCCTCACGACGTCCATCCGACTATACTCCGGATCTGCACACATCTTCTTGCTCCCCGGTACCAGCAGGTTCCACAGTCATATTCCCCTTTTTATCACATTACCTGTACTCATATTCAAATACAACATGTGGATTTATATGGCGCTTATTTGCTGTTATTTCTTATTGAAACTCTTTTGTTAAGTGTCATCCTTACACCACGATATGCCTTTGCCAGGGGCTTCGTTTTACCCATAATATGGCAAAAAAGTCCGAACACCTTCACGGAAGTTCGGCACCCCGAACTTATAGCATTATATGCATCAGCTCAGAATCATGCCTTGGGTCAAATGTTGGGTTTGCCCGGCTCCCGTGTTTTGCTGCCTTACGTTCCGCTATATCGGCTAAGGCAGCACAGGGAGAACTACTTGCGTTTGTGTCCCAGTTCTTTCGGACGAGCACCTCAGTAGAGAAAGCCGAAAACTGACTGTCATGATACGGCGAGAGCTGGTCAGTTGTTCGAGAGGTTGTAAAATCTTTAAGGATTTCTCCCGCATAATGCCATAACCAATGCAGCGTGCGATGGATCGGTTCTTCTTCCGATCAGGTGCCTATAGGGCCCCTCGTGCGGTCTTCCGAACACCAGGGGCTGCGCCGACCTTCCTAATGCTCCTATGGCTAAGTGAGAATGATAAAGCCCTATAGTCCGATTGCCTGGTTCGCTGTGCTGAACACCTCCTTCAAAGGACCCAACACTTGGGTTAAAAGTGATCAGGTTTATCCCGAACACCCCCGTATTTCTTACGAGGGGGCAGAAGCCGATGACTGGCCAATTCTCAGGTTTAATATATAAAATGGCCGCGGAGGAGGGTAAACTTTTACAATAGGCAATAAATATTAGAAATGACCTTGTTCTCACATTACAAAGGACAATGTCGGTGTCAAAACCGGCGGATCTCGGGTAGGGGTCCCGAACTGCGCGTCTAAGGCGGATGGTAATAGGAGGCAGGGGACATGATGTTTTACCGAGGTTCGGGCCCTCTTGATGGAGGTAAAACCGTACGTCCTGCTTGATTTATTCTTGATGATACGAGTATTACAAGAGTTGATCTACTAGGAGATCGGAGAGGCTAAACCCTAGAAGCTAGCCTATGGTATGATTGTATGTTGTCCTACGGACTAAAACCCTCTAGTTTATATAGACACCGGAGGGGGCTAGGGTTACACAAAGTCGGTTACAAAGGAGGAGATATACATATCCGTATTTCCTAGCTTGCCTTCCACGCCAAGTAGACTCCTATCCGGACACGAGACGAAGTCTTCAATCTTGTACCTTCATAGTCCAACAGTCCGGCCAAAGGATATAGTCCGGCTATCCGGAGACCCCATAATTCAGGACTCCCTCAGACAACATGACTATATTCATGGAAATACAATGTCCTTGGTACATTGCTCCACCGCAAGGCAGGATCCTTTCAGGACACTTTCATAATACAATTCAGGCTTGCGGTGCTCCTTTCCCTCTGGCGGTCCCTTGGTCATCAGCTTTTCAGCATCCATCTTCCCCCAGTGCACCTTTGCGCGGGCAAAGGCCATTCGTGCACCTTCTGTGTAGACCGACCGCTTGATGACGTCAAGTCGAGGGTAGGCACTAACAAGCCGCTTCACGAGTCCAAAGTAGCTACCTGGAATCGGCTCGGCGGGCCATAGCCGGATAATCAAATCCTTCATGGCTAGTTCGGTCGCCTTATGCAGTTCGATCAGCTGTTTCAGTTGATCGGTAAAAGGCACCGGATAATTAGGTGCCAGATACTGCGACCAGAAGAGCTTATCCATAGTATTCCCCTCTTCGCCTCGGTAGAATTGGGCAGTATCCGATATGCTGCGAGGAAGTTCTGCAAATACCCCTGGAGAAATCCAAACTTAAAATTATAAAGCATAATTTTCTCCTGAAATACTTGCTTTACATGGAAAAAGACCTTACCCGCCATGATCTCCCTCACCTCTTGGATCTCCTGCAGGGCGTCTTGGGTTTTCCCACGGGCATCGCACATGGCATGATGAGCCTCGGTGACTTCGGATTCTTTCTCCTTTAAACTCTGCTCCACGGTCTCGCACTTTTTCATGGCCTCTTGGAGCTCTTGCCTAACTTCCACTACCTTGGCCTCGTGCTTCTCATGAAGATCTTGCTCTGCGGCTACCTTTTCCTCGGCCTCGACAACAGCCTTCTTCAGGGCCTCGACATCGGTCATCACCCCGGGCGCAAATCATGACACAAATTCTGCCATACTGAAAATTCATTCGCACTAAATGCAAAAAAGATTTGTGCATACCTTGTTGATCTTCCAACTATCTTTTTCACCGGCCAAGCTTCGCTTCGGCCCGCTCCAGACTTTGATTTAGTCCGGAAACCTCCGCGGTATGAGCAGTAGTAGCTGCTACAGACGCCTGCTTACAAAAGAAGAGAGATAGATGTCATCAAATGAGTCTTCCTGTGAAAAATATATTTGATCCCTATCCGGTTCTTTTGTTCACCAGACAGTGTATCAGGGGCTACTATCCATACTATGACACTCTTCGAAACCGTATAAAACATACCTCAAAACCTCTCATAAGGTCGATACATGCTTCATTCAGTCCATTTTTAGCGGACTGAATCTTCTCAATCACAGCACCATAAGGGACGGTGTTCATAGATGATGGAGGCACTCTTCAGCGCCGCCAATAAAGCACTTGGTGCCTCTGGATGGACAGAGGTCGCCGGTGGAACAGGGATGCCCTCTCCAGCCGAGGATGGCCGCCTTCTTGATTCCGGAGCCATATTGGTCTCCGAAACTGTGTCCGGCTGGGGGACGAATTCAAGATGGTCCACGCCGTCGACTCATGTTGGGATCTTCTCCCCCATGTCTCCGGCCCCTGAAGTTTGACCTCCAGGCGCCGCCTTCACGATTTTCTCTGCCCCTCCTTGGACGGAGTCCCTCTGGGACAAAGCCTTGGTGTTGATCACATGTTCAGAGGGAGGGGCCTTCGGAGGCGTCCCGCTCTCCATAGCTTGCGAGCACAGCAAATCCTCGGATGAGGATTGTTCGGAACGGGACCCCATCGGACTACAAAACTATGGCTTAGGTTAAAATACTATGCCATGATGTGTCCGGACACATGAACGTGTTCGGATTCTATATAATTACGAGTTCACTAGGGGCTGGGCCCTAGGATCCCATGTCGGGCTGCTATCGGCGACGGTAGTGGACTCTTTCGGAAGAAGAGTTTTTCCCCTTTTAGGCGACTCGGCCTCCAAGTGTACGGAGGCCGTCCTCTTCTTTCTTCCCCATACTAGGGATTTTTCTTCCTCCTCCTCGTCCTCTTAGGAGGCGGGTCGGGCACGGTGATGAAGGCCGCCCCGAGTCTTTTTGGCCTCCTTTTTGGTCTTCTTCCCCGGCACCTTGTAAGGCGCCGGGTCCAACATATTCATCAGAAGTGGGCCGGCCGGTTCTTCGGGAAGTGGGGCCAGACATTGGATCCGCCCCGCCTTCTTCATCCAGCCCTAGGAGAGTTGTGTAAAACACAATAAGCATTTCCCTTGATTTATGCGAATAAAATGCATGGTAACTTACCGAGCTTGCAGCGCGGGATAGTTGGTACCCATGGTCCTCGGCGGAGTCCGGCCATGATTTGCCGGGCTCAAAAAGCACCTTCCAGATGTCTTTGTGCGAGGAGCGAAAGAGCTCTCGCAGGGTCTGGTGCTTGGTCGGATCGAATTCCCATAGATTGCAAGTCCGGTGTTGACAAGGTAGGATCCGACGAACTAACATCACCTGGACTACATTGACAAGTTTGATATTCTTGTCTTCCATATCCTTGACGCGCGTTTGGAGCGCCAACAGTTCGTCGGACGAAGACTAGTCCAGGCCCTTCTTGAGCCAGGACGTGAGCCGCAGAGGGGCTCTGGATCGGAACTCGAGAACAACGCCCCACTTCACGCCGCGCGGCTTAGTAATGTAAAACCACTCCTGTTCCCACTCCCTGAAGGAATCATTGAAGGTACCTGTTGGCCATGTGAGTTGGGCATCTTGCTCACCATAGCGCCCCCGCACTTAGTGTGCTCACCGCCCACTACCTTGGGCTTCACATTAAAGATTTTCTGCCATAAGCCGAAGTGTGGCGCGATGTGGAGAAAAGCCTCGCACACGACAATGAATGTCGAGATATTGAGGAAGGAATTGCGGGATAGATCATGAAAATCGATCCCACAATAATACATGATGCCGCGAACAAATGGGTGGAGGGGAAACCCTAGCCCGCGGATAAAATGAGGGAGGAATACGACCCTTTCGTGGGGTTCTGGGGTAGGGACGATATGTCCCACCGTTGTGAGACGGTGGCCGATTTCCTGGGCTAGATACCCGGCCTCCAGAAGTTTCTTGATCTCCTTCTTCCGGACGGTAGAGGCCATCCACTTGCCTCCCGCTCAAGACATATTTCAAGTGGTTCTTCAGAGAAAATGTGAACTTGGGCGCTGGGGCTCGAGTGCACAAGAATGGATGGGCAGGAGAGAAGAAGGCGTGGGTAAAAAGGTGGAACCCTTACCCCTTTATAAGGGCGGAAGAAACTATGCGCCTCCCCACTTGCCTGGTAAAAACTCGCTTATTCCCTAAGCGTCATGATTGATGGCGCGGTTGGGTTACCCGCACCCGTATTGATGAGAATCCCGTGATAAGGGGACATGATCTCTGCTTCCACAAGACGTGCCAAGAAAACCGCCTCAGAATATGCGCAGTAGCTGGTTGAGAAAAACGGTTCGAATAATAACCGGGGCCATGGCGTCATGTCACGTTATGAAAAGTTGTCAGCAGATTAGATTTGTGGAAATATTATACTCTCTACGATGGTATGTGGAATTTTTTTTGCAGAGCCAGACACTATCCTTGTGTTCAAAATCTTCTATGGAGTATTCGGAGGAGGAACCCGCCTTGCAATGCCGAAGACAATCTGTGCGCCGGACTCATCGTCATTGAAGCCTGGTTCAGGGGCTACTGAGGGAGTCCTGGATTAGGGGGTCCTCGGACAGCCGGACTATATACTTTGGCTGGACTGTTGAACTTTGAAGATACAAGATTGAAGACTTCGTCCCGTGTCCGTATGGGACTGTCCTTTGCCTGGAAGGCAAGCTTGTCAATTCAGATATGTAGATCTCCTCCCTTGTAATCGACTCTGTGTAACCCTAGCTCCCTCCGGTGTCTATATAAACAGGAGGGTTTAGTTCGTAGGACAACAACAATCATACCATAGGCTAGCTTCTAGGGTTTAGCCTCTCCAATCTTGTGGTACATCAACTCTTGTAATACTCATATCATTAAGATCAATCAAGCAGGAAGTAGGGTATTACCTCCATCGAGAGTGCCCGAACCGCCTGGGTAAACATTGTGTCCCCCGCCTCATGTTACCATCCGCCTTGGACGGACAGTTCGGGACCCCCTACCCGAGATCCGCTGGTTTTGACACCGACACCCAGGAAGTGAACACGATTTGGGTTATGTTTTTTGAATGTAAGTAGTTTCAGGATCACTTCTTGATCACTTGTAGCTTCATGTCCGTTGCGTATGTTAGCCACCATATTTGCTTAGCGCTTGCTGCAACTCCACCTCATTACCTTGTCCTACCCATAAGCTTAAATAGTCTTGATCTCGCTGGTGTGAGATTGCTGAGTCCTCGTGACTCACGAATACTTCCAAACAGTTGTAGGTGCCGATGATACTAGTGTAGGTGATTCTACCAAACTCAAGTGGGAGTTCGACGAGGGCCTTGGTTGTTACTACGTGTAGTTTCCTGATGATCAGTAGTTGAGCCTAGTTGGGACGATTAGGGATCTAGCAGTTGGGTTTATCTTCTTTTTCATTTGGCTATCCATAGTTGGAATATGAGTGTATCTTGGATGTTGTATGAATTATTTATGTATTTTGTGACATGGAGAATGTAAGCCAACTCTATTTACCCCTTTCTTTTTCATTACATGTGCTATTTTTGAAGATGACCCTTCTTGTGACAAAACCACTATGTGGTTATGCATCTAAGTCGTGCCTCGACATGTGGGAGCTATAGCCGCATCGTGGGCGTTTCAAGTTGGTAATCAGAGCCATCCCCGACTTAGGAGCCCCCTGCTTGATCGAATCACGGACATTGTTGAGTCTAGAACAAAAAAATTTAGTCTTAGGATTATATATATCGGAGAGTAGGATTCTTTTTACTCATTAGTCCCTTTGTCGCTCTGGTGAGGCCTCCTGACGTAGATGTTTTGACTTTCCTCCCACAAATTTCACAAATTTTTTTAAGGATCACGTAGGTATCTTGGAATCATTCTGATATTCTTGTGATGAGAACATTGTTCTTGGTGCCTCCTGAAATTTAGGTGTTGTGGCAGTGTCCCGGGGAGTTGAGCTTCGAGGTGTTGTCGTCACAATTTTACCGTTGCAGTTCTGGAATACCTCAGTTCACCGACATCAAAAATCTCTTTTATGCAGTTGTTGGTGAGATAGCCTCGACGACACCCAGTACTGGGGCGGGAGTTCGGGAGTATTGCCATAACTCGTATAACAGATGCTTTTCGAAGGTTGAGGTAAATGATTTCCGGAGTTTTCTTGGTTATGTGTTGACGGATGGATACAGTTGGAGCGTAGGGCTTGTTAGTTGTGCGATATATATTGTGCCTCCTTGTATCCCCAGAACTAGATTGCATAACCAGAAAGTTTCGGGAGTTTATCGGTGGGAATTCAAGTAGCTCTAGTATTTCTTCCAGCTGATATTTGGTTTGTGATTGGGTAATCCTTACCACATATTTGTTCCAGCCGTACATTGTTGTTTCAGTCATCAACCTTTATCTAAGTGGCTTCCCACCATAATGGACATGTGATGTTAACCTTGGAATTCATTTGTTCAATCCTTGTTCGAATGTTTATTGTGAAGACTATATGTTGCAATTTCTATCCATTGATTTAGCTTGTCTATCTGCCTATCAAGATGCTAACGGATGTCACCCACTTCAGGATGGCTCCTCCAAAGCGTCTGAATCTGGAATGCAATGATGGGAGTCAGGAGAACCCTCTAGCTCTGCCTCCGGGGGCATGGAAAGCTGTCATGGCAGCCACCAACGCGAATTCCCAGATGCTTTTGCAACTCTTGCATGAGCGCAAACAAGGGAATCAAGGCCAAGGGACTTTCAACAATCAGCCTTAGTTTGCTACCCTTAACCAGTTCCTTGCAAATCAGCTGAAGTCTTTCAGCTACTATGCTGAGGCCACGGACGCTGATGATTGACTCATGGACATCAACAAGCAGTTTGAATGTAGCAATGTCAGGCCTGAGGACTATGTCAAGTTTGCTTCTTTTCAGCTCAAGGACCAAGCCACTGATTGGTATCAACAATACAAGATTCCAGAGGAGGTCATGTGATTACCTGGGATGATTTCTGCCGAGACTTCAAAGCCTATCATATTCCAACAAGTGTTGCTGAGAGCAAGCGTGAGGAGTTCCGCAATCTCAAGCAAGGAAGCATGTCCGTGTACCAATACAAGATCCAGTTTCAAAAACTTGCTCGCTTCGCAAGGCAGGATGTTCCCGATGAAAAGAGCATGATCTATCACTTCAGAGGTGGCCTCAAAGAAGATCTGTAGTTAGCTCTCATGCTTCTTGATCCTACTAAGTTCGATCAATTCTATAACATGGCCCTCAAGAAAGAAGGTGCTGAGCTCAAGTGTGAGGCTTCTAAGAAGAGAATTAGGGATACAGTTCAGTCTTCTTCCTCCTCACAAGTGGCAACTAAGCAACTGAAGTTCTGGCTTCCTCCTCCTCCTCCGTTTCGTCAGCCCTACCAGCAGAAGAACAAAGGTAGCCATGGATCTTCCCACCCACCCAACCCAGTCTATCCGAAGAAGTTACAGACTCAAGCTCCAAGGTCAAGTGCTCCTTATCATCGTCCGCTCTCAGAGATCACTTGCAACAAGTGTCAGCAGAAAGGTCACTATGCGAACAAGTTCTTCAACCAAAGGCGCCTTCCACCTCCTCCTCCTGTGGATCTTCCAGCAGTGCAATGGTCAAGCATAATCCCAAGCATGCAAAGGTGAACTTGTTGAATGGAGCTCAAGTGGAGAAATCCAATGATGTGATAATGTGTAACCTCTCAGTTAATGGCATTCCTACAAAAGTTTTATTTGATACTAGTGCATCGCTTTCTTTCGTTTCAAGATCTTTTGTTGCCAAGCATGAGTTTGTGCTGGAAAAGATTTCTATCCCGTTGAAGATTGCGTCCCCTGGTAAGCAAATGACATCTAATAATTGTGTCCTAGATGTTTCTATCAAGATGGGCAACTATAAATTTCAGGGTAAACCAATTGTTCTTGGAGACTCTGATATTGATTTAATTCTCGGGATGGACTAGCTTTCTAAGCACAAGGCTCAACTTGATTGTGCTACCAGGGAGATTCAATTGACACACTCTTCTGACGATGTGATCATCTATGCCGCTCGGGATGAAACCATTTGACTATTTTCTTTCAATGAGAAGGGCGAGTTGGATGCAATTTCTTAGGTTCCAGTCGTTTGTGAGTACCAAGACGTCTTTCCAGAAGAGCTTCCGAGAATGCCTCCTCACCGGCCATTTGAATTCGTTATCGATCTTGAGCCTGGTACGGAACCTGTTTGCAAGCGTCCATACAAGCTTGAGCCAAAGGTGCTGAAGGAATTGAATAAATAGCTTGATGAACAAGATCGTCTGGGTTTGATCAGACCGAGTTCATCTCCATGGGGTTGTGGTGTTCTTTTTGTCCATAAGAAGGATGGCACGGACTGACTTTGTGTCGACTACCGTCCATTGAACAAGAAGACAATTAAGAACAAGTATCCACTTCCCAACATGAATGAGCTATTCGAGCAACTTAAAGGTGCCAAAGTATTCTCCAAGCTTGACCTTCATATGGGTTATCATCAGATTCGCATTCGTGAACAAGATATTCCCATGACAGCATTCAGAACAAGCTTTGGTTGTTATGAATATATTGTCATGTCTTTCGGCCTTGTCAATGGTCCTCCAACTTTCTCTCACATGATGAACTTCATCTTCAACCCCTACACTAATGAATTTGTCTTGGTGTGTCTCGATGATATCTTGGTCTTCTCCAAGAATAAGAAGGATCATGCCAAGCATTTGTGATTGGTGCTCGACAAGTTCAGAGAGTATCAATTCTATGCGAAGTTTTGCAAATGTGAGTTTTGGCTTGATGAAGTTACTGATCTTGGTCATATCATCTCCTCCAAGGGCATTCCTGTTAATCCAGAAAAGGTTTCTGCAATTGTGAACTGGGAACCTCCTCAAAATGTCAAGCAGCTCCATGGTTTTCTTGGTCTTGCAAGCTATTGCCGAATATTCGTTGAGAATTTCTCTAAGATTGCAAAGCCTCTTTCCAACCTCCTCCAGAAGCATGTTAAGTATGTATGGACTCCTGAGTGCGACGTTGCTGTCAACACCCTCAAAGAGAAGCTAGTCTCAGCTCTTGTCTTGACTCCTCCTAATTAATCCAAGCTATTCGAAGTTTTTCTGTGATGCCTCATTGCAAGGTCTCAGTGCTGTGTTAATGGAAGAGAAGAAAGTTGTGGCTTATACCTCTCGTCAGTTGAAGCCCAATGAAAGGAACTACCCCATTAGCGATCTTGAGTTGGCGGCAGTTGTCCATGCATTAATAACATGGAGACTTCTCTTGTTGGGAAGGAAAGTGCACATTTTCAATGATCACAAGAGCCTCAAATACATCTTCACTCAACCCTACCTCAACCTCAGGCAAACTTGTTGGGTCAAAATGATTCAAGAGTAAAATCCAAGTATTGAATATACTCCAGGCCAGGCCAATAGCATTGTAGATACTTTGAGCAGGAAGGCTTATTGCAGCGGCTTAATCCTCAAGCCATTCCAACCGGATCTTTGTGAAGCTTTCCGCAAACTCAACCTCCAAGTGGTTCCTCAAGGTTTTCTTGCCAACCTTCAAGTCACTCCTACTTTGGAAGACTAAATTCGTGAGGCACAACTCCTGGATACCATGATGAAGAAGGTGAAACATAGTATTGCCAAGGGCCAACCCAAATACAAGTGCTATCGCATTGGTGACAAAGACACTTTATTCTTCGAGGACTGGATCGTGGTTCCTAAAGGTGATCTAAGGAAGGTCATAATGAATGAAGTGCACAATTCTCTTCTGTCCATTCATCCAGGCAGTTCGAAGATGTAGCATGACCCCAAGCAGTCGTATTGGTGCACTCGAATGAAGCGAGAGATTGCTCAATTCATGAATGAATGTGATGTATGTCGAACGATGAAAGCAGAACACCAACGACCAGCTGTTCTAATCCAACCTCTTGCTATTCCATAATGGAAGTTTGATCATATCGGCATGGACTTCGTGACTGGATTTCCTAAGTCCAAGCATGGGAATGATGCTATCTTCGTTGTCATTGACACGCTTACAAACGTGGCTCATTTCCTTCCAATCAAAGAATCTATCACAATAGCTTAGTTGGCAGAGCTATACACCTCCAGAATTGTCTCCTTGCACGGTATTCCACAATTGATCTCTTCAAACCGCGGAAGCATTTTCACTTATAAATTCTGGGACTCCTTCCAGAAGGCCATGGGCACCAACATTTGCTTCAGCACACCTTTCCATCCTCAAACAAGTGGGCAAGTCCAGCGAGTCAATCAAATCCTTGAAGACATGCTCAGGGGTTGTGTCATCTCTTTTGATATGAAGTGGGACGATTGTCTCCCATATGCTGAGTTCTCCTACAACAACGGCTTCCAAGCGAGTTCGGGCAAGGCCCCATTCGAAATTCTCTATGGCAGAAAGTGTTGTACTCCTCTCAACTGGTTTGAGACTGGTGAACGCTAACTTCTTGGCAAGGACTTGATCACAGAAGTTGAAGAAATGTGTAAAGTCATCCGTGAAAATCTCAAAGCCGCACAATCGCGCCAGAAGAGTTACTATGATAGCAAGCACCATGACTTGGCTTTTGAGATCTTAGACCATGTCTACCTCCGCGTCTCTCCAATGAAAGGTACGCAACACTTCGGTATGAAAGGGAAGTTTGCCCTGAGATACGTGGGTCCTTTCAAGATCATTGGCAAAAGAGGCGACCTCTCCTATCAACTCGAGATTCCGTCCAACTTCGCAAATGTGCACGATGTGTTTCACGTGTCACAGCTTCGCAAGTGCTTCAAGACCCCCAGCGCACTTTCAACTTCGAAGAGATTGATCTGCAAGAAGATTTGTCTGATCAGGAGCATCCCGTTGCTATTCTTGAAGAAACCGAGCGCAAGACTTGGAACAAGTCAATCAAATTCCCGAAAGTGAAGTGGTTACACCATTCCGACCACGAAGCCACCTGGGAAAGCGAGGCTCACCTCCGTTCCGAATATCCGGAGTTCTTTGAGTCCTAGATCTCTGGACGAGATCCTCTAGTAGTGGTAGAGTGTTGTAACACCCCGGATGTAACTTTCCATATTTGTAACTCCAACTCTTGCCATTTCCAGCTATGTGATATGATATTCCCTTCATGGTCTGGTTTTTGTCTTTGTTTTGCATTTTGTTCATGTCATGCATTTCATCTCATGTCATCTTGTGCATATCATTTGCATTCATGTTCGTCTCATGCATCCGGTCATTTTCCCCGTTGTCCGGTTCGCGTTCCGACACTCCCACAGGCCCCCGTTGCACCCCTCTAATCTCGTTTCGTGAGTGGGAGAAAAACGTTCTCGGAATGGGACAAGATTTGTCGAGTGGCCTTGGTGCATCACCGATAGACCGCCTGTCAAATGTCGTTCCACTTGGATGTCGTTTGATGCCCCAAGGGTTAACCGGGTAACCGTAAAAGTCTCTCTCTTGTTGTAGCCCAACACCCGTCCAAAACAGCCCACTAGCCCATCTAAACCCCCTCCATGCTCTCCGTGTTTGGATCACTATCGTGTGGGCGCAAACCGCACCTCATTTGGACTATCCTAGCTCCATCTACCTATAAATATGTACCTCCCCCCGAAAATCACGGACGAAACCTAGATTTTCCCCTCTCCATCGCCGGACACGTCTGGATCCCACCAGATAAGTCTCCACCGCCACCCGCAGCCAGTGGCGCGCTGCCACATGTCGCCACCGCCACTTCCCACTGCGCTGGCCCGTCTGGCCCGAGGTTGGCCCTCCCGGGCGCCTCCCAGGCCCCGAGCGCCCCGCGTCTTCACCGCCCGAGTGCCGCCGCCCTTCCCCCATGCCGCCGCTCGCAGCCCTTGCCGGTCCCCACTGCCTCGCCGCCGCGCTGCCGCTCGCCGTCCTCGCTGCTCCACCACAGGGCCGCGCAGCCCCCGCATCGTCGTATCCTTCCTTCGGCGACCCGAGCTCCGGCCACCCCCCTCCTCTCCGGTGAGTCCGCCGCACCGGTCATCGCCTTCCCCATCAACTCCGGCGATCCAACTCCGGCCACCCTCGATCCACATGCGGAAGCCCTAAATCTGGAAATCTGAGAGGTTGAAATTCGACTAAGTCCCGAATCCCTATAATTTTTATGCCATCTTGATCATGCTATATCTTCATGCCCGTGACTCCGATCCATGCATATGATATGTTCAAATGTTTGTCTCGTGATGCTCTTCATGTTAGTGTCATTCGCATCGTGTTGCTATCCATTTTGATGAGATTATCATAGTTGCAAGAGTGCTATAAAATGTTGTTTGCTGGAAGTTAACATAACATGGTGATTTTTCATTTACGTTGCATTTTGTGTGTGCATCCTATGAGCATGATGTCAACACGTTTTACGAGCTCCAACATGCCATATTTATAGGGGTGCAAGTCCTGTATTTCTGCGATCTATGTTGTGACTAGCACAAGCTTGCAAAGTAGGCTTCATAATGTTGCTGTTTTCAGACAGTGGTTTTGCCAAGTCCTTTTCCTGTTATATTTTTATGCTATGTAAACTTGCTGCTACCATGAGATCAATGCACATTTTGAGATTATGCTATGTAAACTTGCTGCTATTCATGCCTCTTGTTGTAATTATGGATCACTCTAGCATGTCATTTCCTAGCTCTACTTTTGCTAAATATTGTTCCTAGAAGATTGTTAACATGTTATTCAACTTTTCCATGGGTGTTGCTAGTGATGCAGGTACCCTATGAGCTTGCTATTCCCATGTTTAGCTTCTTGAATAGGTCTACTTCATGTTGGTTACCTTGCCATGCCATGAAATGCCTTATGGTGAGTGATTTGAGCTTGCAAAGTTGCTACCATGAATCTATTCCTGCCATGCTGTATTTTTCTTCTTAAGTCTCAAACTGTTCATATAACTTTCCATGTTTTCATGCATGCTACCATATTTTCCATGCATCTTTGGGTTAAGGTCTCTATAGGAGTTTTGTTTTGTGTCTTTAGTACTAGCATTCCATGCCTTTGTTTGCCATGATATGTTCCTGTAGAATGTTGTTTGTAAGCTCTAAACTTTACTTCCTGATGTTGTTTTGACATGCTTAGTATTTTCTCTAAGTCTGTGAAGATGATGTCGTTTGCATTTTTGCCTTGCTATTTTGAGCTTGTTATAGTGAGAACTAGCAGGAGATTAGTGTTCATGATTTGTAGAGCTTAATGTGTAATTTATGGTCGTAGGCTCTTTTGCTATGTTGAGTGTTGTAGCATAGTTTCTTGTTGCATTCCAAGTGCTATCATGCTGTTAATCGCAGATTTGCATCATTCTTACAACCGGATCTTTGTGAAGCTTTCCGCAAACTCAACCTCCAAGTGGTTCCTCAAGGTTTTCTTGCCAACCTTCAAGTCACTCCTACTTTGGAAGACTAAATTCGTGAGGCACAACTCGTGGATACCATGATGAAGGAGGTGAAACATAGTATTGCCAAGGGCCAACCCAAATACAAGTGCTATCGCATTGGTGACAAAGACACTTTATTCTTCGAGGACTGGATCGTGGTTCCTAAAGGTGATCTAAGGAAGGTCATAATGAATGAAGTGCACAATTCTCTTCTGTCCATTCATCCAGGCAGTTCGAAGATGTAGCATGACCCCAAGCAGTCGTATTGGTGCACTCGAATGAAGCGAGAGATTTCTCAATTCATGAATGAATGTGATGTATGTCAAACAATGAAAGCAGAACACCAACGACCAGCTGTTCTAATCCAACCTCTTGCTATTCCATAATGGAAGTTTGATCATATCGGCATGGACTTCGTGACTGGATTTCCTAAGTCCAAGCATGGGAATGATGCTATCTTCGTTGTCATTGACACGCTTACAAACGTGGCTCATTTCCTTCCAATCAAAGAATCTATCAGAATAGCTTAGTTGGCAGAGCTATACACCTCCAGAATTGTCTCCTTGCACGGTATTCCACAATTTATCTCTTCAAACCGCGGAAGCATTTTCACTTATAAATTCTGGGACTCCTTCCAGAAGGCCATGGGCACCAACATTTGCTTCAGCACACCTTTCCATCCTCAAACAAGTGGGCAAGTCCAGCGAGTCAATCAAATCCTTGAAGACATGCTCAGGGGTTGTGTCATCTCTTTTGATATGAAGTGGGACGATTGTCTCCCATATGCTGAGTTCTCCTACAACAACGGCTTCCAAGCGAGTTCGGGCAAGGCCCCATTCGAAATTCTCTATGGCAGAAAGTGTTGTACTCCTCTCAACTGGTTTGAGACTGGTGAACGCTAACTTCTTGGCAAGGACTTGATCACAGAAGTTGAAGAAATGTGTAAAGTCATCCGTGAAAATCTCAAAGCCGCACAATCGCGCCAGAAGAGTTACTATGATAGCAAGCACCATGACTTGGCTTTTGAGATCTTAGACCATGTCTACCTCCGCGTCTCTCCAATGAAAGGTACGCAACACTTCGGTATGAAAGGGAAGTTTGCCCTGAGATACGTGGGTCCTTTCAAGATCATTGGCAAAAGAGGCGACCTCTCCTATCAACTCGAGATTCCGTCCAACTTCGCAAATGTGCACGATGTGTTTCACGTGTCACAGCTTCGCAAGTGCTTCAAGACCCCGAGCGCACTTTCAACTTCGAAGAGATTGATCTCCAAGAAGATTTGTCTGATCAGGAGCATCCCGTTGCTATTCTTGAAGAAACCGAGCGCAAGACTTGGAACAAGTCAATCAAATTCCCGAAAGTGAAGTGGTTACACCATTCCGACCACGAAGCCACCTGGGAAAGCGAGGCTCACCTCCGTTCCGAATATCCGGAGTTCTTTGAGTCCTAGATCTCTGGACGAGATCCTCTAGTAGTGGTAGAGTGTTGTAACACCCCGGATGTAACTTTCCATATTTGTAACTCCAACTCTTGCCATTTCCAGCTATGTGATATGATATTCCCTTCATGGTCTGGTTTTTGTCTTTGTTTTGCATTTTGTTCATGTCATGCATTTCATCTCATGTCATCTTGTGCATATCATTTGCATTCATGTTCGTCTCATGCATCCGGTCATTTTCCCCGTTGTCCGGTTCGCGTTCCGACACTCCCACAGGCCCCCGTTGCACCCCTCTAATCTCGTTTCGTGAGTGGGAGAAAAACGTTCTCGGAATGGGACAAGATTTGTCGAGTGGCCTTGGTGCATCACCGATAGACCGCCTGTCAAATGTCGTTCAACTTGGATGTCGTTTGATGCCCCAAGGTTTAACCGGGTAACCGTAAAAGTCTCTCTCTTGTTGTAGCCCAACACCCGTCCAAAACAGCCCACTAGCCCATCTAAACCCCCTCCATGCTCTCCGTGTTTGGATCACTATCGTGTGGGCGCAAACCGCACCTCATTTGGACTATCCTAGCTCCATCTACCTATAAATATGTGCCTCCCCCCGAAAATCACGGACGAAACCTAGATTTTCCCCGCTTCGTCGCCGGACACGTCTGGATCCCACCAGATAAGTCTCCACCGCCGCCCGCAGCCAGTGGCGCGCTGCCACGTGTCGCCACCGCCACTTCCCACTGCGCTGGCCCGTCTGGCCCGAGGTTGGCCCTCCCGGGCGCCTCCCAGGCCCCGAGCGCCCCGCGTCTTCACCGCCCGAGTGCCGCCGCCCTTCCCCCATGCCGCCGCTCGCAGCCCTTGCCGGTCCCCACTGCCTCGCCGCCGCGCTGCCGCTCGCCGTCCTCGCTGCTCCACCACAGGGCCGCGCAGCCCCCACACCGTCGTATCCTTCCTTCGGCGACCGGAGCTCCGGCCACCCCCCTCCTCTCCGGTGAGTCCACCGCACCGGTCATCGCCTTCCCCATCAACTCCGGCGATCCAACTCCGGCCACCCTCGATCCACATGCGGAAGCCCTAAATCTGGAAATCTGAGAGGTTGAAATTCGACTAAGTCCTGAATCCCTATAATTTTTATGCGATCTTGATCATGCTATATCTTCATGCCCGTGACTCCGATCCATGCATATGATATGTTCAAATGTTTGTCTCGTGATGCTCTTCATGTTAGTGTCATTCGCATCGTGTTGCTATCCATTTTGATGAGATTATCATAGTTGCAAGAGTGCTATAAAATGTTGTTTGCTGGAAGTTAACATAACATGGTGATTTTTCATTTACGTTGCATTTTGTGTGTGCATCCTATGAGCATGATGTCAACACGTTTTACGAGCTCCAACATGCCATATTTATAGGGGTGCAAGTCTGTATTTCTGCGATCTATGTTGTGACTAGCACAAGCTTGCAAAGTAGGCTTCATAATGTTGATGTTTTCAGACAGTGGTTTTGCCAAGTCCTTTTCCTGTTATATTTTTATGCTATGTAAACTTGCTGCTACCATGAGATCAATGCACATTTTGAGATTATGCTATGTAAACTTGCTGCTATTCATGCCTCTTGTTGTAATTATGGATCACTCTAGCATGTCATTTCCTAGCTCTACTTTTGCTAAATATTGTTCCTAGAAGATTGTTAACATGTTATTCAACTTTGCCATGGGTGTTGCTAGTGATGCAGGTACCCTATGAGCTTGCTATTCCCATGTTTAGCTTCTTGAATAGGTCTACTTCATGTTGGTTACCTTGCCATGCCATGAAATGCCTTATGGTGAGTGATTTGAGCTTGCAAAGTTGCTACCATGAATCTATTCCTGCCATGCTGTGTTTTTCTTCTTAAGTCTCAAACTGTTCATATAACTTTCCATGTTTTCATGCATGCTACCATATTTTCCATGCATCTTTGGGTTAAGGTCTCTACAGGAGTTTTGTTTTGTGTCTTTAGTACTAGCATTCCATGCCTTTGTTTGCCATGATATGTTCCTGTAGAATGTTGTTTGTAAGCTCTAAACTTTACTTCCTGATGTTGTTTTGACATGCTTAGTATTTTCTCTAAGCCTGTGAAGATGATGTCGTTTGCATTTTTGCCTTGCTATTTTGAGCTTGTTATAGTGAGAACTAGCAGGAGATTAGTGTTCATGATTTGTAGAGCTTAATGTGTAATTTATGGTCGTAGGCTCTTTTGCTATGTTGAGTGTTGTAGCATAGTTTCTTGTTGCATTCCAAGTGCTATCATGCTGTTAATCGCAGATTTGCATCATTCTTGTATTGCTTGTCATTTACAAACCGTGCATCCGGTGATCCTTATATTGATTTCGACCGAAATCACCTCATCTTTCCAGCGGCATACTTGGGTTGCCAAGTTGATGCCTTGATCATTCTTTCCCTTCCGGTGTACCCTTATGCATTGCACATCATATCTTGCATTCCATGTTATGTCTTGCATCATGTTGCTTGTGCATTACACCATGATTGATTGTTGTTCCGTTGCTTGTGTTCTTGCTTTGGGTAGAGCTGGGAGACGAGTACGTGAACGAGAACCTTTTGAGTACGCTAATGAGGAGCAAGCTTTTGACAACTCTGAGTACATTGCAGGCAAGATGACCATACCCTCGATATCACTTCTATCTTTGCTTCCTAGTTGTTCGTACTATCGCTATGTCGCGCTAGCTACCACTTGTTATATCATGCATCCCATATTGACATATCAAGCCTCGAACCTACCTTCCTAGCAAACCGTTGCTTGGCTAAGTTACCGCTTTTGCTCAGCCCCTCTTATAGCATTGTTAGTTGTAGGTGAAGCTGAAGTTTGTTCCGTGTTGGAACATGGTTATGTTGGGATATCACAATATCTCTTATTTTTAATTAATGCATCTATATACTTGGTAAAGGGTGGAAGGCTCGGCCTTATGTCTGGTGTTTTGTTCCATTCTTGCCGCCCTAGTTTCCGTCATACCGGTATTATGTTCCTTGATTTTGCATTCCTTACATGGTTGGGGTTATGGGACCCCCTTAACAGTTTGTTTTGGATAAAACTCATCCAGCAAGGCCCAACCTTGCTTTTACATTTGCCAAACTAACCCTTTTCCCTTGGGTTCTGCAGACTCGAGGGTCATCTTTATTTTAACCCCCCCGGGCCAGTGCTCCTCTAAGTGTTGGTCCAGCCTAGAGCCACTTGCAGTGCCACCCCTTCACCCGGGGTCTTCGGTTGCCGTACATAGTGTTCATGTGGTGTACCCTGAGAATGAGATATGTGCAGCTCCTGTCCGGATTTGTCGGCACATCAGGCGGTCTTGCTGGTCTTGTTTTACCATTGCCGAAATGTCTTATAACCGGGATTCCAAGACTGATCGGGTCTTCCCGGGAGAAGGAATATCCTTCGTTGATCGTGAGAGCTTGTAATGGGCTAAGTTGGGACACCCCTGTAGGATATAAGCATTCAAGAGTCGTGCCCATAGTTATGTGGCAAATGGGAATTTGTTAATATCCCATTGTAGAGAACTTGACACTTGACATAATTAAAATAAACCAACCGCGTGTGTAGCCGTGATGGTCTCTTTTCGACGGAGCTCGGGAAGTGAATACGGTTTGGGTTATGTTTTTTGAAGAACGTAAGTAGTTTCAGGATCACTTCTTGATCAATTGTAGCTTCACGTCTGTTTCGTAGCTTCTCATCTTAGTCTTATTTGCGTATGTTAGCCACCATATTTGCTTAGTGCTTGCTGCAACTCCACCTCATTACCATATCCTACCCATAAGCTTAAATAGTCTTGATCATATGGGTGTGAGATTGCTGAGTCCTCGTGAGTCATGGATACTTCCAAACAGTTGTAGGTGCCGATGATACCAGTGAAGGTGATGCTACCGAACTCCAATGGGAGTTCGACGAGGACCTTGGTCCTTACTATGTGTCGTTTCCTGATGATCAGTAGTGGAGCCCAGTTGGGATGATCGGGGATCTAGGAGTTGGGTTTATCTTCTTTCTCATTTGGTTGTCTGTAGTCAGACTATGAGTGTATCTTGGATGTTGTATGAATTATTTGTGTATTGTGTGACGTGTGACGTGGCGAGTCTAAGCGAACTCTATTTACCCCAATCTTGTTCATTAAATGGGATGTTTGTGAAGATGACCCTTCTTGCGACAAAACCACTATGATTGTATGCCCCTAAGTCATGCATCGACACGTGGGAGCTATAGCCACATCGTGGGCGTTTCAGCGCGGTAGTACTGGCACTTTGGGAACTAGAGCTGCCTTACTAATTGCTCTTGTTTGGGAGGTCTGTGGTGGAGATGGTGTTGTGTCAACAGGAATTGGGATACTATCTGCTGGGGTTGGGGTTAGATTGGGTGAAGCTGGTTCTCTATCCATCGCAGTAGGGGATGGGGCCACCATGACTTAGGGATGCGCTTGTGCAAAATGTAGGGTGTGTTACAAAAGTACCCCCACCAATTTGAACTAGCGGACCTTTCGGCTCTGTGTTAGAAGGGGTTTTTTGCGTGTCTAGATTTGCCAGCTGGAGGGAGTTTTCGCGTGCGTTGTAATTTTAGGATAACAAGGCGCGGGTTGTGAAGGCGCGAGTTTTGGGAGGATGATATATTAATTTTTGGGATATAACAAGGCGCGGGTTGAATTTAAGGGGCAAGCCTGACGTGTAATATTGTACTTGTACGTACCAATCAATTTGCACATCCCTCAACGAAAAAAATGAAAAAATAAAACTATTCACACCACACAAAGAGAGAGTCTTGTCCCGTTTTACTATACAAATGCTATTCAAAGCTATGAATACATGTGATGTCCATATAAATTTTTTCTCTGGCTATATAATGCATGTAACCAACTCATACCAACATTTTAGTGCATTCAAAGTGTCTATACTACCGCTGCAACTCAAACTAAGTTTGAATTCATTTCTCTATTTGAATAAGAATGTACAATCATGATTGTTGCCAACTTCAACCATCATTCATGTATTACCTTAAAAACACACCACATGATTACTATAGAGATAGATGTGAACTATATGTACTATATGAACTCGAATTCAATTTTTTTAATACACTTGATGTTGATTCCAAATAATAGTACATTTGATGTACTAACTAGATATTGATAATCTAAACCATGTTCCATACGTACACTATGTTTATCACACAAAGTATAGTGCCCCGCCCCGTACATTATGACAAGTATTCAACCCGGAGCTGCAAAAGCCACAAATTATCCCAAATTATAATCAATGTTCTATATATTATATGTAGTACTAGCAAGATGCCCATACGTTCAATGGAACATCAAGATGATCGAGGGGAGGCCTTATTTGCAAATGAGGAGAGGGGTGTGGGTATCTTTTTTCAAAACTGCCATAGATTCATTCCTATCCATCAGATATAAATCGGACGGCCTATATTGCATGATGGCGGGCACACCATCATCAACAACTCTGTTTTTTTATAAGAGTAGAGATAAAATATATTATATGTAGTATAACATGTTCATAACCACACCATGTGTATCACCGTTATATATTCACGCATGCGTCGATTTAAAACACTAGGATAAATTCTTCAAATATCCTAATTCACTTTTTATAATGAATTATGATCACTATTCGTCTTTTACACCCACACAATCCTCTTATCTTTGCAGCTAGCTTTAACTTTCTCTCATGCGTGCACACGCCCGCATCCCTCTCACCCTCCCTCAGCATTCTCTAGCTCGATCACGCAAATTCGTCTTTTCACTTTAGGTCGTTCACCCATGGTGTGTGTAGGCCCCCCCAGCTCCTTCTTTACAGCACACATCGATTGATATGCCTCTCTATCCAGGTGTGCCTACCACAAACACAAGCTTTCACTCGTCTCTTCTCACCGTCCATGCCTCCCTCCCATCCCTCTTTGCAATGATCTCGCACCACCACCTAGCTACATCCCTCTCTCTCTATCCTTCTCTCCGGACCTTATTTCCTTCTAACACATACATGCATGTATACCGATCGATCTCCCTACATATACCTAGGTCGACTTTAACTATTTTCCCCCACCCATCGATCGACGTACCTCACAAGATATGTCTCTCCTTTCTCCAACAAAGGACAATTGATCTTCCTATGTAGTTACGACTTCTTACCACAGCCATATCGTCCCCCCTCATTATTCGTGCATGCCTCCTGACCCGTCTCTCACATGCACGTGCATAGATAGGCAGGCATCCCCTCTCTTATTGATATTGCAGGCGTGCCCTCCATTTGTCTACCAAGCCTCTCGCACCGTTTGTTAGAAGCAACTCCACCACGAACCCCTCCGACATTCTAGCTCTATCTCTCTCCCAACCTTATTCCTCTCCTATGCATATTCATGGATGCCGATCGATTGCCCTCAATACATAAGGTAGGTCTCTTTCCTCCTCCACACATATACCAGCTATTGTACCTCTATAGTTAATCAGGTCTCTCCCCCACCCCCACCACACATCGATAGTCGAGCGTTGTAGGTAGGTATCCATGCCATGGAGACAAACTGCACCTGTCCCCTCCCACATTCCAGTAGGCCAGCCACCCTATATCTTTGATGTGGGCACACACAAATTCAATGGCACTCTTTATTGATTGCACACACACACACACACATCCTCTTTCTCTTCGATTCTATGGATACCTCATGCCGATGATACCTCCACTCTCTTCTCATGGATCACCCCCTCTCTATATATGATATATCCAGGCCCCCCAAAAAAACAGTCATGAACCAACACACTATATCTCTCTACGTTTGTATCTCTCTCACACAACCCCATGTAAGTGGTGTATGTACACGAAGGGAATGGATGCATGCACTCACGCTTCATGCCCAGCCACACCCGCGCGGGTACATGGTGGTGCTCATTTCTGTACAAAATGGCAGCCACATGCTAATTTGAGCACGTGTAGTGGTCATTTACCTACAGAGGTCGTGTACCACGCGTGCGCGAAACAAAGTTCGACTTGATGCGTTGGCGCGTTATTTTTAAATAAAGTTATATCGCTCAATGCCACGTACACAGAATATAAAACGATTTTTATGGAGAAAAAGGTAGTCCGATCCACTATATACAATGGAGCCTACCTACCAGGGTTTGTCTCTCTTCAGAGTAACTCACACAAGGCGGTAGTGGCCTCTCTCTCTCTCACCGTTGGTCACTGATCCAGCCGCATCCCATCTGCCGACGGAAAGGGAGGATGTGCATCTTTCTCCATTCAACGGTGCCGAGGAAGCACGTCCTGATCTATGGCACCTACCGTTCTCTCTGACCAAGCTGCCTCGCGGTAGGGCCTACGCCACTTGCTTGCTACCGCAGTATGGGAGATCCCACTAGCCGCCGCTCTCCTAGTTAGATCCCGACGACCCCCAGGTATCCCCTTCGGCCATGCACTACTAGGGAAAACCCAAGTAGTAGTGCTTGTTTTATAGTTAGCAGTAGCGCTGGAAATGGAGCGCTACTGCTGTATCTAGTTACCAGTAGCGCTTTCGTTGGGACAGCGCTACTGCTAGTAGTAAGTAGCAGTAGCGTTTCTTCTGAAAAGCGTTGCTTCTAACTTTTCCTGTATTTTTAAAAATACAACTTATTTTCGTTGTGGTTTTATATACAGTACTTTCATCATATGATTTTATGACCATGATTAGTTATTATATATAATAGTCGGTGAAATGAACATGGAGTAGATTCATGTGGAGGCAACATGTGTTGCATGTCGAAAGTACTACTCTAATCCAAACTTTGCATCATCGATCATAATAATAAATAAATCATCATTGGTATCATAATAACAAGTCATACTCATCATCATCGATCATACAACTTCTACTGGATACCACATCATCATAGTCATCTAACCAATCCTACTTAGTTGTTCTTAGCACATGATCATGAGTATTATTAGCTAGGACCTACTACCTTCTTTTAGGTAAAATAGCATAAAACAAGATAGGCCAAGACTCTCCATTATGGATAATGGAGATTATCCTTTCTCCAATTCTTGCCTTTCGCACAATGTTGCTTCCAAGTACCTCCTTACGACTGTCCATACATTTTTTCCGTTCTTTAATTTTCATGTCTTCATTGGTTTTAGAAATCTGATATGGACAGGTGTGATTCGTAGGATGACCTGGCCGTATGTTCAAAACAACAAGGTGACCATTCTGATACATCAGATGAGGCACACAATCCTTCAGGATTTTCTATTGAAAAACATAGTAATAACTTCATAGTTAGCAATGTCGTTAAGTTTTAAAAGAATTTATGTAAAAGATGCACAGATTTCATAATAGTAAAAAATCTTACCATGGCATATCCACGGATGTTACCGTAGTTCAACATGTGCACTAGTGGCACGTATTGACCATAATGTTGAGGAGTTTGATAATAGATATTTTAATTCTCAAGATCAGTATAAAATGCGATCAAATGAATTTCTCTTGATAAGTTAACTCAAAGCCATCGGTGTAGTAGGTTGTGTCTACCAGCTTCCGCACATTGTTCGAATAATGAAAATAAGCTATCAATGGAAACAAGCTGTCAACTATTTTGAAATAAACAATATAAATTAGTTATAACTATGTTTGATAAACTCACATAGAGGTAGAATTGGAAGCGTACCAACAAGGACCCAAATGTCCATAATGTCTTGGTCGATGTCAGGATCACCAAGATCCATGGTGACAAGCATACCCTCATAAAAACCAGACATCTTGTAAAGTGGTTCCCAATTTGTGCAACCAAAATGGCTTACGCTCTCAGAATTGTATAGATTTACTTCAAAATCCATACAATGATGGGTCCTTAGGTGAATTTTCTTTGTTTCGAAATTTTCATTGTCTTCAAAATCCATCCTCTCCAAGACATAGCGTCTTACACAGCATGGGAGAAACTACTCGAATTATAGAAGATGAAAATTACACGTTGAAATAGTTGAAGTCATGCTTAATTATGAAAAAAACACTTGTCGTCGTTGCGTACCGTTTCAACATTGAAGGTGTCCTGGAGCTTAAATTTGAAGTGCCAACCTTCATCCAGGTGAGGCCTGTCGCACAGACCCCAGTCGTCGTTGCACCAGTCACTCTCCCTCGAGAGACTTCCATCGTCCGATAACGGCATTTCCTAGGTTCACAATTCAAATATTAAACTAATACAATTCAATATATGTACTACAAAAACTAAATTAGATTGTTATTATTCATCACAGGTTGACTATCGGTCTGCCGAGTCTTGCACATGGGAAAGAAGGAGTAGCGACCCCCATGACAATAGTTGGGATTTTACATCCTCTCATATGTGGTGGAGACGCGATCTCACTCACGGATTCGTCTCTGACATTTGCGACCGTCGATGATGCTCGTTACTCCTCCTCCCCCTAGTGCATAACAAAGATCTAGCACCCGGAGAAGAAGGAGAAACGACCCCCACGATAACAGTCGGGATTCTTCGTCCTCTCTCATATATGGTGGATACATTCCCTCAGTGATTTTTCGAATGTCGATGATGGAGCCTCGACAGACTTAAAGTCAACCCAAAATGTCGTTTAATTATTTTTCTAGAAAATTCAGGCCACTCGATATTTCCTATATATTCTAGCACAAGTCATGCCAGAATTCATGGAAAAATCCGGCATGACCTTTGCTAGAAAAGGACATATCGAGCACCTGAAATTTGCCTGAATGGAAATTAATCAACACTTCGGCAAAACATAGGCCACTCGGAGGAATAACCTGCAAACATGGTCGACCACTTGGGCAAGCACATATCCTATTTGAGCAACACAAGATATACATGTTTGTATCTACATCATATATATGGGCATTCAAACTTGATGGTCATTGAATTTCAATGGTTCAAAATAAAAAAAACATTTCAAAATGTCTTATAGGACTCAGATTGACATGGAGATTTGGCAGGTCTCACCTCGAGGTCGGAGGGGGTCGGTGACCGGGACGACGGCGGTGATGATGGAGGGGCTCCTTGTTTTATGCAAAAAGAAAAACCCTATAAGCATAGTGCTCTCCAGTTTGAGCATTCAAAGTAGGAGTAGTTTTCCAATTTGAACATGGGGTGGCTGGTCTCACCTCCATCAAGGTCGGAGGGGGTCGGTGACGGGGATGATGGCAGGGATGATGCAGGGTCTCCTTGATTTATGCAAAAACAAAATATAAACAAAAACATTATTATCGTCATATTAGGACTTTGTGAAACTCCATAAGTTACATTTACTTATTCTATTCAAATTTACTTGTAATTTCCTATTCTATTCATATTTTCTAAAAAAATCTTGTTCTATTCAAAAGACCTGCACGTACTTATTTTTTTCAATTTCATATTTTATTCTATTGAAATTTACTTATTCAAAATTTCTAAAAAATTCCAATTCTATTCAAAAGACCTACATTTAATTATTCTTTTGAAATTACTAAAAACAAAATATACTAAAAACCTACATTTGCTAAAAAAACCTACATTTACTAAAAACAAAAACCTACATTTAGCAAAAACTAAAACCTATTTACAGAAACGGGGAGGAGGAGGAAGGAGGATGAGGAGGGGGGAGGAGGAGGGGAATTGAAGGAGGAGGAGAGAGCAGGAGGGGGAGGAGGAGGGAGGAAGAGGAGAGAGCAGGAGAGGGAGGAGGGAGGAGGGGGAGGGGGCCGCCGAAGAGGGATGAGGAGGAGGGGGCTGCCGGCGCCGGAGAGGGAGGAGGAGGAGGGGGAGGGGGAGGAGGAGGAAGGGATTGACCTTGGGGTTGAGGAGGAGGACGGCAACGGCGGTGAGGAGGGCGGCGGCGACAGAGGTGATGAGATAGTGTGAGGGGGAGAGTGAGAGGACGTGCGTGGGCGGAAGGTTGGATAAGGAGCCTTAGTGGTAGCGCTTCCCCGTAAAAACCGCTAGTGCTAAAACCTATAGCAGTAGCGCTCTACGTAAAAACACGCTACTGCTAAAATCTATAGCAGTAGTGCTCTCTGTCAAAACGTGGTACTGCTAAGGCTAAGCATGTAATTTTTTCAAAAATACATTGGTCATCAATGATATTTTTGTTTAGAATCTAAACTGTGAATATGAATCTTCCCCGGTTTAAGAACTGGCGAAGATTCCTATTGCGGCCACAGATCCTACACATAGAGTTCAATGAAGACCAAGTGGTTGTGATGGTTTGAGAAGCACCGTATTTAAGGTGGTAAAAATTCTGTTCATGGTGCGAGGTGGGACTAAACTTTGGTCTCAATAGGACGGGACTGGATTGTAACGCCCCAGTTATCACTTTCCCAATTTGTACTCCAACTCTTGCCGTTTCCGGCATTAAGTTATATTTATTCCTCGGGTTCGGGTCTTTGTCTCCATGTGTTGTTTTCTTTTTCGTGCATCTCATATCATGTCATCACGTGCATTGCATTTGCATACATGTTCATCTCATGCATTCGAGCATCTTCCCCGTTGTCCGTTTTGCATTCCGGCGCTTCGTTCTCCTCCGGTGGCCATTTCTAGCCTTCTTTCGTGTGTGGAGATTAAACATTTCCGGATTGGACTGAGACTTGCCATGCGGCCTTGGTTTACTACTGGTAGACCGCCTGTCAAGTTTCGGGTCATTTGGACTTCGTTTGATACTCCAACGGTTAACCGAGGGACCGAAAAGGCCTCGTGTGTGTTGCAGCCCAACACCCCTCCAATTTGGCCCAAAATCCACCAAACTCTGCTCCATCGTCTCGCTCGTTTGATCACAATCGCGTGGGCGAAAACCGCACCTCATTTGGACACTCCTAGCTCCCTCTATGCCTATATATACTCCCCCCATTCCAATTCGCGGAGTCCCTCCCCCCTAACCCTAAAAAAACATCTCCCCGCCAGATCCGCCGCCGACGGACATGTCCGGACCCTAGCCGGACACGTCCGCCGCGCCCCCTCGCCCATTCAGCCGCCGCCACGTGTCCCCCGCGGGGACCGCATCGCCGCCGATTCCGCCGGCCCTCCCAGGCCCGCGCGGGGCCCGCCTCCTCGCCGCCTCGGGCCAGCTCCCCCTCCCCGCGCCGCCGTTGTCTTCCCGGAGCCCGGCCGAGCCCGCCGCGACCGCGCCATTGCCGGCCGGGGCAAGCTCCGCCCCGGGTTTCCTCGTCGCCGGCCACCACCGCCCGCCGCGGCCTCGCCCCGCCGCCCGAACCTCGCCGCCGCGCCGCCCCGGTCCGGATCCGGGCGGATCTGCCTCGCCCCGCCGCCGTTTCAAGGTCGCCGGAGCTGGCCACCTCGCCGGAGACCTCGGCTTCCGCGCCTGATGAACAGTGGATCTGAGATCTAAATCCCCCCGGTTGACTTTTATCTCCTAACCCTAGTTTTTTATGTTATGTTTGACTGCTCATATCTCCGCATCCGTAACTCCGTTTTGGACATATGATATATCAAAATCTTCATCTCGACGAGAACATCATTTCATTCCATTGCATCATTTGCATTTGAGGTCATATTGATGCCCAAAATGCTGTTAGAATGAGGCATCGTGAGTACATTGCAGATCCGTTAGCTCATCATTGACTTTTGTCATTTTTGCCATGATTATTGTGTGCATGATATGCCTGTGCCCCTTTGGGATGAATTGTTAAGCTTTTTTTCTTCTTTCCAGAGGTGCCACCCATGCATTTTTAGGATGTGTGTGGTGTCTTGTGCAAGCTTGCAAAGAGGGGCACCTGAGTAATATGTTTTTAGGGACTTAGTGATTTTCACGAAGTCTGGGATGTTTTAGTTCATGATGCCATATGTTCGGCTTGTTTCCTAGTGATCCGAGCCCTTTTGAGTATGATCAGTAGGGGACATTTGTTAACCTTGTTATGCTCTATCCATCCATGTCTTTACTTGTTATGTTGGAACACCCTAGGTTGAGTCAATCGAGCTCAATTTTAAATCGTTGTTAATTTGGGCAGATCGTGAACTCTTTTGCGATTTTGCCAATGCTATTGCTAGTGATCAATGCATGCTATGCCATTGTTCTTGCCATGTATAGCTAGAATTTTGTGCCTTCTTTATGGATATATGCTTGCCTTGCCATGACTTGCACCGTAGTGAGTGCATCGAGCTCGTTTACATGCCTCCGTGAGTTATAATTTCAGCATGTCACAGTTTTCACTAAGTCTGAAAACTGATTGTGTTTCATCTATGTTTGTGTGCTCGTTAGAGTATTTTGTGGACCCTTTTGGCCCCAGGTCACTTTGGGTGTTTTCTTAAGCTTGTTGAGTAGCTCCATGCCATGCTCTTACTTGTCATGTTCAGGTTATGTTTCATGTTGTTTTGCTGCTCCGAAGAGAGCATCGTGGTCTGAAATTTCAGACTAGTGTTAATTTCACTAAGTCTGAAATCTGTTTTTGCTTATTCAGTTTTGCCATGCTTGTTTGTACCCCTTAGTGGATGAATTTACCTATGGCTCAGTCCTAGGTATTTGTTAAGCATCTTGTGTACATTCCTGCCATCTATTTTGTTTTCATGTTTGGTGGCTGTAGCATGTTCATTTCGATGCATTTAGGAGCCTACTTGCTGTAAATCGCAGATCGGTTCGTTTCGTAAAACGCTTGCCATTTCCAAACCGTAGCTCCGATTCCTATGATCTTTATATCATTTTCAGGTGATTTCTTCCCCTCTATACAGTGGCACACTTGGTTATCCAAGTTGAAGCCAGGTTCATGCATTTCCTGTCACGTCTTGCATTTTGCATCCCGCATCGCATCCCGCATAGCATACCATCTTTGCATATTATTGGTTGCCCTTGCGCGTGGTTTATTGTTTCCTTGTTGCTTGTTTGTGTTGTTGGGTAGAGCCGGGAGACGAGTTCGCTAACGAGGAGCCCGTTGAGTTTGCTTTTGAGGATCCAGTCAACTCTGACAACTGTGCAGGCAAGATGATCATACCCTCGAAATCACTACTATCTTTGCTATGCTAGTTTGCTCGCTCTTTTGCTTTGCCAATGCTACGATGCCTACCACTTGCTTGTCAGCCTCCCAATTGCCATGATTGAGCCTCTAACCCACCATGTCCTAGCAAACCGTTGATTGGCTATGTTACCGCTTTGCTCAGCCCCTTCTTATAGCGTTGTTAGTTGCAGGTGAAGATTGGAGCTGTTCCTTGTTGGAACCTTTATTTACTTGTTGGGATATCATTATATTGCCATGTTATCTTAATGCATCTATATACTTGGTAAAGGGTGGAAGGCTCGGCCTCTCGCCTAGTGTTTTGTTCCACTCTTGCCGCCCTAGTTTCCGTCATATCGGTGTTATGTTCCCGGATTGTTGCGTCCCTTACGCGGTTGGGCTATAATGGGAACCCCTTGATAGTTCGCCTTGATTAAAGCTTTTCCAGCAATGCCCAACATTGGTTTTACCATTTGCCACCTAGCCTTTTTCCCTTGGGTTTCCGGAGCCCGAGGGTCATCTTATTTTAACCCCCCCCCCCCCCCCCGGGCCAGTGCTCCTCTGAGTGTTGGTCCACCCTAGAGCACCGTGCGGGGCCGTCCCTTGGCAACTTGGGTTACGTTGGCTCCCGTACGCTTAGCTTATCCGGTGTGCCCTGAGAACGAGATATGTGCAGCTCCTATCGGGATTTGTCGGCACAGCGGGTGGTGTTGCTGGACCTGTTTTGACCTGTCGAATCATCTTATTGTACCGAGATACCGATTCTGATCGGTGTGTCTTGGATGGAGGTCTATTCCTTCATTGACTGTGAGAGCTTGTTATGGACTAAGTTGGGACCCCCTGCAGGGATTGATCTTTCGAAAGCCGTGCCCGCGGTTATGGGCAGATGGGAATTTGTTAATGTCCGGTTGTAGATAACTTGAACCTTAATTAATTAAAATGAATCAACTGGGTGTGTTGCCGTGATGGCCTCTTCTCGGCGGAGTCCGGGGAGCGGACACGGTGTTGGAGTTATGTTTGCGCAGGTTGCTCTCTAGTTTCTCGCTCGTGCTTTGCCTCCTCTTCTCGCTCTCTTTTGCGAATAAGTTAGCCACCATACATGCTAGACGCTTGCTGCAGCTCCACTTACATTACCCCTTTCCTACCTATTAAGCTTAAATAGTCTTGATCGCGAGGGTGCGAGATTGCTGAGTCCCTGTGGCTCACACATTACTATTACACCAGATGCAGGGACAGATGATTCAGCTCCAGATGGCGCGCTCGAGCTCAAGTGGGAGTACGACGTGGACTCTCAGCGTTACTACGTGTCTTTTCCTGACGATCAGTAGAGGTGCCCAATCGGGGTTAGATTCAGGGCCTTCTCGCATGTTGGGGGTCTTTTCTATTTTGGCGCCGTAGTCGGGCCATGAGTGATTTGTATGATGGATGTTATTTATGTACTTTGATGTGACGTGGCGAGTGTAAGCCAACTACGTTCTTCCCCTTTATATTATTTATGTACATGGGATGTGTGATGATTTCCTGACTTGCGACATTGCTTTCAATGCGGCTATGCCTCTAAGTCGTGCCTCGACACGTGGGAGATATAGCCGCATCGAGGGCGTTACAAGTTGGTAATCAGAGCCTTCCCCGACCTTAGGAGCCCCCATTGCTTGATCGTTTTTAGCAGCCGAGTTGTGTCTAGAAAAATGTTTTGAGTCATTTAGGAATTATATATCGGAGAGCTTAGGAATTCTTTTTACTTCCTAGTCTCCTCATCGCTCTGGTAAGGCATCCTGACGTAGAGTTTTGACTCTTCTCTTCCCAAATTTCACAAAAATAAATTTAGGATCACGCGAGTATCTTGGATTTGTTCCGATGGCTTATGATGAGAATACTGTCTTGGTGCCTCCTGTCAGGTGTTTAGTGGAAGTGTCCCAGGGAGTTGAGCTCTGAGGTGTTGTCATCATAATTTTATCGTTGCAATTCTGGTATACTTTAGATATGTTCGCGACATCGAAAATCTCCTTTATGCAGTTCGTTGGTGAGATAACCTCGACGCCACCCAGTACTGGGGCGGGGGTTCGGGAGTATCGCCATAACTTGTATAACGGATGCTTTTCGAAGGTTGAGGTAGATGGTTTCCGAAGGTTTCTTGGTTATGTGTTGAAGGATGGATACAGTTGGATGTAGGATTTGCTAGCTTGGGTGAGATATTATGCTTCCCCTCTATCCCCAACACCTGATTGCATAACCGGAATGTTTCGGGAGTTCCATAGGTGGGAATTCAAGTAGCTCTTAGGATATCCTTCCGACAGATGTATGATATGAAATTGGGGTTCGACGTCTAGTGGTTCGCCTATTCACGGTCGATTTTACAGTGGTCTCGTTGTGTCTTAAAGAGTCCTTGGCTATGATGACTCGGGGACGCTTTGTATGTCATGTGCACTGCCTTGTACATGATGGTGATGTACGATCGAGCCCGTGTAGGTCCCACCACAATAACTTCGGACGAAATTTCTATCATATGTTTGTTCCGGCTTATTCCGCAAGCCAACCCTTGGTTTTATTTTGAGTGGTCATATTCGTTTTGCTTCGACGTCATATGTTGATTCCATCCCTCGTTGATGTACCTCTTCTACCTAATTCTTCGTGGCTTCGCAATTTAGGAATATGTTACCACTTCAAGAGAAGTGCATTCGTTCATTTTGTTCGGATGTGAAGACTTTATGTTGCAATTTTCATTCCGTTGGATTCACCTTCAATATTAGTCTATTTGTGTGCTAATGGTGGTCAACCTCTTCAGGATGGCTCCTCCAACACGCACGACTCCGAACCCTGATCCGCCACCACCTCCACCGCCTCCGGAGGCTTGGCAAGCTGTGATGGCCGCAACTAATGCAAATACATAGTTGATCATGCAAATCATCCAAGAATGCAATCAAGGCAGTCAAGGGAATCAAGGCAACAACCAGAACCATTTTGCTACTCTGAACCAGTTCCTCGCAAATGGTCCAAAGACGTTCAGCAATTGTGTTGAGGCTACCGATGCTGACGATTGGCTAGTGGATCTGGGCAAGCATTTTGAATGCAGCAACGTCAGGCCTGACGATTTCGTCAAGTTCGCTTCTTTCCAGCTCAAAGATCAAGCCGCAGAGTGGTTCCAGCAGTACAATGATTCCAGAGGTGGACGTTTGATCACTTGGGATGATTTCCGTCGTGATTTCCGAGCTCATCACATTCCTCAGAGTGTGACTGAAAGCAAACGTGAGGAATTCCGCAATCTGAAGCAAGGCTCTTTGTCTGTCTATGACTACAAAAAGTTGTTCCAGAAGCTCGCCCGTTTTGCCAAGCAGGATGTTCCTGATGAAAAGAGCATGATCTATCAGTTCAGGGGTGGTCTCTGTGAAGAAATTCAGCTCGCTCTTATCCTCTTCGAGCCGCTGAGATACGATGAGTTCTACAACATGGCACTGAAACAAGAGGCTGCTCAGTTGAGGTGTGATGCTTCCAGGAAGCGAGTCAGAGACACTACGCCTTCTTCCTCTACTCAAGTGGCCAAGCAGCAGAAGTATTGGCTTCCTCCTCCTCTGTTCCGGTAGCCGTATCAGCAGAAGAGCAAAGGTGGCAGTGGTTCTTCCCACCCACCCAACCCAGGCTTTCAAAACAAGACTTCGTCTCAAGCTCCAAGATCGAGTGCTCCGTACCACCGTCCGCTCTCAGAGGTCACGTGCAACAAGTGCCAACAGAAGGGTCACTACGCCAACAAGTGTTTTAACCAGAGGCATCTTCCTCCTCCTCCTCCTGTCAGATCGGCAAGTACAACAGTGGTCAAGCATAATCCCAAGCACGCCAAGGTCAATATGGTGAATGCAGCTCAGGCAGAGGATTCTTCGGATGTCATCATGGGTAACTTTCCAGTTAATTCTATTCCTGCAAGAGTTCTTTTTGACACTGGTGCATCGCATTGTTTCATGTCAAGATCTTTCGTTTCCAAGCATGACTTCGTTTCAAAGATGTTGGGTAAACCTATGGGAGTGGTTTCTCCGGCTATGTCTATGAGGGCTACTTCAATAGTCCCGGATGTTTCTATCATGTTGGGTGATTTCAAGTTCTTGGCTTCTCCTATGGTTCTTGGTGATTCTTATATCGATCTTATTCTCGGGATGGACTGGCTCTCTAAGCATAAAGCTCAGCTTGATTGTGCAGCCAGGCAGATTCAACTGACTCATTCGTCTGAGGATGTCATTGTCTTTGATGCTCGGGATAAATACCATCTGGTTGTTTTCTCTCAATGAGAAGGGTGAATTGGATGCTATTTCACAGATCCCAGTCGTTTGTGAGTATCAAGACGTCTTCCCAGAAGAACTCCCAGGAATGCCTCTGCACCGGCCGGTTGAATTTGTTATTGAACTTGAGCCCGGTACGGAACCTGTGTGCAAACGTCCTTACAAGCTCGGCCTCGAAGAGTTGAAGGAGTTGAAGAAACAACTCGATGTTCAAGAGAGAATGGGTCTCATTCAGCCTAGTACTTCTCCGTAGGGTTGTGGTGTTCTTTTTGTGAAGAAGAAGGATGGAACGGACCGACTTTGTGTTGATTATTGTCCATTGAACAACAAGACCATCAAGAACAAATACCCACTTCCCAACATTAATGAGCTGTTTGAACAACTCAAGGGTGCCCAAGTATTCTCCAAGCTTGATCTCCGTATGGGTTACCATCAAATTCGTATTCATGAGCAAGATATTCCCAAGACGGCATTCAGAACAAGCTATGGGTCATATGAATACACTGTCATGTCTTTTGGCCTCGCCAACGCTCCTCGGACGTTCTCTCGCATGATGAACTTCATCTTCAACCCCTACACCAATGACTTTGTTTTGGTCTATCTCGACGACATTCTGGTTTTCTCGAAGAACAAGGAAGATCATGCCAAGCACTTGCCTTTGGTTCTTGACAAGCTCAGGGAACATCAGTTCTACGCCAAGTTCTCCAAGTGTGAATTTTGGCTCGATGAAGTGCTTTATCTTGGCCATATCATCTCTGCCAAGGGCATTTCCGTGGATCCTGAGAAGGTGTCTGCAATTGTCAATTGGGAACCTCCTCAGAACGTGAAGCAACTCCGTAGCTTCCTCGGTCTCGCAAGCTACTGTCGAAGATTCGTTGAAAACTTTTCCAAGATCGCAAAGCCTCTCTCAAATCTTCTTCAGAAGCACGTCAAGTACGTTTGGTCTCCGGAGTGTGATATTGTTTTCAACACTTTGAAAGAGAAATTGATCACTGCTCCAGTTCTGACTACGCCCGATGAAACCAAGCCGTACGAGGTCTTTTGTGATGCCTCTCTCCAAGGTCTAGGTGATGTACTGATGCAAGAGAAGAAAGTTGTTTCTTATACCTCTCGCCAGTTGAAGCCTAATGAGAAGAACAACCCCACTCATGATCTCGAGTTGGCGGCAGTTGTGCACGCGTTGTTGACTTGGAGACATCTTCTATTGGGAAGAAAAGTGGACATTTTCACTGATCACAAGAGTCTCAAGTACATCTTCACCCAGCCTAATCTCAACCTCAGGCAGACTCGATGGGTCGAAATGATTCAAGAGTATAATCCGAGTATCGAGTATACTCCAGGCAAGGCTAATGTGATTGCTGACGATTTGGGCAGAAAAGCATATTGCAACAGTCTGATTCTCAAGCCTTATCAACCCGAGCTTTGTGAAGCTTTCCGCAAACTTAATCTGCAGATTGTTCCTCAAGGTTTCCTCGCCAACTTTCAAGTCTCTCCTACCCTGGAAGACCAGATTCGCTAAGCCCAGCTTCTTGATGCTATGGTGAAAAAGGTGAAGATTGGTATTGCAAAGAGTCAGTCCAAGTACAAGTGCTACCGACTTGATGACAAGGACACTCTCTTCTTCGAGGATCGAATTGTTGTGCCCACAGGTGAACTTCGTAAACTGATCATGAACGAGGCTCACAACTCTCTCCTCTCCATCCACCCTGGGAGCACGAAGATGTATCAGGATCTGAAGCAAACTTATTGGTGGACTCGAATGAAGCGCGAGATCACTCAATTCGTGAATGAATGTGATGTCTGCAGGAGAGTGAAGGCAGAACACCAAAGGCCAGCAGGTCTCCTCCAACCTCTTGCCATTCCAGAATGGAAGTTTGACCACATTGAAATGGACTTCGTGACAGGGTTTCCAAAGTCCAAGCGTGGCAATGATGCTATATTCGTTGTCATCGACAAGCTCACCAAAGTGGCTCACTTTATGCCTATCAAAGAGTCAATCACTGCAGCTCAATTGGCGGAACTCTATACCTCTCGAATTGTCTCTTTGCACGGTATTCCTCAAGTGATATCTTCAGACCGTGGCAGCATCTTTACCTCCAAGTTTTGGGATTCTTTTTAGAAGGCCATGGGCACCAACATCCGCTTCAGCACTGCTTTCTATCCTCAAACAAGCGGTCAAGTCGAGCGTGTCAACCAGATTCTTGAAGATATGCTCAGGGCTTGTGTTATCTCCTTTGGCATGAAGTGGGAGGATTGTCTTCCTTATGCTGAATTCTCATACAACAACAGTTTTCAAGCAAGTTTGGGTAAGGCCCCATTTGAAATTCTGTATGGTAGGAAGTGTCGTACACCTCTCAACTGGTCTGAAACCGGTGAATGTTAGCTGCTGGGTAATGACCTCATCACAGAGGCAGAAGAAATGTGCAAGGTCATTCGTGATAACCTCAAAGCAGCCCAATCCCGCCAGAAGAGCTACTATGATAGTAGGCACCGTGATTTGGCTTTCGAGATCAGAGATCATGTTTACCTCCACGTCTCTCCTATGAAAGGGACTCGTTGCTTCGGTATCAAAGGGAAGCTTGCCCCTAGATACGTCGGACCTTTCAAGATTGTCAGCAAGAGAGGCGACCTCGCCTATCAACTCGAGCTTCCTTCAAACTTTGCTAATGTTCATGATGTGTTCCGTGTCTCCCAACTCCGAAAGTGCTTCAAGACGCCTGAGCGCACTGTCAACTTCGAGGACATTGAGCTCCAAGAAGATCTCTCCTATCGTGAGCACCCAGTTGCCATCCTTGAAGAGACTGAACGCAGAACTCGCAACAAGTCAATCAAATTTCTCAAAGTCAAGTGGTCACACCATTCCGATCGTGAAGCTACCTGGGAATGTGAGGATCACCTCCGTTCTGAATACCCGGAGTTCTTTCAGTCCTAGATCTCGGGACGAGATCTTTTCGTAGCGGTGGAGTGTTGTAACGCCCCAGTTATTACTTTCCCAATTTGTACTCCAACTCTTGACGTTTCCGGCATTAAGTTATATTTATTCCTCAGGTTCGGGTCTTTGTCTCCGTGTGTTGTTTTCTTTTTCGTGCATCTCATATCATGTCATCACGTGCATTGCATTTGCATACATGTTCATCTCATGCATTTGAGCATCTTCCCCATTGTCCGTTTTGCATTCCGGCGCTTCGTTCTCCTCCGGTGGCCATTTCTAGCCTTCTTTCGTGTGTGGAGATTAAACATTTCCGGATTGGACCGAGACTTGCCATGCGGCCTTGGTTTACTACCGGTAGACCGCCTGTCAAGTTTCGGGTCATTTGGACTTCGTTTGATACTCCAACGGTTAACCGAGGGACCGAAAAGGCCTCGTGTGTGTTGCAGCCCAACATCCCTCCAATTTGGCCCAAAACCCACAAAACTCTGCTCCATCGTCTCGGTCGTTCTATCACGATCGTGTGGGCGAAAACCGCACCTCATTTGGACACTCCTAGCTCCCTCTATGCCTATATATACTCCCCCCATTCCAATTCGCGGAGTCCCTCGCCCCTAACCCTAAAAAAACATCTCCCCGCCAGATCCGCCGCCGACGGACATGTCCGGACCCTAGCCGGACACATCCGCCACGCCCCCTCACCCATTCAGCCACCGCCACGTGTCCCCCGGGGGGACCGCATTGCCGCCGCTTCCGCCGGCCCGCCCAGGCCCGCGCGGGGCACGCCTCCTCGCCACCTCGGGCCAGATCCCGCTCCCCGCTCCGCCGTTGTCTTCCCGGAGCCCGGCCGAGCCCGCCGCGGCCGCGCCATTGCCGGCCGGGGCAAGCTCCGCCCCGGGTCTCCTCGTCGCGGGCCACCACCGCCCGCCGCGGCCTCGCCCCGCCGCCCGAACCTCGCCGCCGCGCCGCCCCGGTCCGGATCCGGGCGGATCCGCCTTGCCCCGCCGCCGTTTCGAGGTCACCGGAGCCGGCCACCTCGCCGGAGACCTCGGCTTCCGCGCCCGATGAACAGTGGATCTGAGATCTAAATCCCCCCCGGTTGACTTTTATCTCCTAATCCGAGTTTTTATGCTAAGTTTGACTGCTCATATTTCCGCATTCGTAGCTCCGTTTTGGAAATATGACATATCAGAATCTTCGTCTCGACGAGTACATCATTTCATTCCATTGCATCATTTGCATTTGAGGTCATCTTGATGCCCAAAATGCTATTAGAAGGAGGCATCGTGAGTAAATTGCAGATCCGTTAGCTCATCATTGACTTTTGTCATTTTTGCCATGATTATTGTGTGCATGATATGCCTGTGCCCCTTTGGGATGAATTGTTAAGCTTTTTGTGTTCTTTCCAGAGGTGCCACCCATGCATTTTTAGGATGTGTGTGGTGTCTTTTGCAAGCTTGCAAAGAGGGGCACCTAAGTAATTAGGGACTTAGTGATTTTCACTAAGTCTGGGATGTTTTAGTTCATGATGCCATATGTTCGGCTTGTTTCCTAGTGATCCGTGCCCCTTTTGAGTATGATCAGTAAGGGACAATTGTTAACCTTGTTATTCTCTATTCATCCACGTCTTTATTTGTTATGTTGGAACACCCTAGGTTGAGTCAATCGAGCTCAACTTTTGCATCGTTGTTAATTTGGGTAGATCGTGAACTCTTTTGCGATTTTGCCGATGCTATTGCTAGTGATCAATGCATGCTATGTCATTGTTCTTGCCATGTCTAGCTAGCATTTCGTGCCTTCTTTATGGATATATGCTTGCCTTGCCATGACTTGCACCGTAGTGAGTGCATCGAGCTCGTTTACATGCCTCCGTGAGTTATAATTTCAGCATGTCTCAGTTTTCACTAAGTCTGAAAACTGATTGTGTTTCATCTATGTTCGTGTGCTCGCTAGAGTATTTTGTGGACCCTTTTGGCCCCATGTCACTTTGGGTGTTTTGTTAAGATTGTTGAGTATCTCCATGCCATGCTCTTACTTGTCATGTTCAGGTTATGTTTCATGTTGTTTTTCTGCTCCGAAGAGAGCATCGTGGTCTGAAATTTCAGACTAGTGATAATTTCACTAAGTCTGAAATCTGTTTTTGCTTATTCAGTTTTGCCATGCTTGTTTGTACCCCTTAGTGGATGAATTTGCCTATGGCTCAGTCCTAGTGATTTGTTAAGCATCTTGTGTACATCCCTGCTATGTATTTTGTTTTCATGTTTGGTGCCTGTAGTATGTTCATTTCGATGCATTTAGGAGCCTACTTGCTGTAAATTGCACATCGGTTCGTTTCGTAAAACGCTTGCCATTTCCAAACCGTTGCTCCGATTCCTATGATCTTTATATCGTTTTCAGGTGATTTCTTCCCCTCTATACAGTGGCACACTTGGTTATCCAAGTTGAAGCCAGGTTCATGCATTTCCTGTCACGTCTTGCATTTTGCATCCCGCATCGCATCCCGCATAGCATACCATCTTTGCATATTATTGGTTGCCCTTGCACGTGGTTGATTGTATCCTTGTTGCTTGTTTGTGTTGTTGGGTAGAGCCGGGAGACGAGTTCGCTAACGAGGAGCCCGTTGAGTTTGCTTTTGAGGATCTAGTCAACTCTGACAACTGTGCACGCAAGATGATCATACCCTCGAAATCACTACTATCTTTGCTATGCTAGTTTGCTCGCTCTTTTGCTTTGCCAATGCTACGATGCCTACCACTTGCTTGTCAGCCTCCCAATTGCCATGATTGAGCCTCTAACCCACCATGTCCTAGCAAACCGTTGATTGGCTATGTTACCGCTTTGCTCAGCCCCTTCTTATAGCGTTGTTAGTTGCAGGTGAAGATTGGAGCCGTTCCTTGTTGGAACCTTTATTTACTTGTTGGGATATCATTATATTGCCATGTTATCTTAATGCATCTATATACTTGGTAAAGGGTGGAAGGCTCGGCCTCTCGCCTAGTGTTTTGTTCCACTCTTGCCGCCCTAGTTTCCTTCATATCGGTGTTATATTCCCGGATTGTTGCGTCCCTTACGCGGTTGGGCTATAACGGCAACCCCTTGATAGTTCGTCTTGATTAAAGCTTTTCCAGCAATGCCCAACATTGGTTTTACCATTTGTCACCTAGCCTTTTTCCCTTGGGTTTCCGGAGCCCGAGGGTCATCTTATTTTAACCCCCCCGGGCCAGTGCTCCTCTGAGTGTTGGTCCACCCTAGAGCACCGTGCGGGGCCGTCCCTTGGCAACTTGGGTTACGTTGGCTCCCGTACGCTTAGCTTATCCGGTGTGCCCTGAGAACGAGATATGTGCAGCTCCTATCAGGATTTGTCGGCACAGCGGGTGGTGTTGCTGGACTTGTTTTGACCTGTCGAATCATCTTGTTGTACCAAGATACCGATTCTGATCGGTGTGTCTTGGGTGGAGGTCTATTCCTTCGTTGACTGTGAGAGCTTGTTATGGGCTAAGTTGGGACCCCCTGCAGGGATTGATCGTTCGAAAGCCGTGCCGGCGGTTATGGGCAGATGGGAATTTGTTAATGTCCGGTTGTAGATAACTTGAACCTTAATTAATTAAAATGAATCAACTGGGTGTGTTGCCGTGATGGCCTCTTCTCGGTGGAGTCCGGGGAGCGGACACGGTGTTGGAGTTATGTTTGCGCAGGTTGCTCTTTAGTTTCTCGCTCGTGCTTTGCCTCCTCTTCTCGCTCTCTTTTGCGAATAATTTAGCCACCATACATGCTAGACGCTTGCTGCAGCTCCACATACATTACCCCTTTCCTACCTATTAAGCTTAAATAGTCTTGATCGCGAGGGTGCGAGATTGCTGAGTCCCTATGGCTCATAGATTACTATATACCAGATGCAGGGACAGATGATTCAGCTCCAGGTGGCGCGCTCGAGCTCAAGTGGGAGTACGACGAGGACTCTCAGTGTTACTATGTGTCTTTTCCTAACGATCAGTAGTGGTGCCCAATCGGGGTTAGATTCAGGGCCTTGTCGCATGTTGGGGGTCTTTTCTATTTTGGCACCGTAGTCGGGCCATGAGTGATTTGTATGATGAATGTTATTTATGTACTTTGATGTGACGTGGCGAGTGTAAGCCAACTATGTTCTTCCCCTTTATATTATTTATGTACATGGGATGTGTGATGATTTCCCGACTTGCGACATTGCTTTCAATGCGGCTATGCCTCTAAGTCGTGCCTCGACACGTGGGAGATATAGCCGCATCGAGGGCGTTACATGGATTTATCAGTAGTGCTTGTCATGGAAAAAGCGATCCGTAGTAGTAGAGCTTTCCACGCATAAGCGCTACTAGTATCCCTAGCATACCTGGAACGGTCTGTCAGTTTTAGTAGTAGCGCGTTTTCTACCTCCAGCGCTACTGCTATGCTCATATTATCAGCACTCGTGCTGCCCAAGCGCTACTTCTATTTTGCAGCATCGCTTGCTTTGTAAAAGCGCTACTAGTAAGCTCCTTTGTATAAACATTCCCCTAGTAGTGATGCTGCACTACTCATCTTCTCACATTGCTGCATGTGGAAAATCTTGCATGTGGATCTTCCATAGTGCTTTGCCTGAAATGTAGCTCATCTGGCGTACTTTCCATATTGCAATCTTTTCCTCACACCGTTTTAGACAAACACAACCGTGTTGTTATCTTCCCTTAGGACAAGGAATATGCTTCTTTTGGTCGTCGTATGTGTCATCAACTGTTATTGCCCAATAATTGTTTCCTTTCTACCTCTTTTTTTTGCAAACAGGGCTATCCATTTCACCTCGTTGCTATTGCCTCCTTTTGGTGAACAGCACAAATCACTTTTTTCTTAAGAGTGTTTTGTGCAGTTGTACTAAAATTTCACACGGGAAACATCTCTACATTTTAGTGCGACTGTACAAAGGGAGATTGGTTTTGCTCTATCCTCGTCATCCAACTCTGAGCCTAACCTTCTACAACTATTTTCTTAATCTTCTCCAACTATTTAGTCTTAAGAGAGACTGCTAAGGTGACCGGCTCCTATTTGTGTGTTTATTGTTTCATCAACAGTCCTCTATTATTGTAATCACACTTAATATTTTTGGAAAAGGGACGCTCATATCTATTTTAGTGGAACTGCAAAAAATGATCAGAATGTTGCATGCTCTAGATAGCTACTTTTTTCCCAACATTCCTTGTTGATTTAGGCAGAGCTGGGGGGAAGTTGCTGCCAATGAAAGCATGGATCAATTTTAATTTAACACCTTCTCACAACTTTGTCTTCAGTCGTGATGTAAATATTAGCTCTGATATGCTAATCATTGAGATGCATTAGCAAGGAAGTTAGTTTTTTTTATTTTTTCCTAAAGAGCATGGATGGCAAGACACATGAAACAGAAGCCGAAAGCTCAGAGCATTGTACAATTTCTTGTCGCTGGAAAATTATTTGTATAGTGTGTCAATTATGTAAACAAATGTTGGAATCTTGATAGCATTGCCAGAAACCTCTTGAGCATTCGGTCCATGTGCCATGCACAAAATTATACTCCCTCCGTTCCTAAATATTTGTCTTTTTACAAATTTCAAATGGACATATTTTAGAGTGTAGATTCACTCATTTTGCTTCGTATGTAGTCACTCATTGAAATCTCTAGAAAGACAAATACTCCATAGTATATTTAAGAACGGAGGAAGTAGTGCACAACCGCATGGGAGACTCGGCCTGGTCGTTGCGCCACCCTAATATTGTGTAATGATCTCTCTAATCATAAGCCCCACCTTTCCCAGTGTAAGTTGCCCGAAGGAAGAAACCATCAATACGCTCTTCTTTGAATCCTCTCACACTACTCCCCCCGTCACTATTTATAGAGCGCACTTGAAAAAAATCACTAGGACCAAGGCGACTAGCGATCAGCCTGAAAAATAGCATTGGTTATTATAGCATGGTGTCTATTACTAGAGGAAATAATGCATACACACATGCATGCAGTGCTTCCACCCTGAGTACACACATGCATGCACTTACTCCACTCTGCGTACACACATAGTACATCGAGAGAAAATTGTGGACTTGATTGTAGTTACCACGCCCTAATTAATTGAGCACTAAACCAGGAACGTCTAAAGTCTCTCTAGTGGTGAAAATGTATGGAGAGAAATGCATGACAATAAAGTGCGCCCTGTAAACTATGATGGAGGGAGGAGTAGTATGATGGTGCAAAACCAAGTACGCGTATGGCCAGTCGGTCCAAGCACTTCCTCTTGGCATATCACTGACATGTGGGACCAGAGTGTGAGAAAACCAATCTCAATTGACGGCAAAATGGCCAACCCACCATTCCTTGAGAGAGACAAGGAGCGAGAACACATAGACGGGCTCGCACGGAGGCCAAGATATATTCAAGCATGGTTGATCGATATCATCATTATATGTTCGATGTCTTTTAAAACTACTATTGGGCTTCCCTTTTTCTGCACTTCTCCCGAATAAATGTGTACTTTATCAGATATTAAAATAAAATAAGAGTACATACACTCCATCATGCAGTTCTAGTAGTAGTACTACTCATACTAATAAACCTTGTGCTTGCCTCTTCGCCTCTTCGTGAAGTCGAACAATGACGGTACTATAGTGTATGCCTCTGGCAATATGACACCGAATGAACTGCTGCATGTCCACCACCTGGGTGAGGGTAGGTTTCATTAGTCAAAAGCTTCTCCTCGTCATGCGAGCTACCAGGCCTGATGTAGACGGAGTGGGCATAAGCGAGCTTCAACTTGTTCTGCAAGCTTCTCCTCGTTTTGCGAGTTGACGGGACACACCAAAAATTAGTGCTAGTCCATACTCCCTCCTTTCCGGTTAATATGGCTTAATCTTTTTTGCGGGTAAATGAGAGAGCTTTATTCATATATATAAGCATCCTTAGGACGATCGGCCAAGAGACTGGTCACTAGGAAGTGAGGTACCCCGCCAAAAAAAGTAGGAAGCGAGGTGTTTTATCAAGCTAGCTCTCGGTCACATTCAATGTGCAGCAAGCACGGTTTGCACAAAGATGCGGTGCAAGGTTTGCTGACCTGTTTACATGCTAAATCACAAAAAAAGAAAATATTACCGGGCGCTCCTATTTGTAACATGATATGAGCCAAAATTAAGAGAGAATTGTGGCGAGTGTTCCATGCAATCAATTTCCATTATCGCATGCGAGAACCCTCGAAGAGAAACAAATGTGTTGAAGATTGCTTTATCACATTTTAAAATAAAATAAAATAAGAGTGCAGATGCTCCTTCATCTGGTTCCTAATAGTAGTACATACCTCTATAGTAGTAGTACTAGTACCTGTAAACTATGCGCTTGGTTGTTCGCCTCTTCGGGAAGTCGAACAATAATGGTACTAGTACAACGAATGCTTCTGGCAATCTGACACCGAATTAGGGCATGTACAATGGTGCTATCTTAGGAGTGCCATGTAGGATAAATGATGTGGTGGAGGAGAGAGAACTCGTAAGAAAAGAGAATACAAAAGATGATCTCTTAGCACAATATGTCTCACCACATTTTTAGGAATAGCTTGTTGTTGAAGATAAGGCTAAGAAATGACCCATTCCACATATCTTTTTTTGCCATCTCTAAATTACATGCAAGATTAAGATAAGAGTATCTTATCAACCATTGTACATGCCATTAACTATTGCACGTCCAACACCTGAGCGAGGGAGAGCTTGCATTAGTCAAAAGTTTCTCCTTGTCCTGCGAGGCACCACACGCAAGCTTCTCCCGTCCTGCAAGCTTCTCCTCATTCTGCAGGTTGAAGGGACACAATAAAGTAATGCTAGTCCATACTGCCTCCTTTACAATTAATATGGTTTAATTTAAAACGAGATAAAAACATTGTCTGTCACTGTATATTTGTAAAAAAATATGGTCAATGGATTCATAATACGCTCATTGCGCTCAATATATACATTTTTCGGTGTTTATACATTCACTAGCTCACCCTGGCTGATTATGTGTGTGCATGCACGTGTTGGTTGAGCACTTGAGCGTGACCACGTGTGTTCCATCGTCTGCTCGAACATGCATGCATTAGGGCGTGGCGCACATTTTTTCGTCCACGTGTACGTGTGACTATTGCATGCATGCACGAGGTTGTACACATTCACAAGTTCATAAGTCAATGGTTTGTCAAAACGTTGCGTGCAAGGTTTAATCATTCGTTGTTCACGCATGCATTCCCAATATGAATACATTGGAAAAGAAAATTTCTTGAGGAAAACGAGCCCATGAATTGAGTTCAAAGGGGACCAATAAGCCAGGACGGAGGGGTACTAGTAGTGAACTGGAAGGAGGGAGTAGGTACTAGTAGTACTACTTAACAAAGTGTAGTAATAAAATTCCTCTTTGCGCATCCTGTCTACGTGTCATGCAAGAAAATAGAGATAAGTAAAAGTGAGACTGAGGAACGGTCATACATGTAGGGGGAGTACGTGTAGGGGCCACTAAGGAGTAGTCAAATCACAAAGTAAGTTAGTCGGAAGAAGCAACCATCATTTCACTCTTCAATGACACGGACGCAATATAAAATGGTTGATATGGAGAGAAAAAGAAAACCACTATGTCTACACTAGAAGGAGCCTAAGCTACAAGCCTGCTTGCTTGGGTTGCTCTCTTCACAAGCATAGAATGACGGCGGCCACATCGCTGGTCCCAGATCCTGCTAGATCCCACTGCTGGGTGATACGTCACCAACGTATCTATAATTTATGAAGTATTCATGCTGTTATTTTATCATTCTTGGGTGTTTTACAATCATTTTTTGGGACTAACCTATTGACACAGTGCCCAGTGCTAGTTGCTGTTTTTTGCTTGTTTTTTACATCACAAAAAATCAATATCAAATGGAGTCCAAACATCGAGAAACTTTATGGAAATTTTTTTGGACCAGAAGGAACCCAATGGGCCGGAGCTGCACCTAGGGGGTGCCCCAACGGGGGCACAACCCACCAGGGTGCGCTAGGGCCCCCTGGCGCGCCCAGGTGGGTTGTGCCCACCCCGGTGGCCTCCCGCATCCCCTCTTTGCACTATAACTTCCCAAATATTCCAAAACCCTTCGGGGTTAACCTAGATTAGAAGTTACGCCGCCGCATGGCTCCGTAGCAAATGAAAACCAATCTAGACCCGTTCCAGCACCCTACTGGATGGGGGAATCATCTCCGGTGGCCATCTTCATCATCCCGGCGGCCACCACGATGAGGAGGGAGTAGTCCACCCTCAGAGCTGAGGGTTTTTACCAGTAGCTATGTGTTTTATCCCTCTCTCTCTTTCTCTCTCTCTGTCTCGTGATCTACATCATGGGCTTTGTTAATATAGTTGAATCATATGATGTTTCTCCCCTCTATACTCTCGTTGTGATGAATGGAATCTTTACCCTTTGAAGTTTTGTCATGTCGGATTGAATATTCAGAGATGAGAACACATGATATATGTCTTGTGGTATGAATAGTCGTGGTGACAATGAGGTATCGTATTGATTACTTGATATATGTTTTGGCACTCAACTTGCGGATTCCCGCGATGACATTGGGGTAATCTATGCATAGGGGTTGATGCACGTTCTTGTCCTTGTTTCTCCGGTAGAAATCTTGGGGCACTCTTTGTAGGTCTTTGTGTGGATTGAGTATTATGAATATAAATATGATTTGGTGTTATTCTAGTAAGAACTCTAGGATAGATCGAACGGAAAAATAGCTTTGTGTTATTTTAGTATGAATTCTTGAATAGATCCAACGGAAAGAATAGCTTTGCGGAGGTTTCGTACCCTACAAACAATTCCTATCTTTTGTTCCCTCAAGTGGATTGCACTAGCGAAATTACGGACCCTAGGCCCTGCTTTTAAGCATTGAAATACCGTTTTTGTGCCTGTTTACATTTGCTACCTTGCTGTTTTTATTTATTCAGATTATAAAAATATATTTCTACCATCCGTATTACACTTTTATCACCATCTCTTCGCCGAACTAGTGCACCTAGACAATTTGCCATTTGTATTGGGTGTGTTGGGGACACAAGAGATTTATTGTATTTGGTTGCAGGGTCGTTTGAGAGGGACCATCTTCATCCTACACCTCTCACGGATTGATAAACCTTAGGTCATCCACTTGAGGGAAAATTGCTACTGTCCTACAAAACTCTACGCTTGGAGGCCCAACACGTGTCTACAAGAATAAAGTTGCATAGTAGACATCACTAGGGGAATGGGACGATGTTCTGCATAGACGCGGTCGACTTCGGTGATGTAGAAAACCCACTGTCGGTTCGACCCAATCGGGGGTCTCCACGGTATGGGCTAATGCCACCTCCCAACCGTCCTTCTAGCTACAGCTCGACGTCCCCGGTATATCTTCCTTTTGAAGCCGACTTGCTCCGCCACCGCAGCTCCCCACGTAGCTCCGTCTCCATGTCGATCTTTCTCCACTTCTACTGGCTTCTATTTGTGATGAGTTTTTGTCTCATGAACTAGTGCTAGTACTATTATTCTAATCACACTTCTTCAATATCTTTTGCATCAGGGATGCTCGGCTTGATTTTAGTGGAACTACACAAAAGCATCGTATGATCCGAGGGTGCTAGCCGTCTTTGCTTCGATAGGTTCTACATGGGGAGAAAATTTAATCCTATTTAGGGTTTAGGGTTTCAGTCGTAGTGACCCCATTAGTAATTGTTCTTTCGTACACACTCTCACAACTTTTGTCTTTAGTTGTGAACATTGAGATGCATCAGCATGCGTGTTAGTTTTCCTTTGTATTTGACGGAATGTTGTAATGGGGCAACCTTGGAGTGGGAATGAAAATGGAGTGGAAAGTTTTAGTTTTTCCGGAGAAAAATGGAAGCGGAGAGAAGCCAATGTTTTGTTTCGTTGGATCGTGCCAGCGAGCAAACCCAATGTTTAAATCATGTATGTCACGTTCATGTCTCACCCACCTCCATGACTCCACCCCACACAGTCGCTTGGCATGCCACTCACCGCAAACCGAGTATCCGATAACTTTCCTGCATGCTTGTTGATGGATCGTGCCATGGAGCAGTACTAGCACTACTGGAAGAGATTAACGAGGAGGGGGAGGACAGCTAGCTGTAGAACGGACTTCCAAGAACTTTTTACATGCATGTTGTGGCCGGATATTGCGTCCTTTGAATGCGGAGTAGTCGCGTGCAACGGGAAGCTAAGCCGGCGATGCTCTCTCGACCAGCACGCCGCTTCAGTGTTGGTGCTAGTGAGAGGTCGCGTCAGCTCTGGCCGGGCATGAATGCCGCACTGGCCGTTTTGGGCAGGAAACACGCGCAGGTGACGAAGAGGGTTCGGGTTGGTCAGGAGCAGGCGTGGCAGTGTTCCGAACGCCCACAAACAAGAGATGATGTATGTTAATATTGCTATGTATACAATTAACAATGTAAATAATGTGCCATTTGGACAAATTTGATTGGAGATGGAGATGGAGATGGAGATGGAATTTTACATAAACATGGATATGCATGTCTATGTCTATGTGTGTGCACGAGACGACTCTCGCGCCCTGGAAGTGGGGGCGTGTTTTCGATCGAGTTTTCTTTCTTGTTACATTAAAAAAATTGTCCGCCAGTTTTCGTTTCTTTTTCCGTGAATGCGCGTATTCTATTTAAAACCACTGCTATGGAGAGATATTTTTACTCCATTGTATATATAGCCTCTTGTTTGAGAGGGTTTCTCGCGTCTTGCTCTCTCACCCTCTCCATATCGAAACAAGATTACAGTGTCCACTCTATCTCTCTCCTCACTGGTTGTCACGAATCTGGCTGAATCCTGTCCGCTGTGGAAGGTGAGTAGGTGCAGTGTTGACGTTGTTACCGTCGGCGATGGAGGAAGACGATGCGCACCATCCTCTTGGAGTCGGCGCTGGCACGGACGAAGGTCCTCCACGCCCTTGTTCGCTGCCAATGTGTGCGCAGATCCCGCCCGCCCACCTAAGAGACAACTCGCCCACCTGAGGTATAACTTCTTACACTGGTCTATCTCCCCAGGTCACTACATGCGGGTTTTCTTCTATGCCACTACTCCCCAGCTCCCCATGTACCATAGCTAGGGTTCGTCGGCTAGTCCAACATCACCTATATTTTTACTGTTATAGAGGAAGTGCCACTCGAAAAGTTATCGTGGTTTATGCCTCGGTGGAGGTATACATGTTGTTTTGACAAAAAGTACATGGTGGTTGTGTGCTAATTGTCCATATGCTCCTATTGTTGCTGCTAATCTAATACTATCATAGGTTAAATGAAGAAATGTTTTTTCTCGGGTATCCTTGTTTAGTTCCCATCAAGATAATCATGATGCTTCTGTTTGTTGGTGTACTTTTCATTAATTCTTATTGGCAATTGATATGCCACTGTTAATCTTGTACCACTGCCAAAACAAAGTAACAACACTATATCCTTTTTTAATATTTTTGCAAAAAGCGATGCATTCCCCATACCCGGGCATGTCTTCCTCAATTTTAGTGGAACTGCACAAAATTGGATGGCCATTGTTGTTCCTCCTCACTGTCCTCTGCCACGTGGTTCTTCCTTCCTCGAGCTTGATTACTGAGAAGAAACAGACCACAGTGAGGATTTATCGAACTTCATTGGTGCCTCACCCAAACTCGATGCCAAATGGATGATGCATCACCATGATCACCTATCGATGCTTATGGTTGTGTCTCATGGTTGCGTCGGCTGGTGAAGCTGATCGATTTTCAACGAAAAACAAGTGGTCTTCCATCAATGCTCTTTGCTTGTTACCCACAAAGATGATATCCTTCATCAGTTCACCTTGGTTGCGTTGGAGATGCAGTCGTACTTCATGTTGGTGCAATTTTATTACACAATTGGATATGAACCAAATGTTTCCTCAAAGAAGGATCGACATTGGTACTAAGAGCATAAGTTTTGTGTTGATTTCTAAGTCTTGTCACAACTTTGTCTTCAGCTCCCCTGTTATTTTACTAGTCCATCTATTAACTAAATATGTGGTCAGACTTTGATTAAAAAACGGTGTGGACTAAAACCCAGGATGGACGTAGTAGCACTCCATTTTTATTTACTCTACATATTAGATTTGACTGAAGTCAAACTTTGGAAAGTTTGACCAAGTTTAGGCCGAACACAATAAACCATAATTACTTAGAGAGGGCAAACTATACATACTCTCAAACCTTTTCGATAATTGAAATTAAAAATCTTTATTTGTACACACTCTCACACGTTTTCGATAATTTGGCGCATGTGTGGTTGTTCACATAATAGATGGTAGTGTACCGCACATGAAGGACAGGAAGTGCGACCATGACGCGTGGATCGTTTGTTCATCGTAGGTAGTTTTCTTCACTGGTATGTTAAATAAAGAGTTTCGTTCCATACTTACACAATTTAAAATGATTGTTATCGAGAGAAAAATAAAACCGCTCCACTATATATTAGTAGTATACAGGAGTAGTACTATATAAGCTGGAGCCTCAGCACTTCTTCGCTAGGGTTTGCACTCTCCACACTCTCGCCGCACTACATATATATATATATATATACACACGCTGAAGGCTCAGCATTCCTTTGCTAGGGTTTTTTATATTCACAGTCTCTCACCCTCTTCACCAGATATAAACAAGAGGGCGCTGGCCTCTGTCTCTCTCCGCCCTCACAGCTGGTGAAGGAGCCGTCCTAATCACATTACACCGGGAAGGGGAGGAGGTGCAACGTTCACTCTATCGCCTTTGGCGAGGGAGGCAATCCACTGCCGGATGTGTTGTTCTGTTTCACCCAGCGCCTGCACAAGAGGGCCACTGACCCCTTCTTCCTCGCTGTCGTATGTACTGTGGGTAGATCCGGCCTCCTGCCGCACTCTTAGCCACATCCCGACGACCCTAAGGTATAACTTTCTTTGAAAGCATCATTGCTCTAGCTGCATGCAGATCTTTTTAGATTATGTAGTCGAATCTAGGTCCTGGTTCAAAGAGGAAAGAAGGATTTGGTAGGACGGAGCATGAATCTAGGACGTGGTTCATTGAGGAAAGGAAGGAGGGAAAGTAGTATAGACTGGCTATCCAGCCGCTTTGTTGGTCGAAAAGGGAAAAAGGGGGAAACCTAGTACACACATCTATAAGGAACCAATCTCTTTGTTGAAAAAGGAAAGAAACTAGGGGGTCGAGTAGTTTGTGCAGGACTAGATTTGCTGCCCTCACATAGGAAAAAGGTTCAAAGAGAACAAATATGGGACCAACACAGATCTGCTGCTTGGCAACATACTCTGTATCACCCATTTATACGTGTGGACGCACATGGTGCTGGCATGTCCCATGTCCGATACAACTATTTTGCTGTTGTTAATCTAAGAATGCCGCTGGAAAATTGAAGTAATGCCACTATTAAAAGTAAATTACATTTTTAACAAATGTTATTATAAGAGAATTTCCCTATTAATATGAATCAATGCCACCATTTTAGAAATGCTACTGTCCTATACTTTGTTTTCCATCAAGATAAGGTAGAAGCTTCTTTTTGTGGCTGCATGTTTCATCCTCCTTTATTGGCCTATAATTGATTCCTTTTTTGCCTTTGTTAAAACAGGGATATCTATTCAACTTGTTGCTATTGCGACATTTTGCTTCGCTACGCGAAACACTTTTGTTTAAGAGTGTTTTGTGCAGTTCAACTTGAATGCCACACCGGTGACTTTGGTTAATTTTGGTGGAACTGCATAAAAGGAGATCGGACTTCCATATATGTGTTGAGATCTCTTTTAGGTTCTCCTCGCATGTTGTTTCAAATCTTGGTCAAGAAAGGTGAGTACCAACTTTCATCCATATGATGCTGCAGTGTGATTTGAGATGTTGTGCTACTTGGATAAATGTTGAACTGAAGCTATTGAACCACTGTCCTTTACCAGGCATGATGCTTGTTTCTTTCTTACAACAGAACTCTGCATCACCCCCTTTATATAGATGGAAGCACATGGTGTTGTTGCGCCCACTCTCCCCTGGAACTGTTTATGCTTTTTGTTAATGTAATGCCGCTGGTAAAGTTAAGCAATGCCACTCTCATAATTAACTACTTAATCTTAGTGCAAAACTACAACACTTGTTAGGGATCAGCGGTTGTACCATTTCTGTTAGGGATCGGCCGGAGTATATGTTTAAGAAATGTATTGTTGTGATAATGTCTCTGTAATTATATATATATATATATGTTACAATGTTTTACAAATGGTACTATCCTTCTTTGTAGTCCTTTCAACACGTTTAACCAAGGTATTGTTAAGATAATGTCTCTGTTAATACGAATCAGTCGCATTGTTTTAGGAATGGTACTTTTCTGCTTTGTCGTTCTTTATACATGTTCAAACAAGGCATTTTTAAGATAATGCCTTAGTTAATATGAATGAATCACTCTGATTGAGAATTGCTACTCTCCTGCTTAGTTTCCCATTAAGATAAAGTAGATCAGTACATGTTTTTCTTCTGGGAGTACAATTCATTAACCGTTATTTCTCAGTAACTGTTTTCCTTATACCTATTGTTGCTTATAGGGATATCAAAATTTCTGCTTAGTTTTATTTCGACTTTGATTTTAGTTGAACTGCACAAAAGGAGCCAATGTGTCTAAGGCAAACTACTGGATTAGTGGGTCCAGTTGGTCTTACCACTTTGCAGAAAGAAGCAGTCATTGTTTGTGCTACATTACACAAGGAATGATCGAGAAGCTTTATAGAGTACTAGTAGACACTGGTGACATGACTAGTCTGTAGAGAGCATGGGCAACTCAACAACACGTGGAGTGCAAAATTCACTCCACAAGGAAAGGTATGACCAAGTCAGTTGCCGAAGCATCTGTAACAAACGAGGTCAGTATCGGCCTTCATCCACATAATTGTGCTTTGTTATGTTGTGCTACTTATATTGTTGTATTGTTTTGAATAAATGTTTAATTCAAGCTATTGTATTGCTATCTTTTCCTGTTAAAGATATTGAAGATGATTATAGTTGTAACCGTATGTTTAATCAACTAGTACCACTATAATATTCATCACGCTTTTTCTGTATTTATGCAGACATGGATGCTAGGCTTGATTTTAGTGGAACTGCACAAAAAGTACAAATGGTTCGTGTCATCCATAATACTTCATCATGCACAATACATCAAATGGTTCTCTAATCATTCGTCGTCACCTTGAGCCAGCGGACTATCTGTTTGAATGGAGCTGCCAAAGTTGGCCATTAAGAAGAGTAAGAAGAAAGACAAAAGGAGAGATGGCTGCTTTACTTGTGGTTCAGAGGAACACTGGGAAAACAAGTGCCCAAACAAGTACAAAAAGCCAGGAAAGACTCCAAGTATGTCAATGTCACTCTAAGCAACAATAATGGGGTATCTGGTTATGCTAATCTGTTTACCGTACTTTTAATTTGTTAGTCCGCCGATTGGTGGGTTGACACTGGGGCCTATATTCATGTGTGTGCTGATGTGTCTTTGTTTTCTTGCAGCATATAAATACGAAATCCACAGGGGTGGTCAGCTAGATTTTAGTGGAACTGCACAAAATGTTCAGATGGTTCGTGTCCTCCATAGTACTTCATCATGCACAAATACATTGAATGGTTCTCTAATCATTCGTGGTCACCTTGAGCCACCGGACTATTAGATGACAAACTGATGACAAACCCTGCCTATTCCACAATCTCAGGCATTATATATTTTGAATGGGAAAAGCTTTTCAAAGTTTAATCATTGATGTTATCAAGAAGACATTAGTTTAATATATTGGAATTGGAAAACCTTTTCAAATTTTTGCTCATTGATGTTAGCCAGAAGACATACATTTGATATTTTTGAGTGGGATGCCCTTTGTTGTGAGCAACGTCGATCATTTTTTCCTATTCCTGTCTTCAGTTCAGAAGTAAATATTTACTCTGCTGAGATGCATAGTCACATGAATGTTGACATATGTAAGGTATTTTAAGAGTTTGTTCTAAATGTTGTCTATGTAATGACAGGCCTTGTGAGTTTGATTGCAAAGTTGAGCTTGGAATGTTGTGGCATGCAGCATCACGAGCTATTCACCGTGCCTCCTAAGAATAATGCTTCATATTTTTTTGCATGTTGATCTAATGCCTGTGATTTGCATGTTAAGAAGATCATCTTCTTTTGTTGTTTCTGTGCTTAAGAAGATCACTGCCTTATGTTTCATTCATAGCCTATATGACAACTCGGGTAGGTTAGAGGTGAAACCATATGATCTTCAGACCATTGGATCGTTGTTTTCCAACCAAAATAGCTTCTAAAACAAAAGAAGATGGCCTTGGGCGAAGCACTTGGTTAGTCGATTTCGACTAGTAAAATATTCATTGGTCTCACAAATTACACACGTAACTCGCCGGTTTCGTTACAGACATCGGGCCCTCGGTTTCATTACGCTTTTATTTTACGTGCTGTTTCCAATGACGAGTAAATTACACTTGTATCTTAATACGTGTGTAAAACAATCCAGAGCTCCCAAGCACGGCCTTACCGTTTCATGCCATCTCAGTCTCTCAAAGGTGCTCATAGGTGTCCGATGATCTTGGCTTCCTGAATGAGCAGCGGGCGCTGTATTAGACCATCCTTCGAGTTGGTGCGCTCACCGTGGCACCAAGCATTGTCAACATGGTCAACGAACAGGAGGAATCAGGAGATGACTTATTTGGACTGGATGACAGTACGGACCCACTAGGGCCATAGCTGTACATACGCAAGTTCCTGAAGGAAATATTCCCTAGAGGCAATAATAAAGTTGCTATTTATATTTCCTTATATCATGATAAATTTTTATTATTCATGCTAGAATTGTATTAACCGGAAACTTAATACATGTGTGAATACATAGACAAACAGGGTGTCACTAGTTTGCCTCTACTTGACTAGCTCGCTGAATCAATGATGGTTATGTTTCCTAACCATAGACATAAGTTGTCTTTTGATTAATGGGATCACATCATTAGAGAATGATGTGATTGACTTGACCCATCCATTAGCTTTGAACGATGATCGTTTAGTTTGTTGCTATTGCTTTCTCCCTAACTATACATGTTCCGATGACTATGAGATCATGCAACTCCCGAATACCAGAGGAACACATTGTGTGCTACTAAATGTCACAACGTAACTGGGTGATTATAAAGGTGCTCTACAGGTCTCTCCGATGGTGTTTGTTGAGTTGGCATGGATCAAGATTAGGATTTGTCACTCGGATTGTTGGAGAGGTATCTCTAGGCCCTCTCGGTGATGTACATCACAATAAGCCTTGCAAGCAATGTAGCTAATGAGTTAGTTACGGGATGTAGCAATACGTAACAAGTAAAGAGACTTGTCGGTAACGAGATTGAACTAGGTATTGAGATACCGACGATTGAATCTCGGGCAAGTAACATACCGATGACAAAGGGAACAACATATACCGCTATGTAGTTTGACCGATAAAGATCTTCGTAGAATATGTAGGAGCCAATATGAGCATCCAGGTTCCTCTATTGGTTATTGACTGGAGACATGTCTCGGTCATGTCTACATAGTTCTCGAACCCGTATGGTCCGCACGCTTAACGTTCGGTGACGATCAGTATTATGAGTTTATGTGTTTTGATGTACCGAAGGTAGTTCAGAGTCCCGGATTTGATCACGGACATGACGAGGAGTCTCGGAATGGTGGAGATGTAAATATCGATATATTGGAAGCCTACATTTGGACATCGGAATGGTTCCGAGTGGTTCAGGCATTTTTTCGGAGTACCAGGAGGTTACCGGAACCCCCCGGGGAGTATATGGGGCTTATTGGGCCTTAATTAGTGGAATAGCCGAGGGGGAAGGGAAAAGAGGGAGGCACACCCCCAAGCCCAATCCGAATTGGGAGGGTGGCCGGCCCCCCTTTCCTTCCTCCCTCTCTCCTCCTTCCTTCGTCTCCTACTCCTACTTGGAAGGGGGGGAATCCTACTCCCGGAGGGAGTAGGACTCCCCTAGGGCGTGCCATAGAGAGGGCCGGCCCACCCCCTCCTCCACTCCTTTATCTACGAGGGAGGGGGCACCCCATAGACACATAAGTTGATCGTTGATCTTTTAGCTGTGTGCGGTGCCCCCCCTACACCATAATCCACCTTGGTTATATCGTAGCGGTACTTGGGCGAAGTCCTGTTCTGGTAGCAACACCATCACCATCATCACGTCGTCGTGCTGATGAAACTCTCCCTCGAAGCTCTCCTGGATAGTGAGTTCACGGGACGTCACCGAGCCGAACATCATCGAACAGTTCCACTTGATTCAAGCCAGATCTATACACGAGTAATTTCGAAAAGTTCGTCCTTATTATATACAACTATAATTTTTTTGGCTTCCTCCTTGTTTCCAGACATCATGGTCCCACACCATCGTCAACCTAAATAAACAAGAGAATTGCACAAGGAGCGGCTGACAGTTGGGACCCAACAGTTGGAGCAGTATTTTTTTTAGGTGTAAGCGGAGTTTTTCTTGAGCGATGTTTTTGGTGTTGTTCAGAGGAGCAGGGTATCAACTGGGTTGGCTGTAGCCTGTCTAGCCCGGGCTATTATTTTATGTTGACCAAATATCCAGCCCAGATACTAATTTTCAAGGTGAAAATGGCTAGCCCAGCTATGCTTTTTTTTGCAGAATACCCAACCCATGTCAACTTGTTATTCGCCCCCCTGCTGGTGTAACGCCCCGAGACCGATGTGCCAGGTGTCATGCAGTTATTCGTTGTTGTGGCGTTGTCATTGCTTGCGTGTCATGCATCTCATATCATGTCATCATGTGCATTGCATTTGCATACATGTTCATCTCATGTATTCGAGCATTTTTCCCCGTTGTCTGTTTTGCATTCCGGCGCCTCGTTCTCCTCTGGTGGTCAATTCTAGCTTTCTTTCATGTGTGGGGGTTTAAACATTTCTGGATTGGACCGAGAATTGCCAAGCGGCCTTGGTTTACTACCGGTAGACCGCCTATCAAGTTTCGTACCATTTGGACTTTGTTTGATACTCCAACGGTTAACCGAGGGACCGAAAAGGCCTCGTGTGTGTTGCAGCCCAACACCCCTCCAATTTGGCCCAAAACCCACCAAACTCTGCTCCATCATCTCGGTCGTTCGATCACGATCGCGTGGGCGAAAACCGCACGTCATTTGGACTCTCCTAGCTCCCTCCACCTATATATATGTGATCCCCTCCGAAATATTCGCGGTACAAACCCTAGATCCATCTTCACCGTCGCCGCCGGATGAAAAACCCACAGCCCGGACATGTCCGCTCCGCCCTCCACCTCACCCGGGCCAATCGGCGGCCGCCACGTCAGCCCCGCCGCCCCTCTCCTCCACTCGCGCGTCGCCACCTGTCCACCGCCGCCGTCCCTGCGCCGCCGGGCCCGCGGAGCCCATCTCCGGCCCGCCCCGGGCCGCGCCGGACCCGAGGAGACCCGCAGCCTTGCCGCTCGCCGGACCTTTGCCAGATCTTCGCCAGACTTCGCCGGAGTGCCCCGCCTCCATCTCGCCGTACCGCACCTTCGCCCGCTGCAAGCTTGCGCGCAGCCCGAGCGCCCCGCTCCTCCCTGGTCGCCACTGCCGAACTTCCTCCTTGCTCTGCCGCCATCCAACTCCATCCGCTGCCGCCATGGAAGCCAACCCCGCCGGAGCTCCGTCACCATCGTCACGTCACGCGCCGCTGCCGGATCCGGCCGGAACGGGACCGGAGTGGCCGAATCTGGCCGTTCCCGGGCGCCCAGTGCCTCCCCGCCTTGCTTCGAACCTCGCCGGTGCTCCCTACCTTCCGCGCCGCCGCCATGGCCTCCTGCGAGGAGGAGCACGGGAGGAGGACGACGCCCCCGTCGACCAACCTCGTGGGCCGCGTGGGCCACCGCAGCGCCCTCCGGCCCAGCTTCTCAGTCCACCTACTTCCTCCTTACTGGGCCGAAGCCCATGTGGTGAGCAAACCCCTATCCTACGCCCTGAGCATATTTTAACTCTTGACGCTCACTGAAAAACTGCAAAGTCCCCGAAATTCCTAGATCCATGTGCCCTTGTTCATCATGTCGTAACTTTGCATCCGTAACTCCGAATCATGCATATAGCATATCAAAATCTTCGTCTCGACGAGTACATCATTTCATTCCATTGCATCATTTGCATTTGAGTTCATCTTGATGCCCAAAATTCTGTTAGAAGGAGGCATCGTGAGTTAAATTGCAGATCCGTTAGCTCATGATTGACTTTTGTCATTTTTGCCATGATTATCGTGTGCATGATATGCCTGTGCCCCTTTGGGATGAATTGTTAAGCATTTTGTCTTCTTTCCAGAGGTGCCAACCATGCATTTTTAGGATGTGTGTGGTGACTTGTGCAAGCTTGCAAAGAGGGGTACTTGAGATTTCTGTTTTTAGGGACTTAGTGATTTTCACTAAGTCTGGGATATTTTAGTTCATGATGCCATATGTGCAGCTTGTTTCCTAGTGATCCGTGCCTCTTTTGAGGATGATCAGTAATGGAGTTTTGATATTTATGTTATGCTCTATCCATCCATGTCTTTACTTGCTATGTTGGAGCACCCTACGTTGAGTCAATCGAGCTCAACTTTTGCATTGTTGTTATTTTCGGCAGATCATGAACTCTTTTGCGATTTTGCCGGTGCTATTGCTAGTGATCCGTGCATGCTATGCCAAGTCTGGGATGTTTTAGTTCATGATGCTATATGTCTAGCTTGTTTCCTAGTGATCCGTGCCTCTTTTGAGGATGATCAGTAAGAGTGATTTGTTATGCTTGTTGTGCTCCATCCATACATGTCTTTACTTGTTATGTTGGGGCACCCTAGGTTGACTCAATCGAGCTCAACTTTTGCATAGTTGTGTATTTGGGCAGATCGTTAACTCTTTTGCGATACTGCCGGTGCTATGGTTAGTGATCCATGCATGCTACGCCATTGTTCTTGCCATGTCTAGCTAGCATTTTGTGCCTTCTTTATGGATATATGCTTGCCTTGCCATGACATGCACCGTAGTGAGTGCATCGAGCTCGTTTACATGCCTCCGTGAGTTATAATTTCAGCATGTCTCAGTTTTCACTAAGTCTGAAAACTGATTGTGTTTCATCTATGTTCGTGTGCTCGTTAGAGTATTTTGTGAACCCTTTTGGCCCCAGGTCACTTTGGGTGTTTTGGTAAGCTTGTTGAGTAGCTCCATGCCATGCTCTTACATGTAATGTTCAGGTTATGTATCATGTTGTTTTGCTGCTCCGAAAAGAGCATCGTGGTTTGAAATTCCAGACTAGCGTTAATTTCGCTAAGTCTAAAATCTGTTTTGCTTATTCAGTTATGCCATGCTTGTTTGAACCTCTTAATGGATGAATTTGCCTATGGCTCAGTCCTAGTGATTTGTTAAGCATCTTGTGTAAATCCCTGCCATGTATTTTGTTTTCATGTTTGGTGGTTGTAGCATGTTTATTCCGTTGCATTTAGGAGCCTATTTGCTGTAAATCGCAGATCGGTTCGTTTCGTAAAACGCTTGCCATTTCCAAACCGTAGCTCCGATTCCTATGATCTTTATATCGTTTTCAGGTGATTTCATCCCCTCTATCCAGTGGCACACTTGGTTTTCCAAGTTGAGGTCAGGTTCATGCATTTTCCTGTCATGTCTTGCATTTTGCATCCCGCATCGCATCCCGCATCTCGGATATCATACCATGTTCATGTGTTTGTTGTTTACTATGTTGTTTGCTTCCTTTCCGGTGTTGCTTCTTCGGGTTGGTTCCGATAGCGTCGCGTTTGTGAGGAACCGTTCAACTACGTCCGTTTGTCTTCCTCATGGACTCATTCTTCTTCCTTGCGGGATTTCAGGCAAGATGATCATACCCTCGAAATCACTACTATCTTTGCTATGCTAGTTCGCTCGCTCTTGCTATGCCAATGCTACGATGCCTACCATTTGCTTGTCGGCCTCCCAAATTTCCATGTCAAACCTCTAACCCACCATGTCCTAGCAAACCGTTGATTGGCTATGTTACCGCTTTGCTCAGCCCCTCTTATAGCGTTGTTAGTTGCAGGTGAAGATTGGAGACCGTTCCTTGTGGGAACATTTATTTACTTGTTGGTATATCACTATATATCTTATTTAATTAATGCATCTATATACTTGGTAAAGGGTGGAAGGCTCGGCCTTATGCCTAGTGTTTTGTTCCACTCTTGCCGCCCTAGTTTCCGTCATATCAGTGTTATGTTCCCGGATTTTGCGTCCCTTACGCGGTTGGGTATATGGGAACCCCTTGACAGTTCGCCTTGAATAAAACTCCTCCAGCAAGGCCCAACCTTGGTTTTACCATTTGCCACCTAGCCTCTTTTTCCCTTGGGTTAGGCCAGCCCAAGGGTCATCTTATTTTAACCCCCCCGGGCAGTGCTTGTCTAAGTGTTGGTCCAACCCAGAGCACCGTGCAGGGCCATCCCTTGGCAACTTGGGTTTCGTCGGCTCCTATACGCTTAGCTTATCCGGTGTGCCCTGAGAACGAGATATGTGCAGCTCCTTTCGGGATGTCGGCGCATAGGGTGGTCTTGCTGGACTTGTTTTACCATTGTCGAGGATGTCTTGGAGTACTGGGATACCGAGTCTGATCGGAATGTCTCGGGAGGAGGTCTATTCCTTCGTTGACCGTGAGAGCTTGTGATGGGCTAAGCTGGGACACCCCTGCAGGGATTTGAACTTTCGAAAGCCGTGCCCGCGGTTATGGGTAGATGGGAATTTGTAAACGTCCGGTTGTAGAAAACCTGAAGTTGACCTTAATTAAAATGAATCAACCGCGTGTGTAACCGTGATGGTCTCTTTCCAGCAGAGTCCGGGAAGTGAACACGGTTGTTGGAGTTATGCTTGACGTAGGTTGTTTAGGATCACTTATTGATCATACTTTTATCGACCGTGCTTTGCCTGCTCTTCTCGCTCTCATTTGCGTATGTTAGCCACCATATATGCTAGTCGCTTGGTGCAGCTCCACCTCATACCTTTTACCTTACCCATAAGCTTAAATAGTCTTGATCACGAGGGTGCGAGATTGCTGAGTCCCCGTGGCTCACAGATACTTCCAAAACCAGCTTGCAGGTGCCGATGAGTTCATGCAGGCGATGCAACCAAGCTCAGGAGGAGCTCGATGAAGGTCTTGTCCTTTATGTTGTTTCGTTCTAGTTGATCAGTAGTGGAGCCCAGTTGGGGTCGATCGGGGACCTTTGTCGCATTTGGGGTTCTTCTTTTATTTTGGTTCCGTAGTCGGACCATGAGTGTATTTGGTTGATGTAATGCTTTATTTATGTAATTGTTTCAAGTGGCGATTGTAAGCCAACTATGTAACTTTTTCCCCTATTGTATTACATGGGTTGTGTGAAGATTACCTCACTTGCGACATTGCCTTCAATGCGATTATGCCTCTAAGTCGTGCCTCGACACGTGGGAGATATAGTCGCATCGAGGGTGTTACAAGTTGGTATCAGAGCCTTCCCCGACTTTAGGAGCCTCCACTGATTGATCGTTTTTAGCGGCCGAGTTGTGTCTAGAAAAATGTTTTGAGTCTTAGGAATTATATATCGAAGAGCTTAGGAATTCTTTTTACTTCCCAGTATCCTCATCGCTCTGGTAAGGCGTCCTGACGTAGAATTTTGACTCTTCTCTTCTCAAATTTCACTAAAAAAAATTTAGGATCACGCGAGTATCTTGGATTTGTTCCGATGTCTTATGATGATAATACTGTCTTGGTGCCTCCTGTCAGGGGTTTAGTGGAAGTGTCCCGGGGAGTTGAGCTCTAAGGTGTTGTCATCATAATTTTATCGTTGCAATTCTGGTATACTTGAGATATGTTCGCGACATCGAAAATCTCTATTATGCGGTTAGTTGGTGAGATAACCTCGACGCCACCCAGTACTTGGGCGGGAGTTCGGGAGTATCGCCATAACTTGTATAACCGATGCTTTTCGAAGGTTGAGGTAGATGGTTTCCGAAGGTTTCTTGGTTATGTGTTGAAGGATGGATACTGCTGGATGTAGGATTTGCTAGTTTGGGTGAGATATTATGCTTCCCCTGTATCCCCAACACCTGATTGCATAACCGGAAAGTTTCGGGAGTTTCATAGGTGGGAATTCAAGTAGCTCTTAGGATATCTTTTCCGACAGATGTATGATATGAAATTGGGGTTCGACGTCTAGTGGTTCGCCTATTCACGGTCGATTTTACAGTGGTCTCGTTGTGTCTTAAAGAGTCCTTGGCTATGCTGACTCGGGGACGCTTCTATTACCGGTACTCCTCATAATAATTCACTTCTCGCTATTCATTTGTTCCGGAGTGCTGAAGATATCTCAGAAGATTCGTGTTTCCACTCTTAATCCGTTCAAGCTATTTCGAGGTTCTTATCTCATTCAAGCCTTTTTTTTATTCAACCGGTGCAATCACTCCTTCTAATCGTTCTACGGTGTTTCTCTTTAGTGGGCCCTAACCCACAGGTCTTTTCCCAGGATCTTACCTGACTCTTCTTATTTTTCCGGAGTTATAATCAAATTCTTTTCGAAGTTTGACGTAAGAATGATTTATCATCAGTCAAATGTCTTTCTCCAAGATCGGTTAAATTCTTTTCATCATTGGCTCAACCTCTTCGTTTTGATTCGTCCGGAGTGTCTAAATAAGTCCTGATGGTATTTCTCATCGTCAGTCTCAGTTTGGAAGACCGAAGACGATTCTTCTTTCAACCTTGCTCCATTCTCTTCAAGTTTCGTCATTCGAGATTGTTGCAATCCTCTCATAATTGTTTTGATCGTGAGAATTCTTTTACCCATCTGGAGCAATGCAAGAGTCTTCTCAATTTGTTATCCGGAGTCCGTCAATTCAGGTTTATTGATTCTCACCTGTCAGTTATCATTCTCCTATTTTTAACCGTCCTTCGTTCTAGTGATCTTTACTCGGCTCGTGATCTCTTCGTTCTCATGTTTCTAAATCCTCTCAATCTCTGTTCATTTTATAATTCTTCCCGGTGTTTCTTTATCTTTTCTTCGTTCATTTTAACTCTTACGGTGGTTTGTTCAAGTTTCCTCTTCTTACGTTATCATACTTCCGTTCTTTCAAATCCTACCGGTGGATCATTGAATGCCTCTTCAAGTTTGCGCATTATCTATCTTAATCCTTTCTACGAGAATAAGTAGTATGCCAATTCCATTGGTTGTCATCAATTTAAATTGGTGAAGGATAAGCATAATGTAATTCTTATTCTTGTTTCATCCTAATGATTAATTCTTATCCCGGAGGCCCTTCAAACTCTCGGTTTCATTTGTTTCATCTTCCCTTTTTCCCGGAGTCCAACCTCTTTCAATTATATTATCACGGAGATCTCTATCTAAATCATTACGAGGCTTCAAGCTTATTCTTTTCATCATTCAATTATTTTGGATCATTCTTTTGCTACCGGAGTTTTCATAGATGTTCTACATGATGTTTCATCAAGGATTTAACTCCTTCTCAAAATGTTCATCAAGTTTCTTTTCACAGAAGCTCAAGTATTCTTCATCTTGCATTCGGAAGTGCAATTTATTTCTACCGTATCATTGGAGATGGTATTATGTCATTCTTGATAATTTGAATTCATGTTTCATGATTCACATGTTGTTAAGAATGAGGTATTTTAAATCCATCAATCTTGTCATTGGAGTTATCTTGGGTTATATTTCACCTTAAGCCTTCCCTAAGGATGGTTGTTATTATTGTGCTTATAAATGATCCAAGCTCTTCATTTGTCCTTTCCGGTGCGACATATTTTCTCGTAAATTTGTTCTTATCAATCCAATTCTTCTTCCCGTGAGTGGCAGGTTGTCACCTCATAATTTGAGATGTATTCCATAAGACCATATCAAGCTTATTCTTTTCGTTGTTGGATTTCAACAACTCCGTTCTAGCTTTTGTTGTAACCGTGCTCTCTCAAGATATTGTTTTCCTTCGTTCACTCCATTCCGTTCTTACTTTTGTTCTGGAGGCATTGTGATGTTCATCTTTTCAACCCATCATCTCGTTTTGTCAAAGATCATGTTCTTTTCATGCCTATCCATTTAACCGGAGTATTGTGCCCATTTGTTCAAGTTCTTGTCGCCTTATCAAGTCTTGCATCCTTTCTCAACTGGAGTTCTGTCCGAGATATTTCTTACCCTTTGTTCCATCCATTCAATGGTTATGGAGGCAGTGTGTTGTGATTTCATCAAGTATCTTCTCATCTTATCAAGACCTTATTCAATTCTTTTCTTTTCAATCGGAGTGCTGCCCGAATTTGGTTTTTCCTTGATCCCCTTCCTTAACCGGAGTGTTTTCAATACATATTTTCCCTTCAATCTCAAGATTGTCGCAATGTTCTTTGTCCCTCTTTTCTAACGGAGTGTTTTCAACTTCGTTCATCTCCGTCGTATTCTTTTTCTTGAAATGGCTTAACCTTTTAAGGTTCTTTGGTTTCACTCGTTGTCAAAGAAGCAATTTGTTTTACCTCTTCTCTTTCTCTTCCATTTCTTTCCCTCCGGTACCATTCTAGATCTCGGGACGAGATCCTCTCGTAGTGGTGGAGTGTTGTAACGCCCCGAGACCGATGTGCCAGGTGTCGTGCAGTTATTCGTTGTTGTTGCGTTGTCATTGCTTGCGTGTCATGCATCTCATATCATGTCATCACGTGCATTGCATTTGCATACATGTTCATCTCATGCATTCGAGCATTTTTCCCTGTTGTCCGTTTTGCATTCCGGCGCTTCGTTCTCTTCCGGTGGTCAATTCTAGCTTTCTTTCATGTGTGGGGGTTTAAAAATTTCTGGATTGGACCGAGAATTGCCAAGCGGCCTTGGTTTACTACCGGTAGACCGCCTGTCATGTTTCGTACCATTTGGACTTCGTTTGATACTCCAACGGTTAACCGAGGGACCGAAAAGGCCTCGTGTGTGTTGCAGCCCAACACCCCTCCAATTTGGCCCAAAACCCACCAAACTCTGCTCCATCATCTCAGTCGTTCGATCACGATCGCGTGGCCGAAAACCGCACCTCATTTGGACTCTCCTAGCTCCCTCCACCTATATATATGTGATCCCCTCCGAAATATTCACGGTACAAACCCTAGATCTATCTTCCCCGTCGCCGCCGGACGAAAAACCCGCAGCCCGGACATGTCCGCTCTGCCCTCCACCTCACCCGGGCCAATCGGCGGCCGCCACGTCAGCTGTGCCGCCCCTCTCCTCCACTCGCGCATCGCCACCTGTCCACCGCCGCCGTCCCTGCGCCGCCGGGCCCGCGGAGCCCATCTCCGGCCCGCCCCGGGCCGCGCCGGACCCGAGGAGATCCGCAGCCTTGCCGCTCGCCAGACCTTCACCGGATCTTCGCCGGACTTCGCCGGAGTGCCTCGCCTCCATCTCGCCGTACCGCACCTTCGCCCGCTGCAAGCTTGCGCGCAGCCCGAGCGCCACGCTCCTCCCTGGTCGCCACCGCCGAACTTGCTCCTTGCTCCGTCGCCATCCAACTACATCCGCTGCCGCCATGGAAGCCAACCCCGCCGGAGCTCCTTCACCGCCGTCACATCACGCGCCGCTGCCGGATCCGGCCGGAACGGGACCGGAGTGGCCGGATCTGGCCGTTCCCGGGCGCCCAGTGCCTCCCCGCCTTGCTTCGAACCTCGCCGGAGCTCCCTGCCTTCCGCGCCGCCGCCATGGCCTCCTGCGAGGAGGAGAACGCGAGGAGGACGACGCCCCCGTCGACCAACCTCGTGGGCCGCATGGGCCACCGCAGCGCCCTCCGGCCCAGCTTCTCAGTCCACCTACTTCCTCCTTACTGGGCCGAAGCCCATGTGGTGAGCAAACCCCTATCCTACGCCCTGAGCGTATTTTAACTCTTGACGCTCACTGAAAAACTGCTAAGTCCCCAAAATTCCCAGATCCATGTGCCCTTGTTCATCATGTCGTAACTTTGCATCGGTAACTCCAAATCATGCATATAGCATATCAAAATCTTCGTCTCGACGAGTACATCATTTCATTCCATTGCATCATTTGCATTTGAGTTCATCTTGATGCCCAAGATGCTGTTAGAAGGAGGGATCGTGAGTTAAATTGCAGATCCGTTAGCTCATCATTGACTTTTGTCATTTTTGCCATGATTATCGTGTGCATGATATGCCTGTGCCCCTTTGGGATTAATTGTTAAGCATTTTGTCTTCTTTCCAGAGGTGCCAACCATGCATTTTTAGGATGTGTGTGGTGACTTGTGCAATCTTGCAAAGAGGGGTACCTGAGATTTCTGTTTTTAGGGACTTAGTGATTTTCACTAAGTCCGGGATATTTTAGTTCATGATGCCATATGTCCAACTTGTTTCCTAGTGATCCGTGCCTCTTTTGAGGATGATCAGTAAGGGAGTTTTGATATTTATGTTATGCTCTATCCATCCATGTCTTTACTTGCTATGTTGGAGCACCCTAGGTTGAGTCAATCGAGCTCAACTTTTGCATCGTTGTTATTTTGGGCAGATCGTGAACTCTTTTGCGATTTTGCCGGTGCTATTGCTAGTGATCCGTGCATGCTATGCCATTGTTCTTGACATGTCTAGCTAGCATTTTGTGCCTTATTTATGGATATATGCTTGCCTCGCCATGACTTGCACCGTAGTGAGTGCATCGAGCTCGTTTACATGCCTTCGTGAGTTATAATTTCAGCATGTCTCAGTTTTCACCAAGTCTGAAAACTGATTGTGCATCATCCATGCTCGTGTGCTCGTTAGAGTATTTTGTGACCCCTCTTGGCCCCAGGTCACTTTGGGTGTTTTGTTAAGCTTGTTGAGTAGCTCCATGCCATGTTCTTACTTGTCATGTTCAGGTTGTGTATCATGTTGTTTTGCTGCTCCGAAGAGAGCATCGTGGTCTGAAATTTCAGACTAGTGTTAATTTCACCAAGTCTGAAATCTGTTTTGCTTATTCATTTTTGCCATGCTTGTTTGAACCTCATAATGGATGAATTTGGCTATGGCTCAGTCCTAGTGATTTGTTAAGCATCTTGTGTACATACCTGCCATGTATTTTGTTTTCATGTTTGGTGGCTGTAGCATGTTCATTCCATTGCATTTAGGAGCCTACTTGCTGTAAATCGTAGATCGGTTCGTTTCGTAAAACGCTTGCCATTTCCAAACCGTAGCTCTGATTCCTATGATCTTTATATTGTTTTCAGGTGATTTCATCCCCTCTATCCAGTGGCACACTTGGTTTTCCAAGTTGAGGCCTGGTTCATGCATTCTCCTGTCATGTCTTGCATTTTGCATCCCGCATCTCGCGTATCATACCATGTTCATGTGTTGGTTGTTTACTACGTTGTTTGCTTCCTTTCCGGTGTTGCTTCTTCGGGTTGTTTCCGATAACGTCGCGTTTGTGAGGAACCGTTCGACTACGTCCATTTGTCTTCCTCATGGACTCGTTCTTCTTCCTTGCGGGATTTTAGGCAACATGATCATACCCTCCAAATCACTACTATCTTTGATATGCTAGTTCGCTCGCTCTTGCTATGCCAATGCTACGATGCCTACCATTTGCTTGTCGGCCTCCCAAATTGCCATGTCAAACCTCTAACCCACCATGTCCTAGCAAACCGTTGATTGGCTATGTTACCGCTTTGCTCAGCCCCTCTTATAGCGTTGTTAGTTGCAGGTGAAGATTGGAGACCATTCCTTATGGGAACATTTATATTTACTTGTTGGGATATCACTATATATCTTATTTAATTAATGCATCTATATACTTGGTAAAGGGTGGAAGGCTCGGCCTTATGCCTAGTGTTTTGTTCCACTCTTGCCGCCCTAGTTTCCGTCATATCGGTGTTATGTTCCCGGATTTTGCGTCCCTTACGCGGTTGGGTATATGGGAACCCCTTGACAGTTCGCCTTGAATAAAACTACTCCAACAAGGCCCAACCTTGGTTTTACCATTTGCCACCTAGCCTCTTTTTCCCTTGGGTTAGGCCAGCCCAAGGGTCATCTTATTTTAACCCCCCCGGGCCAGTGCTTGTCTAAGTGTTGGTCCAACCCAGAGCACCGTGCAGGGCCATCCCTTGGCAACTTGGGTTTCGTCGGCTCCTGTACGCTTAGCTTATCCGGTGTGCCCTGAGAACGAGATATGTGCTGCTCCATTCGGGATGTCGGCGCATCGGGTGGTCTTGCTGGACTTGTTTTACCATTGTCGAGGATGTCTTGGAGTATCGGGATACCGAGTCTGATCGGAATGTCTCGGGAGGAGGTCTATTCCTTCGTTGACCGTGAGAGCTTGTGATGGGCTAAGTTGGGACACCCCTGCAGGGATTTGAACTTTCGAAAGCCGTGCCCGCGGTTATGGGCAGATGGGAATTTGTTAACATCTGGTTGTAGAAAAGCTGAAGTTGACCTTAATTAAAATGAATCAACCACGTGTGTAACCATGATGGTCTCTTTCCGGCGGAGTCCAGGAAGTGAACACGGTTGTTGGAGTTATGCTTGACGTAGGTTGTTTAGGATCACTTATTGATCATACTTTTATCGACCGTGCTTTGCCTTCTCTTCTCGCTCTCATTTGCGTATGTTAGCCACCATATATGCTAGTCGCTTGCTGCAGCTCCACCTCATACCTTTTACCTTACCCATAAGCTTAAATAGTCTTGATCACGAGGGTGCGAGATTGCTGAGTCCCCGTGGCTCACAGATACTTCCAAAACCAGCTTGCAGGTGCCGATGAGTTCGTGCAGGCGACCCAACCAAGCTCAGGAGGAGCTCAATGAAGATCTTGTCCTTTATGTTGTTTCGTTCTAGTTGATCAGTAGTGGAGCCCAGTTGGGGTCGATCGGGGACCTTTGTCACATTTGGGGTTCTTCTTTTATTTTGGTTCCGTAGTCAGACCATGAGTGTATTTGGTTGATGTAATGCTTTACTTATGTAATTGTTTGAAGTGGCGATTGTAAGCCAACTATGTAACTTTTTCCCCTATTGTATTACATGGGTTGTGTGAAGATTACCCCACTTGCGACATTGCCTTCAATGCGATTATGCCTCTAAGTCGTGCCTCGACACGTGCGAGATATAGTCTCATCGAGGGTGTTACAGCTGGGCTGTAAATCTTTCCTATGAGGGATGCATTAGGCCTAACTAGAAAATGGGTTTTAAGAAATAATAAATGGGATGTAATTATAAAAACTAGGTTGTAAATATAAAAAATGCACCAAGCAGGTAATTAGTTTCAAAAATATTATTGTTTGAATTTGGAAATTTTAATTTCATTACTTATTGCGCGCGTAGTATTTCTTTAGATTTTTACCTAATACAAATTCATTTTGAAAATATATTTAATCTGACTCGAAAATTCTGGATAAATTTTTTTGGTCCCATAAAAATGTGGGATTTTTGGTTGAATTCTGTTTTGAGAGGTTGGTTTAAATTATTAATCGTTGTCCTGGCTAGAAAATGGGCTATAATTTAACAAACTGTAAATGGGTTGTAGTTTCCATTAGAATTCAAAAATGGGTTTTACACTATTACAAATCGCAAATGGGCTATATGTTCTCCGCCACAGATGTGGTCCTCACTTGTGAGCCTACTATTTTTTTGAGAATTATAGTCAGTGACGTGTACGGAAGGCTTGTGGGCCTACTAAGGCGTACAGAAGGCTTTGTAAACTTATAGTCAAGACACGATTATAGCAGCAGTGGCCATTGGATGTCCATCCAACAGCTGTAGTGCTTCTCCAATCTCGGATATTGTTGCTTCAGCCGCCCAAACCACCGCTGGTGGTACCGCCTGCTACCACCTCCCGTGGATGGCTGTGCTGCAGCGCAGGCTTCACCGGCCCACTCTACTCCCAAACGTTGTCCAGGCCATTCCTCTACTCACCAACACCTCCTATTCTTCACCGGCAATGACAGCCTCACACCGCAGCCAAACCTGTGACCCCTTGTACTCCCCTCCACGTGGGCATCCACTGTTGTGTCTTCGTTGGCTCCGGGTCGTTCCCTTCGTAATACTCGCCATCATTCACTGTATTGGTTCTATCGGCGCGGCATGGTCAACTTTGTCAACAAACGACAGCAATCGGATGAGGCATGTACGTGGATTGGGTGACAGTAGGGACCCAGATGGCCCATGGCCGCAGGCAGCAAGTGCCCCCGTGTATTACATGAAAACAAATAATTTCTCCCCCTGAGAGGTTTGATCCACCAGATACATCTTCGCACACAAGGAAGTGCATCCTCTATTATCTGGAAATAAAAAGTTTCCTCTTCCCGACAGTTGGGACCCACCAGCTTTATTATGATCCTGTTTGTGAAAATGTAGATTTTACCGAAGATCCTAAATTGTTTTCTTTTTATTCTAACTCGAAAAAGAAGAAATAGAAAAACAGAAAACATCTTCGCACGCAAGGAAGTGCCACCTTATTACGCGAAAAAATTGATTCCCCTGCAAGCTAGGACCCACCAGATTTGGAGGCTGACTTGTGGGCCTACTAAGTTAACACGTATGTAGGGCTTTGTCAACTTAGTAAATAAACAATTCTAGCTGCACTGACCATTCGATATTAATCCAACGGCAAAGCTGCGTCTTCAACCTCTGGTCTTGTTGCTCCAGCCGCCCAAACCTGCGCCCGCCGTACCGTCTGCTCCAGCCTCCCATGGCCGGCTTTGCTGCCGCATAGGCCTCACTTCCCAACCATACTATTACTAGCCAGGCCTTCCCTCTACTCACCCACACCCCCTGTTATTCTCCGGAGACGGCAGGCTCAAACCATAGCCGAAGCAGTCAAGCCTGGTACTCCCATCCATGTGGGCATCCACTTCTGCGTATTCCCCGGCTCCGGGTCATTCCCTTCCTTGGTCGCACTGTCGTCCACCACCTTGGTGCTCTAGGGCGGTATGGCGTTGTCAACCCGGTCAATGAATGACAGGCATCTGAAGAGGACTGTAAGTGGAGAGGTTGACAGTTGGGTCCATGGCCGCACGCAAGGTAGTGCATCCTTATTATGCACAAAATAATGATTCCTCCACCTGACATCTCGGACATACCGGGAGGGCCTCTATATTTCGTGAAAAAAACGTTACCACCTGACAGCTGGGACCCACCGGCTTTATCTTCGCATGGAAGGAACTGCCTTCTTTGCCCCTGATAGCTAGGACCCACCAGGTTGAAGCGAAGGTAGCGTTATCTGTCCGGCCGCGAATGTGTATGTACATAGCAGTCGATCGGTGTCTCTACAGCGACGTACCATGGTCGAGTAAGGAGTGGCACGTGTTGAAGTAGATGCACCGAAATAGCATGTCATGAAGTGCCGTCTATATCGTGTACACATACGTACGGCCACACTGCAAGATAGTAAATATGGCTATGTACGTACATACGAGCGGGGTCTCTAACATATACGGCGACTAATCCTGTTCGTCGGAAGCCAACCGGCTGGGTCGGTACGGATAAACTACGTTGTGTTCATGGGGAGGCAACAGCATGCGTCGTGTTCATTAGGAGGCAACGGAATACATTGTGTTCATCGGGAGTGTCGGTGTCAAAACCGACGGATCTCGGGTAGGAGGTCCTGAACTGTGCGTCTAAGGCGGATGGTAACAGGAGGCAGGGAACACGACGTTTTACCCAGGTTCGGGCCCTCTTGATGGAGGTAAAACCCTACGTCCTGCTTGATTTATTCTTGATGATATGGGTATTACAAGAGTTGATCTACCACGAGATCGGTGAGGCTAAACCCTAGATGCTATCCTATGGTATGATTGTATGTTGTCCTACGGACTAAAACCCTCCGGTTTATATAGACACTGGAAAGGGCTAGGGTTACACAAGGTCGGTTACAAAGGAGGAGATATACATATCCGTATTGCCTAGCTTGCCTTCCACGCTAAGTAGAGTCCCATCCGGACACAAGACGAAGTCTTCAATCTTGTATCTTCATAGTCTAACAGTCCGGCCAAAGGATATAGTCCGGCTGTGCGGAGACCCCCTAATCCAGGACTGCCTCAGTAGCCCCTGAACCAGGATTCAATGACGATGAGTCGGGCGCGCAGCGTTGTCTTCGGCATTGCAAGGCGGGTTCCTCCTCCGAACACATCATAGAAGAATTTGAATACAAGGATAGTGTCCGACCCTGCAAAATAAGTTCCACATACCACCATAGAGAGAATAATATTTCCACAAATCTTAATCTGTTGACACGTTTTGGCAACATGACATCATGCCATGGCCCAGTGATTATTCAAACCGTTTCCTTTTACTTGCCCCGCACATAACGCGAGGCAGTTTTTGACACATCTTGTCAAATCAGACATCGTGTCCCCTTATCACGGGATTCTCATCAATACAGGCGTCGGTAACCCAACCACGCCATCGATTATGACGCTTGGGGGATAAGCGAGTTTTACTAGGCTAGTGGGGACGCATAGTTTCGTTCGCCCATATAAAGGGATAAGGATTCACCTTTTCATCCATGCCTTCTTCCTCCTTTGCTCATCCATTTTCGCACACTCGAGCTCCAGCGCCCAAGTCCGCACTTCCCACCTCAACCCTCTCCAACCATGTCCGGAGCGGGAGGCAGGTGGATGGTCTCCTCCGTTACGGAGGGACATGTCAAGAAGTTGAGGAGAGCCGAATACCTGTCTGATGACATCTCGCACCGGCTCCCAGATGAGGGGCAGCTCATCCCCACCCCCAAGCCCCATGAGAGGGTAGTGTTCCTTACCCATTTCCTCCGTGTACTAGGATTCCCTCTCCGCCCATTCGTCCAGGGGCTCATGTTCTACTACGGCCTGGATTTCCCCGATCTGGCCCCGAACTTCATCCTCAATATCTCGGTGTTTATCGTCGTGTGCGAGGCCTTCCTCCCCATCCAGCCCCACTTCGGCTTATGGCTGAAGACCTTTAATGTCAAGCTGAAGGTACTGAGCGGCCGTCAGGCGGAGTGCCGAGGTGCCATGTTGGGCAAGATGCCCAACGTCCCCTGGCCTGAGGGCTCCTTCGTGGAGACCGTAAAGGGGTGGCAATCGGGGATGTTCTATGTCACCGAGCCGCGTGACCCCGAATGGGCAGCGGCCCTAGAGTTCCGATCTGGCATCCCCACGCGGCTCACCTCCTGGCAAGAGAAGGGCCTATCCTAGGGTAGTTCGGTAGAGCTGACCGGACTTCAAACATGTATCCAAAACATGGTGAGCAAGAAGCTCAAACTCGTCAACATAGTCCAGGTCATGCTCATCCGCCGGATCCTCCCGTGTCAACGACGAGCTTTCAACTTGTGGGAGTTCGACCTGGCCCAGCTCCAAACTCTGAACAGGCTCTTCGACACAACACACAAGGATGCCTAGAAGGTGCTATTCAAGGGCGCCGAGGTCCCTTCCTTCCTCACCGAGGACCGCGGGCTAAGCGCGAAGCGCCGAGCGCATTCGGTGAGTTCTATACATCCAGTAGGGTATTTTATTTCCCCTAGCTTAATTATGAGCGGGGTCTGATCTCCATGCCTTTGACAGGACCGGGTGGAGACGTCGGGGCAGATTAACTGTCCGGCCCCTATGCCCGAAGACACTGCGGACGCTCTCCTTTTGGAGATGCTGACTCTGGCCCCTTATAAGGTGCTAGAGAAGACCAAGAAGGCCAAGGGAACCCGAAAGAGTTCCCGACGCCAGGCGTCATCGGACTCATCGTCCGATAACTCTGCGACACACTCCTTCCCCGAAGACGACGAGGAAGAAGAAGATGCTCCCCCTTCAGTTGGGGGAGACAAGAAAAGGAAGGCCACCCCAACTGGGGAGGCCGAAGGGTCCAAGAAGGGAAGGACTCTCCTTCCGGACAGTTCCGCCACCGCCGCCGAAGGCTAAGACGAGTGGTTCCTCAGGGCTAAGCCCCTAGTGAAGTCGTAAGTATTCGGACACCAGAGTAACTCATAGAATTCCTTTGTCGCACTGCTTCCCCTAACACCGAATATGATTATGCAGGCCGCCACGAGCCCGTATCGATGTATCATTGGACGGCTCCCTGGGCTCATCGGATATGGATAGCGATCCACTTCCGATCGCCACCTCCCCTTGCCTTGCGGACGACGCCGATATATTGTGTCAAGAGGCACTGGGTCGAGGGGAGACAGTCTCAGAGGTGCCTCAAGGCGACCTTCCGGACTCCGGGAGCAGAGGGAACAAGGCCCCTGAGGGCTCCGAGTTCGGCCCTCAGCCGAACACCACGCCGGAACCTCCAGTGGTTCCGGACTCAGGTAGGCGGCCTCCTTCCAAGAGGGGAAAGACACCTGTGCCGGTGACCTCTGTCCATCCAGAGGAGCCAGACAATCTGCTGGGAGCGCTTCGCAGCGCTTCCATCGATGAGGAGCATCGTACTATTATGAGTGCGGTGGTCCAGAAGGTTCAGTCCGCCAAGAGCGGATTGACTAAAGCCTGTGCCGGCCTTCTAACAGGCTTTGAGGTAAATGTTTAAAATATAGGAAAAATATTACCGCATAGACAATAGCCCCTGATGCTCTGTTCGGTGTTCACAAAGAAAAGCCGAATAGAGGATCAAACAATATCGCAGGAGTCTAATATAAGTATGTCAACATGCGTATACAGGCTTCGCTGCTGGCATCTGCCACACTGACTGCAAAGACGATCTCGGCCTTGCCAAGAGACAGCTCAAGGAGAACAAAGGTAAGTAGTACCTAGTCTACGGATATGTAAAAAGAATGCGATTGCAAAATGACAGGATCATCATGAATTTGCCAGGGGCCACGGCCGAAGTGGCGACCCTAAAGCAAGCGCTGTCCGAGGCCAAAGATAAAGCGGCCAAGGAGCGCACCGAGCCGGAAAGGCAAGAGGCTCGGGTGGGTGAGGTGCAGCAAGAGCTCCAGGCTCTCGTGACGAAGCACGGGGCATTGGAGCTTGACTCGAAGACACGAGAGTCTGAGCTTGCCGCGGCCCTCGAGAGCACAAAGAGTGCCAAGGCCAAAGCCCAAAAGGCCCTCCAAGAGATTGACGCAATGAAGAAAATAGTGGCGGGTAAGGCATTCTATATGCAAAGCAACAATGCGAGAGTAAATTACCTATTACTTACCCGAATCCGGAGCTCTCCAGGAGCATTCACAGATTTTCCCCGCAGCGTGTCGGATATCGCACAGTTTTACCGGGCCGAGGAGGGAAGCTCAATTGAGAAGCTGTTCTGGTCTCAGTATACTGGGACCGAACACCCGATGCCTCTAAGCAACCAGCTAAAGCAGTTGGTCGAGCTACACAAGGCGGTTGAACAGGCCATGAAGGGCCTTATAGTCCGGCTATGGCCTGGCGACGCCCTTCCGAACAGCTACTTCGGCCTAGTGAGGCGGCTTGTGGATGCCTGCCCATGGCTGGAAGTCGTCAAGAGGTCCGTCTGCATCAAAGGTGCACGACAGGCTTTCGCCCGTGTGAAGGTGCAATGGGCGAAGCTAGATGCCATGAAGCTGATCAAGGAAGGACCACCACAGGGCAAGGAGCATCGCACCCCCGAAATTTATTTTGAGGGTGTCCTGAAGGGTGCCTATCTGGTAGCGGATGAATCTCCAAAGGATGGAATATTTGAGTAAACTTGCTTGTGTGATCCTGTATGATGAAAACTTGTTTCATATGCGCTATGCAAAACTTGTTTGAATTTAAAATATTACCTTTTGTTTGGCTGTTTATCCAATCTGAGAGATCGCTAGTCCTCGGCTTCTGCCCCCATGCTGCGAGTGCTGGGGTGTTCGGGATAAACCTGAGCACTCTTGTTCCCATTTTTGGGTCCTTCGAGGGAGGTGCTCAGCACAGCGAACAAGGCAACCGGACTAATAATGCTTTATCGCTCTCACTTAGCCATAGAATTCTATAGTTTTAAATTACGGCGAATCCCCTGGTATTCGGAAGGCCGAATTCGGGGCGTGATACACACCTTTAAGCGGGACAGGACCGGCTCCTCGCTCTAAGAGGCATAAGTCTTTAGGGACTCGAAACCTCGCCGAACAGCGACCAGTCTCTCGCCTTATCATGACAGTCAGTTTTACCTTTCTCTACTGAGGTGCTTAGCCTAGCAGAACCGGGGCACAATCGCAGTAGTTCTCCTAGTGCTACCTTAGCCGATAGAGCGGAACGTAAGGTACCAAAACATAGGAGCCGGGCAAACCCAACATTTAACCAAAGACATGATTCGCAGCTGATGCATATAATTCTATAGGTTCAGGGTGCCGCACTTGTGAAAGTGTTCGGACTTCTCACACCATATTGTGGGGTACTTAAGCCCCTAGTGTATTGGCCGTACCAAAGTGTACGGTTGCAAGGCGTCATTAATTAACACATATATAAATATGGAAGAATGCAATAATAGTCTTAATGCTATGCATTGTTTATTCAAAAAGGTGCGTTAAAGCAGAATGATACATATAGTGCAATAAGCAAAAAGTAGGACTATGTCCCTTCCAAGGGTACGCTGAGGAATAGTATTAAAGCAAATATTTCACTCGTTATCGTAATCCACAGGGGAGTTCCGTGGTGTGATGTAGCTTTCTGCCTCCTTGGTTGCTGCATCATGTGTTCGGAAATCATGCTGCCGGACAGGGTTTCCAGAGATTAAAGTCCTGAAAGAGGAAAATAACAAAGCGGGAAGCCCCTAGTGCAGTTTAAGCCGCGTATTGGGGCGTGTCGTAGTTGTGCCCCCCTCCCCGCCTGTGCCCATGGTATTTTTAATGCGTAATTATGTACGCATGGCACGAATTTCGCCGTTTGGCTTGGGCCGGGGTGGGGGCCGCATTGCTACGTGAGCTCAGATCGTGCCAGGCGGTTTAGTTGCCGATTACTCCGAGCGCGCTTGAAGGTGTCCGGGTCTTGAAACGCCGAACTGGTGGATTGCCTTGAGAGGCTGCTTTGCACTTCTGCTGCAAGGGCCGCAGTGTGCTCCTCCGTGCGGAGAGAGTGCTCTGTGTTTCCATTAACTGTGATGACCCCCCGAGGTCCTCGCATCTTGACCTAGAGCTATGCATAATGCGGTACCGCATTGAATCTCATAAATGCGGTTCGCCCGAGCAGTGCATGATAGCCACTGCGGAACGAGATTATATCGAAGATTAATTCTTATCTTCGGAAGTTATCCGGGGATCCGAAGACCACTTCCAGTGTAATTGAGCCTGTGCAATGGGCCCCTACACCTGGAATGATGCCTTTAAAGGTCATTTTTGTGGGTTTGATCCTTGAGGGGTCTATACCCATTTTGCGCACTGTGTCCTGGTAAAGCAGGTTCAGGCTGCTGCCGCCATCCATAAGGACACTAGTGAGGTGAAATCCGTCGATGATTGGGTCTAGTGCCAGTGCGGTGAATCTGCCATGACGAATACTAGTGGGGTGGTCCCTGCAATTGAAGGTGAACGGACAGGACGACCATGGGTTGAACTTTGGGGCGATTGGATCCGACGCATATACGTCCCTGAGCGCATGCTTCTGCTCCCTCTTGGGGATGTGGGTTGCGTATATCATGTTCACCGTCCGCACTTGTTGGGGGAACCTCTTCTGTCCTCCGATGTTCGGCTGCCGGGGCTCTTCCTCGTCATTGATATGTGGCCCCTTATCTTTGTTTTCAGCAATTAACTTGCCACCCTGCTTGAATACCCAACAATCCCTATTGGTGTGGTTGGCTGGCTTGTCGGGGTGCAGTGTATTTGACACGAGAGATCGAGTATGCGGTCCAAACTGGACGGGCCCGGTGTGCTTCGTTTGAATGGCTTTTTCCGCTGACCAGGTTTAGAGGCTTTGAATCCAGCATTGACTGCCGTATCTTCAGTATTATCGCTGTTAATGCGGCGCTTATGTTTGTTGCAACGTGACCTGCTATTGCCGTCCTTGGTATCCGAAGTACCATGGTTCTTTGATATGTTATTACTGCAAGCCAGCAAGCTGTCTTCTCCCACACAAAAGCGGGTTATGAGTGTCGTGAGGGCTGCCATAGATTTCGGCTTTTCCTGACCAAGGTGCCGGGCTAGCCACTCGTCGCGGATGATGTGCTTGAAAGCTGCTAGGGCCTCCGCATACAAACAGTCGACGATTTGATTTTTCTTTGTTAGGAACCGTGTCCAGAATTGCCTGGTCGATTCCTCTGGCTGCTGAATTATATGGCTTAGGTCATCGGTGTCTGGTGGTCGCCCGTAAGTGCCCTGAAAGTTGTCGAGGTATGCGGCTTCCAGATCTTCCCAACAGCCAATGGACTCTGTTGGCAAGCTGTTGAGCCAATGCCGAGCTGGTCTTTTAAGTTTGAGTGGGAGGTATTTGATTGCATGTAGTTCATCACCGCGGGCCATGTGGATGTGCAGGAGGAAATCCTCGATCCATACCGTAGGATCTATCATGCCGTCATATGATTCTATATTTGCGGGTTTGAAATCCTCTGGGATTTGATGATCCATTACTTCGTCTATGAAGCATAGGGGGTGTGCGGCGCCTCTGTACTGGGCTATGTCGCGACGCAGCTCGAATGAGTCTTGACCGCTGTGTTTGGCCCGGCCGGTCTTACTTTTACTGTATCCGGCGTAATGATTGTCGTCTCGCATAGTGGCGCGCCCTCGTGATCCGTAGATCGATCTTGCATGTTTTGCTTCGTCCTCTAATATGTCTCGCAGGTCTGGCGTATTTCCCCATGCCTTTTTATTTGAATGGCGTCGGGGTGCAGGCTGAGCTTTTGGCTGGAAGGCCTCTCTATCGCGGCCACGAGGTGGCCGATCAGCCGCGTCATACGCTTCTTCCTCCAGTCGAGGTAGCAACCTGCATTTTGGGTAACTCTTGGAGGGGCGTTTGAGTTTATATTCCTCAGTCGCGAGGACTTCAGTCCATTTGTCAGCTAGCAGATCTTGATCAGCTTGAAGCTGCTGCTGCTTTTTCTTAAGGCTATTTGCCGTGGCTATAAGCCGACGCTTGAAGCACTCTTGTTCGACGGGATCCTCTGGCAGGACGAATTCGGCATCGTCAAGGCTTGCGTCATCTTCATAGGGGGGCATGTAATTATCGTCCTCCGCCTCTCCATCTGCCGCTCTCTCTGGAGGGCTGGCCTTTCCATCCTCCTATCCTAGATCGTGCTGGAGGGGATTGTTGCCATCATTGGCACTATCCGGAGTGTTATTATCTCCTGTGCCGGTATCACCACTTTTGCTTTGGTGGGACTTAGAGCGGTTGCTTTTTGGAGGGGTCATCCTCCGCTGTCTCATCGCCATTACCTTCTTTGGGTGTGTCCACCATGTATATATTGTATGATGAGGTGGCTGTCTAATGCCCTGTGGGCTGTGGTTCCTCTTCGTCTCCCGCATCATCGTCCATACCGTCGATGTCTTCGGAGTTGAAGTCGAACATGTCGGTTAAGTCGTCGACAGTGGCTACTAAGTGGGTGGTGCTTGGGCAGCGAATTTCTTCGTCATCCGCATCCCAATCCTGCCAGACAATGTTCGGCCAGGATCCTCCTGACAAGGAGAGGGACTTTAATGAGTTCAGTATGTCGCCAAAGGGTGAGTGCTGAAAAATATCCACAGAGGTAAACTCCATGATCGGCGCCCAATCGGATTTGCTAGGAACGGGCGCAGGCGGTTCGGAGTCCATGGCCGGAGAAGGATCTAGCAGTCTGACAACACGGCTCTCGTGCAGGGTAAGGTCGATGTTCGGCTCGATCTCCGCTGAGGGTAAGGCCTCCGTGGTGGGGTCTATCCACCCGTCCATGGATGACACAACTGGCTCCGAATTGAGGGTCAGAGCGGCTGCCGGTGCGATCTCCCGGATGTTGTCTGATGGTAGAGCTAAATCGTACTCATCGTGACCGCGTGACGCACAAGGCAGAGGCTCGAATCCGTCAAAGATCAAGTCTCCACGGATATCGGCCGTGTAGTTTAAGCTTCCAAACCTGACCTGGTGGCCAGGGGCGTAACTTTCGATCTGCTCCAGATGGCCAAGCGAGTTGGTCCGCAGTGCGAAGCCGCTGAATACAAAAATTTGTCCAGGGAGAAAAGTCTCACCCTGAACCGCATTGCTAACGATGACTAAAGGAGCCATCAAGCCTAACGGCAACGACATAGAGGAACTCTCAATGAAAGCACCAATGTCGGTGTCAAAACCAGCGGATCTCGGGTAGGGGGTCCCGAACTGTGTGTCTAAGGCGGATGGTAACAGGAGGCAGGGAACATGATGTTTTACCCAGGTTCGGGCCCTCTTGATGGAGGTAAAACCCTACGTCCTGCATGATTTATTCTTGATGATATGGGTATTACAAGAGTTGATCTACCACGAGATCGGAGAGGCTAAACCCTAGAAGCTAGCCTATGGTATGATTGTATGTTGTCCTACGGACTAAAACCCCCTGGTTTATATAGACACCGGAAAGGGCTATGGTTACACAAGGTCGGTTACAAAGGAGGAGATATACATATCCGTATTGCCTAGCTTGCCTTCCATGCTAAGTAGAGTCCCATCCAGACACGAGACAAAGTCTTCAATCTTGTATCTTCATAGTCTAACAGTCCGGCCAAAGGATATAGTCCGACTATCCGGAGACCCCCTAATCTAGTACTCCCTCAGGGAGCCAACCGGATTGGATCGAACAGCCGAAACAAGGTATGGCGTACCGCAGAACAAAGGAAATGGGCCATCTATTCGACTACGTACAGTCGAAACAGGGTCTTGTTCATCGGGAAGGGTCTGTCGTATCGTAAAATGGAGGAAACAGACTTGTGTTCGACCGCGTACGATCAAAACGGGGTCCTATTAATTAGAAGGGGTGTGGCATACTGCAAAACGGAGGAAACAGACTTGTGCTGGAGCGTTACGGTCGAAATGGGGTCCTGTTCATTGGGAGGGGTGTGGAGTATCGCAAAACGGGACTCCACGGGCTACTGTTCAGCTCCACCATGGACCTCCTCCTGCCTCCACGGGCTACCGTTCATCCAACCCTCCACCGGCTACTGTTCAACCAGCCCTCCACGAGGTCATCCTGTTCATCCAGCCCTCCACGGGGTCATGTTCATCCACCCCAACCGGCCCAGAGGGGGTCCTATTCATCCAGCGGCAACGGCCTCTACAACCACGGGGTCCTGTTCATCAAACCCCCCACCAAGAATTGTTCATCAAGAGGCAGCTTCGATCGACTTCTGTTAGCAGTAGTAGCGAAGGAATCACTCGGGTTCAGTTAACAACAAGGAATCAATCAGTGTTCAGTAACGTAGCTAGTGCAATCTCTCGGGTTCAGTTTGAGCCCGATGCCTCGCTCCGGGTTCAGTTACAGTGCTATGCCACACACACGTGCGCGCGTACGACTACAAGAGCAACGCGCAAACCTCGGTGCATCGCGCAGCCCCGAGCACCCACCGTAACCGGGAACTCCCCGATATTTTCGTCGCCCTCGCTTCTACCATGATTTTTCCATCATGGACGGCCCAACAAATGTCATGCAGCTGCGTCTCCGGCCTGCCCAGGATGAAAAGCCCATTTTCTATCATGATTTTTTGCCATAGAATTAGGATCCCACCACATCTATGATGATACCATGTTTTGTCACAATTATCGTCACAGAAGTGTTATAAGCATGACATAATTTTTTTTCGTTCAGCCCAAAATGCCACATATGTGTATTTTTTGTATTGATCCCCCCTCCTTGAGTGATGGCTTCCCTCAAGCCAACATGGGGTAGCGATCGAAGAGGTACTTGGCGTCCTCCCAGGTGGTGTCGAGGACACATGGGTCGGACCAGCCCACGAGCATCTGTTCGCGTCGCCCTTGTGGAGTATGTCGCCAGCGCGTGTCCATGATCTCGACAGGGTGTAGCGGCTCGTCCGTCGGCACCGGCAACTCTGTTTTGACTAGAGTGGTAGAGGAGATGGCACAACTGAGTTGAGATCCATGGAAGACCGGGTGGACCTTGGCGCCGTCTAGAAGTTGCAGTTCATATGCAACAGGGCTGACAATATAGATGATCTTGAAGGGCCCGAAGTAGCGGGACGCGAGCTTGTGGTTGGTGCGGTGAGCCACCGTTGTCTGGACATAGGGTTGCTTGATGAAGACCACGTCGCCCACAGGAATGGTGCGCTCAGACCACTTCTTGTCAGCTTGCTTCTTCATGATGTCGCGGGCTCGATGGAGGTGCTCTGTGATACGTCCATTTTGCATCATGTTTTCCTACTATTATTTATAATGTTTTTATGCATAATAATGCTTTATGGAGTAATTCTAATGCCTTTTCTATCATAATATGCAAGGTTTACACAGAGAGGGAGAATGCCAGTTGCTGGAATTCTGGACCTGAAAAAGTCGCGTCAGAGTTACCTATTCTGCACATTTCCAAATGAGCTAAAAATTTATGGAGAATTTTTTTGGAATATATGAAGAATATTGGAGCAAATAAGTACCAGAGGGGGCCCACCAGGTGGGCACAACCCCACATGGGCGCGCAAGGGAGCCCAAGTGCACCCTTGTGCGTTCTGCCATCCTCGGCCCACGTCTGATGCCCTTCTTCTGCTATGTAAATCATTTTGGCCTTGAAAAAAAATAAGGCGGGGTACTTTTGGGATGATTCGCCACCGTCTCGAGGCAGATCTTGGGCAGGAGCACTTTTGCCCTCTGATGGAGCGATTCCACCGGTGAACTTCCCTCCCGGAGGGGGAAATCAATGTCACCATCGTCACCAACAACTCTCCCATATTGGGGAGGGCAATCTCCATCAACATCTTCAACAACGCCATCTCCTCTCAAACACTAGTTCATATCTTGTGTTCAATATTTGTACCGGAACCTTAGATTGGTGCTTGTGGGTGACTCGTAGTGTTGATTACATCTTGTAGTTTATTACTATATGGTTTATCTGGTAGAAGATTATATGTTCAGATCCAGTATGCTATTTAATAACCCTTTGATCTTGAACAAGATTATCATTCGTGAGTAGTTACTTTTGTTGTTGAGGTCTCGGGAGAAATCTTGTTGCAAGTAATCATGTGAACTTGATATGTGTTCAATACTTCTATGATATGTATGTTGTGATTCCCTAAGTGGTGTCATGTGAACGTCGACTACATGGCACTTCACCATATTTGGCAATAAGGGAATGTATTTTGGAGTAGTTATTAGATGATGGGGCTAGAGTGACAGAAGCTTAAACCCTAGTTTATGCGCTATTTCGTAAGGGACCGATTTGGATCCAAAAGTTTAATGCCATGGTTAGGTTCTATCTTAATACTTTTCTCGTAGTTGCGGATGCTTGGGAGGGGGTGAATCACAAGTACGAGGTTTGTTCAAGTAAGAAAAAACCTAAGCACCGGTCCAACCACATATCAAATTATCAAAGTAGCAAACAAAAATCAAACCAACATGATGAAAGTGACTAGATGAAATTCCCGTGTTCCCTCAAGAACACTTTGCTTAATATAAAAGACTGTTTTGGCCTGTCCTTTGCCACAAAAGGATTGGGCTACGTTGCTACATTTTTTTACCATTACCGTTACTTTATCATTACAAACTATCTTTCTATCAAACTACTCGTTACTTATAATTTCAGTGCTTGCAAAGATTACCTTGCTAAAAACCACTTGTCATTTCCTTCTGCTCCTCGTTGGGTTCTACATTCTTACTAATCAAAATGAATACGATTGATCCCCTATACTTTTGTGTCATCAAGACTCCTTTTTGGCGCCGTTGCCGGGGATTGAAGCGCTCTTGGTAAGGAAAACTTATTACAATGTGCTAAAATTTATTGTCACTTGTTACTAGAGAGAACCATCCTTTGATGGTTTTGTTCGGGGTATCTTCACCTTGACCCGAACCATAATTTTTTGCCCCTCAACCTACTACACCTACTGAAAATATTTGTTACGAAATTCCTTCAGCTTTGTGTCGTGGCGGAGCACGATCACCTATGGGGCCATTGGCGTATTGTTGTTCGGCAAGGGGGAAGGGCACATCGCACAAAGACCGGACGCCGTCGAGTAGCACGACAGTGGTGACGCGGGATGTTTTTACCCAAGTTCGGGCAACTGCGAAGCGTAAAACCCTACTCCTGCTTTGGGTGGATTGATGGAGAGACCATGGAGAACGCGCAGCACTCAGGCCCGGTAGGGTGGCCACGGGGAGAGCAGCTACACGCGTATGAGTGTACAAGGGTTCAAATCCTCTCTAAGGTTGCTAGGGCCCACCTTTTAAATGTAAAGGGGTTACCACAATGGCAAAATAGTCATTATCCTATGATTAGATAGCCAACAGTGCTATCATACCTAACTTTGCAGAAAGGACAAGGTGTACTAAATGCACCGCTTAGTGTCACGTCATAGACGTAGCCCAACAAGCCTTGTCGCACCGTTTTAGTCATCTCTTCACCTAGCTGATTAAAACACCTCTGGACGGGTGTCATATAGAGATAATTTCCCCTCCAAATGCCCGCAACATGCCAAAAACAGCACTTAGCTACCTAGGGGCTCGACACCGCATTGATGGATGACTTGTGTTGTGATGTGGTAGAGAGGTGCTATCTTGGAGTCTCGGAGGGGAAAGTGGACTGCCAGCGACCCCAGCAACCCATGCCGGGGGAGTATTGGGACTTGTCTTTGGGGTGGCCTCGACCTGACCAGGCTCGGCTGCCGCCAAGGGAGGTTTTTCCTTAGTGATATCGTGCTTCTTTGGTTTGTCTTGGTCTTCTTGATCCGCCCTTTGATTTCTCAAAGAGCTACCTCTCTCTGGCTTGGTCTTCTCTTGTCACTGCAATCTTACCTCTCTACCTGTGTACAGTCTGGGCAACACACGCCAAGGTTTGTTGCACTAACAGGAGCCCCCGGGCCTGGCCCGAACATGATGCCGGGTATCATTGGGATAGGCCCCATTAGGTACTGTCATATTCGGGACTCCGCACCCTGAAAACTCGTCGATCCCTGGGGTGCGTGCGAAGAACTCTTGGGTGCATGTGGAACTTAGCCTCCCCAGCCTGCCAACTCGTCGATCTCACGTCCTAGCTCGATGAACTGAGGAGGAAAGGGAGAAGGCAGAGTACCCAGGTTCGGGCCACCTCATGGTGTAATGCCCTACTCCTGCTTTGTGGTGGATTTGCCTCCAGGTGGGCTGAGGATAAACTTGTACAAGGGAAGAACAACCTCAGGAGCTGTGTTCTTGTGCTTGTGTGAGCTAGTGAGGGTGTGGGTGATCTCTCTCCCCTATGGTGGTGGCTAGGATATACTTATAGTGGCCTTGGTTCTCTTCCCAAAATGAAGGCGGAAAGGGTGTAACGCCCCAAGACCGGAGCTTCAGATGCCTTCCATGTTTCCGAGTGTTGTTGGCTGATTTCGTTTTGGTTCGTTGCATCATGTGCATTGCATCATGTCATCATATCAGCATGTCATAAGTCCTTTTGCATCTCAACTAAATAAGTTGTGTGGATCTTTGATCCATTTAAATCGAGGGATTTCACATGGTGGTTTCTCTTTAAAACATACCCTCCCAATATTTAGGGAGCTATTATAAAGTATTCCATATCCGCAACCCACATGCATGTTAAATCCTTGACCTTTCCTTCTTCCGGTTCTTGGCTCTCAAAATTCATCTATAATTCTTTTGTCCCATTTACCGAGGCTCTTCCTAATTCGTAACATTTTTTGGACTCTTCATTACCTTGAACTTATTCGAACCGTTTCTTTTCTCTAACCTTTGCGAGTCCGTGCACCCAAGTCCTTCCTCTAACCTTTTCTTTTCTCTCCTTCCTTTCTTTGCTTTTATTTTTCTGCTGGATTAAAAAAATAAGAGAGGAGAGAGGAGCCCAACAACCCAGTAGGCCTCCTGGTTTTTTTTGTTATTTTTCCTTTCCCACCTTATTGGCCCAAGGCCCAGCCACCGGCCTCCTAGTCCTCTAGGCCCAGCCGGGCTCCCGAACCCTAGGCTTATCTCTCTCGTTCCCCTCCTCCTTGACTCCTTGCTCACGCCGTCAGGAAGGAGCGCCCACGCCCGAAGCCATCTCCCTCGATCCCATCTTCCCTCCCTCGATACCTCTCCCTTCTCTCATTTCCTCAGCGCCGCCAGGGGCCTTAGCTCGTTCCCTTTCCCCACGTCTCAATCTTCTCCTCCCTCTGTGCGCCGTCAAGATGATCGACAGAGAGGAGCGCGCCCCGTGCACCTCTGCCATGGCTTTTCTTCGCCACCCACCATCGTCGACGACCTCCAGGAAGGGCACCCCGTGCGTGACCTCGAGCCTCTCCTCTGTCCCTCTGCGCCACCCCCCTTGCAGCGCCCATCTCCTCGAGGTGCTTCATCGCCAGTGCGCCCTCGTTGCCCGGTCGCCGGACCTCGCCGGCGCCGTCCATCCCCGCCGCCTGGGTATGCCCCTGCCTCAACCCTGTTCTCATAGGAGACGCCGTCCAGCGGCCGGATCAACTCCTCCCTCTGTGCCCTGCATCCCGGAGCCGGCCGCCTCAAGCCCTCGTCCATGTCTGTGCCCTGCTTCGCGACGAATAGCAACAGCAACTCCAGCGCGGACGACCTTCGATCCCGCGAGCTCCCGAGGCATCAACCTCCCTTCCGCGAGATCCGGTGATGCCGGCCACCCAGAAGCGCTGCTCGGCCATCATCTCCTTGCTGCTGCCCACCGAGGTCCTTGTGTTGCTTCATTTCGGACCATCAAGTCCGGCAAGATCAACTACATGGACGCCAAGTACCACGACACCGAAGACCCGGACTTCACCAAAAACCAGTACTCGGTGACCCTTCAGATGCGCCAAGTTCGTCTACACCAAAACGCCAAGTACCCCTCATGTTGGTAAGACCCGCAAGTCGGACCCCAAACGATTGACATCTCGTGGACCGTGTACAACTAATGTTGCCCCGAGGACATTGGATTCGTTAAGTACCTCTCCAAAAACGAAATGTATACCACTACCGCCGCAAGAATCGAGACCGACAAGTCTGAAGATGCAAGTACCACTCCGGACCATGTACGATGACCGTCGCCGAAGACCCATGTAACGCGAACGTCAAGTTCAACTACCGTCGCGAGAAACGCCTACTTCCCTCTACGAACTCGTTCTTCCCGAAACGCATGCTTCGAAGGTATACTACCGAGACGAAGCCCCAAACGAACTCGTTTGCAATGTATCAGTTGGACCGTGTGTTGATCTGTGTCCGAATTGTTCCTTGCACAAAGCCCCTCTTTTGCCTTGCCACCGTCATGTGGGAACCCGGAATCCGGGAGCACCCCATCTTCTTGCATGACACACTCGCACCCACTTCCTTTTGCACCGGTATCCCCGTGGGTTACCGGATAACCGATATGTTGCCGTGGCATCATTTTCGGATTCGACACCGTGGCACCCTTTCGTTCTACCACGATGACAAATTCTCTCATCACGCTCATGTCAACTTTTAATAAAAATTGCATAACTTGCACATGTCATCCGCATCATGTTAATAACATTTAATATGTTTAAAATTGTTGTTGCACCAAATTACTAATGCATATGGGGATTTACCAGATTCGTTGGTTGTTATATCCGTCCCCATTTAAATTGCTTAGATTGTGTAGTTTACTTATGCCCCATCTCTTTCAATGTTTAAACAACATTTAATATTGTTGAGTACCTAACCGAGAGAGAACTAAATAACTTGAATGTGGTGTTTTGTCAATATGCAATGGAGTTGCATTTTGAGCTCCACTAAATTTGTAGGATTGTTTGTGCATTTTGCCATGCCATGCTTCATTGAATCGGACATGCATCATATTTGTTGTGCATCATGCCATGTTGTTGTAGTGGTTGTTTACTATGTTGTGTGCTTCTTTCCGGTGTTGCTTCTTCGGGTTGGATCTGGTAACGTCGTGTTGTGAGGATTCGTTCGACTACGTCCGTTTGTCTTCTTCATGGACTCGTTCTTCTTCCTTGCGGGATTTCAGGCAAGATGACTATACCCTCGAAATCACTTCTATCTTTGCTTGATAGATGCTCGCTCTTTTGCTATGCCTATGCTGCGATACCTACCACTTGCTTATCATGCCTCTCATATTGCTAAGCCAAGCTTCTAACCCACCTTGTCCTAGCAAACCATTGTTTGGCTATGTTACCGCTTTGCTCAGCCCCTCTTATAGCGTTGTTAGTTGCAGGTGAAGATTGAAGTTTGTTCCTTATTGGAACATGGATATTTTGTTGGGATATCACCATATCTCTTATCTAATTAATGTATCTATATACTTGGTAAAGGGTGGAAGGCTCGGCTTTATGCCTAGTGTTTTGTTCCACTCTTGCCTCCCTAGTTTCCGTCATATCGGTGTTATGTTCCCAGATTTTGCGTTCCTTACGCGGTTGCATTATAATGGGAACCCCTTGATAGTTAACCTTGAATAAAACTCCTCCAGCAAGGCCCAACATTGGTTTTACCATTTGCCACTTAGCCTTTTCTTTCCCTTGGGTCGGCCGGCTCAAGGGTCATCTTTATTTAAACCCCCCGGGCCAGTGCTCCTCTGAGTGTTGGTCCAACCTATCAGCTGCCGATGGCCACCAGGGGCAACTCTAGGCTGGCCTACCGGAACCTTGGACAATCCGGTGTGCCCTGAGAAAGATATATATGCAGCTCCTATCGGGATTTGTCGGCACATTTGGGTGGCTTTGCTGGTCTTGTTTTACCATTGTCGAAATGTCTTGTAACCGGGATTCCGAGTCTGATCGGGTCGTCCTGGGAGAAGGAATATCCTTCGTTGACCGTGAGAGCTTGTGATGGGCTAAGTTGGGACTCCCCTACAGGGTTTTGAACTTTCAAAAGCCGTGCCCGCGGTTATGGGCAGATGGGAATTAGTTAATGTCCGGTTGTAGAAAGCCTGAAGTTGACCTTAATTAAAATACATCAACCGCGTGTGTATCCGTGATGGTCTCTTTCCGGTGGTGTCCGGGAAGTGAACACGGTGTTGGAGTAATGTTTGACGTAGGTTGTTCTAGGATCACTTCTTGATCATAGTTGTCCGGCCATGCTTTTGCCTTCTCTTCTCTCTCTCATTTGCGTATGTTAGGCACCGTATATGCTAGTCGCTTGCTACAGCTCCACCTCATAACTTTTACCTTACCCATAATCTTAAATAGTCTTGATCGCAAGGGTGTGAGATTGCTGAGTCCACGTGACTCACAGATACTTCCAAAAACCAGTTTGCAGGTGCCGATGTTCCGAGCAGGTGACACAACCAAGTTCAAGGAGGAGCTCGATGAAGATCTTGTCCTTTGTGTTGTTTTGTTCTAGTTGATCAGTAGTGGAGCCTAGTTGGGACGATCGGGGATCTGTGTAGCATTTGGGGTAGTCTTCTTTTATTTTGGTTCCGTAGTCGTACCTTGATTGTATCTGGTTGATGTAATGCTTTATTCATGCATTTGTGTGAAGTGGTGATTGTAAGCCAACTATGTATTTTTTTCCTTATTGTATTACATGGGTTGTTTGCGAAGATTACCTCACTTCTGACATTGCTTTCAATGCGGTTATGCCTCTAAGTCGTGCTTCGACACATGGGAGATATAGCCGCATCGAGGGCGTTACAAGTTGGTATTAGAGCCGACCCTCGCTGTTACACAGATGTTTGCGGACAGGTGCGCGGTCCTGTTGTTCATGACGTTTGTGACCCGTCGTGGCACCCGGCATGGCACATGTACCGGACGGGATGCACAGACGTATGTGACAAGAGGGAACGTTCCTGTGGCCCGATGAGGACGGCGGTTCCTCTGAGTGGGGGTGTATGTGATGGCCTGGCTTATTAGGGATGATAGACTACTCATATCAATAAGGAATTCCTTCTTTTCCGGGAGCCAATTCGGACAGAACTCCAAAGTTAAGCGTGCTCAGCTTGGAGTAGTGTCAGGATGGGTGACCAACTGAGAAGTTGGTCCCGGGTGCGCACGAGTGAGGACAAAGTGCGGAGAAAAGACTAGTATTGATCTGTGGGGCCAGTCTAGATCCTTCCAGGAGTAACGACCACCGGCGGGTGTGTCCGGGGCGTTACAAAGGGATCCCACAACATCCAAATTCGAAGGGAGACTACTAGTACATCTTATCCTGATGAAAGATAGTCTGTGCCTGCAAAGCTTCTGGTCGTGACGTCTTGGTGGGCTCGGTGATGACCTCTGTCCTACCGCCCCATCGGTCTTGGTCCTATAGCATGGAAATGGAAACCTGTGATTGATTCCTTGGGACTTCGTGCCTGCGCTTGCCTCTTCAGCACAAAAGAGGAAACCTACTGCACTACGCCCGCTGGTGCCCGCCTGGCCTTGGTTGTCATGGCTTGCGTCATCTGCACCTCACGAGGTGAGGGCTCGCATGGAAATCTCCACTCCTCAGGAGCTAACCTAAGGAGGCCACTCCTTCTAGAGGTATTGGCGTCGTCCTCCTCACGAGGGTCTTGTGCTGCTGGTGCTGAAGATGGAATGTACCGGGCCGTCGATGGATCCACACCGTGGCCCACAGGCAGGCAAGTATGGGTAACCCGATTCCCAGAACGCCGACAGGAGCCCCGCAAGATGTGCTCTGACTTGGCTTTGAGGCGAAGCCAAAAGGGCAAGGGCGGAGCGTCGCGAGCCCCAATCGCCTGCGGCCCTGGTGGACGAGTGGCGCCTGATGGGACGTGGGCGTCTCTACTTCACCATGCAGCCTCGGCAATTGTCTGACTTGACGGCTGCCTGTTGCGAGCGTGGCTCAACCACCATTACCCGCTGCACCTGTCCTCCGCTTCTTCCTTTCCTGTGAGCTCTCCTCCCCTTCCAGATTCCGCGATGACGCTGATCTACCTCCTGTGCCACGGCTCAGAGGCCGAAGAAGGGGGGAAGACTTGCATGCCCGCCGAATCTCCCCGAGCTCTAAGCATGTGCTTGTCCAGTCGACGGTGATCAATCAGGAGGGATTGGACAAGGTCCGGCCGACCCTTGCCACCGATTCCAATGAGTGGAAGGCGATAGTGGCCTAGACTGCCTCGTGGGCCCAGATCGATATGATGACCACCAAGATACCCATCCACCTTCACGCCCTCCTGGCCGGCTTGGTCGCCCCCTTTCTCTAATTTATACAATGTCATGCTTTCACATTATCATATCCATGCGCTGCATTTGGACCCAGGGTCCATTGTGCTCCTCGCCACTTTTGCCTTCCTATGCGAGGCCATTGTGGGCATCGGCCCATCTATGGCCTTGTTTCACCATTTCTTCTTGCTTCATCTGGTCGACAGCAAACAATGCTTGGGATGCGTGTCGTTTTGGGTGGTGAAGACTCCGGGTGACACCGGCATTGACTTCATGCTTCATCCAGACACGACGGGATTCCAGGAGCAGTGGATGTATGTGGACGCTGCTGCATATAGCCCCCTTCTCCAACTTCCGCGGACGCCGGCATAACCGAGCTCCGGCTCGGGACACGCGAAGCTCGTCGACCGTCGGCTCGCTCGCATCTGGTACAGGCGGGGGTGATGGCGCCGATGGTGGTGAGGGAGTTCATCTGGCGGTGCATCGTCCCGCTTCAGCGCTAATCTCACCCAATGCAGGCCTTCGCCGGCCCCAGCAACCCCACGGGGCTTCAGGTGCCCTTGCTTCTCTGCAAGACGCTGCAAACGGTGCTCCAGCTCCTGACGGGCAACCAGGCGCCTCCCGCACTCCCAGCAGACAAGTGCATCTTGTATCAATGCTCGAACATGGAGGCCTTCGCGAAGCTGATGGCTTGCTTCGACATGTGGGGGCCGCACCCAGCAGGCCTTGGGGGCCTCGCAAGAATCCCATCTTAGTGGGCCCTGTGCTTGCTGGTCCTGCGGTGTGCGCCCCAGATGCGGTTGCATGGTGGCGAACACCGCCAGGTATTCCTGGGGCGACCACTAGGGAGCAGATGCCGTCAGGTGCTCTTGAGATAACCGCTCTTGAAGTTCTAGCAAGCTCTCCTGAGGTAGGCGCCAGCGAGTAGGTGCGGACCGGTGCTCCTGAGGCGGCTGCCCTTGGGAGCTCCGGCAAGTGCTCCTGAAGCTCCGGCAAGCGCTCCTGAGGCGGCTTCCCCTGAAGCTCCGGCAAGCGCTCTTGAGGTGGCGGTACACAGCCCAGCCGCTAGGGCCGTGCCCCGATCCTCGGCGTGATTCCTCTGGACCTTGGGGCACTCCGCAAGAGGAAAAGGCTCTGGAGCAGCACTGGTGATGCCCCCGTCCCCGGAAACAGAGGAAGTACATAGACATAGATGAGTAAGTTCCTTATCTTTGTGGTTCTACGCGTGTCGCGTCCTTTCCTGACCCTTGTTCCTCAGGATCTCTTCGACTGCGGTCGCGAAACCTCCTGGGGAGTGACCTCTGGAGGCCCTTGGTCTGCTCACGTTTCCGAGCACCCCGCACCAAACACCTGCGTGAGGCGTGGGGCCATCCCGCGAGACGGATGCATAGCTGGGAGGCCATGAGCCTGTGCTCCTAGCATCCTTCCTTCTTGGTAACTCCTAGGGCGCAGGAGGCATGCCGAGGGCTCCTCCACTTGTCCTCACTGGTGGCTGGGCGACACTAGCGTCGGCTTCATCTTCGAGCGGTGAGGCCACACCAACCAATGGCTCCGTCGAGGCCTGGGAAGCAGCTGGGGGAGCGCCGGCCGCCAGCCCCTTTCCGGAGATGAGTGAGCCGATCCGCGCCTCTGCAGCAGCCCGCGGCATGGAAGAAGGGCTTGGTCACGCGCTGGCGCAGTGCCGTCTGCCATGACCTTTTCTGGGAAGCAATGGGCACACTGATTCGGCTTGGATGGGAGCTTGTCAATGTCGACACCCGCCTCGAGGCGGAGGTCCTCCGCTCGACGTGCGAGTGGCACCAGCTGAAGGTCACCATCAACCTCAGGCATCTGTAGCATGAGCGCGCCCACGCGGATGCCGCGGTATCCCCCGCCGCTTATCAAGAAGCTTGCGCCCACGCTTTAGAAGAGGCCAGGGCTGCCGACTTCTATCGTCAGGCGGCCGAGGAGCGGGAGAGGGAGCTTCGAGCTTCAAATGCCACCCTTGAGCGGCAGGTCCAGGCCCGCTGGGCCACCTTGGAGGCACCGCCAAGCAAGGCCCCCTCTGAAGAGAAGGACGTCAAGGCGCACGAGGACGCGCTGGTGCTTGAGGTCTTGGAGCACAACCTAGAGCTCGAGCAGATGGAGGTGAGGGAGCGCCAGGCTGTCACGGATGTGGACATCGTTGCCGCTCGGGAAGCCGGGATCCAGCAGAATTGTCGGATCACGGGTTCCGGCAGACCCTTAAGGTTCGAACACTGGGGTGCGCGCGGAGATCACGCCTTCTACCTCCCTGTCTCACAAAGATCTAAACTACTGTAAAAACTGCACAAGAGACACAAGGTTTATACTGGTTCGGGCCACCGTTGTGGTGTAATACCCTACTCCAGTGTGTGGTTGGTGGATTGCCTACTGGGGCTAATGATGATGAACAATACAAGGAAGAACAGCCTCGCGAAGGTCTGTTCTGGGCTGGGGCGATGAACTGCTAGGAGGAGTTCAGTCACCCTTCCCTCTTTCTCTCACTCACTCTCTCTGCTTTTCTCTCACTTGTCGACTGTCTTTCTTATCATCCTTTTCCTCTTCCTACCCTGGGGTTGGCTAGTTCTATTTAAAGGCAAAGGCACTGGGCCTCTTCCCAAATATTGAGCGGGAAGGGCGCCAACAATTGGCCAATTCGAAGGGGAACATCTAGTACACTTATCCTCACTAAAGTTGGTCTTCGCCTGCCAAAGGCTCTGTAGTGACGCCGTGCTGGGCTCCATGGTGACCTCCGTCTCATAGTCCGCTTGGTCTTGGTCTCGTTGCACTGAAATGGCAACCTTTGCCTGATGCCTCGGTACTCCGCGGCTGCGCTTGCCCCCTTTGCACCAAAGAGGAAAGAAGGATGCTGCGCGCGCTGGCGCCCGCCTGGCACCCTCGATCATCATGGCTTGCGTCATGGGCACCTTGCGAGGTACCCTGCCTTGATCTCTCCGCCTCCTCGCGAGCTAGCCTGAGGAGGTTGCGCCTGAGGATGCGCCGTGTCATCTGCCCCGCGAGGCTTGGCCCCTCGCGAGGGTCTTGAGTCTTGTGTTGATGAAGATGGGCCGCACTGGGCCTCCTTTGAGCCACGCCGCAGGCCGCAGGCAGGCAAGTCTGGGGACCCCCGTTCCCAGAACGCCGACAGTAGCTCCCAGGCCCAAGGCGCGCATGGACTTGGCCGTGCAGAGAGGCGAAAAGGCAAGGGCGAAGCGCCGCGGGCCCTAACAGCCTGCGGCCTTGGGCGCCGCGTGGCGGTTCATGGGACATGGGCGTCTCCACTTCCCCACGATGCCTCGGTTATCGCGCGAGTTGGACAAGTCCCTGCATGCAGATCGTGTCATGATTACCTGTGATCGTGGAGGTCGGCGATTGGTCTTCGCCGGCTATAAGTACGGAGCTGTGCGTGCCCTTCCAGTCCATTCCTCCTGGCTTCTCCTTCTTCCCGATCCTTGCTCCGTCTTGCTGCGATGGCTCCGACCCGCCGGTTCTTTGCAGCGGAGAAGGGAAAGGCTCCGCGAGAGGGGCCAGACCCGCTCCCGCCGAAGAAACGGCTCGCCCTTTGCACCCGGGGCGAGGAAGACCGTCAGGCGGTGCCGAGGCCCTGGTGCGAGTGGGCTCCGCCGGGGTTCCCACTTCCCTTGTATGCCCACGTCGAGGGCCCCGAAGGTGTCGATGCCGATCTCCGCGGTCGGCGCCGTCGTAGGCGCCGTCGGGTCACGAAGGCGTGGGTTGTTCCTCCTGGAGTCCATGCCGAGGGCTCCTCCCAAGAGTTCATGCTCCACGTCGCCATTCCTCTCCAGTCCTGGATCCGTCTGCCTCCCTTCTTCGCCTCCATCGTCCCTCCAGGAGGGCCCCTGGAGCTCTAGCTATGGCACGCCGGCTACAGCACCCTCGCAACCTAGGCAGAGGTCATGGTCGCTGCCCCGGGCGAGGTCTACATGTCCCGCGGCTGGAGAGAGATCGCCCGCGTTTGCAGGGAAAGGGGCGTCTTCGTGGTCCACTTGGAGTACGATGACGATGCGGTGATGTTCTTCAAGGTCTTCAACGCGAACGGGCGCCGGCTGGAGTGTTGCCCCGAGAGAGGTGGCCAAGACCTTGCCCTGGTGAGGGCCAGGCCCATCGACCGCTCCCTTGGCGGAGGCGCCGGAGGGTCCAGTGACTCCGGCAAAATCTTCGCGATTCCGGAGACGAGCGACGAGAGTTATGAGCCCCCGAGTCGGCGCCACTCCCGGAGCAGGGCGGGCTCGTCAGGCCGTCGCCGACCCTGATCTGGATGGGGTTGGCGCCGGCGCCTGACGGCCCACTGTTGATGATGGCGTCTTTTGCAGGAGCTCGTGTAGTTAGCGTCCCTTAGGATCCGTTACCTGCGAGGAATCAAAATGCGCCCCACGGGGGCTTGTAAGGTGCCTGTAGTCCCGTTTGTTAATACATAATCTTTGCTGTAGAGCTGTGTGAGTTGCTGATTCCGTCTTAGTTCAGTTCTCCCTTTCGAACCTCACGAGGGCTTGGTGCTCTGCGTCGACAGGTCCCAGTCCCAAGGCGGCGTCAGCCGTCGCTCATATGCCAGGTCGCGATTCCGTGGTCAAGGCCAGGAGGTGAGCGACCCGGGGTCCGGTAAGAGCCCCTGAGTCGCGATGCTCAGGAGGTCCCCTTTGGCGCCCAAGCAACCGTCGCTTGGTGAGAAAGGGAAGCAACGTCGCTAGTACGGAATTGCTTTGGGTGCGGGGGTAGTGCCACGGTAGCCAGTGCTTTGGGTGATGACTTATCTTGAGGATCGAGGATCGCCCCCAGCGCATCGTCGGGTCCATGGGGTAGTTGGGACGGAATTGCTCGGCGAGGTCCTTACGGGCCCCTTCTCCCTCGCCTTTGCTCCCCTTTCTGCTCTACGTCCTCGGGTCCCGGCCCTCAAGCTTGTCTCAGCCATCGCTGGTATGCCAGGTCGCGATGCCGTGGACAAGGCCAGAGGGTGAGGGCTGGAGAGCCAGTAAGAGCCCTGAGTCGCGATGCTCAGCCACCCCCCCTTTAACGTGCAAGCGGTTCGCACGGGCGAGGGTGAAGGGAACTCCGTGAGGGCCTTGGCTAGCATAGTTCCCTCCAAGGATCCTGCAGGTTCATCACAGAAAGAAGATGGGGTTGCCATGGCAGTCATCAGTCGATCATTAGTCGCTCAAGAGCTCGCTGGTTGGAGTAGGTGAGGTGTATCAGGGCACCCGTGAGCCAGCACGGGACTCACGAGGCCCTACCTCTAGGCGGGTTGCGCCTGGCACTGGGCCTTATCTTGAGATGTGTCCCTGCAAAATTTGGTTAGATGCCGGTACTTTGCGTCCTCGAGTACCGGCCCTCGAGCTTGTCTCAGCCGTCGCTGGTATGCCAGGTCGCGATGCCGTGGACAAGGCCAGAGGGTGAGGGCTGTAGAGCCAGCAAGAGCCCTGAGTCGCGGTGCTCAGGCACCCCCCTTTAACGTGCAAGTGGCCTACATGGAGAAGAAGGGATGCTGCGGACAGGCATCAAGCAATCAAGCGTGATAGGCGAATGCATAGTTGGAAATAAACGCGAGGGAGATACACGCCGCTGGGCCTAGCCCGTGTGGCTTGGGGATGATGCAGCCCGAGGGGCGCCCCCAACAAGGCAAACTAACGACCGAAAAATAAAAGGGGATACATGCCGGAGGGACGGACCCACGTGGCCTGGGAGTGATGCAACCCCGGGAGGGCGCTCCCAGCTGGGAATGAAGCTTGAAAGATGTCACCCGAGGATGTCGTCGGTGAAGTGGCGTTGTTGCAGCAGACTCGGTGGACTGTGGAAGCCTATCCTCACGAGCCCCCAGGCCCCGGGCCCTCAGGAGGCTCCGGAGGCACTGGTGGCTCCTCGCGAGCTGTCTTCATCTCCGCCAGGGACGCGGAACGCCTGTCTTCCCGAGCCTCCATGATGCCCCTCATGAGGCGCTGGTATGCTGCAGCCATGCTCGGCAGGCCATAAGGCATGCGAACATAGCTTTCGGGTGGACCCCCGCAGCACCCCACTTGCGAGGGCCAGAGACGCTCCGTCGTGGCGATCTGATTGAGCCCTGGTACGTCGACACAGACGCGCAGCCCACCATCCTCGACTGGATGTGGGGCCACAGCTGGTAGACGACGGCAACCTCTCATGATCCTTGACTCCTGTAGTTCTTGAATGGCCTTGTCAACGAACTCCGGCTGGTCTGACCTTCCTTGCTTGGCTCCTTCTCAAGGGAAACGTGCTTCGAAGCACGCCTCCACATGGGATGGAAGGGGGTTCCCCCTGGGCAGACATGGGCCCTGAAGGGCCTGCCTCCTGAGGGGCTGAGCCTGACGACGTCTTCTTCTTCTTGGGGGTGGTCTCAGGAAGCCTCCTGCTTCCGCGATCTGGGTCTTCTAGCGACGTGGCCTGATAGGCTCGCTCCAGGGAGCACACTGCATCCTTCTCTTCACAGGGCACCGTGATGACGCCGCCACTTCTTGGCCTCTTGAGGACGTTGTAGCCGTGGTGAGTCACGGCCATGAACTTGGCCAGCGCTGGGTACCCGAGGATGGCGTTGTACGGCAGGCGGATGTGAGCGACGTCGAAGTCGATGAGCTCGGTGCGGTAGTTGCTGCGGGCCCCGAAGGTGACAGGGAGGCGTACCTGCCCGATCGGGACTGTGGAACCGTCGGTGATTCCGGAGAAAGGCTTGGTTGGCTGAAGCTGGTCATAGGGCACTTGGAGGTTGTTGAATGTTTCCACGGACAGGACGTTGAGCCCTGCCCCTCCGTCGATGAGGGCCCTGGTGAACAGCACGTTGCTGATGACTGGGGAGCAAAGCATCGGGAGGACTCCGGCCGTGGCCGCGCACGTGAGCTGGTATGCTGAGCTGAACATGATGGCGCACGACGACCACCTGAGGGGGCGCGTTGCTTCGAGCTTGGGGAGAACTGCATTCACTTCACGGGCAAACTGCTTGAAGATACGTTGAGAGGCTGGGGCTTGAGCTCCGCCCAGGATGCAGGCGATTGCGCGCGGCTCTTGGAAGCCCCCAGCCCCCTCGTCTTGATGGCGGTCTTTGTTCCCCCTTGGCTGAGGCGGCAGCGGAGGTAGGCCTGCGTTGCCTTGAGGGCGATCCTCACGAGGCTGATCCCTCCAGTCCCCCTCGCGAGGCAGGTCCCGCTAGCGGTCCTCGCGAGGTTGGTCGCGCCACCCCTGGCGCGGGCCGCGATCTTCCCAGCGTCCTGGGTTTCTTCCTCCTCCTCGGCCGTAGCCCCGGTCAGCACGGTCAGGGCGACGGCCGATCCTTCCTTCACGCACGGCGCGGAGTTCTTGTCATTCGTTGGTGTTGTGGGTGTGGAGGTTGTGGTACACTCAGTACCGGCTGCCCCTGGAGGGCTCGGGCAGATCCTTGCCCCACTTGGTGTCTGGTTCTACCGTGAGTATGGCAGCCCCCTTGCGCTTCACGTCCTTGGCCTTGGGCTTCTTCTCTTCTGGGTCCGCGGCAGGCAGCTCGAGGAGGGAGAGGCGTCCCTCCTCAGCCCTGGCGCACTTGTTCGCCAATTTGAACAACTCCAGGGAGGTGCAGAGTCTTCATGCATCGCCAGCTCCACCTTCATCTTGACGTCGCGCACGCCGTCGGAGAAGGCCGAGATGATGGCTTCCTCGCACACCTTGGGGATCTTGAGGTGCGCACTTTTGAAGCGCTGGATGTACTTTTGCAGGGTCTCCCCAGGTTGCTGCTTGATGCGGCGCAGCGGAGCGGACGGCGCAAGCGACGCGGCCGAGCCACTCCTCGTAGATGTCGTGGAAAGGGTGGTAGCGCAGGAGTTCATTTGCCGCGATGAGCACAGCTCGAGCCTCCAAGGGCACACGGAGCGCGCGGGACGAAGAGCCGGCTGGGGTGAGCGATGGAGTAGCGGTGCGGCCGTCTTGACGCACGGATGGATGCTGAGATGACGCTTGGTGCTCGCCCCCCGCCGGGCCGGTGGCGGCGTCGACGGCAGGCGACGGGGAACGATGAGGACGCCCACCGACGGAGGCCGTCTGGGCGACGCGAGAAGCGATGGCGGCCCGGCGCTCGGCGCGGGCCCGACGAGCGCCAGACATGGATGCAACGGTCGGAGGAGAGCCGAGTGGTGGAAGACGGATTCCGGCGCACACCTACCTGGCGCGCCAAATGTTGGATCACGGGTTCCGGCAGACCCTTAAGGTTCGAACACTGGGGTGTGCGCGGAGATCACGCCTTCTACCTCCCCGTCTCACAAAGATCTAAACTACTGTAAGAACTGCACAAGAGACACAAGGTTTATACTGGTTCGGGCCACCATTGTGGTGTAATACCCTACTCCAGTGTGTGGTTGGTGGATTGCCTACTGGGCTGATGATGATGAACAATACAAGGAAGAACAGCCTCGCGAGGGTCTGTTCTGGGCTGGGGCGATAAACTGCTAGGAGGAGTTCAGTCACCCTTCTCTCTTTCTCTCACTCACTCTCTCTGCTTTTCTCTCACTTGTCGACCGTGTTTCTTCTCATCCTTTTCCTCTTCCTACCCTGGGGGTGGCTAGTCCTATTTATAGGCAAAGGCCCTGGGCCTCTTCCCAAATATTGAGCGGGAAGGGCGCCAACAATTGGCCAATTCGAAGGGGAACATCTAGTACACTTATCCTGACTAAAGTTGGTCTTCGCCTGCCAAAGGCTCCGTGGTGATGCCGTGATGGGCTCCATGGTGACCTCCGTCTCGTAGTCCGCTTGGTCTTGGTCTCGTTGCACCGAAATGGCAACCTTTGCCTGATGCCTCGGTACTCCGCGACTGTGCTTGCCCCCTTTGCACCAAAGAGGAAAGAAGGACGCTGCGCGCGCTGGCGCCTGCCTGGCACCCTCGATCGTCATGGCTTGCGTCATGGGCACCTCGCGAGGTACCCTGCCTTGATCTCTCCGCCTCCTCGCGAGCCAGCCTGAGGAGGCTGCGCCTTAGGATGCGCCGTATCTTCCACCCCGCGAGGCTTGGCCCCTCGCGAGCGTCTTGAGTCTTGTGTTGATGAAGATGGGCCGCACTGGGCCTCCTTTGAGCCACGCCGCAGGCCGCAGGTAGGCAAGTTTGGGGACCCCCGTTCCCAGAACACCGACAAGGAGGTTGACCAAAGGGTGGCAAAGATTTGCGTGGCTCTTCCCGATGAGCAACACAAGTAGTTAAGGCTCTTGGAGACCCTGTTCCAATAGTGGCAGGTCAAGCTTGAGGGCCAGACCATCGCCCTTAGGGCGAAGCTGGCCCCGGCGGAGCAACGAGAGAGGGCCTCTAAGGAGGCTCGGGCATCCGTCCAAGCCGACTTGGCTTCCACCCAAGCCGACTTGTCCTCGCTCCAGCAGCAGGTTGAGGGCATCACGTCTCTTGTGGAGAAGGCCATAAACGGTACATACCATCGGCGTACCATGCAGCACGAGCATTCCTCGATGCTCAAGGACTTCAGGACCAAGGCCAACCGGGCCTTAGGCACCATTTGCGAAGAGAGCATCTCCCACCCGCACGAAGACGATGACGCCGACCACGTCCACTTCTTCACTCAAGTCGTGGCGTATTTGGAAGACCGGGCCACGAGGGCTGGCTAGCTTCTCGTGGAGAGAAACCGGGGCCTCCTTGGGCACGCGTTCTCGCGCATCTTTGGCCACCTCCTTAGCCTTGATCCCGACTTTGACTCATCTTGGTAAACCAATACAGTAGTAAGGTGGGTAGGATAACAGCACGAAACAAACATATATCTATGTAGTATGGTCACTGTACGGTCTATATTATTCTAGTTTATGTTGCCAAGTCCAGATAGAGACAGTTCAAATCATATCTATTTAAGACAAAGCAGTGTAGACAAAATATAAGTGTGGAAACTACATAGCAATAACAACACTTGTCATGTGCATGGAGTGAGAACATAATTGTTTATTCAATCGAAAATGAAATCGACATAGAGCAAGTTACAAGAGCAAATACGTTGAAGAAACAACTTTAATAGATACATGTTGCACCATTGGAGTTTCAATTGCATCCTTCAAATTTGAAATTAGTTGGTATGAGTAAATCCAGTGATGCAAGAGCAAAGGTGTATTAACCATAGCGAGGGAACCTGACCTGAGAACAATTCTTTTTTTGCTTTAAGCGTTGACCTGGGGTTCGGATTGGTGGTCCTCGTGCTTTGGGCACTGCAGTTGCCTTACTAACTACTCGTGTTTGGGTGCTCTATGGTGGGGACGGTGCTATGTCAATTGGAACTAGGTTACTATCTGTTGCGGTTGGGGTTAGAAGGGGTGTAGTTGGTTCTCTATCGAACTAGGTAGGGGTACAATCTGCATGAGTCTGGGTTATGTGTGTTGGGGCTGGTTCTTGGGCAAGTACAACCGTGGTTCTATCTGCATCCACAGGTAGCGTGATCTTTTATGAAGACCGTGTTTTTACTCCCATAGATACTGCCATCACCCCATCCAATTCAAATGGATGATAAACAAGAAAATTAATTGAATGTACAGACATTGTACAGACATAAGATAGACAGGTGCAATGCATACTAGGGAAGATAGGCAGACTCGTCACCTGCCTATGAATCCTCCTCTGAGGAGCTATCTCTATCCAACAAGATATCTGCTTCAGCGGGTACCATTGTCTGCTCTGAAGACCTTGTTCTCACTCCAGATTACTCCATCACCAATTCAAATGGCTGATGCACAGGAAGAGCAGTTGAATATACAAATATTGTCGACAAATGCAATGATTAATACAAAAAAGGACAGGATGATATAATTCACATATATCACGCTTGGCTAAATAGCATGACATTGCATAATTCACATACATAATTCCTTGCAACAAGATATTGCATAATTGACATATATAATGTCTTGCAATAAGATGGCATTGCAAAATTCACATACATGGTAATTAGACACTAAACAAGTGGCATTCACACAAAGCATGTCTAAACTAAGCAAATGGCATGCCAATGCAATACACCATATGCACGATATGAGCAATCTAACCCTGCAAAGTTAGAGCATGCACCTCGGGGGGGGGGGGGGGGGGTAGGACTGGTCATCTGTCTCAGAATCCTCCTCTGAGGAGCTATCTATAACCAGCAAAAGAGATCCGCTTCATCAGATAGCATTGTCTGCTCTGAAGACCTTGTTTCCACTCCAGATTTTTCCATGACCGCGTCAAATGGCTGATGCACACGAAGAGTAACTAAATGTACTAAAATTCTTGACAAATTTAATACGTAATAAAAATGATGGCATTATATAATTCACATATAAGATGACTGGCTAACCAGGGTGGCATTGCAAAATTCACATATATGATGGCTGGATAAACAAGATGGCATTGCATGATTCACATATACAATAAAGAAACTAAACAGATGGCATTCACACAAAGCATGTCTAAACAAAGCAGATGGCATATTTGATGTATAAAGTAAGCAATGCAAGGCACCATATGCTTGATATTACCAACATCAGGATGCCAAGTTAGAGCGAAAAACTTATGGAGTAAATAAGAGTGGTCTTCTCCTTCTGAATCACCCTCAGAACAGTTATCTTCCTCTTGATTACAATCCCCCTCAGACCTTTCCACCTGCCATGGAGTGACGTTTGCATGAAATTTTATTGCCATGCAAGGCTCGTCTCTTTTGCTCTACACGTTTAGTTCCATTGTGTACAATAGCTGACATGCGTAGGAATAAAACATAGTGAGATTATGTAAGGAGTGCATGCACAAATCTAGAGTGATGGTAGCAAAATGTGGATAGTCCCAAAACCAATGATAGCGGGCACATAATAGCTTTAGATCAAAAATAGAGATAGTGGCTCCTTTAATGTTTGTTTCCACCCAATATGAATCTCATAGTAGACACCTGAGATTCACCAGATAGTAGACAAAAGGTATTGATTGCCACCCCAATATGTACCCCACAACCATTTAAGAACTCAAGTTTGTGCATTAGTTTGGACCTGACTCGGAGTCTAATAGGTGAACAGGATGATAAAGTAGCATGTCAACATATTAAGCGATGCATAACGTAAGCAGACACGAAAGATTGTGACCTCTCTTGCGGACCCGTGTAGTCCTCAAGGTAATTGATGATTGTAATGCAGTTGTCGTGGCTCCCGGCGGCGGCGAAGAAGATCTGAGGCGGTGAAAGACAGTCTGGAGGGCGGATGGCTGCTATGGTGAACCCTTCCGTTGTTGGAGCAGCTGAGCTGGGGTGGAACACAGCGCAGCAGCAGCGAGACAAACCAGACAAGGTTTTCTTTGACACATATCTGTAACAGAAGTAATTGTGTAAGGGCTTGTTTGAATTTAAGGATTCTAAAAATGCAGGGATAGAAAATACACAGGAATAGGATAGGAATGCACATGCAAAATAGAGAATTTAAAAACATAGGATTTCTGCCAATCTAGGTGTTTGGTTCACAAGAATGGGAAGATCACAGGATGCAAAGAAGCATGGTGAGATTAAGTCAGACCAAAAGAAAATGTATGGGTATAATGCTATTATGCTACTATCTCTTCGTCTTATGCTACATGAATAGGAATTTGAGAAGGAGGACAAGTGGATATTAAAATTCCTATGTTTTTTCCAAGGAGACACTAAAGTAGTTGAGAAAGACATTACTCCACTGCTTGCATGTGAGTAGTTAAATCATGGGTTGCTACTTCCATTGGTGTCCTTCGTATTTTGTGCCAATTTCTGACCATATTTGTAAGTAACACAATATTTATGCATGTCATAAAAAGTGGCACAAAAAAGGGGCCAATAAACCAGGACGCATGCAACATGATCAATTTTTGCCTAGGCTACTATTGGTGGCCTTTGTATTTAAATATGGACGGAGTGGAGTAGAACTATCTTTATGTTAGCCTTGTAGGGCTCTCCAAGCACCTAGCCTCGCCTCCCCGCCTCGCCCACCTGATCCCGCCATGGAGGATCCCGCCATGGATAATCCCTTAGATTCCAAGATCCCGCGTGTTACCCTCACACTGCGGCCCGCAACACAACCACCTTTGAGCGAAACCCACATGTGTTTTAGAGGGGATCCAGTACTCTGGAATCACAGATCAGTGGCACCGGAGGACATGCCAGGGCTGCATTTCAGGTGGTGGGCAGCAAGAGCAAATCAAATCAAGGAAGCGTCACATCGATTGGAGAGAAGTTTGAAGGAGCTGCACCTGGCGAAACACAAGGTGGAGGCGCAAGTCGATCTCAAGGGAGAGATGCCGAGGCATGTCAACATCTGGCAGCATCGCATTGATTTTGATCTGGGGCTAATGGCAGAGATCTTATTCACAAAGTCGACTGCGGAGGACAGAACATGCATGCCCATGGAATGGAATGAATAGCCGGAGCAACTGTTCAAATGGGCAGTAGGAGAAGCCAAATCTCGGGACTAACTATTGTGGCGCCGCTGGGCATGTATCGTAGGCGAGGTGAGCTTCCCTCCTTCCCCACCAGCGATGTTGTTATCTACTCGGTTGCTGCTGCAATGATCTTGCAATGCCATGTTGGTTTGCAACCTTGAAAATCACTCCATCTATAAGTATTATATTCCTATGAAAATACTTGGTCAATTGGAAAAAGATGTTAATGGATTTATCACTAGTTTTCGAATGCTTGGTCGTGACAATCACCCGAAGCCACAACAAGAAGTCTCCATCGCGTAATACTTACGGTCGGTCGCCCAACAGACGGTTGGTCGCACCCGCGTCTCACCGAAGGGATATGCATCAGCTTTTTCTAACATGTACGACGTGTTACATCACTGACTTGTGCGACCGCATTTGAGAAGTAGTACTTGAAATTTATGTTCCAGGAAACTAATCAGGAGCCGTTTCAAGCCTCCAAACCAAAACCATCAATTAATCTTTCGCTTGTTCCCATCACTTTCCAAAGTAGTACTACCAGAAGTAGCTCCTACTGATGTGGACGTTGCCACCAGGGGAGCGATGATGTGGAGGAAGCGGCCGGCGACACTGCCGTGGATGGAGTCGCGCCATGTCAGCTCGGGACCAAGTGCCGGCAGCACCGTGAGATTGAATCAAGAAGAAAATGTGGCGATTAGTGTAGAACCTCTTTGGTGGCGCAGATTAGACCTCAGCTTCATTCGAGGAATCAGTGATGATGCTGCTCTTCTGGTGGTGCAGGTGAAGACGACAGTGTGGGAATGGAGGTGACGCAAAAGACGAGGGGAACATTGGGGCAGCTCCTTGGAGGTGGAATATGGGGTGGCTGAACCGGTGGGATGACGAGATCGACGGCAGATCCTCATCCTATGTGGTGGATGAGGCACGTCGAGGTGTTTCTGTGGATGATGTCAACGGGGAAGAGGCTCTGGCTGGGTGGCGGACGGAGGAGGGTGTGGGGCTTCACGTGTTTTTGCGGCCTCAGTGTACGAATGGGTGGGCGGATGGGATGGGAGGGGGAACCATGTCTTAGGGACGCGCTTGTCCGAAATGTAGGGTAAGTTATGAAAGTACCCCCAATGATTTGAGCTAGGCGGTTCTTTCGGTTTGGGGGAATCACAGGCATTTCACGTGTCGTGATTTCTTAGGAGGTGGGAGTTTTCGCGCACGTTGTAATTTTGGGATAGCAAGGCATGGGTTGAGATGGAGGGAGTTTTCGGAACACAACAAGACAAAAACATATCATAAATATTTCGGGGTAATAAGGTGTGGGTTGAAGAGGCGGGAGTTTCATAGCACGATATAGACAGATGCCAGCTTAAAATTTGATCATAAGAAGGCACGACTTGGAATTTCGGAAGAACAAGCTTAACGTGTACAAAAAAGACAATTTTCACCTCATCACTAGAGAGAGCCATGTCCCATTTTACAATATTACTAGAAATGCATTAAAATACAACAACGAAAAAACTAAAAAAATCAGTACAACAAACATAACATGTACAGTACCAAATCAATTTGCACTTCCCTCAACAATAAAAAAAACAATTCATGTTGTCTAGCATATGGACTAAATTTGAGTACATTTTCCATATTTGAATGGGATTGTACTCGGGTTAGTTATAGAACCATCTAAATATTATCTTCGCAACACATGACAAGAATATAGGAGTAGTAAATTCCTATATAAATATGAACTACTTGTACACACGATCTCAAATTCAAATATATGTATCCATTTTATGTTGAATTCAAATCATACTACATGTATGCTCTAGCTAGATGTTCGGAATCTAAACCATGTATGATACTACTTACAATGTGTTTAACATGCACAACACACACACACACACAAAACATCATTTAGACTAGTAAGGTACACATGCATTGCACGCATGAGATTTGGCAACCAAATTATGAATAAATACCACATTACAGCATCTAAGGTTTGAGTCATATATGCATGTTGTAGATTTTCATTTAATTCATATAGTTCATCTCATTCAAAATCTATTTTAAGATTCATGGAATTGTGTGTTTCGAAGCATAAAGTAAAAATAAATAATGGCAATTCATGTAGAAAAGAAATTGGGTAATTATGATACGGAAGATTCTAGAACAAAGGAGAAGTGCTTGTGTTTTGAGGTTTGTGCATTATGCTTAAGTTCAACCTTGGAGTCTTCTAGATTGTACATGTGGCAAAATCGGGTGGAATGTAGATGATATCCAACGGCCAATAGTGCTCGGATTTGCCATCTCTGCAGCATCGGATTGGCTTCATCCAACGACCATCTTTCAAAGTTATTCGCACACTATATAGGGGTATAGAGATCAGTGTGTCCATGCACGGATGCAATGTGGCCAAACAATGTCGGCCATCGGTATCTCAAATTCAAATCAGTCTGACCTTGTTCAATGTGTATACAGTATAGGATGCTCGTTCCCAAACCACACCGTGCATATCTTAGTTATATTCATGCATGTGTGGCTTTCAAACATCATGATCTCTTATTAAAATATTTGAATTCAACTTTACATTGACTATGACCACACCTAGTCTTTTACACCCACTTCGTCGTCTTCTCTTTATAATTGTACCACTAACTTTCTCTCGTGCATGCATGAACACACACTACCACTCGTCATTATCCATCGCACACATGCAATTTTTTTCATCAGGACGGTCTCCCATGCACACACACACACACACACCTCCCCCTCTTCATCATTTTGGGCATTCTTTATCTCTCATGTGCATGCGCAACAATCGATGTTCCTCTATGTGTGTGTGTATATAGCAAGTTCTTTCCCAGTATTCCACACAAACCGATTGATCTATATATCTAGTGAGGTCTCACCCTCTTTCCCACGTACACATCGCTCAATCTATACCTCTATTAGGATTACATAGCTTCATCTCTATGACGTGTGCACAATGGTGAAGACCGAGGGCAGTAATTAAGGGCCTAGCCCCCCCCCCCCTAACACCACTATATATTAAGGCTAATATCAATGTGATCAGTAGATCTATAGCTGGTAAAATGATTTAAGTTGATGAATTGGCCCTCCTCATAAAGTATTAGCAATGCTTGGCCCCCTAGCTCATTTATTTTTTATGTCTCCGCCACTGCGCACCACCGTGCACGTTCTTGCCCCCTCTCTTTCTATATGGATCACGCACTTGTGCACTCCTTTATAGTCTCCCTCCACTTGGCCCATCGCACCAACTTCTAGCCCCCCACCAGATTCTGCCACATGTACGATTAAACCTCAAAACACAAGTGCTTCTCCTTTGTTCTGGAATCTTCCGTGTCATAATTGTCCAAATTTTTTTATAGTTGAATTGCCATGATTTGTTTTTACTCTATGCTTTACAATGCACAATTCCATGAATCATAAAATAGATTAATTTTTTTATAAAAACTAATTGATTTTGAATGAGATGAACTATAAGAATTAAACGAACGTCTACATCATGCATGTATGACTCAAAGCTTACATGCTATAGTGTGGTATTTATTCATAATTTGGTTGCCAAATCTGATGTGTGCAATGCACGTGTACCTTACTAGTACTTCCAGTATGTGCAAAACACGTAAATTAGAATTCCAATGGCATGCTAACTAGTGCTCTCCCTTTTTCAGTTCATGAAGCCAAGTGGCACATGTGGAGGCATTGTCGCGACCTCCTTGTTTGGATTGATCACAATGACGTGCTACTGGATCCAGAATAATGTACTCGTCCTCTCTCACGCACCCTGGTAGTACATGCACGAAGTGAAGATGTGCACGCACACACTCATTGCCCCGCATGCACACGCGGTTACATGGTGGGACCCATTTTTTTACGAAGATCCACCCCTTTGATAATTTGGCGCGTGTAAAGTCCTTCACTTTATTGGTGGACAATTAATACAACGCATGCAAATTGAGCGGGCGTGAGGGAGGAAGTAGTTGAGAAAGACATTACTCCACTGCTTGCATGCGAGTAGTTAAATCATGGGTTGCTACTTCCATTAGTGTCCTTCGTATTTTGTGCCAATTTCTAACCATATTTGTAAGTAACATAATATTTATGCATGTCATAAAAAGTGGCACAAAAAAGGGGCCAATAAACCAGGACGCATGCAGCATGATCAATTTTTGCCTAGGCTACTATTGGTGGCCTTTGTATTTAAATATGGACGGAGTGGAGTAGAACTATCTTTATCTTAGCCTTGTAGGGCTCTCCAAGCGCCTAGGCTCGCCTCCCCGCCTCGCCCACCTGATCCCGCCATGGAGGATCCCACCTTGGATAATCCCTTAGCTCCCAGGATCCCGCGTGCTGCCCTCACACTGCGGCCCGCAACACTACCACCTTTGAGCGAAACCCACATGTGTTTTAGAGGGGATCCAGTACTCTGGAATCATAGATCAGTGGCACCGGAGGACATGCCAGGGCTGCGTTTTAGGTGGTGGGCAGCAAGAGCAAATCAAATCAAGGAAGCGTCGCATTGATTGGAGAGAAGTTTGAAGGAGCTGCACCTGGCGAAACACAAGGCAGAGGCGCAAGTCGATCTCAAGGGAGAGATGCCGAGGCATGTCAACATATGGCAGCATCGCATTGAATTCGATCTGGGGCTAATGGCAAAGATCTTATTCACAGAGTCAACTGCGGAGGACAGAACGTGCATGCCCGTGGAATGGAATGAACAGTCGGTGCAACTGTTCAAATGGGCAGTAGGAGAAGCCAAATCTCGGGACTAACTACGGTAGCGCCGCTGGGCATGTATCGTAGGCGAGGTGAGCTTCCATCCTTCCCCACCAGCGATGGTGTGATCTACTCGGTTGCTGCTGCAATAATCTTGCAACGCCATGTTGGTTTGCAACCTTGAAAATCACTCCATCTACAAGTATTGTATTCCTATGAAAATACTTGGTCAATTGGAAAAAGATGTTAATGGATTTATCACTAGTTTTCGAATGTTTGGTCGTGACAATCACCCGAAGCCCCAACAAGAAGTCTCCATCGCGTAATACTTACGGTCGGTCGCCCAACAGACGGTTGGTCGCACCCGCGTCTCACCGATGGGACATGCATCAGCTTTGTCTAACATGTACGACCAGTTAAATCACTTACTTGTGCGACCGCATTTGAGAAGTAGTACTTGAAATTTATGTTCCAGGAAACTAATCAGGAGCCGTTTCGAGCCTCCAAACCAAAACCATAAATTAATCTTTAGCTTGTTCCCATCACTTTCCAAAGTAGTACTACCATGTTATAATTAAGTGCAAACCTCACACCTAGTACATATCAAACCTGAACATGTGCCCACTATGCAGGTGTTAGTACTAGCACTAGTACTAGGTCATAAAAAGGGGAACTACCTAGCAGAAAATCACTGAAGCTTCCTCCCGAGAAGTCTTTCTTGTCCGTCCGTCCTTGCCATGGTCAGTGTGCAGAGCTCTAGGTAGAGAACTATTCGTAACTACGGAGTGGTGATCAAGGTCGTAGAAAAAAAGAGAGGGCTCGCCACTTCGCAGAGACCTTGAAAGATGTCTCATTGGCAGGAAACGGCTCCCAGGACTGCCGTAGCCGCAGAGGCGAGCATGTCGAGCTGGTGGCGCTGGAGTCATTATCCCTTGATGACATGCCTGATAAGCTCAATAAGCGGAAGGAGATCATTGATCGCTTGGTGGAGCTCCTGAAGGAGAGCCTCGACGACATGCCTGTTGAGCTCAATGAGAAGCGGGAGTTGACCACCGGCTTGGTGATGCTGCTGAAGAAGAGCATTGCCTCGGATAAGAAGGCGACCGACGAAATCCTGCAACTTCAGGAGGAAAATGCGAAGCTCCGCTATGAGCTCGACCTGCTGAAGGAGGAGAACACCGGATGAAAGGAGCTGCATGAGAAGAGTAGTTCCTCAATGAAGATGTTGCACACCCTAGTCATGGAACACAAGAAGGAGTTGGAGAAGCTCCAGTTCGAGCACCCGGCTGCTGTCAAGGTACGTAATGCGGTCATGGAAGAGATGATGAAGGCTTGCGTGGTAAAATCCCACGCAATGGACATAATTAAGAAGAAGGTAGAGGAGATGCGCGAGCAGATGGAGGTCGCGGAGGCGATGAAGAAAAAGTTACGACTCCACGATCAGCAACCCTTCATGTAGTAGAGAGAAGCGCCCCAGACTTGTGTGTGCATCTTCCCTCTTTTTTTGGGGGGCGGGGTAATCTTCCTTCTTCTTTTGCTGTTTTGTTTCTTCTATTACTTCAGGTGTTGCACCGCACATGTCACATTCTCTACGAGGCCTGAATAGAACAATGCTAATGATGATCGGCGCCGTGGGATTGATGACTAGCAAATTAGATCATTTTTTATCGCCATATCGCTCTGGGCTGCTGTGTTTCGTGCTCCTCCGTCATACTAGTACTCTAGTAGAAAACTTGAAGTATACCGCATGGTTCTTTGCTCCTCCTCAGGTCGTCGTCAACCTCACAAGGCCCCGCCTTCCAGCAGTAATGAGCCGTCAAATCACAAAGGCCCTCGCCTCTCATGAAACGGACCAAGCGAGACTGCCCCACCTTCTAGCCTTTTAAATGTATAGTTTTGTATAGTACTAGTATCGATGGATTGCGCCGTGGAGCGAAACTAGCAAGATGAAATTAAAGAAAATAGGAGGTACATATAGAGAGCCCATGTCGCCAAATTATGCATATAGTACTATTTAGAAAGCTAGTATGTGCTTAGATGGGGTGCTAAATTCTATTAGAGAAATTAACATACCTATTTAATTGTTGGGTTTTTATTATTGATGCCACTAGTTGTGTCTCACTACTCAGTTTTGCCATTAGAAGTTACAACTACTAAAAAATGCCATCGATCCGTGAGATGCTTGCTAAAAAATGCAATTAGATATCTCAAAAATGCCAATCTTCCATTAGATGTTTGCTCAAAAATGCCATTAGACATTGTTATTTTCACATCAAACCCGTTGACCATGTTATACGACAAAAATAAGCCTAGACCAACATGTCGATTATCTCTATCCCACAATGATAAGTGTAGCCCTGCTTGTCAGGAGTAACCAAGCGAATAATTTTATAGGAAAATAAGAACGCTGTTGGGATCAAGTAGGCTCCACACTTTATTGTATTGTAGTGAGATAGAGGGAGAGCTGGCATGTTGTTCCATACGTCTTTAAGTCATTATATCATGGAAAAAGATATTTGAGTCACAATAATGGTGTCCAGCACAACACACCCCTCAAATAAAACTAAGCACCCTGAAATTCTTTGACAACTAAACTGCTGGCTATATGATGTTGGCCATATATATTGTATGTATATAATGTGAAGAAACGAGTGGTAGTACTACCAACTACAAGATGAACTATAAGGAATACTAGTATGTATGTACTGAAGAGTTTAAGTACCGAGAAGGAACATAACATAGTTCTGCTGGTGGCTCAGCACAACACGCCCCACAAATAAAACTAAGCACACTGAATTAAACTAAGCAACTAATCCGGTAGACACTACATTACAACCACCATGAGAAACGACACTGCCACCTGACTCGGACTCCTCATCCGCGTGCTCGACTTCATCCTTGTCCCTCTTCCTCTTGATCGATACTTCTTTACTTGAATTGCACACTTGGCTCTCGCTCTTCATCCAACCCCTGTAGATATAGAAACAAAGGTAGGCGTCCATTGCAATGTAATTGATGTGGTCTATATCTAGTACATTCCACTGCCATGCACGATGAAACTTGGGCAGAGGTTTCGTCAGTTTACCGTATGAAGGATCAACCATGGCTGCTGCCAGGGTCAGCATTGAAGGCTGACGGGAGGAACCAGCACATTCCTCTGGAGATCGAATGGCTCACCTACAACGAGGCCTATCCGACCCAGGACTTCTTTGTCGTCCGTAAAGTCTACAGAAACGAATTTGACTTTGCCGCCCACAAGGAAGTTCTTAAAATCTTCGCACTCAACGTCGACATGGCATATGTGGTAGACCAAGCACACGTTACGCACGCAAACCTGGATCACGGCGGGTTCTTCCTCTCTTCCCCATTTAGATACTTCTCTTTTCCCAGGATTGTGGTGTACTCAACATCTAGCCCAGCGACCCACTCATCATTTGATTTTTCGAACATGCATCTGAAGTGAGCAAGACATCCTTTCACCGTCGCGGAAGAACGGGTGTAGATGACATCAAACTCAGCGCCAGTGATGCTTCTAACCTTGTACTCACTGCTGATCATGGAGATTTTGGATGCCATGGATTTGGGAGGAGGGGTTAGGATTAGTGGAACTGCTGTAATGTGAAAGGATGGGACGACTAGAAGCGAACTCATTAATGTTAAATGACGACCAGGGATGAGTACAAGCGAAGTGCTAGCGGTTTTTCGATTGTAAAAATTCTGAGTAGGGCATGCGATAGGCTGGGTAGTGGGCTTGCCCGGTGGATAAATGGATTCATGCAAAGTACTATGGGGGCCCAATTAGATGTTATGTCTACTAGTTGCCCAATTAAATGGTTTCATGCATCTGCATGTTCGCACGTCAAGCGTTGGGAAAATTACAGGTGATACGAAGCTTTCCATGCTCTCATGATACGGGTGTCCGAGAGCCCTTGGATCTGAGATCGAACATTGCATGGCGTTTCTAGACCTATGGGTGAATATCCTATCCTGTAGGGCTAATCTGCAAATTTTCAGCAACTTAGCATGCGACCGTTCGATCCCAGATCCAAGGGTTGTCAGCAGCCCATATCATGGCCGCGCCTACCATGATCATCGCCTCGCTCATGCGGTCACACCCTTGGAGATTTTAGATGGCTTTAAATGAGCATTTTTCCCTACGTCACATGCATGAAACTACTTTCCTCCGTCCAGGTGCGTTAGGCTATCTAATGTTGGCATGTCATACATAGTCATCACTTAGTCACTCATACAGCAACGTTAGCTGTATGGTTGGCTATAAGAGTAATTTTTTTGACTTCTTTCTATCTCTTTCTTCATACTCTTCCAATGCATGGGTGCTTAGATGAGGTGCTACGTGCATTAAAAATCTTAGCAACAAGTCTTCCCAATGCAAGGGTGGTTACCTTTTGTAGCTAAGGTTCCCTTATGGCATTGTTTAATAATTACACTCCCTCGTGTATTGGTTGGTAGTCATTTTACTTAGGTCCGCGTGCTTAGCACCATTTCTTCCTGTGGTTACCATAATGGTCTCTCTCCTATTTAATTGCTTTGGCACATCAGTTTTCTACCAATGTGGCGTCCTTAGCACCTGTACACCTTGGAGCACTGGAAAGGGCCCTGTACTTCGCACATGTATACCATGGAGGTGGTCAAGAATCAGGATACTCACACAGGTCATGGCGCCGCAGTTAAAATGATAATGGCAAGTCAAATCACATGGTCCCACGTGTCCCACAGTAGCTCGCCGTGCACAGGCCCGCGTTTGTAGCAGCGTACTGCCTCATCTTCTCTTCTCTCCGTCGAACTGACTAGGCGGAACTGCCCCACCTACCGCATGGGAAAAGCCCCGCCCTCGACTTTTAAATATAATTTTGTATCCATGGATTGCGCCATGGAGCAAAGCCTCAATAAAATGGCGGTACACATGTATACAACACGCCTGTCACGTTCGCGTCGCACCCCAGACGGTCGGTCGGTCTGGCATGCCACTCGCTGAACGGAATGCGTGTCATATTGTGTTTGCACACACATGTGGGACTGCAATTGAGAACTGACCATAGGTACACTCCGCGGCCCTGCAAGTTGGTTGAGTTAATAGAAGAGAGAGACGAGCGATAGCACTGGAGCAGTGTTGTATAGACGTCGGTGGCTAGACGATCCCTGCATGACACCGAAGATCAGTTCGTCCATGCATGTGACCAGACTCTAGCAGACAGCTGGATTGACTATTGTCTACATATCGTGTAGGCTGTGTTGTACAGGGCTGTAGTTCTGATGAGAAATCTAAAAAAATGTTTCTTTTCATCTCGCAATATTAGGTGTCTTGTGCTTTGGATCACTGCGACGGATAAACAACAAGAGCTGAGTACCTCCAACGCGATGTTCATTGGGGGCACATGCACGAAGACTACTCGGCTGCCATCTAGGTCAAGCCGGCTATGTTAATTAGGACATCTATCGATGAACCCCTTTTCTATGAGTTTATCCTTAATTTGAGCTTTGATCCTCGTCTGGTTTGTCCGTTGGGATTCATGTTGTCTCCTTGGAGCAGTGAGGTTATGGTTTCTTGTCATGTGGCATTTTTTTGTGTTATATGTTAATCCGGTGCTTTAGATTAAAATGACGACAACTGCGCTCCCGGGGCATGTACATGAAGACTTCTCGACAGTCATTGATGAGGTCATGCCGGCTCCGGTAGATAAAATAGAACTTCTCCACTATATAGGAAGGAGACTCCACGCTCGCTTGCTAGTGTTGCTCTCTTCACACCGTCTCGTCCCCTGCAGATCTAAACATGATAGCGGTGGCCACACACTCCCTCTTTGCTAACTGCTGGTCACAGATCCAGTCGGAACCTCAACATCGGGGAAGGTGAGAAGGTGCAATGTTCATGTGGTCGTCCTCGGCGACGGCTCTTACCCACTGTCGGCATGTCCCAATCAGCATGCCTTGCCGTTCTCTCCCACGCACCACTGGCTAGGGAGGGCCTCCGACCCCTTCTTCCTCGCTGTCATACTGTGGGCAGATTCGGCCTCCCGCCGCACACCTAACGACATCCCGGCGACCCTCAAGTATAACTTCCTTCGAAACCAACCTTGCTCTACTTCCCCAGCTCCTGACGTGACATCATTTCTATCTTTTATTATTTCTCAGGCCCCCCTCATAGATAGGATCAATCGATTGTTCAAAAGCTACCTAAATTTTTATTATTAAGAGGTAAAACTAGTTCATGCAGTCGAATCTAGTACTACTTGGTCAAATAGGGAAGAAAGAGGGTGGGGGTGGGTAAGATTTGTTACCTGAATCTAGGACTTGGTCGAAAGAGGAAATAATGGGGGTGAAAAGTAGCAGAGACTGGTTGTCCAACTAGTATCTTGGTCTAATAGGGAAATGAAGGGAAATGCAGTGCATACTCAATATAAACCGATCTATTGGTTGAAAATGGAAAGAAAGTGGGGACTGGGGGATAAGTCAACAGAATATTTCCAGCACTAGATTTGCTGGGGGATAAGTCAACAAAATCTTTCCAGCAATATATACTGAAAAATGGGACCAACCTAGATATCCTATACTGATATTTGTTGCTCCGAGCCCCTCTTATGTAATGCCACTGGTAAAATGTAGCAGTCGCACTGTTAAACTAAGGACACCTTAAACCATTGTTGTTTTCAATGTAATGCCTCCAGTAATATGATTCAATGGCACTATTTTAACGCCCTCGATGCAGCTATATCTCCCACGTGTTGAAGCACGACTTAGAGGCATAACCGCATTGAAAGCAATGTCGCAAGTGAGGTAATCTTCACAAAACCCATGTAATACATAAGGGAAAGAGATACATAGTTGGCTTACAATCGCCACTTCACACCATACATGAATTAAAGCATTACATCAACCAGATACAATCAAGGTCCGACTACGGAACCAAAATAAAAGAAGACTACCCCAAATGCTACACGGATCCCCGATCGACCCCAACTGGGCTCCACTACTGATCAACTAGAACGAAACAACACAAAGGACAAGATCTTCATCGAGCTCCTCCTGAGCTTGGTTGCGTTATCTGCACGGACTCATCGGCACCTGCAAGCTGGTTTTGGAAGTATCTGGGAGTCACGGGGACTCAGCAATCTTGCACCCTTGCGATCAAGACTATTTAAGCTTAAGGGTAAGGTAAAGGTATGATGTGGAGCTGCAGCAAGCGACTAGCATATTTGGTGGATAACAACGCAAATGAGAGCGAGAAGAGAAGGCAAAAGCACGGTCGAGAATCTATGATCAAGAAGTGATCCTATAACAACGTACGTCAAACATAACTCCAACACCGTGTTCACTTCCCGGACTCCGCCGAGAAGAGACCATCACGGTAACACACGCGGTTGATGTATTTTAATTAAGGTCAACTTCAGGTTTTCTACAACCGGACATTAACAAATTCCCATCTGCCCATAACCGCGGGCACGGCTGTCGAAAGATCAAATCCCTGCAGGGGTGTCCCAACTTAGCCCATCACAAGCTCTCACGGTCAACGAAGGATATTCCTTCTTGCGGGAATACCCGATTAGACTCAGAATCCCGGTTACAAGACATTTCGACAATGGTAAAACAAGACCAGCAACACCGCCCGAATGTGCTGACAAATCCCGATAGGAGCTGCACATATCTCGTTCTCAGGGCACACTCAGATGAGCTCTCCATACAACTAAAACCAAACCTCGAGTTTCCCTGAGGGGGCGCTGCACAGGGCTCTAGTTTGGACCAACACTCAAAGGAGCACTGGCCGGGGGGGGGGGGGGGGGTAAAATAATGATGACCCTCAGGAGCGCGACTCCCAAGGGAAAAGAAAAGGCTAGGTGGCGAATGGTAAAACCAATGTTGGGCATTGCTGGAGGAGTTTTATTCAAGGTGAAATGTCAAGGGGTTCCCATTATAACCCAACCGTGTAGGGAACGCAAAATCCAGGAACATGACACCGATATGACGGAAACTAGGGCGGCAAGAGTGGAACAAAACACCAGGCATAAGGCCGAGCCTTCCACCCTTTACCAAGTATATAGATACATTAATGAAATAAGATATATTGTGATATCCCAGCAAGTAAACATGTTCCAACAAGGAACAACCTCTCCATGTTCCAACAAGGAACAAACTTCAATCTTCACCTGCAACTAACAACACTATAAGAGGGGCTGAGCGAAGTGGTAACATAGCCAAACAACGGTTTGCTAGGACAAGGTGGGTTAGAGGATTGGTTCACAATATGGGAGGCATGATAAGCAAGTGGTAGGTATCGCAGCATAGGCATAGCAAAAGTGCGATCAACTAGCAAGCAAAGATAGAAGTGATTTTGAGGGTATGGTCATCTTGCCTGAAATCCCGCAAGGAAGAAGAACGAGTCCATGAAGAAGATAAACGGATGTAGTCGAACGGGTCCTCACAAACGCGACGTTATTGGAACCAACCCGAAGACGCAAACACTGGAAAGAAGCACACAACATAGTAAACAACCAACACATGAACATGGTATGATATGCGGGATGCGGTATGTGATGCATATGCATGATTTGCAAGGGACTTAATGAACGTGGCCTCAACTTGGAAATCCAAGAGTGCCAATGGAAGGTGAGGTGATTTCGGTTGAAAACGATATAAAGATCACCGGAATCGGATGTACGGTTTGGAAATTGCAAGCAAAACAAATATGGCACTAGTTTGCGATAAACAGCATATAAATGCATCAAGATAAATATGCTACAACACTCAAACATGGCGACAAAATACATGGCAGGGATCCACTCATGAAGCTTGAAAAAAATGAACACTGAGCTACGGCTAATTCATCCATTAACAGGTTCAAACATGCATGGCAAAAATGCAAATGATAACAGGTTTCAGATTTTGTGAAATTAACACAAGTCTGGAATTTATCATCAGGAAGCACACTTTAGAGCAAGAAAATTACATGCTACAGGAACTTAACATGGCAAAGCAAGGCACGGCATGAAGCTACTCAAAGAACTTAACAAAAGTCCCTTAGTGACCTTGAGCCAAAAGGGATCATAAATTACAAATGCAAGCATGTGAAGATGGCAAAAACATAAACAGATCTTAGACTTAAGAGAAAAACTGGAGCATGCAAATCAGTTAACGAGTAGGCATGTTTACGAGCTCGATGCACTCACTACAAAGCATGGCATGACAAACTACGCATACACCTATCAAGAATACATGTCATAGAAGCTAGACATGGCAAGAAGAACAACATAACATGCACGGATCAATAGCAACATCCTCGGCAAAATTGCTAACAAGTCAACAATCTGCCAGGATTCACGATATAGGAAAAGTAGAGCTCGATTGACTCAAGCTAGAGTGCTCCATAAATGCAAACAAAGACACGGATGGATAGAGCGCCACAATGTTAACAAAACATACTTACTGATCATCCTCAAAAGAGGCACGGATCACGAGGAAACAACATGAACATATGGCATAACAACAAAATCAGGACAAGGACTTTGTGAAATTCTATGTCCCTGAAATCAGCATTACCGAATACGCTACTTTGCAAGCTTCTGCTAGTCACCACAAACACCACAAAAATACATGCCAAGCACCTCTCTAAAGATGGCATGGCATATAACAAAACACATGTAGAGCTCAGGATCATATCATGCACACATTAAACATGGCAAAAATGACAAATATCTATTTGATGAAACAGATCTGTCAAATTACTCACATAGCCCTCTTCCAACACCATTTCGGGCATCAAGATGAGCTCAAATGAAAATGACGCAGTGCGATGAAATGATGTACTCGTCGAGGCGAACATTTCGATATGCTACACGCGCAAATCGGAGCTACGATGAGGGAGTTACGACATGCGAAAAAAGCTAAAAATTACTGAGATCCTCAAGACTTAGTGAAAAAATAGACCTCGGGGAAGCGAGACAAGGAGATCCGGGATGGAGTGATCCGGGGACGAGGGCGCGTGACGTTTGGTTGGGGGCGTTGGTGGATCTTGTCCAACTCGGACGGATCCGGCCGGACGGCGACCGGAGACGGGCACCGGCGAACTACGGCGATGGCCGACGGCAAGGGACGCGGTGGCGCGACGAAGATCATGGCGGTGCCGGCGATGAGGTGGAGGAGGAGACAGCGCGGGGGCGGCGGAGCAAGGCGAGCCCGGCGAAGCTCCGGCGGGCGTAGGTGGCCGGAGTCGGTGCAGATGGCAGCGCCGGCGATGGCGCCTGGGGCAGCGACGGGGCTCTGCCGTGAGCGAGAGGCGGCGCAGGCACGGGAGCCAGGCGGCGGTGCTTGTGGGCTCGCGCGGGCCCTCCCTGGGCCGCACGGGCCGGCGTGAAGGAGACGGCGGCGGGGTGACGTGGCAGCCCCGGAGTGGCTGGGCGCGGCGGCGATTCTGTCCGGCTAGGGCGGACATTGTCCGGCGGTGGCGCGATGGGATTTTTAGGGTTTCAGGGGAAGAAGACCTGGGATTTTCGGGGAGAGGCCTATTTGTAGAGGTAGAGGGAGCTAGGAAGCTCCAAATGAGGTGCGGTTTGCGGCCACGCGATCGTGATCGAATGACTGAGATGATGAAGGGGGTTTAGGTGGGTTTTGGGCCACTTTGGAAGGGTGTTGGGCTGCAAAACACACAAGGCCTTATCGGTCCCTCGGTTAACCATTGGAGTATCAAACGAATTAAAATGACATGAAACTTGATAGGCGGTCTACCGGTAGTAAACCAAGGCCGCATGACAAGTCTCGGTCCAATCCGAAAACGTTTAACACCCGCACAGGAAAAGAGGTAGAAAGGGACACCGGGTGACATAAGAGCGCCCGATTGCAAAACGGACAACGGGGAAAATGCTCGGATGCATGAGACGAACATGTATGCAAATGAAATGCACATGATGGCATGATATGCAATGCATGACACACAAGCAAAGACAAGGCAAACAACAATGAATAACTGGAAGACACCTGGCACATCGGTCTCGGGGCGTTACAACACTCCACCACTACGAGAGGACCTCATCCCGAGATCAGAATGGCACCGGAGGAACAACGGAAAAGAAAGAGGAGAGGTAAAGCTAAGTTGCTTCTTTGACAAACGAGTGAAACCACGAACCTTGCAAGGATTAAACAATATAAAGAAAGAATGCAACGAAGAAGAACAAAGTTGAAAGCACTCCGGTGGGGAAGATGAACAAGGAATTACAAATTCAGACAGCACTTCGGTTGAAAAGATATGAAACACTTGATAAAATGAAAGAGCTTGACCAAAGGGGCACAACACTCCGGTTAAAAGAATAAGCATGACAAGGACAAGAAGAAGGTTTGAAGAGAGCAGCAACACAATGCCTCCGGGAGAGAGAAATAGAAGATAGATGATTAAAATAAAAGAATGGAGAAGAAAATGCCAACTTCTGCCACAAAAGAGTTTGAAAATGCATCTTTAGGAGAAGTGTCGAACGGAGTTGTTGGAACAACAACAACGAAAAGAATACGCTTGATCTGGTCTTATGGAATACATCTCAAATTATGAGGTGACAACCTGCCAGTCACGGGAAAAAGAATTGGATTGGTATGAACAAGGAGACGAGAAAATATTTCACCGGGAGGATAAATGAAGAACTTGGATCAATGATAAACACCATAAGATCGACAATCCTTAAAGGAAAGCTTTAGGTGAAATATAGCCCAAGATAATTCCAACGAAGAGGTTGGCGGATTTAAAATATCTCATTCTTAACAACATGTGAATCATGAAACATGACTCAAAATATCAAGAATGACAAAATACCACCTCCAATGATACGGAAGGAAGAATTGCAATCCGGATTGCAAGATGAAGAATGCTTGAGCTCCATAGAAAAAAATGTTGATGAACGCTTCGAGAAGGAAATCAATCCTTGATGAACCATCATGTATAGCCTCCATGAAGAAACTCCGGTAACAAAAGAATGATTAAACGAAAGGAAATAGAAGTTGAAATCACAAGGTGAATCCTTGTAACGATTTAGATGAATCTCCGTGGTGATATAATTGCGAGAGCTTGGAACTCCGGGAAAAAGAAAGAAGAGCAACTGAAAACCAGAATTTATTCGACGTGAACAATTCCCAAAAAAAGAAAAGATGAAGCATCTCGAACCGAGAATGTGATATGATGAACCACTCCAAAAAGCAAGAATTGAATTTACTCGATGAAACAATAATAAGAATTATGTTATGCGTATCCTTCACCAATTAAATTGATGACAATCAACGGATTTGGAATACTACTTATCCTCGTTGAAAAAGGATTAAGATAGATACGGAGCAATCTTAAGAAGGTCTTCGACGATCCACCGGTGGGATTGGGAAGAGAGAATGAATTGATAATACAAACGAAGGAAGAGAATCCTGAATGAACCACCGTAAGAATTAAAATGGCCGAAGAAAAGATAAAGGAACAACGGGAAGTATTATGAAATGAACGAAGATACTTGAGAGAATTTAGATAGAAGAAGACGAATAGTTCACGAACTGATTAGAGAATAGTTGACTGATGCACCGGTAAGATTTGGAGAACAATAGCTGAAATCTTAAAATGAATAAGTCTTCTTAAATGATGGGCTTCGGGGGAAAGAAATGGAAAACAACTCATGAAATGCTCTGGATGGGTGAAAAGAATTCTCACAATCAAAACAATTATGAGAGGATGGCAACAAATTAGAACCATGGATCTTGAAAAGAATTGAGCAAGATTTAAGAGAAACTCTTCTTCGGTCTTCAAAATTTGAGAATGATGATGAGAAACACCACCAAATTGTTGAGATACTCCGGGATGAAAATTAGAAAGGTTGAACCAACAATGAAAAAAAGGAAGATCTTGGAAAAAGGCATTTGACTAATGACAACTCCTTCTTACGTCAAACTTCGAAAAGAATTTTTGAGGATAGCTCCGGGAGAATTAGAAGAGTCAAGTAAGATCCTAGAAAAAGACCTGTGTGTTAGGGCCCACTGAAAAGATACACCATTGAATGATTACTTGCAAAGGAGATAGCACCGGTTGAATTGAACGGCTTGGATGAGATAACAACCTCGAGATATCTTCGACGGATTGATAATGGAGACACAAATCTTTTGAGATATCTTCAGCACTCCGAAACACTTGAGTAGCGAGAACTGGATGATTAAGAGGAGCACCGGCAAGATAAAGTATTGAAACAAGGAAAAAGGGATATGAGATCAACAGCGAAAGCTTGATTTCAATTCACCGGAGAAGAAAACGAGTGAAGAGTGACGAACATGAAGCTCCATTAGAATCTTCATGAGAATCACTGGGTAAGAACATGAAGGAAAAGAATGGAGAGACTTCACATGAATCAAAGGATACTTGATTAAGAAATCTGAGTCCTTGAAGAAAAAGGGGTGGGTGGGCGGGAAAAACAAAGGCAACTTTGAGACAGATGAAACAAACACCGTTCAGAAGAAACTGATACTTGATCTTGCGGATGTTGAAATGATCGGCTCCACTTGAAGAGAAGCACGCCGATTAAAAAGGATTGACAAAACAATCTTGATGATCAAGAAGGATTGGTATTCACATCGGAGTATGAGAACACCATTTGGGGAAGGTATGGAATCAACATTTGACTTCGAAGCAACTCAAATACCACAACTCAAAAACAAAAACAAAGGATTGGCTTGCAGAATAAGCCGGAACAAACATATGATAGAGATTTCGTCCGAAGTTTTCGTGGTGGGGCCTACACGGGCTCGATCGTATAGCACCATCATGTACAAGGCAGTGCACATGACATACAAAGCGTCCCCGACTCAGCATAGCCAAGGACTCTTTAAGACACAACGAGACCACTGTAAAACCGACCGTGAATAGGCGGACCACTAGACGTCGAACCCCAATTTCATATCATACATCTGTCAGAAAGATATCCTAAGAGCTACTTGAATTCCCACTTATAAACTCCCGAAACTTTCCGGTTATGCAATCAGGTGTTGGGGATACTGGGGAAGCATAATATCTTACCCAAAACTAGCAAATCCTACATCCAGCTGTATCCATCCTTCAACACATAACCAAGAAACCTTCGGAAATCGTCTACCTCAACCTTCGAAAGCATACATTATACGAGTTATGGCAATACTCCTGAACTCCCGCCCCAGTACTGGGTGGCGTTGAGGTTATCTCACCAACAACTACATAAAAGATCATTTCGATGTCGGCGAAACTAAACTCAGGTATTCCAGAACTGCAACGAGAAAATTGTGACGACAACACCTCAGAGCTCAACTCCCCGGGACACTGCCACAACCCCTAAATGTCAGGAGGAACCAAGAACAATGTTCTCGTCACAAAACCATCGGAACGATTCCAAGATACCCGCGTGATCCTAAATTTTTTTAGTGAAATTTGAGAAGAGAAGAGTCAAGACTCTACGCCACGATGCCTCACCAGAGCGTCGAAGGGACCGAGGAGTAAAAAGAAGTCCTAACTCTCCGGTATATATAATCCAAATTGACTCAAAACATTTCTAGACTCAATAACATCAGCGATTCGATCAAGTAGGGGCTCCTAAGGTCGGGGAAGGCTGTGATAACAACCTTGTAACGCCCTCGATGCGGCTATATCTCCCACGTGTCGAAGCACGACTTAGAGGCATAACCACATTGAAAGCAATGTCGCAAGTGAGGTAATCTTCACACAACCCATGTAATACACAAGGGAAAGAGATACATAGTTGGCTTACAATCGCCACTTCACACCATACATGAATTAAAGCATTACATCAACCAGATACAATCAAGGTCCGACTACGGAACCAAAATAAAAGAAGACTACCCCAAATGCTACACAAATCCCCGACCGACCCCAATTGGGCTCCACTACTGATCAACTAGAACGAAACAACACAAAGGACAAGATCTTCATCGAGCTCCTCCTGAGCTTGGTTGCATCATCTGCACGGACTCATCGGCACTAGCAAGCTGGTTTTGGAAGTATCTGTGAGTCACGGGGACTCAGCAATCTCGCACCCTTGTGATCAAGACTATTTAAGCTTAAGGGTAAGGTAAAGGTATGATGTGGAGCTGCAGCAAGAGACTAGCATATTTGGTGGCTAACAACGCAAATGAGAGCGAGAAGAGAAGGCAAAAGCACGGTCGAGAATCTATGATCAAGAAGTGATCCTATAACAACCTACGTCAAACATAACTCCAACACCGTGTTCACTTCCCGGACTCCGCCGAGAAGAGACCATCACGGTAACACACGCGGTTGATGTATTTTAATTAAGGTCAACTTTAGGTTTTCTACAACCGGACATTAACAATTACCCATCTGCCCATAACCGCGGGCATGGCTTTCGAAAGTTCAAATCTTTGCAGGGGTATCCCAACTTAGCCCATCACAAGCTCTCACGGTCAACGAAGGATATTCCTTCTTGTGGGAAGACCCGATCAAACTCGGAATCCCAGTTACAAGACATTTCGACAATGGTAAAACAAGAACAGCAACACCGCCCGAATGTGCCGACAAATCCCGATAGGAGCTGCACATATCTCGTTCTCAGGGCACACTTAGATGAGCTCTCCATACAACAAAAACCAAACCTCGAGTTTCCCCGAGGGGGCACTGCACAGGGCTCTAGTTTGGACCAACACTTAGAGGAGCACTGGCCCCGGGGGGGGGGTAAAATAATGATGACCCTCAGGAGCGCGACTCCCAAGGGAAAAGAAAAGGCTAGGTGGCGAATGGTAAAACCAATGTTGGGCATTGCTGGAGGAGTTTTATTCAAGGTGAACTGTCAAGGGGTTCCCATTATAACCCAACCGCGTAAGGAACGCAAAATCCGGGAACATGACACCGATATGACAGAAACTAGGGCGGCAAGAGTGAAACAAAACACCAGGCATAAGGCCGAGCCTTCCACCATTTACCAAATATATGGATGCATTAATTAAATAAGATATATTGTGATATCCCAACAAGTATACATGTTCCAACAAGGAACAACCTCTCCATGTTCCAACAAGGAACAAACTTCAATCTTCACCTGCAGCTAACAACGCTATGAGAGGGGCTGAGCAAAGCGGTAACATAGCCAAACTACGGTTTGCTAGGACAAGGTGGGTTAGAGGCTTGGTTCACAATATGGGAGGCATGATAAGCAAGTGGTAGGTATCGCAGCATAGTCATAGCAAAAGAGCGAGCAACTAGCAAGCAAAGATAGAAGTGATTTTGAGGGTATGGTCATCTTGCCTGAAATTCCGCAAGGAAGAAGAACGAGTCCATGAAGAAGACAAACGGACGTAGTCGAACTGGTCCTCACAAACGCGACGTTATCGGAACCAACCCGAAGAAGCAAACAATGGAAAGAAGCACACAACATAGTAAACAACAAACACATGAACATGGTATGATATGCGGGATGCGGTATGCGATGCATATGCATGATTTGCAAGGGAATGAATGAACCTGCCCTCAACTTGGAAATCCAAGAGTGCCACTGGAAAGGTGAGGTGATTTCGGTTGAAAACGATATAAAGATCACCGGAATCGGATGCATGGTTTGTAAATGGCAAGGAAAACAAATATGGCACCGGTCTGCGATAAACAGCAAGTACCCATATAAATGCATCAAGATAAATATGCTACAGCACTCAAACATGGCAAAAAAATACATGGCAGGGATCCACTCATGAAGATTTACAAAATATGAACACTGAGCGATGGCTAATTCATCCACTAACAGGTTCAAACAAGCATGGCAAAAATGCAAATGATAACAGGTTTCAGACTTAGTGAAATTAACACAAGTCTGGAATTTATCATCAGGAAGCACACTTTAGAGCATGAAAAGTACATGCTACAGGAACTTAACATGGCAAAGCAAGGCATGGCATGAAGCTACTCAAAGCACTTAACAAAATTCCCTTAGTGACCTTGATCCAAAAGGGATCATAAATTACAATTTCAAGCATGTGAACATGGCAAAAACATAAATAGATCTCAGACTTAGAGAAAAACTGGAGCATGCAAATAAGTTAACGAGTAGGCATGTTTACGAGATCGATGCACTCACTACAAAGCCTGGCATGACAAAATAAGCATACACCATCAAGAATACATGGCATAGAAGCTAGAAATGGCAAGAACAACAACATAGCATGCACGGATCAATAGCAACATCCTCGACAAAATTGCTAACAAGTCAACAATCTGGATTCACGATATAGCAAAAGTAGAGCTCGATTGACTCAAGCTAGATTGCTCCATAAATAAAAACAAAGACACGGATGGATAGAGCTCCACAATGTTAAAAAAACATACTTACTGATCATCCTCAAAATAGGCACGGATCACTAGGAAACAACATAAACATATAGCATAACAACAAAATCACGATAAGGACTTTGTGAAATTGTATGTCCATGAAATCAGCATTACCGATTACGCTACATTGCAAGCTTGTGCTAGTCACCACAAACACCACAAAAATACATGTAAAGCACCTCTGTAAACATGGCATGGCATATAAAAAAACACATGTAGAGCTCAGGATCATATCATGCACACATTAAACATGGAAAAAATGACAAATATCTATTTGATGAAACAGATCTGGCAAATTACTCACATAGCCCTCTTCCAACAGCATTTCGGGCATCAAGATGACCTCAAATGAAAATGATGCAATGAGATGAAATGATGTACTCGTCGAGACGAACATTTTGATATGCTACACGCACAAATCGGAGCTACGATGAGGGAGTTACAACATGCGAAAAAAGCTAAAAATTACTGAGATCCTCGGGACTTTGTGAAAAAATAGACCTCGGGGGAAGCGGAACGAGGAGATCCGGGATGAAGCGATCCGGGGACGAGAGCATGCGGCATTTGGTTGGGGGCATTGGTGGATCTTGTCCATCTCGGACGGATCCGGGCGGACGGTGACCGGAGACGGGCACCAGCGAACTCCGGCGATGGCCCGCAGCAAGGGACGTGGTGGCCCGACGAAGATCATGGCGGTGCTGGCGACGAGGTGGAGGAGGAGACAGCGTGCGGGCGGTGGCGGACGGTACGAAAGGCGCGGCGGCGGAGCAAGGCAAGCCCGGCGAAGCTCCAGCGGGCGCAGGTGGCCGGAGTCGGTGCGGATGGCGGCGCCGGCGATGGCGCCCGGGCCAGCGGCGGGGCCCTGCCGTGAGTGTGAGGCGGCGCAGGCACGGGAGCCAGGCGGCGGTGGTTGCGGGCTCGCGTGGGCCCTCCCTGGGCCGCGCGGGCCGGCACAGCAGAGATGGCGGCGGGGTGACGTGGCGGCCCCGGTGTGGCTGGGCGCTGTGGCGGTTCTGTCCGGCTAGGGCGGACATTGTCCGGCGGCGGTGCGATGGGATTTTTAGGGTTTCGGGGGAAGAAGACCCGGGATTTTCGGGGAGAGGCCTATTTATAGAGGTAGAGGGAGCTAGGAAGCTCCAAATGAGGTGCGGTTTGCAGTCACGCGATCATGATCGAACGACCGAGATGATGGAGGGGGTTTAGGTGGGTTTTGGGCCACTTTGGAAGGGTGTTGGGCTGCAACACACACGAGGCCTTATCGGTCCCTCGGTTAACCGTTGGAGTATCAAACAAAGTCCAAATGACAGGAAACAAGACAGGCGATCTACCGGTAGTAAACCAAGGCCGCATGACAATTCTCGGTCCAATCCGAAAACGTTTAACACCCGCACATGAAAAGATGTAGAAAGGGACACCGGGTGACATAAGAGCGCCGGATTGCAAAACGGACAACGGGGAAAATGCTCGGATGCATGAGACGAACATGTATGCAAATGAGATGCACATGATGGCATGATATGCAATGCATGACACGCAAGCAAAGACAAGGCAAACAACAACGAATAACTGGAAGACACCTGGCACATCGGTCTCGGGGCGTTACAACTATTTCTCATGTCCTGCTAAATTTCCCAAGAAGATAAGTTGTTTCTTTTTGTTAGAAATGCAACTGTCCTGGTCCGCCTACTCTCCCATGCCCAAATACTAACTCTTTATCAACTGTAAGTCTAACGTTGCTGGTAAAATGAAGCAATGGCACCATTAAAGTAATCTCGCATTTGACGGTTGTCATAGTTAGTCCTAATGCCCACACTAATATTTAGCAATGCTGCTATACAAATTGCTACTGTCCTTGTAGGATCACCATTCAGATAATGGAACATGCTTCTTTTTAGTTGATCTATGTTCCATCACTTATTAGTCACCCTCCTTTCGACCTTTTTGTGCAAATAGAGATATACATTTCACGCTTGATCTTAGTTGAACTGTAGAAATGATATCCATATTATAGTTCAACATTCCACGAGCTTCACGACCAACCTTGATGTTGCTCAATTTTGTTGCAACTAATGAAGATGAAGCTGCTAGCTCATGGGACATTGCTTAATTTTTGGTGAACTGCATAATGTCCCATGAATTGAATCATCCATGTTGGTGACTGGTGTCATCCCTTCTGCGATGGCGTTGACTGCAGATATGGTTCCCATCGCAAGGTATGTTCCTTTTTGGTCCGACCGTTTGCCAAAGATCCTGCATGTTGAGTCTGCTCTTGTGCTACTATTGTGGCTCTGCCCGACCCTAGTGCCACCGATAAAATGAAGTAATAATAGATTTAAAATAGAGAGAGTGTCCTCTCTATCATTTCATTTCCAATGCAGATAAACAAAATGCTTCTCTTTGTTAGTATATGTTTCATCAACTAGTCACATTGTTAATGTTCAAGTGTTTGTGCAAACTTGGGTGCGTAATTTTTTTTGATCTGCACAAAAATAGAGATTGGAATGTCTCAAGGCCCCTCCTTGTACTACCACTGTACACTAATGTTCATCACTGGCAGAAGGTGTATTGGGGAGAATTGGCTCGATTTCCACTATGAGGCCTACCGTATGAGGCGTCGCAGGGCCCATCTCGCCCTCGCAGGGTGCCGTTTGTGAGGGTGTTACTAGAGCGAGCCAGTGGAGTCTTAATCGACCGAACCCAACTGCAAAAGGAGAAAAGCAGTTGGCCCGACGACGCTTCGCCGCCATCCTCTCCCTCTCCATTCAGCTCGTCTCACGGGGCGGCTGTCTGCCACCGAGGAATAGGAGGGGACTGCCCCCTCCCAATCCAATAGTCGGGCAGGTTTTGAATTGTCAGGAGGAGCATAGGGTTGTCAATATTTTACGTTGTGAATTGTATTTTGTTTTTTGTATTTTGAGAGTACTTTCATATATGTTTGTCTTTTGAATTTTAGATTTGTAGTCTTGAGCATATGAAGCATTTTATGAATTCTAGGGATCTATTTTTAGCTCGTAAAAATGTAGTTTCATAGGAGTATAAAAGTGCAGACAATGTGATTCTCACAGAAGAAACTTCAAGTTTCCAAGGCAGAGCATTTATATTAACACACCCTTTTCAAATAGGGATAACATCATGTTGGAAGTTTTATTCATGGTCGAAAATGGAACTACCAGCCTATTAACTTCCTACTGATCAACATTCATGCATAGCACATCTTCATATGACGCACAGTAAAAAAGATATGCTATTTTCAAAGTTTTCACACAATGTCGAGTGTGCGAAAAACAAAGAAATGAGGGACGAAGATTTCACACAATGTGGAATCGAACCTGGGTGGAACAACGACAGGGTAGTTTCACTTGGCCACTGGGCTAGTCCAGTAGTTTCGGTAGAAATAAGGCACAGAATCAACCATTATTGTAGCATGCCTTCCCCGACTCTAACGGTTCGTTCTCGTCCTCCGCCATTGTGTGCTCACTGCGGCGCTGCTGTCTGTCATTGTGAACATGCTGAAATAATTTCCACATCTTATTAACTTCTAAAAATAATTTTTTAACAATAAAATCTTGGATTTTATTACATTAAGGCAACGAAAATCCTGGTGATTGTGTACAAAAGCTTGGTAAGATTTAAGGGCCAATGTAATAATAAAGAACTTATTATTTAAATATATTTATAACAAAATGCTCAGCACTTGTTTATTTTTTGATAACATTGCTGCGCCCAACCCAACATTCTAATTAGAACCAACCCAGCAAAATCATGTATTTCAAGGAAGTGAAAATGGGCTGTAATTTATTAGGAGAAAATAAATGGGCCCCATGGATGCTACAATATTTGTTCAGCCAGCCAACAAATTCGTGTATTTCGACAAAGTGAAAATGGCCTGTAGTTTTTAAAAAATGGGCCACATGGATGCTACATTATTTGTTCACCCAGCCTAGCAAATGGACTTTAATTCTAAAAAAGTTCAAATGGACTGTAAATTCTGAAAAAATGGGTTGAATATGTGCCGCATTTTTGGACGCTGAAATGTGGGCCAATAGGTCGAAGCCAATGCAAGTTGTTGTCGACTTAGTTAAAAAATGATTCTGACATTGATAGCCATTGGATTTACATCCAACGAATGGCATCCATCTTCAATCTCTTGTCTTCTTCCTCCAGTGCCGCCGGGACCAACTGCTCCCACCTCCTACTGCTAGGAGCTCTGCTTAGCACAATTCGTTGTGAAGCGCTACCCCACCACCGGCCAGGCATCCCTCCATACCTCCACACCTACTGTTCCTCTCCATCGACTGCCGAACCCAGTACCACCAGAACTAGTTAACCGTCGTACACCTCTCTGCTACGTCCACTCCCACGTCTTCCCATCTCCTTCTCTTTGCTATTCGGGGCCTCGCCGTCGTCCACCACCTTGGATGCACTCAGCGCGGTGTGGTCAATGCATGAAAAAATGAATACTCCCCTGCTAGCAGGGACCCACCGTAGTTGGAGGCTGACTTATGGGCCTAAAAAATTGATGCAGACGGAGGGCTTTGTTAACTTAGTCAATATGATTGGTTCTATGTCCAGTGACTGTACGATGTCCATCCAACAACCATAGTGCTTCTTCAACCTCTGGTCTTCTTGCTCCAGCCATCGAAACCAGCGCCGGTCGCGCCGCCTGCTCCTGCCTCCCGTGGCCGGCTCTGCTACCGCGCATGCCTAACTGCTCCACCCTAGTCCAACCTCTGGCCAGTCCATACATCTACTGACCCACAACCCCTGTTATTCTGCGGCGATGGTAGCCTGACACTATAGCCGAACCAGTCAACCCTTGTACTCCTCTCCGGGTGGGCATCCACTATCGCGTCTTCCCTGGCTCTGCGTAGTCCCGTTCCTAGGCCTCCTTGTTGTCCACCGCCTTGGTGCTCTCGGCGCGGCGTGGTCAATGTGGTCAAGGAATGACATCCATTGGAAGAGTATGGTACGTGGAGAGGTTGACATCTGGGGCCACGGCCGCAGCAAGGAAGTGCCTCCTTATTACACGCAAAATACTGATTCCTCCACCTAACAGCAGGGACCCACCGGATGGGCCACCATATTTCGCGCAAAATACGTTTCCCCCTGACTTCTGGGACCGACCAGCTACATCTTCGCATGCAAGGAAGTGCCTCCTTATCCTCCCTAACAGTCAAGACCCACCTTGTCGAAGCGTACATAATGTTGCCATTCTAGTCGCGAACATGTACGTACATACTGGTCGATCGGTCTATTTGCAGGCTGCTGCAATGAACCATGGCCGAGTAAGGAAGGGCACGTGTTGTACTAGAGGCGCGCATGTGCACGTACACGTACGTATAGCCAGGGTGCCAGAAAGTAAATACGGCCACGTATGTACATACAGGCGGGGTCTCGAACGCCTACTCGTCCATACGTACGACCAGGGCTCATGTACATGGAGAGGGCAGCAATGGCGTCCTGTTCATCGGCAGCCAACCAGCTGGGTCGGAACGGAGAAACTGCATCGTCGTCTTCATCGGGAGGCAATGAAATGCGTCGTGTTTATCGAGAGGCAATGAAATGCGTCGTGATCATCGGGAATCAACCGGCTTGGACGGAACATACAAAACAAGGCCTGGCATACAGCGGAATGGAGGAAACGACCTTGTGTTCGACTGGCTAGGTCGAAACGGGATCCTGTTCACCAGGAGGGGTGTGGCGTACCACAAAACGGAGGTAACGAACTTCTCTTGGACCTCCTATGGTTGAAACGGGGTCCTGTTGATCGGGAGGGGTGTGGCATACCGCAAAACGGAAGAAACTGACTTTTATTGGAGCGCTACAGTCAAAACGGAGGTCCTGTTCATTGGGAGGGGTGTGGCGTACCGCAAAACGGGACTCCACGGGCTACTGTTCATCCACCGTCGACCTCCTCCAGCCTCCACCTGCTACTGTTCATCCACGACGTTTCCCTCCTGCCTCCACCAGCTACTGTTCATCCATGGGCTCCTATTCATCCAGGCTCCACCGCTTCTCCATCGGATACTGTTCAACCAGCCCTCTCCATGGGGTCTAGTTCAACCACCCATGCACGGGCTACTATTCATCCAGCCCTCCACCGGCTACTGTTCAGCCATCCATCCACCGGCTGGTGTTCATCGAGCCCTCCACAGCGTCCTGTTCATCCAGCCCTCCACCGGCTACTGTTCAGCCATCCATCCTCCGGCTGGTGTTCATCGAGCCCTCCACGGGGTCCTATTCATCCACCCCAACCGGCTCGAACGACCGGGGTCCTGTTCACCTAACGACAATGACCTCTATTACCACGGGGTCTGCTACCTCCTGAGCACTGCGTTGGTTTTCCCTTGAAGAGGAAAGGGTGATGCACGAAAGTAGCGTAAGAATTCCCCACAGTTTTTGAGAACCAAGGTATCAATCCAGTAGGAGACTACATGCAAGTCCCTCGTACCTACACAAACAAAGAAGAACCTCGCAACCAACACGATAATGGGGTTGTGAATCCCTTCACGGTCACTTACGAGCGTGAGATCTGATAGAGATAATAATAATAAGATAAATATTTTTGGTATTTTTATGATATAGATTGAAAGTAAAGATTGCAAAATAAAATAGATGGGAAACTTATATGATAAAAGATAGACCCAGGGGCCATAGGTTTCACTAGTGGCTTCTCTCAAGATACCATAAGTATTACGGTGGGTGAACAAATTACTGTCGATCAATTGATAGAAAAGTGAATAATTATGAGAATATCTAGGCATGATCATGTGTATAGGCATCACATCCGCGACAAGTAAACCGAAACGATTCTGCATCTACTACTATTACTCCACACATCGACCGCTATCCAGCATGCATCTAGAGTATGAAGTTCATAAGAACAGAGTAATACACTAGGCAAGATGACATGATGTAGAGGGATAAACTCAAGCAATATGATATAAACACCATATTTTTATCCTCGATGGCAACAATTAAATACATGCGTTGCTGCCCCTGCTGTCACTGGGAAAGGACACCACAAGATTGAACCCAAAGCTAAGCACTTCTCCCATTGCAAGAAAGATCAATCTAGTAGGCCAAACCAAACTGATTATTCAAAGAGACTTCCAAAGATAACCAATCATACATAAAAGAGTTCAGAGAAGAATCAAATATTGTTCATAGATAAACTTGATCATAAACCCACAATTCATCGGATCTCGACAAGCACACCGCAAAAAGAGTTACATCAAATAGATATCCAAGAAGATCGAGGAGAACATTGTATTGAGATGGAGAGAGAGAATAAGCCATCTAGCTAATAACTATGGACCCGAAGGTCTGTGGTAAACTACTCACACATCATTGGAGTGGCTATGGTGTTGATGTAGAAGCCATCTGTGATCGATTCCCCCTCCGGCGGAGCTCTGAAAAAGGCCCCAAGATGGGAGCTCTTGGGTACAGATGGTTGCAGCGGTGGAAATAGGGTTTGGTGGTGCTCCTGGATGTTTTTGGGGTATATGGACATATATAGGAGGAAGAACTAGGTCGGTGGAGCTACGAGGGGCCCATGAGGGTGGCGGCGCGCCTAGGGGGCAGGCGCGCCTCCTTGCCTCGTGGCCTCCTTGTTGATTTCTTGATGTCTACTCCAAGTCCTTTGGATCACCTTTTTTTCAAAAATAACACTCCTGAATGTTTCATTCTGTTTGGATTCCGTTTGATATTCCTTTTCTGCGAAACACTGAAATAGGCAAAAAATAGCAATTTGCACTGGGCCTTGGGTTTGTAGGTTAGTCCCAAAAATAATATAAAACTGTATAATAGAGCCCATTAAACATCCAAAACAGATAATATAATAGCATGGAACAATCAAAAATTATAGATACATTGGAGACGTATCAAGCATCCCCGAGCTTAATTCCTGCTCGTCCTGGAGTAGGTAAATGATAAGAAATAGAATTTCTGATGTGGAATGCTTTCTAGCATATTCTTCAATGTATTTTTCTTTATTGTGGCATGGATGTTAAGATCCAAAAGATTCAAGATGAAAGTTTAATGTTGACATAAAAATAATAATACTTCAAGCATGCTAACCAAGCAATTATGTCTTATCAAAATAACATAGCCAAAGAAAGCTCATCCATAGAAAATCATATAGTTTGGGCATGCTTCATTTTCATCACACAAATACGATGTCAACTACATGATCATGCAAAGCAATATGAAAATGATGGAGCGTGTCATAAATGAAACAGTGGAAAGTTGCATGGCAATATATCTCGGAATGGCTATGGAAATGCCATAATAGGTAGGTATGGTGGCTGTTTTGAGCATGATATAAGGAGGTTTATGTGATGCCCCAAGACCGGCGCTCCAGATGCTTTCCATGGATTCTGAGTTTCACCGTGTGTTTATTTTTTGCTTGCTCTTTTTATTTTTATGTTGCATTGCATCATGTCATCATGCCATCATGTAATTTCATTGTTTTTAAACTTAACTAAATAAGTTGCATAGATCTTTTGATCTATTTAAATTGAGGGAATTCACATTGTGATTCACTTTATAACATGTCCTCATAATAATTATGGAGCTATTATAAATATTCCATTAGTTTGGAATTAACTAGAACACACTTGCAAAAATAATTCCCATACCTATTCCACTTCGAGTTTGACCTTCAAATCTTGTCCACAATTCTTATCACATTTATCGAGGTTCCTCCAATAATCCGAACATTTTTTGGACCTTCCTTTTACCAAGTCCTAGTTCAAACCCATTTGGATTAAATGCAAATGAGTTTGAATTTAATCCGTGCAATCTTGCCCACTCAATTTTTCTGGGATCAAGCTCAATTTTGTTACTCCAGGAAAATAATTCAAATGTCCAAATTATTTGTCCATCCATTTCTTTTCTCTCATTCTTTCTTTGCTTTTCTGTTATTTCTTTAGTTTTAAAAAGGAATGAATTTGGAGGGAGAGAGAGCAGCACAGCCAGTCCCCTTACTCCCCTCAGCCCCCAGGCCGGCCCATTCATTCTCCTCCTAAGGCCCAAGTCCCAACCAACACTAACCATAGGCCCCGACCACTCCGTCTCAATCTCTCCCTCTGCCCACCGCCACCACGCTCGGTCCCCAGCTCTTGCCCACTGTCCCACTCCCTCTCAATCCCCTCTTTCTGCTCCACACCGCCTCCTTACCTCCCATGCCTCCGCCGCTGCCGAGCTCCACGAGGAAGGCCACCCTGCGCGCGACCCGACGCCTTGCTGCCTTTCCCCTCGCCCGCGGGCCACACGGCCTGATGCCGGCCTCGCCGGAGCGCGCCGCCAGCCGCAGGTCGCCGCCTCCCATCCCTTTGTTGCAGCCGCCACCTACCACGGCTAATCAGGCCGCTGCCGAGCCATCACATTAGACGCCCGCGCCGGCGACCTCCTCGTCGCCTCCCTAGGGCCTCCTTCTTGTCGCCCGCGTCGGTCCCCGCTGCTTCTCCGGGGCATTGAGCCATGGACGCCACCTGCTCGTCTTGCCCTCCGTGTGCATGCAAGCCAACGCCCATCTGATGACCTCCTCTACTCCTCCCATTGCAGAGCGCACCACCACCATGAGTCTTCCTCCTACCGTGTTCAGGCCCCCATGGCCATCAACTCAAACCACTACAGCCTCGAGTGCTCTTGAACTCCTGTCGGGATATGCTTGGTCCGGCCACTACCACGAGCACCCTGTTTTATTTGCTGCCTTCATGCACCTCCGGCTGCTTCCTGCCGCACCATCGCTTTGTTGACTTCCTCGTGGATCGTCAAGACCACCCTTTTCAAGACCAGCAAGTTCAACTTCTGCACCGACAATGTCAAGTACACCGCGCCGATGCCAAGTACGACTACACAACCGTAATGCGACAAGTACCCCGACAACGTGTACATCTACACCGCCAAGACCTAGACCGCCCCGAACCACGTCGTCTTGCTGGATCGTCAAGACCATCTCGGTTTTCGCAAGTACGTCTACGCCCGAAAGCATTGGATGCACCAAGTTCCACTACCGTCGCCAAAACCTAAGACGAAGTAACCCCTATGGTTCGTCGAGACTGGGAAATCACAAACCCGTCCTGGATATCGTCAAGTACCACGACGACCCTCGAAGAGTTCGGATCCGTTAAGTTCGACTACCGTGGCGTGAACCATTACTCCCACGACGATGTGTGTATCACTACCGTCAACCCTCCAAGACCTCATGGGCGTCAAGTTCCTCGTCGTAACACTGAACATGTACGGAAACTTATGTGACTAAGAACATGAACGACTACCGTCGCCAAGATCGTTAGTACCGCTACCATCGCCGAGGACCTATAGTACCACTACTTCCACTATGACCGCCCCGAGAATGTCTACTTCCTCTACAATGCACCGAACCCAAACTATCCCGTTCGCATGCTTCGAAGGTATACCGCTGAGACGATCACCATGGACGAATGCTTGTGTTGTATGAGATGCACCCTTTGTCGGCACCATGTCTGAAGTGTCTCTCGCTTCCATGTCGCCGACTCGTGGTAATCCAGTAACCGGGATCACCCCACCATCTCTAACTCGTTCCACACATCTACACACTTCTCTTTTTCATCGGTATCTCAATCGAGTTACCGGAACCAATATGTTGCAGTGGCATCATTTTCGGATTCGTTGCCATGGCACACTTTCTATCCACCATGGTGGCAAATGCCTCATATCATATTATGTCAACATTTTCATAAAAAATGCATAAAACTTGCAAATTTCTTCCGCATCATGATAACAAGATTTAAAATGTTTAAAATTGTTGTTTGCATTAAAAAATGCTAAATGACATATGGGGATTTTTCGGAATTGTTGCTTGTTGTTTCGGCCTCATTTAGACTTGCCTAGATAGGTAGTTGTATTATGCTTCACCCCTTGCCATGTTTAATAAAATTTAATATTGTTGGTTACTTAAACGGGAGTTAACTAAATAATGAAATGTGGTGTTTTGTCAATATGCAACTCATTGCATATTGGGCTCCACTTAACATGGAGTGTTGTTTGTGCACTTTGCCATGACATGCACATTTAAATCGGACATGCATCATACTTGATTATGCACCATGTTGTTTACCATGTTGGTTGCACTTTGTCAACATCTTTATGATTGGTTGTTTACCATGTTGTTCGCTCCTTTCCGGTGTTGCTTCTTGTTAGTTCCAGTAACATTGCGTTTGTGAGGATCCGTTCGACTACGTCCATTTGTCTTCTTTATGGACTCGTTCTTCTTCCTTGCGTTATTTTAGGCAAGAAGACCATACCCTCGAAATCACTTCTATCTTTGCTTGCTAGTTGTTCGTTCTATCACTATGTCGCGCTACCTACCACTTGTTATATCATGCCTCCCATATTGCCATGTCAAGCCTCTAACCCACCTTCCTAGCAAACCGTTGTTTGGCTATGTTACCGCTTTTTCTCAGCCTCTCTTAGAACGTTGCTAGTTGGAGGTGAAGTTGAAGTTTGTTCCATGTTGGAACATGGATATGTTGGGATATCACATTATCTCTAATTTAATTTAATCCATTTATATACTTGGTAAAGGGTGGAAGGCTCAGCCTTATGCCTAGTGTTTTGTTCCACTCTTGCCGCCCTAGTTTCCGTCATACCGGTGTTATGTTCCTTAATTTTGAGTTCCTCACGCGGTTGGGTGTTATGGGAGCCCCTTGACAGTTCGCCTTGAATAAAACTCCTCCACCAAGGCCCAACCTTGGTTTTACATTTGCCACCTAAGCCTTTTCCCTTGGGTTCTGCAGACTCAAGGGTCATATTTATTTTAACCCCCGGGCCAGTGCTCCTCTCAGTTTTGGTCTAGAACAGAGCCACTTGCGGTGCCTCCCCTAGGAAACTTGGGGTATCGTCGGTTGCCGTACCTAGTGTTCATCCGGTGTGCCCTGAGAACGAGATACGTGCGACTCCTATCGGGATTTGTCGGCACATATGGTGGCTTTGCTGGTCTTGTTTTACCATTGTCGAAATGTCTTGTAACCGGGATTCCGAGACTGATCGGGTCTTTTCGGGAGTAGGAATATCCTTCGTTGACCGTGAGAGCTTGTGATGGGCTAAGTAGGGACACCCCTTTAGGATATAAACTTTCGAGTGTTGTGCCCACGATTATGTGGCAGATGGGAATTTGTTAATATCCGGTTGTAGAGAACTTGACACTTGACTTAATTAAAATGCATCAACCGCGTGTGTAGCTATGATGGTCTCTTTTATGCGGAGTCCGGGAAGTGAAAACGGTCTTGGGTTATGCTTGAACGTAAGTAGTTTCAGGATCACTTCTAGCTTCTCGACCATTGTGTTCCTTCTCTTATCGCTCTTATTTGTGTATGTTAGCCACCATATATGCTTAGTGCTTGTTGCAGCTCCACCTCATTACCTTACCCTACCCATAAGTTTAAATAGTCTTGATCTCGCGGGTGTGAGATTGCTGAGTCCTCATGACTCATGGATACTTCCAAAAAGTTGCAGGTGCCGATGATACCAATCCAGGTGATGCTACCAAGCTCAAGTGGGAGCTCGATGAAGATCCTGATCGTTGTTATGTGTCTTTTCTGGTTGATCTGTAGTGGAGCCCAGTTGGGATGATCGGGGATCTAGCATTTGGGGTTTATCTCCCATTTCTGTTGAATTTGGCCGTAGTCGGTTTTTGAGTATATTTGGATGATTATGATTTATTTATGTATTGTGTGAAGTGGCGATTGTAAGCCAACTCTTTATGCCTTTCTTATTCAGTACATGGGATTGTGTGAAGATTACCCCTCTTGCGACGAAACTACCATGCGGCTATGCCTCTAAGTCGTGCCCCGACACATGGGAGATATAGCCGCATTGTGGGTGATACAATTTGGTAATCCGAGCCATCCCCGACTTAGGAGCCCCCTGCTTGATCGAATCGCTGACGTTGTTGAGTCTAGAACAAAATGTTTTGAGTCTTAGGATTATATACATCGGAGAGTAGGATTCTTTTTACCCCTCCGTCCCTTCGTCGCTCTGGTGAGGCCTCTTGACGTAGAAGTTTTGACTTTCCTCTCCCCAAATTTCATGAAATTTTTTTAGGATCACGCGGGTTTCTTGGAATCATTCCGATAGTCTTATGACAAGAACATTGTTCTTGGTGCCTCCTAATATTTAGGTGTTGTCATCACAATATTATCGTTGAAGTTCTGGAATACCTAGGTTTGCCGACATCGAAAATCTCTTTTATGCACTTGTTGGTGAGATAACTTCGACGCCACCCAGTACTGGGGCGGGAGTTTGGGAGTATTATAACTCGTATAACGGATGCTTTTTGAAGGTTGAGGTACATGATTTCCGAAGGTTTCTTCGTTATGTGTTGAAGGATGGATACATCTGGATGTAGGAATTGTTAGTTTGGGTGAGATATTATGTTTCCCCTGTATTCCAAACACCTGATTGCATAACTAGAAAGTTTTAGGAGTTTATAAGTGGGAATTCAAGTATCTCGTAGGACATCTTTCCGACAGACACATGATATGATATGGGGTCTATCATATGTTTGTTTCTGGCTTATTCTACAAGCTAAACCCTTGTTTTGTTTTGATTGTGGTATTCGAGTTGCTTTGAAGTCAAATGTGGATTCCATATTTTTTCTAAGTGGTGTTCTCATATTACTATGGGAGTACTAATCCTTCTTGATCATCTCGATTGTCATGTCAATTCTTTCCATCCGGTGCGATTCTCTTCAAGATGATCCTATCATTTTTCCCATTTGCAAGATCCAATATCAGTTTTCTCAGCGACTTTTATTTCATCCGTCCATGTTTCCTTTGTTTTCCCGCCCTCCCACCCTTTTTCTTCAAGGACTCATAGATATCAAATCAACTATCCAATTTATTCATGTGAAGTCTCATCATTTTTTCCTTCAATGTTCGTACTCGGCGAGTCTCATGAAGATGCTCAGGAGCTACAACTTTATCATTCTTCATTCCCGTATTATTTTCCGGTGGATTCAATTCAAGTTGTAGGTGTTGATATCATCCCCTTCCTCATTTCAAGTGCTTTCTTATGCCAGTGTATCTCTTAATCATTCACCTCTCGCTTTTCTATTTATTCCGGTGTGCTGAAGATATCTCAGAAGATTCATGTTACCATTCTTAATCTGTTCAAGCTATTCGGAGATTATTATCTCATTCAAGTCATTCAATTCAACCGGTGCAATCTCTCTTCAAAATCGTTCAATAGTGTTTCTTTTGAGTGGGTCCTAACCCACAGGTCTTTTCCCAGAATCTTACCCGACTCTTCTATTTTCCCAGAGTAACTCTCAAATTGTTCTCCAAGTTTGATGTAAGAATGGATTTCGTAAGTCTTATGCCTTTGTCCAAGATCTTCCAAATTATTTTCATTGTTGGTTCAACCTTTCTAATATTCATTCTGGAGTGTCTCAACAATTCATGGTGGTTTTTCTCATCGTCATTCTCGAATTTTGAAGACCGAAGAAGAGTTCCTCTTAAATCTTGCTCCATTCTATTCAAGATTCACGGTTCTAGCTTGATGCCATCCTGTCATAATTGTTTTCGAGTGTGAGAATTATTTTCAACCATTCGGAGCAATCCAGGAGTCTTTTCAGTTTGATTCTCCGGAGCCCATCATCATAGAATTATTCATTCCAGCTTTCACCTCTTGTTCTCCAAAAATCCTACCGGTGCATCATTCAAATATTCTCTAATCAAGCACCTTCGTTCATTTGCTAATTCTTCCCGGTGTTTCACAATCTTTTCTTTGATCATTTTTAGTTCTTACAGCGGTTTGTTCAAGGTTCCTCTTCAAACGTTATAATATATATTCATTTGTTCTTTCCAATCTTACCGACGGATCATTGAAGTTTTTTTCTCAAGATTGCCCTATATCTTTCTTAATCCTTCTCAACGAAAATAAGTAGTATACGAAATCCTTCGCTTGTCATCAACCTAAATTTGTGAAGGATATGCATAATGCAATTCTTATTATTGTTTTCATCCAAGTGATCTAGTTTCTTTTTCCCGGAGTTGTTCATCATGTCACATTTCTCGGTTCGAGATGCTTCATATTTTCCTTTCCGGATGTGACGCCCGGGTAATCATGCTACAGTAATTCCATGCTAATGATGCCACGTCACCTCGGTTACTGTTATTAATCTCGCGGTGGTTCAAAAATTGTTCGAATTCAAATTTAAAATCAAGTCAAACAATTAAAGTCTTCAGAAGTCAAAACTAAAATGTTCTTGATGTGACAAATAAATCATGGATATTATTGGTGGAGTAACAACATCTTTATAAAATATTTAAATACCCTTAAGTGATTAAAACAACATCAAAACAACTAGTTATACTCCTAAAATATTTTACCAAATACTAAACTATTTTTATTCTGAGGTAAAACTTCTTAGAACAGTGGATTAATTTGACAGACTATTTTTGTAGCTATTTTCATATTTTACTAAACCAAAAATATAGTGCAACTAAAATAAAAGAGAAATAAATAAAAGGTAAAACAAGAAAATAACAAAAAAAAGAGGACGCCCTGGTCTCCGGCCCAGCAGACCACAGCCCTACTGGGCCAGCCATCGGCCCAACCGGCCTCACCCACTCTCCTTATCCCCCCACCCGGTGAGACCCCGAACCCCCACGCACCCACTCGCCCCACCCCCCACATCGCCCTCCCCCGCTGGATCTGGATCGGGGCGACACCCCCGATGACCACGCCCGCGTCCGCTGCCGCCCGAAGGCCTCCCCGTCGCCGGACCAGCACGTCGTCGCTGCTCGTCATCGTCGCTCGGAGCTCCTCCGCCTCGTCCTCCACGTCTCCCTCGCCGCCTCGCCTTCCCCGACTCCTCTCCATCGGTCTCCTACGCTCCTCGCCATCCGACGCCGCGCCGCTGCGTCCCGAGGTCGTCGCCATCACGTCCTCGCCGGACCGCCCCGTCCCCGCCTCTCCTTCGTCGGTCCTCCCCGCGCCTCACCGCCCTCTTCTTGCCAACGAGGGGTGAGCTCCCCATCGACCCCCGTCCTTCTCCCCCTCCGAACGCTATGCCTCATGCCGTCCCGTCGCCGCGCCCGCCTCTACGTGGTCGCGCCCCGTCGCGGCTACCGCACGCCCGCGCGCGCCTTCCCCTCTGCGGCCGTCGCCACGCCCGTCCCCTACAACGCCTCCCGGTGGCGCTGCGTTGCGTGCGCGCTCGTGCGTGGCCGCGCCTAGCGGATTCCCGCGAGCCCCGCTCCTCTGCCGTTGCTGCCGCTCCAGCCGTCGCTGCCACCGGTGCCCTGCACCGTCCCGCCGCCTCTCTGCTCCTCCATGGCCGCCGCCCCAACCGCTCCGCCCGTGGCCGTTCACCCTGCCGCCTCCTGCCTGGTACACTTCGCCGCAGCCGCCGGCGCCCCAGCGCCTCCACTGGCTTGGGCAGGCGCCCAAACGGGCTGACGCCCGCAAAGCCCAGCGCCCGCACCCGCGACAACCGCAACACCCGAACCCACTATGGCCCCTGTGCCTATGACATGAGGGGCCCACCAGCCCCAGAACGTTTTTTTAAAAAGAATTAAAAAAATATAATAATGAAAATAATTAATTAATTAACTTAATTAAATCGGATTAGATTAACCTAATCATTTAGTTAAAGCTAATTAACCCTGTTAATTACTAGGAGTCTATGACGAACAGGACCCACACGTCAGTTGACCAGTCAACACCTTTGTTGGTTGCCGACGTCATGCTGACATCAGCAAACACTGTTCTGGATAATGTTGGATTAAAATAATTAAATAAATGCTAAAATTATTTTAAATCTTTTAAAATTAATATAAAATAAAACGTAGCTCGGATGGAAAAACTTTGTACATGAAAGTTGCTCAGAACGACGTGACGAACCCAGATACGCAGCCCGTTCGTCCGTCACGCATCCCTAGCATAGCAAACTCGCAACTTTCCCCCTCCGGCTCCTCTGCCCGAAAACGCAAAACAACGGGGATACTTTCCCGGATGTCATCCCCCTTCACCGGTATCACCTATTACCGCGTTAGGGCACCTCTAACGCCGTTACTTGTCATGTCATGCATCACTATGCATATGCTTGCTTAAATATTTATTGTTTCTCCCCCTCTTCTCTCGATAGACACCGAGACTGACGCCGCTGCTACCCAGTACGACTACGGAGTTGACGACCCCTCTCTCTTGCCAGAGCAACCAGGCAAGCCCCCCTCTTGATCACCAGATATCGCCTACTCTCCTCTATACTGCTTGCATTAGAGTAGTGTAGCATGTTACTACTTTCCGTTATCCTATCCTTATGCATAGCCTGTCCTTGCTACTACTGTTGTTACTTTTACCTGCAATCCTAAATGCTTAGTATAGGATGCTAGTTTACCACCAGTGTCCCTACATTCTTGTCCGTCTGCCATGCTATACTACTGGGCCGTGATCACTTCGGGAGGTGATCACGGGCATATGCTATATACTTTACACTTCTACATTACTGGTGATACTGTTTGGAGATGGGGGCTGAAGGGGCAGGTGGCTCCATCCCGGTAGAGGTGGGCCTGGGTTCCCGACGGCCCCCGACTGTTACTTTGTGGCGGAGCGACAGGGCAGGTTCAGACCACCTAGGAGAGAGGTGGGCCTGGCCCTGGTCGGCGTTCGCGGATACTTAACAGACTTAACGAGTTCTGGGTATTTGATCTGAGTCTGGCCATCTGGCTTATACGCACTAACCATCTACGCGGGAGTAGTTATGGGTATCCCGGCGTCGTGGTATCAGCCGAAGCCTTCATGACGTCAGCGACTGAGTGGCGCGCGCCGGATTGGACTGTAAGCCTGCTCTTGTATTAAGGGGGCTAGTTCTGCTTCCGGCCGCGTTCGCAATGTGCAGGTGTGCAAAGGGCGATGGGCCCAGACCCCTGTGCCATAGGGTTTAGACCGGCATGCTGACCTCTCTGTTGTGCCTAGGTAGGGCTGCGACGTGTTGATCTTCCGAGGCCGGGCATGACCCAGAAAAGTGTGCCCGGCCAAATGGGATCAAGTGTGTTGGGGTAAGTGGTGCACCCCTGCAGGGAAGTTTATCTATTCGAATAGCCGTGTCCCTCGGTAAAAGGACGACCTAGAGTTGTACCTTGACCTTATGACAACTAGAACCGGATACTTAATAAAACACACCCTTCCAAGTGCCAGATACAACCCGGTGATCGCTCTCTAACAGGGCAACGTCGGGAGGATCATCGGTTAGGTTTATGCTATGCGATGCTACTTGGAGGACTTCTGTCTACTCTCTTCTATATGGTGCAAGACGGAGGCAGCCAGAAGCGTAGTCTTCGACAGGATTAGCTATCCCCCTCTTGTTCTGGCATTCTGCAGTTCAGTCCACTGATATGGCCCTTTACACATATACCCATGCATATGTAGTGTAGCTCCTTGCTTGCGAGTACTTTGGATGAGTACTCACGGTTGCTTTCTCCTTCTTTTCCCTCTATCCCTTCTACCTGGTTGTCGCAACCAGATGTTGGAGCCCAGGATCCAGACGCCACCTTCGACGACGACTCCTACTACATCGGAGGTGCCTACTACTACGTGCTGCCCACTGGCGACGATCGGGAGTAGTTAGGAGGATCCCAGGCAGGAGGCCTGCGCCTCTTTCGATCTGTATCCAAGTTTGTGCTAGCCTTCTTAAGGCAAACTTGTTTAACTTATGTCTGTACTCAGATATTGTTGCTTCCGCTGACTCGTCTATGATCGAGCTCTTGTATTCAAGCCTTCGAGGCCCCTAGCTTGTAATATGATGCTTGTATGACTTATTTTATTTGTAGAGTTGTGTTGTGATATCTTCCCGTGAGTCCCTGATGTTGATCGTACACGTTTGCGTGTATGATTAGTGTACGATTAAATCAGGGGCGTCACAAGTTGGTATCAGAGCCGACTGCCTGTAGGAATCCCCCTTTCAAACTCCTTGGCCGGAGTCGAGTCTAGACATTGCAAAACTTTTACTAACATGGCTGTGTGTCTTACGGGCACACGTCGCCATTGGGTGGTATTAAGATCTTTTATTCCTCGACCTTTAATCTGGGACTCTGAACTCTCTTCTATTCGGGTTAAATGATTTTGCTAAAATCTAACTTTAGGTTCTCGAAAATACTTACTCCCGGAGAGCCCCTTCAGGCCAGATGATCGCCTGCTGCACCAGAATATTCTGAAGACACTCTCTGATGCTTTACCGAGACCCTTGTGCCCTTCGCCATTGCGATCCCTACCACCGATAAATCTTTATGGATAAATACATACACTTGTCGTTCTTACCTTTATTCCCGGCTGCTCTTGTTATTACAAGATTCACCGAAAATTCTCTCTATTGTTCCGAGAATACGTTGTAGCAACTGCCTTGCAGTTCTTTGCCACCTGAATACCCCTACGGATAATCTCTCACACCCATTGAGTATCCGCTCATCCCTAGTTGATTCTGGTATTTCACAAAAGCGTTTGAAATACTATTCGATCTTCCGAAAATCCTCAGTAGCTTAATGCTCTGTGAATACTTGTCTGCTTACATTATGGTTAATTCCATATGTCTAGTAGTCTTCGTTGACATCCCTTGACTTTGCCATTTTGACCCTAATGATTCAATATGTGCGTGTGCACGCGATCATCAGGATATCCTTTTAAATTATCTTCCTGGCTCAAACGGCATTTTTAAACATGAGCTGGATCTCGACCAATCAAATGACCATCGATCGTACCCTTAAGGCTATTCAACTTATCCATCCCTGATCAGAGCATTGCTTCTGATCCCTTGTCTTGGAATTGATAATTCCTTTGCATTTGAGCCTTGAATTAGTCAATTGTTTCTAAAGTCTGATCTCCTTGCATTGTTTCTCCCTCTGGTTGAGTACCGATGCTCACACCAGATCCCTTGAGGACCACCAGATCATTTGTTGGATTTTATCCGACAACGTCCTTCATATTCAATAAGTTTGTGAGCCTTTCCTCGGATACATAATGCCTTTGGTAAATTGTATCCTCTGCTTTCTCAAGCATGCTCTACTATCGAGCTTGTGTTATTTATTCTTGAAATTTGTGATATATACTCCTAGGATGCCCTGATGGGTTGAACCTATGCCTTCTCTAAACTGTGTGAACTCGAAAGTTTTCACGAGTCATACACTTCTGGTATTTTGCCAAATAAAATTTCAACACTACAACTTCTTCGAAAGTGAGAAGTAAATGAAAGGTTATGCATTGGAGAAGTGGGACTCGACCTTGAACTTTGTGTTCATGCCCATGGACACGATGTACATCTTATCATTAAAGCTTCTTTTAAATTAAATTATTCCTTTGGTATAAGGTCATCTTATATCCGGGATCTGGCCTTTTGCAATACTGTTTCCGACCATGTTCTCCTCTAAATACCATTTCTCGGACAAGTTAAAGTAATTGTCTTCTACAGATCATTGCACCCGACCAACCTTTACTTTGATCTACCGTCGTGCATTACACTCTGGTATCTCAAGAATATCATAGAACTGCATAACTTCTTATGGGTTCTTCATCAACTATTATTTCTCACCGATTCCAATTTTTCCGGGTTCTGGGTTGTCGTCAACCGAGGACACCAATAAGTGAATCGATTCCGCACTCTGGTTCAATAACTCTTAAATAATTGTTGTTTCTTACGAGTTAATAATCACTTAAGCCATTCCTAGCCTGATCGGCTATATCATCATGGTGCTAAATTTTAATTGTGCTACTTGGTCCTTCTTCACGGAGCACAATTCTCGACAATGAGCTAAGCTTACGTCGATTTTCCTCGTCATAATATTTCTCCTTGAACAACAAAACTTGATTACGAGTTTGTGTCATACCCGTGGTTCCAGTAACCTTTTGCTTTCATCATTCCTTTGACTTGATGTCATCGTCGGTCGATTACATCTTCTTGAAACCTCTCGAAAATGTGTCGTGATCATCATCAACATTTTGACCCCTTCGAGGATAACAAATGAATTCATGATGAGAAATACCATCCTTGCCCTCGATGATTTGTGTTATCATCAAACACTTTATTGCCTTCCGTTCAACACAAACTTGTTCGTGTTTTTAGCAACCCTATTGCTTTCAAGTTAATGGTCGATATTTCATTCTTAGACTATTGGTTGTTGAATCACCTTTCAAACATTGATCGTGCTACCTAGTCCAGATTCCTGGGTGCACCCTTCTATCATTGTTCAGTTGTGTATGTTTCCCTCGAGCATACATCATTATGACATTTGATCCGACAAATGATATTTCCTTGTTCACATAATTGTAGAAATCAATCCTTTGGAAATCTCGATGATTTGTTGCTGAGCCTATCAGCCACCTCCTCATCCTCTCCTTGGTTTACTGATGACCTCTTGTTTCAGAGCTCACTTACATAGATCACTTCTGAGAATCTCACAATGTCATCTCGTCAAATTGTGTTGCACCTTTTCTTCTCAGGCATCCCGAGTCTGAGGTATCCTGACACCAATCAAATCTGAATCTCGGTCAGATATGATGGTTGGGACATATTTCCAAGAGTTATAACGTTGGTCTTTAGATGACCCGGTAAGGTGGTATCATACCTAGCCCACCTGGCCGGAGGCCCTATTGTTATAGTTCCGTTTTAGCAAATGTTATCCATTCTTCCATGAGGAAACTGTAAGACTTATTCTACAAGTTATTCCTAATGGATCCTTTTTGTTGCCAAAGTCTGATTTTCACCTATTGACCATGTCAGCGCTATCTCGAAGCATGTCTATGGTACTCCGATTTTCAATAAGAACATTTGAAGCACCATGCTAAATGTTTCTTGTTGTAATTACCCAAACACCGTTGGATGGGTAATGTCATGAAATTTGTCTCTCCTACCTAAAAGAGTTTTCTACCTTCTATCCGGTCTTGGATATCATACTTTGCTTGTTCTTGGGAAGGATATACCCCTGAAATATGTGTTTAATCACATTTTCCTTTCCATTCTTCTGTTTAATCTAAGAATCACATTTTTTCCTTTCCATTGTTTTGTTTAACCTTTCTTGTGATCTATATGATCCAAGCAGAAATATTCTCCTGTTTATGTAAACACCGTGGTGTACAATTCTGTTAGCATGACCCTGTTACTATTGATTGATGACATTCCGGTAGCCACCGATGGACGAGAATTTTCCTAATGGCTCGCCTCGTTCAACGAGCAGGAAAATGGTTCTCTTTGTCCCTCGCCCTTGGTAGCGACATTGTTGCCAACATAAATGATAGGCTACCCTCTGACATGTCTTGCTATCACGACCGTGCAAGATATCAACGCTTTTCCTACTTTTAACCACATGGTGGGCCCATAACCCACAGGTCACAGGATCGAAACCTGACCCTCCTATACACCCCCGGTTTCCAAATTTAATTCCTCGCACTTGGCCTCATTTGTGATTCACGAGCCACCTTCCGAGAAATCATCAAATTCTGGTATCGGACACAATACTTATTCCCATTGCTTTGGACCCCATTTCACGCCCTGTTTCAGGCATCAAGCGATTGCATGCCCGCTCGAAACTTCCCATGTTACCTCCTTACCTTGCTCTCGATATTTTCGTAAATTCCAATTCGAGAGTTACTTTTCGCCATGTTCCCTAATGATTATCTACCGGATAAGCAACCATGCAGAATTCCATTCTTCCAGTATACCCATCCTTTACTCCTCTGTAAGTACGATGGAGTTCCCAACGGAAGGACGACAGCTTCCTCATGATGCATTGATCTAGAGAAATGAAGACATCAACGCTATGGATCAACCTCTTCAAGAAGGGCAACCAAGACCGAGAAGACACGTTAGAATTTCGTAACCAGAACTTCCCCCCTACTCCCCTCTTAAATCTCGGGACGAGATTTCTTGTAGTGGAGGAGAATTGTGATGCCCGGGTAATCATGCTACAGTAATTCCACGCTAATGATGCCACGTCACCTCGGTTACTATTATTAATCTCGCGGTGGTTCAAAAACGGTTCGAATTCAAATTTAAAATCAGGTCAAACAATTAAAGTCTTCAAAAGTCAAAACTAAAATGTTCTTGATGTGACAAATAAATCATGGATATTATTGGTGGAGTAACAACATCTTTATAAAATATTTAAATACCCTTAAGTGATTAAAACAACATCAAAACAATTAGTTATACTCCTAAAATATTTTACCAAATACTAAACTATTTTTATTCTAAGGTAAAACTTCTTAGAACAGTGGATTAATTTGACACACTATTTTTGGAGCTATTTTCATATTTTACTAAACCAAAAATATAGTGCAACTAAAATAAAAGAGAAATGAATAAAAGGTAAAACAAGAAAATAACAAAAAAAAGAGAACCCCCTGGTCTCCGGCCCAGCAGACCACAGCCCTACTGGGCCAGCCACCGGCCCAACCGGCCTTGCCCACTCTCCTTATCCCCCACCCGGTGAGACCCCGAACCCCCACGCACCCACTCGCCCCCCCCCCCCCCCACATCGCCCTCCCCCCGCTGGATCTGGATCGGGGTGACACCCCCGACGACGACGCCCGCGTCCGCTGCCGCCCGAAGGCCTCCCCGTCGCCGGACCAGCACGCCGTCGCTGCTCGTGATCGTCGCCTGGAGCTCCTCCGCCTCGTCCTCCACGTCTCCCTCGCCGCCTCGCCTTCCCCGACTCGTCTCCATCGGTCTCCTGCGCACCTCGCCATCGGACACTGCGTCGCTGCGTCCCGAGGTCGTCGCCATCACGTCCTCGCCGGACCGCCCCGTCCCCGCCTCTCCTTCGTCGGTCCTCCCCGCGCCTCACCGCCCTCTTCTCGCCAACGAGGGGTGAGCTCCCCGTCGACCCCCGTCCTTCTCCACCTCCGAACGCTACGCCTCATGCCGTCCCGTCGCCGCGCCCGCCTCTGCGTGGTCGCGCCCCGTCGCGGCTACCGCAGGCCCGCGCGCGCCTTCCCCTCTGCGGCCGTCGCCACGCCCGTCCCCTACAGCGCCTCCCGGTGGCGCTGCGTTGCGCGCGCGCTCGTGCGTGGCCACGCCTAGCGGATTCCCGCGAGCCCCGCTTCTCTGCCGTTGCTGCCGCTCCAGCCGTCGCTGCCGCCGGTGCCCTGCACCGTCCCGCCGCCTCTCTGCTCCTCCATGGCCGCCGCCCCAACCGCTCCGCCCGTGGCCGTTCACCCTGCCGCCTCCTGCCTGGTGCACTTCGCCGCAACCGCCGGCGCCCCAGCGCCTCCACTGGCTTGGGTAGGCGCCCAAACGGGCTGACGCCCGCAACGCCCAGCGCCCGCACCCGCGACAACCGCAACACCCGAACCCACTATGGCCCCTGTGCCTATGACATGAGGGGCCCACCAGCCCCAGAACGTTTTTTTAAGAATTAAAAAAATATAATAATGAAAATAAATAAATAATTAATTAATTAACTTAATTAAATCAGATTAGATTAACCTAATCATTTAGTTAAAGCTAATTAACCCTGTTAATTACTAGGAGTCTATGACGTACGGGACCCACACGTCAGTTGACCAGTCAACACCTCTGTTCGCTGCTGACGTCATGCTGACATCAACAAACACTGTTCTGGATAATGTTGGATTAAACTAATTAAATAAATGCTAAAATTAATTTAAATCTTTTAAAATTAATATAAAATAAACCGTAACTCAGATGGAAAAACTTTGTACATGAAAGTTGCTCAGAACGACGTGATGAACCCAGATACGCAACCCATTCGTCCGTCACGCATCCCTAGCATAGCAAACTCGCAACTTTCCCCCTCCGGCTCCTCTGCCCGAAAATGCAAAACAACGGGGATACTTTCCCGGATGTCATCTCCCTTCACCGGTATCACCTATTACCGCGTTAGGGCACCTCTAACGCCGTTACTTGTCATGTCATGCATCACTATGCATATGCTTGCTTAAATATTTATTGTTTCTCCCCCCTCTTCTCTCGATAGACAGCGAGACCGACGCCGCTGCTACCCAGTACGACTACAGAGTTGACGACCCCTCTTGATCACCAGATATCGCCTACTCTCCTCTATACTGCTTGCATTAGAGTAGTGTAGCATGTTACTACTTTTCGTTATCCTATCCTGATGCATAGCCTGTCCTTGCTACTACTGTTGTTACTTTTACCTGCAATCCTAAATGCTTAGTATAGGATGCTAGTTTACCATCAGTGTCCCTACATTCTTGTCCGTCTGCCATGCTATACTACTTGGCCGTGATCACTTCGGGGGGTGATCACAGGCATATGCTATATACTTTACACTGCTACATTACTGGTGATACTTTTTGGAGATGGGGGCTGAAGGGGCAGGTGGCTCCATCCCGGTAGAGGTGGGCCTAGGTTCCCGACGGCCCCCCGACTGTTACTTTGTGGCGGAGCGACAGGGCAGGTTCAGACCACCTAGGAGAGAGGTGGGCCTGGCCCTGGTCGGCGTTCGCGGATAGTTAACACACTTAACGAGTTCTGGGTATTTGATCTGAGTCTGGCCATCTGGCTTATACGCACTCACCATCTACGTGGGAGTAGTTATGGGTATCCCGGCGTCGTGGTATCAGCTGAAGCCTTCGTGACGTCAGCGACTGAGTGACGCACGCCAGATTGCACCGTAAGCCTGCTCTTGTATTAAGGGGGCTAGTTCTGCTTCCGGCCGCGTTCACAACGTGCAGGTGTGCAAATGGGGATGGGCCCAGACCCCTGCGCCATAGGGTTTAGACCGGCGTGCTGACCTCTCTGTTGTGCCTAGGTAGGGTTGCGACGTGTTGATCTTCCGAGGCCGGGCATGACCCAGAAAAGTGTGCCCGGCCAAATGGGATCGAGCGTGTTGGGGTATGTGGTGCACCCCTGCAGGGAAGTTTATCTATTCGAATAGCCGTGTCTCTCGGTAAAAGGACGACCCGGAGTTGTACCTTGACCTTATGACAACTAGAACCGGATACTTAATAAAACACACCCTTCCAAGTGCCAGATACAACCCGGTGATCGCTCTCTAACAGGGCAACGTGGGGAGGATCATCGGTTAGGTTTATGCTATGCGATGCTACTTGGAGGACTTCCGTCTACTCTCTTCTATATGCTGCAAGACGGAGGCTGCCAGAAGCATAGTCTTCGACAGGATTAGCTATCCCCCTCTTGTTCTGGCATTCTGCAGTTCAGTCCACTGATATGGCCCTTTACACATATACCCATGCATATGTAGTGTAGCTCCTTGCTTGCGAGTACTTTGGATGAGTACTCACGGTTGCTTTCTCCTTCTTTTCCCTCTATCCCTTCTACCTGGTTGTCGCAACCAGATGTTGGAGCCCAGGATCCAGACGCCACCTTCGACGACGACTCCTACTACATCGGAGGTGCCTACTACTACGTGGTGCCCACTGGCGACGACCAGGAGTAGTTAGGAGGATCCCAGGCAGGAGGCCTGCGCCTCTTTCGATCTGTATCCCAGTTCGTGCTAGCCTTCTTAAGGCAAACTTGTTTAACTTATGTCTGTACTCAAATATTGTTGCTTCCGTTGACTCGTCTATGATCGAGCTCTTGTATTCGAGCCTTCGAGGCCCCTGGCTTGTAATATGATGCTTGTATGACTTATTTTATTTGTAGAGTTTTGTTGTGATATCTTCCCGTGAGTCCCTGATCTTGATCGTACACGTTTGCGTGTATGATTAGTGTACGATTAAATCGGGGGCGTCACACCGGAGTTCCAGGTTTTCCGCTTTATCTCGTCGCAAAGCTCCATCTAAATCATCGCAAGGCTTCACCTTGTGTTTTCAACTTCTCTTTCTTTTTATCAACCTTTTATTACCAGAGTTCTCACGAAGGCTAATCATGGTGGTTCGTCAAGGATTCTTTTCATTCTTCAATTGTTCTTCAAGATTTCTCTCGAAGTTATGATCCGCCAAGCTATACTCTGTAATAAACATGGTATTCAACACAAGTTTTGTTTTGAGGAGTTCAAGTATTCTTCATCTTGCATTCTTTAATTAAATTCATTCTACTTTATCTTTCGAGGTAGTGTTATGTCACTCTTGATAATTTCCTCGAGCATGAGCTCTTCTCAATCCATCAATCTCTTCATTGGAGTTATCTTGGGTTATATTTCACCTAAAGCCTTGCCTAAGGAATATTTCTATTGTGGTGCTTATCAATGATCCAATCTTCTCCTTCCTATCTCGGTGAAGAAGTTTTTCATCTCTTATTTGTTCCCGATCAATCATTGTTTTCGGTGGCAGAATTTCACCACAGTTTTGACATGTTTTCCATAAGCCCACTACAAGTTTATTCGTTTCATTGTTGGTCTTTCCAACAACTCCGTTTTAACCTTCTTGGAAGGGTTCTTTCCTAGTTCATTGGTGGAAAAATTTGATTTTTTCTTCTCCATTTTGTGATTCCAATGATCTATCTTCTATTCTTTCTACCGGAGGCATTGTGATGTTGCTCTCTTCGACCAATCATCCCATTTTGTAAATATCATGTCCTTTTCCTTGCTTATCCGTTTAGCAGGAGTGTTGTGTTTTCATTCGAGTTCTTTTCATCTTATCAAGTCTTGCATCTCTTTTCTACAGGAGTGCCCTCAATTTCGTTCAACTCTGTTGTGTTCTTTCTTTCAAGTTTTCAACCTCTCAAGGTTCATTGGTTTCACTTGTTTGTCAAAGAAGCAACATAGTGTACCTCTCCTCTTCCTTTTCGGCTTCTCTCTGGTGCCATCCTTAGATCTCCGGACGAGATCCTCTTGTAGTGATGGAGTGTTGTGACACCCCAAGATCGACGCTCCAGATGCTTTCCATGGATTCTGAGTATCGTTGTGTGTTTCTTTTTGCTTGCTCTTTTTATTTTTATTTTGCATTGCATCATGTCATCATGTCATTTCATTTTTTAAACTTAACTAAATAAGTTTCATAGATCTTTTGATCTATTTAAATTGAGGGAATCCACATGGTGATTTCTCTTTATAACATATCCTCCTAATAAGAATGGAGATATTATAAATATTCCATTTGTTTGGAATTAACCGGAACACACTTGCAAAATAATTCCCATGCCTATTCCACTTCGAGTTTGACCTTCAAATCTTGTCCATAATTCTTATCACTTTTATCGAGGTTCCTCCAAAAATCCAAACATTTTTTGACCTTCCTTTTACCAAGTCCTAGTTCAAACCCATTTGAATTAAATTCAAATGAGTTTGAATTTAATCCTTGCAATCTTGCCCACTCCATTTTTCTGGGATCAAGCTCAATTTTGTGAGTCCAGGAAAATAATCCAAATGTCCAAATTATTTGTCCATCCATTTCTTTTCTCTCCTTCTTTCATTGCTTTTCTATTAGTGCTTTAGTTTTAGAAAGGAAAGAATTTGGAGGGAGAGAGAGCAACACAGCTAGTCCCCCTGCTCCCCTTAGCCCCCAGGCCGGCCTATTTATGCCCAAGGTCCAACCAGCTCTAACCCTAGGCACCGACCACTCCCTCTCGATCTCTCCCTCTGCCCGCCGCCACCACGCTCGATCCCCACCTCTCGCCCGTTGTCCCATTCCCTCTCGATCCCCTCTTCCTGCTCCATGCCGCCTCCTTACCTCCCATGCCTCCGCCGCCACCGAGCTCCACCAGGAAGGCCACCCCGTGCGCGACCCGACGCCTTGTTGCCTTTCCCCACGCCTAGGGATGGCTCCTCGCCCTCGCTGCTCGCCCGCGGGCCACGTGGCCTGATGCCAACCTCGCTGGAGCGCGCTGCCAGCAGCAAGTCGCCGCCTCCCCTTCCATTTGTCGCAGCCGCCACCTACCACCCCTAATCAGGCCACCGCCGAGCCATCTCGCCAAACGCCCGGGCCGGCGACCTCCTCGTCACCTCCCTGCAGCCTCCTTCTCATTGCCCGCGTCGGTCCAAACTGCTTCTCTGGGGCATGGAGCCATGGACGCCACCTGCTCGCCTTACCCTCCGTGTGTGTGCATGCCGACGCCCATCCGTTGACCTCCTCTGCTCCTCCCGTTGCAGAGCGCACCACCACCGCGAGTCTTCCTCCTGCCGTGTTCAGGCCCCCATGCCCATCAACTAAAACCACCATAGCCTCGAGTGCTCTTGAACTCCTGTCAGGATGTGCTTGGTCTGGCCACAACCATGAGCACCCCGTTTTATTTTGTTGGCTTCATGCACCTCTAGCTGCTTCCGGTCGCACAATCGCTCTGTTGACTTCCTCACGGATCATCAAGACCACCCTTTTCAAGACCGGCAAGTTCAACTTCCGCACAGACAATGTCAAGTACACCGCGCCGATGCTAAGTACGACTACACAACTGGAATGCGACAAGTACCCCAAAAACATGTACATCTACACCGCCAAGACCTAGACCACCCCGAACCACGTTGTCTCGCCGGATCGTCAAGACCATCTTGGTTTTCGTAAGTACCTCTACGCTCGAAGGCATTGAATGCACCAAGTTCCACTACCGTCGCCAAAACCCGAGACGAATTACCCCCTACGGTTCGTCGAGATCATCAAACCATAAAACCGTCCTGAGTATCGTCAAGTACCATGACGACCCTCGAAGAGTTTGGATTCGACAAGTTTGACTACCGTGGCATGAACCATTACTCCCACGATGATGTGTGTATCACTACCGTCAACCCTCCAAGACCCCATGGACGTCAAGTTCCTCGCCGTGACCCTAAACATCTACGGAAACTTGTGCGACTAAGAACGTGAATGACTACCGTCGCCAAGATCGGTAGTACCACTACCATCACCGAGGACCAGTAGTACCAGTGCTTCCACTACAACCGTCCTGAGAACGTCTACTTCCTCTACATTGCACCGAACCCGAACTGTCCCGTTCGCACGCTTCGAAGGTATACCGCTGAGACGATCACCGTGGATGAATGCTTTTGTTGTATGAGATGCACCTTTTGTCTGCACCGTGTCCGAAGTGTCTCTCGCTTCCATGCCGTCGACTTGTGGGAACCCGGTAACCGGGATCACCCCACCATCTCTAACTCGTTCCACACATCCGCACACTTCTCTTTTGCATCGGTATCTCAATCGAGTTACCGGAACCGATATGTTGATGTGGCATCATTTTCGGATTCGTTACCGTGGCAAACTTTATTTCCACCACGGTGGTAAATGCCTCATATCATATTATGTCAACATTTTCATTAAAATTGCATAAAACCTGCAAATGTCATCCGCATCATGATAACAACATTTAAAATGTTTAAAATTGTTGTTTGCATTAAAAATTGCTAAATGACATAGGGGGATTTTCTGGAATTGTTGCTTGTTGTTCCGGCCTCATTTAGACTTGCCTAGATAGGTAGTTTTATTATGCTTCACCCCTTGCCATGTTTAATAACATTTCATATTGCTGGGTACTTAAATGTGGCACCCCGATCCATATGGAGCAGGGGGCCTTCGCACGTCACCCCATGATAACACCTGACACATGACAGGTCCATAATACAGCACTCCAGGTACAAGAATATTCATCAAATACATGTATGCATGATTACATTATTGATGAATACAATTATATGGCACAGACCTAAGGCTATTTAAATGGGAGCAGAAATCTATTTAACTGCGGCGGAAGTCTTGGTTTGGCAACCTAACAACTCTGGTTGGGCTCCACAACTCACAGGACTAGTAATGTTACGGCCTAGCATGACGGGTCAAGCGAACACTTCGGGTATGACCTACAAAACTGGCATGACATGCCAGGTCAGTACATCGAATGTAATTGCAAGACAACCAAATACATAGCATCCAAACAAGCAGGAGGCAAGGCAAGAACCAAGTGCATGCAACAACCTATCTCATATCAATTACTAAACATGGCATGTTAAAGATAATTAAACCTGAACAACATCGTAACAGTTACTGACATGGCATTAACATGGTATATCAAAACATGTTGCTAACATGGCAATAACAAAACATAGCATATTATCTCAATCACGACATAATCAATCCAAGCATGGCATGCCATCATGAAACTACAATGAAAATAAACTACCGATCATATTTAATGTAGACATAACATGTTAACTATATGCAGCCATCTACTATTTTGCCATGGTTCTTTTAAATGCAGATAACAACATATTAGAAATGCAATGCAATCAAACTTGTGCACTGAGTCCCTCAGACTCTCTTACCAACGGGTTGCCTTGTAACCAAATGGTGATCTTTCCGGTGATCAAAACCACGACCCACACTAGGTCACCAACACTGATCTTTTCGGCGATCACACCCACAACCAACACTTGGTCTCCTACACTCACCGAGACCTTGTCTCATGGTCATATCAAACAATCGACAATCTCATAGTCAAAAATCACCACCTTCTCGTTATCACATTAATTTACTTAATTATTTCAGGTTGATCCTCCATTTTGACCAAGACCTGATAGTGTTTCCTACCACGAACTGTGCTTCTATCTATAGACTTTATAAACACTGTGCAGATGTAGCGCACTGTACCCACACAACGGAACCCATGGCCTCGCACTCCCATTCGAGTGGACCAACGACATTCCAATGAAACCTCTCCATTACCATGACACTCTCCCGGCCACTCCGACTCACTCCCCTCTAGGATAGTCCTGGGTGGCCCCATGTCTATCAAAGACACACGACCACCGTCGTGGGCAAAATATTAACTATCCCACACGGGGACACGGTACCAAAAATCTCAACAACGGGCACACAAGGTTATGTCTACCAAACTGATCAGTTTAGCACGCGCCCATAACCTTCCCTCTTTGGAGGCACCGGCGAGAGGCATGACAATAGATCGCATTAAGGCCTTCCCTTAAAGGCAAATGTGGCTGCACTGAAGAAGTTTGATTTGGTCGCACTCTGACTCGATCCCATCGATGACGGAGGAGGTTGTTATCATTAAGTCATTTTTATTAGCTTCTCCATCATCATGAACATGGATGCAAAAATTAACATGTATCATACAAATGCTTCGATAAAATATCGAACTTCTCAAGTGAATAACTACAACATAAAGAACATGACAATACCAAGTACTAGCATATCCATGGTACATTACAATCATCATAGCCATCATAATAGCCACTAAGAATCCAAATGCACATGTCATCCACATAATCATCCAAATATAAGTCCTAAAACTCGAAGCAATATTGATAATAACCTTCTAATTAGCATGGCAAAAGATATCATGAAAACATAAGCATGCATGATAATCATAACAGCATAACTGCAGACGAAAACGGTAAGGAGCAACTGTAACTACACACACAAGGTGCAAGCAGAGTCAACATGCAAGTTCGGGGATCATGATAAGAGGTTAGCTTGCCTGGGGATCGACAAATACTCCAGGAAGAAGTGCGGAATGATCGCTGAAAGATTTGCCGGAAACAATTCTCTCTCGGAGGGGCTGTTTACAGGCCAGGGCAAAATGGACATTTTCAGAATGTGCAACTGTCAAGAAATTGGTCCCATCAAAAAGGGCTCGACGAACAGAGAAATTGAGCATTGGAATCACCTCATTCAGAGTTACGGGTAAAAAGGTACGGATGTTTGAAGCTCAGGGACTAGTTTGTAAAAATACTGCTACAAACAGGTCCCTAGTAGTTTAAACAGAACGTGTCTTTTCTGAGAATACGTTTTCCAGAGAGGAAAACAAATTTCCGGCCGAAGAAGAGGAAAAATATGCTTTCTGAAATGGGAAACGTTCTAACCTCGAATACCCTTTCCACGTAGGGAAACGACTTCACAGTAGGGGTGCCGCCACTTATCCACGCTGGCAGGACCGGTCAACACGGCAGAGGCGGGGCCGGGCGCCTGGGTCGCTGCCAGATGGGGTCGGGGAAAAGGCGAGGGGCCAGCCTAGCCAGGTCAACGCCTCCTCCTCGCCGTCTCCTTCTTCTCCCTGACGCGGCACAGAAGAGGCGAAGCCAGGCGCGTCGCCGACGACGGGCTGTCCGGCTCCGGCCACCTCCCACCAGGGCCAAGACGGCGGCGGTCTCAGGGAGGGACGCCGCTTCCATCTTGAGGGGAAACAAGTGTCGGGGAAGTCCATAGCCGTGGCGAGCATGGCGACAGAGAGCTCCGCGGCGGCGGAACTGGCTCTAGGGGCGCGGCCACAGGGCACTCCAGCGGCAAGGGAGGGAGTGGAGATGGTCTACGGGCTCCGGGGAGGCTGTTGGTGGAAGAGAGAGCGAGTGGCGCACCCGCCATTTCTCAAATTTGAGCAGGCCGAGGCGTCGGCCATGAAGATGGGGAGGGGGTGGAGAGGCTCCGAGGCGAGGGGAAGAGAGCTGTGGGTGGTTGGGGACTGCAAGGTAACTCAGGGCGCTATTTACGTGGGGGGAGCTCGGGAAGGAGGGGAGGAGGTGGCACACGGCAGGAGACGTGTCCGTGCGCCGGTGAGGGCGCATCGTCGGCATGCTCGGCCAAAGCTCATGGGAAGCGGTGGGAAGGCAACGAGGAGGAAGTGGACACAGCGTAGAGGCTCACGGAGATAAGCAGTGCTCATGGACGAGAGGGAGAAGAAGACAAAAGCGAGGAAGGCGACGATGGCTATAGTAGTGCATTGTTCGGTCATTGGCACGGCCCGCCGGAGAAGAAAACGAAGGGGGTGACAGGTCCAGGGAGAAGACGACGTCGAGGGGGAGCTGTAGGACATTAATGGCGAGGCCAGAGCTGGTCGATATAGTGATGCCGACGTGAATAGTGGCTAGACCACCGTTTTGGGCTGGTTACACCCATGTTCACCACGGTCAAGGCGCGCTCTGAGTTTTTTACTGATGCCAGCTCATGTCTACCGTGTAGTCCTTTGAAGAGATAGTCTTACTACGGTAAAGAAACGAGCAAAGACACATGGAGTAGAGTAAACCAAGCTCCACAGGTTTCCTGTTGCAAACTTGACCGCATCCTAGAGATAAAACCAGAGGAGTTAAAAGGTAAAATTGATGTCTGAGAGGCTTAGGGTAGAACGGACTACTGTCCTGGAAGTTATCAGGTAAAATGGACAACTATTTACCATAGTTGTTGTACAACTACCAAATCTGACCCAAAAACTGAATCAAGAAGAAGCACCCACTAGGAGTGATGGATTGAGCTAAAACTTGTCAAATCTTAATGATTTGGCCATACCGTGATGTTGTAAAACTTTCATACCAAATGGACTTGCCAACATGGTACTTGTTTCACAAACATCTCCTGTGTCCTGAAAATTGAGAAAATTCCTCAAGGCAAATGGCTAATAGAGATGAGCCAAAACCTTGTGGAGATGGATCATATGGATAGGAGAAGGTCTGGAAAAAATTTTAGCCATGATGGAGCAAGATAAAATATACTTGTTTCACAAACTGAAAGTTTTGACAGAAACCAAGAATTGCTCCTATGCTCACATAGTTCAATGAAAGGAACTGAACTTGGGTAGAAGCTAACGATTTAAGATGCCTGAGAGGATGGAAAAGTTTCATCCCATTTGTCAACTCTATGAAGGTACTTCCTTCACAAAGTTGTGTTCTGGTCAGGAACTTTGAAGAAATTGCACAGGGAGCTAGGATGAACGGTTTGAGCTCGTACTTGGCATCCATGGGTTATTTATCCATGTTAATCACCCTGCCAAATTGCGGCTCAATTGTAATTAGGAATAAAGCACTTCCTTTGCAAATTTTCAGAGAAGGCAGAAACTTGCATTGGATCATGTGCTCCATTTTGAACTAGTGATTATGTAGCAAGGAAAAGCTCCACAATTTATGTGGGAATTTTCTCTGCTATAAAAATGGTAGTTCCTTTAGAAAGTGGCATAAATGCATTATTAGCCTTAAATAATAAAAGGAAATTTTCCCTATTTAATTATCGACAATATTGTTGCCAAAGCTTGGATTAGGCATAAGCATCAACTCCACCAATTCTCATGAATTTAGGAGATGGCTAGTTATGCTTTTGGATTTTATTCCTAAGAAAGGCAAGAAAAGGAATAAATCACAATTCAAAAATATTGCATGGGACTTAGCAATATTTTTGCACATCCAAGTATCAGAAAGATAGGAGGATCTCTGGGAACAATTGGGAGGATCGACAGATCAAGGAAAATGATGGCTCCTTTGTATGCACAAAGGGCATATCCAAATTCCAAAAATTTGGAATTAGGGTTTGATAGGGTTGAGATGAACCAAATGAGGGCTTGCCCACTTCCAAATACATGAGCAAGGATTTTGGAAAGGTTGAAAATGACAAGAATTGTCAGAGTCATCCAGCGAACTCGGGAGAAATTTTTGAAAAATGAGTGCCAGGAAGGAATAACAGCACCAAAAATTGATAACCCAATTTTGGGGCTGTTACAACTCTTCCTCCCTTAAAAATAATCTCGTCCTCGAGATTTATATGGTTACAACCCAGCTGAAACGATAAGCCCTTCAGGGAAAAACCTCGGGGTTAATTTTTAACCCTTTTGTTAAATTCAAACGAGATGGGGGCACCGACAATTGGTACACCCGAGCAGGGATATGGCGAACAAGGATATATTCACTGCTAGGGGCACTCGAGATCAGACTCCCAAAAAATACTGGATGCACCCAATGAACAGTGGTTTCACCTGCTGACACATGGGCCAGGGCCCACTAGCAGCCTCCTCCTTCTACCTTCGATTTTCTGCTTCTTCTTCATCGCTGCTACGCATGCGGCGTGGCGCAGCCCGCATCTAGCTCCTAGGGCGATGAGGACCCTAGTGCCGTAGTGGGCGGCGTGCACGGCGCTTGTGCAGCGAGCACTCACGTTGCGGGCCAGCACTTTGTCGGCACTGCTCGCGGATTCGCCTCCTGGACGTCGGTGATCGAGCGACGAGAGGTTCTCCAGGACCGCGCTCACCGTACACCGGGGTTGGGCTATAAAAGACGGCAGCGCAGCTTTGCTCCAGCACACCAACACAATGCCGCTCTACTACCTCTTTGGTTTGGACAAGATCGAGCCGAGCTCCTTCGAAGAAGAAATGTTCTTGGTGGCGCTGCGGTTGTTCCTCACGGCGCTACTGGGAACGCTCATCGGCTCGTCGATCCTCCTGCTGATACTCACCAGGAATGATCGGGCTAGGGAGGACGCGCGGCTGGGTGCGGGTGCTCGAGATGCGGGAGAAGATGGTGCACTGCGTGGTCCTCCGCCGCGCTTGATCCTCCGTCACTTTGCGCCGGCGGAGTAATCATGTGTAGCGGTGGAGCGGGGTGGCGACTTGCATGCGTCTCGCAAGGCACGGAAGATGGTGGGGATGGGGTCCAAGTGCAGGCGAGGTGGCTGCGCCGGCTCGGCATCACACCGGGGTACGAGGAAAAATTTCGTGGATTGCTCCACAAAAGAGGGTGTTAAGGTAGAATCGGAGTTGAAATTTGTATCGGGGTATATGTACTGGATCGAGGGAAATAAAGTTGGTGTGTTTTCCCCCAGAAATGAAACCGGGAGAAAATATTAGAGATGAGGAATTTTCCAAACGGCAATGCCCCTACGAGGTTGTGGATTTGAAACTCCGGCACACGGGGTATGCACAGATAGGGAGGAGCATGTGATTTTAGCTTTCCCCGAGTATTGCCGGAAGGTACCCATGGGAAAACAGGGTATTCGTGTAGTATGCAGAATAACCTAAACTAGCAAACAGACAGAGGCAATAAACATGCAATGAAAAACATAACAGACAAATCATTCTAAGGTGTTTTAATGCTAGTAGGTATATATAATCCTGGTATATATATACCTATACCAGCGCACATTTTATTAAAGACTCGGGACGAGTCAATGTTGTTTTTAGTGTATGTGCTCTACTGATTAAAACTCTTGTTAGCACACATTGCCAACCTTGTCAAGCATTTCTGCTTGACAGAGAGACAGACAAAAACAAACACAACAATCAAAAGCAAGAAAGCATATATAAAACATATCATACGAGTTACACCAGTGCAAGCATAAAACAAAGTACGAACGCGCTATGTGCTGAACGAAACTACTCACTCCGAGATACATGGTTCTATCCTCATATCGGGGATGAACTGACAAACTGACCTACTTGCAGAAACAACTTGTTGTGCGGCTGAGATCAAGCTGAGGGCTTGCTTTGCTGGTGTTCTCCGGGAGGACGAAGACTGAGCCAATCTCCATCTTCATCATCTGAGATCACTATGGGTTTGGGTTTGGCTACTGGGGGTGTGGCTGAAATTGATCCAAGCATATACTGCTGGTGAATCCAGAAAAGAGTCTTGTCGAGGGTGATGATGTTTGGCCGAGGCCACAACACAGGCTGAGAGGGTAGCACTAGCACAGATTGCATTGGTTGAACCAGTTGAGATCCAAATTTACGAGCCTCATGATAAGCTTCCTTGACAACTCACATCGCATCGTTGTCCAAGGTTCTGAATTCGGCAAGCATCCTTGAAATCATCATACCCTGGGCAGTGATATATTTCACCACGCAAGTGATTGCGGAGTCACCCCCTTGGATAGAGGGAGAAGGCTGAATTCCTGACGCTGTTGCCATGGGGAAGAAGCAGAACTCCCTCTGATCTGCCACTTGCGGGAACTTGGTTTGGAGGTATAGGATCGCCTCCACAACAGCGGCCTAAATGGCCAAATCAGTGGTAGGCATGGCTCTACCCTGATAAACCAACGGCTGGCCATCTGCTACGGGACCTCGGCTGATGTGCACCCTTGCATCATAGCGATGAAGGTGACGAACGGGTGTCGACTGGAACACCAGGTAGTCGGGGATAGCATTATAGCCAAAGGCTTGGGTGAGCATCTCAGGAGGAAGGGGTGGAAAGCCAGCATGGTTGACGTCGCTTGTGCGGCTGTGAAACTTGGTAGTTTTGAGGGTGCTAGCCATGGCTGGAGTGTTACTAGCTAGGCTTCTTTGCAGGGACATAGCTAAATGAGGAGTGAGCGATACGGCTAGTGGAAAAAGGGGCTTTTATAGGTAGGTATGCAGGACATGCCCGCGTGGGGTGGCCCCTATCCCTTAATGGCGAAGGGCAAGGGGTGCGGCCGACTAGACAGGATATGGTTGCTATTCGTTCCACAGATAACTAGGCGGGGACAGCGAGGTGAGGACGTGTTGGTCCTGACTGCACCACCTGTGGATTAACAGTGGCCATGCCGGAGGCCAGGGATGGGTCAAATCCCTTAGGGTTATTTCGGTTTAATGGGAGCGGTGATCTAATACTAGGAAAACCTATGCCAGCCTGGCTGCTCTTATACCATGTCCTGTGGCACCCCGATCCGCATGGAGCAGGGGGCCTTCGCACGTCCGCCCAGGATAACACCTGACGCACGACAGGTCCATAATACAGCACTCCATGTACAAGAATATTCATCAAATACATGTATAGAAGATTACATTGTTGATGAATAGAATTATCTGGCATAGCCCTAAGGCTAATTAAATGGCAGTGGAAATCTCTTTAACTGGCAGCAGAAGTCTTGGTTTGGAAGCCTAACAACTCTGGCTGGCCTCCACAACTCACAGGACTGGCAAGGTTACGACCTAGCATGATAGGTCAAGTGAACACTTCGGGTATGACCTACAAAACTGGCATGACACGCCAGGTCAGTACATCGAATGTACTTGCAAGACAACCAAATACATAGCATCCAAACAAGCAGGAGACAAGGCAAGTACCAAGTGCATGCAACAACCTATCTCATATCAATTACTAAATATGGCATGTTAAAGATAATTAAACCTAAACAACATCATAGCATCTACCGACATGGCATTAACATGGCATATCTAAACATGCTGCTAACATGGCAATAACAAAACATAGCATATTGTCTCAATCATGACATAATCAATCCAAGCATGGCATGCCACATGAAACTACGCTGAAAATAAACTACCGGCCATATTTAATGTAGAAATAACATGTTAACTATATGCAGCCATCTACTGTTTTGCCATGGTTCTTTTAAATGTAGATAACAACATATTACTCATGCAATGCAATCAAACATGTGCACTGAGTCCCTCGGACTCTCTTACCAACGGGTTGCCTTGTAACCAAACGGTGATCTTTCCGGTGATCACAACCACGAACCACACTAGGTCTCCAACAGTGATCTTTCCGGCGATCACACCCATGACCAACACTTGATCTCCAACACTCACCGAGACCTCGTCTCGTGGTCATATCAAAACATCGACTATCTCATAGTCCAAATCACCACCTCCTCGTTATCAAATTAATTTACTTAATTATTTCAGGTTTATCCTCCATTTCAACCAAGACCTGATAGTGTGACCTACTACGAACTGTGTTGCTATCGATACACTTTATAAACACTCTGCAGAGGTAGCGCACTATACCCACACCACGAAACCCATGGCCTCGCACTCCTATTCGGGTGGACCAACGACATTCTGAAGAAACCTCTCCATTACCACGACACTGTCCCAGCCACTCCTACTCAATCCCCTCTAGGCTAGTCCTGGGTGGCCCCATGTCTATCAAAGACACACGACCATCGTAGTGGCCAAAACATAAACTATCCCACATGGGGACACGGTACCAAAAATCTCAACAACGGGCACACAAGGTTATGTCCGCCTACCTGATCAGTTTAGCGCACGCCCATAACCTTCCCTCTTTGGAGGCACCAGCGAGAGGCATGACAATAGATCGCATTAAGGCCTTCCCTTAAAGGCAAATGTGGCTGCACTGAAGAAGTTCGATTTGGTCGCACTATGACTCAATCCCATCGATGACGGAGGAGGTTGTTATCATTAAGTCATTTTTATTAGCTTCTCCATCATCATGTATATGGATGCAAAAATTAACATGTATCATTCAAATGCTTTGATAAAATACTGAACTTCTCAAGTTAACAACTACAGCATAAAGAACATGACAATACCAAGTACTAGCATATCCATAGTGCATTACAATCATCATAGCCATCATAATAGCCACTAAGAATCCAAAGGCACATGTCATCCACATAATTATCCAAATATAAGTCCTAAAACTCCAAGCAATATCGATGATAACCTTCTAATTAGCATGGCAAAGGATATCATGAAAACATGAGCATGGATGATAATCATAACAGAATAACTGCCGACGAAAACGGTAAGGAGCAACTGTATCTACACACACAAGGTGCAAGCCAAGTCAACATGCAAGTTCGGGGCTCATGATAAGAGGTTGGCTTGCCTGGGGGTCGACAAATACTCCAGGAAGAAGTGTGGAACGATGGCAGAAAGATTTGCCGGAAACAGTTTTCCCTCGGAGGGGGCTGCTTACGGGCCAGGGCAAAATGGTCATTCTCAGAATGTGCAAACATCAAGAAAATCGTCCCATCAAAAAGGGCTCGACGAACAGAGAAATTGAGCGTAGGAATCACCTCATTCGGAGTTACGGGTAAAAAGATACGGACGTTTAAAGCTCATGGACTAGTTTATAGAAATACTGTTACAAAGAGGTCCCTGGTAGTTTAAACAACGTGTCTTTTCTGAGAATACGTTTTCCAGAGAGGAAAACGTATTTCCGGCCGAAGAAGAGGAAAAATATGCTTTCTAAAATGGGAAACGTTCTATCCTTGAATACGCTTTCCACACAGGGAAACGGCTTCGCTGCAGGGCGCCGCCACTTATCCACGCTGGCAGGACCAGTCAACGCGACAAAGGCGGGGCTGGGTGCCTGGGTCGCTTCCAGGTGGGGTCGGGGAAAAGGCGCGGGGCCCGCCTGGCTAGGTCAACCTCCGACCAGGGCAAAGATGGCGGCGGGCTTAGAGAGGGACGCCGCTTCCATCTTGAGGGGAAACGAGTGTCAGGGAAGTCCATAGCCGCGGCGAGCATGGCGATAGAGAGCTCCGTGGCGGCAGCAGTTCCTCTAGGGGCGCGGCCACAGGGCACTCCGGCGGAAAGGGGAGGCAGTGGGGACGGTCTACGGGCTCCGAGGAGGCTGGTTGTGGAGGAGAGAGGGAGAGGCGCACCCGCCATTGCTCAAATTTGAGCGGGCCGAGGCGGCGGCCATGGAGATGGGGAGGGGATGGAGAGGCTAAGAGGCGAGGGGAAGAGATCTGCGGGTGGTTGGGGATTGCGAGGGAGGTCAGGGCGCTATTTACAGCCACGGGGAGAGCTCGGGAAGGAGGGGAGGAGGTGGCACGCGGTAGGTGATGTGTCCGTGCGCCGGCGAGGGTGCAGCGTCAGCAGGCGCGACCAAAGCTTATGGGAACCGGTGGGAAGGCGACGAGGAGGAAGCAGACACAGCGCAGAGGCTCATGGAGACGAGCAACGCTCGTGGACGAGAGGGATAAGAAGACAGAAGCGAGGATGGCGACGATTGCTACAGCAGCGCACTGTTTGATCGTTCGCACGACACGCCAGAGAAGAAAACGAAAGGGGACAGAGGTCCAGGGGGAAGACGTCGTCGAGGGGGAGCTATAGGACATTAATGGCAAGGCCAGAGCTGGCCGAGGCAGTGATGCCGACGCGAACAGTGGGTAGACCACCGTTTTGGGCTGGTTACACCCGTGGTCACCACGGTCAAGGCACGCTCCGGGGTTTTTACTGATGCCAGCTCATGTCTACTCATACGTCCATTTTGCATCATGCTTTTATATCGATATTTATTGCATTATGGGGTGTTATTACACATTATGTCACAATGCTTATGCCTATTCTCTCTTATTTTACAAGGTTTACATAAAGAGGGAGAATGCCGGTGATGACCCACAAGTATAGGGGATCTATCGTAGTCCTTTTGATAAGTAAGAGTGTCGAACCCAATGAGGACCAGAAGGAAATGATAAGCGGTTTTCAGCAAGGTATTCTCTGCAAGTACTGAAATAAGTGGTCACAGACAGTTTGTGATAAGATAATTTGTAACGAGCAACAAGTAACAAAAGTAAATAAAGTGCAGCAAGGTGGCCCAATCCTTTTTGTAGCAAAGGACAAGCCTGGACAAACTCTTATATAAGGAAAAGCGCTCCCGAGGACACATGGGAATATCATCAAGCTAGTTTTCATCATGTTCATATGATTCACGTTCGGTACTTTGATAATTTGACATGTGGGTGGACCGGTGCTTGGGCGCTGTTCTTACTTGAACAAGCACCCCACTTATGATTAACCTTTATTGGAAGCATCCACAACTGCAACAAAAGTATTAAGGTAAACCTAACCATAGCATGAAACATATGGATCCAAATCAGCCCCTTACGAAGCAACGCATAAACTAGGGTTTAAGCTTCTGTCACTCTAGCAACCCATCATCTACTTATTACTTCCAATGCCTTCCTCTAGGACGAAATAATGGTGAAGTGTTATGTAGTCGACGTTCACATAAGACCACTAGAGGCTAGACAACATCCATCTCATCAAAATCTCGAACGAATACCAAATTCACATGACTACTAATAGCACGACTTCTCCCTTGTCCTCAGGAACAAACGTAACTAGTCACAAAGCATATTCATTTTCATAACCAGAGGGGTAATAATATGCATAAATGATCTGAACATATGATCTTCCACCAATTAAACCAACTAGCATCAACTACAAGGAGTAATTAACACTACTAGCAACCTACTAACACCAATCCCGGACCCCGCCGCCACGAGGCGGAACCTTGGCGGAACCAATCTAGGGTTGTGGCGGAGCTGTTCTGCCGGGGAAACTTCCCGTCGGGAGGGCGAAATCATCACCATCGTCATCACCAATGATCCTCTCATTGGGAGGGGGTCAATCTCCATCAACATCTTCAACAGCGCCATCTCATCTCAAACACTAGTTCATCTCTTGTATCCAAATCTCGGATTGGTACATGTGGGTTGCTAGTTGTGTTGATTTCTCCTTGTAGTTGATGCTAGTTGTTTTACTTGGTGGAACATTATATGTTCAGATCCATTATGCATATTAATACCCCTCTGATTATGAACATGAATATGCTTTGTGAGTAGTTACGTTTGTTCCTGAGGACAAGGGAGAACTCTTGCTATTAGTAGTCATGTGAATTTGGTATTTGTTCGATATTTTGATAAGATCTATGTTGCCATCCCTCTAGTGGTGTCATCTGAATGTCGACCACATGACACTTCACCATTGTTTGGTCCTAGAGGGAGGCATTGGGAAGTAATAAGTAGATGATGGGTTTCTAGAGTGACAGAATCTTAAACCCTAGTTTATGCGTTGCTTTGTAAGGGGAAGATTTGGATCCATATGTTTCATGATATGGTTAGGTTTACCTTAATACTTCTGTTGTTGTTCCGGATGTTTGCAATAGGGGTTAATGATAAGTGGGATGCTTGTCCAAGTAAGGGTAGTACTCAAGCACCGGTCCACCCACATATCAGATTATCAAAGTACCGAACTCGAGTCCGATGATCGTGATGAAAACTAGCTTGACGATAATTCCCATGTGTCCTCGGGAGCGCTTTCCTTCATATAAGAGTTTGTCCAGGCTTTTTCTTTGCTACAAAAAGAATTGGGCCATCTTACTGCACCTATTTAATTTTATTACTTGCTACTCGTTACAAATTACCTGATCACAAAACTATCTGTTACCGATAATTTCAGTGCTTGTAGAGAATACCTTACTGAAAACCTCTTATCATTTCCTTCTGCTCCTTGTTGGGTTCGACACTCTTACTTATCGAAAGGACTACGATAGATACCCTATACTTGTGGGTCATCAAGAGTCTTTTCTGGCGCCATTGCCGGGGAGTGAAGCACCTTTCGTAGGTGGAATTTGGTAAGGAAAACTTTATATAGTGTGCTGAAATTTACTGTCACTTGTTACTATGGAAAGTAATCCTTTGAGGGGCTTGTTCGGGGTATCTTCACCTCGACTGGTAGAGCAAATTGTTTCTCCTAAACCAACTCAACCTACTGAAAATGAAAATGTTTACTTTGAAATTCCTTCGGGTATGATAGAGAAACTGCTAGCTAATCCTTTTGTAGGAGATGGAACATTGCATCCCGACTTACACTTAATCTATGTGGATGAAGTTTGTGGATTATTTAAGCTTGCAGGTATGCCCGATGATGTTATCAAGAAGAAGGTCCTCCCTTTATCCTTGAAGGGAGATGCATTGACATGGTATAGGCTATGTGATGATATGGGATCATGGGACTACAAACGGTTGAAATTGGAATTGCATCAGAAGTTTTATCCTATGCATCTTGTTCATCGTGATCGTAATTATATATATAATTTTTGGCCTCACGAATGAGAAAGCATCACTCAAGCTTGGAGGAGGCTTAAGTAAATGTGATATTCATGCCCTAATCATGAGCTCTCAAGAGAAATGATTATTCAAAATTTTCATGCTCGACTTTCTGACAACAATCGCTCCATGCTCGATACTTCTTGTACTGGTTCTTTTATGATGAAGACTATTGAATACAAATGGAATTTATTGGAGAGAATTAAACGCAACTTTGAAGATTGGGATCTCGACAAAGGTAAAGAGTCAGGTATAACACTTAAGTTTGACTAAGTTAAATATTTTATGGATACCGATGTTTTCCGTAAATTTAGCACTAAATATGGACTTGACTCTGAGATAGTAGCTTCTTTCTGTGAATCCTTTGCTACTTATGTTGATCTCGCCAAGGATAAGTGGTTTAAATATAATCCTCCCATTGAAGTAAAAGTAGTTGCACCTATTAAAGTTGAAGAAAAGATTATCACTTATAATGATCCTATTGTTCCTACTGCTTATGTTGAGAAACCACCTTTCCTTGTTAGAAGGAAGAATCATGCTAAAGCTTCAATTGTGGTAAACAAAAGTAATATTAAGACACCTAAACCCCCTGAGCTAGTTAAAGTTGAACCTAATGTTGCTATGGTTAAAGATCTCTCGGCCGATAATATTGATGGGCAGGTTATTTACTTCTGTGATGAGACTGCTAGAATTGCTAAACCTGGTTCTATAGATAAACATAGACCTGTCATAGGCATGTCTGTTATTTCTGTTAAAATAGGAGATCATTGTTATCATGGATTGTGTGATATGGGTGCTAGTGCTAGTGCAATACCTATTTCCTTATACAAAGAAATTATGCATGATATTGCACCAGCTGAAATAGAAGGTATTGATGTTACCATTAAGATTGCTAGTAGAGATACTATTTCACCAATTGGGATTGTTAGAGACATTGAAGTCTTGTGTGGGAATGCTAAATATCCGACTGATTTTCTTGTTCTTGGTTCCCCTCAAGATAGCTTTTATCCCATTATATTTGGTAGACCCTTCTTGAATACTGTCAATGCTAAGATAGACTGCAATAAGGATATTGTTTCTATTGGTTTAGGGGATATTTCTCATGAGTTTATTTTTTCTAAATTTCATAGACAACCCCATGATAAAGAATTGCCTAGTAAAGATGAAATTATTGGTCTTGCTTCTATTCTCGTGCCTCCTACTGATCCTTTAGAAAAATATTTGCTAGACCATGAAAATGATATGTTCATGAATGAAAGAAGGGAAATAGATGAAGTATTCTTTAAACAGGGACCTATTCTGAAACACAACTTGCCTGTTGAAATCCTAGGGCATCCTCCTCCACCCAAGGGTGATCCCGTGTTTGATCTTAAACCATTACCTGATACTCTTAAATATGCTTATCTTGATGAAAAGAAAATATATCCTGTTATTATTAGTGCTAACTTTCCAGAGAAGGAAGAAGAGAGATTATTGAAAAATCTAAAGAAGCGCCAGGCTGCTATTGGTTATACTCTTGATGATCTTAAGGGCATTAGTCCCACTCTATGCCAACACAAAATAAACTAGGAGGAGGACGCCAAACCAGTTATTGATCACCAACGACGGCTGAATCCTAAGATGATAGAAGTGGTAAGAAAGGAAATATTAACGCTCCTTGAGGCAGGTATAATTTATCCCTTTGCTGATAGTCAGTGGGTAAGTCATGTTCATTGTGTCCCTAAGAAGGGAGGTATTACTGTTGTTCCTAATGATAAAGATGAATTGATTCCACAAAGAATTATTACAGGTTATAGAATGGTAATTGATTTCTGCAAATTAAATAAGGCTACTAAAAAAGATCATTACCCCTTACCTTTTAGTGATCAAATTCTAGAAAGATTATCCAAACATACACATTTTTGCTTTCTAGAAGGTTACTCTGGCTTCTCTCAAATACATGTGTCAGTTGATGATCAATCAAATACCACTTTTACTTGCCCTTTCGGTACTTTTGCTTATAGACGTATGCCTTTTGGTTTATGTAATGCACCTGCTACCTTTCAAAGATGCATGATGGCTATATTTTCTGACTTTTGTGAAAAGATATGTGAGGTTCTCATGGACGATTTCTCCGTTTATGGATCCTCTTTTGATGATTTCTTAAGAAACCTTGATCGAGTCATGCAGAGATGTGAAGAAACTAATCTTGTCTTGAATTGGGAGAAGTGCCACTTTATGGTTAATGAAGGTATTGTCTTGGGGCATAAAATTGCTGAAAGAGGTATTGAAGTTGATTAAGCTAAAGTTGATGCTATTGAAAAGATGCCATGTCCCAAGGACATTGAAGGTATAAGAAGCTTCCTCGGTCACGCCGGTTTTTATAGGAGGCTGATTAAGGACTTCTCATAAATTTCTCGGCCTCTGGCTAATCTATTACAAATATATATTCCTTTGTCTTTGATGATGATTGCGTAGAATCCTTTGAAATACATAGGAAAGCATTGATTTCTGCACCTATTGTTCAGCCACCTGATTGGAATTTACCCTTTGAGATTATGTGGGATGCTAGTGATCATGCTGTAGGTGTTATTCTAGGACAAAGAGTTGATAAGAAATTAAATGTTACTCAATATGCTAGTAAAACTCTAGACAACGCCCAGAGAAATTATGCTACCACTGAAAATGAATTCTTAGCAGTTGTATTTGCTTGTGATAAGTTCAGACCTTATATTGTTGATTCTAAAGTAACTATTCACACTGATCATGCTGGTATAAAATATATTATGGAAAATAAAGATGCTAAACCTAGACTTATTAGATGGGTTCTCTTGCTACAAGAATTTGATTTTCATATTATTGGTAGAAAGGGAGCTGAGAACCCCGTTGCAGACAACATGTCTAGGTTAGAAAATGTTCTTGCTGACCCACTACCTATTGATCATAACTTTCCTGATGAACAATTAAATGTCATAAATGCTTCTCAAACTGCTCCATGGTATGCTGATTATGCTAATTATATTGTTGCTAAATTTATACCACCCAGTTTCACATACCAGCAAAAGAAAAAATTCTTCTATGATTTGAGACCTTACTTTTAGGATGACCCGCATCTTTATAAAGAAGGAGTAGATGGTGTTATTAAATGTTGTGTACCTAAGCATGAACAGGAACAAATCCTACGCAAATGTCACTCTAAGGCTTATGGAGGACACCATGCTGGAGATAGAACATCACATAAGGTATTGCAATCCGGTTTTTATTGGCCTACTCTCTTCAAGGATGCTCGTAAGTTTGTATTGTCTTGTGATGAATGTCAAAGAATTGGTAATATTAGTAGATGTCAAGAAATGCCTATGAATTATTCACTTGTTATTGAACCATTTGATGTTTGGGGCTTTGACTATATGGGACCTTTTCCTTCCTCTAATGGGTATACACATATTTTAGTTGCTGTTGATTATGTTACTAAGTGAGTAGAAGCTATTCCAACTAGTAGTGCTGATCATAACCCCTCTATTAAGATGCTTAAAGAAGTTATTTTCCCAAGGTTTGGAGTCCCTAGATATTTAATGACCGATGGTGGCTCACATTTTATTCATGGTGCCTTTCGTAAAATGCTTGCTAAGTATGATGTTAATCATAGAATTGCATCCCCTTATCACCCACAGTCTAGTGGTCAACTAGAATTGAGTAACAGAGAGCTCAAATTAATTTTGCAAAAGACTATTAATAGATCTAGAAAGAATTGGTCCAAGAAACTTGATGATGCATTATAGGCCTATAGAACTGCATATAAAAAGCCTGTGGGTATGTCTCCGTATAAAATGGTTTATGATAACGCATGTCACTTACCTCTTGAATTAGAACATACGGCATATTGGGCCATTAAAGACCTCAATTATGATTTCAAACTTGCCGGTGAGAAGAGGTTATTTGACATTAGCTCACTTGATGAATGGAGAACCCAAGCTTATGAAAATGCCAAGCTGTTTAAAGAAAAAGTTAAAAGATGGCATGATAAAAGGATATAAAAGAGTGGGTTTAATGTAGGAGATTATGTGTTGCTATACAATCCTTGTTTAAGATTTTTGCAGGAAAACTTCTCTTTAAATGGGAAGGCCCTTACGTTATTGAGGAGGTCTACCGTTCCGGTGCCATAAAAACTCAACAACTTCAAAGGCACAAATCCGTGGGTAGTGAACGGTCAAAGAAGCAAACATTATATCTCACGTAATCCTATAAATGTTGAAACTAATATTATTGAAACCGTAACCCCCGAGGAATACATAAGGGACACTTTATAGAATGTTTTAGACTCCGAAAAGGAATAGGTATGTGGTACAGTAAGTAAACTGACTCCAAAACAGTTATAATGGCAATTTTTCTCTGTTTTGGAATATTTAGAAAAACAGGAAAATAAGAAGCAGTCCGGGAAGGACACGAGGCTTGCACGAGGGTGGGAGGCGCGCCCCTACCCCCCTAGGCGCCGCCTGCCTCGTGGGCATCTCGTGCACTATCCGGACTCTGTTTTCTTGCATGATACTTCTTTTCGTCGGTAAAAATTCATTATATAATCTCCCGAAGGTTTTGACCACCGTATCACGCAAAAATCTCTTGTATTTGTTTTGGGCTGTTTTCTGTCAGGGTTGTCAAGGCCAGGCATTATGTCGTCTCCCTCCTCCAACAATGGTGACAACGATGCTTGGCTAATGAAGATAGAGCGGAAAAGGTAAGAACCTATGGAGACCAACAAGGATGAAGGGATCAAGAAGACCACGGAGGACCAAGTTCCGGCAGCAGAAGATATCCTTCGACTTGATCACCATCTTTTTACCGCAACTAAGATCCAGGCTTTCAAGATGATTGAGTTAGCCCATATAGAAAACAAGTATCTCACACGTGAAAGTATTTTGTTTAAGGAGCATATCATCGCACTCAACGGCATTATCCGCAAGTTGTAGGACCTCATACGCTCGATGTGCGACTATCCATCATCAAGAACTCCACCTTCTTCACCAACAAAGAAGAACTGAGTATCTGGTATGGGCACTCCCCTTGGCAACTGCCCAGCTTGGGTGAGTGCCCCGGTATCGTATCACCATCACTTTTATACTTACCATTTGTCTTAGTTCGATCCTTTTGGTAATATCTTGATCTAGTAGAATAAGTTTTAGTATGATCTAGTTGTGAGTTTTGCTTTATGACCCCCCTATGTAATCAAGTCCATGAGCTATATAATAAAGATTAGTGTTGAGTCAAGGGCTTGATTATTTTGCTATAATCTTGAGGGAATAAAATAAAAAGAGAAAGAATAAAAAGAAACAAAGAGATCATATGTATCTTATGGAAATTAATGAGCTCACATATAAAGAGTATGATGAATAAAAGTTGATGAGAGTTGACAAACATAGTTTTGGTCATCGTTGCAATTAATAGGAAGGAATAAAGAAAGAGAGGTTCTCATATAAATATACTATCTTGGACATCTTTTATGATTGTGAGCACTCATTAAAGTATGACATGCTAAGAGTTGATGTTGGACAAGGAAGACAATGTAATGGGTTATGTTTTCTTACATCTGAGATAAATTATATTGTCATGGATCATCCAACATGTTGAGCTTGCCTTTCCCTCTCATGCTAGCCAATTTCTTCGCACCAACTAGAGATACTACTTGTGCTTCCAAATATCCCTAAAACCAGTTTTACCATGAGAGTCCACCATATATACCTATGGATTGAGTAAGATCCTTCAAGTAAGTTGTCATCGATGCAAGCAATAAAAATCGATCTCTAAATATGTATGACTTATTAGTGCGGAGAAAATAAGCTTTATACGATCTTGTGATATCGAAGAAATAAAAGCGACGTACTGCATAATAAAGGTCCATATTGCAAGTGGCAATATAAAGTGACGTTCTTTTGCATTAAGATTTTGTGCATCCAACAAAACAAAGCGCATGACAACTTCTAACTCCCACTACGAAGGGCCTATCTTTCACTTTTATCTTCTACCTTACATAAGAGTCATGGTGATCTTCACCTTTCCTTTTTACATTTAATCCTTTGGCAAGCACAATGTGTTGGAAAGATCCTGATATATATAGCTAATTGGATGTGAGTCTTCATGAACTATTATTATTGACATTACCCTTGAGGTAAAACGTTGGGCGGCAAAACTATAAGCACCTATCTTTCTGTGTGTCCGATTAAAATTCATACCCATAAATATTGCGCGAGTGTTAGCAATTGTGGAAGACTAAAATATGGTTGAGTATGTGACCTTGCTGAAAAGCTCTTATATTGACTCTTTCCTATGTTATGATAAATTGCAATTGCCTCAATGACTGAGATTAAAGTTTGTTGGTTCTCAATGAAGTTCATGACTCATACTTGAAATTGTGATTGAATTGTTACTTTAGCATAAGAGATAATATGACAATATATATATATTGTTGTTCTAAGAATGATCATGATGCCCTCATGTCCATATTTTATTTTTATTGACACCTCTATCTATAAACATGTGGACATATTTTTTGATTTTGGCTTCCGCTTGAGGACAAAGAGGTCTAAGCTTGGGGGAGTTGGTACACCCATTTTGCATCATGCTTGTATATTGATATTGATTGCATTATGGTCTATTATTACACATTATGTCACAATGTTATGCCTATTCTCTCTTATTTTACAAGGTTTACATAAAGAGGGAGAATGCTGGCAGTTGGGATTCTGGGCTGGAAAAGGAGCAAATATTAGAGACCTATTCTGCACATCTCCAAAAGTCTTGAAACTTCATGGAAGCTATTTCTAGAATATATAAAAAATACTGAGCGCAAGAAGTTCCAGAGGGGGGCCACACCCTGGCCACGAGGGTGGGGGCGTGCCCTACCCCCTTGGGCGCGCCCCCTGCCTCGTGGGCCCCCTGGTGGCCCTCTGATGCCCATCTTCTGCTATATGGAGCCTTTTGTTGAGGAAAAATCATAAGCAAGCTTTCGGGATGAGACTCCGCCACCATGAGGCGGAACCAATCTAGTGCTCTGGCGGAGCTGTTCTACCTGGGAAACTCCCTCCGGGAGGGCGAAATCATCACCATCATCATCACCAACGATCCTCTCATCAGGAGGGTGTCAATCTGCATCAACATCTTCACCAGCACCATCTCATCTCAAACCCTAGTTCATCTCTTGTATCCAATCTTTGTATCCAAACCTTAGATTGGTACTTGTGGGTTGCTAGTAGTGTTGATTAGTCCTTGTAGTTGATGCTAGTTGGTTTACTTGGTGGAACATTATATGTTCAGATCCATTATGCATATTAATACCCCTCTGATTATGAACATGAATATGCTTTGTGAGTAGTTACGTTTGTTCCTGAGGACATGGGAGAAGTCTTGCTATTAGTAGTCATATGAATTTGGTATTCGTTCGATATTTTGATAAGATATATGTTGTCATCCCTCTAGTGGTGTCATGTGAATATCGACCACATGACACTTCACCATTGTTTGGGCCTAGAGGGAGGCATTGGGAAGTAATAAGTAGATGATGGGTTGCTAGAGTGACAGAAGCTTAAACCCTAGTTTATGCATTGCTTCATAAGGAGCTGATTTGGATCCATATGTTTCATGCTATGGTTAGGTTTACCTTAATACTTCTGTTGTAGTTGTGGATGCTTGCAATAGGGGTTAATCATAAGTGGGATGCTTGTCCAAGTAAGGGCAGTACCCAAGCACCGGTCCACCCACATATCAGATTATCAAAGTATCGAACGCAAATCATATGATCCTGATGAAAGCTAGCTTGACGATAGTTCCCATGTGTCCTCGAGATTGCTTTCCTTCATATAAGAGTTTGTCCAGGCTTTTCATTTGCTACAAAAAGGATTGGTCCATCTTGCTGCACCTATTTACTTTTATTACTTGCTACTTGTTACAAATTACCTTATCACAAAACTATCTGTTACCGATAATTTCAGTGCTTGTAGAGAATACCTTGCTGAAAACCGCTTATCATTTCCTTCTGCTCCTCATTGGGTTTGACACTCTCACTTATCGAAAGGACTATGATAGATCCCCTATACTTGTGGGTCATCATCTACCGTTTAGTCCTTCGAAGAGAGAGTGTTACTACAGTAAAGAAATGGGGAAAGCCACATGGAGTAGAGTAAACCAAGCTCCACAGGTTTGCTGTTGCAAACTTGACCGCATCCTAGAGATAAAACCAGAGGAGCTAAAATGTAAAATTGATGTTTGAGAGCTTAGGATAGAAAGGACTACGGTCCTGTAAATTATGAGGTAAAATGGATAACTATTTACCATAGTTGCTGTACAACTACCAAATCTGACCCAGAAACTGAATCAAGAAGAAGCACTCACTAGGAGTGATTGATTGAGCTAAAACTTGGGAAAGCTTAATGATTTGGACATACCATTATGCTGTAAAACTTTCATACCAAATGGACTTGACAACATGGACTTGTTTCACAAACATCTCCTCTGTCCTGAAAATTGAGAAAATTCGTCAAGGCAAATGGCTAATAGAGATGAGCCAAATCCTTCTGGAGATGGATGCTATGGATAGGAGAAGGTCTGGAAAAAGTTTCAGCCATGATGGAGCAAGATAAAATATACTTTTTTCACAAACTGAAAGTTTTGACAGAAACCAAGAATTGGTCCTGTGCTCACATAGTTCAATGAAAGGAACTGAATTTGGGTAGAGGCTAACGATTTGAGATGCCTAAGAGGATGGAAAAGTTTCATCCCATTTGGAAGCTCGTATTTGGCATCCATGGGTTATTTATCCATGTTAATCACCCTGCCAAATTGCATCTCAATTGGAATTAGGAATAAAGTACTTCCTTTGCAAAATTACAGAGAAGGCAGAAACTTACATTGTATCATGTGCTCCATTTTTGATCTCTGGAACATGAGATGAGGATGGAACTAGTGATTATGTAGCAAGGACAAGCTCCACAATTTATGTGGGAATTTTCTCTTGTACACAAAAGGTAGTTCCTTTATAAAGTGGCATAAATGCAATATTGGCCTTAAATAAGAAAAGGCAATTTTCCCTATTTAATTATGTCCAATATATTTTCCAGAGCTTGGATTAGGCATAAGAATCAACTCCACCAGTTCTCATGAATTTAGGAGATGGCTAGTTATGCCTTTGGATTTTATTCCTCCGAAAGGCAAGAAAAGGAATAAATCACAATTCAAAAATATTGCATGGGACTTAGCAATATTTTTGCACATCCAAGGATCAGAAAGATAGGAGGATCTCTGGCAACAATTGGGAGGCTCAACAGACCAACGAATATGATGGCTCCTTTGTATGCACAAAGCGCATATCCAAATTCCAAAAATTTGGAATTAGGGTTTGAGAGGGTTGAGATGAACCAAATGAGGGCTTGCCCACTGAGAAATACATGAGCAAGGTTTTTGGAAAGGTTGAAAATGACAAGAATTATCAGAATCATCCAGCAAATCAGGAGAAATTTTTGAAAAATGAGTGTCAGGAAGGAATAACAGCACCAAAAATTGATAACACAATTTTGGGGCTGTTACATTAAACGAGAGTGAACTAAATAATGGAATGTGGTGTTTCCACTTAACTTGTAGTGTTGTTTGTGCACTTTGCCATGCCATGCATATTTAAACCGAACATGCATCATACTTGATTGTGCATCATGCCATGTTTATGATTGGTTGTTTACCATGTTGTTCGCTCCTTTTCGATGTTGCCCCTTCTTGTTAGTTCTGGTAACGTCACGTTTGTGAGGATCCGTTTGACTACGTCCGCTTGTCTTCTTCATGGACTCGTTCTTCTTCCTTGCGGGATTTCAAGCAAGATGACCATACACTCGAAATCACTTCTATCTTTGCTTGCTAGTTGTTCGTTCTATCACTATGTCGCGCTACCTACCACTTGTTATATCATGCCTCCCATATTGCCATGTCAAGCCTCTAACCCACCTTCTGAGCAAACCGTTGTTTGGCTATGTTAACACTTTTTCTCAGCCCCTCTTATAGCGTTGCCAGTTGTAGGTGAAGTTGAAGTTTGTTCGATGTTGGAACATGGATATGTTGGGATATCACATTATCTCTTATTTAATTTAATGTATCTATGTACTTGGTAAAGGGTGGAAGGCTCGGCCTTATGCCTGGTATTTTGTTCCACTCTTGCCGCCCTAGTTTCCGTCATACCGGTGTTATGTTCCTTGATTTTGCGTTCCTCATGCGGTTGGGTGTTATGGGAACCCCTTGACAATTCTCCTTGAATAAAACTCCTCCAGCAAGGCCCAACCTTGGTTTTACATTTGCCACCTAAGCCTTTTCCCTTGGGTTCTGCAGACTCAAGGGTCATCTTTATTTTAACCCCCGGTCCAGTGCTCCTCTGAGTGTTGGTCCAAAACAGACCCACTTGCGGTGCCGCCCCTAGGAAACTTGGGGTATCGTCGGTTGCCGTACGTAGTGTTCATCCGGTGTGCCCTAAGAACAAGATACCTGCAACTCCTATCAGGATTTGTCGGCACATCGGGCGGCTTTGCTGGTCTTGTTTTACCATTGTCAAAATGTCTTGTAACCGGGATTTAGAGACTAGTCGGGTCTTTCCGGGAGAAGGAATATCCTTTGTTCACCGTGAGAGCTTGTGATGGGCTAAATTGGGACACCCCTGCAGGGTATAAACTCTCGAGAGTCATGCCTGCGATTATTTGGCATATGGGAAATTGTTAATATCCGGTTGTAGAGAACTTGACACTTGACTTAATTAAAATGCATCAACTGCGTGTGTAGCCGTGATGGTCTCTTTTCGACGGAGTCCGGGAAGTGAACACGGTCTTGTGTTATGCTTGAACGTAAGTAGTTTCAAGATCACTTCTTGATCCCTTCTAGCTTCTCGACCGTTGCGTGGCTTCTCTTCTCGCTCTTATTTGCGTATGTTAGCCACCATATATGCTTAGTGCTTGCTGCAGCTCCACGTCATTAACTTACCCTACGCATAAGCTTAAATAGTCTTGATCTCGTGGGTGTGAGATTGCTGAGTCCTCATGACTCACGGATACTTCCAAACAGTTGCAGGTGCCGATGATACCAGTGTAGGTCATGCTACCGAGCTCAAGTGGGAGCTCGATGAAGATCTTGATTGTTGTTATGTGTCTTTTCCGGCTGATCAGTAGTGGAGCCCAGTTGGGACGACCAGGGATCTAGCATTTGTGGTTTACCTTCCTTCTCTATTGAATTTGGCCGTAGCCGGTCTTTGAGTGTATTTGGATGATGTATGATTTATTTATGTATTGTGTGAAGTGGCGATTGTAAGCCAACTCTTTATCCCTTTCTTATTTAGTACATGGGATTGTGTGAAGATTACCCCTCTTGCGACAAAACTACTATGCGGCTATGCCTCTAAGTCGTGCCCGACATGTGGGAGATATAGCCGCATTGTGGGTGTTATAGTTTATGTATGATAAAGTGTATCATATCACGGGGTTTGGATTCACCGGCGAAGTTTCCACCAACTCTCAAAGTGAGAAAGGGCAATGCACGGTACCGAAGAGGCTAGCAATGATGGAAGGGTGAGAGTGCGTATAATCCATGGACTCAACATTAGTCATAAAGAACTCACATACTTAATGAAAAAATCTACAAGTCATCAAAAACCAAGTACTACGCGCATGCTCCTAGGGGGGTAGATTGGTAGGAAAAGATCATCGCTTGTCTCCGACCACCACTCATAAGGAAGACAATCAAAGAACACCTCATGTCTCAAATTTGTTACACAACGGTTACCATACGTGCATGCTATGGGACTTGCAATCTTCAACACCAGTATTTCTCAAATTCACATCTACTCAACTAGCACAACTTTAATATCACCATCCTCATATCTCAAAACAATTATCAAGCATCCAACTTCCCATAGTATTTAGCACACTTTTTATGCAAGTTTTTATTATACCAATCTTGGATGCATATAATATTAGGACTACTTTTATAACCAAAGAAAATTACCATGCTGTTCTAAAGGACTCTCAAAATAATATAAGTGAAGCATGAGAGATCAATAATTTCTATAAAATAAAACCACCACAGTGCGCTAAAAGATATAAGTGAAGCACTAGAGCAAAATTATCTAGCTCAAAAGATATAAGTGAAGCATGTAGAGTATTCTAATAAATTCCAATTCATGTGTGTCTCTCCCAAAAGGTGTGTACAGCAAGGATGACTATGGTGAACTAAAAAGAAAATACTCAAATCATACAAGACGCTCCAAGAAAAGCACATATCATGTGGTGAATAAAAATATAACCTCAAGTAAACTTACCGATGGAAGAAGACGAAAGAGGGGATGCCTTCCGGGGCATCCCCAAGATTAGGCTTTTGGTTTTAGTTTAATTTTACCTTGGTGTGCCTTGGGCATCTCCAATCTTAGGCTCTTGCCATTCCTTATTCCATAATCCATTAAATTTTTACCCAAAACATGAAAACTTCACAACACAAAACTCAACAGAAAATCTCATAAGCTTCGTTAGTATACGAAAACAAACCACCACTTAAGGTACTGTAAATGAACTCATTCTTTATTTATATTGGTGTTATACCTACTATATTCCAAATTATGTATGGTTCATACCCTCCAATATGTCACACCCTGATTTTCATGCCACAACACTTAAGCTAATAAATCATGATAAAATGTGGTTTGACAAAAACTTTTGAGTGTTTTGTCTTAGCTTTGATTGAATGTTTGACTGTTGTTTGCAAGTGCTCTAAAAATCAAATAAATCTTCCAACTCTTATACTCCTTCTCCTTGATCCAAAACCTTTTCCCAATGATCATACCATGTGTATAGAACAATATAGTATTTTCTTACAAAAATAATTTGGCCAAATAGTATTTTCAAAAATTAGTTTTCCGAAAACCCCTGAATTGAGGTTTGCACTGCAAGTACTTAATTAAGGGCAGTAAAAATATTTCCAAAAATATATTTGACTCCTATTAGAGATAGGACACCCAGAAACCACAAAAATATAATTTTCAAAGTTATTTTCCTAATTTATTTAAAGGCTTTTTCTTTAGGCCAGAACTGGTCTTTAATAGGTTAAAATTATTTTAAAGCTTCAAAAATATTTGAGAAAAATCAGGGAAGCTCAATGGACATATATTTTCCACATATATGAGTTTAAACACATGGTCATGATCAAAATATTGGACAAAACCCTCCAGAACCATTTTAGATCATTTCAAATATTTGAAATATTTCTATAAGAAATATTTTCAAATAAATCCCTGAAAATTCAAGAAAGTCACATATTCATAATGTGATGATCTTGCAATGTTTCATATCAATCAAAATAACTATGGTTCACAAAAGTGCCCCAAAACCCTCTCTGTCCAGATCCAAGTTTGAACAACTCTACATTGCCAAGTTTGTCCTTTTGATCTCAACTTTTGTGCACACGTTCAGAGCCTCAAATGATGACACTACACTAAGTGGTGCATCAAGGAGAATAGATTTGCATGACTAAATCTTGAAAACTCCATTTCTGCTAATTTCTAGGGTTTACAAAAGTTGCGTTGGAAACTTTGCCCAAATGAGCTCAAACTTGGTGGAAGGCCCTAATTATATGTGACATTTCACCCTGTGGAGTCTCATGGCGAATGGAAATCATCTGCTTTCCCAAAACACCATCAAACACCTTCTGGCAGAAATTTAAAATGCATGTTTTGGCAATTTCCACTAATCTCCATGAGCTCAACTTTTTCCCACAGCCTCATCTGCTCCTCCTCTACCTCCTTCATGCTTGGCTGCCCAAGGATCAATGATTAAGGGGGGCAGAGACCCAATTTTCCTCTCTGGACAGCCACTTTCCCCTCCCTTTCTCATCTCTCTCCCACTCCTGGCAAGTTCCAGAGCATCCAATGCCACTTTCCCATTGTTTCCTCTCCCCTGCAGCTTCCAGACAAAAGTGGACGCGCGAGTGCGCGCAGAAAAGCCGCGGATGCCGGCCAAAGACACACTCTTGAGCACGAGGCAGAGCAGGCGACCGTTGACGCCGCGTCCCCCGACCACCTTGAGCCTCCCCCTTGCGCCAGTCGAGGTGCCTTGATGTCCGCAACACGCCACCATGCAGCCCCCCTCGTCTCTCCCTCTCTCTCAACTCCTGTGGCACGTGCCCAGAGCTGCCCGGCTCGGCCAATGCATGGCCTCGCACGCGCGAGCACCAGAGCCTTGCCCCGCTCCTCCTCTCTCTTCCTGGCGCCCCACTCAACTCCCACAGACGCCATAGACAGCCCCTCGCCCTCTCTCCTGGCCTCCCAAGCCGTTGCCGCGGCCACTCGTGTGCCGCGTCCACGGTGAGCCATGGGACGGCTACTTAAGGCCGCCCTCGAGCTCCCTCTCTACTCCTTTGGCCCGCTCTCCCTCCCGTGCATCCCCTGGACCAATCCGCACCTCCTCCCGTGCCCTCCAACCTCGTCCATGGCCGGAGCCGAGCCGCCGAACACCGCCTATATTCTCGTCGTCCGGGCCCCCTCCTCCCCACCCATGGGTTAGGTCGCATCTCTACTGCCCCGCGGAGCTCCCCCGCACTACGGCTACACCTCCCGACGGCCGGAGCGCCGTGCCCGCCATCGCCGTCGGCCACGTCTCTCACGGACGGTGCTCTCCTTGACCAGGTCCTCCCCGGCATGCGTGCGACCAGTGGCTGGAAGCGCCTCTCTGCGCTGGTCACGCCGGTGGGGAGAACATCGCCGGGGGCGCTCTGTAACCCCGGCAATCGCCGGCGGGAGCTGCTCCTCCTCGCGTCCAAAGCGCGCACGGGAGGTGGAAGACGATCTGCCGCTGGGGCCCGCATGACAGCGACCCAGCAGGCGGGCCCATCCGTTTAAGTGGATACGACTCCAGCGGATCCGCTTCCCCCGCGCGGAAGCGTACCCCGTGAGGGCGCCTTCGGCGTCGCCCTGTCGTCCGTGTGGCCGAGCCGCTGGGCCGGCCCAGTGTGCCGCGGCGCTATGCTTTGTCTTTTCCTTTTTCCAGAAATTGGTAAAATCTCCCAAATATTCATATTAACTCCAAATTGAATTATTCAAATTTCTGGTGACTCCATAAATCATGATCTACCTGTTGGTGCAGCATGCACATTTTTCTTGAACAATTTTTCTCACACAAATTAAATAAAATCCCATTTTCCATTTTTGTGATAAACTTTAGAAAATCACAAAGGGCTCAAATTTGATCCAAATGCCATGATTCAAATTTCTAGATGCTCCTGAGTTTATAACTTAGGTCATGAACATTTTTCTTAATACTTTCTGTACCCCACAAAATAATGAGCCATTTCTTCATGTTTGTCGACTTTGCAAATCCATAGAATATTCATTTGAACTCCAAATCAAGTGAAACCAACTCCTAGATGCTTCTAAAATCATGGTTTGTTAAATGGGTGCCTTTGCTCATTTTTCAAAAATATATTTCTATACACTTCTTGCAAACCCATAAACCCCTTGATTCCATCATATCAAAATGTTTAGAAATATCCACTGACCCAATTCCAATGAAACCACTCTAGTTATTTTTCATATAACCAGAGATGTCCTAGAAAAGTCAAATTAATATTTTTAGAGCACTTTTATTTCTTTCCTTGTTAGGTTGCTTATTATGGTTGCTTTCGACGATAGTTGACGAAGAAGACGAAATGCTCGGAGTTGGACCAGAGATATTTGAAGATCTCAAGACTCCGATGAACCAGGCAAGCAGCCCTTTGACCATGTCTATGAAACCCGTTTTATGCATGACATATAGCACCATATTGTTGTTGCAACGGAATCATGATGAGGTGGAACCCCTTTGATGGTTTACCTCCGTTACTTCCTCATTGATGCTTGCATTGTGCATGACCCTACCTCCTTATGAGGGTTATGCCGGTGGGAGTAGATAGGATGCTAAAGTAGTTGCTACGCAAAAAGGGGACGGGTATATGCATGGTGATGGAGACAAAGTATTTTCAAAAGACTTTTCGAAAACCCCATCGGGTGCCACTTGTGCCCGGGGGAGATGATGAGTTGGTTAGCCACTTGATGACGAAGTGGTGTACCGAGGCAAGTGTGTGTGTGGTTTTCAAAATGGGTTGGTTTAAGTTGCGACCGTTATTCCAACCTTACATGCGCAAACCACTCTACCCTTGTATGGGAAAGGGCATTATTGATTACCTAGGCCGATACTAGCTTGGAGCCCGCATTACTAGTGACGGGGGAGAGTTGGTGCTCTCTCTCGGGACGGGGTCGTTCCAGGTAGGGCGGCCATGACTGTTTTCACAGGGCACCGGATACACCGTTGTGTCCCCTCTCGGATGTTACGATCTCGAGTGAGTCTCGTATGATGTACATCATGAGGATACGGAACAACGAGTGGATTCCTTGTTAGTGTCGTCTAGGGAAATATAGTGATCGGGTGCTTACCCTGGGTACTTGAGGTACCGCGGGTCGTGGATGATACGGAAGTTCCCCGGATCTTGTGGGTAACGTGTGTGACCTCTGCAGAGTGTAAAACTATTCAAATAGCCGTGTCCACGGTCAAGGATAGTTGGGTAACCACTCTTGGGCTATGTCCACATGTTTACAAACCAGTGTATGTGTTTGGATAAGTGGGAAGAACTACTTGGGTCAAGTCAAAGGACTTGACATGATTGAATTGGGTTGGTGCCCACTCTATTTATGTTGATATCTGTAACCGTCCTTATGGTTACTTGAATTCTCCTGATGCATGTCTTACAAGTTGTTGAACATGGCATTGCACTCAAAACTAGCTTTCTGCAAAAATTTACCTATATCATGCATTGATGTATGTTGAGCCAAAACATGGGTTGCTTGCGAGTACATTCACCGTACTCATTGGCTTGCCACCGGTTATTTTATTGGCCAGGAAGGAAAAATAGGATATGATGAAGAATACTTCGGTGACGAACATGCAAGCTAGGACTCTTCCCATTCAGAATGCCTGTAGGGTTAAGGCAGATGGCATGGGTCCAAGTTATCGACGAAGATTTCTGCTGCGAAGTTATACTCGAGGCTTGACTATAACGGTCATAATTTATGTAAGACGATATGTATGGATGTAAGACTCTTGTTATTCAGCTTCTGTGTGTTCAGTGAGCATTGATCTCTCGGATCACTGTACACGTGCATTCCGTGATCACGACTTATGAGTCAGGGTCCCCACAGAGCTAGTATCAGAGCCATCCTGACTGTAGGAAGCCTTAGTTAGCATGGTCGTTAGATAGGGTAAAGTTATTTCTAAAACTATTACTGGTTTTCAAAACAATCTATACTTCTCTTCCCTTCTTAGTTTTTCAAAAACTAAGGTATATTTTCCCCATCGATCTCTTCCCTTAAAAATTATTCCAAACGGTCGCTAGCACCCTCAAGCCCCTGACCACGGGATTCCTTGTAATTCTCGTGGATAGCCTAGAAGGGGTACACCTCGCCAAATACTCACCCACCTCTTCTGAACCCAAGATTCGCGACACTACAACAAGACGATGCCAACAGAAGATACGCCTTTCAAGAATGAGGACATGAAGACCCAGAGGATAGTGGCACCTTTGAATTTACCCTAGGATAATTCAACCTTGTCCTATGACGATCAGGGTGTAAGATATGCAAGACCATGATAGACATCGCTAATAGAGCAATCATGTCCTTACCGTTGTTGTATCGGCAACCACCAGTGGATGAGAACCTCGCCATTTGGCCCGCCTCACTATAGTGAGTAGGAAAACGGTTCTCTTCATCCCCCGCTCTTGGTGTCGATGTCTTCATCAACGTAACCGACATGTTGGACCTCTACTATGCCTTGTTAATATCGTTGCATAAGGGATTACCTACCTGGTACCGTCGACGCCTTAGAAGGCAAAAGGGGTCGTCATGATTCAGAAGACAACAGAAGACCGAGGCAATGCCTGCTACGAGGAGCCACCTTCAACCCATCACTTCAAAAGGCGAGAAGTTGTTGAAGACTCTTTAGGCTCAACCCAGATCGTTTCATCGAACTACTGCAAGAGACGTAGCAACACCAGAGGAAAACGCAGAAGACTGGACGAGGCACAAGGCACGACTACTGAGTCCTACAACCCTTAGGGTAGGATGAGTCGTGTACCCCCTATGCGCAGTCGAGTCCGTATGATGGTTCGAATAGAACCATGATTGTGTGTTGCTTGTTTTTATTTTATTGTGTTTTGATATCAGCCACCCTTTTGCCCTAGGCAACTAGTATGGGGCTATATCACCTGCCTTATTTTATTGTTTGTGTTTGGCCCTTTCAGCCCCTGTTTGTTTGCACTTGCACTATAGAACCCCCTTTAGGCATTCCCCTCCTCTATGCTACTTTTCCCTATCATCTCTCTCCTTAACTGAAGACCAGCAAGACAAGCTACACCAAGGATTCCACCTTGGCAGCCAACTAGCAATGAAGACTTCTGCTACAATCTCCACGACCAAGTGCAACCCCGTAGAATTATGTTTAACCCTCCAGACTAGAAACCCATTCCTAAACCCTTCGAGACTTCACAAGATACCCCAGATCGAATCCTTAACCATGTGCTTAACCCACAGAATTGCAAGAAAACAAGTTAAGCTATAGAAGTCCATGCTTATCACTGGGTTCATTATGGAACTAATGGGCATAGTGAATGAGCACATTATCATCCTAAGGTAGCACGAGAACTGATGATGCCACAGGGAAGAGAAATTGAGGATATAGGAATAGAGGATAAATGACTTGATGAGTTTATATCAGTGACCTAGAGGGATTTATCTGAGACTATTTGGTGGATTGTGAGGCTTTCATGTTGGTAGGTGAACTCGGTGGGATCATGTTAATATGGCAGCATAGCTTTCATTACCCCTGAGTAAATTGGATTTAGTAGGACAATTATGGTCGCAAGCTGAAATTCTTGGACGCATGAGGATTAGACTTAGCCAAGGGGTATTGATAGGAGATAGTTGGCATTACGATGATAACTTGAGGGAAACATGTAGGAATTCTCGTTGGACATGAGATTTGGATTTAAGCAGATGATTCTAGTTGAATATAGATGTTGAGTAAGTCTACATGGTTCGGAGTAAATTGGATTTAGACCGATGATCTCGATCGCGATACCATGTTTGTCGATGGGCGATAAACTAGGAGATTGGATTAATTGTCAGAGCTGATATAAGCTTGACCTTGGAGTTTACTTGACCATGATAATGGAAATTGGTGGACTGACTATAGTAGAGATAGCCTTTTAAAGTATTTTGGGATTCTAGGACTTTAGGAGATCATGTGGAACACCATAGACACTGGATTTGTAGATTATGTAGTGATTAATGGTAGTTAACAGGTTGTTGGAGATGATTCATAGGAAGGAAACAAGATTTTGGAGTGGCATGTGACGTGTTTCCTTAGGATAGAGGTGCTTTATCTTAGATCTTGGAAGAATAGTCTAACACCCTCGATGCGACTATATCTCCCATGTGTCGAGGCACGACTTAGAGGCATAATTGCATTGAAGGCATATGTCGCAAGTGAGGTAATCTTCACACAACCCATGTAATATAATAAGGAAAGAGATACATAGTTGGCTTACAATCGCCACTTCACACAATTACATGAATAAACATTACATCAATCAAATACACTCATGGTCCGACTACGGAACCCAAAATAAAAGAAGAACCCCAAATGCGACAAAGGTCCCCGATCGACCCCAACTGGGCTCCACTACTAATCAACTAGAACGAAACAGCACAAAGGACAAGATCCTCAACGAGATCCTCCTGAGCTTGGTTGCGTCATCTACAGGGACTCATCGGCACCTGCAAGCTGGTTTTGGAAGTATCTGTGAGCCACAGGGACTCAGCAATCTCGCACCCTCGCGATCAAGACTATTTAAGCTTATGGGTAAGGTAAAGGTATGAGGTGGAGCTGCAGCAAGCGACTAGCATATATGGTGGCTAACATACGCAAAAGAGAGCGAGAAGAGAAGGCAAAGCACGGTCGATAAAAGTATGATCAAGAAGTGATCCTGGAATACCTACGTCAAGCATAACTCCAACAACCGTGTTCACTTCCCGGACTCCGCCGGAAAGAGACCATCACGGCTACACACGCGGTTGATTCATTTTAATTAAGGTCAACTTTAGGTTTTCTACAACCAGACGTTAACAAATTCCCATCTTCCCATAACCGCGGGCACGGCTTTCGAAAGTTCAAATCCCTGCAGGGTGTCCCAACTTAGCCCATAACAAGCTCTCATGGTCAACGAAGGAATAGACCTCCACCCGAGACGTTCCGATCAGACTCGGTATCCCGGTACAACAAGACATTTCGACAGGGTAAAACTAAACCAGCAACACCGCCCGAATGTGCCGACAAATCCCGATAGGAGCTGCACATATCTCTCTCTTAGGGCACACTCAGATGAGCCAGACGTCGGGTAAGCCAGCCCAGAGTTGCCCCTGGTAGCCTCGGACATCGCTCAGTTGGACCAACACTTAGAGAAGCACTGGCCCGGGGGGGGGGGGGTAAAATAAAGATGACCCTTGAGCCGGCCGACTCAAGGGAAAGAAAAGCCTAGGTGGCGAATGGTAAAACCAATGTTGGGCATTGCTGGAAAAGCTTTACTTAAGGCGAACTGTCAAGGGGTTCCCATTATAGCCCAACCGCGTAAGGGACGCAAAATCCGGGAACATAACACCGATATGATGGAAACTAGGGTGGCAAGAGTGGAACAAAACACCAGGCATAAGGCCGAGCCTTCCACCCTTTACCAAGTATATAGATGCATTAATTAAATAAGATATTTAGTGATATCCCAACAAGTAAATAAATGTTCCAACAAGGAACGGCCTCCAATCTTCACCTGCAACTCGCAACGCTATAAGAGGGGCTGAGCAAAGCGGTAACATAGCCAATCAACGGTTTGCTAGGACATGGTGGGTTAGAGGTTTGACATGGCAATTGGGAGGCTAACAAGCAAATGGTAGGCATCGTAGCATTGGCATAGCAAAAGAGCGAGCAAACTAGCATAGCAAAGATAGTAGTGATTTCGAGGGTATGGTCATCTTGCCTGAGATCCCGCAAGGAAGAAGAATGAGTCCATGAAGAAGACAAACGGACGTAGATGAACGGGTCCTCACAAACTCGACGTTACCGGAACCAACCCGAAGAAACAATCACCGGAAAAGAAGCACACAACATAGTAAACAACCAACACATCAACATGGCATGATGCACAATCAAGTATGATGCATGTCCGGTTTAAATATGCATGACATGGCAAAATGCACAAACAACACTACAACTTAAGTGGAGCTCAATATGCAACGAGTTGAATATTGACGGAGCACCACATCAATTATTTAGTTCGATCTCGTTTATGTACCCAACAATATTAAATGTTGTTAAACATGGCAAGAGAGTGAAGCAAATGAAAACTACCTATCTAGTCAAGGTTAAATGAGGCCGGAAGCAACGAACAACAATTCCGGTAATTCCCCATATGCAAAAATTAGGTTTGGTACTGTTCTGCCCTAAACATTATTTTAGATTAGTTAAACATGCAAGATGGTGCCACCATGTTAAACTAGGCAAAATTCTACACCATTTACATATAAAGATTATTTAAATCGGAGCTACGGTTATTTAGTTATGAATTAAATCATTTTAGCATGGCATAGGAGCAAATTTAATCAAACAACATTTTAAACATTTTAAACATAGATGAAAGTTGCATATTATTAATCTACACAAAATTTTGAGCAAGTTTCATATATAATTTATTTTAATCCGATGCACGGTTAGTGAGTTATTAAATGCATGAAGTTTAGGGGCTAAACTGCAAAACTGACATTCCCTAGATAAAGCTCAAATTGCAGCCAGTGAAAAAAAACATCAACGGGCCAAAATCTGCTGGCCCAACCAAAAAAAACACGGAGGGGCGCTGGAGGGGCAGCTCACCCTGGGCCTGGCCCAGTCGGAGGAAGGCAGGGCTAGCAGGGGGCACGCTGGGCCGGCCTGCTTGGCTCGGTCGAAAGGGTCAACACGCCTGGCCTCGCTCGTGCTCTGACGACGCTGAAGAACGCAGACGGCAGCGGGAAGAGCTCGAGGTTGGGGCATCGCGAGGGGACGACGCGGATCTGAGGAGTCCTGACGACGGGGAGCCGGTTCCCGGTAGGACCCAGGGCGCGTCCGGGTGGTCTGAAGGTCGAGGTCACCGTCGGGATCGGGAGTCCATGGCGGTTCTGCAGGGGGGAAGGAGAGAGAGATGAGAGGCCTGCGAGAGAGCGGAGAAAAATAAGGGGCATGATGGCGCCCTCCTCACCGGTGGCGAGGAAACGGCGTGGCGGGGGACTGATCTGGTGGTTGCCGGCGGCGCGACAGACGAGGACGGCGGGGTCGAGCGAAGATGCGTGCGAAGGAGAGGAGGGCGACGGGCATTGATCCTGCTCTGCTACTGCGGCACGGGGAAGAGGAGGAGGGAGCTCGGGCTCCTGCGGGTTCGGGCAAGAAACAGGGCAGCTCCGGCGAGGGACTTGGCGGCGGAGTGCTCTGCTCAAAAGAGAGAGAGATCGGAAGTGAGAGAGAGAAAAGGAGGAAGAAAGGGAGAGCAAGAGAGGAGGGCGAGGGAGTCTGGCCTGGCGACTCGGGCAGGGAAGCGCGCTGGAGCTTCGGGCGTCCAGATCGGGAACGAAGGACGGCGTACGGGGACGAGGGGTTGGGCAGGCGGGGCTGTGGTGATTGGCTCGTTGGGGAAAACGAGAGTGGATCCCGATGAAGACAAGAGGAGTGGATCTGGTTGGGGCTGAAGAAAACGAGGAGGATGCGGCGGCGACCGAGGGAATGGATGGGATAAACCCCTAAAATCTAGGGTTGACCATATATATAGCGGTGAAATAGGTTAGGTGCTAACGGATCCCTCCGATCGCAATCGGACGAACGCGAATAAGATAGCTAGGAAGCCCAAATAAGAAAACGGTGACGTTTTGTAGACGTTTGGGGATGATCCGGACACAACGGTGGCGACAGCCCGGGTCGGGTCCGGGACAACTTTCGGGCGCGCGCGAGGAGGGTCGCGGGCTGACGAGAGAGGTGAGGTAGGGCCTGGTGGTGAGTAGTGGGCTGTGTAGACGGTCTCGAGCTGAGAGAAGAGACGAGAGGGAGGCCCGGCGACTATTTCCGGAGACCGAAAACGTCCGACGTTTTGACCGGCTACTATTGCCGCTATATTTATCCGTTGGGGCGTCAAACAAACTCCGATTGCGATGAAAACTTGACAGGCGGTCTGTCTACACTATAATAAGACCGCACACCAAATTTCAACCCAATCCGAGAACATTTCCCGGCCACTTATAAAATACTATTTCGGACATGCCGCGGGCGCAGTGCAAGTGTGGTTGGGCTCAGAACGGACAACAGAAAGAACTGGGGAACCCGGGCGGATGCACGTTTTGAAAACATGATGATGCAATGCACATGATGACATGATGAGATGCAACACGCAAGCAAATGACAACACCACAAAAGCGAATAACTGGAGGACACCTGGCACATCGGTCTCGGGGCGTCACAAATAGGCTGAGCAGTTCGATTGTCACGTTCAAGCTTAGCGGCTTATATGCTCTACCCATGGATTTTTAGGGGTAGCCATACATATGAGTTTGGGGATCGTAGACATATATGATTTTGTTAGACCTCCCCTCGGGAGTCATGAGCATATGGATCATAGGAGTGATGATTGGATTTGGCCTATACGAGATGATGCTTTCGGTGGTATAAGGTTATTTATTTGAAGGACTAGATAGACTACTGGCATCTCAGAAACCATGCTTAAGGATAACATAATAAACGTTCACCCACACACTAGAATCCTTGAAACCCTTAAGCCCTACTAAGCCACCACATGGTCGGATTATGACCATGATCTTGGGCTGGAGGTCAAGTAGACCTTGACCAACACTCAACCGTGATCACCACCACTCCCCAGCCTACTTTATGTACCCCGTGAACAAGTCTCCATGGAGTACTTAGAAAGATAGTTGTCATCATTATTTGGTAACCTACTTGTCTACCCGAAGACGGACGAAGAGTCGTTCAGTTGGTTAAGGAACATCTGAAGACCGCCATGTCAAGGGGGAAGAACTAAACCAACCGCCATCGTGAAGAAGTAAACTCCGGCGTCGAAGACCATGTGCACCTATGGGTCACTCTTCTCAGAAGAACCAAGCATTTCCATGTCAAGCAGAAGGTCACTCCAAGATTTAACAACCCCCACCGAGATCGTCACAAGATGAAGAGAAGAAAATTACCAGATGGAGTTACTACCTAAGTTACCCACTGTGCGTAATGTGTCCACATGACACAACTCCGGAAGTGTTTTCGACTTCTTAGCTAGCCCGATCACTAACAAGGACATCGATCACCGAGCCATCGACCTCCAGCCCAATATGACCTACGCAAGAGACCCCAATTGCAATCTGGATCAAGCAGGATGACAAAAACGAAGCCATGCCATCGAGTACTTCAAGGTTCAATGGAGCACCAAACGAAAGCAGAAGCAGTATGAAGACGTGAAGACTACCCCAAATCCAAGTTTCCGTATTCCTTCCTGCGCCTAGTTTGGGAATCTCGGGGACGAGATTCTTGTAAGGGGGGTAGGTCTGTCACACCCTGATTTTCATCCCACAACACTTAAGCTAATAAATGATGATAAAATGCGGTTTGACAAAAACTTTTGAGTGTTTTGTCTTAGCTTTGATTGAATGTTTGACTGATGTTTGCAAGTGCTCTAAAAATCAAATAAATCCTCCAACTCTAATACTCCTTCTCCTTGATCCAAAACCTTTTCCCAATGATCATACCTTGTGTACAGAACAATATAGTATTTTCTTACAAAAATAATTTGGCAAAATAGTATTTTCAAAAATTAGTTTTCCAAAAACCCCTGAATTCAGGTTTGGACTGCAAGTACTTAATTAAAGGTAGTAAAAATATTTCCAAAAATATATTTGACTCCAATTAGATATAGGACACCCAGAAACCACAAAAATATAATTTTGAAAGTTATTTTCCTATTTTATTTAAAGGCTTTTTCTTTAGGCCAGAAATGGTCTTTCATAGGTTAAAATTATTTTAAAGCTTCAAAAATATTTGTGAAAAATCAGGGAAGCTGAGTGGACATATATTATCCATATATATGAGTTTAAAAACATGGTCATGATCAAAATATTGGACAAAACCCTCCAGAACCATTTCAGCTCAGTTCAAATATTTGAAATATTTCTATAAGAAATATTTTCAAATAAATCCAGGAAAATTCTAGCAAGTCACATATTCATAATGTGATGATCTTGCAAAGTTTCATATCAATCAAAATAACTATGGTTCACAAAAGTGCCCCAAAACCCACTCTGTCCAGATCCAAGTTTGAACAACTCTGCATTGCCAAGTGTGTCGTTTTGATCTCAACTTTTGTGGACATGTTCAGAGCCTCAAATGATGATACTACACTAAGTGGTGCATCAAGGAGAATAGATTTGCATGACTAAATATTGAAAACTCCATTTCTGCTAATTTCTAGGGTTTACAAAAGTTGCATTGGAAACTTTGCCCAAATGAGCTCAAAATTGGTGGAAGGCCCTAATTATATGTGACATTTCACCCTGTCGAGTCTCATGGCAAATGGAAATCATCTACTTTCCCAAAACACCATCAAACACCTTCTGGCAGAAATTTAAAATGCATGTTTTGGCAATTTCCACTAATCTCCATGAGCTCAACTTTTTCCCACAACCTCATCTGCTCCTCCTCTACCTCCTTCATGCTTGGCTGCCCAAGGATCAATGATTAAGGGGGGCAGAGACCCAATTTTCCCCCCTGGACAGCCACTTTCCCCTCCCTTTCTCATCTCTCTCCCACTCCTGGCAAGTTCCAGAGCATCCAATGCCACTTTCCCATTGTTTACTCTCCCCTGCAGCTTCCAGACACAAGTGGACGCGCGAGTGCGCGCGGAAAAGCCGCGGATGCCCGCCAAAGACGTGCTCTGGAGCGCGAGGCAGAGCAGGCGACCGTTGACGCCGCGTCCCCCGACCACCTCGAGCCTCCCCCTTGCGCCAGTCGAGGTGCCTCGACGTCCGCAACACGCCACCGTGCAGGCCCCCTCGTCTCTCCCTCGCTCTCACCTCCTGCGGCGCGTGGCCAGAGCCACCCTACTCGGCCAATGCATGGCCTCGCACGCGCGAGCACCAGAGCCTTGCCCCGCTCCTCCTATCTCTTCCTGGCGCCCCACTCAATCCCACAGACACCGTAGACAGCACCTCACCCTCTCTCCTGGGCTCCCGAGCCGTTGCCGCGACCACCCGTGCGCCGCGTCCATGACGAGCCACGGGACGGCTACATAAGGTCGCCCCCGAGCCCCCTCTCTACTCCTTTGGCCCTCTCTCCCTCCCGTGCATCCCCTGGGCCAATCCGCACCTCCTCCCGTGCCCTCCAACCTCGTCCATGGCCGGAGCCGAGCCGCCGAACACTGCCTAAATTCTCGTTGTCCGGGCCCCCTCCTTCCCACCTATGGGTTAGCTCGCATCTCTACTGCCCCGCGGAGCTCCCCCGCACTATGGTTACTCCTCCCGACGACGGGAGCGCCGTGCCCGCCATCGCCGTCGGCCACGTCCGCCACGGACGGCGCTCTCCTTGACCAGGTCCTCCCCGGCATGCGTGCGACCAGTGGCTGGAAGCGCCTCTCTGCGCTGGTCACGCCGATGGGCAGAACATCGCCGGGGCGCTCTGTAGCCCCGGCAATCGCCGCTCCTCCTCGCGTCCAGAGCACGCGGGGGAGGTGGAAGACGACCTGCCGCTGGGGCCCGCACGACAGCGACCCAGCAGGCGGGCCTGTCCGTTTAAGTGGATACGGCTCCACTGCGGAAGCATACCCCACGAGGGCGCCTTCGGCGTCGCCCTGTCGTCCGCGTGGCTGAGCCGCTGGGCCGGCCCAGTGCGCTGTGGCGCTATGCTGCGCTCGGTGCACGGTATAGGTATAACCCCCCACTTCCTTTGTCTTTTCCTTTTTCCATAAATTTGTAAAATCTCCCAAATATTCATATTAACTCCAAATTGAATGATTCAAATTTCTGGTGACTCCATAAATCATGATCTACCTGTTGGTGCAGCATGCACATTTTTATAGAACAATTTTTCTCACACAAATTAAATAAAATCCCATTTTTCATTTCTGTGATAAACTTTACAAAATCACAGAGGGACGGGGTCGTGCCAGGTAGGGCGGCTATGACTGTTTTCACAGGGCACCGGATACACCGTTGTGTCCCCTCTCGGATGTTACGATCTCGAGTAAGTCTCGTATGATGTACATCGTGAGGATACGGAACAATTAGTGGACTCCTTGTTAGTGTCGTCTAGGGAAAGATAGTGATCGGGTGCTTACCCCGGGTTCTTGAGGTACCGCGGGTCATGGATGACATGGAGGTTCCTCGGATCTTGTGGGTAAAGTGTGCGACCTCTGCAGAGTGTAAAACTATTCGAATAGCCGTGTCCACGGTCAAGGACAGTTGGGTAACCGCTCTTGGGCTACGTCCACATGTTTACAAACCAGTGTATGTATTTGGATATGTGGGAAGAACTACTTGGGTCAAGTCAAAGGACTTGGCATGATTGAATTGGGTTGGTGCCCACACTATTTATGTTGATATCCGTAATCGTCCTTATGGTTACTTGAATTCTCCTGATGCATGTCTTACAAGTTGTTGAACATGGCATTGTACTCAGAACTAGCTTTCTGCAAAAATTTACCTATATCATGCATTGATGTATCTTGAGCCAAAACATGGGTTGCTTGCGAGTACATTCAAAGTACTCATTGGCTTGCCACTGGTTATTTTATTGGCGAGGCAGGAAAAACAGGATATGATGAAGAATACTTCGGTGACGAACATGCGAGCTAGGACGCTTCCCAGTCAGAATGCCTGTAGGGTTAAGGCAGGTGGCATGGGTCCAAGTTATCGATGAAGATTTCCGCTGTGACGTTATACTCGCGGCTCGACCCGTCATAATTTATGTAAGACGGTATGTATGGATGTAAGACTCTTGTTATTCAGCTTCTGTGTGTCTAGTGAGCATTGATCTCTGGGATCACTGAACACGTGCATTCGGTGATCACGACTTATGAGTCGGGGTCCCCACACGATACTAGCCATAGATTCATCAAAATAAGGAAATAACACACGAAAAACAGAATCTGTCAAAAACAGAATAGTCTGTAGTAATCTGCAGGTTTCGAATACTTCTGTAACCCCAAAAATTCTGAAATAAACTGGTGGACGTGATGAATGTGTCTATTAATCATCTGCAAAAAGAATCAACCTAATCTCACTCTCCAGTAAAGAATGGCAGCAAATCTCGTGAGCGCTAAAGTTTTTGTTTTTTACAGCAAGATCACTAAAACTTCCCCCAAATCATCCCAAAGGTTCTACTTGGCACAAACACTAATTAAAAGAATAAAACCACATATAAACAAAGGCTATATGAATTATTTATTACTAAACAAAATCGCAAAGCAAGAAACAAAAATAAAATTGGGTTGCCTCCCAACAAGCGCTACCGTTTAATGCCCCTAGCTAGGCATAAAGGCAGGAATAGATATAGGTATTATCATCTTTGGTATGCAATTCATAGGTGGCTCTCACAATAGATTCCTAAGATAACTTAATTTTCTTCATAGGAAAGTTTTCCATGCCTTTCCTTAACAGAAATTGGAATCTAATAGTCCCTTCTTTCATATCAATAATTGTACCAATCGTTCTAAGGAAAGGTCTACCAAGAATAATGGGACATGTAGAATTGCAATCAATGTCAAGAACAATGAAATCTACTGGCAAATAATTATATTTGCAACAATAAGAATATCATTAATCCTTCCCATAGTTTTCTTTATAGTGGAATCCGCAAGATGCAAATTTAAAGAACAATCATCAAATTCATGGAAACCTAGCACATCACACAAAGTTTTTGGTATCGTGGAAAGACTAGCACCCAAATCACATAAATCATAGCTTTCATGATCTTTAATCTTAATTTAAAAAGTAGGTTACCACTCATCATGAAGTTTTCTAGGGATACAAACTTCTAATTCAAGTTTTTCTTCATAGGATTGCATTAAAGCATCAACGATATGTTTGGTAAAAGCTTTATTTTGACTATAAGAATGAGAAGAATTTAACATGGATTGCAACAAGGAAATGCGATCTATCAAAGAGAAATTATCATAATTAAATTCCTTGAAATCCAAAATAGTGGGTTCAATGCTATGTAAAGTTTTGACCTCTTCAATCCCACTTTTACCAATTTTTGCATCAAAATCTAAAAACTCCGAATTATTGGGACGCCTTTTAACTAAAGTTGAGTCATCTCCAGTCCCATCATTATCAAGATTCATATTGCAAAACAAAGATTTAACAGGAGGCACATCAATCACTTTTAGATCTTCATCCTTATTATCATCAAAACTAGAAGAACACGCTTTTATAAAACAATCATTTTTAGCATGCATCCTAGCGGTTCTTTCATTGCACTCATCAATGGAAATTCTCATGGCTTTGAGAGACTCATTGATATCAGCTTAGGTGGAATAGATGTAAGTTTCAAAGAATCAACATCAAGAGAAATTCTATCCATGTTTCAAGCCAACTCATCAATCTTAGACAATTTTTCTTCAATTAAAACATTGAAACTCTTTTGCAAACTAATAAATTCTTTAATACTAGATTCAAAATCAGAGGGCATCTTATTATTATTACCATAAGAATCTTTGTAGGAATTACCATAATTATTAAAGGAATTACTAGGATACGGCCTAGGATTAAAGTTATTTCTATACGCGTTATTACCAAAATTGTTCCTACCAATGAAATTCACATCCATAGATTCATCATTACTCTCAATCAAGGTAGACAAAGGCATATCATTTGGATCAGAAGAAACACTCTTATTAGCAAACAATTTCATAAGTTCATCCATCTTTCCACTCAAAACATTAATTTCTTCTATAGCATGAACCTTTTTACTAGTAAATCTTTCGGTGTGCCATTGAGAATAATTAACCATAATATTATCTAGGAGTTTAGTAGCTTCTCCTAAAGTAATTTCCATAAAAGTTCCTCCTGCGGTCGAATCTAAAAGATTTCTGTCGGATTTCGAGTTCCGGTAAACCCTTGAGGTTCGGACACTGTGGTGCGCGTGGAGATCTCTCCCCTACCAATCTGCATCCGATCCTCTCGTGCGAACTAAGATGAAAATGACAAACAACACAAGAGACATGAGGTTTATACTGGTTCGGGCCACCGTTGTGGTGGACTGCCTCAGGGGGCTGATGAGAATAGTACAAGGGAAGAACAGCCTCGCGAGAGGTGTTCTTGAGCTAGCGCGATTAACTGCTAGGGTGAGTTCAGTCGCCTCTCTCTCTCTGCTGGGGTTCTACCAGATTTCTAGATGTCTCTCTACTCTTTGGTGGCTAGCTCTATTTATAGAGGCCCTGGGCCTCTCCCCAAATAATTGAGCGGGAAGGGCACCAACAATTGGCCATTTTGAAGGGGAACATGTAGTACAAGTTATCCTGACCAAAGGTGGTCTTCGGCTGCCAAAAGCACTGGTGATGACACTGTCTTGGGCTCCACGGTGACCTCCGTCCTGCCACTCTGCTGGTATTGGTCTCATTGCACCGGAATGGCAACCTTTGCCTGATGCCTTGGCCTGTGCTTTCCCCCTTTGCTCCAAAGGGTAAACAAGGACCCTGCGCAGGCCGGCGCCCACCTGGCCTTGATCATCATGGCTTGCGTCATGGATCCTTGCGAGGTACCCTTGCATTGATCTCTCCGCCTCCTTGCGAGCCTGCCTAATGAGGCCGCTCTTGAGGAAGCTTCCTGTCGTCCTCCCCGCGAGGCATGGCCCCTCGCGAGGGTCTTGAGCTTGGGCTGATGAAGATGGGCCGCGCTGCGCCCCCACTTGAGCCACGCCGCAGGCCGCAGGCAGGCAACTCTGGGGACCCCCGTTCCCAGAACACCGACAGTAGCCCCCAGGCCCAAGGCGCGCGCGGGCTTGGCTTAGCAGAGAAGCGAAGGGGCAAGCACGAAGCGCCGCGGGCCCTAACAACCCGCGGCCTTGGGCGCCGCATGGCGGTTGATTGGGCGTGGGCGTCTGTGCTTCCCCATGATGCCTTGGCAACTGCACGACTGACAAATTCCTGCATCCAGAGATATGGGTCATGATTACCTGAGGTCTTGGTGCCTCCTTTCTCTGAGTTCTTCCATGTCATTCTCCACCAATACAACTTGCAGGCTCTGCATCTCCACCCCAACTCTGTCCTTCTCCTGGCGATTTTCGCCTACTATTGCGAGGCTCATGTTGGTGTGAAGCCCTCGGTGGCCTTGCTGCGCCACTTTTTCTCCCTCCGGGTTTCTGGCACTGAGGCTTGACGTTTGCGCTCTTTTACCAGGCCGGCACCTGCAGCCAAGAGGTTGAAGGAGGCTTCTGCGGCCCTGCTCGGGGCGAATCCGTCTACCGGGGCGACGCCTTCGGTTGTTGGGGGAGAGGACGGCGAGGCCCACGCCTCTCCGACCCAACCGCCCTCGCGAGGCCAACTGGGGTACCCTGGCAAGGAGTCAGCCCCCGTGGCCCCGCTGGACCTGGATTCGACTGCGCCCGACGTTGCGGCCGTGGCGGCCAAGGCTCAGGAGGTCCCTTCCTGCCAAGCCGTGGTCACGCTGCCATCTTGTCCTCCTGCTCCACAGGTTCTTGTCTCTTCTGCTCCCTCTGCCGCTGTCCTGGACCAGGTTGCCAATGAGCTGAGCCAATTGTGGGAGGATCTCCTAAGCGCGGACCCTCATTTGGTGGCCGGGCGCCTGGAGTTGGCCACTGGCTGGGCCAGCTCTACTGCCTCCATCCAAGCGGTGTTGAGCTAGGCCGTGTCGTCCTCCGACGAGGAGAGGCGGGCCGCCAACTAAGCCAAGGCTGCTCGCGATGCTGCCTTGGGTGACGTTGTAGCTGCCCAGGGCCGCTGCAAGATACTTGAGGCCGAGCTGCAGGGCCGGCGCGACAAGCTGGCCAAGGAGGTGCGCAGCCGCCAAGAGAAGGAGAAGGAGATGAAGGCTAGGGAGGCCGCCACCAAGGACCGGGACGCCGAGCTTGATGACCACCACAACTGACTAGAGACGCTGGAGCGGTCCCTGAAGGAGGAGAGGACCGAGCTGGACGCCAAGGCGAAGGTCCTGGTGGAGGAACGGGTGACCTTCACGGAGCTGGAGAAGAAGGCTCGAGGCATACTGAAGACGCTGTATGAGAGCGGCCTGGAGGAGCCATTGGCTGGTGCGGAGGACGGCCCCGCCAAGCTGCTCCCCTTCCTGTTTTATGCGCTTGAGGACGTCGTAGACGGCCTTGGCCCCATGGGCAAGGCCGAGGCGCGTGCCCTGTCTTCTGCGGCGCTGACGCATGTCCTCAGCCATGTCTACCTGCGCGACCCGAACGTCGACTTCGACAGCCTGCTGGAGCCCGTGAGCGGCGACCGTGCCGCTGCTGCCACTGAGGCCATGAAAGGCTGAGCCAAGGTTTTGCTGGGGATGTTCCGCTCCCCTAGCGTCCTGCCCGGGCGTGGTGCCGCCGTCCAGCGTGACTCCACCACTGGTGACGGCGTTACCGGGGAGTGTTCCCTTCGTGACCTCCATCCTATTTTATTCCTGCACATGCACCATGCCTCGCGGAGGCGTTTAAACTTGTGTTTGGCATTGTGGAACAATCTTATGGCTTGTAATATTTGCTTTGAATTTCCTGGAATTTGCATTTTCCTCCTACTTGCTTACGCTCTATGTCGGCAGGGCCCGACCCTGCGCGTACCTCACCCAGCGTTACCCCCGACCGGAAACCAAGGACGGGACTAAGGATTGAGGGGCTATGTGGCAAGTTAGGCTCCTTAGTCGCGATCCTCAGGAGTCCCCCTTGACGCGCGAGCAACGAGTAGGGAAGGGGGAGCGCGGAGTGGATTGATCGTTCTACGTCGGCAAGGCCCCGCCCCGCGCGTACCTCACCCAGCGTTAGCCCCGACCGGAAACCAAGGACGGGACTAAGGAGTGAGGGGCTACATGGCAAGTTAGGCTCCTGAGTCGCGATGATCAGGAGTCCCCCTAGACGCTCAAATGGGTTTTGTACCTTGGCTTTGCTCGGGGAGTGGAGCGCGACGACCAGGTCCGAGGGACCTGGCTGGGTGGCGTGCGCTCGGGTGAGGCTCGGGCGTAGCCCCCATGTCCAGCCCCCTCGCGGGGCACTCCCGAGGGGAGGCGTTGCGATGGTGCCGGAAGCTGAGATCTGGGCTCCCTGAGGTTGGTATGGCCGTGGGCCGCCCTCAGTTGTTTATCACTAGGGCGGAGCATAGCGCTTCCCTATGTGTATGGGCATAGCCGCTCCTCGGCAGTGTTGTCAGCCAGCACGGAGCATGGTGCTTCCACTGGTGCGTGGGAGGGGGCTCCCCTCTGGGAGGAGCCCCCGCGGCGTGTATGTAACGCCCCGGAGACACCCGCTGGTGGTCGTTACTCCTGGCGGGATCTAGACTGGCCCCACCGATCAATACTAGTCTTTTCTGCACACTTTGTCCTCACTCGTGCGCACCCGGGAGCAACTTCCCGGTCGGTCACCCATCCTGAAACTACTCCAAGCTGAGCACACTTAACTTGGGAGTTCTGTCCGGATGGGCTCTCGGAAAAGAAGGAATTCCTTATTGATATGAGTAGTCTATCATCCCTAATAAGCCAAGCTATCACATACACCCCCACTCAGAGGAACGGACGTCCTCGTCGGGCCACAGGAACGTTCCCTCTTGGCACAAACGTCTGTGCTTCCAGTCTGGTACATGTGCCATGCCGGGTGCCACGACGGGTCACAAACGTCATGAACAACATGACCACGCACCTGTCCGCAACCATCCGTGTAACTGCGAGGGTCGGCTCTGATACCAACTTGTAACGCCCCGGACACACCTGCCGGTGGTCGTTACTCCTGGCGGGATCTAGACTGGCCCCACAGATCAATACTAGTCTTTTCTGCGCACTTTGTCCTCACTCGTGCGCACCCGGGAGCTACTTCCCGGTCGGTCACCCATCCTGACACTACTCCAAGCTGAGCACGCTTAACTTTGTAGTTCTGTCCGAATGGGCTCCCGGAAAAGAAGGAATTCCTTATTGATGTGAGTAGTCTATCATCCCTAATAAGATAGGCCATCACAGTGTACAACCCCGCCCTGACACATGGCCGGCACGGTAGGGCTAGGAGAGGTGTATCTGGGCACCCGTGAGCCAGCGCGGGACTCACGAGGCCCTACCTCGAGACGGGTTGCGCCTGGCTCTAGGCCTTTATCAACTGGTGTGTTCCTGCAGGGTTGTTTAGAATGCAAATGCTCTACGTCCTTAGGTCCCGGCCCCCGAGCGAGCTTAGCCGCCGCTGGTATGACAGGTCGCGATGCCATGGGTCAAGGCCAGGGGGTGAGGGCCGGAGAGCCAGTAAGAGCCCATGAGTCGCGATGCTCAGGCGCCCCCCTTGTAACGTGCATGCGCTTTGCATGACGACAAGAAGTAGGTGATAATTATGGGAATCAGATTAAGCATGAAAGAACAACTTCATCCTAGGGTAAATGCTGGAAAAGCAACTGCCGCTGGGTCGGGCCCAAGCGGTGTGGGGATGATGCAGCCCGAGGGGCGCCCCCAACAAGGTAAGTAAGGGCATAAACAAAATGGATACATGCCACGGGGACGGACCCACGCGGCCTGGGAATGGTGCAGCCCTGTGGGCACCCCCAGCTGAAGGTAGAATTCTGAAAGATGTCACCTGGTGCTGTTGAAGGTGAAGTGATGCTGAGGAAGTGAGCGATGCGCGGTGAAGACGTCGGCCCTCTTGAGCCCCCAGGCCCAGGGGCCTCGGGAGGCTCCGGTGGCACGTGCAGGTCTTCGGGGACCATCGCCACCTCCACCAGGACCGCGTGATGCCTGACCTCCTGAGCCTCCAGAATGCTCCGCAACAGGCGCTGATGTGCGGCGACCGCGCTCGGCGGGCCGAAGGGCATGCGAACGTAGCTGTGAGGTGGTCCCTCGTAGCGCCCTACGGCCGAAGGCCATAGGCGCTCCTGGGACGCAGCTCGGTTGTGCCCTGGTACGTCGATACAGACGCGCAGTCCTCCATCCTTGCCTTGATGTGGGGCCACAGCAGGTAAGCGGCGGCTACCGCGCATGACTCTGGACTCTTGTAGCTCATGGGTGTTCCTTGCGATGAACTCCTGAGGATTTGGTCTCCTTTGACTTGTACCTTCCTGAGGGAAGCGTGCTTGAAAGCACCCCTCCAAGTGGTGCCCGAGCGCCTCCCCCACGACCTTGGCAAGGTCGGCGGCTCTCCAAGAGAGAGCCCCCGAGCTCTGCCTGAGGAGGGCGCCGGGTGCGCCTTCCTATGCGTGAGAGGGCGGTGCTCCCTGATCGGGCGCGAATCCTGATGCAATACCTCCGGAGGTGCCTGCTTCTTTATGGCTCAGGCCAGGTGAGGTCTTCTTCTTCTTGAGGGTCGCCTCGGGAGGTCTCCCGCTCCTGTGATTTGGTGAGCACACTTGGTCCCTTTCTTCACAGGGAACAGTGATGATTCCACCGCTTCCCGGCATCTTGAGGACATTGTAACCATGCTGGTCACTGCCATGAACTTGGCTAGGGCTGGGTACCCGAGGATGGCGTTGTGCGGCAGGTGGATGTGAGCGACATCGATGTCGATGAGCTCATTGTGGTAGTTGTTGCGTTGCCCGAAGGGGACCGGAAGGCGAACTTGCCCAATTGGAATAGTGGAACCATCGGTGACTCCTGAGAAAGGCTTGGTCGGCTGAAGCTGGTCGTACGGCACTTGGAGATTGTCGAACGTCTCAACGGACAGGACGTTGAGTCTTGCCCCGCCATCGATGAGGGTCCTGGTGACGTGCACGTTGCTGATGACTGGGGAGCAAAGCATCGGCAGGACTCCGGCCGTTGCCGCACACTTGAGCTGGTCTGCGGAACTGAACGTGATCGCGCACGTAGACCACCTGAGACGGCGCGTGGCCTCAAGCTTGGGAAGGACTGCATTCACCTCGCGAGCAAACTGCTTGAAGATGCGCTGTGAGGCTGGGGCCTGGGCGCCACCCAAGATGCAAGCAATTGCACGCGGCTCTTGGAAGCCCCCAGCCCCATCGTCTCGGTATTGGTCTTCGTTCCTCCTTGGTGGAGGCGGCAGAGGAGGGAGGCCTGGGTTGCCGTGCGGGTGGGCCCTCACGAGGCTGGTCCCTCTAGCCTCCCTCGCGAGGCTGGTCCTGCGAGCGGTCCTCGCGAGGGCGGTCACGCCATCCCTGGCGAAGGCCACGGTCTTCCCATCGTCCGCCACCTCTTCCTCCTCCTTGGCCATAGCCCCTATCATTGCGCTCTGGGCGTCGGCCGATTCGCCCATCTCGCATGGCTCTGAGCTCTTGACATTCGCTGGTGTTGTGGTTGTGGAGGTCGTGGTACACGCAGTACCGTCCGCCCTTGGATGACTCAGGATGATCCCTTCCTTGCTTGGTGTCCGGTTCTGCTGCTAGCACGGCAGCCCCCTTGCGCTTCACGTCTTTGGCTTTGAGCTTCTTTTGTTCCGGGTCGGCTGCCCAGAGCTCGAGGAGGGAGAGACGCCCTTCCTCAGCCCTGGCGCACTTGGTCGCCAAGTTGAACAGCTCCAGGGATGTGCACAGGTCTTCGTGGATTGCTAGTTCTTCCTTCATCTTGACGTCGCGCATGCCGTCGGAGAAGGCTGAGATGATGGGTTCTTCAGTTACCTTGGGGATCTTGAGGCGAGCGTAGTTGAAGCGCTGGATGTACTTCTGCAGGGTTTCCCCTGGCTGTTGCTTGATGCGGCGCAGGTCGCTCACGGCCGGTGGCCGGTCGCGAGTGCCCTGGAAGTTGGCGATGAAGCGGGTGCACATCTCGCTCCAGGAGGAGATCATGCCGGGAGCCAGGTTCAGGAGCTAGGTGCGGGCGCCGTCCTTGAGCGCCATGGGGAACCAATTCGCCATGACCTTTTTGTCTCCATTGGCGGCTATGATGCCCAGCTCGTAGAGCTGCAGGAACTCCGCGGGGTCCGTTGTGCCATCGTAGCGGGGAGGGAGGTCAGGCTTGAACTTGCCTGTGCATGTGACGCCGCGCAGCTCGGGGGTGAAGGCTAGGAAGCCCGCCGTGGCCACCAGTGCCCTTTGCTGGTGCTGTACTTGTTCTTGCGGGTCACGGCGCGCCGCCACTGGGAGCAGCGCGGGGTTTTGTCATGGAGGCGCTGGGGCACGATCTTGGTGCACCGGCGCTGGGAGCGCGCGAGCACATTCCCGGGGACGTGGGATCTCTTAGCAGCTCCCTTCTTGTTGCGCAGGCGCCGGACGTGGTGGGTCCTGCCCTGGGGCTGCGCACCTTGGAGCCAAGGCACCTTCTTGGGGAGGTGGCGGCGGAGGCGTCTCCTGATCCTCGCCCCCTGCATGGGACGGAGGGCGAGGCAGCGAGAGTGACCGCAAGGGGGAGTCCCCTGCGGCGCTGACGAGCTCGATGATGCGGGCGAGCCAGTCCTCATAGAGGTCGTCGACGGGGCGATAGTGCAGGAGCTCCCGCGCCAAGAGCAGTGAGGCATGCGCATCCATGGGTGCGCGACGGGCGTGGGACGACGAGCCAGCTGGAGTCAGCGACGGGGAGGCAGTGCGACCATCCCGCCGCACCGAAGGATGCTGGGACGAGGCCTGCTGCTCCTTCCCCGCCGGGCCGGTGGCGGCGTTGGCGGCAGGCGACAGGGAACGGCGAGGGGGGCCGCCGATGGGTGCCGTCTGGGCGACGCGAGTGGCGCGAGCAGCCCAACACTCGGCACGGGCCCGACGAGCGTCAGCCATGGACACGACAGAAGATCACACGCAAACAGCGGAAGAAAGATTCCAGCGCACCCCTACCTAGCACGCCAAATGTCGGATTTCGGGTTTCGGCAGACCCTTGAGGTTCAAACAATGGGGTGCGCGCGGAGATCTCTCCCCTACCGATCTGCGTCCGATCCTCTTGTGCGAACTGAGATGAAAATGATGAACAACACAAGAGACACGAGGTTTATACTGGTTCGGGCCACCGTTGTGGTGTAATACCCTACTCCAGTGTGTGGTGTGGTGGACCGCCTCAGGGGGCTGATGATGAATAGTAAAAGGGAAGTACAGCCTCGCGAGAGGTGTTCTTGAGCTGGTGCGATGAACTACTAGGGTGAGATCAGTCGCCTCTCTCTCTCTCTCTGCTGGGGTTCTACCAGATTTCTAGATGTCTCTCTACTCTGTGGTGGCTAGATCTATTTATAGAGGCCCTGGGCCTCTCCCCAAATAATTGAGCGGCAAGGGCGCCAACAATTGGCCATTATGAAGTGGAACATGTAGTACAAGTTATCCTGACCAAAGGTGGTCTTTGGCTGCCAAAAGCACTGGTGATGACGTCGTCTTGGGCACCACGGTGACCTCCATCCTGCCGCTCTGCTGGTGTTGGTCTCATTGCACCGGAATGGAAACCTTTGCCTGATGCCTTGGCCTGTGCTTGCCCCCTTTGCACCAAAGGGGAAACAAGGACCCTGCATAGGCCGGCGCCCGCCTGGCCTTGATCGTCATGGCTTGCGTCATGGGATCCTCGCAGGGTACCCTTGCATTGATCTCTCCGCCTCCTCGCGAGCCTGCCTGATGAGGCTGCTCTTGAGGAAGCTTCCTGTCATCCGCCCCGCGAGGCTTGGCCCCTCGCGAGGGTCTTGAGCTTGGGCTGATGAAGATGGGCCGCGCTGGGCCTCCACTTGAGCCATGCCGCAGGCCGCAGGCAGGCAAGTCTGGGGACCCCTGTTCCCAAAGCGCCGACAATTTTAGAAGAAAAATTCAATCCAGCATAAAAATGTTGTATGATCATCCACAAATTCAAACCATGTGTAGGGCAATTACGGATCATTAGTTTCATTCTCTCCCAAGATTGTGCAACATGCTCATGATCTAGTAGGCAAAATACTTAGAGATAAAAGCATCTTTGCAATTGTTCCAAGAATCAATACAATTTGTAGGCAAAGACGAAAACCAAGTTTTAGCACGATCGCTAAGAGAAAACGGAAATAGCTTCAATTTAACAATATCATTATCCACATCTTTCTCCTTTTGCATCTCACACAAATTAACAAAGCTCTTTAGATGGGTAGCGGCACCTTCAGTAGGAAGGCCGGAAAACGGATCTTTCATGACAAGATTTAGGAAAGCAATATTAATTCTCACAAGATTCAGCATCGGTAAGAGGAGCAATTGGAGTGCTAATAAAATCATTATTGTTGGTATCGGAAAAATCACACAATTTAGTATTATCTAGAGCCACCGTGACAAACAAGCCAACACACAAGCACACAAGAAGCAAGCGAAAAAGAGGTGAACGGAAAAAAGGCAAGCGGAAAAGAGGGCGAATAAAACGGCAGGGTGAAGTGGGGGTAGAGGAAAACGAGAGGCAAATGGAAAATAATGTAATGGATAAGAGTTTGTGATGGGTACTTGGTATGTCTTGACTTGTGGTAGATCTCCCCGGCAACGGCGCCATAAATCCTTCTTGCTACCTCTTGAGTGCCGCGTTGGTTTTCCCTTGAAGAGGAAAGGGTGATGCATCAAAGTAGCGTAAGTATTTCCCTAGATTTTGAGAACCAAGGTATCAGCACAGTAGGAGACTACGCGCAAGTCGATCGTACCTACACAAACAGATATGAACCTCGCAACCAACGCGATAAAGGGGTTGTCAATCACTTCACGGTCACTTACGAGAGTGAGATCTGATAGAGGTAATAATAATAGGATACATGATTTTGGTATTGTTATGATATAGATTGAAAGTAAAGATGCAAAATAAAATAGATGGGAAACTTATATGATAAAAGATAGACCCGGGGGCCATAGATTTCATTAGTGGCCTCTCTCAAGATAGCATAACTATTACGGTGGGTGAACAAATTACTATCGAGCAATTGATATAAAAGTGAATAATTATGAGAATATCTTGGCATGATCATGTATATAGGGATCACGTCTGCGACATGTAGACCAAAACAATTCTGCATCTACTATTATTACTCCACACATCGACCGCTATCTAGCATGCATCTAGAGTATTAAGTTCATAAGAGCAGAGTAATGCATTAGGCAAGGTGACATGATGTAGAGGGATAAACTCAAGCAATATGATATAAACCCCATCTTTTTACCCTCGATGGCAACAATACAATACAAGCCTTGCTGCCCTTGCTATCACTGGGAAAGGACACCACAAGATTGAACCCAAAGCTAAGCACTTCTCCCATTGCAAGAAAGATCAATCTAGTAGGGAAAACCAAACTGATAATTCGAAGAGAGTTTCAAAGATAACCAATCATACATAAAATATTTCAGAGAAGAATCAAATATTGTTCATCGATAAACTTGATTATTAACCCACAATTCATTGGATCTCGACAAACACACTGCAAAAAGAGTTACATCAAATAGATATCCAAGAAGATTGAGGAGAACATTGTATTGATATCCAAACAGAGAGAAGAAGCCATCTAGCTAATAACTATGGACCCGAAGGTCTGTGGTAAACTACTCACACATCATCGGAGTGGCTATGGTGTTGATGTAGAAGCGCTCCATGATCGATTCCACCTCCGGTGGAGCTCCGGAAAAGGCCCCAAGATGGCATCTCTTGGGTACAGAAGGTTGCGTTGGTGAAAATAGGGTTTCGTGGTGATCCTGGATGTTTTTGGGGTATATGGACATATATAGGAGGAAGAAATAGGTCGGTGGAGCTACGAGGGGGGCTGGCGTGCCTCCCTGTCTCGTGGCCTCCTCGTTGATTTCTTGACGTCTACTCCAAGTCCCCTGGATGACGTTTGTTCAAAAAATAACTCTCTCGAAGGTTTCATTCCGTTTGGTTCAGTTTGATATTCCTTTTTTGCGAAACACTGAAATAGGCAAAGAACATCAATTTGCACTGGCCTTGGGTTAGTAGGTTAGTCCCAAAAATAGTATAAAAGTGTATAATAAAGCCCATTAAACATCCAAAATAGATAATATAATAGGATGGAACAATCACAAATTATAGATACATTGGAGACGTATCAGGGTCCAATTCATCCAACCCCCACCAGGAATTGTTCATCCAACCCCCAACAACACACACTATTGATTAAAAGGCAGGAGGTTCAATCGGCTTCAGTTAGCAGCAGTAATGAAGTAATCACTCGATCGGGTTTAGTTAATAGCCAGGGATCGATCGATCACTCAGGTTCAGTAACGCATAGCCTGCAGTGCAATCGCTCGGGTTCAGTAGGCGAACGCCTCGCTCGGGTTCAGCTAGAGCCCAAAGCCTCGCACCTACGCACATATGTGTACGAGAGAAACGCGCATTGCTCGTCCCCGACCACCCACCATAATCAGGAACTCCCTAATATTTTCCTCACCCTCGCTTCTACCATGGTTTTTTCCGTCATGGACGGCCCAAAGAATGTCATCTAGCTGCGTGTCCGGCCCTCCCAGGATGAAAAGCCCATTTTCTTTCCTGATTTTTTGTCATAGAAATAGGAGCCCACCACATATATGATGATACCGGGTTTTGTCACAATTATCGTCATAGAAGTGTCATAAGCATGACAGAAAAAAATTCGTTCGTCCCAAAATGTCATGGATGTTTCTTTTTTTGCAGTGCACCTCGGCGCGGCCCCAGGTGGGGCCGCCTAGCATCACCACACCCGGAGGCAACGTATCCTAGGCAGGATGAGCGGCGTCGTGGGTGTAGCGGGGGCTGGCGCGTGCCCCCCTGCAACGCTAGTGATGTAGGCAAGGTGCAGATAGGGGTTGCATCTCTGCAAGCGGCATCGAGCAGCTCGGCGCCCCGCTCCAGCAGTGCGTCGTGCGCGCCTTCCGCCAGCCTGCATCGCTGCAGCTCTCGTGCCATGATGAGCGCGGCTCGCATGTTCGCCTGCTCCCGGCGGGTGTGTAGCGCCGTTGCCATGATGTGGTGGCGCGGCTGCGACGTAGCGTGGGAGCGGGTGGTGGTGGTCAGTGCCGCCTATCGCCGACAATGCTGGGCTGCGAGGAGCATGGAGTGGAGGTCTTTTTGGGCGGAAGGCGCTGCCCGGGCAGGCCGAGCAGCCTAGTGCTCAGCGTGAGCTCGAGGAGCGTCAGCCATCAGAACGGCGGAGCGGGGGCGAGTCAACTGGTGGAAGAGAGGCTCCGACGCACTCCTACCTGGTGTGCCAAATGTTAGATTCGGGGCTCCGCAGACCCAAGATACATTTGAACTCTGGGGTGCATGCAAAGAACTCAACCTCCCTAGCCTACCAACTTGTCGATCTCACAGCCTTGCTCGATGAACTGAGGAATAAAGGGACAACGTAGTTTACCCAGGTTTGGGCCACCTTGCGGTGTAATACCCTACTCCTGCTTTTTGGTGGATTTGCCTCAAGGTGGGCTGAAGATGAACTGGTACAAGGTTAGAACAACCCTAGGAGGTGTGTGGTTGTCCTTGTGTGAGCTGGTGAGTGTGTGGGTGATCTCTCTCCCCTATGGTGGTGGCTAGGCTATCTTATTGTGGCCTTGGTCCTCTTCGCAAAATGAAGGCAGGAAGGGATCCCACAACGGCCAAATTTGAAGGGAGAGAACTAGTACATGTTATCCTCACGAAAGGTGGTCTGCACCTGCAAAGCATCTGGTCGTGACGTCGTGGTGGGCTCGGCGATGACCTCCGTCCTGCCGCCCTGTCGGTCTTGGTCCTATAGCATGGAAATGGAAACCTTTGGGTGATTCCTTGGGACTCCGTGCCTGCCCTTGCCTCTTTAGCACTAAAGAGGAAACCTGCTACACTGCTCCCGCTGGCGCCTGCCTAGCTTATGTCATCTAAACCTCACGAGGTGAGGGTCGCATGGAAATCTCTGCTCCTTAGGGGCCAGCCTAAGGAGGCCACTCCTTCTGGAGGTCTTGGCGTCATCCGCCTCACGAGGATTGGCCCGTCACGAGGGTCTTGAGCTACTGGTGCTAAAGATGGGTCGTACTGGGCCATCGATGGAGCCATGTCGTGGGCCCTAGGTAGACAAGTTTGGGTACCCCGGTTCCCAGAACGTTGATAGGCACACAAGTAGGGGAGCTTGTGGTAGCTTACTTCTTAATATTTTCATTGCTTCTTCATTAACTTGTGCTTGATTCAGTTTCCAGTTTTTCTATGTGTCGTATAAGGCGTTATGGGGGAGATTTAAGCGACGATATGTGGGCTACCCATGTCTCACGTTCACGGGGCTATAACTACCATTCTACTATCTTGCCCGCTCCTGTCGCTTTTGCCACGTGTATCGCATGTGTTGTGTAGGGTTGGTGGTAACCTCGGAGTGTGCGGGAATGAGTGCCATGGTAGAAAGCCAGGCGCCATGGATTGGCGCAGGGGGTCAGTATTGATTCTTTGCGCTGTTAGTGGCACAGAGGAGTTAGATTGGCAGAACGAGGTAGTTTCCCCCCTGGAAGAGGAGCCAGCACCCGGCCGCACTTGCCTATAGAAAGGGACGTGGGCGAGGTGCTGACTCACACCTATCCCTCCTTCCTTCCGATATCATCTCTCTACCATGGTGAGGGGGATAGGGCGTAATGGTGCCCCAGCGGAGGCAATGATAGTTTCTGCTTGACAATGCCTCGCTCCTCCTGTTGGGGACGCGGAGGCGGAGCCCACCGCCAGAAGAGTTGGGAGAGGACGTGGTCGTCATCGTCGTGTTGCTCGGGGGCAGGGAGGACGAGGAGGCATTCTGATCGCACCTCCCTCGGCTGCTTAGGACTCGAACAAGGGTCACGTCGGGTACCATCTGTTGGAGTTTATCGTCAAGCTGCATAGGCCCCACACAGCCTCCTTTGCCTCCCTACCCCAATTGCGAGGGTAATGGAGGTGGAGCAGCCACCGGGGCTAAGGATGCATATGAGGGGCTGCTGCAATGGCAGCATGCGGGCGGACATGGAGTTTCCCGCTCCCCATGTCATGTTTCTCCAGCATGGCTAGAAGACCTTCGCTCGTGCTCAAAGTTTGGAAGTAGGGCACGTCCTTCACTTCAAGTTAATGGATGCCACCCTCCTCTCCACCAAGGTCTTTGGGGATTTGCGTGCACGCCTAGCGTGCTGCATGGAGAGCTCGACTGACGATGAAATCTCTTCCTCGAGCAGTAGGACGGGGGGAGAAGCCTAAGATGTTGAGCCCCCATACCGAAAATGGCCATGACTAAGGAATCGTCTAGAGAGCTTGAGCAGGTTGATGGATGTTCTTGGAATGGAACTGACAGGCTTCACATCTGGTGACTAGCTCGATTGCATGTTGGAGGGTTGTGGGCCAGTTGAAATCTTGTCGGAAAGATTTCCCAACAAAGGCTCTTGATCCAATATGGGAGCTGCACATGCCTTTATGTATCTCCGTCAACAGTTCCTTCCCTTCTTCCTGGCAAATGCACTTCAATTTGACACCATTGGGCCTCCGGGATACTCTCTCAGCTTCTTCTTGCTCTTCAAGAAGTTCTCCAGCTTGGAGGAAATGGACTATGTGTTGTGCCCAAGTAGGAGCCTGAGGCTCAACAACAAGGATCAATGGCACCTCCTCATTCGCGGGAGCACATATTTCAATCACAACAACTAGTAGTTCGGCGGGAGGATGCTGCTCGCCTTGCAAAGTGGAATTGTTCCTGCCAACCTCTCTATCAGGGTCTTCAGGAGCTCTGCCGGGTGGGGCTTGCCAGAGTCCATTTTCCTCCTATTTCTGGTCATTGTTGCTGGGGATAATGATGGTTTAGTTAGGTGGAGAACAAAAGTCCCTGGTTCCATATGACGCTTTTGTGCGGCGCATTTTGATAGATGATCAGCAATGCTGTTTTCCACACGTGGCTCGTGCTCTGTTTGCAATCCATCAAAACGCTCCTCCATCTTTCTCACTTCCTCCACATATAACTCCATCAATGGGCTTTGGTAATCCTTGTTTAATTGTCTCACCACAAGTTGTGAGTCTCCCCAAATGATCAAGTTCTTAATTACAAATTCTGTTGCAATCCTGAGCCCGGCAAGGAGTCCCTCATATTTTGCGGTGTTGTTGGTAGCTTTCTCCCATGGAAAATGCACTTGGATGACATACTTGAGGTGCCCTCCAGTGGGTGCGACAAGGAGCACGCCAGCTCCTGAGCCTTGTAGTGAGAAAGCGCCATTAAAATACATGATCCACTCTGGCATCTAGTCATTCGGAGTAGGTGTCCATTCTGGAATGAACTCCTCCAATGCTCTGCTCTCAATGTTGAGGTACTTCCATACGTCAGCCGAAAGATTGAAAATTCCAACGCCCACACAACTATACTGCCGGTGGCCTTAGGGTTCCTCTATATGCGTTGCAAAGGGAAATGGATGATAACTGTGATCTCGTGGGCTTGGAAGTAATGGTGCAACTTCCTCGAGGCCATGATCATGCCGAAGATCAATTTTTGAATGCAAAGTATCTTGATCTAGCCCCCTGCAATAGGGAGGTAACAAAGTAGACTGGTGTCTGCACCACTTTCGTCCTTGTCATCGCCTTGGGATTCCCTTCACTATCCTGCTCTTCTTTCCCCTGAACTACACTCGACCTTGTCGTGGCTGGTTTACCTCCTTCCCCGGGAAGGGCAGTAGCTGCAGCTGCCCCTTCTTCCATTTTGCATTGTGCCACCAGTGCTCCACTAACCACTTGATTAGATGCCACCAGATATAGCAACAACGGCTCTTGTGGTTTAGGAGCGACTAAGGTGGGAATAGAGGAAAGGTAAGCTTTTAAGTCGTGCAGCGCTGCTTCTGCCTTTGGGGTCCACTTCATGGGCCCTGGCTTCTTCAAAAACTTTAAGAATGGCAGGGCGCGCTCGACAGATTTAGAGATGAACCTTCTCGGTGCGGCAACACATCCAGTCAAATGCCTCATGTCCTTGACTGTTTTTGTGCTTGAATCTGCTCGATCGCTCTGATCTTGTCAGGGCTGGCCTCTATCCCCCAATGAGACACGAAGAACCCAAGTAGCTTGCCGGAGGAAACGCCAAACACACGCTTCTCTGGGTTGAGCTTCAAGTTGATCTTGCGCAGGTTCACAAAGGTTTCTTCCAAGTCCTGAATAATTGTTGATCTGTCCTTTGTCTTTACCACTATGTCATCCATGTAAGCTTCAATATTCCTATGCGGCTGGGACTCAAAACCAATTTGCACTGCTCTTTTGAAAGTGGATCCATTGCTCTTTAACCAAAAGGGCATCCATACAAAGCAGTACGTGCCACATGAAGTTAGGAACGCGCTCTTGTCTTCGTCCTCCATGGACTTGAATATCTGGTGGTACCCGGAGTAGGCATCCAAAAACAAAAGAAGATCACAACCTGAGGTGGAATCCACAATCTAGTTGATGTGAAGAAAGGGGAATGGGTCCTTCGGTCATGCTTTATTCAGGTCTGTGAATCTATGCAAAGCCTCCACTTCACCTTCACCTTGCGCACTACCATTTGGTTCAGCAATCATGTTGGATGCAACACTCACCTGACCAAACCAGCTGCTTCCAGTTTCTTGTTCTCTTCGGCAATGAACAGCAGCCGCTCCAAAGCTTGTTTTCTCACCTTCTGCTTGACGGGCCGATCATGAGGGTACACAACAAGGTGGTGCTCGATTACCACCCTAGGAACAATGGGGATATATGATGGTAGCCAAGCAAACACATTGATATTCGCTCGCAGAAAGGTAACGAGCGTTCTTTCCTATTTGTCGTCAAGGGTGGAGTTGTTAGTGAACATACCATCAGCGCTAACCGGCCCTACCAGGACCCTTTTCACAGCTGGTGCAGCAAGCTTTCCCCTCTGGCTAGTGGAACTCTCGGCAAGTCATCGACAGGTGCAGCAAACTCCGGAGAGGTGCGCTTCCCGGATTCTTCGCGGGCATCCATGCTAACCTTTCATCCTTTCTTGTTTTTGTTAGCAGGGACAGCGGCTTCTACGGCCTCGGCAACCACCGCATCCTGGTACATCTTATCCACCCATATAATTGCGTCCTTCTTGTCTGATGGGATGGAAATGACGCCTATTGGTCATTGCATCTTCATGGTGTTGTAGGCATAGTGAGACGCCGCCATGAACTTTGCTATGGCGGGTCGGCCAAGTATCCCATTATATGGTAGAGGAAGCTTGACCACGTCGAACACAACCTCCTCGGTCCGATAGTTCAATTCTCATCCGAATGTCAACGACAACATGACATTCCCCTTTGGATGACTCCTGCCAGGGTTGATCCCTTGGAACATGCCAGTAACCTTTAGCTCTTCATCTAATATCTGCAACTTGTTCATTAGCTTGGGGGAAATCAGATTCAACACAGCCCCACCATGAACAAACATCTCTGTGACTTTGAGGTTGCGGATTGTTGGTGAGACCAACAATGGAAAACACCCCACCACAGTGGTGCTATCAGGGTTATCCTGAAAGTGCTAGTGATCGACTAGAGGGGGGGTGAATAGGTGATTTTTATGAAAGTCTTCAATTCATGGAAGTTTCGAAGACAAACGATAGAAATAAACCTATTACCATGCAACGGAAGGTAGACTACACTCAGCAAGCCATAGTCAAGTATTCAATGAAATGAAAGCATAAAGACTGATAGCAGTTAGGCAGTATAGATCAGGATGGAAGATAGTATGAAGCCAATCAGAACAAGCAATCACACAGTGAAGACAAATAGATAATGCAAACAGGCAATGACTTCACGAGGACCAATCTGCAAATAAAGAGATGGGAAGGATAGAACCAGTGGCTCGTTGAAGAAAATGATTTGTTGGACCAGTTCTAGTTGCTGTGACAACTGTACGTCTGGTTAGGGAGGCTGAGATTCAACTCAGAAGACCGCGTCTTCACCTTATTCCCCTTGAGCTAAGGACACCTAGTCCTCGCCCAATCACTCTGGTAAGTCTTCAAGGTAGACTTCCAAACCTTCATAGACTTCGTTCAAGGGCGATCCACAATGACTCTTGGATGCTCAGAACGTGACGCCTAACCGGCTGGAGGATTCACAGTCCTCAAGTGTAATAAGTCTTCAGATCACACAGACAGGAAGAGTTCAGTGATGCCTAACACTCTTTGGATCTGGGTGTTTAGGGCTTTGTCCTCGCAAGGAATTCTCTCTCAAAGGCTTCGAGGTGGGTTGCTCTCAAACGGCAAAAGCCGTACACTAACTCTGAGCAGACAAGCAATTTATGGTGTAGGGGGTGGGCTATTTGTAGCCACTAGGCAACCCGACCTGATTTGTCCGAAAAGTCCTTGGGTCACTAAGGAACTGACACGTGTTCCAATGGTCAGATTTCAAACACACACGAGAACTTTACTTGAGCTACAAGCAAAGCTGACTTAACCAACTCTAGATAAGATTTGTGCTCATTGTCTTCGCTCGAAGACATAGGATTTTTGTTAAGCATCACTTCAGTCATTCTGACCAGTTCACTTGGACCCCACTTAACAGTACGGTGGTTCCTATGAGTCAACAAAGAAGAAAACGAAACAATGAAACAACTAAGTCTTCGCGCTCCATAGTCTTCACAAAATGTCTTCTCTTGTCATAGTCTTCAATGTGAAGACCTTCACATACCACCTTTGTCTTCAATGTCTTCATACATTTTTAGGGGTCATCTCCGGTAGGTAAACTGAATCAATGTGGGACTTCTACCTGTGTTATCCTGCAATTCTCACAAACACGTTAGTCCCTCAACCAGGTTTGTCGTCAATACTCCAAAACCAACTAGGTGTGGAACTATATGCACTTACAATCTCCCCCTTTTTGGTGATTGATGACAAACTGGTTGAAGTTTTCAACAGGGAATAAAATATGTGAAATTGTAAAGGATAGGGTAGTGTCTTCATAAGTGACAAAGGCTCCTCGTGAAGATGTGCATATAAGTAATTTGCTTTTGGAATGCAAATGCACATGGCAGGTTGTACTTGTGGAGATCCTCTTCAACTTATGATGACAATTCATCATGCCTGATTTGATATAACAAAGATAATGACATGCATAATGAAAAATGGACGTCTGCAAAATGACCTAAGTGCAGAAGTTATCATCGCACATGCGGAATTTATCATCGCATCACAGAATAGCAAATAAATAGTAGACGACCATTGAGTTTAAGTGTTACAACTCAAAGAACCAAATGTATCAAAAAGCGAGAGTTGTGAGCACTTGGCAAAAGTAGCAAAAATTAAAGAAACCACCCATATGGACCCGCTTGAAGACTATCAACTCATATGCTTCTCCCCCTTTTGTCAGTAAGGACCAAAAAGGTTTGAAGACATTGAGCGCCTACTCGCTCCCATGAGGTGCAGGCGAAGCAGCAGGGTCGTTGCTGAGGCCCGGTGGTGCAGAAGAACTCAGTGCAGTGTTGACATGCGCTGAAGGTGGAGGAGGTGAAGTGGCATCATCTTGGTCATCGATGACTCTTGCATTCACCGTCGCAGCTGAGGACGAATAGTTAGAGTCTTCAAGTGAGGGAGTCCGACGCAAGTGAGCATTCCTTGGAGGAGTTGAGTCAAATTTGAATCTTTCTGTGAAGCCATCGTCTTGCAGATTAGCTTCAGCACCAAGCAATGTCAAACTCTTCCAAGACCTCCGACAGGTTTCATGTGTGACAAAGGCATTCTTGGTGGCAAGATTGTGAATGCGATTGACTTCCACCAAGAGGCTTTGCATCTGACGCTTAAGCCAGTTATGATGCTTATCCTGTTTCTGATGTAGTGCGACGAGAAGCTCTCAGTCATTGAGAACACGAGATCGCTTCTGAGCCCTTTGGGCAATGGTGCTTCCAGTGGCGTCATTTTGAGCGCGAGGGGTACGTGTGTTACCAGCCAAGGGATAAACACGAGAGACTGCCTGAACTCCTTCAATGGGCTGGGTGAAGCTTTGACGATCAACACTGTGAAGATAAATCAGATCCTTAGCGGGCTCTGGGTAAATAGGTTCAATAGACAAATCAACAAGATGATTGCGCGCAGACAGCTGATAGTTGAAGGCAGGGTGCCGATTGATAAGACGCATTACCCATGGAGCATAGAACTTCAAACCAAAAATGTCGGAGCCAGATGCAGCCAATTGTCTGATGACGATGTCTTGAGCATTGAAGCTTCGCTGCAGATGAAGGTCCTTTGACAGGCCATAGGGTTTTTCTGATGATATGGTAAATGGTGCAAGGCAGATACTCTAGGTCTTCAAGAAAGAATTCAGATGGGTAGTCAGCGTCGTGAGGCAAAGGCTTCATCATGCTCAACATTTGGCTCATGTTGGGTTTTGGCTTCTGAAAAATGCTCTCCAAAGCATTCCGGTGTTGTTGACAACCTGGTTCATAGTATTCACCAGGAGTGGGCATGGCTGTGAGCTCAATGATATCAAGAGCTTTGGCTTCATGATGGACATTGCCTGTCATCCACTCAAGGACCCAAGTCTTTGGATCCCTGTTGTAGCCTCTTCATTCCAGTGTTCCTTGTGTGTGAAAAATTGCAGGAGTCCAGCGTCTCTGAAGTAATCCAACGCTTCTTCTAGACAGGGCTTCCCAGCTATAGCTTCAGTGTCGAGACGCATATGTGGAAATATGCGTCCTTGATTGTATAAGACACATGAATAGTAGTTGCGCTACTGATAGCTCCAGAACCGATCTGATGAAATGCAAGGTTTGGAGTAAGGCTTCTTGGCGCTGTTGAAGAAGGTGTTATGTGCCACGAAGCCATTCTCCTTGAAGACCCCAGGTGAGGTTGCAGTGCCTGGGAATCTTGGAAGTCTTGGCTTGGGCTTTTGGACTTGAGGCCTATGCTCGACATGATAGTCAAATTGTGGACCTGCAGTAGGTGGAGGGACCAGAATGAGCAATTGGACCATAACAGGCTGACCACGATCAAATGCCAGCTCAACAGTATGAGGTCTTGGAGGGGGTATAGGAGCATTGGCATTTTCGTTGACATGGGCTTCAAGGGGCACAATAGCTTCAGGAGGAATGATTACGTTTGGTGCAGCATTGGCTTCAGGGGCCATATTGGCTTCAGGTGCTTCATTATTGGCTTCGGGCATGACGATATCAGTGTCGTCAGTAGCGTTGTTGGTGGTGGTGACGTTAGCTTTAGGCGCCACATTAGCTTCAGCCATGACAACGTCATTGGCTTCAGTGTTGATGTTGGTGGCCGCCTTAGTATTGGTAACCTCCACTTCAGGAGCTGGAGGGTCAGACACATTCTCCTCGAGAACAGCTTCAGGAATGGTTGGTGGTGTAGCTACTCTTTCTTCATCACGTGGTGCTTCTTCTTCATCGGCTGATGCAGCCGGAATATCTTCAGCCGTTTTGGCTTCAGACTTAGAGGCGTTCACAGTTGGAGTGGCTTCTGGAAACACTTGACGTGCAACAGATTGGTGGGGCACTTCTCCTTCTGGAACACTCGGAAGAGTGACTTGGGGCCTTGGTCCTTTGCGAAGCCTGCGTAACGCTGGCGACGCCTGTGGAGATGGAGTTGGCTGGGCCTCAAAGTCATTTTCATCTTGCACTGGTGAGGTGATTGGTGGTTGGGGAGAACATGGGGTGTCTTCTTGTTGTAGGTGATTAGCCCACGATGCATCCTGAGCAGTTGCCATCAGAGGACGACCAATGCTGATGAGCTCACTGTGCGTGAGCACAGGCGACGATGATACCAAATTGTGCCCGATCTGAGGAAGGACTTCATCATCTTTAACATTGTCGTGAGGACCAATGTCTTCAGCTGCGGTGGGGTCAACAGCTGGATTGTCTTGAGCTTCAGGAGCCTCTGTGGAAGCAGTCCCATGAACTATCAACTAGCGCTCTCGATGTTCAGACACATGACGAGCAATAGAAATTGGCTCGACAAGAAGGGGCTCTGTGGGAGTAGCCCGATCTCTCTTCTTTGTGTTTCCTTTTCTTGGTTGGGGGAGCATCATCAGTAGTGGCTTTGGTCTTGCGCTTTCTGGCTATGGCTTCAGATGCTCTAGTTTTCTTGAATTCTGAAGCCACTTTGGGGACCTTAGGCTTCGAGCCTGTCGTACTGGCTGGGAAGACAATGAGAGGTTCTTCCTACCTTGATGCTTCTGGTTCTGCGTCAACTGGCTTCTTCTTCTTCTTGGCAGCCATTTTGGGGTCGATGCCTGGTCGCCCCAAGGCCTTGCGCTTTTCAGCTTCATTGTAGCCTTGAACACATTTGGCACCAAGATTCTTCATGCGCTCACGAGAACCTTTTGCTTCTTCTTGTTTCTTGTGGAGTGCTTCCTTGAGCTCATGCATCATGACCTTGAAGTTTCGAATGTATTCAACATTGAGCTTGGCCATGTGCTTCTTGAACTGAACCTTTTCATAATCGATCTTATGCTTCAACTAAACAATTTTCTAAGCAAGAGCCAGCTTAGGAGCAATGGCTCCGTGGAAGGCGACGCTGAGGCCAATGGGAAGCTGAAGATCATCAAAGCTGACATCTGGGCTGTCAAACAACTCATCAATAAACTTGTTTAAGATTTCCACATCAAAGAGAGGAAGATCATTGAATATTCCTGCCTCTTGCTTTCTCTTGATCAAGTGCTCAAGAGCGTCATCGCCAAGATCGTCGTCGCTGGATAGATCAATGGCGTCATACTCGTTTCTCAAAACAGCAGCAGGGGTCAGTGCTTGACCAGTGGGTTGCATGGGCTTTTTCAACTTGGCAGACTTGGAGATGCGTGAGAGATCTTCAGACTGCACACTGGCTCCAGGAGGTGCAGTGGCCAGAGGCTTCGCCTATGAGACCTTTGGTGTAGATGAGGGCTTTGAAGCCTTTGGTACTGAAGAGGGCTTTGAAGCCTTGGGTTTCATTTGCTTCACAGGCTTCGGTGGTGCAGGCTCTTTGTCAGAATCAGCGTCGTCTGCAGGTTGATCCATGCCCGCCCCTTGAACCATTATGTGTGTGATGAGACCTTCTAAGTTGTAGAAGGGCCCAACCAGATTGGGTTCAGCTTCGTGTGTACCACCAGCACGTGGCGCAGAGGGGCCTGGGTTGAATTCTAATCCCAAAGACTTTTTGTTTTCCTTGGCCGAGTTCTTTGCAAACTGATAGTTGCACTTGACGAGATTATCTTCACGACACCATAATAGTGAGGATGGGTCGGCATTTGCAGGCTGAGGTCCACGAATCATGCAGGGGTAGAAGCCTTGAACAATAGCTTTGGACTTCGACTTGGGCTGAAGACCTTTGTATATTATATATCCCTAGGGGCCCTTGATGGCACTCTTCTCAGCATATTCATCGGTGACGAATCTGTACTTGAACCATTGCTCTGCCCTATGTCTTCGAATCCATTGGATTCGGTTCTTGCGTTCTCCATAGGTCTCTTCTGGATCTGACTTGTATAGCTCATAGAGATCTGGTGGAAGGTCCTTAGCTGTGTTTCCACGGTGCTATCCGCCGCCCTTCCTGACTGATTTTTCTATTGCCATCAAGTTTAGACTGAAAGGCTTCAACACTGTCAAAGTCTTCTATCTACTGGTCAGACAAGAACTGGCTTCAGGAGAATTTATATGATGCTGTAAGAACTCTGCAAATAAATGCAGACTATGAGAACCAAGGGATTCTCCCACGGACATGTACCTGTGACAGCATTAAAGGTGCGAGGGAAGGGGAAGAGGTCATATGCATTCTCAGAAGATTTTGAAGATAAATCAGTTTAGAAGACATTGATCTCATAGTGCGAAGACATTCACTCATATGTAGAGAGTTGGTTCCAGATTTGTACGAATCCACAAATAAGTACAAGTGAGGAATCTAACTACATTGTGAAGCATAAGTGAACATACTAGGCATGCTATGAGATGCAGAATGAGATAGATCCAACTTGTGGGAACAGAAACCACTTGTGGTTGAAAAGGATGAATCTATCGGATCAAAAAGACTGTAAAAGAGGTTTTATTTACCACACGAGGAACTGCTAGACGGAGTGGGAGAGGAGGTCGAGCAGTTCGATCTTTCGTGCCCTAACTTGGCGATGGAGGACACCTACGGCGACGACGGAGAAGACGATGTCCGCGGCCTGCGTGAGGACGGCGTAGGTGAGGTCGCGACAGCTAAGCGCTTCGTCGCCGGCGTCGTCAAGCGCTAGTGGCGGCGCTAGGGTTTGTGCTAGAGTGGAAGAAGAGATAATGACTACAGTGAGGTATGTATTTATAGAGACAGGGACGACACTGCGTTATTACGCAGGTGCCACTTGCGGTTCACATCTGAAGGACACGTGGCGATCATGTAACACATTGGAGGTTGTTCCACATTCCCACACACGCTAGGATTGTCGGGTGGTCGTTCCCGCTTCTCCGGGTTTCAGGTAAAAAGGATTGAGCATTGAAAACAGATTAATGTTTGTCTTTGTGTCTCCTGCTGAAAGTGCAACTATCCCTAGGTGGTTTTGGTAATTCATAACAACATATAGCTCATTGAGCTAATGCTATTCCAAGATGATTATTTCAGGAAAGCTCAATGATTGGCATGGCATGGATGTGAAAGTGGAACCCTCAAAATGCTAAGGACAAAGAATTGGCTCAAGCTCAAAAGTTCAAGACTCTTCATTTTATATTTTAGTGATCCAAGATCACATTGAGTCTTTAGGAAAAGCCAATACTATCAAGGAGGGATGAGGTGTTTCTTAATGAGCCTCTTGCTTTATGTGCTTAGTGATATGCTCCAAAATCCTCAACCACCTTTCCATATCCACAAATGACCTAAACCCTTAGCCAAACTCGGTCATACCGATTCTATCAATCCGGCGCCACTGAGTTTCACTTGTCATTTGCCACTGCCAAACCCTAGCAATTCGGTCCTACCGATAAGGATCTCAGTCACACCGAGATGGGGTTGCAAACTCTCAGTTTCCCTTTCGTAACTTTTCGGTCTCGCCGAAAGAGCGAATCGGTCCCACCGAGAATGCAATGCAAACTCTCTGTTTCCTTCTTGTAACTTTTCGGTCTCACCGAAAGAGCAAGTCGGTCCCACCGAGTTTGCCTGATCAACTCTCTGGTTAGCTAATTGCCGAACTCGGTCTCACCGAGTTTGTGCGATCGGTCTCACCGAGATTACGTTATGCCCAAACCCTAACCGAATCGGTCCTACCGAGTTGCATCTCAGTCCCACCGAAATTCCTAACGGTCACTAGGTTTACTATTTCGGTCAGACTGAGTTTTCTGATTCGGTCCCACCGAGACTGGTAGATTGTGTGTAATGGTTGGATTTTGTGTGGAGGCTATAAATACCCCTCCACCTCCTCTTCATTCAGAGAGGGAGCCATCAGAACACATACACCATTCCTACTCATATGTTCTGAGAAAGAACCACCTACTCATGTGTTGAGACCAAGATATTCCATTCCTACCATATGAATCTTGATCTCTAGCCTTCCCCAAGTTGCTTTCCACTCAAATCTTCTTTCCATCAGATCCAAATCCTACGAGAGAGAGTTGAGTGTTGGGGAGACTATCATTTGAAGCACAAGAGCAAGGAGTTCATCATCAACACACCATTTGTTACTTCTTGGAGAGTGGTGTCTCCTAGATTGGCTAGGTGTCACTTGGGAGCCTCCGACAAGATTGTGGAGTTGAACCAAGGAGTTTGTAAGGGCAAGGAGATCGCCTACTTCGTGAAGATCTACCACTAGTGAGGCAAGTCCTTCTTGGGCGATGGCCATGGTGGAATAGACAAGGTTGCTTCTTCGTGGACCCTTCATGGGTGGAGCCGTCCGTGGACTCGCGCAACCGTTACCCTCCGTGGGTTGAAGTCTCCATCAACGTGGATGTAGGATAGCACCACCTATCCGAACCACGGGAAAACATCAATGTCTCCAATTGCGTTTGAATCCTCCAAACCCTTCCCTTTACATTCTTGCAAGTTGCATGCTTTACTTTCCGCTGCCAATAAACTCTTTGCATGCTTGCTTGAATTGTGTGATGATTGCTTGACTTGCCCTAAGATAGCTAAAATCTGCCAAGAACTAAAATTGGGGAAAGGCTAAGCTTTTAGTTGGTCAAGTAGTCTAATCACCCCCTCTAGACATACTTTCGATCCTACACCTGCTGACAAGGACTCGGTGAAGACATTCGACAGTTTCAATAGAATGCATATGATTTGGATAGATAGACTTGAGAGGGGAGCATAGAAAGGTTAGGGTCCGATCACATTCGCTTAGATCAAAAGATTCAATGTGAAGACATAGCTATATGTGAATGTTGTAGAGGACAGAAACCAAATCAGTACATTGAAAATAAACTTGAGAACATGTTAACATTGAAGACAAACAAAATGCGAAGACTTTGCAAATGTAAAGCCATGAGAAAAACACTTCTAAGGGAAGAATTTTGTGGTCGCGTTACCCACCGTATAGGAAGTATTAGACCCAGACACGGTGCACAATTATCGTGGCGCTCCGAAGTCAAATTCCATGTTAATGTACTCACACTCAGAATGTAAGTCTTCATTGGTTGAAGATATACTTTACTTCGTGTGTTGCACATCTAAGTTTTCAACATGCATAAGTGTTAGGATGTGTGCCCGATCATAGGACATTTGAGGATTCCAAGATATTTAGCTCACACTGTAACTTGAAAAACCTTTTCTCATCCAAGGGCTTTGTGAAGATATCTGTCAGTTGCTCTTCAGTGTTGACGTGTATGATATCAATATCTTCCTTCATGACATGATCTTTGAGAAAGTGATGACGAATTTCAATGTGCTTTGTCTTCGAGTGCTGAACTGGGTTGTTAGCAATCTTGATGGCGCTTTCGTTGTCGCAGTAGAGTGGCACCTGCTTCAGATGAATGCCATAGTCTTTGAGTGTTTGCTTCATCCATAGAAGCTGAGCGCAGCAATATCAAGCAACAATGTATTCAGATTCAGAAGTGGAGAGAGATACACAGTTCTGCTTCTTTGAAGACCAACATACAAGTGAGCGTCCCAGAAAGTGACATGTGCCTGATGTAGACTTGCGATCCACCTTGTCACCAGCATAATCAGCATCTGAGAATCCAACTAGATCAAACTCTGAGCCCTTTGGATACCATAATCTTAGTGTTGTGGTGTGAGCCAAATATCGAAGAATTCGCTTCACAGCTCAGAGATGCGATTCCTTTGGTGCCGCTTGGAATCGGGCACACATGCAAACACTAAGCATGATATCTGGCCTAGATGCACATAAATAAAGCAAAGAACCAATCATGGAGCGGTATACCTTTTGATCGAACTTTTTACCATTGTCGTCGGGACCCATATGGTGTTTAGCTGGCATTGGCGTCGTGTAACCTTTGCAGTCTTGCATTCCAAACTTCTTCAGGAAATCTTTGAGGTATTTCTCTTGAGATATGAAGATGCCGTTGCGTTGCTATTGTATTTGAAGACCAAGGAAGAACTTCAACTCTCCCATCATGGACATCTGATATTGCTCTTGCATCATGTACCCAAAGACATCACTGTATTTCTGATTAGTGCAGCCGAGGATAATGTCATCCACATATATTTGGCACACAAACAGTTCACCATCATATGTCTTTGTGAAGAGTGTGGGATCTAGGGAACCAGGTTTGAAGCCTTTGCTCTTCAGGAAGTATTTGAGTGTGTCATACCAAGCACGAGGTGCTTGTTTGAGGCCATAAGGTGCCTTGTTGAGCTTATACACCATGTCAGGATGTTTTGGATCTTCAAAGCCAGGCGGTTGTGCAACATACACTTTGTGACGCCCCAAGACCGGAGCTTTAGATGCCTTCGAGGGTTTTCGGGTTTCGTCGTGTGATTTGTTTGGTTCTTTGCATTCATATTTGCATCATGTCATCATGCCATCATGTCATTTCTTTTCTTAACTCAACTAAATAAATGGCATGGATCTTTGATCCATCGGCTCGTCAGCTCCGTTGCCAGGGGAGGAGCCCCTCGACCCGTCCCCTTCTGCACCGACTCCAGCGAGTGTCGCCCCGTCGACCCTCCTGCCGCCCTTGCTGAGGCATGGCCGCCTCATCAGCAAGCTGGCCTCTGCCCCTCCTATGCTGCGCCCCTGCCGGCCTCGCCGAAATTCATCAAGTTCAGCGCCACCAGCACTCGCCTCTGCCATGGACCTCCCCAGCGAGGCCATCTGCGTCATCCACCCCGGCCTCCTGCACTCACGCCGGACCACGACGCACCGCTGTCATCATGCACCTCCAATTGTCGTTGCTTTTGACGCCAAGTCCAACGACCACTAAACAGGGAACAACACCAAGTACCATGACAGACCGCCAAGTACCCCTTCGAATCCTTTAAGACCGTCAAGCGAACGACTACCATCGCTCCAAGATCCGAACGGCTACGACGACATGAACATCTATGGAACGTTTACGACTACACGATGAACCGCCAAGGACAGCTACAACCATTGTACCACTACTATCGCCAAGTACCACGACGACCGAAGCATAGTACCTCTACATTCGCCATGTCAATCGACCATCACCGAAGACCCGTGTAGTACTAATGCCAAGTTCCCCTACCGTCCCCTCGTAAACATCGAATGCGTCAAGTCCTTCTCCGAGACATGTACCACTACTTCCTCTACCGTCGCAAGAATGACTACTTCCGCTACGAACTTAAACTGTCCCGCTTGCACGCTTCGAAGGTATAACCTCGAGACGACGTCCGTGTATGAATGCTTGCGATGTTTGAGATGCTCGTGTCTGCACCATGTCCTTTGTCACTTGTTTCCTTGCTACCAACTCATGGGACACCCAGAATCCTGGAGCGCCCCACCATCTTTTGCACGCATCTGCACACTTCTCCTTTGCATCGGTATCTCAATCGAGTTACCGGGAACCGGAACATTGCTGTGGCACCATTTCGTTATTGTTGCCGTGGCACCCCTTTTGTTTCCGCCACGATGACAAATGCTTCTTAATGCACTTGTCAAATTTTAATAAAAAATTGCATAAACTTTAACATGTCATCCGCATCATGTTAACAACTTTAAGATGTTTAAAATTGTTGTTGTTTGCTTCATTTTGCTAATGCATATGGGGATTTACCAGATTTGTTGTTTGTTATATCCGGCCCCATTTCAATAGTTTAGATGGTGTAGTTTTGTTATGCTTCACCTCTTAGCATGTTTAACAACATTTAATATTGTTGGGTACATAAACGAGATCGAACTAAATAATTGATGTGGTGTTCCGTCAATATGCAACTCGTTGCATATTGAGCTCCACTTAATTTGTAGGATTGTTTGTGCTTTTTGCCATGCCATGCCTCTTTAAACCGGACATGCATCATACTTGATTGTGCATCATGCCACGATTATGTGATGGTTGTTTACTAGGTTGTTTGCTCTTTTCCAGTGTTGCTTCTTCGGGTTGGTTCCGATAACGTCGCGTTCGTGAGGAACCGTTCGACTACGTCCGTTTGTCTTCTTCAGGGACTAGTTCTTCTTCCTTGCGGGATTTCAGGCAAGATGACCATACCCTCGAAATCACTTCTATATTTGCTTGCTAGTTCCACGCTCTTTTGCTATGCCTATGCTGCAATACCTACCACTTGCTTATCATGCATCCCATATTGTTGATCCAAGCCTCTAACCCACCTTGTCCTAGCAAACCGTTGTTTGGCTATGTTACTGCTTTGCTCAGACCCTCTTATAGCGTTGTTAGTTGCAGGTGAAGATTGGAGCTTGTTCCATGTTGGAACATGGATATTTTGGTGGGATATCACATATCTCTTATTTAATTAATGCATCTATATACTTGGTAAAGGGTGGAAGGCTCGGCCTTATGCCTGGTGTTTTGTTCCACTCTTGCCGCCCTAGTTTCCGTCATATCGGTGTTATGTTCCCGGATATTGCATTCCTTATGCGGTTGGGTTATAATGGGAACCCCTTGACAGTTCGCCTTGAATAAAACTCCTCCAGTATGGCCCAACATTAGTTTTACCATTCGCCACCTAGCCTTTTCTTTCCCTTGGGTTCTGCAGACTCAAGGGTCATCTTTATTTTAACCCCCCCTGGCCAGTGCTCCTCTGAGTGTTGGTCCAAACTGAGCGATGTCCGAGGCTACCAGGGGCAACTCTGGGCTGTCTTACCCGACGTCTGGCTCATCCGGTGTGCCCTGAGAGCGAGATATGTGCAGCTCCTATCGGGATTTGTCGGCACATCTGGGTGGCTTTGTTGGTCTTGTTTTACCATTGTCGAAATGTCTTCTAACTGGGATTCCGAGTCTGATCGGGTCTTCCCGCTAGAAGGAATATCCTTCGTTGACCGTGAGAGCTTGTGATGGGCTAAGTTGGGACTCCCCTGCAGGGATTTGAACTTTCGAAAGCTGTGCCCGCAGTTATGGGCAGATGGGAATTTGTTAATGTCCGGTTGTAGAAAACCTGAAGTTGACCTTAATTAAAATACATCAACCGCGTGTGTAACCGTGACGGTCTCTTTCCGGCGGAGTCCGGGAAGTGAACACGGTGTTGGAGTTATGCTTGACATAGGTTGTTCTAGGATCACTTCTTGATCATACTTTTATCGACCGTGCTTTTCCTTCTCTTCTTGCTCTCATTTGCGTATGTTAGCCACCATATATGCTAGTCGCTTGCTTCAGCTCCACCTCATACCTTTTTTCCATACCCATAAGCTTAAATAGTCTTGATCGCGAGGGTGTGAGATTGCTGAGTCCCCGTGGCTCACAGATACTTCCAAACCAGCTTGCAGGTGCCGTTCAACCGTGCAGATGATGCAACCAAGCTCAGGAGGAGCTCGACGAAGATCGTGTCCTTTATGTTGTTTCATTCTAGTTGATCAGTAGTGGAGCCCAGTTGGGGTCGATCAGGGACCGTGTCGCATTTGGGGTTCTTCTTTTATTTTTGTTCCGTAGTCGGACCTTGATTTTAATTGGATGATGTAATGCTTTATTCATGTATTGTGTGAAGTGGCGATTGTAAGCCAACTATTTATCTCTTTCCCTTATGTATTACATGGGTTGTGTGAAGATTACCTCACTTGCGACATTGCTTTCAATGCGGTTATGCCTCTAAGTCGTGCTTCGACACGTGGGAGATATAGCCGCATCGAGGGTGTTACACACTTCTTCTTCAGTCTTGACATTAAGAAAAGCGCTCTTCACATCCATTTGATACAGAAGAATGTTATGATGATTTGCATAGGCCAGCAGTATGCGTATAGCTCCAAGGCTAGCCACAGGAGCAAATGTTTCATCGAAGTCAATTCCTTCAACTTGATTGTATCCTTGAGCAACGAGACGAGCTTTGTTTCTGACAATTTGACCATGCTCACCTTGCTTGTTGCGATATATCCATTTAGTGCCTATGATATTGTGCTTACGAGGATCTGGACGCTTAACCAGTTCCCATACATTATTCAGCTCAAATTGTTGAAGCTCTTCTTGCATAGCTTGAATCCATTCAGGTTCCACGAAGGCTTCATCAACTTTCTTGGGTTCAGATATTAAGACGAATGCGAAATGCCCACAGAAATTTGCTAGTTGTGTTGCCCTTGAACGAGTGAGTGGACCAGGTGCATTGATGCTACCAATTATTCACTCAATCTATACTTCATTTCAACCCGAGGATGAACAGGTCAAAGATTTTGCACTTGCTGATCATTGTCATCATTAGAAGGATTGTCTTCAGGATGAGCATTGCCTTCAGGTTGATCAGGTGTAGAGATGATGAGTTCCTCTCGGGCTGTGCTTCAGACAGTATGATTTCTCCAGTTCCCATAAGCTTGATGGATTCACTGGATGGAACATCATCTAGCACATTTGGCAGGTGCTCTCTTTGCGAGCCGTTAGTCTCATCGAACCGCACATCCACAGTTTCGACCACTTTATAGTGAAAGAGGTTGAAGACTCTGTAGGAATGCGAATCCTTTTTGTATCCAAGCATAAAACCTTCATGTGCTTTCTGTGCAAATTTTGAAGTGTGATGTGGGTCCTTGATCCAGCACCTGGCACCAAATACTCTAAAGTAACTGACATTTGGCTTCTAACCAGTGAGAAGCTCATAGGATGTTTTGTTCAGAAGCTTGTGAAGATAAACACGGTTGATGATATGGCATGCAGTATCAATGGCTTCAAGCCAGAACTTTCTTGGAGTCTTGTATTCATTGAGCTTCGTCCGGGCCATCTCAATGAGTGTTCTGTTCTTGCGTTCCACGATTCCATTCTGCTGCGGCGTGTATGGAGTTGAGAACTCATGAGTGATGCCCAAAGTATCAAGATAAGTGTCAAGGATGGTGTTCTTGAATTTAGTGCCATTGTCACTTCTGATGTGCTTGATCTTGATGCCATAGTTGTTCATGGCTCGATTGGCAAAACGTCTGAAGACATCCTGCACTTCAGTCTTGTAGAGAATTATATGCACCCAGGTATATCTTGAATAAGCATGAACAATGACGAAGACAAGAATTAGTAGTAAGAGTTGAGTAGTGAGTGGGACCAAAGAGGTCCATGTGTAGCAGTTCAAAGGGTTGAATCATTGTCATGATTGTCTTTGAGGGATGCTTGGCCTTCGTCATCTTTCCAGCTTCGCAGGCACCGCATAAGTGATCCTTCTTGAACTTGATGCCCTCGATGCCTATGATATGATTCTTCTTTGCAAGAGTGTGCAAGTTCCTCATGCCAGCATGCCCTAGCCTCCGATGCCAGAGCCAGCATTCTGAAGCTTTGCAAGAAGACATACGGCAAGCTGTGGTCCTGCTGATAAATCTACCATGTACAAATTATCTTTCCGATACCCTTCGAAGACTAGAGACTTGTCAGATTCCATTAGAACAAGGCAACAATATTTTCGAAACATCATAATCATGTTTAAATCACAAAGCAATGAGATAGATACTAAGTTGAAACCAAGGGATTCAACAAGCATCACTTTATCCATGTGCTGATCCCTTGAGATTGCAACTATACCTAGACCCAATACCTTGCTTTTACCAATATCAGCAAATGTGATGTGACTCTTGTCAGATGGACGTAAGGTTGAGTCCATGAGAAGACTTCGCTTGCCAGTCATGTGATTAGTACATCCACTATCAATAATCCATTCGGAAGCGGCTGGTGTCATACCCTACAATGTAGTTAGGGGGATAGGCTTCACGAAGAAAATTGTGAAGCATAAACATTTGACGAGCAAGTGGCTTATGAAAGCTTAGATCGAGGTTAGGACTGATAGGGCAAGTAGCAAGCGACTCGGGAACAAAATACATAATAAGACCATTTGGGCATTTAATCTTGCACCCTACAAGATGTTTAAGGTCCCCAGCAATAGCTTGAGACGCATTTGATTTTCGGCTAGAGCCCCTTCCCTACAGAAAAAAGTTAAGCTTTCTTAGCCACCCACATCTTAAGGGTGGCTTCGAAGCAATGAGTCTAAGTGCAGCAGTTGAGAACTTCGGCTTTGGAGCCCTAGCAAATAGTCTTGCAGGTGGACAATAGTACTCATAAGAATAAGCAGAGTAGTTCTTGGTCTTATGAACATCGCAGTTTGATGAAACACACTCATATTCATAGGCCTGAGTATGGCTTCCCTACAAAACATTTGCGTCAGTGCGAATCATGTGAGTCCTCTGTCTGTATGAAGCCTTTGGACCATATGAAGCCCGTGGTCTGGGGTTTGTCTTCTTCAATTGTGGTGTCATGACGACATACACAAGAAGATTTTCCAGACACTTTTTCGGCACCCAGACCTTCTTCATAGGTGGCCCATACCTGCAGTTAGTACCAATATACCTGGCAAACAGTTCACCATTCTGATTCTTAAACAGTTTTTAGTTTGCATCAAAGGATTCATCAATAACAATGGGATTAGCACAAGTGAAGCCAGATAGGGTGGATGGATCCACTGAAGGTTCCTTTGCAGCAACCCATGTGGTTTTGGGGTACTGTTCAGGTTTCTAGTAAGAGCCATCAGCATTCATTTTCCTTTCGAACCCAACACCCTCTTTCCTAGGGTTTCGGTTCAGGATCTGCCTTTTGAGGACATCACATAGTGTCCGATGCCCTCTGAGACTTTTGTACATCCCTGTTTCAAGCAATGTCTTCAACCTAGCATTTTCATCAGCAATAGTAGTGGCATCCTCAGTAGAGGGGTTAGTTACCACATCAACAGTTGAAGATATTGCAAAAGTAGCAGCAGTAGAACATCCAGCAACAGAAGTAGCATTGTCACGCTCAATGCATTTATGACATGGTGGTTCAAATCCTTCCTGAGCAGAATTGATCTATTTGGTGCGAAGTGACTCGTTTTCCTTTTGAAGATCTTCATGAGCCGCTCTCAATTTCTCATGATCTCGCTTCCTTTCAAGATAATCATAGGAGAGCTTTTCATGAGTTGTTGAGAGCGTTTCATGATGACTTTCAAGTTCCTCATACTTAACATGAAGATTTTTTATGTCTTCAATTAAGGACTGAGATCGAGTCATTTTAGCGTCTAACAGGTCATCACTTTTGTCTAACAGTTTTTGAATATGTTGCATAGCTTCTGTTGTTCAGTTGCAATTTAAGCAAGTGTTTTGTAACTGGATTTGGAACCACAATCAGAGTCATCTTCACTGGATGTTCGATAGTTAGTAGTGCGTGAGTTTACCTTGGCACCGCGTGCCATGAAGCAGTAGGTGGGAGCGGAGTTGTCCTGGTCATTAGCATCGGTGTCGGTGATGAACTCATTGTATTCAATGTTGAAGACAGACTTGGCAACGTAGGCTGTAGCCATACTTGCAACGCCAGAATCGGACTCCTCCTCAGACTCCACCTCCACCTCCTCAGAAACAGACTCCTCCTCTGAATCCATTTCCTTGCCAACAAACGCACGAGCCTCGCCAGATGAGCTCTTCTTGTGTGATGAAGACTTTGATGAAGACTTGGAAGAAGACTTTGAGTATTTCTTCTTCTTCTTGTCGTCAGAATCATATTCCTTGCTCTTCTTCTTCTTGTTCTCATTGTCCCACTTCGGACACTCAGAGATGTAGAGACCAGGTTTCTTGCACTTGTGGCATGTTCTCTTCTTGCAGTCATGAGCAGAAGCTTCATCATTCCTTGAGCTGGATCGTGAGGACTTTCTGAAGCCTTTCTTCTTGGTGAATTTCTGGAACTTCTTCACAAGCATAGCAAGCTCCTTTCCAATGTCTTCAGGATTATCAGAACTGCAATCAGATTCTTCTTCAGATGAGGAAACAACTTTTGCCTTCAACGCACGAGTTCGTCTATAGTTGGGACCGCAGATGTCTTTTTTCTTAGAAAGTTGAAACTCATGTGTGTTGAGCCTTTCAAGTATGTCAGATGGATCGAGTGTGTTGAAGTTAGGGCGTTCTTGTATCATCAGGGCTAGGGTGTCAAACGAGCTGTCAAGTGATCTCAGGAGTGTCTTGATGACCTCATGCTTGGTGATCTCAGTAGCGCCGAGGGCTAGAAGCTCATTTGTGATGTCAGTGAGTCGATCAAACATTAGCTGAACATTCTCATTGTCGTTTCTCTTGAAGCGGTTGAAGAGGTTGTGAAGGACACTGGTTCTTTGATCTCTCTGGGTTGACACGCCTTCGTTGACCTTGGAGACCCAGTCGCAGACTAGCTTGGATGTTTCTAGAGCACTCACACGGCCATACTGTCCTTTGGTCATATGACCACAGATGATGTTCTTGGCAGTGGAATCCAGTTGAACGAACTTCTTGACATCAGCAGTGGTGACATCTTCTCCAGCCTTGGGAACGCCATTCTTGACGACATACCAGAGGTCGACATCAATGGCTTCCAGATGCATGTGCATCTTATTCTTCCAGTAGGGATATTCAGTTCCACCAAAGACTGGGCACGCAGTGGAGACTTTGATTATCCCTGCAGTGGACATAGCTAAAACTATAGGTGGTTAAACTGAATCACACAGAACAAGGGAGTACCTTGCTCTGATACCAATTGAAAGTGCTAGTGATCGACTAGAGGGGGGTGAATAGGCAATTTTTATGAAAGTCTTCAATTCATGGAAGTTTCGAAGACAAACGATAGAAATAAACCTATTACCATGCAGCGGAAGGTACACTACACTCACCAAGCCATAGTCAAGTATTCAATGAAATGAAAGCACAAAGACTGATAGCAGCTAGGCAGTATAGATCAGGACAGAAGATAGTATGAAGCCAATCAGAACAAGCAGTCACACAGTTATGACAAAAAAATAATGCAAACAGGCAATGACTTCACGAGGACCAATCTGCAAATAAAGAGATGGGAAGGATAGAACCAGTGGCTCGTTGAAGACAATGTTTTGTTGGACCAGTTCCAGTTGCTGTGACAACTGTACGTCTGGTTAGGGAGGCTGAGATTCAACTCAGAAGACCGCATCTTCACCTTATTCCCCTTGGGCTAAGGACACCCAGTCCTCGCCCAATCACTCTGGTAAGTCTTCAAGGTAGTCTTCCAAACCTTCATAGACTTTGTTCACCGGCGATCCACTATGACTCTTGGATGCTCAGAACACGATGCCTAACCGGCTGGAGGATTCACAATCCTCAAGTGTAATAAGTCTTCAGATCACACAGAAAGGAAGAGTTCAGTGATGCCTAACACTCTTTGGCTCTGGGTGTTTAGGGCTTTTTCCTCTCAAGGAATTCACTCTCAAAGGCATTGAGGTGGGTTGCTCTCAAACGACAAAAGCCGTACACTAACTCTGAGCAGCCAACCAATTTATGGTGTAGGGGGTGGGCTATTTATAGCCACTAGGCAACCCGACCTAATTTGTTCGAAATGACCCTGGGTCACTAAGGAACTAACACGTGTTCCAACGGTCAGATTTCAAACACACACGACAACTTTACTTGAGCTACAAGCAAAGCTGACTTATCCAGCTCTGGATAAGATTTGCTCTCATTGTCTTCGCTTGAAGACATATGATTTTGGTTAAGCATCACTTCAGTCATTCTGACTGGTTCACTTGGACCCCACTTAACAGTACGGTGGTTCCTATGACTCAACAAAGAAGAAAACGAAACAACTAAACAACTAAGTCTTTCGCGCTCCATAGTCTTCACAAAATGTCTTCTCTTCGAATAGTCTTCAATGTGAAGACCTTCACATACCACCTTTGTCTTTAATGTCTTCATACATTTTCAGGGATCTTCTCCGGTAGTTAAACCGAATCAATGAGGGACTTCTACCTGTGTTATCCTGCAATTCTCACAAACACATTAGTCCCTCAACCAGGTTTGTCGTCAGTACTACAAAACCAACTAGGGGTGGCACTAGATGCACTTACATATCCTCTTTGTCAAACATGATGGGCGTGCGAGACCACTAGAGTTGCTTCCAGGAATCTACCGCTGGCTCCACATCATTGACCTCACGTGCCCACTTTTTTAAGCTGACGGTGAGAGGAGTGCAAGGATGCTCCTCCGTCAATGCAGAGGGCGTTAGTGGCTTTCTAAAACTCTTGCTGACTGGTTTCCGCTTCACCCCCCATCGCCTTCGTCATCACTTTACTTCTTGTCAGACCTCTGGCAGGTTTTTCTTGAAGTTGGGGGACCTTGCTGAGACAGCCTCCTCTGCAACCACGGCCCTTCCCGCCAACGCCATTTGGTCCCTTTCCTTGTCGTGCTTCTTGTACTCAGCCTTCTGCTTCTTGACGAGTTGCTCAACTTGATGACACTCTTGGAGATCATGGCCCTTGGTCTGATGGTCAGCCTAACCAGCCTTTGCGGCCGCCGTAGCTTCCCGGCAGTCATTGCATGCAGCAAACTTCCTTGCCGAGGGCTTCGGTCTTGGCCTTCTTCCCTATACTAGGAGTGCTAGTTCTTTGACAGCCAGCCTGACCTTCTCTTTGCGCTTCTTGTTGTGTTTCTTGTTCTTCTTCTTCTGGTCGACAGCATCGTCATCATCCTCTGAGTCAACTTCGATGCAGTCCTCTTATCTGGGGAGTCTCCTCCCCTCCTCTGTACGGGCCCACTTATCTGCCAAGGTGTAAATCTCAATCACAGTCTTGGGCAACTAGACATTCATCTTGGAACGAATTTTGCGGTTGAGCATGTTAAACTGGAATGCAGCAATCACAGCTGCCGGGTGAATATCAAGAATGTTCATGTGCAGCCGGCTAAACCTCTGCATGTATTTCTGCAAGCTCACCCAATTGTTTTGTGGGAGGAGCTACAGATCGCTGGGCTAGCCTGGTTCTTGATGGCCACCCATGATGGTGCCAACAAACTCATGGCACACGTCAGCCCATGCCGCGATGGAATTCTCTGAAACGTGCATCGGCCATGACCTCACATTTGGCTTGAGGGCCAAAGGGAAGTAATTGGCGAACACCTTCTCTTCTCTTCCTTTGGTGGCTTGAACAACAATGGTGTAAATGCTCAAGAACTCTGGCGGGTTCAACCTTCCATCATACTTTTCTAGTATATCTGGCTTGATAGCGTGGGTAGATGACCAACGAACTTGCCGCAGCTCGCGAGTGAAGGCAGGGCACCCAACCTCGAAGGGAAAGTATCTGCCTTCACTGGGCGTGGGTTCGCCAATGTGGGGGGCATTGGACCTGTCAGACTGGCGGTGGGTTTCATGGCGTCATTCTATGGTGACACGTGCGTCTTCCCTGTTCCTATCTTCCTGGAATTCCCGATGATCTTGACGCGCTCGAGGATCAGACGAAGCCATCGATGCCTCATCGGGCCCATGATCGGATGGTCTTGGCTGCAGCCCTTGCACTGACTGCCGTGGTGGGGACTACACCATCGACGTGGTTCCCTCGACATGGTCAGTAGCCAGGGCCGTTGTCGCTGCTTGTGGGAGGCATGGAGGGTCCACCCACTGGGATCCTCCCGCCTTAGCAACAAGAATCAAGCTTTGAATGGAGGCTCTCCACTCATCCATTTGACTGGCCGCTGGCGGGAATCTTAGCAGGAGCTGGGCTCACGCATGTCTTCCAAGGTAGTTCTTGGCATGGACAACGACGCATAACGCGACGTCGCCTGACTTCTACCGTCACCAATAGTGGTGGCGCATGCTCTCGCCGCCGCGACCCAGTCGTCATGGCTGCACGATGACAAGAAGTGTGCGCTTGGGGTTTGGCGACCCCGTTTGGCGCTTTGTCTTGATGACCTTGGCCTGGGGAGGGTGCGTGACCTGTAGCTGCACCCGTAGCAGGGACAACCAGGGGGTCATGACTCGCGCCAGAGTGGGTGCCATCGCTGCGGCCGCGCCCTCGAGTGAGGTGGAGAGGTGGGAACTAGATATTATCCCCGCCAGTGGCTTGCGGAGCATGGTAACCAGGGCGCTGCTGGTGTCGCCCTCCCCCGTATCTTCCACTCCTGCTTCAGCCACGGGGGGAACGATGACAGCACCGCTTGAGCCGGTTGTGTTCCCCGTGGTGTCCCCATGTCGGGTTACACAAATAGGGGTGTATGATTTCCCCTGACCTGTGCACATACAGCAAATAACTGGCTCAGGAGCAAGATTGCAGCATCCAAGACAAGGCCAAGCATGGGAAGACTAGCTCCTTGCGGAACCAAAGGGCGGATCAGGAATACCAAGTCAAGTTAAAGAAGCACAATATCACCTAGGAAACTCCCCCCTTGCTGGGCGGGCAAGCCTGGCAAGGTCGAGGTTGCCCCGAAGACAAGTCTCAAGACTAGCCTAGCAGGCCTGCCGGCCATGCTGAGGGCGAAGTACCCTGGCAAGGCTCCACCGCTCCACCTCACAGCAATGCAAGTCATCGATCAATGCGGTGACGAGCCCTCAAGTGACTAACTGGATGTTATTTGGCACGTGGCAGCCATTTTCTAAGGATATGACCTACAAATGACAATCGTCCAGAGACATGTCATGCAGGTAGGCGAGAAGGTGGCTAAACACCATGGCAAGGCTTACCTGGCTCCCCAAAATGTGACACTAAATGGTACATTCAATGCACCTTATCCTGTCTGCAGAGTTAGGTGACCCATATAATCTATGAAGGAAGGGCCATGGCAACCTTAGAAAGAACTCGGACCCTTGTATACTCATGCGCGCGCAGCTGCTATCGCCCCCGAGGCAACCCTGTCGGGCTAGAGCACTTCGTCTCCACCACTTTCCTTGGATCAATCCACCAAAGCAGGAGTAGGGTTTTATGCCTCACGGTGTCCCAAACCTGGGTAAAAATCATCTGTTTGATTGCTGTCGCACTGCGCCATGCCCTCCGCTCTTTATGCAATGTGCTCTTCCCCCTAGCCGAACCACAAGGGGCCGATGGCCCCATAGGTGGCCGTGTTTTCCCACAACATCTTTGGCGCGCCTGGTAGGGGGAAGCGCTTGCGCGAACCCAAGCATGTACACAGCGCGTCGTCTTCATCATCGTTTTCTTCATCGACAACTTCATCATCCATCATGCCCGAGAAAAAACAGGGAATGACAGAGATGGAGGGAAGCGAGCACTGTCGCTCCCTTACCCGTCTTTTATGATCTCCGTCGCCTCTCTCCACTGCGGCCTCAATGACAGCGGAAGCCAGGAATAATGGTAGCACGACTACCCCAAATGGATTAGGCAACATGGTCATTATGCGAGCTCCGTCCCGGGACAGGGCAAAGTGCAAGGGTACAAGGTTTCTCTCGCTGCAACTCTTACTTATCAACAATTGAGTTACGCTGGGTCTAGCATCGTCGATGTCGATGACCCCGCATGATACTCGATCAAACATTTACCCTACTTAGGGAAATCCTGAGTGGAGCGCTGGTGCGAATCCATTGATCGATACCCTGGTAAATATGCTCCGGCAAGGCCGTCCGCATTCACGTGACTATTGTGCCAACTGCCGCCAGATTGTTTGATAAAGTATAAAGAGAAGGAGAGAGAAACCAGTTGTGTAACGCATCATGCCCTGCCGCCCGCAAGATACATATGATTCTTGTCGGCGCCCACCAGGAGCCAACAAGCAATGAGCACAACACCATCCTTCCCAAAATATGTGGACGCGGCAAGCAGCCACAGCTGAAGGGAGTGGAAGGGAGCAAGAATGAAAGCTAAGTATGTGCAATCGTGGCTCGCTCATGAACTTAGAATTCGCATTTATTTATCCCTTGAGTACCGAGGTATTCGTATGAGGAAATATTTCATGAGATGGCAACTTTCTAGTTCTTTTTTGCGCCCTCGTTCTGTTCTGAGCCTGCTCACAGAATGGGTGGTTGCGTCAAAAACTATCAAGGAAAAACTTGCCAGGACATATCGTCAGCAAGGTGTCTGTTAAGGGCCCGACCCTTACAACAATCATGCAAATATGATACCGGTAGGGAACGAAAAGATGCACAGAGACTAATAATGCAAACACTGATGGGTGAACTCAAAAATGGATAAACATGCAATTAAAGATTAAGAAAAGCATCAGTTCCACACAAGCATAAGCAGTACGTTGTCTAACCACAAGACATGCATCATGTTTTGCTACACGACAACACAGTAGAGAGGATAGCTCAAGGCCGGGCCTGGCGACCTCATTAAGTAGTTGGAAAGGAGAGGACCTTGTCAGCATAAGGGGTGTCCTTCTCCTTGGTAGCAGAAACATCTGCGCCCTCCGGCGACTTCCTGAAGCCATCAGCAAGGTCGAGATCTGGATGGCGGCAGGCAATGTTGCTCAGGACAATGAGAAGGGCATTGCGGGCAAGATTCCAGGATTCGCTTGTGAAGCGACTGGCACTTTTCGATGAGCTCATTGAAGAAGAGCCCTCGCTTGACACTGGGGACCTCTTGCCTGCTGACCGAGAAGACTATCCCTTCCATGCCCATCACCGCGGTTTGGGCACTGAGACGCTCAGCGATGTCGATCAAGCTCTTGATCCAAAGGTCGACTAGCTCAGAATGGTTCGCCAGCTTGTCCTCTACATCCTTCTAAAGACGCCTTGCGGTATCGAGGTCCTTTACCAGCTGCTTCTCGCGGGCCCTGCTAGATTCCACCAAGCTCTCCAAGGTGCCAATCCTGTCCTTCAAATCCTCAATGATGTCGTTGGCTATCTCAATGCCTTGACTCTTGTTGGAAAGCTATGATTGTACATCCTTTAGAAGGATCTCTGCTTTCTGCGCCTCCTCGTTGAGAGTTGCGACCTCCTTGGCGCACCTGGCAAGCTCTTTAGTCAGCCTGGCCACCTGCTGGTTGAGATCAATCTTGGAAGTGGAAACAGTGGCAAGGTCATTTTCGGTGTCAAAACCGGCGGATCTTGGGTAGGGGGTCCCGAACTATGCGTCTAAGGCGGATGGTAACAGGAGGTAGGGAACACGATGTTTTACCCAGGTTCGGGCCCTCTTGATGGAGGTAACACCCTACGTCCTGCTTGATTAATATTGATGATATGGATAGTACAAGAGTAGATCTACCACGAGATCAGAGAGGCTAAACCCTAGAAGCTAGCCTATGGTATGATTGTATGTTGTCCTACGGACTAAAACCCTCAGGTTTATATAGACACGGGAGGGGGCTAGGGTTACACAAGGTCGGTTAGAAAGGAGGAGATATACATATCCGTATTGTCTAAGCTTGCCTTCCATGCCAAGTAGAGTCCCATCCGGACACGAGACGAAGTCTTCAATCTTGTATCTTCATAGTCCAACAGTCCGGCCAAAGGATATAGTCCGGCTGTCCGGAGACCCCTAATCCAGGACTCCCTCTGTAGCCCCCTAACCAGGCTTCAATGATGATGAGTCCGGCACGCAGTATTGTCTTTGGCATTGCAAGGCGGGTTCTTCTCCAATTTCCAAGTGTTTGTAAGCAGTGTACGACTCGATAAATGTTGAACCTCCTGGCTTCTGTGCCTAATAAGGGCTTTCTCCCACGCGTCGAATGAATACAAGCCAGGGCATTTTTACATTCGCCCCCCTAGCCAGATAAATAAATTGTCTATTAAAGGGATGGGGATTCTTAGATATGATCCAAACCATCCTCCCCCAGCGAGAATCCATCAGAGCGTGTTTCAGAAAGATCCATCCCAGCATGGCCGACCTCGGCAGCTGCTCCTCCCGCCCCCGTAGCCCTAAGCCCGGTGATTGGGAGAGGTGTTCAGTCCCGCACAGTCGATTAGTCAAACTGCAGACTAAGGGATTTCTCCCTCCGGCGTATATGGTGCCCGTTCGAGCCGGGCTTGCCACCTACAATGGCGAGGAGCCAGCGGAGAGCTTTCACTGTCCCTCCATGGGGGAACGGGTTTGCCTTGTTCCCTATTTACTAAGGGGACTCGGATTTCCAATTCATCCGTTTCTCCGCGGGCTCCTGGAGTTCTATGGCCTCCAATTACACAATCTCACCCCTGCCTCCATTCTACACATCGCTGGCTATGTTGCTCTCTACGAGTTGTTCCTGGGCTGTGAGGCTCACTTCGAGCTGTGGAAAAGGCTATTTTGCCTTGTCCCTCGCACACAGAGGGAATCACTTTATCAAGTGGGCGGAGCCGAAATATGGCGCATTGCCGATACCGGATACCTGTCCGGTACCCCGAAGAAGTCGTCCGAAGACTGGCCTTCAGAATGGTTTTATATGGAGGACGTTCCCCTTCCGGACCCTGTTCGGCTGGGTCTTCCTGAGTTCAACAATGCTCCTCTGAAGAAGCACCGAAGTTGGCGCCCACGGAGCCCCATGGCGGAAGACAACGGAGAAGTACTCTATCTGTTGAATCGGATCAAGGCACTGGCTCAATCAGGATTGACAATAATCGAAGTTATGTCGATTTGCATAATGCGGGGAGTGTAGCCACTCCAATATTGTGGGAACCCCTTGTGGTGTTATAACGGGGTGGATGACGCACCCGCTGCGGGCGTAAGGGTCCGAACAATGCTGCCACTCTAGCGAAATTCTGTATGAACTGTTCAAGGGTGAGGAAGAGGAGCTCACCTGCATCAAACCACAGTATGGATTCTCCATGTACAATCCTCCAAGCTGGGTAAGTTATATCTCCCTGCTCCCATTTTTCCCGCATTCTTTGTCGTTAGTATTCGCCTTGCCACTTTGCGGCAGGAACTGCAAAAAGCAATAAAGGAAGTCTGCAGCCCTTCTCCACAACCAGATGACCCTGACCGGGCCCTTGACTCCGGACTTGAAGAGGATCTGGTTATATGTGTGGAGCTGATAGACCGGCAGTTCTATCAGTTAAGTTGCGATGATGCCATGGTGGCCATTATGGCCAACTATCCCGGACTGCTCCTTGCATCGCAAGTAAGAAAAACCAAAAAATCCTAACTCCCAAAACTAGGATCCCCTTTTAAACACTTCACCCACCATATACACATGGCATTTTTTTACAGGGAAGGCATTCGGGACGCCCTGCCGAGCCGCAACAACTCGCCAACCAGAGGTGCCGAGGCCGGGTAGGCCAAAAAGGAAGGCGGTCAGGACGGAGACGCCGGTGCAAAGGTATAAAACCCCTGCCCCTTGGTCATCATCTTTCTCAAAATGTAATGACACCCGTGTTTCTTTAATAGAAAAAACGCTCGCCGGAATATGTCCGGCGATGTTGCCGATCACGCCTCCACCAGTCGGGTGCCACGACTGGACATAGAGGCGGAAGCCGATATGGGGCAGGTGCTGGATAATCCCCCTATGGAGGATGCAGATAGATTATCCGCTACTAACTCAGAAATGGAAAGCGGCATGAATCATAGGCGCCGCCGGGCTGTACTCCGTGACGCTTGTTTCTCACTAGAGGTATTTGATGCCTTCAATTCTGGAGAGGCGTACCTCCGTGCCGCTCAAGATGGCCTAGCCAGAGCCATGGATCAGTATGTAAAGGATGTACGGGTGAGTGAATCTGGTGAATTATGTATCAGTAGCCCCTGAGACTTGAAACAGTTAGCATAACTGATTTAAGGATCATCTTTATTGTGCGGGTTCTTACAGAGAACAATACTAGGCTGTCCCAGGAGCTGGAGGAATGCAAGACCAAACTACGGGCCGATGTTGCCGCATTGCAGGAACAGAAAAAGCCTCCTGTTGGTAACATTTATTTAAAGAATCATGGTTACCATATAGTGTGCGACGTGGCTTCAGATCTAACAACAGATGTTGCAGATGAATCCGGAGAGAATTTGGAGGTCCAGCATGTTATCTGACAGCTAGAGGCTGGCAAACGCATGCTGACTGAAGTTAGGCGGGAGAAAAACAATCCCCAAGATGCCAATATTAAGCTGAGCATGGAACAAAAAGACGTTCGTGGCCAGCTTGCAGACTCCGAGAAGGAGAATAAGTGGCTTCGGCGTGGCATTTTCAGTAAGTGCGTGAACGAATCCTTTTAAAGGAGTTCGGCAAAGAAGTCGACTAAGTGCGTTATGTCTGTAGGTATGCTGACGGGTCGTCCCGCGGAGGAAATGCCCGGGTCTGTGGGTGATCTTCTATCCGAGCTATCACATCTGCACGAACAAGTTCGACAGGTGATGTAGGGTGTTGCCCAGGCCTTGTGGCCGTCCGTCTCCCTGCCAGAGGGCGTTGCCGAGCTTACGGAGAAGCTCAAGGGAGCACGGTGCGCTTCCGATTATGGAAGATATTAGCCTGCCGATAGGGTGCCAGAGAAGCCTGGGCCATGGTGAAGACGCGGTATACCAAGGCAGACCCAAATCACATGGCCGAAGTCGGACCAGTGGGGCCCGATGGAAAAGATATCCCCGTTAGCTTAGTTTATGGGCAGGTAGAATTAGCCGCAAAGTATACTCAATAGGATTGTAAGCTAGGCCGCCTGTTGGATGGTATAGAAGAGGAATTTAGTCAGTCTGCATGACTATGTAACTAAAGTGACATGTATAATGCCTTCTAGCCAGATTGTAGATCATTTGTCATTGCAGACCTTTTCGATTCAACCTCCGGGACCAATAGTCTGGAGTGTATGAGAATACCCTCTTAGTTATATAAGAACCGGGGTATGCATGGAGACCAGGCATAGGGGTCATTAGTGCTTTATCAGACAAGTGCCCAAGTAGTTATGTTATATTACATGGGTAGTAAGAAACAACTTCCAGGGAGAATAGTTCTGTTAAGGGTTCCTTTCCTTGAGTAAGCATGCCCTAAAGTGCATGTCCGGACTGCGATAGGAAATGCAGGAAAAACATCTGGGGGCAGATATGGAAAATGAAAATCATGTTTTGTTCACCGACCGAATATTCCCTTAAGAACGCTAGCTTTCGGCTTCACCCAGTCTGAGGTACACATCCGGCTGACCCGGGAGTAACAATCGCAGAGGTGCTCCCCTTATGCCCTAGCCGAATTAACGGGAACGTAGGGCATAAGTACAAGAGCCAGGCAACCCAGCTTGGCCAAAACTTAAGTCATATCGATGTATATAATGGTGAAAAAAGGTACATGCGGAAGTATAACACATGTGTGGGGCATGAGACCTAGATAAATAATTTAAGCTTCTGTGAAAGAAGCCCACAGGTATGAAGAGTGGGGCTAGCACATCTGTAATGTGCAAGCGAGGCACAAGGTGACCCTTGAAGGCCTAGAGAAATAATAAAAGAAAGAAAGAAAGAAAACAAGACAGATAATCTATAGGCAGAAAATGGACAAAGGAAGGGGACTATCATAGAGTCCGGTGCTAGGCGTAGAATCTTCGGAGCCTGGCCGCGTTCCATGGGTTCGGCTCCAGTCGACTAGTCGATGCATCCCGCAGTCGGTACGCTCCACTGGTCAGAACTTGGTCAATAATGAGGGGACCTTCCCATTTGGGCTCGATCTAGTTCTTTTTCTTAGCCGGCAGGCGTAGAACTAGTTCGCCAATGTTATAAGTTTTGGCCTGTACTTCTCTGCTTTGGTATGTGCGAGCCTGTTGCTGATAAAATGCGGAACGGGCTTTGGGTACATCGCGCTCCTCCTTCAGGGTGTCCAAACTGTCCTGCCGATCGAGCTCGGCTTCTCTTTCTTCGTACATGCGCACTCGAGGTGAGTCATGAATTATGTCACAGGGCAAGACTGCCTCTGCACCGTACACCATAAAGAAGGGTGTATATTCGGTACTACGATTCGGCGTGGTCCACAGCCCCCAGAGTACGGAGTAGAGCTCCTCTACCCAGTGCGTGTTAAACTCCGTTAAGGAGCGCACTAATATGGGTTTAATGTCGCACATTATAAGACCATTGGCTCGCTCAACTTGACCGTTGGTTTGTGGGTGATAGACTGAAGCATAATCGAGCTTGATGCCCATTTTGCTGCACCAGAGTTTTACCTCATCGGCCATGATGTTCGTGCCATTATCAGTGATGATGCTGTGGGGACGCCATAACGGTGTACAACCCCGGATGTGAAGTCTATCACCGGTCCGGATTCGGCTGTTTTAATAGGTTTGGCCTCTATCCATTTGGTGAATTTATCCACCATGACCAATAAGTATTTTTCTTGTGAGTTCCCCCTTTAAGGGGCCCAACCATGTCAAGCCCCCTGACTGCAAAGGGCCATGTAATGGGGATTGTTTGGAGGGCGGTGTGTGGCATGTGGCTTTGATTTGAAAAGAGCTGGCAACCGGCGTAGCGTTGGAACAAGTCCTGTGCATCTGCCGGGGCCGTTGGCCAATAGAATCATGTACGGAACGCCTTTCTTACAAGAGCCCGGGCTGCGGCGTGATGACCGCCAAGTCCGGCATGAATTTCTGCCAAAAGATTTCGCCCTTCCTCTTCGGAGATGCAGCTTTGAAGGACTCTGGTAGTGCTTTTTTTGTACAATTCTCCCTCATGGACCCTGTAAGCCTTGGATCGCCGCACTATGCAGCGTGCCTCATTTTGGTCCTCCAGAAGTTCCTATCTAGTTAGGTAGGCCAGGAATGGTTCTGTGCACGGGGCAATAATGGCCATTATTTCGTGGGCTGGAGGTGTTATTTCGGTGGCGGATCCTCCGATTGTGTCAGAGAGTTCGGTATCGGGTATTTTGGTCGGGTCTGGACTCTTGTTACCGGTGTCCCCTTCCCATACTACGGATGGTTTGAACAGCCTTTCCAAAAATATGTTGGGGGGACCGCATCACATTTTGCACCGATGTGGGCGAGGATATCTGCCGCCTGATTGTTTTCTTGAGCCACATGGTGAAATTCGAGTCCCTTGAACTGCGCTGACATTTTTAGGACGGCGTTTCGATAGGCCGCCATTTTCGCATCATTGGCATCAAAGTCAACATTTATTTGGGATATTGCGAGGTTTGAATCCCCACGCACCTCCAGGCGTTGAAAGCCCATGGAGACTGCCATCCGAAGACCATGCAACAGAGCTTCGTATTCGGCTGCATTGTTGGAGTCTGTTTACAATATTTGCAATACATACTGAATGGTATCTCCGGTTGGGGATGTCAGGACGACGCCAGCCCCTAGACTAGCCAACATTTTAGAACCGTCGAAGTGCATGATCCACTTGGAGTATGCGCCGTACTCTTTAAGGAGTTCGGCCTCCGACCATTCGGTGACGAAGTCGGCCAATACTTGCGACTTGATGGCTCGTCGAGGTTTGTGTGTTATGTCGAACGGGAGGATCTCAATGGCCCATTTGGCAATCAGGCCCATAGCGTCGCGGTTGTTTATAATATCATTAAGTGGCCCTTCCGATGCTATTGTAATCGAACACTCTTGAAAGTAGTGTCACAGCTTCCGCGATGCCATGAATAACGCATATGCCATCTTTTGGTAATGCGGGTACCGTGATTTCCATGGAGTGAGGACAGTGGATACATAGTATACCGGCTTCTGAAGATGGAATTTATGTCCGTCCGCTTCCCGTTCGACAACGAGCACCGCGCTTACAACTTGATGAGTTGCCGCAATGTACAACAGCATTGGTTCGCTGATGTTTGGCATGGCCAGGATTGGGTTGGTTGCCGTGTCCGTCCACTCGAAGTGTTCGGTGCGCCGAAGGAGGCGATAAAGGGCTAAAGCCTTTTCTCCTAAGTGGGAGATAAACCGGCTTAGAGCCGCCACGCATCCAGTTAACTTCTGGATTTGTTTGAGGTCTGTTGGGGTAGCCAACTGTGACAAATCTCGGATTTTGGATGGATTAGCTTCAATACCTCTACTAGAGAAAATGAAACCCAGGAGCTTTCCGGCTGGTACGCCAAAAACGCATGTTTCTGGATTGAGCTTGATGTCGTTTGTTCGGAGGTTGTCGAATGTGAGCCTCAAGTCGTCTATCAAAGAATCGACGTGTTTGGTTTTGGCGACCACATCGTCTACGTATGCCTCTACTGTTTTGCCAATTTGTTTCTCCAGACATGTATGAATCATGCGCTGATATGTTGCGCCAGCGTTTTTGAGCCCAAAAGGCATTGTGTTAAAACAGAAGGGAGCGTATGGTGTGATGAATGCCGTTGCGGCTTGGTCGGACTCCGCCATCTTGATTTGGTGGTAACCGGAGTATGCGTCGAGGAAACACAATGACTCGTGTCCTGCGGTGGCATCAATGATTTGATCGATGCATGGGAGGGGGAAGGGATCCTTTGGGCAAGCTTTATTGAGGTCTTTGAAATCGACACAAAGGCGCCAGGATTTCTCCTTCTTTGGTACCATCACCAGGTTTGCTAGCTAGTCCGGGTGTTTTATTTCTCTGATGAGTCCGGCCTCCAATAACTTGGCTAGTTCCTCTCCCATGGCCTGTCTCTTAGGTTCGGAGAAACGCCGAAGAGCTTGCTTGACCGGCTTGAATCCCTTTAGGATATTGAGGCTATGCTCGGCCAGCCTGCGTGTGATTCCTGGCGTGTCTGATGGACGCCAGGCAAATATGTCCCAGTTCTCGCGCAGGAACTCTCGTAGTGCAGTGTCCATGGTGTCGGTGGGAACGACACCTATGGGATCACAAGAATCCCTACTGTGGTTAGCGGGGCGCATGGTCGTGAGAAGAGCGGATCAAACAGATAGCACACGGTTCGTTTATCCTGGTTCGGGCCGCGAGGATGTGTAAAACCCTACTCCTGCTCTGGTGGATTGTATATCTGTGTTCTTGAGCTAGCTATGTGGTGTGAGGAGCTCCGAAAAGCCGAATCCTTCCTCTGGTCGCCTTGGGCCTCCTTTTATAGAAAAAGGGTTGCCACAGTGGCACACAGGAGGTGGAAAGGGTACAGTCATGTGAGGTTATCCCTCGCATTACATGACAAGGTGCATTTAATGCGTCTTGCTTAGGTGTCCTTGCTTTATCGGGGATGGGGGAGAAATTTGTCTCATCGATCGCCGCACCTTCTTATGTCGACATGCGCCCTGGCTAGCAATGCCTGAGATGCCATGTAGGTAGGCAGGCAACTGAGGTGGCGCAATGGTGGGTCTTCATGAAGATATGCATGCCGCCACGCGGGTGCCTGCCTAGCTGGTAGGGTCGGCAGCTGCATGCATGCGGTGGTGGAGGTTTAGTCGGCGTGGGCCTGATGGTGGCCCTGCGGTTGTCCTCGGCAAGGGTCTTGCCGAGGCGCCCGCTGTCATCCCCGGCAAGGCGCTTGCCGGGGGCCTTGTGATCTTCCTCGGCTGGGATCCTGCCAAGGGTTTTCGTCTCCTTAGTGCGTATCTGATTTTGAATGTCTTGACAAAGATCAGCATGCCGCCACGGGGATGTCTCCGAATCCTTGCCCTTTGGGGGCAGTGGACTCAAGGGTGATTTGCTCCGTAGGCGCGGGACGAGTTGCCGCGGCACGGGTCTTGCCGGGGTTGCTAGAACTGTCTCCAGGCAAGGATCTTGACAGGGGAGTCCACTTCGTCCCCTTTGCTCTTCGTGGTCTTGGCCTTGTCGTCGTTCAAGTTATCTTGCGCTTCGGTCTTACCCTGGCTCACCTCCCTTGCCTTGCTTGGTGTGGTGGTGCCCATGGCTCAGACTACCCGTGCACAGTTATAGGAGTACAAAAAGTGTACCCCTCTTTTTGTACACTGACATGAGCCCCCGGGCCTGGGCCACACATAAGCGCAACGCATTGTTGGGCTAGGCCCAAAAACGGTGCGCGGGCAGGCGGGGCAGTTTTTACCGCGGTAAGGTTCTTCGCGCTATGCGCTTCCCACGACTCCCGCGCATGGCGCGGTGTGGGGATGTGCGTGTGACATGGGCAGCATGCGTGGGGTTGGTTCCTGCGGGCATGCGTCACACCACAGTTAATGTGAAAGGAGGCGGACCGTGTTTTCCCCCATAATAAAGTATAACCGCGGGCGCGCTCACTTTCTCCTCTTTCCTCGTGCCTTTTCCAATATCAGAGCCGCCATTTCCTCTCTTCCTTCCTTCCTAAGCTTCCACCGTCGCCCGCTGTCGTTGCTTCGCCATCCCCCTTCCTCACCCTCTAAACTTCTTGTCCGCCAAGGATGCTGCCGAGGACACCGCTGCGGGGGCCGCCAAGGCGACCGGCGAGGCTTCTGCCGAGGATGCCAACGGTGGGCCTGCCGGGGAAGCCGGCAAGGCCACTGCCGAGGATGCCAACGGTGGGCCTGCCGGGGAAGCCGACAAGGCCACTGCCGAGGAAGAGGTGGTTGATGATCAGCCTCCCTCCTTCTCAACCTCGGGCCTCGGCAGATATCTAAAGGTGGGCGACGATCTTTTCGTCCATCTCCTAGGGGCGTCAAGTTCCCGAGCGCCCGCCGAAGGGGAAGTCTTTGACGGTGAGGTGCTTGCCACCACCGGGCTCGAGGTTCTCGATGAGCTGGGCATTGGCGGTGATGGTTCTCCAGAAGAGCAGCTTTTCCGCTGTAACGCCCTCGATGCGGCTATATCTCCCACGTGTCGAAGCACGACTTAGAGGCATAACCGCATTGAAAGCAATGTTGCAAGTGAGGTAATCTTCACACAACCCATGTAATACATAAGGGAAAGAGATACATAGTTGGCTTACAATCGCCACTTCACACAATTACATGAATAAAGCATTACATCAACCAGTTACAATCAAGGCCCGACTATGGAGCCAAAATAAAGGAAGACTACCCCAAATGCTACACAGATCCCCGATCATCCCCAACTGGGCTCCACTACTGATCAACTAGAACGAAACAACACAAAGGCAAGATCTTCATCGAGCTCCTCCTTGAGCTTGGTTGCGTCATCTCCACGGACTCATCGGCACCTGCAAGCTGGTTTTGGAAGTATCTATGAGCCACGGGTACTCAGCAATCTCGCACCCTCGCGATCAAGACTATTTAAGCTTATGGGTAAGGTAAAGGTATGAGGTGGAGCTGCAGCAAGCGACTAGCATATATGGTGGCTAAGATACGCAAATGAGAGCGAGAAGAGAAAGCAAAGCACGGTCGATAAAAGTATGATTAAGAAGTGGTCCTGGACTACCTACGTCAAGCATAACTCCCACATCGTGTTCACTTCCCGGACTCCGCCGAGAAGAGACCATCATGGTTACACACGCGGTTGATGCATTTTAATTAAGGTCAACTTCAGGTTTTATACAACCGGACGTTAACAAATTCCCATCTGCCCATAACCGCGGGCATGACTTTCGAAAGTTCAAATCCCTGCCGGGGTGTCCCAACATAGCCCATCACAAGCTCTCACGGTCAACGAAGGATATTCCTTCCGAGACATTACAATCAGACTCGGTATCCTAGTACAACAAGACATTTCGACAGGGTAAATCTAAACCAGCAACACCGCCCGAATGTGCCGACAAATCCCGATAGGAGCTGCACATATCTCTTTCTCAGGGCACACTCAGATGAGACTAGCTACGAGTAAAACCAACCCTCAAGTTTCCCCGAGGTGGCCCCGCAGGCAGCTTAGTTCGGACCAACACTCAGAGGAGCACTGGCCCGGGGGGGTTAAAATAATGATGACCCTTGGGCGCGCGACCCCCAAGGGAAAAGAAAAGGCTAGGCGGCGAATGGTAAAACCAATGTTGGGCATTGCTGGAGGAGCTTTACTTAAGGCAAACTAACAAGGGGTTCCCATTATAGCTCAACCACTTGAGGAACGCAAAATCCGGGAACATAACACTGATATGACAGAAACTAGGGCGGCAAGGGTGGAACAAAACACCAGGCATAAGGCCGAGCCTTCCACCCTTTACCAAGTATATTGATGCATTAATTAAATAAGATATATTGTGATATCCCAACAAGTAAACATGTCCCAACAAGGAACAACATCTCCATGTTCCAACAAGGAACAAACTTCAATCTTCACCTGCAACTAACAACGCTATAAGAGGGGCTGAGCAAAGCGGTAACATAGCAAAACAATGGTTTGCTAGGACAAGGTGGGTTATAGGCTTGGTTCAACAATATAGGAGGCATGATAAGCAAGTGGTAGGTATCGCAGCATAGGCATAGCAAAAGAGCGAGCATCTAGCAAAGCAAAGATAGTAGTGATTTCGAGGGTATGATCATCTTGCCTAAGATCCCGCAAGGAAGAAGAACGAGTCCATGAAGAAGACAAACGGATGTAGACGAACGGGTCCTGACAACGCGACGTTATCGGAACCAACCCAAAGAAGCAAACACCGGAAAAAGAAGCACATAACATAGTAAACAACCACGACATGAACATGGCATGATGCACAATCAAGTATGATGCATGTCCGGTTTAAAGAGGCATGGCATGGCAAAGTTCACAAACAACCCTACAAATTAAGTGGAGCTCAATATGCAACTCTGTTGCATATTGACGAAACACCACATGACTTATTTAGTTCTCTCTCATTTATGTACCCAACAATATTAAATGTTGATTAACATGGCAAGGGGTGAAGCACAACAAAACTACCTATCTAGGCAAGTTTAAATGAGGCCGGAAACAACGAACAACAATTCCGGTAGATCCCCATAGCATTATTTTAGATTTGGTACTGTTCTGCCCTAAACAATAATTTAGAGTTGTTAAACATGCAAAGTAAAGCCACCATGTAAAACTAGGAAAAATTCTACCCCATTTACATATAAAGATTTCTAAATTCGGAGTTACGGTTATTAAGTTATGAATTAAATCATTTTAACATGGCATAGGAGCAATTTAAAGAAAACAACAATTTAAGCATTTTAAACATAGATGAAAATGACATATTATTAAATTAGACAGAATTCTGAGCAAGTTTCAAATATAAATCATTTTAATATGATGCACCGTTGATGAGTTATTAAATGTATGAAGTTTAGGGGCTATTTTGTAAAAACTGCTATCTCAGGAAAAATGGACAAATTCGCAGCGCACAGAAAAAAACAACTATGGGCTGAATCTGAGAAGAACTGGGCTGCTCACCATGGGCCACGGCCCGGTACGGTGAAGGAGGAGGCAGGCCGAGCAGGTGCTGGGCCAGCTGCGCAGTGGACTAGGGAGGCGCTGGGCTACGGTCAACGCAAACGAGCGGGCTCCTTCTGGATCGAAGCACAGCCATGGCAATGGCGGCGGCTGGCGAACTTGGTGGGGGGGACGGAGGAGCAGGGCTCTGGTGAGCCGAGGCGAGGCCGGGAACGGATCAAGTACCCTGGATCCAGCGGGGCCAGGCCGGATCCGATGAAGACGAAGCCGGCGGTGGAGCTACCTACAGTGCCTGCGAGAGAGGGAAGAAAAGGGAGCACGGGGAACAATGTGCAGATGACCTGGGAGGAGGCGGTCGTCCTTAGTGGCACGAGGTTTGACTCCGGCGAGGTAGCAGCTCAGAGGTGGCGACGCGGGCGGGGTCCTGCGAGCGGATCTGGCAGGACAAGGCGGCGAGGCTCCAGGCGGCGGTGCGATGCGGTCGTCTCGGGCCCAGATCGGCACGGGGCGGGCCGCAGATGGGCCAGGCGGGCCGCGGTGAAGTGGGGCACTGGGGAGGCGACATGGAGGCCTGCGAGTGGCTGCGGGAGGCAGGGTAGGCGACGTGGCAGCGCCCAGTTGGCCAGGGCGACGCCTCAGGTGGCGGCACGGCCTTTGGCAACGCCCCACGTGGCGACGGGGAGGTGGCTGCGCGCGGAAATCAAGGAGAAGGTGGCTGGCGGCTGCGGGGATCCCGAGGGGAAGGCTAGAAGTAGGTGGAGGGGTTTAGGGTTCCAAAAATGGAAGGGGAAGGTCTATATATAGACAAGGGTGTTAGGGTTAGGGGGTTTGAGGCTGTTCCGGAGCCGTTCGATCTCGATCGGACGACCCGGAGCGGAGGGGGGTTAGATAGGTGGGCTAGGTGGGTTGTGAAAAGAGGTTGGCCTGAGATGAGAGGAGAGGAGTGCAGCCCGGCAACTGTTTCCAGAGACCGAAAACGTCCGACGAAAAGACCGGCTATACTGCCGCTATAGTTTAACGGTTGGGCTATCAAACGAACTCCGAACGTGATGAAATTTGACAGGCGGTCTACCTACACTAAAATAAGACCGCACACCAACTTTAATCCCATTCCGAGAACATGTTCCGGCCACTTATAATATACTATCTCGGACATGCTGCGGGCGCGTGCAAGTGTGGTTGGGCTCAGAACGGACACGGAAGGAACGGGAAAACCCAGACGGATGCAAGTTTTGAAAACATGATGATGCAATGCACATGATGACATGACAAGATGCGACACGCAAGCAAATGACATGGCAACGACAGTGAATAACTGGAAGACACCTGGCACATCGGTCATGGGGCGTTACAACACTCCACCACTACGAGAGGATCTCGTCCCGAGATCTAGAATTACACCGGAGGGGAAAACAGAAGAGAACGAGAAGGGGTAAAACTAAGTTGCTTCTTTTACCAAAGAGTGAAACCAAAGAACCTTGCGAGGTTGAACAATTTCCAGCAAAGAATACAACTGAGATGAACGAAGTTGAGAACACTCCGTTAGAAGAGAGGAACAAAGAGCATTGCGAAAAACCTTGAGGTTGAAAAGCAAGACATATATAGAAAACAGTCCGGTTAAGGAAGGGGATCCAGGAAGACCAAATTCGGGCAGCACCCCGGTTGAAAAGAGAGGAATTGAATAAGAACTTAAAACGATTAGGGGATACTTGATGAAAACAACAATACACTGCCTCCGGAACTATTGAAAGAATGGCACAATGGGTAAGAAAGATTTCAGGCGGCACTCCGGTTGAGAAGGGAGGCAAAAACTTGACAGGATGGGAAGAACTAGAAGAGCGGGCACGACACTCCGGTTAAAAGGATAAGGGCGAAAAGAACACGATCCTGACAAAACAAGAAGATGGGTTGGTGAGAGCAACATCACAATGCCTCCGGAACGAAGGGAAACAAGATCTTGAGAGAGCACGGTTACCACAAATGTTACAACGGAGTTGTTGGAAAACCAACAACGAAAAGAATAAGCTTGATATGGTATTATGGAATACATGTCAAATCATGAGGTGACCACCTGCCACTCACGGGAAAAGAATTGGATTGATGTGAACGAGGAGACGAGAAACTTATTTCACGGGGAGGATAAATGAAGAACTTGGGTCCTATATTGTCACCATTAATAGCATTACTCCTTAGGGAGAACTTTAGGTGAAATATAACCCAAGATAATTCCAATGACGAGATTGATGGATTTAAAATATCTCATTCTTGACAACATGTGAATCATGAAACATGAATTCCAATTATCAAGAATGACATAATACCACCTCCAATGATACGGAAGAAAGAATGCACTCCGGATTACAATATGAAGAAAGCTTGAGCTTCTTAAAAGAATCTCGATGAAAACTTTGAGAAGGAATTAAATCCTTGATGAACCATCATGTAGAACCTCCATAAAGAACTTCGGTAAACAAAAGGATGATCAAACAGAAGGAAAAAGAAGTTGAAAACACAAGGTGAATCCTTGTAAGGATTTTTGATGGACCTCGATGATATTTAGATCCTGGAACTCCGGGAAAGAAAAATGAACAATTGAACCCAAGAATTTAATCATCGAGAACAAACTCCAGAAGAAAAGATTAACATATGGATGAAACAAGAATAAGAATTACATTATGCTTATCCTTCACCAATTTAAATTGATGACAATCACGGATTTGGCATATTACTAATTCTCGTATAAAAGATTAAGATAGATATAGGGCGAACTTGAGAAAGTCTTCGACGAACCACCAGTAGGGTTGAAACAACGAATAAATTGATATGATGAACGAAGGAAGACAAAATCTTGGAAGAACCACCGTAGGAATTGAAAAAGAACGAAGAAATCATAAATAAACACCGGGAAGAATTATGAAATGAACAAGGAAAATATAAAGAAACACCAGGAAGCATTAGAAAACGAATGAAGACGCTTGAGGGAATTTAGATACATGAGAACAAATAGATCATGAACTGATTAGAGAATACTTGAGCGATGCACCGGTAAGATTTGGAGAATGAGGGCTGAAAACTGAGAATGAATAAATCTTCTAAAATGATGGGCTTCAAAGTAAGAAATGGAAAACAACTCATGAAATGCTCCAGATAGGTGAAAAGAATACTCACAATCAAAACAATTATGAGAGGATGGCAGCAAGCTAGAATCACGAAGCTTGAAGAGAATGGAGCACGATTAAGAGGAAAAATCTTCTTCGGTCATCAAATGTAGAGAATGACGATGAGAAACACCACCATGAATTATCGAGATACTCCGGAATAATCAAAACGAAGAGGTTGAGCCAACGATGAAAAGATTTTGACAGATCTTGGAGAAGACATTTGACTGATGATAATTCATTCTTACGTCAAACTTTGAAAGATTTGAGAATAGCTCTGGTAAAATAAGAAGAGTCAGGTAAGATCCTGGAAAAAGACTTGTGGGTTAGGGCCCACTCAAAAGAAACACTGTAGAACGATTTAAGAGAGAGAATGCACCAGTAATATTAAATGACTAGAATGAGATAACAACCTCGAAAGAGCTTGAAAGGATTACGAAAGCAGAGTGGAAACACGAATCTTCGAGATATCTTCGGCACTCCGAAACAATTGAATGGCAAGTGGGGAAGATTAAGAGGTGCACCAGCATAACAAAGCTTGAATTGAATCCATCGGAGAGGAAAGAATGAAGAATGACGAACTGGTAGAACATCTTCTTGAGAACCACCGGGTAAGAATATTAACGGAAAAGAATGGAGAGACTTCACATGAATAAAATGTATACATGATTCAGAAATCTGAGTTCTTGCAGGAAAAGGGTGGGTGGGCAGGAAAAACAAAGGCAACTTGGATACGAATGAAACCAACACCGTTGAGAAGAAGTGATAATTAATCTTGCGAAAGTTGAAATGATCGGATCCACATGAAGAGAGACACACCGGTTGAAAAGGATTGACACGACAAACTCGATGATCGGGAAGGATTAGTATTTACAACGGAGTATGAGAACACCATTTGGGGAAGGTATGGAATCAACATTTTACTTCGAAGCAACTCAAATTCCATAACTCAAAACAAAACAAGGATTGGCTTGCAGAATAAGCCGGAACAAACATATGATAGAGATTTCGTCCGAAGTTTTCGTGGTGGGGCCTACACGGGCTCGATCGTACAACACCATCATGAACAAGGCAGTGCACATGACATACGAAGTTGTCGGGACCCCGATCCTAAGTCACACCGATCTAGCATGTAACACATCATATCACTTTGCGGCCTCACGCACGGTATTCCCACGGGTGCAACCTTACCTGGCCCAGGACCGTTTGCACCTTTTGGCTCACGTATATGATAGTGTCGCTAGCATCCATATGACAAAGAACCCGGGACGACATGGCTAGTCGTGAATCCAAGCGGCACTAACCCATGAGGACAGGCATACATGAATCACATCGAGCATGTCGGTCATCAACGTATGAATTCGGGCTGTAGCACTGGGCTAACAGGACTCCGGTAACCCAGGCTGTGGCAGGATAGGCAGGACTCCGGATGTCACCGCATGACATTTCCCCGAAGGGACAGAAACAGGAACGAAGTGAAACACATGCCGGCCAGTCAAGTGTTCCAAGGAGTAGTGCTGGGCTAGCAGGACTCTGGTGGACCGGGCTGTAGCGGACTACTATCGCTCAGAAAGCACTAGACTACATTTCCCCATATCATAGGCTGCCAAGGATAAACAACTAGATTATCGGATCCCGCACATAGCAATACACGTTACACGTACGCATAACATGCATGTATGTGCTGTACAACATGGCATCACAACATACCGCAAACTCATATAGATAAAGGCCCAGAAGAGCCACATAACATTAAATACAAATAGGGGTCACATGACCCATCATTCAGAGCATACAAGCAACAGAAGCATTACATGTCTGAGTACAGACAACTACAAAAGAAAAGGCTGAGAAGCCTGACTATCTACAAGACCCTCCCAAGGGTACAAGATCGTAGCTGAGGTAACAAGCTACTCGTCGAAGTCCAAGCGGAAATACTAGAAAGACCGAAGTCTCCGCTGCAAAAACATAAATAAAGCAACATGAGTACAAAGGTACTCAGCAAGACTTACATCAGATCCTATCATACATGCATTTGTATCAAGAAGGTAATGTGGGTTTAGTTGCAGCAAGCCAGCTTTGACTCAGTGGCTATCCTGTTCTACGACTATAAGAACTTCTTTGAGGTGAAGAAGTGCACGCGAGTCCACTAATCCCCGTCTCTCTACGAGGAGGCCATCCATAGCACTCACACTTATCTTGAGCATTTTAGGGTATCCACTTTAAGTTGTCTATGTACCACGTAAGCATCCAAGAAGTCCATAACCAAGGACACGGCTATTCGAATATATCATGATAACCCTACAGGGGTGTACTTCTTCACACACGCTCTCACCACTTATCACCATGTACACGTCGTGTATCTCGGCAACCTTCAAGCGGAAGCCTGGCGGGGGTGTCGGCCACGACCTGACTAACCACACAAGACTCTAGTCCAGGTTTATCGCCTATTCGGGTTCCATCCGCAAGGAGATCCGGCCGAGGTGTCCCTCACTGCCCCAAACGATGTGAGCAGGGTTCCCAAGCCCACCATCCGGGTGCCACTTGGTACACCATGCCACCTGTGCCTAGTCTGTCCGAGCCCACCCTGCCGGGTGCCACTCGGTAGAAAAATAACACTACCTACAAACACCAGAAACTAGTTGCAACTCCTGGACAGAGATCGAGGTGATTAATAAGTCGAGAGGGGCACTTAAGCATTCCAATGCGTGGTAGCAGCTAGTCATTAGACGACACAGAACTCAGTGCTTAAGGACGGTTCCAGTGAGACAACCCACCATGTACTCCTACATGGCCTCTCACCGCTACCTTTACCAAATCGTGTTCACATGCTTAACTCTCAGCATCAGAACATATCATATCACTCCAATCCATTCCCAATGAATCGGACCTAACACAACTCTAAGTAATAGCAGGCATGGCTTGGTAGGAACACAACATGGCTCAATCAACTCCTACACATGCTAGTGGGTTTCAACTATTTACTTTGGCAATTTCAGGTCATGCAGAGGAATGGGTTCCACTACCGCAACATAAAGTAGAAGTTGAATCGTTGTTGTCCTAATTCAATAAAAGAGAGCAGGAGCGAGAGAGTGGGATTCTATCGAAATAAACAAGGGCGGTTTGCTTGCCTGGTAGATCAACAAGGGGGGCACTGCTCCTTTGACAGGTACTCTGGATCGGTTTCCGGAGCAAAGACCTATCGAGAAGGAATGGTGTCCACAATCAATACACAAGCATATGCAACAATATGATGTATGAACATGGCATGAAGATGTGATGTAGTTTGAGCTAATGCAACTAGCATTCATTTGGTTGAAGTCCATTTGAACCAAAGGTTCAAATGCATCTTCAAAATAAGCTCTTATAAATGCCATTCATATGTTTTCACCTATACAGCAGGTATAACTTGATTTGTCATGCATGAAACTGGTATAGATAGATAGATTGCATTTTTCTGATGATTTTTCATATATAACTTATTTCAATCCGAGCTACGGTTGAATTTATATGAATTTTTGAAGTTTTGAATATTTTCTGGAATTTCCTGTTTTAAAATAATTCCAGAAAAAGAATAACTGCGTCAGCATGATGTCTTCACTACGTCAGCAGGTCAATGGCACTGACCAGGTCAAATCTGACATGTGGGGGCCACACGTCAGTGTCATGGTTAATTAACAGAGGGTTAATTAATAGGATTAGTGGCGCTGGTCCCATTGGCAGGGTCACAAAGGGGGGGGTAATTAACGCCTAACTACAAGCCACGTAAGCCCGCCGGAGTTTGGCCGGCGGCGACCAATACCGTGGCGGCAACTCGCCGGACTTGCGCTACGAGCGGCGGATGGACTCGCGGAGACCATCAGGGCGTAGCCCGTCATCGTCCGCATCCAGCAGAGTAGGTGGGAGGCTGCGGGGGCTCCGGAGCTCGCCGGAGCGGAGCTCGTGGCGGCGGCCGGAGCTCGGGCTCAAGCGGCTGCGGGCTATAGAGCACGGGGAGGCAGGGGAGAAGGGGGAATCGATGCAGGGGCTCATGGTGGACTCGATGGCGTCGACGGCGAGCTCGGGGACAGCCGGACGGCGACGTGCGGGCGGTGGAGATCTACGGCGGCCAGCGATGAAGAAGACGATGGTGGCGATGATGGAGGCCGTCCGGAAGTGCGTGGCTCGACGAGGAGGGAGAGGGGATCGTGGAGGAGCCGTGGAGCGCGTCGGGGAGGCGAGGCCGTGGCTGTGGGCGTGGCAGAAGTGGCCGGTGGCGGCGGTGGCGCTTGGCCGTGAGAGAGAGAGAGAGCAAGGGAGAGGAGAGGACTGGGGAGAGTGAGAGGGGTACGGGCGGCGCGTGGTGATGTCCGGGCGTTCCAGGGCGACGAGGAGGACGCCAGGCAGGCATCTGCGTGCCAGCGCACACGGCGTCGCGCACCGCTTCCCCTCTGCCTACTAGCAAGAGGAGGAAGACGGCTATGCCCCTGGTGGGCTGGGCCAGAACAGAAATGGGCCGGTGTCAGGACCCCGATTCCAAGTCACATCGATCTAGCCGGTAACACCTCATATCACTTTGCGGCATCACGCACGGTATCCCACGGGTGTCGCCTTACCATGGCCCGGGACCGTTTGCGCCTTTTGGCTCACGTATATGATAGTGTCGCTAGCATCCATATGACAGAGAACCCAGGCCGACATGGCTAGTCGTGAACCCAAAGCGGCACTAACCTATGGGGACAGGCATACATGAATCACATTGAGCGTGTCGGTCAGCAGCGTGTGAATCCGGGCTGTAGCACTGGGCTAACAGGACTCCGGGAACCCGGGCTGTAGCAGGCTTGGCAGGACTCCGGATGTCACCGCGTGACATTTCCCCGAAGGGACAGACACATGAACAAAGTGAAACACATGCCGACCAGTCAAGTGTCCTGAGCAGTAGTGTTGGGCTAACAGGACTACGGGAACCCGGGCTGTAGCGGACTACTATGACTCATGGAAGCACTAGACTACATTTCCCTATAAGAGAGACTGCCAAGGATAAACAACTAGATTGTCGGATCCCACACATACCAAGCATTTCAATCATACACACAATATGCTCGATATGTGTAAATACAACATGGCATCACAACATAACTCTACAACTCAAGTATTAATTCATTAGGCTCCGAGGAGCGAGATATTACAAGCATGGATCTCATGATCCAACATATAGAGCATACAAGCAACAAGCACATGCGGAAGCTTAACTTGTCTGAGTACAGACAACTACAAATGAAGAAGGCTCAGAAGCCTAACTATCTACAAGACCCTCCCAAGGGTACAAGATCGTAGCTGAGGTAACAAGCTAAACGGCGAAGTCCACGTGGAACTACTAGCGAGACTGAAGTCTCTCTGCAAAACATAAAATAAGCAAACGTGAGTACAAATGTACCCAACAAGACTTACATCAGAACTATCTACATATGCATTGGAATCAATAAAGGGGGTGGTGGAGTTTAACTGTAGCAAGCCAGCTTTGACTCAGTGGCTAACCTGAACTACGACTGAAAGCAACCCTTTTGAGGTGGCGCACACGAGTCCACAAATTCACCATTCAATACACCACTATGGATCCGCTCCCGTCTCCCTACGAGAAGGCCATCCATAGCACTCACACTTATCTTGCGAGTTTTAGAGTATCCACTTTCACTTGTCTATGAACTGTTATAGGCAACCCTGAAGTCCATTACCGCGGACACAGCTATTCGAATAGATGATGTTAACCCTGCAGGGGTGTACTTCTTCACACACGCTCTCACCACTTACCGCCGTTTACACGACATGTACTCAGCAACCTTCAAGCGGAAGCCGAACGAGGGTGTCTGCCACGACCTATGTAAACACTCAAGTCTCTAGTCTAGGTTTATCGCCTATCCAGGTTCCATCCGCAGGGAGTCCGGCCGAGGTTTCCACATATGGCCCCGAACGATGTGAACAGGGTTCCCGAGACACCAAACGGGCTCCTATGGTCAGTGCTACGCACGGCCTCCAACACATATCCTATAAACACCAGAAACTAGTTGCAACTCCTGGACAGAGGACAAGGGTGATCAAGAAGCCGAGAGGGTCCATTGGTTTTGGGCCCAATGCGTGGTAGTAACTGTTTCATGGATCACAAACACATAACTCAGTTCCCAAGGACGGCTTCAATGAGACAAACCACCATGTACTCCTACATGGCCTCTCACCGCTGCCTTTACCAAATCGTGTTCATGCACTTAGCTCACACACAGTAGGACATGTTCATCACTGTTCCAATTCATCCCCGATGAATCAGCCCTGACACAACTCTAAGCAATAGCAGGCATGACAAACAAGCATGAATGAGTAGGCACATTAGGGCTCAAACAACTCCTACTCATGCTAGTGGGTTTCATCTATTTACTATGGCAATGACAGGTCATGCAGAGGATAAGGGGTTCAACTACCGCAACAAGTAACAGATGAATCGTTGTTGTCCTAATGCAGTAAAAAGAGCAGGAGCGAGAGAGTGGGCTTGTATCGGAATGAGCAAGGGGGCTGTGCTTGCCTGGCACTTCTGAAGATAACATTGAGTCTTCATCAGTGTCAACGATCACAGCGTCGGAGCAGCGTCTACCGAGAGGGAACACAATCATTGCGATGCAACAATATGATGCATGATCATGACATGTCAATATGCCGTGGTTTGAGCTAATGCAACTAGCAACATGTTAAATGGAGTTGGTTTGAACCCTAGGTTCAAATTCAAATTCAAACTATGAATTCAAATAGTGCATTATCATGTTTTGGACTAGGCAGTGAGGTTAAGTTGTTAAAACATGCATGAAAATGCCATATTCAGATTCCTTGGATTTTTCTGATCATTTTTCATATATAATTTATTTCATTTGGAGTTACGGTTGAATTTCTATGAATTTTAGAAGTTTTGGGCATTTTGTGGAATTTTCTGTATTATTATAATTAAAACTAAATCCAGAAAATGTATTACTGCATCAGCATGACGTCAAGGTGATGTCAGCAAGTCAAAGGCGTCGAGCAGGTCAAACCTGACCAGTGGGACCCACTGGTCAGTGACCCAGTCAACTAACTAAGTTAGTTAGCCCTAACTAACTAGCCTGGGCCCACTGTCAGCGACTGTAGTAACTAACCTAATAGCTATTTAGCATAACTAGGGTAATTAGTCGGGCGGGGCCCGTATGACAGTCAGAGAGAGGGGGAGGTCAAACCGGGCAGTGGGGTCAACCCACGCCGGTCAACGGTCAGCGGTCATCGGCGTTTAGCCGCGGGCGAGGCCGAACGCGGCGGTGCAGGTGCGGGTTTCACCTACAGGGCACCGTTCGAGGCGCCGTGGGGCTCTACGGGTAGCTAGCGCAACGGCGCGTCTGTTGGTGGTCGTGGCTGGGCCTGGGGTGGCCGGAGTCAACGACGGCGAGCTCGGTTGCGGCCGCCGGAGTTCGGGCACCTGCGGGTTTGGCGTTGTGGTGCACGGGAGGAGGAGCCGGTGGGTGAAAAGTGCTCCTGGGGGTGCACTGAGTGCAGTGACGCGCTCGGTTTGGACGGAGGCGAACCAAAATGACGGCGGCGACAAGTCCGGCGCCGGTGAGGTCTCGGTCTCGACGGAAGCGAGGGCTACGATGAGCTAGTGGGCATGGGAGTATGGGGGGTCGGTAGGGGAGCTCACCGCGAGTTCGGAGGTGGCCTCGGCGTGCTTGGGGAAGCACTAGAGCGAGCGGGGCGGCGAGAGGCATCTCCGGTGGCCGGCGACGAAGACGAGGAAGATGGCATCGATGCAAGGCCTCCGGCGAGGCATGGCTGAAAGGAGAGGACGAGGGAGGCGTGGTGATGCTCGTGGACACGTCGGGGAGGCAAGGGGAGCACGGAGGCCGCGTCTACGGCGTACGGCGGCGACGAGCTCTGCTTGGCTTTGGGAAAGCGAGGGGAGGGGAGAGAGCTACGAGGAGGGAAGAGGTGCAGAGGGTCGAGGGGGTGTCGTGGCGTCTCCCAGAGGCGTCCAAGCGTCGAGGGGGTGCGGCAAGCAGGAGGTGGCCGGAGCACGTGGCCGCGTGCACGGGGCACACGCCCGGCGTCCTTCTGTCGCGAGGAACACGATAGGGGGGGAAGGCTAGTGGGCTGGGCTGGCCAGCAGGGCCAGCCAGGTGGGCCTTGGTGGGCTGCACAGGTAGGTTAGGTAGGTTTTCTCTCTTTCTCTCTTTTTTCTAATTCGGTTTCTGTTTTCTATTTATGTTATTTTGTTTTGATTTAGTTTATAACCCAAATCATTTTAATAAATCCTGAAAATAATTGTGGGCATCAAATGAATTATTACAGAGGCCCTTAACTATTTTCAGAATTATTGGAGCATTTTGAAAATATTAATAGTATTTAAATGCCCCAATTCAAATACAATATGGGTTATTCAAAAATCCAGAATGGCCTAAAAATATGCGCATCATTTTTGGCAGAGGTTTTCACCTTTGTCAAAAATAATGAACTTTTCTAAAGGGCATTCTGGGTTCATTGGAAATATTTTTTTATTTTGATCCTAATTGCATTTCATTTAGTGCTAGGGCTTGTCATCCCCATTTCAAAGTTAATAAAATTTAGACATGATGCATGGAGGCTAATGCAAAGGCAGGCAAGGCCTGAACTGGGGCTGTGACAGCTCACCCCCACTAAACAAAAATCTCGCCCCGAGATTCAGGTGTAGGGTAAGATGAAAGGGGAACACAAACTAACATAATCTTCACAGTCCAGGTTGCACTTCATAAAGGCGTTGATTTAATCACCATCTTTGTCTCGTCGTCTTGCTCCGAGAACTCCATCCAACATGATGACGACAGAAAGAAAGGAAAACCCTACAGGAATCAATCTCCTCGAAGATCGAGCACTCAAGATCAGCTCACGGAATGAGGCGTAAGAACATCTCTTGAGTTGAGACATAGCACACACATCAGGAGCCATGGAAAGAGGTAAATGACAAAGGTTCAATTGGAGTAAGATGGTGCATGGTTTCAAAGTATCAAGGAGATATTTGCCATGATTTGGTAACGTGATACCTCAGGGAAGGTGACTCGTGGAATTATTCCCTTAAGTGGCAAAAAGAATTAATTTTGATTCGGAGATCATAGAAACTCTTTATACCAGCCTAAGGCAATCACAAATGATCAGTGGAAGGAGTTCGAAAGAATGACATACTCGGACTAGGATGGATGATGTGGACTACCTTGTTGAAGACAACACAATGGATGATTTGCTTATCATCGGAAATAGATGGAACCCGTGGTAGGACCACTTTGAAGATGATCTTGATCAGTAATTACTGAGAAGGGTAGTCTGTAGTAGGATGACACAATGGAGGTGCAAGCTGGGAACAAAATGCAAATGTTGGGAATGATTCTGGTAACTGGGGAAGAGCTCAATAGTCGATAGAGATTCCACTGTTTGAAAGGTTATGGCATAATTGAAGAAACTGAGAACGGATCTCAGTTAATGCCGACGATAAATCCTAGTGCCTACGCGTGCTCTCAGGAACTTGAGCATTTTCATATTCATCAAGGTTCTACCAACATCCGAGTCAAGGATCCTGGCAACACAACATGCTACCATGATGAACAATGGTGGAAGATGCAAAGAAAGATAACACTTTCTCAGATTTCACCTTAGCGAGGCCAAGGGAATGAAATCTGGATGATCGACCGAGAGACATTTAGCACTTTGCTTCTAATGTTCTCCTTGATGTACTGGTTACCACGGTCATGCTTTAAAGCATCAACATAGCCATCAAGTAGTGGTCGGACTTCGGAAAACAATAGATCCATAAGGAACAACTTCTGGAGTAAATCCTAAGAAATCCTTATGGGGAGGTGGCCGAGTTCCTCAATCAAGATACTACAATAATAGGTCTTCCGACTGGATGTGTTGGCCACGACATCCACTTTACCGGTTACCGAGGGACCAATATTATAGTTCTTGGAAAGTGCTCCAACCATCATATCTGCCTGAGATTCAGATCTGGTTGGAGTCAGGATATTCCAGACTCATCGAGTCTAGAAACAAAATGAAAGTTTGCAACACAAATCAACGAGATGACATTGCGAGATTCTCAGGAAATGGACTATGGTAGTAAGCTCCAAAACATGAGCTGGTGCTGCTAAACACATGTGAACACACTGTCCCAGACAAGCATGACCACATGGTGGTCTTACAATGAAACACTACCGAGTCCTAGTTGGGAACTACCATCAAGGATATCGAAGTCCTTGCATAAGTCATATGATTAGCTCTTATGGAGAACTTCTTCTCCCTGAACAAGTCAATCAGCGGCTTGGTGTGCTAGGGATACGTATGGAATGAAGATGATCAGTCTATCAGACCATAGAGTACTTCGCACGTGCATGACTGACTTGGGACGATTCCAAAGGAAGCAAAGACAAACATTCTCGAATTCACGGCGGCAACTTACATCAGATGCACATGAATTAGAGGAAGTCACATCTTTCAACCGGACATATGCTTCATGAACGGAACACAAAGGCATTGCTTACAAGTTTTCAACACTAGGTTGATGTTCAACACGGATCATGGGGGAGACATAATGTTGTTGATGGGCTCAACAACAACTCATCGGAATTTCCACATCACTGGACTTCCACCATCATCTGAACACGGTGATAGCATTGGTCAGACCAAAGATGTAATGGTGTATTCTCGAGGGATCAACCACGAGTAAGACAACATTACGAACATCGTTGGTTCTGATTTGACTTGACGATTGCCCATACTCAAGTCAAGGTTTTGATAAGACAATAGATCCAACAACTGATCACAAGGACCAATTGGTGAAGATATCATCTTTCTTCAACACACGCACAAACACAAAGATATCCCTTAACATGAACTAAGTCAGACAAGCTTTTATCTTCCAACTCTCCAAGTTGTTGTTAAGCTTAACCAACTAGCTTAGGGGTATCCAACACAGATTCTTGGAGAATGGGTGGTTGGAGGAAAACCAATATGATCACGAACTCAACATAGCGGTCAGGTCACAACCAGGTAATACTTCCGAGAAGATAATCGGAACATCACGAACCACTGATATGATACTAAGCTTGAGATCAATCTTTCTTTTCCGGGCAAGACGATATGATCGATAGGGCAAGGGTTTGGCAAAATCCTAGCTCGTTGATCGAAGAGTGCACCAGGAAATAAGGACTAGGTAGCACAATCTATCTTAGAATGATGATTCAATAACCAACACGCTAAGAATGAGAATATTATCCATTAACTACCAAGCAACGGAGTTGCTAGGAGTATTGACTTCACACATCACGACTCACTTGCCGGCATTCCGGTTAAAATAACACGGGAACTGAGGAATGAACAATGATGGCAAGAATTATCACTATGTCAAGAATTCATAAGAGAAGGTGCAATTCTCACGACGCTCCTGACATAAAGTGGGTAATACTTCAGGGTAGAACAGAACCAAAAGCTGGGTTGCATTTTGATCTGCAGATTACAACTGCTTTGACCCAATCCTGGATATGGATGAGGTACTGGAGTTTGTTTCTGCTAGTCATTCTGAAATAGAACAGCTTGACAAACCACAAGAATACTAGGCATCGATGAACACGAATGCACACATACTCCTCACTATCAATTGATAGACAAAGATCAGAATATAACGGAAGGGGGACAACTCAAAGGTACATATAACTTTCTGAGTTGTGGATGCATAGATTAGTATGTCGAACGAGTTCAACATATTTCTTCCGGATAACCCATACAGAAAGGTAGGGTTGGCAGAGTCACAACATAGAATGGAGAACTCATCAGGAGCACTCTGTCGTGACCTTTTGGTTCGAAAGAACTCCTGCCAAGAATGGTTCATGATAATTGGAAGAAGGATATACCACGGACCTCGAGGACTGATGCAAAGGTTACTAATAACCTAAAGGAACGAGCAAACACTATCAACATGAAGTAAGTAGGGTGAATCTCGGGTTCAAAAACCCAGGAATAGAATGCCTACTAACTAATAGCATCACGGGATGCTTTCGAGAATGATGGCCAGAATCATCACACTGGGAACACAAAACATGGCTTGATTACTACGTGATCCTCTAAGACACCTAGGGTCATAATAATAGCTCCAACATATATGCCGAGGCAACGGAGTACCTCAACTTGACGATTAGTGTGGTTAATCTGGCCCAAAGGAACACCGAGAATGGGAAGAAGGGATTTGCAAATGCATCAGACTATTTAGAAACTTGGGATGACTCGGACAGCATAACGGCTGTAAATGCTCAAAACATTTGAGACATCCTGCAAAAATGGTGGCATAACCACTCAACATCACAATATCAAGGTTCTGAGACCAATTATGAACATATGGAAGTAGTAGGAACTGAACTGAGGCTTTAACTCAACAATCCTAGGCAACTACAGTTTAGTAACACGTCATCCTAAGAGGTAGAAGAGAAACCTAGTTCTTAACCCCGTAGGAAGGATAAGATGACTCAGATCAGAAGGTCGTGAGGATAAGGAGTAAAAAGAGCCTACGTTCCCTTCCACAATCAATTCCCTTATATAACTAAAGCCTTTCTAGACTCGACTTCGACCAGTTTGGCTTAGTAATCCTACAGGCAGTCAGGCTCTAATACCAACACTGTCAGGACCCCAATTCCAAGTCACATCGATCTAGCCGGTAACACCTCATATCACTTTGTGGCCTCACGCATGGTATCCCACGGGTGTCACCTTACCATGGCCCGGGACCGTTTGCACCTTTTGGCTCACGTATATGATAGTGTCGCTAGCATCCATATGACAGAGAACCCGGGCCGACATGGCTAGTTGTGAACCCAAAGCGGCACTAACCTATGGGGACAGGCATACATGAATCACATCGAGCGTGTCGGTCAGCAGCGTGTGAATCCGGGCTGTAGCACTGGGCTAACAGGACTTAGGGAACTCGGGCTGTAGCAGGTTAGGCAGGACTCCGGATGTCACCGCATGACATTTCCCCGAAGGGACAGACACAGGAACGAAGTGAAACACATGCCGGCCAGTCAAGTGTCCTGAGCATTAGTGCTGGGCTAACAAGACTCTGGGAACCCGGGCTGCTACTATGGCTCATGGAAGCACTGGACTACATTTCCCCATAAGAGAGACTGCCAAGGATAAACAACTAGATTGTCGGATCCCACACATACCAAGCATTTCAATCATACACACAATATGCTCGATATGTGTAAATACAACATGGCATCACAACATAACTCTACAACTCAAGTATTAATTCATTAGGCTCCGAGGAGCGAGATATTACAAGCATGGATCTCATGATCCAACATACAGAGCATGCGAGCAACAAGCACATGCGGAAGCTTAACTTGTCTGAGTACAGACAACTACAAATGAAGAAGGCTCAGAAGCCTGACTATCTACAAGACCCTCCCAAAGGTACAAGATCGTAGCTGAGGTAACAAGCTAAACGTCGAAGTCCACATGGAACTACTAGCGAGACTGAAGTCTCTCTGCAAAACATAAAACAAGCAAATGTGAGTACAAATGTACCCAGCAAGAATTACATCAGAACTATCTACATATGCATCGGAATCAATAAAGGGGGTGGTGGAGTTTAACTGCAGGAAGCCAGCTTTGACTCAGTGGCTAACCTGAACTATGACTGAAAGCAACCCTTTTGAGGTGGCGCACACGAGTCCACAAATTCACCATTCAATACACCACTATGGATCCGCTCCCGTCTCCCTACGAGAAGGCCATCCATAGCACTCACACTTATCTTGCGAGTTTTAGAGTATCCACTTTCACTTGTCTATGAACTGTTATAGGCAACCCAGAAGTCCATTACCGCGGACACGGCTATTCGAATAGATGATGTTAACCCTGCAGGGGTGTACTTCTTCACACACGCTCTCACCACTTACCGCCGTTTACATGACATGTACTCAGCAACCTTCAAGCGGAAGCCCAACGAGGGTGTCGGCCACGGCCTACCTAAACACTCAAGTCTCTAGTCCAGTTTTATCGCCTATCCAGGTTCCATCCGCAGGGAGTCCGGCCGAGGTTTCAACATACGGCCCCGAACGATGTGAACAGTGTTCCCGAGACACCAAACGGGCGCCTATAAACACCAGAAACTAGTTGCAACTCCTGGACAGAGGACAAGGGTGATCAAGAAGCCGAGAGGGTCCATTGGTTTCGGGCCCAATGCATGGTAGTAACTGTTTCATGGATCACAAACACATAACTCAGTTCCTAAGGACGGCTTCAATGAGACAACCCACCATGTACTCCTACATGGCCTCTCACCGCTACCTTTACCAAATCGTGTTCACGCACTTAGCTCACACACAGTAGGAGATGTTCATCACTGTTCCAATTCATCCCCGATGAATCAGCCCTGACACAACTCTAAGCAACTGCAGGCATGACAAACAAGCATGAATGAGTAGGCACATTAGGGCTCAAACAACTCCTACTCATGCTAGTGGGTTTCATCTATTTACTGTGGCAATGACAGGTCATGCAGAGGATAAGGGGTTCAACTATCGCAACAAGTAACAGATGAATCGTTGTTGTCCTAATGCAGTAAAAAGAGCAGGAGCGAGAGAGTGGGCTTGTATCGGAATGAACAAGGGGGCTGTGCTTGCCTGGCACTTCTGAAGATAACATTGAGTCTTCATCAGTGTCAACAATCACAGCGTCGGAGCAGCGTCTACCGAGAGGGGACACTTACCGGCAAACAAGGAAGAACACAATCATTGCGATGCAACAATATGATGCATGATCATTACATGTCAATATGCTGTGGTTTGAGCTAATGCAACTAGCAACATGTTAAATGGAGTTGGTTTGAACCCTAGGTTCAAATTCAAATTCAAACTATGAATTCAAATAGTGCATTATCATGTTTTGGACTAGACAGTGAGGTTAAGTTGTTAAAACATGCATGAAAATGCCATATTCAGATTCCTTGGATTTTTCTGATCATTTTTCATATATAATTTATTTCATTTGGAGCTACGGTTGAATTTCTATGAATTTTAGAAGTTTTGGGCATTTTTTGGAATTTTCTCAATTATTATAATTTAAACTAAATCCAGAAAATGTATTACTGCGTCAGCATGACGTCAAGGTGATGTCAGCAGGTCAAAGGCGTCGACCAGGTCAAACCTGACCAGTGGGACCCACTGGTCAGTGACCCAGTCAACTAACTAAGTTAGTTAGCCCTAACTAACTAGCCTGGGCCCACTGTCAGCGACTGTAGTAACTAACCTAACTAGCTATTTAGCACTAACTAGGGTAATTAGTCGGGCGGGGCCTGTAAGTCAGTGAGAGAGAGGGGGGGGGTCAAACCGGGTAGTGGGGTCAACCCACGTTGGTCAACGGTCAGCGGTCGCCGGCGTTTAGCCGCCGGCGAGGCCAAACGCGGCGGTGCAGGTGCGGGTTTCACCTACATGGCACCGTTCGAGGCGCCGTGGGGCTCTATGGGTAGCTGGCGCAACGGCGCGTCCGTTGGTGGCCGTGGCTAGGCCTGGGGTGGCCGGAGTCAACGGCGGCGAGCTTGGTTGCGGCCGCCGGAGTTCGGGCACCTGCGGGTTTGGCGTTCTGGTGCACGCGAGGAGGAGCCGGTGGGTGAAAAGTGCTCCTGGGGGTGCACTAAGTGCAGTAACGCGCTCGGTTTGGATGGAGGTGAACCAAAACGACGCCGGCGACAAGTCCGGCGCCGGTGAGGTCTCGGTCTCGACGGAAGCGAGGCCTACGATGAGCTAGTGGGCATGGGAGTATGGGGGATTGTTAGGGGAGCTCACCGCGATTTCGGAGGTGGCCTCGGCGTGCTCGCAGAAGCACCGGAGCAAGCGGGGCGGCGAGAGGCATCTCCAGTGGCCGGCGACGAAGACGAGGAAGATGGCGTCGATGCAAGGCCTCCGACGAGGCGTGGCTGAACGGAGAGGACGAGGGAGGCGTGGTGATGCTCGTGGACACGTCGGGGAGGCAAGGGGAGCACGGAGGCCGCGTCTACGGCGTACGGCGGTGACGAGCTCCGCTCGGCTTCGGGAAAGCGAGGGGAGGGGAGAGAGCTACGAGGAGGGAAGAGGCGCAGAGGGTCGAGGGGGTGTCGTGGCGTCTCCCAGAGGCGTCCAGGCGTCGAGGGGGTGCGGCAAGCAGGAGGTGGCCGGAGCGCGTGGCCGCGCGCACGGGGCACACGCCCGGCGTCCTTCTGTCGCGAGGAAGACGACAGGGGGGGAAGGCCAGTGGGCTGGGCTGGCCAGCTGGGCCAGCCAGGTGGGCCTTGGTGGGCTGCACAGGTAGGTTTTCTCTCTTTCTCTCTTTTTTTCTAATTCGGTTTCTGTTTTCTATTTATGTTATTTTGTTTTTACTTAGTTTATAACCCAAATCATTTTAATAAATCCTAAAAATAATTGTGGGCAGCAAATGAATTATTACAGAGGCCCTTAACTATTTTCAGAATTATTGGAGCATTTTAAAAATATTAATAGTATTTAAATGCCCCAATTCAAATACAATATGGGTTATTCAAAAATCCAGAATGGCCTAAAAATATGTGCATCATTTTTGGCAGAGGTTTTCACCTTTATCAAAAATAATGAACTTTTCTAAAGGGCATTCTAAGTTCATTGGAAATATTTTTTATTTTGATCCTAATTGCATTTCATTTAGTGCTAGGGCTTGTCATCCCCAATTCAAAGTTAATAAAATTTAGACACGATGCATGGAGGCTAATGCAAAGGCAGGCAAGGCCTGTACTGGGGCTGTGACAGCCGGCCAGAGGCGCCAGGTAAGAAGCCCAGGTAAGGTTTTCCCCTTTATCCATTCTGTTTTTGTTTTCTATTTTCTGACATTTGTTTTGATTTAATAACAATACTAAATCAATTTATTTTATTCTGCCAATTTTTGTAGGGTCTAGTGGTATTATTCCAGAGCTCCTCAACTACTGGCATAATTTTTTGACAATATTATATATATAACAATATATGTCGGATTAATTCCAAATGGCCAAAATAAATATTTGTGAGCTCCTAAAATATTGGTTTGATTTTTACCTCTGTCCAATATTTTCAGAGAGCAACATGAATATTTTCTTGGACCCTTTCGGAGCAATTTTTAACTGGGTCATTTCCAGAAATGATTTCTGAGGGTTTCACAAATCCCCATTTCAAAATTAAATGAAATTTTAAACTTGATGCACACATGTCTGGCTAGCCTTGAGCATACCAGAACTAGGGATGTGACAGAAGCGTCCCCGAGTCGGCATAGCCAAGGACTCTTTAAGACACAACGAGACCACTTTAAAACCAACCGTGAATAGGCGGACCACTAGATGTCGAACCCCAATTTCATATCATACACCCGTCGGAAAGATATCCTAAGAGCTACTTGAATTCCCACTTATAAACTCCCGAAATTTTCCCGGTTATGCAATCAGGTGTTGGGGATACAGGGGAAGCATAATATCTCACCCAAAACTAGCAAATCCTACATCCAGCTGTATCCATCCTTCAACACATAACCAAGAAACCTTCGGAAATCATCTACCTCAACCTTCGAAAAGCATCCGTTATACGAGTTATGGCAATACTCTCGAACTCCCGCCCAGTACTGGGTGGCGTCGAGGTTATCTCACCAACGAACTGCATAAAAGAGATTTTCGGTGTCGGCGTACTAAACTCAAGTATTCCAGAACTGCAACGATAAAATTATGACGACGACACCTCAGAGCTCAACTCCCCGGGACACTTCCACAAAACCCCTCACAAGAGGCACCAAGACAATGTTCTCATCATAAAACCATCGGAACGATTCCAAGATACCCGCGTGATCCTAATATTTTTTTAGTGAAATTTGAGAAGAGAATAGTCAAAACTCTACGTCAGGATGCCTTACCAGAGCGATGAGGAGACTGGGAAGTAAAAAGAAATCCTAAACTCTCTGATATATAATTCCTAAATGACTCAAAACATTTTTCTAGACACAACTCGGCCGCTAAAACGATCAATCAATGGGGGCTCCTAAGGTCTGGGAAGGCTCTGATTACCAACTTGTAATGCCCTCGATGCGGCTATATCTCCCACGTGTCAAAGCACGACTTAGAGGCATAACCGCATAGAAAGCAATGTTGCAAGTGAGGTAATCTTCACACAACCCATGTAATACATAAGGGAAAGAGATACATAGTTGGCTTACAATCACCACTTCATACGATTACATGAATAAAGCATTACATCAACCAGTTACAATCAAGGCCCGACTATGGAGCCAAAATAAAAGAAGACTACCCCAAATGCTACACATATCCCCGATCGACCCCAACTGGGCTCCACTACTGATCAAGTAGAACGAAAAAACACAAAGGCAAGATCTTCATCGAGCTCCTCCTTGAGCTTGGTTGCGTCATTTGCACGGACTCATCGGCACCTGCAAGCTGGTTTTGGAAGTATCTATGAGCCATGGGGACTCAGCAATCTCGCACCCTCGCGATCAAGACTATTTAAGCTTATGGGTAAGGTAAAGGAATGAGGTGCAGCTGCAGCAAGCGACTAGCATATATGGTGGCTAACATATGCAAATGAGAGCAAGAAGAGAAAGCAAAGCACGGTTGATAAAAGTATGATCAAGAAGTGATCCTGGACTTCCTACGTCAAGCATAACTCCAACACCGTGTTCACTTCCCGGACTCTGCCGAGAAGAGACCATCACGGTTACACACACGGTTGATGCATTTTAATTAAGGTCAACTTCAGGTTTTCTACAACCGGACGTTAACAAATTCCCATCTGCCCATAACCGCGGGCACGGCTTTCGAAAGTTCAAATCCCTGCAGGGGTGTCCCAACTTAGCCCATCACAAGCTCTCACGGTTAACGACGGAATAGACCTCCTCCCAAGACATTCCGTTCAGACTCGGTATCCCAGTACAAAAAGACATTTCGACAGGGTAAAACTAAACCAGCAACACCGCCCGAATGTGCCGCAAATCCCGATCGGAGCTACACATATCTCTTTCTCAGGGCACACTCAGATGAGACTAGCTACGAGTAAAACCAACCCTCAAGTTTCCCTGAGGTGGCCCCGCAGGCAGCTCAGTTCGGACCAACACTCAGAGGAGCACTGGCCCGGGGGGGGGGGGGTTAAAATAATGATGACCCTTGGGCGCGCGACCCCCAAGGGAAAAGAAAAGGCTAGGCGGCGAATGGTAAAACCAATGTTGGGAATTGCTGGAGGAGCTTTACTTAAGGCGAACTGTCATGGGGTTCCCATTATAGCCCAACCGCATGAGGAACGCAAAATCCGGGAACATAACACCGATATGACGGAAACTAGGGCGGCAAGGGTGGAACAAAACACCAGGCATAAGGCCGAGCCTCCCCCCTTTACCAAGTATATAGATGCATTAATTAAATAAGATATATTGTGATATCCCAACAAGTAAACATGTCCCAACAAGGAACAACATCTCCATGTTCCAACAAGGAACAAACTTCAATCTTCACCTGCAACTAACAATGCTATAAGAGGGGCTGAGCAAAGCGGTAACATAGCCAAACAACGGTTTGCTAGGACAAGGTGGGTTAGAGGCTTGGTTCAATAATCTAGGAGGCATGATAAGCAAGTGGTAGGTATCGCAGCATAGGCATAGCAAAAGAGCGAGCATCTAGCAAAGCAAAGATAGTAGTGATTTCGAGGGTATGATCATCTTTCTTGAGATCCCGCAAGGAACAAGAACGAGTCCATGAAGAAGACAAACAGACGTAGACGAACGGGTCCTCACAACGCGATGTTATCAGAACCAACCCGAAGAAGCAAGCACCGAAAAAAGAAGCACACAACATAGTAAACAACCGCGACATGAACATGGCATGATGCACAATCAAGTATGATGCATGTCCGGTTTAAAGAGGCATGGCATGGCAAAGTACACAAACAACCCTCAAATTAAGTGGAGCTCAATATGCAACTCCGTTGCATATTGACGAAACACCACATGACTTATTTAGTTCTCTCTCGTTTATGTACCCAACAATATTAAATGTTGATTAACATGGCAAGGGGTGAAGCACAACAAAACTACCTATCTAGGCAAGTTTAAATGAGGCCGGAAACAACGAACAACAATTCCGGTAGATCCCCATAGCATTATTTTAGATTTGGTACTATTCTGCCCTAAACAATATTTTAGAGTTGTTAAACATGCAAAGTAAAGCCACCATGTAAAACTAGGCAAAATTCTACCCCATTAACATATAAAGATTATTAAATTCGGAGTTACGGTTATTAAGTTATGAATTAAATCATTTTAACATGGCATAGGAGCAAATTAAAGCAAACAACAATTTAAGCATTTTAAACATAGATGAAAATGACATATTATTAAACTAGACAAAATTCTGAGCAAGTTTCAAATATAAATCATTTTAATATGGTGCACCGTTGATGAGTTATTAAATGTATGAAGTTTAGGGGCTATTCTGTAAAAACTGCATTCTTAGCAAAAATGGACAAATTCGCAGCGCACAGAAAAAACAACTATGGGCTGAATCTGAGAAGAACTGGGCTGCTCACCATGGGCCACGGCCCGGTACGGTGAAGGAGGAGGCAGGCCGGCCAGGTGCTGGGCCAGCTGCGTAGTGGACTAGGGAGGCGCTGGGCTACGGTCAACGCAAACGAGCGGGCTCCTTCTGGATCGAAGCACAGCCATGGCAATGGCGGCGGCTGGCGAACTTGGTGGCGGGGACGGAGGAGCGGCGCTCCGGTGAGCCGAGGCGAGGCCGGGAACGGATCAAGTACCCTGGATCCAGCGGGGCCAGGCTGGATCCGATGAAGACGAAGCCGGCGGTGGAGCTACCTACAGTGCCTGCGAGAGAGAGGGAGACTGACCGGGTGAGGGAGAGAGAGGGAAGAAAAGGGAGCATGGGGAACAATGGGCGGATGACCTGGGAGGAGGCGGTCATCCTCAGTGGCACGAGGTTTGACTCCGGCGAGGTAGCAGCTCAGAGGTGGCGACGCGGGCGGGGTCCTGCGAGCGGATCTGGCAGGAGGAGGCGACGAGGCTCCAGGCGGCGGTGCGATGCGGTCGTCTCGGGCCCAGATCCGCACGGGGCGGGCCGCAGATGGGCCAGGCAGGCCCCGGTGAAGTGGGGCACTGGGGAGGCGACGTGGAGGCCTGCGAGTGGCTGCGGGAGGCAGGGTAGGCGACGTGGCAGTGCCCGGTTGGCCAGGGCGACGCCTCAGGTGGCGGCACGACCTTTGGCAACACCCCAAGTGGCGACGGGGAGGTGGCTGCGCACGGAAATCAAGGAGAAGGTGGCTGGTGGCTGCGGGGATCCCGAGGGGAAGGCTAGAAGTAGGTGGAGGGGGTTTAGGGTTCCAAAAATGGAAGGGGAAGGTCTATATATAGACAAGGGGGTTAGGGTTTGGGGGTTTGAGGCTGTTTCGGAGCCATTGGATCTCGATCGGACGACCCGAAGCGGAGGGGGGTTAGATAGGTTGGCTAGGTGGGTTGTGAAAAGAGGTTGGGCTGAGATGAGAGGAGAGGAGTGCAGCCCGGCAACTGTTTCCGGAGACCGAAAACGTCCAACGAAAAGACCGGCTATACTGCCGCTATAGTTTAACAGTTGGGCTATCAAACAAACTCCGAACGTGATGGAATTTGACAGGTGGTCTACCTACACTAAAATAAGACCGCACACGAACTTTCATCCCATTCCGAGAACATTTTCCGGCCACTTATAATATACTATCTCGAACATGCCGTGGGCGCGTGCAAGTGTGGTTGGGCTCAGAACGGACACGGAAGGAACGGGGAGAACCCGGACGGATGCAAGTTTTGAAAACATGATGATGCAATGCACATGATGACATGACAAGATGCGACACGCAAGCAAATGAAATGGCAACGACAGCGAATAACTGGAAGACACCTGGCACATCGGTCACGGGGCGTTACATCCGCGCTATGGGGGCCAACTTCCGAAAACTCCAGGCGCTCTACCGTGTCCGTCTGGACAAGGTTAAGCCCAGACGGCAACGGTGGACCAGGCGGAGGTGGATTTCAAGGCGCGCGTTGCTGAGACGCAGACCTAGTTCCACCAGACTCGCGAGGAGCAGAGGGCCTTTCATGAGGATTTGGCCAAGCGCAATGTCGAGCTCACCATGAAGATGGCTGACATCGAGAAGGCCCAGGAAAAGGCGGCGAACTTGGCTGCCGCGGCCGAGGCCATCCGTTACCAGCATCAAGCCGCACTGGATTCCTAGGAAGAGGACCTCAGCATGCGTGAGGCAAAGCTTGCCGCAGCGCTCCGTGGCAAGGATGAGGAGCTCGAGGCCCATGTCGCGTGGCGGACTCGCGAGCTGGAGCAGAGGCACAAGGAGGCTCTCGATGCCTAGGCTCTGGCCCATGCCGGCAAAGTAAGGGAGTTGGAGGTAGAGCGGGACGAGCTGAAGGAGCAGGCCCTCAAGCTGTCCAATGAGAAGAGCACGCTCAACACCGCCTTGGCGGAGGCGCAAGGAGCGGTCATCAGTAGGACTGGGGAGCTCTCCGAAGTGCAAAACTCCGTCAGAGATCTCAAGCTAAAGCTGGAGGATCTCGAGAAGATGTTGTCGGAGAGTAGGGCTCGGGAGGAGAACTTGACCAGGAGTCTGGAGGAGGAGAAGCAGCTGCGGGCGAATGAGGCTGCCTCCCACCCGGAATATGTGGCGGGCGAGAACAGATGGATCAGCCATCTGGAGGATGTCGCCGGCAGGGTCACCTCGCAGTTGGCCACCATGGGGATGCCAAACGTGAGGAACGCCCCTGAGCGCAGCGGGACCATCAACACCAAGCTGACCTAGTTCTTCGAGGGCGTCCTTGGAGTCCTGGGTTATCTTCACTCCAACCGAGCGGCCACGTTGGCCGGGGAAGCCCGGCGACTTTGCCGGGGGGGTCATGACCAAGGTCCTCACCAAGATGGCATACTGGAATCCCGACCTCGACTTCGACGCCGCGATTGATAGCTTGCCGGATGGTACTGACCTCACGGTGCTCAAGGAGCGCATCAAGCCCATCATCAGAGCATCGACGAAATCAAGAGGGTGGAAGGCCAGCGCCGGGATTAGGCATCCCGTTCTTCACGGCTGCTGCAGGTTCACGACCAAGACAAATTTCATCTTTAGTTAGAACCGCAGCAATGATGTGATGTATATAACTTTGCAGTACTTTTGGGATTATGCATGCTATTTTCCTGTTTGTTGCCTCTTTGTACGTCCACCCTACGCCAGCTGGGTAAGCTTGCCAGCGTGGAAACCCAAGGTGGCGTCTTGGGGACGGGTCCCCATTGGCCTGCCGTGTGAGCGTGCTGCCGGGTGAGCCACCTTACCACCTTTGACGTAGCCGCTCGAACTGTCGAGTTTGACTCGAGTCAGAGTCGAGAGCCTTGCCAATTTCAGAAGGCTACCCTACCGTTTTCAACACAGGCATTTGAACTGTTGAGGGGACTCAAAACAGAACAAAGGCATTGCCAATCGGGGAAGGCCCCATTTGCGTACAGGTTTCTTTTTGTACAAATGACAGCTCCAAGGATAATAACTTTATATAATAGAATGGAAATATCCGGGGTGCAATGTAACTTAGCTTCTGTTTGTAGTCGCTCGAGCGCTGATCTTCTGGCCTCCTTCCCTCTCCAAGATCCACGAAGACGAAGGAGTGCTGGGCTGATTGCTAGAGCCGATTATCACAACTGCGCCCCCTACCTGGCGCGCCAAAGATGTCGGTGGGAACGACACCTATGGGATCAGAAGAATCCCTACTGTGGGTTGTGGGGCGTGGGGTCGTGAGAAGAGCGGATCAAACAGATAGCACACGGTTCGTTTATCCAGGTTCGGGCCGCGAGGATACGTAAAACCCTACTCCTGCTTTGGTGGATTGTATATCTGTGTTCTTGAGCTAGCTATGGGGCATGAGGAGCTCCAAAAAGCCGAATCCTTCCTCTAGTCACCTCGGGCTTCCTTTTATAAAAAAAGGGGTTGCCACAGTGGCACATAGGAGGTGGAAAGGGTACAGTGATGCGAGGTTATCCCTCGCATTACATGACAAGGCACATTTAATGCGTCTTGCTTAGGTGTCCTTGCTTTATCGGGGACGGGGGAGAGATCTGTCTCGTCAGTCGCCGCTCCTTCTTGTGTCGACACGCGCCTTGGCCAGCGATGCCTGAGATGCCATGTAGGTTGGCAGGCAGCTGAGGTAGCGCAATGGTGGGTCTTCACAAAGATCTACATGCCGCCACGCAGGTGCCTGCCCAGCTGGTTGGGTCGGCAGCTGCATGCATGCGGTGGTGGAGGTTTAGTCGGCGTGGGCCTGATGGTGGCCCTGCGGGTGTCCTCGGCAAGGGTCTTGCCGAGGCGCCTGCTGTCATCCCCGGCAAGGCGCTTGCCGGGGGCCTTGTGGTCTTCCTCGGCTAGGATCCCGCCAAGGGTTGTCGTCTCCTTAGTGCGTATCTGATCTTGAATGTCTTAATAAAGATCTGCATGCCGCCACGGGGATGTCTCCGAATCCTTGCCCTTTGGGGCAGTGGGCTCAAGGGTGATTTGCTCCATAGGCGCGGGACGAGTTGCCACGGCAAGGGTCTTGTCGGGGCTGCTAGAACTATCTCCCGGCAAGGATCTTGCCGAGGGAGTCCGCTTCGTCCCCTTTTCTCTTCGTGGTCTTGGCCTTGGCGTCGTTCTAGTTCTCTTGAGCTTCGGTCTTACCCTGGCTCACCTCGCTTTCCTTGCTTGGTGTGGTGGTGCCCGTGGCTCAGACTTCCCGTGCACAGTTATAGGGGTACAAAAAGTGTACCCCTCTTTTTGTACACCGACACACAATCGGGTTTAACTGTGCCCAGATGGAGGCTGTTTTTGTAGGGTCCGTTGGGTGGACTTGGAATTTGACTATTTCATCCGCTGGTTTAAAAGAGGTGGACTTGGATCTCTTGTCGAGTATCATATCGTCCCTGTCTAGTGTGGAGCGTAGCGTGGTTAATTCCTCGGCTAAGAGGGCTTCGGATAATGCCTCGAGGGCCAGTGCGGCTGTTTTGTTTTCGGCGCGGAGTGCTGTGTCCAGATCACTGGCGAGAGTGATGATTCCGTTGGGCCTGGGCATTTTGAGCTTCATGTATCCCTAATGGGGTACGGCTTGGAAGATTATGAACGCCTCCGGTCCTAAAAGAGCGTGATAACCACTGCTGAACGGGGCCACTTGGAATGTAATTTCTTTGGACCTATAATTATCCGGCGTGCCGAATACCACATCTAGTGTGATTTTCCCAGCACAGCATGCTTCCCGACTGGGGATGATTCCTCTAAAGGTTGTGCTACTTTGCTCAATGCGGTTCTAGTCTATTTCCATCTTTTGAAGAGTTTCCTCATAGATGAGGTTTAATCCGCTGCCGCCGTCCATGAGTACTTTGGTGAGTCGAAAGCCATCCACGATTGGACTGACGACCAGTGCGGCTGGTGCTCGGGCTATTCGGAATTTAGGTTCGTCACTGGCATTGAAGGTAATAGCCGTGTCACTCCTTGGATTTATTGCTGCTATGTGGCAGGTTTCAGCCATGCTGCAGAGTGTTCACTTGCGCCTATTATTTGATGCGAAGGTCTCAAACACTGTTAACACTATTAACACTTTATTGTTATCCACGGGATGGTGCTCTGTGGTATTTGGGATAAGAAGATCCTCACCACTTTTGGCCACCTGCCGGAGTATCCAACATGCTCTAAGGCTGTGCGTTGGTATTATATCCGCTGTAGTATGAATTTTGCAGGGTCCGTTGAGACATCCCTCCAGTACAGTTCCGTGCCCTGTAGATGGTTTTTGCTTTTTGGTAGTTGACCCAGGTGTATTGTGCTAATGCACCCTTTTATCTCGGACTGGGTTTGTATTCAGGGACGGATTATCCCAAAAGTTTGTTTCAGTTTTCCAGGCACTTAACATCGCACAGTACATTCGTACAATGGACGCCAAGTCAGCAAAGTGTGTTATCTCACGACGATTTATGGTGTTAAGGATTCCCTTGTCCGTGCAATTATTGCAGAAAAATAGGATTGCGTCTTCCATGCGACAGTCCTTAACCTTGTTCATCGCAAGGAGGAATCTGGCCCAATAGTGATGTACTGTTTCTTGGGGCTCTTGCCTGATGTGGGAAAGATCACTTTTGTTTGGGTGGGTGGGTGGAATTGAATCTGAACCCTTACTCGATCTAGGATCCAGGGGCCGAGGAGTTTCCAATTTTGGAAGTTCCGGTTCCGGGATGTTACCCGATAATCCTGGCCCGCTGCCTGACTCTAAGTTCAGGGATTGGATGTTGTCCTCCCACGAGCGGCCGTCCGGCTCGGAGAGCTCGGGAATTCGGACATAGCTGGTCCTCAAGATAGAGGAAAGGTCGCCGCATTGTTCCTCCACCACTTCAATATGATGGGTGACCGGTGGAGAGTAAATCTCCCTTTGATCGGGTTTAAGCCCAATCCGATCATAGTCCGTAGCGACTCCCAAGGCGGCGATGTGATCCAAGAGCTCGTTTAAGGAGGCGAGATCCATTGGATCCATCTATTCGGCGAGTGCCGATTTGACGTGGAGGTTGTTTTCGATGACCCGAGAAGTCATCGTCGGCACGGCGGCCGGACGAGAGGTCATGATGAAACCGCCTAGCCAGAGAGTTTGGCCGACAGCCAAAGCTCCTCTAGCAGTAGTACCGTCTCTAAAGACGAGACGAGACATCCTTCCTTCTGGCGACGACATAGAGGAACTCTCAATGAAAGCACCAATGTCAGTGTCAAAACCGGTGGATCCCGGGTAGGGGGTCCCGAACTGTGCGTCTAAGGCAGATGGTAACAGGAGGCAGGGAACACGATGTTTTACCCAGGTTCGGGCCCTCTTGATGGAGGTAACAACCTACCTCCTTCTTGATTAATATTAATGATATGGGTAGTACAAGAGTAGATCTACCACAAGATCAGAGAGGCTAAACCCTAGAAGCTAGCCTATGGTATGATTGTATGTTGTCCTATGGACTAAAACCCTCCGGTTTATATAGACACCGGAGGGGGCTAGGGTTACACAAGGTCAGTTACAAAGGAGGATATATACATATCCGTATTCTCTAAGCTTGCCTTCCACGCCAAGTAGAGTCCCATCTGGACACGAGACGAAGTCTTCAATCTTGTATCTTCATAGTCCAACAGTCCGGCTGTCCGGTGACCCCCTAATCCAGGACTCCCTTAGTCATCAACAAGTTTCTTCAGTTGGGCTCCAGAGTCAGCAGTGAGTGCATCCAGGGAGGCTTTGTGCTTGTCCTCTTGCTCCTTGGTGTGCTGCTATACGAGGGCTTCCTGTTCTTCGTCCTTGGCGCGGAGGGTTGTTTCGAGTTTCTCTTCCCAGGAAGAGATATCCTTCTCCTTGGCGTCCAGGAGTGCCTTGCGCTCTGCCAGGCGAGTTTCCCGGCCAAGAACATCCTCCCTCGTCATTAAGATCATCTCCTGTGTCCTCATGAGGACCTGGAATTGCTTGTCGTGCCATTCGCGCAGCTCGATTCCTTTGTCCCTCAGCTTCTGGTCCACCTGGTTGGCGGACTTGCGCTACTCCTTGAGAGGTTGCCATTTTTGGCTGTGCCGATCCCACATCTCTTTAATGTCGACCGCAAAGGACTCCATGGAAGTTAAGTCATGGAGATGGCAACGGAGTCATCTGCTTCCACGACCCCCTTGGTACAGCGATGCCAATATGCATTGGAGCTCTCCATCAATTTCCATGCTCATCGGCGCTGATGAACTGGGGGCTCCAAGCCCAGGCTGTGCAAGCACCATTGCCAATTGATTCGAGGCTAGCGGAGGGGCCCCCTCAAGGGCGCCAAATGAGGGTGTCACAGCCCCAGTTTAGCCCTTGCTTGACTTTGCTTGTTCATCATGCCATCATGTTTAAATTCCAAAGAAACTTGAAATGGGGATTGTTGAAACCCTAGCACCAAATGAATTCAACTAGGTTCAATAAAAATATTTTCAATAATCCCAAATGCCCTTTAGAAAAGTTCATGATCTTGTTAAAGGTGAAAACCTCTGCCAAAAGTCATGCACACATTTGTAGGCCATTCTGGATTTTTCAATTAAATCTTATTGCATTTGCAATTGGGCATTTAAATGCTATATATTATTTTAAGTGCTTAATTAATTCTGAACTTAAGCAAGGGCTGTAAGGAATAATCCAAACAGAGCCCACAATTATCTTCACGATTTTTGAAAACGTTTTGGTATTTTTAATAAAGCTCAAAAGTTGCAGAAAAATAGAAAAACAAAAAACAGAAAGCAAAGAGCAGAGACTCACCTGGCTTACCTATCGCAGCCCAGCTGGCCAGCCCACCTAGCGGCCCAGCCCACCAGGGGCAGCCTCGTCTTCTACCTCTTGCCAGTAGGCAGAGGAGAAGCTGGGCACAGTGCATGCGCGCGCCAACTCCACCCTGCTCGCCTGCCTCTTCGACGGCCTGGACGCCTCTGGCGTTGCCACGCAGAGCCCCTGGAACCCTCTCGCACTCCCCCTCGCTCCTTCCCCCTCCTCCGTTTCTCTTACGCGCGGCCGCCGAGCGCAGCCTTCGCCGCCGACGAGCAACGCCGTGGCCAGAGCCACTGCCTCACCTCGCCGATGCGCTCAGAGGCTCCGCCTCGACCCCCTCTTCCTCCTCACCGAGCCACGCCCCGCGGGAGCCCCTACGACACCGCCATCAGCTCCATCTTCTTCCTCGTACTCCGGCGATCGCCGTCGCCACTCCGTCGTCTCCAGAGCCTCCCCCGAGCTGTCGAACCATCCATGCGATGCACTGTGAGCCTCTGAACCATTTCCCTTACTCCCGTGCGCTAATTCAAGCTCTAGCTCTCATTTCTGTCGAGACCGAGACCTCGCCGGCACCGGCCATGTCGCCGTCGTCGTTTTGGCCGGCCTCCGTCCAAACCAAGCACGTCACCGCACTCAATACACACCCAGGAGCATGTTTCACCCACCAGCTCCTCCTCCCGTGCACCACAACGCCAAACCCGCAGGTGCCCGAATGCCGGCCGCTGCCACGAGCTCGACTCAGGCAAGCTCATTCCACTCTGCGCCTCCGGTGTGCCTCCCCTGGATGCGCGCGAGCAAGGGAAACCCTCTGGTGCCCTTGGCTTGGCCCAAAACCGCCCGTAGCGCCACTCCGACGATCTTCCGCCACGGTTTTCGTCGTCGCCGGCAGAACTCCGGCGAAGCCGACGTGGCACTATCAATTGCCACTGATGACGCCCTAACTAACCCACCTAGCTCATTGACACCTGGGCCCACGCCCAAAATAATCTAGGTTTTATTTCAGTTTAGATTAGTTTATAATCACGCGGGACCCACCAGTCAGAGTTGACCGTGCTGACATGGCTGTTGACCCGGCCCCACATGTCTGTGACCCAGACAGCTCTTTGTCACTGATCAGTGGACCCCATTGGTCAGGTTTGACCTGGCTGACAAAGTTGACCCGCTGACATCACACCTATGTCATGCTGACGCATTAATTCAATTACTGGAATTATTCTTATACAGGAATTTCTAGAAAATAGTACAAACTTCTAAAAATCATATAAAGTCAACCGTAGCTCCAAATCAAACAAGTTATATATGAAAAATGATCAAAAAAATCCAATCTATCCATATGTACTGGTTTCATGCATGTTAAAGCAATCTAACCTTGCTGTTTAGATGAAACATGATAATGCACTTATATGAGTTCATAGTTTAGGCTTGTATTTGAATCCTTGATTCAAATAAGCTCAAAACCTTCTTGTTGTAGTTGCATTAGCCCAACACATTCATTTTACCATGTCATGATCATGTATCATATTGTGCATTGCATTGATTGGGTTTCTTTCTCTGTTGCCGGTATTTGTCCCCTCTCGATAGACGTGGTTTCGACGATGAGATCTATGACGCCGATGAAGATCTATAATATCTTCAGAAGTGCCAGGCAAGCAAAACCCCCTTGTTCATTCCGATAAAAACCCACTCTCTCGCTCCTGCTCTCTTTTACTGCATTAGGACAACAACGATTCAACTGTTACATGCTGCGGTAGTTGAACCCCTTTCCTTTGCATGACCTGTCATTGCCACAGTAAATAGATGAAACCCACTAGCATGAGTAGGAGTTGTTTGAGCCCTGATGTGCCTACACATTCATGTTTGCTTGTCACGCCTGCTATTGCTTAGAGTAGTGTCAGGTCTGCTTCACAGGGAATGAATTGGAAAGTTGTGCACATGTCCTACTGTGTGTGAGCTAAGTGTGTGAACACGATTTGGTAAAGGTAGTGGTGAGAGGCCATGTAGGAGTACCTGGTGGGTTGTCTCATTGAAACAGTTCTCAGGAACTGAGTTCTGTGTTTGTGATCCATGAAACAGCTACTACCAAACATTGGGCCCTGAAATATGACCCCGCTCGACTTACTGACCCCTCTCGTCCTCTATCCAGGAGTTGCAACTAGTTTCTGGTGTATATAAGATATGTGTTGGCGGCCGTGCGCAGCGCTGGCCCTAGGGGAGGATTATGATGCGGTAGATACACTGTAGCCTGGTATGCCAGGCGCCCGTTTGGCGTCTCGGGACTCTGTACAGATCGTTTGGGGCCGTTGAGGACACCCCGACCGGATTTCCTTGCAGATGGAACCCGAATAGGCGATAAACCTGGACTAGAGACTTGTGCGGTTAGTTAGGTTGTGGTCTACACCCACGTCGGTTTTCGCTTGAAGTCTGCCGAGCACATGTCGTGTGCAGTCGCTAAGTGGTGGAAACATGTGTGACAAAGTACACCCCTGCAGGGTTATAAATGATCTATTCGAATAGCCGTGTCCGCGGTAATGGACTTCTGGGTTGCCTATAACAGTTCATAGACAAGTGAAAGTGGATACTCTAAAACTCGCAAGATAAGTGTGAGTGCTATGGATGGCCTTCTTGTAGGGAGACGGGAGCGGATCCGTAGTGGTGTATTGAATGGTGAATATGTGGACTCGTGTGCGCCACCTCAAAAGAGTTGCTTGCAGTCGTAGTTTAAGATAGCCACCGTGTCAAAGCTGGCTTGCTGCAGTTAAACTCCACCACCCCTCTGTTGATACTGATGCATATGTAGCTAGTTCTGATGTAAGTCTTGCTGAGTACTTTTGTACTCACGTTTGCTTAATTTATGTTTTGCGGAGAGACTCCAGTCTCTATAGTAGTTTCGCATGGACTTCGACGTTTAGCTTGATACCTCAGCTACGATTTTGTGCCCTCGGCAGGATCTGGTAGATAGTCAGGCTTCTCAGCCTTTTTCATTTGTAGATGTCTGTACTCAGACATGTTAAGCTTCCGCATGTGCTTTGATTTGTATGATATGATTGTTCGGTCATGAGACCCATGTTTTTAATATCTCGCTCCTCGGAGCCTAATGAATAAATATTTGAGTCGTAGAGTTATGTTGTGATGCCATGTTGTATTTACACATATCAAGCATATTGTGTGTATGATTGAAATGCTTGGTATGTGTGGGATCCGACAATCTAGTTGTTTATCCTTGGCAGCCTCTCTTATGGGGAAATGTAGTCTAGTGCTTCCATGAGCCATAGTAGTCCGCTACAGCCTGGTTCACCGGAGTCCTGCTAGCCCAGCACTACTTGTCAGGACACTTGACTGGCCGGCATGTGTTTCACTTGGTTCCTGTGTCTGTCCCCTCGGGGAAATGTCACGCGGTGACATCCGAAGTCCTACCTAGCCTGCTACAGCCCGGGTTCCCGCAGTCCTGTTAGCCCAGTGCTACAACCCGGATTCACACACCGCTGACCAACATGCTCGATGTGATTCATGTATGCCTGTCCCCATAGCTTGGTGCCGCTTTGGGTTCACGACTAGCCATGTCAGTCCCAGGTTCCCTGTCATATGGATGCTACCAACACTATAATATACATGAGCCAATAGGTGCAAAGGGTCCCGGGCCATGGTAAGGCGACACCCGTGGGAATACCATGCGTGAGGCCGCAAAGTGATATGAAGTGTTACCGGCTAGATCGATGTGACTTGGAATTGGGGTCCTGACAGAGGGGAGGGGATCCATGGTTGGGAGGGGGATTTTCTCTTCAATTATCACCCTCGATCCCGATGTGCTACCTGGGGTTTTCTCTGATTCCTTCAAAAGCTCTTGAATACCCCAATGTAGCATGTTCCTGCCCCTCCGCGGCAGCAATCTTGGCGGCTTCTTCTGTGGTGTCCTTCCTTATGTTGGCCACCTATTCCAACAGTTCGGGCTCTTTGTTCAGAAGGACTACAAGGAGAGTTGACGATTCACGATATGGAAAGAAAAGCATTAAAGAGTGAGTGACAAGGAGGGAGATGGTGGAAGTAGCGAAATCAAGAATATATATAGGAATTACCCGGAGATGCTTGCTGTGGAGGGACTTCAGTTTCCCGAGCAACGTCAGTTGTGGACCAAGATAACCATCCCCTCCCTCGGTAACCATGGCGTAGTCCTTGGCAGACCCTTCCATGAAAACCATTGTTGAGGATCCCTGGACTCGATCAGCGGGCAGGGTGGGCCTATCCTTGAGGGGATCGCCCTGAGTTGTCTCCTCCCCTCCTCTGGGTATGGAGGTGGAGAGCTCTCCTCCGTCACTCCCAGCGGGAGGAGCCAACCCAACGCTTTCAGGCCGGGGTTGATATGTGGGCTTGCCGGCGGATCGTTCGCTCTACTTCCTCCCAGGCCCGTGCCCTCCATAGTCTCTAGAGGCTCCATGCACCTAAGCCGCTTGGCCTGGTGGATGAGGGTCTCGCCTTCTTCCTCCTCCTCCCTGGCAAAGATGGCAAGCAAGGCCATTTAGTAAGAAAGAAAACATGTGGAGACCTATAGCAAAGAAAGAAGAGTGTTCATTCTTACTCTTTGTCAATGAGCATGGAGCTCAGCTTGAACTCCAAGGGCGGTGAAGGCACCATGTTTCTCTTCTGGGGGGGAGGGATTGAGCTCCCTGGTAACTTGGAGTCATGCTGGGCGCAGGGGGCTCTGACAAGCATGAGTTGTACGAGGAGCTCGAGACAAACTGGGAAATGGTGCCGACTCCCGTAGCCGCCAATTTCTTGGCGGGGGGGGGGGGGGGTCTTAGCCCCGGAAAGACGAGTGGATTGCAGGCGCACTTCATACGGCTTGCTTCCCTTGGAGGCGGTCTTCTTCACTTTCTTAACGATAGGGGCAGGATCGGGAACTCCCGCTCCCCGGCTAGCCACCCGCCTACAAGTGCGCTAGACTAGAACTGGTTCAGGGGCTTGAGGGCCTTCCTCGGGCAGCTTTGCTTCCTTGACCCCCTCTTCCTCCTAAGCCTCTGCCACCGTGGCATATAGAGCCTCAATCCCGCCAAGCTCGTCCCTGGTAGGCTCGCCTCCGGCAGGATCATCCCTGATAATCTCCTCTGTGGCATGCGCCTCGCCTCTGCCATGGGCGGATCCTTCATCCTCAGTCTCCTCCTCTTCCACCACTGCCTTCCTAGCCTTTGCCTTTGTGTAAGCTCGGAGTGACTTTTCCTTCTCGATCCACCTCTTGTTATACGCCTCCTCCACTTTGGAGGTGCGCTTGTACATATTGGTCTCTACCCTGGTAGCCCTTTCCACTAGGCTGGAGGACCACGCCAGCTCTTTGTTAAGCTCGGGTAACTACCAGTCACCCGAGACTTCATGGCATTGCAATCTGACATCCATTTCAGAATCCCATCACTGGCAAAGTTGATGTTCAGTGGGAAGATATTTTCCTGTAGCTTGAACAGCCCAAGGCTGCCGAACAGTTGTTCTCACAACCAAGCATGGTCGTAAACTGATAGATTGTTAGTCAGGCTAGGATACAACCGCATCCTATGTGCAGCATCTCCATACTTCCAGGAAAACATGTCCCTCTTCTGAAGTGGCGCAATGTGGCATCGGTGGAAGTCGGCCCCCACATGCCCAATTGTCAGCCCGACAGCCTTTAGGCGGGTGATCCTGTTTATTGCCGAGCGAAGACTGTCATCGGTGGGGCCAAATTATTTCCACTCATTGTCCTGCACAATGCACTCTCCCCGTGCATGGTAGAATTCTGGGGACTCCTTATCTTGGATCCAGTGCCAATCTCCCATCCATTCCTCCCATCTGTCATGCTACTGTCCGGTGAGGTAACCCTAGTTTTAACTTGCCACTCGAGGCATCCAACTTATGTTCCCAGAACAGTGGGCTTTATTCTCCACCCTCGGGGCGAAATAGTACCTGAACAAACTGGAATTAGGGGCGCCCCCGACAAAGTTCTCACACAAGTGAGTGAAAATCTCCATGCACGCCATTGCATTGAGCATGAAATCCAGGTGGTGAAATCCATAGATCAGCATCATGGCTTCGAAGAAATCTGAGAAGGGGGGACAAAGGCCACAGATGAAGTATGCACAGAAAATCGATATGAATCCGGCGGGTCCTCTTTCACTTCCACCAGAACTTTCGGTGCGCCATGCCCCTTCGGAACCTCCCTCCCCGACGGATATCCGTACCTTGCTTTCAAAACATCACTATCTAGACTCGATGGGGAGAACAACACGTCCCCCCGTCACTTCTTGTCCAGCTCTGTCGCTCTCTTCTTGCTCCCGCCGGTGGCCACCTCCTTTCCGGCAGTCGCCTGCTACCCTTTGAGAGCGCGTCCTTCTTCCCCACCTCTTCGGGATACAGTGGGGATGGTGGAGGAAGCTAGATGGGGATCATTCGAAAATGTTGGTGAGGAAGGAGAGGAGTTGCTTGGCTCATGGAAGAAGATGGTGGATTGAGGGCGAACCGGATGATGGATGAGCAGTGCCCCTTCGCTTTTTTATCCCTTAAGAGAAAAGGCGTGTGGGAGGGTGCAACTCTTCAGAAGTTACCGTTTACATTAAGTACAGTAGTCCCACGACCTCACGACCCGCAGGAATTATGCGAAGTGGACGCCGGATCGACTGGTCATCATGGCAAACCATTGCGCACGCAGCACTCTCTCACCACGTGTCCATGCACTGTTTGGGGCCTAACCAAACGTGCCTGGAGACACGTATGGCTCAGGCCTGGGGGCTTCTGTCGGGGTACACAAATAGGGGTGTATGATTTCCCCTGACATGTGCATGGACAACAAATAATGGGCTCAGGAGCAAGATTATAGCATCCAAGACAAGGCCAAGCATGAGAAGACCAACTCCTTGGGGGAACCAAAGGGCGGATCAAGAAGACCAAGTCAAGCTAAAGGAGCAGGATATCACCAAGGACCCCCCTTGTCGGGCAGGCGATCCTGGCAAGGCCGACGTTGCCTCGAAGACAAGTCTCAAGGACTACCCCGCCAAGGCTCCACCACTCCACCTCACAGCAACGGAAGTTACTGATCGGTGCGGTGTTGAGCCCTCAAGTGAATAAGTGGTTGTTATTTGGCAAGTGGCAGCCATTCTTTAAGGAAATCACCTACAAATGACACCCGTCCACAGATGTGTCATGCAGGCAGGCGAGAAGGTAGCAAAACAGCACAATAAGGTTCTCGGGCTACCAATGATGTGACACTAAGCGGTTCATTTAGTGTACATTGTCCTCTCTTTAGAGTTAGGTATGATCGCACTTTTTGCTATCTAATTAGTACACAATGACCGATTTGCCATTGGGGTGACCCCTTGATCTATAAAGGAGGGCCATGGAAACATTAGAAAGGATTCGGAACCTTGTATACTCATGCACACGTAGCTGCTCTCGCCCCGAGGCAACCGTGCCGGGCTAGAGCACTTCATCTCCACCATGGTCCTCGGATCAATCCACCAAAGCAGGAGTAGGGTTTTACGCCTCACGGCAGCTCGAAGTAGGGTAAAAATTGCCTGTGTGACCACTGCCGCGATGCGCTCTGCCCTCCGCTCTTTGTGCAATGTGCTCTTCACCCCTGCCAAACCACAAGGGGCCGATGGCCCTATAGGTGGATGTGTTTTCCCATGGCACCTCACTCCCTGATGCAACGAGAGCCCCAGTGGTATTAGTGGATGCATGCGAGGGGACCTTCGAGGTGGAAGGATGAGCTGGTGCACCAGACTTTTTCTTGCGCACCATGGATGATGAAGTCACCGATGAACAAAGTGATGAAGAAGATAGACGTGTTGCCTGTGACCTCATGTTCGCGTAAACGCTCCCCCCTACTGTTGGGACCCTGATTCTAAGTCACACCGATCTAGCCTGTAACACCTCATATCACTTTGCGGCCTCACGCACGGTATTCCCACGGGTGTTGCCTTACCATGGCCCGGGATCGTTTGCGCCTTTTGGCTCAAGTATATGATAGTGTCGCTAGCATCCATATGACAGAGAACCCGGGCCGACATGGCTAGTCGTGAACCCAAAGCGGCACTAACCAATGGGGACAGGCATACATGATTCACATCGAGCATGTCGGTCAGCAGCGTGTGAATCCAGGCTGTAGCACTGGGCTAACAGGACTCCGGGGAACCCGGGCTGTAGCAGGCTAGGCAGGACTCCGGATGTCACCGCATGATATTTCCCCGAAGGGACGGACACAAGAACGAAGTGAAACACATGCCGGCCAGTCAAGTGTCCTGAGCAGTAGTGCTGGGCTAGCAGGACTCCGGTGAACCGGGCTATAGCGGACTACTATGGCTCAAAGAAGCACTAGAATACATTTCCCCATAAGAGAGGCTGCCAAGGATAAACAACTAGATTGTTGGATCCCACACATAGCAATACACGTCACACGTACGCATAACATGCAAGTATGTGTTGTACAACATGGCATCACAACATAACGCAAACTCATATAGATAAAGGCCCAGAAGAGCCACATATAATTAAATACAAACAGGGGTCACATGACCCATCATTCAGAGCATACAGGCAATGGAAGCATTACATGTCTGAGTACAGACAACTACAAAAGAAAAAAGGCTAAGAGGCCTGACTATCTACATGTCCCTCCCAAGGGCACAAGATCATAGCTGAGGTGCAAGCTACTCGTCGAAGTCCAAGTAAACTAGTAAGACCGAAGTCTCTGCTTCAAAAACATAAATAAAGCAACGTGAGTACAAAGGTACTCAGCAAGACTTACATCAGGTCCTATCATACATGTATTAGTACCAAGGAGGCAATGTGGGGTTCAGTTGCAGCAAGCCAGCTTTGACTCAGTGGCTAACCTGTACTACGACTGCTGGTAACTCTTTTGAGGTGGCGCACACGAGTCCACTAATCACCACATCAATACTCTACTATGGATTCATCCCCGTCTCCCTAAGGGAGGCCATCCATAGCACTCACACTTGTCTTGGCCATTTTAGATTATCCACTTTAAGTTGTCTATGTACCACGTAAGCATCCAAGAAGTCCATAACCGAGGACACGCTATTCGAATAGATCATGATAACCCTGCAGGGGTGTACTTCTTCACACACGCTCTCACCACTTATCACCAGATACACATCATGTATCTCGGCAACCTTCAACTGGAAGCCTAGCGAGGGTGTCGGCCACGACCTGACTAACCACACAAGACTCTAGTCCAGGTTTATCGCCTATTCGGGTTCCATCCGCAAGGAGATCCGGCCGGGGTGTCGCTCACGGCCCCAAATGATGTGTGCAGGGTTCCCAAGCCCACCTCGCCGGATGGATCTACACTTGGTAAACCGTGCCACTTGTGCCTAGTCTGTCCCAAGCCCACCTGGTCGGGTGCCACTTGGTAGACTACTAACACTACCTACAAACACCAGAAACTATTTGCAACTCCTGGACAAAGATCAAGTTGGCTAATAAGTAGAGAGGGGCACTTAAGCATTCCAATGTGTGGTAGTAGCTGGTCATTGGACAACATACACGGAACTCAGTGCTTAAGGACGGTTCCAGTGAGACAACCCACCATGTACTCCTACATGGCCTCTCACCGCTACCTTTACCAAATCGTGTTCACACACTTAACTCTCAGCATCAGAACATAGCATTGCACTCCAATTCATTCCCAATGAATCAGACCTGGCATACTCTACGCAATAGCAGGCAATGCATGGTAGGAACACAACATGGCTCAATCAACTCCTACACATGCTAGTGGGTTTTAACTATTTACTATGGCAATGAAAGGTCATGCAGAGGTGAGGGTTCAACTACCACAACATGAAGTAGCAGTTGAATCGTTGTTGTCCTAATGCAATAAATGAGAGCAGGAGCGGGAGAGTAGGATTGTATCGAAATGAACAAGGGGGTTTGCTTGCCTGGTAGATCAACAGGGGGCACTGCTCCTCTGACAGGTACTCTGGATCGGTCTCCGGAGCAGGACCTATCGAGAAGGAACGGTGTCGATAATCAATACACAACCATATGCAACCATATGATGCATGATCATGGCATGAATATGTGATGTTGATTGAGCTAATGCAACTAGCTTTTATTTGGATGAAATCCATTTGAACCAAAGATTCAAATGCATCTCCAAAATAAGCTCTTTATATAAGCCATTTTAGCGTTTCACTTATACAGTAGGTATAAGTTGGTTTGACATGCATGAAAATGGTACAAATGGATAGATTGAATTTTTCTGATAATTTTTCATATATAAATTATTTCAATCTGAGCTACGGTTGAATTTATATGAATTTTTGAAGTTTATAGCATTTTCTGGAATTTCCTGATTTAATTTAAAACCAGAAAAGATATATTGTGTGAGCATGACAGCAGCATTGCGTCAGCAAGTCAAAGGCGGCTGACCAGGTCAAACCTGACGTGTGGGTTCCACACGTCAGTGTCTGTGGCTAATCCTAAATTAAATTAAACCTAAACTGATTTAGTTAATGGGTTTGGGCCCTCGCGTCAGTGACCCAATTAGTTAATCAGGGTTTCATATGTTGTTAAACTAATCCTAACTAAAAATTAGCAGGGCCGGGCCCCACATGTCAATGACCCATACGGGCTAAACTGGTCAATTGGGGGGTCACACACGGTTAACCCGCCGACATTTAGCCGCCGGTGAGGCAGAACGCAGCGGAGGGCCTCGGATTTGGTCCTCTGGTGACCATTTGGGCGGCGGAGGCCACCTACGCGATGCCCAGGCTCGCGCGCATCGAATGGGACACGCGGGAGGCCGTGGGGTGGTCGAAGACGACTGCGGCGAGGTCATCTGCGGCGGCCGGAGCACAGCTACGGGCGGGAGCGGGCTGCGAGGCACGGGGAGGCCACCCGAGGGGCTCTGCGGCACCCCCGTGGCACCAGGAGCACGATGGGGTGCTCGGTTTGGGCGGATGCGGGCCGAGACGACGACGGCGACATGGACGGTCGTGAAGCGCTACGGCCATGGCGAGGAACGATGCTACGGCACGCGAGCGACTAAATGGAGAGGGGGAAACGGTGGCGGGGCTCTTCGCCGATCCGGTGGAGGCGTCAGAGAGCTCGAGGGAGGTCCAACGGCGACAAATTGACGGCGGCGAACGGCGGAGCCCGAGGAGGAAGACGATGGCGATGACGGCGATGCAGGCCGTCCGGAGGTGCGTGGCTCGACGAGGAGGTAGCCGGCGACGTGCGGAGGTTCTGAGCACGGGGAGAGGGCGAGGGGGAGGCGGTGGCTACGGCAACGGTGAACGGCAGTGACGAACACGCTCGGTCGCGAGCGAGAAAGCGAGGGAGGGGAGAGGAGAGGACTGGGGAGAGTGAGAGTGTCCGGGGGGCGCGTAGCGTCGTCGGGTGCCTCTAGCGGCGAGCAGGGAAGTAGGAGGTGGCCGGCTTGCTCGCATGCGGCGACCACGTGCCCTTCATCCTCCTGGCAAGAGAAGGAAGACGACAGGGGAGGTGGGGATGGGTCGGGCTGGCCAGCCAGCTGGGCCGGCTTCTCTCCTGGGCCAGGTAAGCCAGGTGAGGTTTTTCCCTTTTTGTTATTCTTTTCTATTTCTGTAATTTGTTTTGATTTGATTTTTATACCAAATCATTTCATAAACTTCTGAAAATAATTATGTGGCCTGCTTAAAAGTATTCAAGGCCACTTGCAAACTTTTAGAGTTATTGGATCATATTTGAAATATATCAAATATAAATTCCAATGCAAATAATTATTGAATTAATTCCAAAATTCCAAAATAAATACTTATGAGCTCCTGAAAATGTTGGTTTGAATTTTATCTCTGTCCAATATTTTCAGAGAGCAACATGAGCATTTTCTTGGAACCTTTTAGAGCAATTTGTTTATTTGGGTCATTTCCAGAATGATTCTGAGGGTTTCACAAATCCCCATTTCAATTTTAAATGGAATTTAAACATGATGCCCAAATGACTAGCTGGTCTAGGTCATACCAGAACTAGGGATGTGACACCTACCTGGCGCGCCAAGGATGTCGTGGCGGAGCACGATCACCTATGGGCCCATTGGACACTTGTGGTTCGGCAAGGGGGAAGGGTGATACGTCTCTGTCGTATCTATAATTTTTGATTATTTCATGCCAATATTATACAACTTTCACAAATTTTTGGCAACTTTTTATATGATTTATTGGACTAACCTATTGATCCAGTGCCCAGTGCCAGTTCCTGTTTTCTGCATTTTTTTCTATCGCAGAGTATCCATATCAAACGGAGTCCAAATGCAATAAAAATTCATGGAGAATTATTTTGGAATATATGTTATTTTTGGGAGTTGGAATCACCACAAACGGAGGCCCACACTGCACACAAGACACCAGGGTGCACCAGGGGTGCCTGGCTCGTGGTGGTGGGTTGCGCCCTCCCGGAACGTTGGTTGGAGCTCTACTTCGGGCGCAAGGATTCTTATATCAGGAAAAAAATCGTGTTAAAATCTCAGCGCAATCGGAGTTACGGATCTCCCGGAATATAAGAAACGGTTTTTGGCTAGATCTGGGGAGCGCGAAACAGAAGAGAACAAAGAGGGAGATCCAATCTCGGAGGGGCTCCCGCCCCTCCGCCACCATGGAGACCAAGTACCATTGGGGGAACTCCCCTCCCATCTTGGGGGAGGCCAAGGAACAATAAGAAGGAGGGGGGCTCTCTCCCCGTGCTTCCGGTGGCGCTAGAGTGTCACCGGGGCAATGATCGGGACGACGATCTACATCAACAATCTTGCTACCGTCAACACCAACTCTCTTCGCCTCTACGCAGTAGTGTAGCACCTCTTCTCCCCGCTGTAATATCTACTTAAACATGGTGCTCAACTCCATATATTATTTCACAGTGATCTATGGTTATTTGCTAATCTGCGGAAGATCAACTTGAAGTTGAATGTGTTCCCTCCGGCAAGGTACTTGGGTTCATCATGTCCCATCATGGGATCGAAGCCAACCCCGATAAGATCGAGGCTATCAAGAAGATCCAAGCACCCAGGACAGTCAAAGTTGTGAGGCGCTTGACAGGGTGTGTTGCCGCACTTAGCAGATTCATCTTCAAGCCTGCCGAGCACGCCTTGTCGTTCTTCAAAATTCCAAAGAAGGCAGGGCCTATGAAGTGGACCTCGAAAGCAGACGCAGCATTACAAGACTTGAAGGCTTACTTATCCTCTGTACCCACTTTGGTTACACCCAAACCACAAGAGCCGTTGCTGCTGTACTTGGCAGCAACTAATCAAGTGGTTAGTGCAGCCCTAGTGGCACAACAGGAAGTAGAGGGAATAGAGAGTGAGAAAAGTCTGACAGGACCGGATGAGGATCAGGACAAAGAAGAGCACGACAGCAGGTGCAACACGAAGGACGCGACAAGGAAGAAAGTAGTGCAGCGCCCTGTATAATTTGTCAGTTCCCTATTGCAGGGGGCTATATCGAGGTACTCTGGTCTGCAAAAGATGATTTTTGGCCTCATCATGGCCTCATTGAAACCGCGCCACTACTTCCAAGCCCATGAGATTACACTTGTCACCCGCTCCCCGCTGCAAAGGATACTCTGAAACTCTGAGGCTACCGGTAGAATAATGGAGTGGGCTTTGGAGTTATCCAGCTTTGGTCTGAAGTTTGAGAGAAAATCAACAATTTAGAGCAGGGCATTGGCAGAGTTTATTGCAGAATGGACGCCAACCCCTGTTGAAGAGGTACTAGAAATAGTTACCCCCGGTTTTGGGGATATACCCCACGCTGTCACCCGCCGGATGTATGACCCAGCTGGAGCATGGCGACTCACTGGTAACCCGCCCGATCTTGGCGACTCATTAGTAACCCAGCGAGCGGGTCAGACGGATGACAAGGCCCAAGGCCTAGAAGGCTGACTCATGTTATGGTGGACCGGCTTAAGAGGAAAGACATAAGGAATATGCACTGGCAAAGGAAGGAAACTAGGACTCCACTTGTAATAGAGTAACTCTAATCCTACTAGGACTAGTCATGTAACCTGCCCCTTCAACATATATAAGGAAGGGCAGGGCACCCCAAGAGGGACAAGAAGTAATCTCTAAGGCTAGATACAACAAAGGGGAGCCGGCATATATAGCAACTCCCTCATGATGATAATGAGACCTAGCCACAAACGTCATGTAGGGTTGTTACCGGAGGATGTTTCTCAGGGCCCGAAGCTGTCTGAACCCTTGTCTTGTGTTGCATCTATTGATTCCGATCAACCCCTCTCAAGCTACCACACAGATTGGCCTCACGAATAAGTCCTCACAATAGGACATCTGCCGTGACAATTCCACGACACCCGGCAAGGAAGCACCCCAAGAATGCTGGTGTGCTTCTCGTTGCTCCCATAGGGGAGCACTTGAAGTATGTCGTACAGATGCATTTTACCTGGGAGGAGGCGACCAACAATATAGCAGAGTATGAAGGGCTCCTTACCACGCTCAGGGTTGCAACATAACTGGGAATCAAGAAGCTAATCATTTGAGGAGATTTGCATCTTGCGGTGAGACAAATCAACAAGAATTACCAAAGTCCATTGATGGAGGCATACATTAAGGAAGTGAGAAGATTGGAGGAGCGCTTCGACGGATTGCAAACGGAGCACGTACCTCGTGCGGAAAACAGCATAGCTGATCATTTGTCAAAGTGTGCTACACAAAAACTTCCCGTGGAAATAGGAACTATTGTGCTGCATCTTACTCAGCCCTCAATATCCCCAGCATAAATGGCCGGATAGAGGAGGAAGTTGGACTCCGGTAAGCCTGTCCCGGTAGAGCCTCACAAGTTCTTGGTAGGGAGCCTGCCGGAAACAACTCCCGATCGCTTGCTGGGCTCCGCCCTCTTACCGGGCCACTAGTCCCCGCAGTAGAGGGACGCGCTCCCGCAGAGAGGAGGTGCCGCTAGTCCTTGTTGCCGACCCCAGGCTCCAACTTGGGCACGACACATAGTCCATTTTCTCCAAACCGGAGAACTTCCCGATGAGCAAGATGAAGGTGAAAGTGTTGCCCGGAGAGCCAATATGTATCAATTTGTCGATGAAACACTATACAAGGGACGGTCCAACGGTGTGAAATTTAAGTGCATCTATCAGGAAGAAGGAAAGGAACTCCTAGCAGAAATACACGAAGGCATGTGCGGCTCCCACATTGGATCAAGGGCATTAGTAAGCATTCCGGCAAGGATTCTATTGGCGCACAACCCTCCAAGATGCAGTAGAGCTAGTCACCAATTGTGAAGCCTGCCAGTTCCATTCCAAGAACATCCACCTCCCTACACAAGCTCTTCAGACAATCCCTTTGTCATGGCCGTTTTTAGTCTGGGGGCTCAATATCCTCGGCCCTTTCCCCCGAGCTGCCGGGGGCTTTGAATTCTTGTTCGTTGCTATTGACAACTTTACAAAGTGGCCTGAAGTAGCTGCTGTGAGAAAGGTGACTCCTTAGTCAGCTATCAAGATCTTGAAAGAATTGGTGTGCCACTTTGGAGTCCCAGCAATGATCATTACCGACAATGGTACCCAGTTCACGAGCCGCTCCTTCATGCAATAGGTTCATGCCCACAGAAGCAAGATCTCATTTACCTCTATTTCACATCCAGAAGCAATGGACAAGCTCAGAGGGAGAATGCTGAAGTGCTGCAAGGACTCAAGACGAGAACATTTGATATGCTGCAGAAGCACAGTAGGCGGTAGATTGATGAGGTGCCGGTAGTTCTCTGGTCCCTCAGAACGACACCAAATTGAGCTACCGGGTAGACTCCCTTCTCCCTAGTCTATGGGGCATAAGCAGTTATCCCCACGGGACACATTTACGGGTCCCCTCGAGTACTTGCCTACGTTGAGGTAGCTCAAGATCTGCACTGGTGTGATGATGTTGTGCTAGTCGAGGAGAACCGTCTCCAGGCTGCTACGCGTGTTGCACGCTACCAGCAAGCCCTGCGTTGCTACCACAGCCACATGGTTCAACCCCAGTGTTTTGAGGAAGGCGACCTTGTCCTAAGGCACGTTGAGTCCACAAAGGGTGCAAAGAAGTTGACGCTGAAATGGGAAGGCCCTTACCAGGTAGTACAATTCGCCAGACCTTGCGTAGTCCGTCTGGAGACCGGAGATGTCATTCAATTGAAAAACTCATGGAATATTGAGCATCTCCGCAAGTTCTACCCGTAAGGCGTGGCTATCGGGCCACCCGTTTGTACATGCCTTGCCTTAGTTGCATGTAACCCCTTGTACAAAGCCAGGCATAGACCCTGAGCAACAGAGAAATAAGCGAAGCACTGTGGGGCCGCCGACAAGTTACATGCATGCATAAGCATTTCATGAGCATTGCATGCATAAGAATTTCATGAGCATTGCATGCATAAGCAGTGGACCCGTTTTGTGACCTCCTCGCCAGCGCAGTGGAAGAAGGAGGAGTGGGCCACGATCAACTACCATGCCCTGCTGTAACACCCACGATGCGGCTATATCTCCCACGTGTCGGAGCACGACTTAGAGGCATAACCGCATAGTACTCATGTCTTAAGAGGGGTAATCTTTACACATCCCATGTACTGAATAAGAAAGGGATAAAGAGTTGGCTTACAATCGCCACTTCACACAATACATAATTATAACATTACATCATCCAGAATACAATCAAGGTCCGACTATGGAACCAAAATAAAAGAAGACCACCCCTAATGCTAGATCCCCGATCGCCCAGGCTGGGCTCCACTACTGATCAACTAGAAATGAAACAACACTACGATCAAGATCTTCATCGAGCTTCTGCTTGAGCTTAGTTGCGTCGCCTGCACGGTTATCATCGGCACCTGCAGCTGTTTGGAAGTATCTGTGAGCCATGAGGACTCAGCAATCTCACACCCGCAAGATCAAGACTATTTAAGCTTATGGGTAAGAAAGGTAGTGAGGTGGAGCTACAGCAAGCACTAAGCATATAAAGTGGCTAACTTACACAAATAAGAGCGAGAAGAGAAGCAAAGCAACAGTCGTAAACTAGAAGTGATCAAGAAGTGATCCTGAAGCTACTTACGTTCAAGCATAACACAAGAACCGTGTTCACTTCCCGGACTTCGCCGAGAAGAGACCGTCACGGCTACACACGCGGTTGATTAAGTCAAGTGTCAAGTTCTCTACAACCGGACATTAACAAATTCCCATCTGCCCATAACCACGGCCACGGTTTCAAAAGTTCAAAAACCCTGCAGGGGTGTCCCAACTTAGCCCATCACAAGCTCTCATGGTCAACGAAGGATATTCCTTCTCCCAGGAAGACCTGATCAGTCTCGGAATCCCGGTTACAAGACATTTCGACAATGGTAAAACAAGACCAGCAAAGCCACCCGATGTGCCGACAATCCCGATAGGAGTCACATGTATCTTATTCTCATGGCAACACCGGATGAGACTAGCAACGAGAAAAAGCGAACCTCATGTTTCCCCGAGGTGGCCCCGCAGGCAGCTCGGTTCGGACCAACAATTAGACAAGCACTGGCCCGGGGGGGCTAAAATAAAGGTGACTCTCCGGAGATCGACTCCCAAGGGAAAAAGTAGGTGGTGGTGAGGAAAATGGTAAAACCAAGGTTGCGCCTTGCTGGAGGAGTTTTATTCAAAGCAAACTGTCAAGGGGTAACCATAACACCCTACCGTGTAAGGAACGCAAAACTCAAGGAACATAACACCGGTATGACGGAAACTAGGGCGACGAGAGTGGAACAAAACACCAGGCATAAGGCCGAGCCTTCCACCCTTTACCAAGTATATAGATGCATTAATTAAATAAGAGATATTTTGATATCCCAATATAACCATATTCCAACAAGGAACAAACTTAATCTTCACCTGCAACTAGCAACGCTATAAGAGGGGCTGAGCAAAGCGGTAACATAGCCAAACAACGGTTTCTAGGAAAGGTGGGTTAGAGTCTTGACATGGCAATATGGGAGGCATGATATAGCAAGTGGTAGGTATCGCAGCATAGCAATAGAGCGAGCAACTAGCAAGCAAAGATAGAAGTGATTTCGAGGGTATGGTCATCTTGCTTGAGATCACGCAAGGAAGAAGAACGGGTCCATGAAGAAGACAAACGGATGTAGTCGAACGGATCCTCACAAACGCGACGTTATTGGAACCAACCTGAAGAAGCAACACAAGAAAGAAGCAAACCACATAGTAAACAACCACCACATGAACATGGTATGATGCACAACCAAGTATGATGCATGTCTGGTTTAATGAGGCATGGCATGGCAAAGTGCACAAACAATACTACAAATTAAGTGGAGCTCAATATGCAACGAGTTGCATATTGACGGAACACCACATATCTTATTTAGTTCTCTCTCGTTTATGTACCCAACCATATTAAATGTTCTTTAACATGGCAAGGGGTGAAGCAAAATAAAACTACCTATCTAGGCAAGTTTAAATGAGGCCGGAACAACAAGCAACAAGTCCGAAAAAATCCTCATGTGCATCTTTTAGGTTTGGTACTCTTCTGCCCTAAAGCATATTTTATAGTTGTTAAACATGTAAGAAAAGTGCACCATGGTAATCTATGCATTTTTCTACCCCATTTACATATAAAGTTTGTTAAGTTTGGAGCTACTGTTATTTAGTTATGAATTAAAGCATTTTAATATGGCATATAAGAAAAATAATGAAACAGCAGTTTAAACATGTCAAACATGATTGAAAGTTGGATATTACTAAACTAGATGAAATTCTAGACAAGTTTCATATATAATTTATTTACATTCGATGCACGGTTGGTGAATTATTAAATGCATGAATCTTAGGGGGTTTCTTACAAAACTGCTCTCTTTGGAAAAAAATAGCTAAAACGTCCAGGAAAAAAAGATGCGTTGGGCCAAATCTTGCTGGCCCAACAGGAACAGGTGGTGGGGCTGCTCACCCAGTGGGCTTGGCCCAGATCTATGGAGAGGGGGAGGCTGGCAGGGGCGCATTGGGCCGGCCTGCTTGGTTCGATCGGGGAATGGTCAACGCGGTCGCTCGAACGACTCGAGGCAGAGGCGGCATCCTCCTCTTCTCGACAGGAAAAAGAGCAGCAGCGGCGTGGGACATGGCGGCCAGGTCGACGAAGCAAGAAGCAGGCACGGCGGCGCTGAGGACTCCGGCGGGCGGCAGGATGGGGAGGGGCCGGCGCGGGAGCTCGATGGCGTCCGGATCCAAGCGCGAGAAGTCTTCAGGTCCCGTTTCCTGCCGGATCGAAGCGGAGGCAGTGGGGACCTTGGGACCTGGCGTCCATGGTGGAGGAGTTCCAAGGATGGCGGCGCTGTACGGTTCCTGCAGGGAGGCGAGGTGAGAGATACGGGGAAAAAGAAAGGGGAGGGGAACGAGGATTAAGAGGAGGAGGTAGGCGCGGCATAGCCTGGGTTTACATCGAGGTGAGGACGCAGGAGGAGCGAACATGGGGCTCGGACACCATGGGAGCAGAGGAGGCTGGGGAAGGTGGGAGCTACTACTCCGGCGAGGGAGCTCGTCACACTGGCTCCTCTGCCACCGGTTAGGCTCGGGTTGAAAACGAGGGGAGGCACTGCGGCTGGCTGCTACGCGGGCCAACGAGGAAGAAACATTCATGGGGATCGGGAGGAGGCGCGGGGTTGGACAGGCACGGAAACAGAGGAGGTGGGTGTCGACGGATCTGGGTGATGTGATGGGGAGTAGTGGCGGCGGCTGCGAGGATCCCTAGGAAATAGGGTTAGGTACAAAATGGACTAGGGATAGACAATATATAAGGGAAGAAGGGTTTTTTTTATCATCCGATCGAAATCCAATGGACGAGAATAAAATGCTAGGGGATCCAATAAATAAAATGATGATATTTTGGGGATATTTGGGGATGATCCAGACCCAACGGAGCCGACTGTCCGGGTTGGGTTCGGGACAACTTTCGGACGCGCACTCGAGGGTGGTTGATGCATTGTGCAAGGAGGGGTTTGGTGGGTCTAGTGGGTTGTGCAGAAGGCAAATGGCCGAGAAGAGATGAGAGAGAGAGGCCTGACAATAGTTTCGGAGAATGAAAACATCCGACCTTAGACCAGCTATAATGCCGCTATAGTCTAACAGTTGGGCTATCAAATGGACTCTGAATGCGATGAGACATGGCAGGCGACCTCCTAACAACATAAAAACACCGCATGCCAACTTTCAACCCATTCCGAGAACATTTTCCGGCCACTTATAAAATAATATTTCGGACGTGTCGCGGGCGTGTGCAAGTGTGTCTAGCCTCAGAATGGACAACGAACGGAACTGGGGGAACCCGAACGAATGCAAGTTTCGAAAAACATGATGATGCAATGCGGATGATGACATGGCAAGATGCAACATGCAAACAAATGACAAGGCAACAACACGAATAACTGGAAGACACCTGGCGCAATGGTCTCGGGGCGTCACAACACTCCACCACTACGAGAGGATCTCGTCCCGAGATCTAGGATGGCACCGGGGAAAAATGGAAGAGGAAGGGGAAAAAGTAAAGCTAAGTTTCTTCTTTTATAAATGAGTGAAACCAAAGAACCTTGCGAGGTTGAACAAATTGAAAGAAAGAAAACAACGAAGATGAACAAAGTTGAAAACACTCTGTTAGAAAAGAGGAACAAGGAATATTACTAGAACCTTGTAGGTTGAGAGACATAAGAAAAGTGTCACCAAGGATAATAAGTACATGCAAGCACACAAGATGAAATGAGATGCACAAGGAAGGATAAAGATTAATTACGACAACACTCCGGTTGGACATGGAAGGTAAAGAATATAAACTTTGCCAAACGAAAGCACTTGGATGAGACTCTGGTTAGAAGAGGAATGATAGACATGACAGTCCGGTTAAAACAAGATAGAGAAGGGAAAAGCATGATATAATTTGGGAAGCATTCCGACTGTAAATGGAAGGGATTGAAGATAAACTTAGGAAGATTGGATGATACTTGACGAAATCAACAACACGCTGCCTCCGGAACTATTGAAAGAATGGCACAAGGGTTAAGAATGATTTCAGACAGCACTCCAGTTGAGAAGGGAGGTGAAACTTGATAAGACGAGAGAACATGAAAAGGGGGCACGACACTCTGGTTGAATGGATAAGCAAGGGAAAAACAAGATGATTGGTCGAAGAGAGCAACATCACAATGTCTCCGGAACGAACGAATAGAAGCTAGATCATCTAAATAAGAGAACGGAGAAGGAATGGCAACTTGTACCACAATTTAATTTTTAATTCATCCTTGCAAGAAGGTTATAACGGAGTTGTTGGAAAAACAAAAACGAAAAGAACAAGCTTGTTGAGGGCTTGTGGAAAACATCTCAAAAACTTGAGGTGAAAACCTGCCACTAATGGAAACAATAGATTGGATTGATATGAACAAGGAGACGAGAAACTTATTTCACCGAGAGGTTAAATGAATAACTTGAGTCATTTATAAGCACCATAAATAGCAACAGCCCTTAGGGAACGCTTTAGGTGAAATATAACCCAAGATAACTCCAATAAAGAGATTGATGGGTTGCAAAGGATTTCATGAACGAATTGAAAATGATGGGTTTAAAATATGTCATTCCGGACAACTTGTGAATCATGAAACACGAAGGGAAATTGTCAACAATGACATAACACCACCTCAAAAGATGAGATATGAAAGAATTGCACTTAGGAATGCAATATGAAGAATACTTTAGCTACTCTGAAAAGAATCTTGATGAACTCTTCAAGAAGGAATTAAACCCTTGATGAGCCATCATGTAGAGCCTCCATGAAGAACTCTGGTAACAAAAGGATGATCAAATGAAAGGAAGGAGAAATTGAATACACAAGGTGAAGCCTTGCGATAATTTAGAAGGAGCTTCGCGACGAGATAATGAGGAAAAGCTTGGAACTCCGGAAAAGAAAGATGAACAAATGAAATCAAGAATTTTGATGAACCTTCGGAATAAGAAATTACTCACTTGGATGAAACAAGAATAAGAATTACATTATGCTTATTTGACATACTACTTATTCTCATAGAAAGGAATAAGATAGATATATCACAAACTTGAGAAGGTCTTCAACGAACCACCGGTAGGATTGAAGCAACGAATAAATTGATATGATAACGAAGGAAAAAAATCTTGAACGAACCACCTTATGAATTGAAAATGAACGAAGAAAAGGGATGAATCACCGGTAAGAATTAGCAAATGAATGAAGATACATGAGAGAGTTTAGATATAAGAGAACGAAGATATCAAGAACTAATTAGAGGATATTTGATCGATGCACCCGTAATATTTGGAGAAACGAGAGCTGAAAGCTGGAATGAATTATTCTTAGATGATGTGCTCCGTAGAAACATACTGAAAAGACTCCTTAATTTCTCCAGATGGGTGGAAAGCATTCTCACAATCGAAAACAATTATGACAGGTTGGCATCAAACTTGAACTACACATCTTTGAGAGAACGGACCAAGATTTGGAGGAAAACTCTTCTTCGGTCTTCAAATGTTGAGAATGACGGTGAGAAACACCACCATGAATTGTTGAGATACTCCGGGAAAATGGAAAGCGAAGAGGTTGAGCCAACAATGAAAAGAATTTGACCGATCTTGGAGGAAAACATATGACTGATGACAATTCATTCTTAGGTCAAACTTTAGAAGATTTGAGAATAGCTCCGACAAAATAGAAGAGTCAGGTAAGATCTTGGAAAAAGACCTGTGGTTTAGGGCCCACTCAAAAGAAACACCGTTGGAATGACTTTGAAGAGAGATCACACCAGTCGAATTAAATGGCTTGAATGAGATAACAACCTCGAAATAACTTGAACGGATCGAGAATGTAATCTTGAGTCTTCTGAGATATCTCCAGCACTCCGGGACAATTGAATACGAGAAGTAGATGATTAAGAAAGTGAACCAGCATGGAAAAGCATTTGAAATGAGGAAAAGGATATGATCGACCAATCTTGAATTGAATCCACCGTAGAAGAAAAAGAACGAAGAATGATGAACTTGTAGAGCATCTTCATGAGAACCACCGGGTAAGAACATTGATTGAAAAGAATGAAGATACTTCACATACATAAGATGGATACTTTGATCAACAAATCTTAGTCCTTGGAGAAAAAGTGTGGGAGGGCGGGAAAACAAAGCAACTTGGGATGGATGAAACAAACACCGTTGAGAAAACTTAGAGTTGATCTTATGGATGTTGAAATGATCGGATCCACTTGAAGAGAAACACACCGGTTGAAAAGGATTGACATGACAATCTCAATTATCATGACGGATTGGTATTCACATAGGAGTATGAGAACACCGTTTAGGAAAGGTATGGAATCAACATTTGACAATGAAGCAACTCGAATACCACAACTCAAAACAAAACAAAGGATTGGCTTGCAGAATAAGCCGGAACAAACATATGATAGAGATTTTGTCCGAAGTTTTCGTGGTGGGGCTAACACGGGCTCGATCGTACAGCACCATCATGTACAAGGCAGTGCACATGACATACAAAGCGTCCCCGAGTCAGCATAGCCAAGGACTCTTTAAGACACAACGAGACCACTGTAAAACCAACCGTGGATAGGCGGACCACTAGACGTTGAACCCCAATTTCATATCATACATCTGTCCGAAAGATATCCTAGGAGCTACTTGAATTCCCACTTATAAACTCGCGAAACTTTCTAGTTATGCAATCAGGTGTTCGGGATACAGGGGAAGCATAATATCTCACCCAAAACTAGCAAATCCTACATGCAGCTGTATCCATACTTCAACACATAACCAGGAAACCCTCGGAAATCATTTACCTCAACCTTCGAAAAGCATCCGTTATAAGAGTTATGGCGATACTCTCGAACTCCCTCCCCAGTACTGGGTGGCGTCGAGGTTATCTCACCAACAACTGAATAAAGGAGATTTTCGATGTCGGCGAACTCAGGTATTCCAGAACTGTAATGATAAAATTGTGACGACAACACCTCAGAGCTCAACTCCCCGGGACACTGCCACAACCCCTAAATGTCAGGAGGCACCAAGAACAATGTTCTCGTCACAAAACCATCAAAACGAGTCCAAGATACCCGCGTGATACTAAATTTTTTTCATGAAATTTGAGAAGAGAAGAGTTAAAACTCTATGTCAGGAGGCCTCACCAGAGCGACGAAGGGACTGAGGAGTAAAAAGAATTGTACTCTCCGATATATATAATCCTAAGACTCAAAACATTTTCTAGACTCAACAATGCCAGCGATTCGATCAAGCAGGGGGCTCATAAGTCGGGGAATGCTCTGATTACCAACTTGTAACACCCACGATACGGCTATATCTCCCACGTCTCGGAGCACGACTTAGAGGCATAACCGCATAGTAGGCATGTCGCAAGAGGGGTAATCTTTACACATCCCATGTACTAAATAAGAAAGGGATATAGAGTTGGCTTACAATCGCCACTTCACACAATACATAAATATAGCATTACATCATCCAGAATACAATCAAGGTCCGACTACGGAACCGAAATAATAGAAGACCACCCCTAATGCTAGATCCCCGATCGCCCCGATTGGGCTCCACTACTGATCAACTGGAAACGAAACAAGACTACGATCAAGATCTTCATCGAGCTTCTCCTTGAGCTCGGTCGCGGCGCCTGCACAGTTATCATCGGCACCTGCAACTGTTCGGAAGTATCTGTGAGCCACGAGGACTCAGCAATCTCACACCCGCGAGATCAAGACTATTTAAGCTTATGGGTAAGAAAGGTAGTGAGGTGGAGCTGTAGAAAGCACTAAGCATATATGGTGGCTAACTTACGCAAATAAGAGCGAGAAGAGAAGCAAAGCAACGGTTGTGAACTAGAAGTGATCAAGAAGTGATCCTGAAGCTACTTACGTTCAAGCATAACACAAGAACCGTGTTCACTTCCCATACTTCACCGAGAAGAGACCATCATGGCTACACATGCGGTTGAGGCATTTTAATTAAGTCAAGTGTTAAGTTCTCTACAACGGGACATTAACAAATTCCCATCTGCCCATAACTGTGGCCACATCTTTCGAAAGTTCAAAAACCCTGCAGGGGTGTCCCAACTTAGCCCATCACAAGCTCTCATGGTCAACGAAGGATATTCCTTCTCCCAGGAAGACCCGATCAGTCTCGGAATCCCGGTTACAAGGCATTTCGACAATGGTAAAACAACACCAACAAAGCCACTCGATGTGCTGACAATCCCGATAGGAGTCGCACGTATCTCGTTCTCAAGGCAACACCGGATGAGACTAGCTATGAGTAAAACCAAACCTCAAGTTTCCCCGAGGTGGCCCCGCGGGCAGCTCGGTTCGGACCAACACTTAGACAAGCAGTGGCCCGGGGGGGGGCTAAAATAAAGATGACCCTCGGGAGAGCGACTCCCAAGGGAAAAAGTAGGGCCTTGATGGAGGTGTTTTATTCAAAGCGAACTGTCAAGGGGTCCCCATAACACCCAACCATGTAAGGACAGAAAAACTCAAGGAACATAACACCGGTATGATGGAAACTAGGGCGGCGAGAGTGGAACAAAACACCACGCATAAGGCCGACCCTTCCACCCTTTACCAAGTATATAGATGAATTAATTAAATAAGAGATATTGTGATATCCCAACATAATGATGTTCCAACAAGGAACAAACTTAATCTTCACCTACAACTAGCAACGCTATAAGAGGGGCTGAGCAAAGCGGTAACATAGCCAAACAACGGTTTGCTAGGAAAGGTGGGTTAGATGCTTGACATGGCAATATGGGAGGCATGATATAGCAAGTGGTAGGTATCACGTCATAACAATAGAGCGAGCAAAGATAGATGTGATTTCGAGGGTATGGTCATCTTGCTTGAGATCCCGCAAGGAAGAAGAACGAGTCCATGAAGAAGACAAACGGACGTAGTCGAACGGATCCTCACAAACGCCACGTTATCGGAACCAACCCGAAGAAGCAACAACGGAAAGAAGCAAACCACATAGTAAACAACCACCACATGAACATGGCATGACGCACAACCAAGTATGATGCATGTCTGGTTTAATGAGGCATGGCATGGCAAAGTGCACAAACAATACTACAAATTAAGTGGAGCTCAATATGCAATGAGTTGCATATTGAAGGAACACCACATATCTTATTTAGTTCTCTCTCGTTTATGTACCCAACAATATTAAATGTTCTTTAACATGGCAAGGGGTGAAGCAAAAGAAAACTACCTATCTATGAAAGTTTAAATGAGGCCGGAACAACAAGCAACAAGTCCGGAAAATCCTCATGTGCATATTTTAGGTTTGGTACTGTTCTGCCCTAAAGCATATTTTATAGTTGTTAAACATGCAAGAAAAGTGCACCAAGATAATCTATGCATTTTTCTACCACATTTACATATAAAGTTTGTTAAGTTGGCAGCTATGGTTATTTAGTCATGAATTAAAGCATTTTAATATGGCATATAAGAAAAATAATGCAAACAACAGTTTAAACATGTCAAACATGATTGAAAGTTGGATATTATTAAACTAAATGAAATTCTAGACAAGTTTCATATATAATTTATTTACATCTGATGCACAGTTGGTGAATTATTAAATGCATGAATCTTAGGGGGTTTCTTGCAAAACGACTCTCTTTGGAAAAAAATAGCTAAAACGTCCAGGAAAAAACATGCGTTGGGCCGAATCTTGCTGGCCCAAGAGGAACAGGCGCTGGGGCTGCTCACCCAGCAGGCTTGGCCCAGATCTGTGGAGAGGGGGAGGCTGGCAGGGGCGCGCTCGGCCGGCCTTCTTGGTTCGATCGGGGAAGGGTCAACGCGGTCGCTCGAGTGACTCGAGGCAGAGGCGGCGTCGTCCTCTTCTCGACAGGAAAAAGAGCAGCAGCGGCGTGGGACTCGGCGGCCGGGTCGATGAAGCAAGCAGCAGGCACGGCGGCGCTGAGGACTCCGGCGAGCAGTAGGATGGGGAGGGGTCGGCGCGGGAGCTCAGTGGCGTCGGGATCCAAGCGCAAGAAGTCTTCAGGTCCAGTTTCCTACCGGATCGTAGCGGAGGTAGCGGGGACCTTGGGACATGGAGTCCATGGGCGGCGGTGCTATACGGTTCGAGGCGAGGTGAGAGATATGGGGAAAAAGAAGGGGGAGGTGCACGAGGATTAAGAGGAGGAGGTAGGCGTGGCACAGCCTGGGTTTACACCGAGACGAGGACGTAGGACGAGCGGACATAGGGCTCGGGTGCCATCGGAGCAGAGGAGGCCGGGGAAGGTGGGAGCTACTGCTCCGGCGAGGGAGCTCGGCACGCTGGCTCCTCGGCCACCGGTTGGGCTCGGGTTGAAAACGAGGGGAGGCGCTGCGGCTGGCTGCTACGCAGGCCAACGAGGAAGAAACATTCATGGGGATCGGGAGGAGGAGCGGGGTTGGACAGGCATGGAAACAGAGGAGGTGGGTATCGACGGATCTGGGTGATGTGATGGGGAGTAGTGGCGGCGGCTGGGAGGATCCATAGGAAATAGGGTTAGGTCCAAAATGGACTAGGGATGGACTATATATAAGGGAAGAAGGGTTGTTTTGATCATCTGATCGAAATACAATGGACGAGAATAAAATGCTAGAGAGTCCAATAAATAAAATGATGATATTTTGGGGATATATGGGGATGATCCGGACCCAACAGAGCCGACTGTTCGGGTTGGATTCGGGACAACTTGCGGACGCGCACTCGAGGGTGGTTGATGCACTATGCAAGGAGGGGTTTGGTGGGTCTAGTGGGTTGTGCAGAAGGCAAATGGCCGAGAAGAGAGGAGAGAAAGAGGCCCGACAACAGTTTCAGAGACCGAAAACATCCAATGTTAGACCAGCTATAATGCCGCTATAGTTTAACGGTTGGGCTATCAAACGGACTCTGAATGCGATGAGACTTGGCAGGCGACCTACTAACAACATAACAGCACCACATGCCAACTTTCAACCCATTCCGAGAACATTTTCCGGCCACTTATAAAATAATATTTCGGACATGCTGCAGGCGCGTGCAAGTGTGTCTGGGCTCAGAATGGACAACGGACGGAACTGGGGGAACCCGGACGAATGCAAGTTTGAAAAGCATGATGATGCAATGCGGATGATGACATTGCAAGATGTAACATGCAAACAAATGACAAGGTAACAACACCAATAACTGGAAGACACCTGGCGCAACGGTCTCGGGGCGTCACACCTGCGTCCATTACGGACGTTGGTGAAGTGTTGCCTGCATTGCCTCCCACTAGAATTGAAGCCTTGGGCGGCCCGACGACAAGCGCACCGAAGTCGCCACCTCAGGTGCTACCGGCACGCCGCCCGCACGTCCTCATGAGACTTGCGGGAAGATGGAGAAGAAACCCCGCTCTAGCAAAGACATAACCACGCCTCTTATGGGGTAGGACCAGATTCACTCCCCAAGCATCAGCAAAAATATTCGACACCGCCAACCTCAAGCTACTACCTGGGGCCTGGCCACATGCTCTCTTCTTCAGCATGGCGAGCAAAAAGCAGAGGATGGAGGAGAAGGGATGAATGACTCTGCTATTCCCCCACCACTCCTTTTATAGGCGGGTCGGGGAAGAGAGTTGATCCCTCAATGGGTGATCACCGTCCTCCTTCACCAATTCAAGAAGACCGGGCCGACGCCTTGATGCTGCTCCGCACCACACACTTCCATTACCTACCCTGCGTGATGCGTGCAGCATACATGGCTAAGGATAAGGGTATGGTGGGAAGAGTGAATTGGCAGTTTCGCCCCCGTGCGTTAAAGTCATTCACATGGCATTACCAGAGTGGCCCCACCATGATTGGCTTTACACAACGTGCGGAAAAATCGTGAACTTGCCTCGACTCAAGCAATGAAGAAGCAAAGAAGATCTTAAGGGGCCAGCCACTTCCACGCCCCTGCCTGTGCACTTATTAGGGCCTGCCCCGACGACGCCCGACAGCGTGTTCAGGACAGGCCCAGGGGCTTTTGCCGGTCCAACAAACCATGGGTCTATTGCCTAGACTGTGCACAGGCAGGAGAACAAGACCACAACTCCAAGGTCAGATTGGAGCACAAGGTACCAACCGTTTGAAGGATCCAACATGCGGATCAAGAAAACCAAGAAGAGCTAGGGGAACAAGACGTTGCCAAGGGAAAAGCCTCCCTTGCCGGGCAGGCGAGCCTGGCAAGGATGGGGTTTCCCCCGGAAGCAAGCCTTTGAGGCATCCGCCAGGCTTGCCGGGGCTTACAGAGGCAGAACTACCCCACTTCACCACCTCATCACAACCCAAGTCATCAATCAGTGCGGTATCAAGCTCCAAGGTGACTAAGTGGATGTTATTCACCACATTGCAGCCACTTTATACAGAAAATGCCTCCAAGCGGCACGTGTGGAGCGAGCAAGTGCGAAGCTGGCAAAAAAGCCTGGCAGAGCCTGCCAGGCAAGCTATGATGTGACGTTGAGCGACGCATTTAATGTGCTCTGTCAGCGTGCAGAGTTAGGTATGATAGCACTATTTGCTATCTAATCAGTGCCTAATGACTGATTTTCCACTGCGGTGACCCCTTCTATCTAGAAAAGGAGGCCCAAGGCAACCGTAGTAGGGGTTGGATGATTCGGACCTCCACACACTCATGCGCACGTAACTCGCCCTAAGGCGACCCTGCTGGGCAAGCGTGTTGCGCTCACCACCATTTTTCCACCATCAATCCACCAAAGTAAGAGTAGGGTTTTACGCCTCACGGCAGCTCGAACCTGGGTGAAACTGCCCGTGTGATCTCCGTCGAGTTGTTGCATGCTTTTTCCTTCTTTGTGCAAAGTGCCATCCCCCCACTGAACCAGAAAGGGACTCTTACTACCATAGGTGGCCGTGGTTTCCTGTGACACAAAGCTTAAGGAGGAAGACTTAAATAGACCAAGAAATTTTCATCGCAAACGGTTCCTACAAAAAAATTGTGTGTGATGTTGTGGATATTTTTTATTAGCTATGAAAGACAAATTTAGAGTAAAGTGGCAATGGATGGTGTGTTAAATGTACGAGAAAATTTGTAATCTTTCCCTAATAATAAAGTAAGGGTTGAGTCTGTCGGGTTCACCGTCGCATCCTTTTTGCAAAAATGTCCCTAATGTTTTCTGATTTGGAGATTTTCTGATTTGCCCTGTTTTATTTTAGATTAGATCATTGGCCCCATTTTTCCTTAACCTTTTGATCATTTGTCCTATTACCCGTTTTAATAAATTCTTACTTATTGTAATTCAGTAAATGGACATGGAATGTCCTTTATGCCCCTATATCAGTTTTGTAATCTCCCAATAATCAAACAGCAGACCAGAGAAATAAGATTATGCCCCATGTTTTGTGCATTTCGTGACTTCTGCTGCCGGTGGATCGTGTATATCTACATATTGTATATGTACGCGAGCAACGTGAAGAGTTAGCCTCCAAGAAAACTAGAAAAGCATCGGTTGAGTACTTGAGTCAGCTCTGCAGGTAGTTTCGTCGGAGAGTACATAGCGAGTGGGCGTATTGGACTTGTGCCTGGGGCTACGTACGTGGTTGCAGGTCGTCCCCCTAGCCCCTCTTCTAATCCCAGGAGATATATGAGTTTACAAACAGTGGTACTCCTTCCGTCGATCCAGGTAGAGAGAAGATTAGGCAGAGAAATAGCAAAACTATCAGAGGGCATAAAGGTCATTCCACGTCCATTTGCTAAATTATAACAATTAATAATTCATTAATACATGACTTAGGGCAAATGATCTAAAGGAAAAAGAAAAATGGGGCAAATGATCCAATCCTAACTAAAGTGGGGCAAATCATCAAGTCCCCAAATAAAGCGTGGCAAATGATCCAATCTCCCAGCTTTTATTGAAATTTTGTGATTGGAAGCTGTTTTGGTTGTAGGGAAGGGGAAGACCACCTTCATGCACCGTCTGGTGTGTCATATGCAAGAATCGGTGAATATGAGGGTTATGTGCTCAACCTTGACCCTATGGTGATGACACTGCCATTTGGAGCCAATATTGATATCTGCAATACTGTGCGTTACAAGGAGGTGATGAAAGAGTATGGACTTAGGTCCCAATGATGGCATTCTTACCTCACTCAACCTGTTCTGAACCAAGTTTGATGAGGCATGCATCTTATATGCATCTCGAATGTTTAGAATGGTAATGTGCACTATTTACGTACTCTGTTAGGCTATAAAATTTAAGGCAGTACAAATGTACAACCACTCAGTAAGCTGGGTTGTTTCATTTTTGCGGGTAATTGATTCATGTAATTCCATCATTCAATGTAAGATGTTGCATAAATTGTGCTTAATTTATAGTGTGATGCATAGTTTGTAAAAAATTATTTGATTCTTCTCTAAATAGTGACAACTTATTTTTGCGAAATTGTATATGTATGCTACATTTATGGTATGTGAGACATCTTTTTCCTCCTCTATCATGTGCCATTCAGCTAATAGATGTCCAATATTCATCCTTGAAGGTTATATCTGTTATTGAAAAGCAAGCAGACCAACGGATTATGTGCTGATAGACACCCCAGGGTAGATTGAAATCTTCACTTGGTCGGCTTTAGGAGCTAGCTATCATAGCCGAAGCTTTTGCTCGACATTTCCAAAGGTTGTTGCATATGTGGTGGACACCCCAAGGTCGACAAACCCTATTACCTTTATGAGCAACATGATGTAAGTGTGCAGTATCCTCTACAAGACCCGTTTGCCTCTAGTGCTAACATTTAATAAGGTTGATGTAGCCAAGCACGAGTTTGATCTTGAGGTAAGTACACCCTAGTGATGATTTTAGTTTCACTGTTCTTGATTATGTACACTGGTATTTCACTTAGCTGCTAACATGTATTCACATTTTGTTGTATGGAGTGTGCACTGGTTCACTTTTTGGTATACTTTTGTCAATATGGAACATTTGAGTTGCCATGTTGACCCATATGATTTATGTTTATTGAACATCTATATTAATTGACAATGCACAATCAAGGCATTTGTCCATGATATTTCTTCAGTTTTTCTCTTGGTTTACGTTTTTTCTTCAAATTTGGTAACTTGGCCTTCATTTATTTGCTGGACCATTTGATGCAAGACTTTGAAGCATTTCAGACAGCTTTGGATTCTCACTCATTGAACTCATCGTCATTTACCCGGAGTCTCTCTCTTGTGTTTGACGAATTCTACAATAACCTACAGTCTGTTGGAGTACTAGCGGGTCAATGGCCGTCCACCCATGGCCAAGATGAGCGTGCCTAAAAATCTTTTCTCGCTGTACAATTTCTCTGTCTCGATTCTTCCATACGTGCCTGAATAAACAAAGCACCATTAGCTGGTAGAGAAAACAAAGTGCCATGATAGGCAGCTCCATGGTGTTGATATGATACATCAAAAAATAATACAGTGTGCTGGCATCCCAAAATTTTGCGCCAGATGACTCATTTATTCAACTGAAAAAACACTCGCTCTAAACAACATAACCATGAAATTATTTGATCTGGACCGTGCCGTGTCGGCTTTGATTCAGTTGCAATTGAGTTTGTGTCTTGTTATCGCGGAAGAATATTGTTCTAACTTATGGTGACTAGGTTTGCTAAATTCTGATCAATGACTAGCTATTTATGCTAACTACCTGCTTACTTTGGGGAATGTGGATGCCTGTCATTTTCTATGTGCTTACTCTGCTTATTATCTGCATGTATAATGTTCTTTGCAAGAGTATGATTTTCTATGTTGTGCTAATAAGAGAGTAAACTGTAGGTGCCTTGCATGATGATTGGTCTACATGGATGAGATGATTGTTTAATTAGGGTGTTTCCATCCTTGGCCTTCAGTACAACTCAGACATGAGATGTAGTTTTAACCCTCCACCTAACACAGATCTTTTGTGTGTTTTCTGAATAATAAAAGTATCAAGCATTTGGTTTACTGGTTGTAATTGCTGTTTCAGGTTGATGTTTCACTGGACCCGGTGAAGGAGTTGAGCAGACTAATATCCGAGCGAAAATTTTGACAGGGGTGTCTTGGTTGTGCTCTCGGTTATTTTCCACGCATAAAACATGAAATGTAGTTGGTCGCATATTCCTCATTTTCTTATTTCCGCTTGAGAAAATCAAATGATGCCTACAAATACATAGAGTTTTGCATCTCATAGTTAGTCCATCTCATGCACCCATGCTTCTGTTACATGGAGAACCACTTTTATCAGTTTATCCAACGTTTTAATTAGTATGTGTATCAATGTGGATACCGGATACTCTAATATCCTTTCGGCCAGGTTATTTTGCAAGGGTTGTGTGCGCCGGACCTCATTTCTCTGGACGAACATGTTCTTCTGGTCATTTTCAAGCAACTAAAATGCGATATAGCCAACTAAATATACCTGAACCTTCAATGGATACAAAAGGTTTACAGAATCTTCACACGTAGGGTTTGGTTTATATCTCCAACTCTTTAATGTTCGATTACCTGGTACTCCTTGATTGTGCATTTCTCTTAAATATTTTGGACAACTAAGCATTTTGGGAAACTTTAGTGGTGGTATATGCACAATATATCTGACAACATAAGTATGAAAAATTGAAAAAAAAATTAGGTCATTTGTGTGTCGTACTTAACCAGAGACGCTGCTTTGGGTTGTCGTTTTAGTTGATCAAAAAATTAAAACATTTTTTGTTATAATTCCGACAATTGCACAAGCCAGTCATTCTGAGGTTCAGTATATTTTTAGCAGAATGATGTACTTGACTAGATGATACTAGCATAAATCATTTATGTTTATTGATCTTCTAGATGAGCTTTTGTGTAACCATGTATCTGTTTGTAGAAAAAATAGTCCAACATGAAGATAATATTTTCAAGTATGTCACATTTGTTTTATTTTCCTGCAAATTGATATCATGGTGAAGGATTGATACATAACTATTGAATATCTACATATATCAGCAACACTTTCTTTTCAAATTGGCAAAACATGGCCAGCCTATTACATTGACCATTACTCAACATTTCAAAATGCTTGAAGGTTTTAGTATACTCAGTGCCCTTTTATTGAGTTGCAATGAAATTCCTGTTAGATGTTAATGTCCTTTAGGACTTTTACATTGAACTACAGACACAGTATCATGCAGGTCATTCATCTTGGGGCACAATTATACGAAGATCAGTGGCAAAACACGAGCTGATTTAATGGTTTTCTAGCCATTTAATGACCCTAATTCGAATTTGAACTACATGTACATGCTACAGCTAACCATAATGGTTTGAAAAGTCATATTTTGTCTACTTGTGTGCGATTTAATTCAATGTGTAGTAAATTGGAAGGAATTTTCAAACATATTGGTCTAAAGGCTATGACATAATTAAGCATGGAGTGTCATGGCATTTAAATTCCAAAAAAAAGATCAGAAACACATGAAACCATGCTTGATGTAATGTCATGCCACCAAGATGATATGGTAACAAATTTGGCATGTTTAATGAAAGCTTGGACACACACCCCTCAGAAACCAAAGCAACTCACTAGAAGGCTCATGTTTGACGATGAACGGGAGATAGCTTCCCCTTACTACCTTCAATTTTTTTCTGCATTTAACGTGCACTAATACAACTGTCATGTGAAAATTTGGAAAATTTCATGGATCTTTTGACCTTTTAAAAGCATTTAAGTGATTTTCTAGCCATTTAATGAGCGTAATTAAATTTGAACGGCATGTACATGCAACAACTAACCATAACGGTTTGAAAAATCATATTTGTGTATTTATGTGCGAGTTAATTCCATGTGCAGTAAATTAGAAGGAATTTTCAAACATATTGGTCTCACGGCAGGGATACATGCATGGAGTGCCATGGCATTTTAATTCCAACAAAATTTAAAATTGATCAGAAAAACATGAGACCTTGCTTGATGTAATGTCATGCCACCAAGATTATGTGGTAAAAAAGTTGGCTTGTTTGACGAAAGTTTGGACACACACCCTTCACAAACCGAAGGAACTCCCTAGAAGGCTCGTGGTTCCAAGAAGGAACAATGCATGTTTGATGACCAACAGGAGATAGCTTCCTCTTATGACCATCAATTTTCTTTATATGTTTAACATGCACTAATACAACTGTCATGTGAAAATTTGGAAAATTTGAGGGGTCATTTGACCTTTTAAAGAACTTTTAAGTGATTTTCTAGCCATTTAATGACCATAATACAAATTTGAACTACATCTACATGCAATGGCTAACCATAACTGTCTGAAAAATTATATATGTGTACTTGTGTGCGAGTTAATTCCATGTCCAGTAAATTAGAAGGAATTTTCAAACGTATTTATCTCACAGCATGGACACATGCATGGAGTGCCATGGCATTTTTATTCCAAAAAATGAAAAAATGACCAGAAAAACATGAAAACCTTAGTTGTTGTAATGCCATGCCACCAAGATGATGTGGGTAAAAAAATTGGCATGTTTGACAAAAGTTTGGACACACCCCCTCACAAACCAGAGCAACTCACTAGAAAGCTCGTGGTTCTGAGAGGGAACAATGCATGTTTGACGACGAACGGGAGATAGCTTCCTCTTACCACCTTCAAGTTTTCCTTCGTTTAACGTGCACTACTACAACTGTCATGTGAAAATTTGGAAAATTCTAGGGGCCATTTGAGCTTTTAAAGACATTTAAGTGATTTTCTAGCCATTTAATGACCGTAATTCGAATTTGAACTACATCTACATGCAATGGCTAACCATAACGGTTTTTAAAATCATATTTTTGTGTACTTGTGGGTGAGTTAAAAAATCATCAGACGATCTTAATATCTGGTGTTCAAAAAAGAAAATGTAAAGATCTGGTAAGACAACCAGCCCCAACATGATTGGCACTCTGTTTCGTGCCTCGAGGTTTGGAAGGTGAGTGGCGGGGGTTATTAATCAGACACGGTTATGTATTGGAAACCATCAGCTATTAAGTTCACACACGGATTTTGCTGCGGGAATCGTGGGTAATTGAAACTACAGTACTCGTAAATTCCGACGACCAGTATGTGTATTGTTCCCGTCGATCTACATTCCGGCCGCCAATAAATACTACCTTGCTCATGTCGACCCGCATGCATTCTCATCTACATCCTCCCCTCGCTCACCCTCTCTTTCTCTCTCTCTCAAATCTTTGCCATGGTGCCACCGGTCTGCTCACGCGCCGACGAGGAGTCGCCAACCCCCCCCCCCCCCCACCCGAGGACGCTCACTCGAAGAGCAACGATGAGGACCCCGACACGCCGTCGGATGAGGTTGTGCTGGACCCCCCAACCTTGGATTGGTTTTGGGCTAGTACAATCTTTATCTTTGGATGAGGTTGCGCCGGACCCCCCAACCTGAGAAAGCCAAGCAAGTGGCATCAAAGAACGAGATGGCAGAGGAGGAAGCCAGGTACCAGGTGGCCTATGAAGCCCGTGATGCCTCCTGGAAAAAGGAGGCGGTGGAGCTTTGGGGGAAGGCGCGTGGTCATGTGGAGGAGGTGTACGAATATGGGTACTTTGCAAGGAAGGTCAAAGGAGCTAGGCCCCTCATCACTGCATGGAGGTGGTCCGATAAGCTCTACCATGCCACCAACGAGGAGCTCCAGTGGGCGCCCAATGAAATAGCAAGATCGTTCACGCTCATCTGCTAGCAAGAGGCAGATCGGTACATTAAGCGCTGCGAGCTGGAGGATGCGGAGTACTGCATTCGCGCTGGGAAGAAGCCGCACTCCAGGGAGCTGCTCCGGCGAGGGGCTGCCGGAATACTGCCCCTAGGAGGGATTATTAGTTTTTGTATTGTTTGTTTTAAATTTTATCCATTGTACCTACACTACTAGGGAAAAGCCTAGCAGTAGCGCGGGTTTTAGGTATATTAGTAGCGCGGGTGCCCGCGCTACTGATACAGCGCTACAGCTACTGATACTACTACGCCTGTTAGTAGTAGCGTGGATACCGCCCGCACTGCTAGTAACTAGTAGTAGCGTGGGTCTAGACCCTCGCTACTGCTAACTAATTAGGAATTCAAAAAATAAATTCCAGCCATGGCTGCTGCTGCTAGCTAGGCGTCATCGTTCTCTTCATCCATGGTCGATGCTGATCCTAGAGGGGATGAAGTTGTCCATGGTGATACACCTCTCCTTTGTTAATGCTGCAAAAAAGAGACAAGGATTAGAAGAGGAAGAGAGATATAGAGAGGAGTAGGTGCAACAACTCACCGGTAGCCACCAGAGTTGGAGCCGAAACCCTAGATGACGCCATGGATGGCGCTCTGCTCGATCTGGAAGATGAAGAGAGAGAGAGAGAGAGAGAGAGAGAGGAGTGGGAAGAACAACTCATCGGTGGTTGTGTCCATGGCGGATCTGGCCGCCGCCATCGATGGCGCTGTGCTGGATCTCCCTCTCCTTCCAACATCAGAGAAGGAGGAGGAAGGAGGGGGAGGGGCTGTGGTGGGTGCGGAGGTCACCAGATTTGGTGGAGGCATGAGGTGCGAGGCCGGCGGTGGTGGTGGATGAGGAAGGGAATAGCGGGCGAGATGGAGAAGCGGAATGAGTGAGGGAGGGAGGAGGGATTCAACCGAGGATATGGAGACTTCACCTACCTTGTACTTAGTAGTAGCTAGGGGTATAAATCCGCGCTACTACTATCAACTTAGTAGTAGCGTGGGTTCATACTCCTCACTACTACTATGGCAAGTCCCGGGGGGGCACGATAGAGACTGCTTAGTAGTAGCGAGGGTTAAAAACCCGCGCTACTACTATCAACTTAGTAGCAGCGAGGGGTAAAAAATGGTGCTACTAGTAAGTAGCAGCAGCGAGGGGTATAAACCCGCGCTACTAGTAAGCACCTGTCTATAAGCTTTTCCCTAGTAGTGCTAGTAGTTAAGTATCGTAACGTATATGTGATGATATTATATATTTTCTATGATGAACTAATGAACAATTAATATATATATATATTATGAATTCCATTTTCTATCAGTTTTTGTATACTAATTTGAATCTAGCTGTTATCATCCACATATACAGAATGGAAAACATATACACACACATTGAAACAGAACATATAGGAACAGAAATAGAGTACAAACATTGAAACAGAGGAATACTACGATTTTTGTAAATACATAGCTATTCACATTGAAATGACTCATCAAAATGAAACACGTCCATGAAACCATGACGAGCAGCCCTTGCCAACGGTAGCTCTTGGCTCTACCTGAACTAGTGCAGGCGTTCATCCAACTGGTCCACACACTCAGGGTACATCTGGAGTGCGATCTCGAGCTCCAAGTTGGTTATTTCATCGGAGATCACCAGCTCGGGGATGCGACGGCCATGTTCCTCTATTGCGCCCAGGTGGACACCTGGGCCAAGGAGGCGGTCGAGCCTACCGACCAGTTCATTGGCATGAAGCGGGCCGCGGACAAGGCGCACGGCGCCACCCATGCGAACAGCGCGGCGGGCGTCCGGTGCAAGTACAACGTGGTCTACCTCTGGTGCAAGTACGGTGCAGAGGGGTTCTACCCACTCCTAGTGAGGAATGGGGGTACTGACAGGACGTGTACCCTGCTACGAGGCCATGTCGACAGTAAGCAACCACCGATGGATCCGCTCGTACTGTGCAGCGCGCCGCGCCTCTCACTTTGCAGCGAGCCGCAGCGTATTAACGTAGACATGCCTAGCTTGCTCTGCAGCACACCATCGATCATGTTGTGCGGGGAGCTACATCCTATCGGCGCTGACATGCCTATCTTGATCCGCAGCATTGAAGCGCCATGCGCCAAGGGTCTACTCAACCCTGGCGATAACGTGCATCATGGTGTCGTCCAGCACGTTGCCGGGGAGCGTCTGCGCCTTGACGGGCCATGGCGCCTTCTCGTTTTCCTCGTCGACGAGGTTGATAGCAAAGGTGGCGCTTTGGTGGGTTCGCATGCTTGGAAAAGGTGGATGTGGTAGAGGTCGCGCTTGTTTCTTCCGTGCGTTGCATGCCCCCTAGGTTTATGCGCAATATCACTGGGTGGCGGGAAACAGGTGAGGAAATGGCGGGAAACGGTGGCGTGTTCATAAAATGCCATCAATTAATGGAAACTTAGCGTATAAGGAACAGCGAGCTAGCACAAGAAGTAGATGATGATCAGATGAAAATGAACCACACTAGGGAACCCGTTGGTGATGAATTCATCAATCGCAAACGGTTGTATACTAGCAAGCGTTTGCCCACAACATACACGGCTTATTCCATCACAAATAGGTCGGATGGATCAACCGTATGCCACGTATCAAATGGTAGACCTTTAACATGTGTTAAAAAATAATAAATAAATAAATAACAAGGACCTCGAGGTTAATTTAACTGAAGGGAGGGATCATAGACGTCATTTAATTTAACTGAAGGGAGGGATCATAGACGTCATTTAATTCCAGCCTAAGCACAGTTAACTTAAGAGTTCTCTTAGATGAGCTATTGGTGGAACATCCAGTCCTTGCTGATATAGGATGCCTCTTTGCATCCTTACGGCATACCCGGATGACCGCCCATCGCCCAATGGCCAATTGATGTTGTGTAGACAGAGCATATCACATACGTCTTATTAGAAGCAATCGTCTGTGTTTATTGGTCTTCGCACACATTTCTGATTAAAGGCCTGTTTGCCACATATAACACACATCTTGTCATATTTACCATTTATGTTATCTTGGCTCAATGCAAACAGTTCATCCGAGTGAACTGTACATCCTCTATCACACACACCTCGATCTGGCTGACCGTCCGCCTAATCACAAACAGTTCATCCGAGTGAACCGTATGCCCTATATCACACACACCTTCATCTGGCTGCCCGTTTCCGTTCTTCTGCCTCATTGCAAACAGTTCATTGAACTGAACCATATGCCCTGCATCACACAAACAACTAAAATCTGAACCATGTTTGATGCATCCATTGTCGCAAAGGTTTTGCACCTTTTTGATGCTCTTTTGCCATCACCATTTGTGATTATTGCATCACACACAATTTTGTCGAAAGGTCTCTGATCATAGTGTCGCGTTAGCAGCATCCTGCACTAGTTGGTAGTGGGGCTTTTTCGATGGTCATTGGAAGCAATGGAGGAGTCGGGGTGGTGCGGCGGAGCGAGGGAAGCTCACGGGTGGTCTAGGCGATGCTCGCAGATGACAGAACGAGCGGGGCGACGGTGCTCGGATGAGCTGCGTGAACTCCAGTGGGGCTTGCGAGCTCGGGCGGCGTCTGTAGAAGAAGAGGAGTGTCGAGAACACATCAAAAATACGCGCAAAGCTGAGAGAAGTCAAAACACGGAGATGGGTTCGTCGTGTGGGCTCACCTGCTTCAGAATCGTGGGTCTGAAGCTTTTGCTTTGGCGAGATCGGGATGGCAAGGGCGTGAACTAGGGTTGGTCTCGGTCGAGGGTTTTGGAGGGGATCTAGAGAGAGATTCAAGGGGAATTTATAGGACACAGGGATTGGGGCAGGGCGCGAGCACTAGGATAAATCCTGAGTTCGAATGCCTAGGCGGAGCGCTCTCGTGCGCAAGACGGACTCACGCTTGTTGCTTGCGGAGGAGGAAGATGGTATGGAGCCCACTGGACAGTGAGCGCGGGGAGGGAGCGAAGCAGTCGGGCGACCGTGGGTAGACGTGGGTCGTATCGCACGCTGGCTGGTAGCTAGCGGCTGGCCTAGCCGACTAGTTTTTTTAATAAAAACAAACAAGGTTTAAAAGAAAATCAAAACATGAAACAAAATTCACAAGCAATATATATATCAAAATTCTTAGAATAAAATATAGAAAAATATGAACTACTTTTCAGAACAAAATAAAATGCTTAAAAAACTTGTTTTTGAACAGTTCTGAAATGAGTTTGAATTGGATGTCCAATATTTTCCAATCACTTTCCTCTTCTTTTTTTCAAATTTATCTCTCATATGAAGGGTCATATTCCTTCACTCTGTTTAATTCTTTTAACCGAAGAATTTAAAATGCAATTCAAATCAACTTAGATAGAAAAGGATTTTCAAATAGTTCCAAATAAGCTTTCAAGTATATTATTTTTAAACTTCTAACTCAGTTTCTTAAAATTTTAAGAATTCATTTTATCCTCTCTCATGGAAATCATTGAGTTGCATAAAGTCGATGATTTGTAATATTCTCAAACGGAATATAAATCTTCTCAGACCCTTTTTCATTTTTTAATGGAAGAATCATCGTCACTCTTGGGTTTGTGGTGAGATGATTTTGAATTCATTGAAACCAAATGCACAAATGAATGTTTGGGAAAGCCCTTTTATTCCCTCTGATTTATCTTTCGAAATGTTTTGAATTGCACTCAATTTCACACAACAAGCCACACAACAAAACATTAATACTTAAATAATATAATAGTCCAAAATTTAGAATTTTGGGATGTTACAAACCTACCACCCTTAAAATCAATCTCGCCCTCGAGATTCATAGAGGCTAGAAATAAATAGGTTAGGTTTGGGGTCTTGTTGAAGGTCGACTGATCGTCACGAAGGTATGGGTGCTACCACCCTTAGAATCAAAGTCATGTGTCCATAAAAACGCATGTACTCCCTTCTTAGTGTTGAGGACATTGGTCTTCTCACATATCCTGCGATAACTCCTGTATTACTGTCCTTATGGTAAATAGGAATAATATTTTCCTCAAAATCATGGGCCCTTACATCAACATAAGGTTCTTTCGAGAGTGGATTTTCCTGGAAGACAGGTCCAACGCAAATACTAAACAACTATCAAAAATATCATGGTGGTTAACAAATACTGGTATCTCCTGCAGGAGATGGGTCTTGGTTGTATCTCACCATATAACCTACGATTGGTAATGGTTGCTTGTACATGGATCAATTGTCCTATCCTTCTAGGGTTTAAACGAGGTTTTGACATCGTTTTCACTCTACTATAGGTAAGTCACTCAAGATTTACCATCCCACATAGCAAGAGCGAATAGTAAGAGTAAGTTGGTACGGTGATCAATCCATTCCGCACCCAAATCATTGCCTTGTAAATTGTTTAGAGAATCTCCCATTCTAACACCCGGGCATCCTCACTAGAATTGCAGAACTTCTCTTGTCCATGAAGTAAGTTTGGATAAATCCATTGGTTCTGCATGCTAAACCAAACCACTATTGTTTCATCACAACTCTGAGGTTTTGCGTAAATTCATATAAAATCGTCTGTCAGTGAAGTCATAGCTTCTTCCAGGGTTCTTCCTTTTCGCAAGAGTGTGCTTGCTTCTTGTCAGGTCCTGGAGCCTATAGGTTTTGGTCCCATCTCATCACTTGTAAAACTTGGACTCATCATCGGGTAGCAACTAATCACTATTCCAACATCAAGCTTCCTTAACAAACTTAAGTCTAGTGGTACTATATCTCTTCCTTCTCTTGGAGAAGCTAACATTTCCTCAAATAGACTAATCATTAACTTGTCCAAACTCATAACACAAATGGATAAGATATGCTAACTTTATTGATTTCCTCAATTTCTTACAACCTCTTAGATTTTCATTACATGCCACAACTCAATGCCTCAATGTGAGAGTGTTCCCACTACACCTATTGCATTCTTTTTTTCCTTTACAAACTCAACTCTTTAGCACAAGCCACCTTCTCATTGGGACATTTTCTGGCAAAGTGTCATGCTTCCTTGCATCAGAAAATTATTTGTTCTGACAAGTCTAGGGACTTCCTTGTGGTTATATAGCCTCCTTGTTTCCTTGGCTTCCTTTTTGGTCATTCACTGGAGTAGTGTCCTGGATTCTTGCACTTGAAACATATGATATGACTCCCTTCATTATTTTTAGAAATTGGGTTATTCTAGCGATACATTTTTTTTCTCTTCCTGGACTTTTCAGTACAAACTGGGGCCTCTATTTCTAGTGGGTCATACTTCATTTCTACTGTCGAGAATTCTCCCGCTTACTCTTTCCATTACATCAGGCAATTAATGGAGATATTTCCTTCTTATCCATAGGCATAGCATGATTTTGTGCAGATCTTCATTGAGGTATCTCCAAGTGGGTGTTGAACATCTCCCTTCATCATAGTTATGCCCATATGTTTTCCGAGGGCTTATTTCATACCTTCTTTCCGTTGCTGGATAGTTTGTTGTACCATGGGGTAAATGTGACATTGAGTGGGGTAGTAGGTAGTTCCTTCACACATGAAAGAAGTACCCTGCCTAGTTTGGCATTCTTCAGCTGGGTGGTTTTCTTCACAATGAGGGCATCCATCCTTGTGTTCTTCATGGGTGTGTCCAATTTCTCCAGAAATCTTGCTTGCGCAAGGGCTCTTCATTTTAAGGTTACAAAGCTTCTAGGTAAGACAGAGTTATCTCGAATTCCTCCCAAATTGTTGCACCCTTCCATCATTGTATAGCATGATGCATCCTCCACCATGTTGCATGAGTTTTTGAGAAGTACTAAAGAGCTTACTGAATCTCATCCTTCTTTCAACAACATTATTTCTGAAGTGATTCTCCATGTTCTGAATCCATAGTTGTGCCTCCAACTGAGTCATCGGTCCAGAGAATATAAGTGCATATTCATTCATCATCTATTGGGTCCCAGGATTTTGAGATGCACACAATACAAACAAACGACACAATAGCTAAAATATGGAAATCAATCAGTGCAATCAATCCTATAGTGCTGCCACCCACAAAAGTTGGTGTTGTCAGGTACTCTAATTGCAAAAGTATTTATATTTAGTTACTCATGGCGAGCTATAGCTAAGCTAGCTTTTTAGGTCTTGATTCATGTCTCCGGTGGGACTCTTCTGATCGTGCTTTATCTTCTCAAGTTCTTCTGCCAGATAATCTCTCTTGACACAAAGTCTCTTGTCATGTACTTGAATCTCCTGGAGTTAAATTTGTAGCTTTTGGATTTCAACATCCTTCGCATGAGCCATGGTCCTACTATCTGTCATGGGAAAACACGACCACCTATGGGGCCATCAGCCCCCTGTGGTTCGGCAGGGGAAGAGAACATTACACAAAGAGCGGAGAGCACAAAGTAGCACGGCGGCAATCACACGGTCAGTTTTTACCTAGGGTTGGGGCGCCACGAGCCGTAAAACCCTACTCCTGCTTTGGTGGATTGATATAGGGATTGTGGTGGAGACACAGCGCTCTTGCCCGGCAAGGTCGCCTCGGGGGAAGAGCAGCTACACGCGTATTAGTGTACAAGGGTCCAAATCCTTCCTAAGGTTGCCGCAGTCCTCCTTTTATAGGTCAAGGGGTCACCACCAATGGCAAATCAGTCACTGTTTAGATAGAAAACTGTGATATCATACCTAACTCTGCACACAGGACAAGGTGCATTAAATGCACTGCTTAGTGTCACATCATAGCATAGCCTGTCAAGCCTTGCCGTGTTGTTCGGCCACATTCTCGTCTGCGTGCGTGACACATCCCTGGACGGGTGTCAATTAGAGGTGATTTCCTTCGGAAGTGGCATCCACAGGCCAAATAACATCCACTTAGTCATTTGGGGGCTCGACACCGCATAGATCAGTCACTTGGGTTGCTGTGAGGTGGAGCGATGGAGCCTTGGCGAGGTAATCTTCTCTCGGTGACCCCGGCATGTTTGCTAGGGTGATGTTGAGATTTGTCTTCGAGGCAACCTCGACCCCTCCAGGCTCGCCTGCCCGGCAAGGTTTTTTTTACTTAGTGGTATCTTGTTCCTTTCACTTTACATGGTCTTCTTGATCTACCCTTTGATTCCTCGAAGGGCTATCTCTTCTCCTGACCCTTGTCTTGAATGTCGAGCGTTGAGTCAGGGGAAACATACACCCCTATTTGTGTACCCTGACATAAGCCCCTGGGCCTGAGCCATACGTGTCACTCGGCACATTCAGTTAGGCCCCAAACAGTGCACTGACACGTGGCGAGAGAATGTTGCGCATGCATCGGTTTTTCATGATGACTAGTCAACCAACGTCCACTTTGCATAATTACCACGGGTCGTGGGGCTGTAGCAGTTAATGTAAAATGGCAGCTTTTTAAAGATCATGCCCTGCCCCATGTATTTTCCCTTAAAGGAGAAAAATGTGAAGGGATGATGCAGCAGAGTAGCGTAAGTATTTCCCTCAGTTTTTGAGAACCAAGGTATCAATCCAGTAGGAGGCCACGCTCAAGTCCCTCGTACCTGCACAAAACGATAGCTACTCGCAACCAACGCGATTAGGGTTGTCAATCCCTTCACGGTCACTTACGGGAGTGAGATCTGATAGATATAATATTTTTGGTATTTTTGGTATAAAGATGCAAAGTAAAAAGTAAAGACAAAGTAAAAAAAGCAAAGCAAGATTAAGTGATGGAGATTGATATGATGAGAATGGACCCGGGGGCCATAGGTTTCACTAGTGGCTTCTCTCAAGAGCATAAGTATTCTACGGTGGGTGAACAAATTACTGTTCAGCAATTGACATAATTGAGCATAGTTATGAGAATATCTAGGCATGATCATGTATATAGGCATCACGTCCGTGACAAGTAGACCGAAACAATTCTGCATCTACTACTATTACTCCACTCATCGACCGCTATCCAGCATGAATCTAGAGTACTAACTTAAAAACAGAGTAACGCCTTAAGCAAGATGACACGATGTAGAGAGATAAATTCATGCAATATGAAATAAACCCCATCTTGTTATCCTCGATGGAAACAATGCAATACGTTCCTTGCTACCCCTTCTGTCACTGGGAAAGGACACCGCAAGATCGAACCCAAAGCTAAGCACTTCTCCCATGGCAAAAACTACCAATCTAGTTGGCCAAACCAAATGGATAATTGAAGAGACTTGCAAAGATAAAAAATCATACATAAAAGAATTCATAGAAGATTCAAATATTATTCATAGATAGACTTGACACTACTAGGAAAAGGCCTACTAATGGCGCACCAGTTTTGCCTACTAATGGCGCATCACTAGTGCGCCATTAGTAGCACGCCACTAGTATTTTTTACTAATGGCGCACCACTGGTGCGCCATTACTATCTGGTATACTAATGGCACACCACGCAGTGCGCCATTAGTATATAACACCATGCGCCATTAGTATGCCTCCCAGGGGCCATACTTAACCATGTGCTTTGGCACACTAATGGCGCACTTCGGATGGATGCGCCATTATTATACATGGCATACTAATGGCGCACTGTTTGTTGATGCGCCATTAGTATACTTTCGCATACTAATGGCGCACTCTGTAGTGATGCGCCATTAGTATGAATATAAGGTTTTTTTTACTTTTCTGATTTTTGCAGAGGTTACAAAATATATTATTTGATAGAATATAGACAGTAGCACACAGCAACAGCAGATTCATCGAATACAATAGAAGATTAGTCTCTGAATACAATTCATCATATTAGTCTCCGAATTCAAAAGACTGAACAAAGATAAATCATTACAGGTCTCGAGACCGCGAGTATCGAGTTAGTCTCCGAATTCAAAAGACCGAACGAAGATAAATCATTAAAGATAAATAATTATCCCTGGGCCGGGTGCGCCATTAGTAGCTTCAACTCTAATGGCGCACCAGATGGTGGTGCGCCATTAGTATATACTAATGGCGCACCCCTTGTCAGGTGCGCCATTACTGTCAATCCCATCTATAGCCCTTTTTCGAGTAGTGGTCCTACTAATAAATAGCATCGATTACATCTAAGTTGAACGACTATCCTATCCAAAGAGACATACAATTCATTAAAGTTTAATTACAACATGAGCCAATCAATGTTTCAGAACTACACATCACTACTTTCGACTCGACTCATGGACAGGAGCATGGATGAAGCCGCTGTCTGTCGTGATGGTCATGAAACCGCGGGCGTTGTCAGCCTGCATTTGTAGCATTCCGTCTATCTCAATGTTGGACGGTTGATATCTGAGGAAGAACTGCCCCGAGGTATGAAGGACATCTTGATGGATGATGTCCGCAAACTCTGACTGGATGCGAAAGAATTCTTGTCTGATGTCCGCGTCATAGATTGCCGACAAGCTCGCGGCCCAATCTTTGAGATTATTTGGTAGCAGAAGGTGATAATGGTCCCTTACGATCGCCCGCATGTGATGGAGGGCGTAGTAGGCATCCTTCTGACCGCCAGGTGGCTGCTTGACGCAGCAGAACGTCGTATTGTGGGCGAACACGTGCTTGCCGTACATACGAACTGCCCTAGTGAAGGTGCCTCCGGATTTGGCGTAGCCGGGGAGAACATCATCAAGAACTTTCTTGATATTTGTGTCATCTATCTTGGAGTTACGGTTCGGGTCGAAATACGTGGCCATGGAATATTTCGGGCTTAAGAGGATGAGTGTGCAATGTGTGTCACTGCACAGAACACGGAATGTTAGAAAAAAAAGAACGATAGAAATCTAAGAAATCATATGTTACAGGGCGGTTAAGGGATGACTTACTCGGGAAAGTAAGCCAGAAGGAAGTTATCCTTATCTGGGTTTGCCAAAATGACGTCTTCGAGGTGTGAACTCGTGACTTTGCGGTCCCCAGCGCTGTTCAAGAGCTTGGCACGCATGTAGAAGGAGTCGACGATCACGATGTCCGGGGTCTTGTCTCTAATGATCCGCATCTCCATACTCAGCGAAAACAGCCGAACGAAGGTGTAGTGCAGCGGATGAAGGTTAAACATAGCAAAGATGTCATCAAACCGCAGGACGATCGTACCCCCGGTGTCGCCATCCACAAAGCCCTTGCCCTCTGGCACCTTGGCCACGAAAACCGGGTATGCCACATCATTCTCTCTGAGATGCTGCTTCTCCAAAGAAAGAACACTGTCGTGCAGACTCCGCATAGCACCAATTGCAGCATTGATCATATTTGTCGGTAGCATCGCCCTACCCGCCACATGCACCCGCCTCGAGATATCCTTAGGTGAAGGTGGCCCGTCCTGAGCACGGATCATAGTCGGTGCCGGCTGGCTCGCACCGGCGGCCTTTTAGGTTGGCCATTTCCGGCCCTTCTTCTTGATCTGCTGTAATGGGACCGAGTTCTGCTCACAGACCGCCTTCTTGAGCATGTTGGGGCTAATAATATTTGGCACCTCCGATATCTGAGGCTCGGTGAAGGCGGTAGCTAGAGGCGTCTCCTGAGAACTGAATGCCAGACGACGCCTGTTGCAATTGGGTTTCTCCGTCGTACCAGCTAGATCGCGGTCGTCTTGTTTGGGTTCTTGAGAAGGAGGCTCGTAGAACTCGTCATTGTACCCATGTTCGGCGAAGTACTTATCGACGTTGGTAAATGTACGATCGTCATTGTCGTCGTCGTCCGGATCCTGTGCCATAGGGATGTCCGGCATGTCCGATAGCGTTGCGGCGTTCTTGCCATGGCTTGGCGCCGGCACGACTAGCGGTCTTGTCTTTGGGGTGGTGTCCCCTATCCCCAAACGAATCTAGCTCTTCGACCAAAGCAGGGGCCAGCTTACGCAGGCGCTGAGGGTCATATCATCTTCTTCGTCAGCCCCAGCGGGTCGAATCAGAGGTAACAGCTCATCGCAGCCTGGCAGCACCCGAACCACTTCAACCCTATAAATTGTGGGTGCCATCGGATTACCGTGGAACACGGGGTTGCCCGATTGAATGATTCTGCCCTTGGCGACATCGACCAACTCGCCGCCCATGAAGTGCAGGAGAGTGCAAGGAACGTTGGCAGCGCCCTGTGAAAACATGTAGGGCGTCAGGGATGCCCAGTCAAAGGCAAGGAGATGAAGTCCTCGGCCGAGAGGCTTAGTTATCATGATGCCATCGAGCTCGGCTAATGTCGAGGCACCGCCAACGGCGGACGTGCAACCGACAGAGGGGCCGCTTGCTGGCGAGGTGCCGGCCGGCATACACCCAGGTGCATTAAGCTCCAATGCCGGCGTCGGATACACCAATACCGCCGCCGCAGGAGACACCAATGACGCCGCCGCCGTAGACACCAATACCGCCGCCGCCGAAGATACCAATGGCGCCGCCTGCGCGTTGTGTGAGTTGCTGGCCGTGAAGCTGGGAATCGGGGCGGCCCCTGTTGGCCACCCGCAATCCACGTCATTATCCCATGAATCGAGGTAGGCATAATGCCGGTAAGCGTCGATCCCAGTTGTTGTTGCACTTGCTCTTGGACCATCTCCAGAATCCGCGCCACTTGCGCCTTGAGTGCTTCAACCTTGCGCGACTGGCTTTCCGAGTTGGTCTTCTTCTCCTTTCGCCCACCAGCGCCATAGTATCACGACCATTTTGTGGACAAGCCTTTGCCGGCCACACGACCAGCTGACGTCGGCTTATTGAGCATATCCCTGTTTTTCATTATGTTCAATGCCCTATTCAAAGGGGTGTCGAAAGGGGAGCTCTGAGACGACCCCGCGCTACTGCTTTCTTTGTCCTACGGAAGGAACGTGAACCATTTAGAAATATTGGGGATTAATTAGAATGCAACCATATGGAGCTAATTACGCGGGGGTGTATTCCTTACCAGAACAAGCTCAAGCTCCTTCGTCTTCGGATCCATGGTAAGCTCCTTTGTTACCGGATCCTCCTTGTACCGGGCCCTGAGAAAGTTCCTGGTCTGTTTGTCACTGTATTTCTCGAAGAGGGGCGGTAGGCCTTGCTTGGCACGCTCCGCATCCTCCTTGTCCCATACAGGCTCCGCCACTCTGTAACCGCCGGGACCGAGTTGGTGGACACCTATGTTCAACTGCCGCATTTCTTTCCCCCACTTACTTGATTCGGAGGTTGCAGGGCTCTCGCACTTGATCATGAACTCCTTGTAGTCATCTTCGATCATCAAAGGATATATCGCCTTGATCTTCTCATAACTATCACCTTTGTCAATCATTGCCTTCACCGTGCTTTTCCAAGTAGACAGGGCTGTGCTCATCGTCGTGAGGGCGGCACCGTTCACTTTATTACCCGAGAGGCGTGTGTTTGCGAACTCAGTGGGGAACTTGTATCGTTCGTGCAGCTTCGTGAAGAGGAGGCTGCGCAAATTCCCTCGGTCCTTATGCCTTAGGTTCTCGGTGTTGATCGAGGCGGTGCTCCGAAGAATGCACCCGAGCTGAATCGAGTACCCCTTGACTACGTGTTTGGGCGTCGTCGGATGCCCGTCGGAGTTCACTTTAGTAAATTCCTCCCTGACGGTACCGAGCATGTTCAGGCGCCAGTCCTTCCGTTGCCTCTTCGGTTGGCTGCCATCTGTGCGTGCGCCGCCATCATCAGTGGTGGCATCCGCGGCGCCATCATCAGTGGTGTCATCCCCGACGCCACTAGGGGTTGTGTAGTCAGGATCGGTGTCTTCCGCGGCGTCCTCATAGCGGTGAGGTTCTTCCTCCAACTCCTGCGACAGCTCCCAGAATTGTTTGCCGCCCGAACCGCCGGCCTCATCGTTGTGGGCCATGTTTCGCTCTAAACAGGAACAAAGTTTGGTCAAAAAGTTGGTTATTGTCAAGGAACAAGATCATGGTCTCATCATTTAGGGTTTGTCGACACCGAGGCATCCTAAAAGGTAAGCTTTTATCATTTAGGGTTTGTAGACGCCGAGGCACCCTAAAAGCCTAAGCGTACATCATTTAGGTTCTCATCGACACCGAGGCACCCTAAAAGCCAAGGTTTCATCATTTAGGGTTTGTCGACGGCGAGGCACCCTAAATGCTAAGTTTTCATCATTTAGGGTTTATCGATGCCGAGGCACCCTAGGTTGGGCCTAATCACTTGGCACTAATCAGTTGGCTCTATTGCCACCTATGTTGGGTTTATCATCTAGGGTTTATCGATGCTGATGAGAATTTCTAAGTTGGGCCTAATCACTTGGCTCTATTGCCACCTATGGTTTAATGCAGCAAGAATAAAGGGGCAGTTGATTCTACTTAATTAAGTACTAAGATACCCCGACCCATGCATTAGTAGCAAGTATCTCATATGTCCGATTTTTAGCAAAGTCATGCTAAAAATCACGGAAAATTTCAGCATGACCTTTGCTGAAAATAGGACATATGGCGTACCCGAATTTGCCGGAACGGAAGTTAATCGACATTCCGGCAAACTCAAGGGCCTCTCGGGGTACCTGCAAAATCATCACGACACGAACGGCCTCTCAAGGGCCTCAAGCAGCAGCGGTGTCTCCCAGGACCCCATTTTTTTGTTAAATTTCTTTGAGCAACAACCAGAGCAAAAAAATTTAGAGCACCATACAAGATTGTTAGTTCAATGTGCTTTATATCCTAGTTATACTACTGCAGGAAAGGAGGATCATCATACATATATATATGTAAAGCAATTGACAGGAGCTTCATCATTTTTAGTAACAACAATACATATATAGTAATTGGAAGCAAACATATGTACACATAAGATAGAAATGTAGTGCTGAAAGTTTAATGCTTATAAAATACTTGCTAAAATAGTGAAAAATATGGAGTCACCAAGCTGTCTAAGAAACTCCCAAAGTCCACTAGCAAATCCAAGATCTAATCCTGTTACACACATCATAACAATTTAAGATAATTAGGATAAGTATACTAGGAAATGAAAAAGAAAGACCTCAAAAAACAATCACAACAGAAAAATAATAAAAACCTAGTCCTAGAAGAAAATAAATCCTAAAAGAAAAGAAATCCTAAAATCTGGAGCAAGTCCTAGCAGTAGTAGTCCAACTAGATGGCCACCACTACTAATCCTATCTCTGTTTAGCATCATCCACACGATAGTCCTAACTCTGTGAATTTCAAAAATAAAATAGAAGTCATGTATATAGTTCAAAGTTTGAAACATAAGGCAAGATAGTTCAAAGTTCAACGAGGAGAAGGTGATGTGAGATAAATAATAATCATGAGCAAATTGCAGGGCATATGAGTTGGCCATTGGAATTTTGTTTGACACAGCTGAACAACAAAGAAGGTGCCGTAGAAGCAGCTGCTACTGCTAGCTCCACTACATACATACTAGCCACTCTAAAACTACATCATAATCAATGGGAGATGTATTCATAAGCAAGTTCAGCCCTGGAAGGGCGCAAATGTACAGACAAGAACAAAGGCATAACACATCAAAATCTTCATAAACATGTCATATATAATAGGAGATCTATTAAGCCCTGGAACGGCGGAGACAGGGGCATGGAGAAACGCACCTTAGTGGAGAGGAAGAGGGAGGGCCAAGGGGAGGAGGAGGAGGGGCAAGGGGAGGAGGCCGCGGTGGCCGGAGGTAGAAGAAGGCACAGACGCCGTAGACGGTGGAGGCATCGGTGTCGTAGAGGCGCCGGAGACCTTGCCCTGCGAGACAGAGAAGGGACCGTCAGCTGCGCAGGCGAGGGGCAAGGGGAGGAGGAGGGCCGGGGGGCGTACGGTGGTGCGTCGCTACTCGGCGCCAACGGTGAGGAGGAGCCCGGCGAGGATCGGGGCGGCGGGGGTGGGGCGCGGGGGCGGGGGCGCGGGGGCGCGGGGGCGGCGGGGGTGTGGATTCCGGCGAGGGTCGGGGCGGCGGGGGTGGGGGCGCGGGGGCGGCGGGGGTGGAGTCCAGTGAGGATCAGGGCGGCCGCGTCGTGGGTCGGGACAGCGCGCGGGTGGATCTGGTGGCGAGGGAGAGAGGGTCGAAGGGGATCTGGTGGAGAGGGAGGATAGGTAGGGGGAAGCTTACTAATGGTGCACCACACCTCGGTGCGCCATTAGAAATCTTTTTTTTAGATAGCAATGGCGCACCTGCGCCATTTGAATGTTTTTTTAATACAGTTCGAGCACAGGTTATATTGCACCTAACCCAATCCACATCAGAACCCGCCCACTAGCCCGAATTGTCAGCACGCAGCACACACACCAGGAGGTCCTGGGTTCGATTCCTAGGCTCCGCAATATTTTTTTTGCATTTTAAATGATGTTTGATATTTATTTGTGTTTAAATATGCTCAAACTTGTTTAAATCATAACAGTAATATTTTTTTTATAAAAACAGTAATAATTTTTTTAAAAATATGTTCAAATTTGTTACTTGAAAATATCATCGGCGGCGGCAGTGGAGCGGGGGAGGGTGCGGGTGGTGCCCGTTGGCGGCGGTGGAGCGGGGGAGGGTGCGGGTGGTGCCCGTTGGCGGCGGTGGAGCGGGGGAGGGTGCGGGTGGCCGGGTGCTCGTCGGCGGCGGTGGAGGGGGATCGAGATCGAGTGTCCTCATGAATTCAAAAAGTGCTCGTGAAATTTAAATATATTCATGATATCAAAAAGTGCCCATGAAATACAATCGAGAAATGAAGACTACGAATTAAATACAATCGATCTTAGCTAGCTATCTGTTCACAATCTTCTTGCCCTTCTTTTTCGCAAATGGAGTTCTTCTATGGAACGGACGTCCTTTAGGTAGGGTGGTCCTGCTTCTTCTTGTGGTGTGTGCTGCTACTTCATCGTCATCGTCATGTTCGATCTTCGGGTCGCCGTACTTGTCGAAGTCTTGCTCATTGGCTACTCCATCCATTCCGATGATCTTCCTTTTGCCTCTCCTCATGACAACACGACTGGGCTTTGACGGGTCGGTAATGAAGAAGCATTGGTCCACTTGGGAAGCCAGTACCCATGGCTCATTTTTCGCGGTGACGTTTGTGCCCGCGGTCTTCGATTTGGCTTCGGGTATAACCATGGTGGTGAAATACCAGTCTTCTTTTAGGACGCTCTTGGCCCATCTGACATGGAACATCAGGACCTTCTCCCCAGTGTAGCTCAGCTCCCAGATCTCTCGATCCTTCCGTAGTATCTGTCCTTGTCGTTACCGGTGTAGGATTCCATTGTTACCCCGGAGTTCTGATAACCATCGCTCTTCATGTCCTTGTTCTCGGTGTAGAATGTGTAGCCGTTGATATCGTACGCCTCATAGGTCATCAGGTTGTGCTCGGCGCCCTGTGACAAGGCGAATATGAGTTGTTCTTCCGCGGAAGAATCCTCATGTAAAGGGTACAACAGAAGCTTCTGCTTGAACCAACACGTGAAACATGAGTTGTGCTCTTTGATTATATCTCCGTCCGTCCTCTATTGGCCTCGGTCATTGTACGTCTTCTCAATAAAGGTTTTGTGCTCTACCACCCAAGGATCGACCATGTCTATGTGTTGTAGCGCGACTAGGTTTGCTCTTTCAAAGTCGGTGAGTCGACCCTCGAAGTCGACATGCATTTCGCGGCGACCCTCATGGTGACCCCATCCAGCGAGCGTGCCAAGGTGCCTATTGACGGGCAGACCAACGGGGTTCTCGATGCCTAGATAATTCATGCAGTAGGAGATGCACTCTTCGGTCAGAAAGGCCCTGGACGTGACATGTTGTGAACGTATCCTTTAATGACACCATTCATCCTTTCGAACGGCATCATGTTGTGCAGGAACGTCGGCCTAAGTTGGATGATATCCTCCACGATATGGACCAGCAGATGCACCATAACGTCGAAGAATGCGGGCGGGAAGTACATCTCAAGCTCGCATAGTATCACCACGATCTCTTCCTGTAGCCTTCTGAGTTGCCACATGCCAATCAACTGTCGAGAGATGACGTCGAAAAAGTTGCATAGGCCAAATAGCGTTTCACGGACGTGCGCATCCATGATCCCACGGATTGCAACTAGAAGTATCTGCATCATCAGCACGTGACAGTCATGAGACTTCATCCCGCTGAACTTCTGGTTCGCTAGGTCTAGCTATCTGCTTATCTTCCCCGCGTAACCGTAAGGAAGTTTTACTCCTACGAGGCAAGTGGAAAACTGCTCGATCTCCTCCTGACTTAGAGTGAAGCACGCGGGAGGGTAGTCACTTCCGGTCTTCTTGGCCTTTTTGCCTTTACGACGAGTTTCTGTGTCCTGCTTCGCATCATCATCATCATCATCATCATTAGAAGCTCCTGCCTGATACCCATTGATTTCAAGTCTGCCCTTGCTTTCGACCCATCTTTGGTCCTCTGTGGCATGTTGAGCAGGGTACCAAGCAGACTCTCGCACACGTTCTTCATGATATGCATGGCATCAAGGCTGTGAGGCACATGGTGGATCTTCTAGTACGGCAAGTCCGAGAAAACAGACCTCGTTTTCCATACCATCAGCAGCAGCTCTGGCGCCTTTTGCTTCTTTCCCGGCTCTAGCGCCTTTTGCTTCTTTCCCGGCAGTAGGCAATCTTTCCAATTTTTCAACAGCTCGTCTATTTCCTCGCCGCTCCTCGTACGCGGGCGTTTTCGGGGTTCGGTTTCACCATCGAACAGATCCTTGAGTTTCCTCCATGGGTCATCGTCGCGAAGCCACCTTCGATGTCCCATGAACACGGTTTTCAAAGACCCGGGATCTCTATCTAGCTGGCGATACGTTGTGTCATCCATGCACCTTACGCATCTAGAAAATCCGTGGACTACCTGCCCCGCGAGATATCCGTAACCGAGATAGTCATGCACTATCTTGAGCAGTGCGGCTCTCATAGGGAAATATTCTTTCTCTACGGCGTCCCACGTATTGGCTGGCATTTTCCACAGTGTGTCTAGCTCCTCTTTCAGCAGCCCCAGATACAGATTGATGTCGTTCCCTAGTTGTTTTGGCCCTTCAATTAGCATACTCATGTGAATGTACTTCCTCTTCATGCACAACCAGGGGGGAAGGTTGTACATCCACACAAACATAGGCCAGGTGCTATGTGTGCTTCTCTGGCTGCCAAACGGATTGACTCCATCGGTGCTCGCGCCCAGCACAATGTTCCTTGGATCCTTCCCAAATTCTGGGTATTCGAAGTTCAACGCTTGCCACTGGCTCGCATCCTTAGGGTGACTCAGCATCTTGTGTTTTTTATTTATCTCCTGATCATTTCCGTCATCTTCCCGCTTCTTCTCCTCCCTATCCGCGTGCCAACGCATGAGCTCTGCTACCTTAGGGTCCGCGAAATACCGCTGCAGACGAGGAGTGATCGGAAAGTACCACACTGCTTTTTGAGGAGCTTTCTTCCTCTTCTTGTATCGAGTGACGCCGCACAACGGACATATGGTAGACACTGCGTGCTCGTCCTGATAAATGATGCAATTGTTCATGCACACATGGTATTTCACGTGCGGTAAATCCAGAGGACACACGATTTTCTTCGCCTCCTCGAAACTGGTCAGGCACTTGTTCCCCTTGGGAAGACGTTCGTGCCAGAATGACATGTTCTCGTCGAAACATGCGTCGGTCATTTTGTGTTTTACCTTCATCTCTAGAGCCATGAGCGTTACTTTCAGGCGGGTACCTCGGGCCTGCATCCTTCATACAATGGAGTAACCACGTCTATCTCCAGTTGATCTAGCTTGGCTTTCTCTCGGGTGGCAGCTCTTGCGTTATCCGTCTGCTTGAGAAGCAGCTCTTGAATATGATGGTCCTGCACCCAGCCTCCACCGTCGTCTGCTCCGGCATCTTCATCTTCATGATCATGCCCTTCGTCTTGATCTTCCTCATCATCATGTACGACATCTTCTACATGATGACTGTGTACAGCATCACCGTCGTGATCATGTCCTGGAGATTCTTCATCTTCTTGCCCGCCCTCGCCACGGTGGTACTTGTCTTGTTGCCCTTCCTCATTTCTTGCCCGGCCCCCATGGATGACTTCATAGTCATCTTCATCACCTTGCCACCAATAGCCATCCATGAAACCACGCAAGAGCAGGTGGTCCCGCACCTGCCCGGAATCCGGGTCCGCAATAAGGCTCTTCAGCTTGCATCTTCGACAAAGACATCTTATCTCTGTCTCGTTCTTTTGAAGCATCTCGGCCTTTGCGGAGCTCAAAAACCTATTCACGATGCCTTCGGTCATCATGCGGACCATGGTCGCCCACGGGGCAGAGCAAAACGATATTTTAGAACCAAGAAAAAATTTGGCATGATCTTCCCTAAAAATAGGACCAAAAGGAATGCATAGTGCCAAAATTCTCACCGAAATGGAAATGAATCAACATTCCGGCAAAATATTGGCAACTATCGCATTTCAAATACCAGTACCTGCAAACACAAACATATATGCAACACCACAAACATACATAGATCTAGCTATGCCACAAAAATTGCATGTGCACGTTGTTGGAGCGAGCTAGGGAGAAAAAAGTAGATCTACATCATGAGGGTCGCTTTCCCCTTACTTACCTATCAAAAAAAGGTAATTTCACCACTTAATTTTGATGAATCTATGGTGGAAATGAGGTGAGGAGGAGGAGGTAGCCGAAAGCTTGGAGAAGGAGGTGGAGGGAATGAAGTGGGGAAAGTGTGTGGGTAGGTGTGGCTGTCCAAAATATCTTGTTGGGGTCCCAGGTTACTAATGGCGCACCACCTCCCAATGCGTCATTAGTAACCCTGGTTACTAATGGCACACCTGCAGGTGGTGCGCCAATAGTAGTTTTGCAGAAAAGTAAAAAATATACTAACGACGCACTTTTACAGGGTGCGCCATTAGTAGTTTAAACTACTAATGGCGCACTGTGAGGAGGTGCGACATTAGTAGTTTTGCAAAAAAAAAGAATAAAAAAATTCAGTACCGACGCACTCCGTGTCTGATGCGCCATTAGTAGTTAGAACTAGTAATGGCGCACCTCGGTAGGATGCGCCATTAGTATGTATGTAAAAATAAAAAAAATTATCACTAGTGGCGCACCTATTTTCTGGTGCGCCATTAGTGTCTTCCACACTAATGCCGCATCACCAACTGGTGCGCCATTAGTATATAGTAGTGGCGCACTACTTCCCTGGTGCGCCATTAGTGTCAATCCTATCTATAGCCCTTTTCCTAGTAGTGTGATCATAAACCCACAATTCATCGGTCTCAACAAACACACCGCAAAAAGAAGATTACATCGAATAGATCTCCACAAGAGAGGGGGAGAACTTTGTATTGAGATTCAAAGAGAGAGAAGAAGCCATCTAGCTACTAACTATGGACCCGAAGGTCTGAGGTAAACTACTCACACTTCATCGGAGGGGCTAGGATGATGTAGAAGCCCTCCGTGATGACGGCCCTCTTCCGGCGGAGCTCCAGAACAGGCCCCAGGATGGGATCTTGTGGATACATGAGCATTGAGCGGACACTTTCAAAACTTCTTCAATCTTCACGCAATACATGAGTGTGAGCCATGGATATAGCACTATAGGTGGAATAGAATGGTGGTTGTGGAGAAGACAAAAAGAAGGGGAAGATAGTCTCATATCAACTAGGCATATCAACGGGCTATGGAGATGTCCATCAATAGATATCAATGTGAGTGAGTAGGGATTGCCATGCAACGGATGCACTAGAGCTATAAATGTATGAAAGCTCAACAAGAGAAACTAGTGGGTGTGCATCCAACTTGCTTGCTCACAAAGAACTATGGCAATTTGAGAAAGCCCATCATTGGATTATACAAGCCAAGTTCTATAATGTAAAATTGCCGCTAGTATATGGAAGTGACAACGTATGAGACTCTCTATATGATGAACATGGTGCTACTTTGAAGCACAATATATGAGACTCGCTATATCTTGGTGCTACTTTGAAGCACCAGTGTGGAAAAAAAGATAGTAGCATTGCCCCTTTTTATTTTCTTTTTTTGGGCCTTCTTTTTTCTTTGGCCTTTCGTCTTCTTTTTTTGGGACAATGCTCTATTGAATGATGATCATCACACTTTTATTTATTTACAACTCAATGATACAACTCGATTCAAAAACAAAGTATGACTCTATATGGATGCCTCCGGCGGTGTACCGAGATATGCAATGAATCAAGAGTGACAAGTATGAAAAAATTATGAACGGTGGCTTTGCCACAAATACTATGTCGACTACATGATCATGCTAAGCAATATGACAATGATGAATGTGTCATGATGAACTAGATGGTGGAAAGTTGCATGGCAATATATCTCGGAATGGCTATGGAAATGCCATAATAGGTAGGTATGGTGGCTGTTTTGAGGAAGGTATATGGTAGGTGTATGATACCGGTGAAAGGTGCGTGGTATTAGAAAGGCTAGCAAAGGTGGAAGGGTGAGAGTGTGTATAATCCATGGACTCAACATTAGTCATAAAGAACTCATATACTTATTGCAAAAATCTAGAAGTTATCAAAGCAAAGTATTACGCACATGCTCTTAGGGGGATAGATTGGTAGGAAAAGACCATCGCTCGTCCCCGACTGCCACTCATAAGGAAGACAATCAATAAATAAATCATGCTCCAACTTCATCACATAACGGTTCACCATACGTGCATGCTACGGGAATCACAAACTTTAACACAAGTATTCTTTAAATTCACAACTACTCAACTAGCATGACTTTAATATTATCACCTCCATATCTCAAAACAATTGTCATGCTTCAACATTTTCTTAGTATTCAACACACTCAAAAGAAAGTTTCACAAATCTTGAATACCAAGCATATTATTATTAAGAAAATTACCATGCTATTAAGAGACTCTCAAAATAATTTAAGTGAAGCATGAGAGATCAATAGTTTCTTTAAAACAAATCCACCACCGTGCTCTAAAAGATCTAAGTGAAGCGCATAGAGCAAAATTATAACGCTCAAAAGATATAAGTGAAGCACATAGAGCAAAACTACATAGCTCAAAAGATATAAGTGAAGCACATAGAGCAAAACTACTTAGCTCAAAAGATATAAGTGAAGCACATAGAGCAAAACTACTTAGCTCAAAAGATATAAGTGAAGCACAAAAGATATAAGTGAAGCACATAGAGTATTCTAGCAAATTTTAATTCGTGTATGGCTCTCTCAAAAGGTGTGTACAGGAAGGATGATTGTGGCATATTAAGACACAAAGACGCAAATAATACAAGACGCTCCAAGCAAAACACATATCATGTTGGTGAATAAAAATATAGCTCCAAGTAAATTACCGATGGAAGTGGACGAAAGAGGGGATGCCTTCCGGGGCATCCCCAATATTTGAATTTTTTGTGTCCTTGGATTATCTTGGGGGTGCCATGGTCATCCCCAAGCTTACGCTCTTGCCACTCCTTGTTCCATGATCCATCAAAAGGATTCACTCAAAACTTGAAAACTTCACAACACAAAACTCAAAATAGAAAATTTGTGAGCTCCATTAGCGAAAGAAAACAAAAGACCACTTCAAGGTACTGTAATGAACTCATTCTTTATTTATATTGGTGTTAAACCTACTGTATTCCAACTTCTCTATGGATTATGAACTATTTTACTAGCCATAGATTCATCAAAATAAGCAAACAACACACGAAAAACAGAATCTTTCAAAAACAGAACAGTCTGTAGTAATCTGTAGCTAGCACAGGATCTGAAACCCCAAAAATTCTAAAATTAATTTCTGGACGTGAGGAGTTTATCTATTAATCATCTTCAAAAAGAATTAACTAAATTTCACTCTTCAAGTAAAAATGACAGCAGTTCTCGTGAGCGCTAAAGTTTCTATTTTTTACAGCTAGTTCAATAAGACTTTCCCCAAGTCTTCCCAACGGTTCTACTTGGCATAAACACTAATTAAACAAAAAAACACAACCACAACAGAGGATAAATAATTTATTTATTACTAAGCAGGATCAAAAATCAAGGAATAAAAATAAAATTGGGTTGCCTCCCAACAAGCGCTATCATTTAACGCCCCTAGCTAGGCATAAAAGCGAGGATAGATCTAGGTATTGCCATCTTTGGTAGGCAATTCTTCGATGAGACATCTATTTCCCTTAGGAATTTCTTTCTTTCTAGGTATTATCAAACTTCTAGGCACAAGATTGAAAAATTCATTTGTAGCAATTGGTTCCTTAATGATAGCAAAAAGATTGGGATGAATACTTATAGATTTAAGATCCGCAGTTTCCTTACTAGATGATTCACCCTTATTTTTAGGAACATACATAAGCTTGGCAACTTTAGTAGGAGGGCTTGGAGTATTCTTTACGAAAGAAAAAGCGGTCCCCAAATTTGTAATGATACCCTAAAGTTTATCAATTCTAGTAGAATCTAAGTTCATCTTCTCATTAACTATGGGTTCCTTTTCCTTAATATTTTTCAAAGTCATTCCTACCTTAGATCCATACTGAGTAATTTGATTGTGGATCTTTTTATCTAGATTTTCAATTAATTCAATAGTAGCAACTTTATTTTCAATAATTTCAAGTCTTTGCATAACATGCTCCAAAGTTAACATGGTTCCATTAACCAAAAGAGGTGGTGAGCCAAATATATTTAACATAGCATTATAAGAATCAAAAGTATGGCTACCCAAGAAGTTCCCTCCGGAAATGGTGTCAAGGATATATCTATACCAAGAATTAACACCTACATAAAAATTGCGGAGAAGAACTAAGGTAGATTGCTTTCTGGTAGACCTATTTTGAGCATTGCAAATTCTATACCAATTATCTTTTAGATTTTCTCCCTCCCTTTGTTTAAAATTTAGAACTTCACTCTCGGGAGACAACGGAGAAGATATGAGACTAGCCATGACGACAAACAAGCAAACTAGCACACGAGCAAACAAGAGCAAATGGGCAAAAGAGGCAAATAGAGAGGGAGGATAGAGAGAGAGAGGGCGAATAAAACGGCAAGGGTGAAGTGGGGGAGAGGAAAACGAGAGGCAAATGGCAAATAATGTAATGCGAGAGATAGGGATTGTGATGGGTACTTGGTATGTTGACTTTTTGCATAGACTCCCCAGCAAAGGCGCCAGAAATCCTTCTTGCTACGTCTTGAGCTTGCGTTGGTTTTCCCCGAAGAGGAAGGGATGATGCAGCAGAGTAGCGTAAGTATTTCCCTCAGTTTTTGAGAACCAAGGTATCAATCCAGTAGGAGGCCACGCTCAAGTCCCTCGTACCCGCACAAAATGATAGCTACTCACAACCAATGCGATTAGGGGTTGTCAATCCCTTCATGGTCACTTACGAGAGTGAGATATGATAGATATAATATTTTTGGTATTTTTGGTATAAAGATGCAAAGTAAAAAGTAAAGGCAAAGTAAAAAGCAAAGCAAGATTAAAGTGATGGAGATTGATATGATGAGAATAGAACCGGGAGCCATAGGTTTCACTAGTGGCTTCTCTCAAGAGCATAAGTATTCTACGGTGGGTGAACAAATTACTGTTGAGCAATTGATAGAATTGAGCATAGTTATGAGAATATCTAGGCATGATCATGTATATAGGCATCATGTCCGTGACATGTAGACCGAAACGATTCTGCATCTACTACTATTACTCCACTCATCGACTGCTATCCAGCATGCATCTAGAGTATTAAGTTAAAAGTAGAGAAATGCCTTAAGCAAGATGACATGATGTAGAGAGATAAATTCATGCAATATGAAATAAACCCCATCTTGTTATCTTCGATGGCAATGATGCAATACGTGCCTTGCTGCCCCTTCTGTCACTAGGAAAGGACACCGCAAGATCGAACCCAAAGCTAAGCACTTCTCCCATGGCAAGAACAACCAATCTAGTTGGCCAAACCAAACGGATAATTCGAAGAGACTTGCAAAGATAACCAATCATACATAAAAGAATTCAGAGAAGATTCAAATATTATTCATAGATAGACTTGATCATAAACCCATAATTCATTGATCTCAACAAACACACCGCAGAAAGAAGATTACATCGAATAGATCTCCACAAGAGAGGGGGAGAACTTTGTATTGAGATTCAAAGAGAGAGAAGAAGCCATCTAGCTACTAACTATGGACCCGAAGGTCTGAGATAAACTACTCACACTTCATCGGAGGGTCTAGGATGATGTAGAAGCCCTCCGTGATGACGGCCCTCTTTCGGTGGAGCTCCGAAACAGGCCCCAAGATGGGATCTCATGGATACAGAAAGTTGCAGCGGTGGAGTTAGGTTTTTGGCTCCTGTTCTGATCGTTTGTGGGTACATGTGTATATATAGGAGGAAGGAGTACATCGGTGGAGCACCGAGGGGCCCACGAGGCAGGGGGCGCGCCCTAGGGGTGGGCGCCCCCACCCTCTTGACCTCCTCTTTGACCACCTGGAGTAGGGTCCAAGTCTCCTGGATCACGTTTGGTGAGAAAATCACGTTCCCGAAGATATTCCGTTTGGACTCCGTTTGATATTCTGTTTCTCCGAAACACTGAAATAGGCAAAAAAACAGCAATTCTGGGCTGGGCCTCCGGTTAATAGGTTAGTCCCAAAAATAATATGAAAGTGGAAAATAAAGCCCAATATAGTCCAAAACAGTAGATAATATAGTATGGAGGAATCAAAAATTATTGATACGTTGGAGACGTATCACACCCGTCATTCCTTGTCCGCATCGCCCCTCCATCATTTTCTGCAAGCCAAGCAACTACTCTCCTACCTTGCCCACATTCGCTTCTGATCCTCATCGTGTTTCCTTCACCCAGCCCCACCATAGCTTGAGAAGATGGGGAAGAAGACCACTGTCCCCAAAGTGAAGCGGGCGACCACCGTCAAGGAGGTGGCTGCGGAGGGGAGAAAGAAGAGAGCGGCAGAGCTGGACAAGAAGCGAAGGGGAGATGTGGTCTTTTTCGCATCGGATCTTGATGGTGACGTATTGAAAGCAAGGTATGGAGATCTGTGGGGGAGGGAGGTTCCAAAGGGGCATGGTGCACCAAAGGTTCTGGCGGAGAGGAAAGTGGATCCGCCAGATTGGCATTGATTCTTACGCCCATACTTCATCTCCGGCATCTGTCCTCCCTTCCTTGATTTATTTGAAGCGATGATGTTGATCTATGGATTCTACCTCCTGGACTTCATGCCAAATGCAATGGCATGCACGGAGATTTTTGCCCATTGTGCGAGAACTTTGTCGGGGTTGCCCCCAATGTGGATCTATTCAGGCACTACAGTACTCGTAAATTCCGACGACCGGCATGTGTACCGTTCCCGATGATCTATATTCCGCCCGCCAATAAATACTACCTTGCTCACGTTGACCCACCTGCATTCTATCTACATCCTCCCCTTGCTCACCCTCTCTCTCTCTATCAAATGTCTTCCTTGGTGCCACCGGTCTGCTCACGCGCCGACGAGGAGTCCCCCCACCCACCCCCGAGGACGCTCACTCGAAGAGCAACGACAAGGACCCCGATGCACCGCTGGACGAGGTTGCGCCGGACCCCCCAACCTTGGATTTGTTTTGGGCTACTACATTCTTTGTCTATGGAAGCCACTGCCGCTGGCTGAGAAAGCCAAGCAAGTGGCGCCAAAGAACGAGATGGCGCGGGAGGAAGCCAGGTATCAGGCGGCCTATGAAGCCCGTGATGCCGCCTGAAAAAGGAGGCGGTGCACCTTTGGTGGCAGGCGTGTCATCATGTGGAGGAGGTGTACGAAGACGGGTACTTCGCAAGGAAGGTCAAAGGCGCTAGATGCCTCATCGCTGCATGGAGGTGGGCCGATAAGCTCTATCGTGCCACCAACAAGGAGCTCCGGTGGGCGCCCAATTAAATGGCAAGATCGTTCAAGCTCGTCTGCCAGCAAGAGGCAGATCGGTACATCAAGCGCTGCGAGGTGGAGGATGCGAGTACTGCCTCCGCGCTGGGAAAACGCCGTGCACCAGGGAGCTGCTGGCGAGGGGCTGCCGGAATACTGCCCCTAGGAGGGATTAGTTTTTGTATTGTTTGTTTTAAATTTTATGCATTGTACCTACACTACTAGGGAAAAGCCTAGCAGTAGCAGGAGTTTTAGGTATATTAGTAGCGCAGGTGCAAGCGCTACTGATACGGCGCTATAGCTAACTGGTAGCAGTAGCGCGGGTGCCACCCGCGCTACTCCTACGTCCGTTAGGAGTAGCGTGGATACCACCCGCGCTACTACTAACTAGTAGTAGCGTGGGTCTGGACCCTCGCTATTACTAACTAATTAGGAATTAAAAAAATATTCCAGCCATGGCTGCTGCTGCTACCTAGGCGTCATCGTCCTCTTCATCCATGGTCGATGCTGGTCCTAGAGGGGCTGAAGTCGTCCATGGTGATACACCTCTCCTTTGCTGCTGCTACAAAGAAAGAGACAAGGATTAGAAGAGGAAGAGAGAGATAGTGAGGAGTAGGTGCAGCAACTCACCGGTGGCCGCCGGAGTTGGAGCCAAAACCCTAGATGACGCCATGGATGGCGCTCTACTCGATATGGAAGATGAAGAGAGAGAGAGAGAGAGGAGTACGAAGAGCAACTCATCTGTGGTTGTGTCCATGGAGGATGTGGCCGCCACCATGGATGGCACTCTGCTGGATCTCCTTCTCCTTCCAACATTAGAGAGGGAGGAGGAAGGAGGGGGAGGGGCTGCGGTGGTTGTGGAGGTCGCCGGATTTGGTGGAGGCATGATTTGCGAGGCCGGCGGTGGTGGTGGATGGGGAAGGGAATCGCGGGTGGGAGGGAGAAGCGGAATGGGAGAGCCTATGGAGAGAGGGGGAGAGTGAGGGAGAGAGGAGGGATTCGACCAAGGATATGGAGACTTCACCTACCTTATACTTAGTAGTAGCGAGGGGTGTAAATCTGCACTACTACTATCAACTTAGTAGTAGCGCAGGTTCATACCCCTCGCTACTACTATGGCATGTCCCGGAGGGCACGGTAGAGACTGCTTAGTAGTAGCGAGGGTTAAAAACCCGCGCTACTACTATCAACTTAGTAGCAGCAAGGGGTAAAAAAGGTGCTACTAGTAAGTAGCAGCAGCAAGGGGTATAAACCCGCGCTACTAGTAAGCGCCTGTCTATAAGCCTTTCCCTAGTAGTGCTAGTAGGTAAGTATCATCACATATATGTGATGATATTATATATTTTCTGTGATGAACTAATGAACAATATATATATATATATATTATGAATTCCAATTTCTATCTGGTTTTGTATACTAATTTGAATCTAGCTGTTATCATCTAGATATACAGAATGGAAAACATATATACACACATTGAAACAGAGCAATACTATGATTGCTGTGTATACATAGCTACCCACGTTGAAATGACTCATCAAAATGAAATGCGTCCATGAAATGATGACGACCAGCCCTTGCCAACGGTAGCTCTTGGCTCTACCTAAACTCGTGCAGGCTGATGTCTACTACACAACCTTCTTCCTGTAGACGTTGTTGGGCCTCCAAGTGCAGAGGTTTGTAGGACAGTAGAAAATGTCCCTCAAGTGGATGACCTAAGGTTTATCAATCCGTAGGAGGCGTAGGATGAAGATGGTCTCGCTCAAGCAACCCTGCAACCAAATAACAAAGAGTCTCTTGTGTCCCCAACACACCCAATACAATGGTAAATTGTATAGGTGCACTAGTTCGGCGAAGAGATGGTGATACAAGTGGTATATGGATGGTAGATAATAGTTTTTGTAATCTGAAAATATAAAAATAGCAAGGTAACTAATGATAAAAGTTAGCGTAAATGGTATTGCAATTCGTGGAAACAAGGCCTAGGGTTCATACTTTCGCTAGTGTAAGTTCCCTCAACAATACTAACATAATTGGATCACATAACTATGCCTCAACATGCAACAAAGGGTCACTCCAAAGTCACTAATAGCGGAGAACAAACGAAGAGATTATGGCAGGGTACGAAACCACCTCAAAGTTATTCTTTCCAATCAATCTGTTGGGCTATTCCTATAAGTGTCACAAACAGCCCTAGAGTTCGTACTAGAATAACACCTTAAGACACAAATCAACCAAAACCCTAATGTCACCTAGATCCTCCATTGTCACCTCAAGTATCCGTGGGTATGATTATACGATATGCATCACACAATCTCATATTCATCTATTCAACCAACACAAAGGTCCTCAAAGAGTGCCCCAATGTTTCTACCGGAGAATCACGACGAAAACGTGTGCCAACTCCTATGCATAGGTTCCCAATGTCACGAAACCCGCAAGTTGATCACCTTAACATACATCAAGTGGCACATGGTATCCCATTGTCACCACAGATATCCACGGCAAGACATACATCAAGTGTTCTCAAGTCTTTAAAGACTCAATCCGATAAGATTACTTCAAAGGGGAAACTCAATTCATTACAAGAGAGAAGAGGGGAAGGAGAAACATAAGATCCAACTATAATAGCAAAGCTCGCGATACATCAAGATCGTATCATCTCAAGAACACAAGAGAGAGAGAGAGAGAGATCAAACACATAGCTACTGGTACATACCCTCATCCCCGAGGGAGAACTACTCCCTCCTCGTCATGGAGAGCGCTGGGATGATGAAGATGGCCACCGGAGAAGGATTCCCCCTCTAGCAGGGTGCCGGAACGGGTCTAGGTTAGTTTTCGGTGGCCACGGAGGCTTCTGGCGGTGGAACTCCTGATCTATCTTGTGTTCTGGAAGTTTTAGGTCGCGTAGGTATATATGGGTGCAAGAGGTACGTCAGGGGAGCCACGAGGGCCCCACGAGACAGGGGGCGCGCCCCCACCCTCGTGAGCACCTCGTTCCTTCCTTGACGTGGGGTCCAAGAACATCGGGTGGCTTTCATTCCAAAAATAACTTCTCTAGTTGATTTCGTTCCGTTTCGACTCCGTCTGATATTCCTTTTCTTCAAAACACTGAAATAGGCATAAAACAACAAATCTGGGCTGGGCCTCCGGTTAATCGGTTAGTCCCAAAAGTAATATAAAAGTGGAAAATAAAGCCCAATATTGCCTAAAACAGTAGATAATATAGCATAGAGCAATCAAAAATTATAGATACGTTGGAGACGTATCAAGCATCCCCAAGCTTAATTCCTGCTTGTCCTCGAGTAGGTAAATGATAAAAGGATAATTTTTGATGTGGAATGCTAGTTGGCATAATTTCAATGTAATTCTTCTTAATTGTGGTATGAATATTCAGATCCATAAGATTCAAGACAAAAGTTTGTATTGACATAAAAATAATAATACTTAAAGCATACTAACTAAGCAATTATGTCTTCTCAAAATAACATGGCCAAAGAAAGCTATCCCTACAAAATCATATAGTCTGGCTATGCTCCATCTTCACCACACAAAATATTTAAATCATGCACAACCCTGATGACAAGCCAAGAAATTGTTTCATACTTTTGATGTTCTAAACTTTTTCAAGCTTCACACAATACATGAGCATGAGCCATGGATAAAGCACTATAGGTGGAATTGAGTGGTCGTTGTGGAGAAGACAAAAAGGAGAAGATAGTCTCGCATCAGCTAGGCGTATCAACGGTCTATGGAGATGCCCATCAATAGATATCAATGTGAGTGAGTGGGGATTGCCATGCAACGGATGCACTAGAGTTATAAATTTATGAATGCTCAAAAGAAACTAAGTGGGTGTGCATCCAACTTGCTTGCTCACGAAGACCTAGGGCATTTTGAGGAAGCCCATCTTTGGAATATACAAGTCAAGTTCTATAATGAAAGATTCCCACTAGTATATGAAAGTTACAACATAGGAGACTCTCTATCATGAAGATCATGGTGCTACTTTGAAGCACACATGTGGTAAAAGGATAGTAGCATTGCCCCTTCTCTCTTTTTCTCTCATTTTTTTATTTTTTTTATTTGGGCCTTCTCCTTTTTTATGGCCTCTTTTCTTTGTTTTATTTGGGCTTCTTTAGCCTCTTTTATTTATTTATTTTCATCCGGAGTCTCATCCCGACTTTTGGGGGAATCATAGTCTCCATCATCCTTTCCTCACTGGGACAATGCTCTAATAATGATGATCATCACACTTTTATTTACTTACAACTCAAGAATTACAACTCGATACTTAGAACAAGATATGACACTATATGAATGCCTCCGGCGGTGTACCGGGATGTGCAATGACTCATGAGTGACATGTATGAAAGAATTATGAACGGTGGCTTTGCCACAAATACGATGTCAACTACATGATCATGCAAGCAATATGACAATGATGAAGCGTGTCATAATAAACGGAACGGTGGAAAGTTGCATCGCAATATATCTCGGAATGGCTATGGAAATGCCATAATAGGTAGGTATGGTGGCTGTTTTGAGGAAGGTATATGGTGGGTTTATGGTACCGGTGAAAGTTGCGCGGTACTAAAGAGGCCAGCAATGGTGGAAGGGTCAGAGTGCGTATAATCCATGGACTCAACATTAGTCATAAAGAACTCACATACTTATTGAAAAAATCTATTAGTTATCGAAACAAAGTACTACACGCATGCTCCTAGGTGGATAGATTGGTAGGAAAAGACCATCGCTCATGCCCGACCGCCACTCATAAGGAAGACAATCAATAAATAAATCATGCTCCGACTTCATCACATAATGGTTCACCGTACGTGCATGCTACGGGAATCACAAACTTCAACACAAGTATTTCTCAAATTCACAACTACTCAACTAGCATGACTCTAATATTACCATCCTCATATATCAAAACAATCATCAAGTATCAAACTTCTCCTAGTATTCAACACACTCATAAGAGAATTTTATTATTAATCTTGTATACCTAGCATATTACGATTTTAGAAAATTACCATGCTATTTAAGACTATCAAAATAATCTAAGTGAAGCATGAGAGTTGATCTATTTCTTCAAAATAAAAATACCACCATGCTCTAAAAGATATAAGTGAAGCACTAGAGCATCGACAAACTACTCCGAAGGATATAAGTGAAGACCAATGAGTAGTCGAATAATTATGCAACTATGTGAGGACTCTCTAACATTTAATAATTTCAGATCTTGGTACTCTATTCAAACATCAAGCAAAGCAAAATAAAATAACATCTAAGAATAGCAAACATCATGTGAAGAAGCAAAAACTTAGGATCAACCGATACTAACCGATAGTTGTTGAAGAAGAAAGGTGGGATGTCAACCGGGGATCCCCAAGCTTAGAAGCTTGAGACTTCTTGAAATATTATCTTGGGGTGCCTTGGGCATCCCCAAGCTTGAGCTTTTGTGTCTCCTTAATTCCACTCATATCACGGTCTCCCTAAATCTCAAAAGTTTCATCCACACAAAACTCAACAAGGACTCGTGAGATAAGTTAGTATAAACCGTTGCCAAAACCTTATCATACTCTACTGTAGCAAATCACTAAAATTATTATTCAACATTGCATACTAAATGGTTCTGCATATTTAATAGTCCTATCCTCAAATAGAATCATTAAAGACGCAAACATATGCAAACAATGCAAACATAACAGCAATCTGCCTAAACAGGATAGTCTGTAAAGAATGCTGCAACATCCATACTTCCCTAGCTCCAAAAATTATGAAATAAAATTCCCACTGTACTAAATTTATCAGAGCTTAATATGCAAAAGATTTAAACATTTTATAACATTCAGACTTTTCTAGGGAATTATTGCAACAGCGGTAAACTTTCTGTTTTCAAACAGCAACATGTGGACTTCTAAAATAGGCATAGTAAAGGCTATCAATGCCACTTTTATTGAAATAAAAGATGCAAAACATTGTTCTAAATAACAGAAAGCAAATCCTAACAAGATAAATTGACGCTCCAAGCAAAACACATATCATGTGGTGAATAAAAATATAGCTCCAAGTAAAGTTACCGATGAACAAAGACGAAAGAGGGGATGCCTTCCGGGGCATCCCCAAGCTTAGGCTCTTGGTTGTCCTTGAATATTACCTTGGGGTGCCTTCGGCATCCCCAAGCTTAGGCTCTTGCCACTCCTTGTTCCATAGTCCATCGAATCCTTACCCAAAACTTGAAAACTTCACAACACAAAACTTAACAGAAAACTCGTAAGCTCCGTTAGCGAAGGAAAACAAAACACCACTTCAAGGTACTATAATGAACTCATTATTTATTTATATTGGTGTTTATCCTATTCCAACTTATCTATGGTTTATATACTATTTTACTAGCCATAGACTCATCGAAATAAGCAAACAACACACGATAAACAGAATCTGTCAAAAACAGAACAGTCTGTAGTAATATGGATCAAACATATACTTCTGGAACCATAAAATTATCAAATAAATTTCTGGACCTGAGTAATTTATCTATTAATCATATGCAAAAATAATTAACTAAATATCACTTTCTAAATAAAAATGGTATAAATTCTCGTGAGCGCTAAAGTTTCTGTTTTTTACAGCATGATCGCAAAGACTTTCCCCAAGTCTTCCCAAAGGTTCTACTTGGCACAAACACTAATTAAAAAGCATAAAACCACATCTGAACAGAGGCTAGATGAATTATTTATTAATAAACAGGATCAAAAAGCAAGGAACAAAAATAAAATTGGGTTGCCTCCCAACAAGCGCTATCGTTTAATGCCCCTAGCTAGGCATGATGATTTCAACGATGCTCACATAAAAGATAAGAATTGAAACATAAAGAGAGCATCATGAAGAATATGACTAGGATATTTAAGTCTAACATACTTCCTATGCATAGGGATTTTGTGATCAAACAACTTGTGGGAACAAGAATCACCTTGCATAGGAAGGTAAAACAAGCATAACTTCAAAATTTTAAGCACATAGAGAGGAAACTTGATATTATTGCAATTCCTACAAGCATATATTACTCCCTCATAATAATTTTCAGTAGCATCATGAATGAATTCAAAAATATAACCAGCACCTAAAGTATTCTTTTCATGATCTACAAGCATAGAAATTTTAATACTCTCCACATAAGCAAGGTTCTTCTCATGAAGAATAGTGAGAGTGTCATAAGAGACTCGAATACTATAAATTGATTTCACATTAAAAGAGTAATGTTCAGAGAAGGGGTAATCATAATCATGACAAGTTTTATAAATATAATCACTAGTTTTTATAGCATAAGTATCATCACAATAATTATCATAAGTAGGAGGCATGCTATCATCACTATAAACTTGCATATCAAAACTTGGGAGACTAAAAATATCAACTTCATTAAGCGTAGCATCCCCAAGCTTGGGACAAACATTAATTGCAGCAAATGTATTCTCAAATATGTCATCCTCATCAAACATAGCTTCCCCAAGCTTGGGCCTTTTCGTATCATAAGCATAATCACTCTCATCATTAATAGTATAGATAGCACCGATAGTATAGCAATTATTATGTTCTTCCAAGCAAGTACCAAAAAGATTTTCAAGATCATAAGAAGTATCATCATCTTCCACAATTATATTTTCATGAGGCACAATAGTAATAGGAGCACCATTATTTGGGAGGGATGCCTTTTTACCTCTCTTCCTTTTTCTTTTCTTCTTCTTCACCACATCATGTGTGGGTTCAATCCTCCTTTTGGAGATCCTTATTAATCAGATAGGTTGAATAGGAGGCTCCTTCTCGTTACCTGATTCATCATAAGAAATAATAGGAGGATATTGGGAAGTCTCTTCCCTTTCATTAGTATTCTCTTCATCCTCTATTTGTTTTCTTTTCTTTATGTAATTGGCAATGTAAGGATTTTCAATGCAATTCACCGCACAATACATATAAATATTTTCTAGATCAAAATCAAGAACTCTATCAAGATTAAGCTTCGGAATACCCTCAGTTATACGTTTCATTTCTTCATAACCCAAAAGAAGGCTAAGCTCTTTATGATGCTCAAGGGTAATCAAATTATCACAATGTTTGGACACGACTTGATCATGAAACAAATAGCATTGGAGCTTTAAATGACCATGTTCATTGCAAAGATCACAAGGGGCACGAAAAATATTGAATCTTTCAGCACATTCATCTAGGCTTTCTTGCAACGATTTGGTTTCTAAGTACATATGCCTCTTGCAATATCTATCTTCCCTATTTGGTGTGTACTTGCAAACCCAGTCTACTCCAAAAAAAATGACATGTTTATAGGAGGCATTTTCATCATAACTAGTGCAATCATCATTCACATCATGGATATTCAAAGAATTCGTACTAACAACATTGCAATCATGCTCATCATTCAAATATTTAGTGCCAAACATTTTATAGATTTCTTCTTCTAGCACTCGAGAACAATTATCCTTTCCATCACACTTACGAAAGATATTAAAAAGGTGAAGCATATGAGACAAACTCAATTCCATTTTTATAGTTTGCTTTTATAAACTAAACTAGTGATAAAACAAGAAACTAAAAGACTCGATTGCAAGATCTAAAGATATACCTTCAAGCACTCAGCTCCCCGGCAACGGCGCTAGAAAAGAGCTTGATGTCTACTACATAACCTTCTTCGTGTAGACATTGTTGGGCCTCCAAGTGCAGAGGTTTGTAGGACAGTAGCAAATTTCCCTCAAGTGGATGACCTAAGGTTTATCAATCCGTAGGAGGCGTAGGATGAAGAAGGTCTCTCTCAAGCAACCCTGCAACCAAATAACAAAGAGTCTCTTGTGTCCCCAACACACCCAATACAATGGTAAATTGTATAGGTGCACTAGTTCGGCGAAGAGATGGTCATACAAGTGGTATATGGATTGTAGATAATACTTTTTGTAATCTGGAAATATAAAAACAGCAAGGTAACTAGTGATAAAAGTGAGCGTAAACGGTATTGCAATGCGTGGAAACAAGGCCTAGGGTTCATACTTTCGCTAGTGTAAGTTCCCTCAACAATACTAACATAATTGGATCACATAACTATCCCTCATCATGCAACAAAGAGTCACTCCAAAGTCACTAATAGCGGAGAACAAACGAAGAGATTATGGTAGGGTACGAAACCACCTCAAAGTTATTCTTTCCAATCAATCCGTACTAGAGTTCGTACTAGAATAACACCTTAAGACACAAATAAACCAAAACCCTAATGTCACCTAGATACTCAATTGTCACCTCAAGTATCCGTGGGTATGATTATACAATATGCGTCACACAATCTCAGATTCATCTATTCAACCAACACAAAGGACCTCAAAGAGTGCCTCAAAGTTTCTACCGGAGAATCACGACGAAAACGTGTGCCAACCCCTATGCATAGGTTCCCAATGTCACGAAACCCGCAAGTTAATCACCTTAACATACATCAAGTGGCACGTGGTATCCTATTGTCACTATAGACATCCACGGCAAGACATACATCAAGTGTTCTCAAGTCTTTAAAGACTCAATCTGATAAGATTACTTCAAAGGGGAAACTCAATTCATTACAAGAGAGAAGAGGGGGAGGAGAAACATAAGATCCAACTATAATAGCAAAGCTCGCGATACATCAAGATCATGTCATCTCAAGAACACGAGAGAGATCAAACACATAGCTACTGGTACATACCCTCAGCCCCGAGGGAGAACTACTCCCTCCTCATCATGGAGAGCGCTAGGATGATGAAGATGGCCACCGGAGATGGATTCCCCCTCCGGCAGGGTGCCGGAACGGGTCTAGATTGGTTTTCGGTGACTACGGAGGCTTCTGGCGGCGGAACTCCCGATCTATCTTGTGTTCTGGAAGTTTTAGGTCACGTAGGTATATATGGGTGAAGGAGGTACGTCAGGGGAGCAACGAGGGCCCCACGAGACAGGGGGTGCGCCCCCACCCTCGTGAGCACCTCATTCCTTCCTTGACGTGGGGTCCAAGTCCATCGGGTGGCCTTCGTTCCAAAAATAACTTCTCTAGTTGATTTCGTTCCGTTTTGACTCCGTATGATATTCATTTTCTTCAAAACACTAAAATTGGCATAAAACAGCAAATCTGGGCTGGGCCTCCGGTTAATAGGTTAGTCCCAAAAGTAATATAAAAGTGGAAAATAAAGCCCAATACTGCCTAAAACAGTAGATAATATACCGTGGAGCAATCAAAAATTATAGATACGTTGGAGACGTATCATAGGCGTTCATCCAAGCGGTCCACACGCTCATGGTACATCTGGAGCGCGATCTCGAGCTCCAAGTTGGTTATTTCATCGGAGATCACCAGCTCGAGGATGCAACGACCATGTTCCTCTACTGCGCCCAGGTGGACACCTGGGCCAAGGAGACAGTCGAGCCTACCGATCAGTGCATTGGCATCAAGCGCGCCGCAGACAAGGCGAACGGCACAACCCATGCAAACAGCGCGGCGGGCGTCCGGTTTAAGTACGACACAGAGGGGCTCTGCCCACTCCTGGCGAGGAATGGGAGTACTAATGGGATGTGTACCCAGCTACGACGCCATGTCGACAGCACGCAACCGTCAATGCATCCGCTCTTACTATGCAGCGCACTGCGCCTCTCGCTCTGTGGCGCTACAGCGGTCTCGCCATGCGGCGAGCCGTAGCGTATCGACGCAGACACACCTAGCTTGCTCTATGGCACACCATCAATCATGTTGTGCAGGGAGCTCCAGCCTCTCAGCGCTGATTCCAAGCCACATCGATCTAGCCGGTAACACCTCATATCACTTTGCTGCCTCATGCACGGTATTCCACGGGTGTCGCCTTACCTTGGCCTGGGACCATTTGCGCCTTTTGGCTCACGTATATGATAGTGTCGCTAGCATCCATATGACAGAGAACCCGGGCTGACATGACTAGTCGTGAACCCAAAGCGGCACAGACCTATGGAGACAGGCATACATGAATCACATCGAGCATGTCGGTCTTCAACGAGTGAATGCGGGTTGTAGCACTAGGCTAACAAGACTCCGGGGAACCCGAGCTGTAGTAGGCTAGGCAGGAGTCCGGATGTCACCGCGTGACATTTCCCCGAAGGGAAAGACATAGGAACGACGTGAAACACATGCCGGCCAGTCCAGTGTCCTGAGCAGTAGTGCTGGGCTAGCAGGACTCCGGTGAACTGGGCTGTAGCGGACTACTATGGCTCGAGGAACACTAGACGACATTTCCCCATAAGAAAGGCTGCCAAGGATAAACAACTAGATTGTTGAATCACACTCATACCAAGCATTTCAATCATACACACAATATGCCCGATATGAGTACATACAACATGGCATCACAACAAAACTCTACAACTCAAGTACTTTGTTTAAAGGCTCCAGAGAGCCATACATAACATGTTCGTACAGAAAGGGGTCACATGACCCGACACTCAAGTCATACAATCATACAAGCACATGCAGAAGCAACTAGTCTGAGTACAGACACTAGAAAGAAAGAAGGCTTCTCGAAGCCTGTCTATCTACATAGGGCCCTCCATGGCCAGGATCACCACCTGGGTGGCTAGTCACTCGTCGACGTCAAGGTCTACATAGAACCCATTGGAGGGGGTGGTGTTGTCGTCTGAAAATAGTAATTAAGCAAACATGAGTACAAAGGTACTCAGCAAGTCTTACAACAGAACCTACTATACATGCTCATTCTCAAGAAGGTGGTGGGGTTATTGCAGCAAGCCATCTTTGACTCTTGGTAAGCTATCCTACGGGACTCCACTAGTAAAATAGTTTTCGCACATGAGTCCACTACTCACCAACACAATACTCCACAGGGGATCCTCTCTCGTCATCCTACGGGAGGGCCATCCTCGGTACTCACACTTATCTTGAGTCTTTTAGTAGTATCCATTAACTTGTCTATGAATTGTATAGGCAACCAAGTAGTCCTTTACCGTGGACGCGGCTATTCGAATAGTTTTATGCCCTGCAGGGGTGTACTTCGTCACACATGTTTCCACCACTTAGCGTCTACACACGACATGTGCTCGGCAGACTTCAAGCGAAAACCGACGTGGGTGTAGACCACGACCTAACGTGGGTGTAGAATTCTCATAATGGGAAGGGATACAAACCTCAATTTTGGTAGCACCGCACAAAATTTATATGGCTACATCTACCTGCTGTCAACTAACCTCAAGGTGCTCCAGGTATACCTACATTCTTAACTAGGTACAATGACCACCGCAAGATGAAATAAGCTTATTCGTACGTTGACTTGCTAATTGCGGTGCGGAACGATCCTATCATGTGTGCACGAGCAAACACGCAGTGCGACCGAAGGTGGATATAACAAAGGACTTATGATTATATACAATCTTCCTCCAGCAGGTCAGTATCCCCTTCGTCCAGATGATCGTGTTTTGTCATTCTGATCTATTGATATGTGCTACTGTTTTGCGACACCGTTTAAGTATAGCTATTGTTTTCCTATCTTTTTAGATTCAGGACAATGAAGATGATTTTAGGGGAACTGCACGGTATGGACTCATGTTGAGTCATCTCTATTACCTCATGTGTTTGTTACAAATGTATCAGCATCAATTGCAAGATGAGGCAGCTAGCTGGCTGTGGAGTTGCCAACATGCTCAAAGTGCTCGCAACATTGAGAAGAAACAAGCAAGCCCAGGAAATTATTGTGTGACCAGGGAGGCCCTTTGCTCAGAGAAGCATCGACCGATTTTCTTTATTTCCAAACCTTCTCATAGCTTTGTATTGGTTATAGTATGGTGAATCATTGAGATGCATAAACATGCTGAACTTTTGTTCTTCTGAATGTTAGTATGCATACCGTATCTTTTGAAGCTTAGTTTAATGTAGATGTTTACTAGCTTGTGAACCTTCTCAATCCCATTTGGAGTGCGCATCCAGTACGACATCCTCTCATTTGGAGGATGCCAAGTTGAAAAAAGTTATCGGTGAGTAGCCATAAGCTGGAGGTATCTCAGTTTTTTCTTTCGAATGGGCAATAAGCTGGAGAGTGTCTCGGGATGCCTCTAGCACAAGGCCCTCCAGTATGAAACACGGGTAGCCAACTGGGCCGATACAAAAGCCTATCCATCTTCAATCCCATTTGTTTTTGTTTTTTGCGAGGAGACACCCATATTTCTTGAAGAGGAGGCGATCCCAGAAAACCCTCCTTCCTCCTTGCTTCCACTTATACAGCAGCTCGCTAGACTCTCCCGCTTCCGTCGCCCCCCAATGCCCCTCGCTCCCCATCTTCCTCATTCATCTAGAAAACCCCCGCTCACCTTCTTCTTCACTCATACATAAAATGCCTGCTCCTCTTCTTCCACTCCTACAGAAAACCCCAACCCTCCTTCTTCCCCACTCGCACTACCATTAGGCTCATCTTTGGTTACTCTGCTCAAACCCGTGAGCTCGGCACGGTGCCCACAAGGAAAATGGAGTCAGCTGGCCCCAGTGCCAAGAAGATGAGGCTGCCGCCAGCGGTGACGCCGGTTGTAGGCGCGGGGAGAAGCAGCGACTCCCCCCCCACCCGGATCTGAGGAACCTGTAGAATCTCCGGTGGACCACATCAGCGATCTCCCGGACGTCATCCTTGAGGAGATCATCTCGCTTCTCCTCACCAAGGATTTCTGCCGCACACAAGTCCTCTCAACTTGTTGGCGCCCTCTATGGCGCACCACGCCCCTCAATCTCGACTGCCGTCAGATATCTATCCTTCCTGAATTTCATCTCCTCAGAGCCACCGTCTCCTCTCACTAGCAGGGCCCCGTTCAGCGCCTCTGCATCCTGACACGCTACCTGCTGTCCATACCCAGCATGGTGGACGCTTGGCTGACATCCCATGAATTCGGAAAACTCTAGTAGTTTGATTTCTACCATTACCACTAAAGTTTCATACCACGAACACACCAAGAATTCATGCCTACACCACCATTGTCCATCTCGCGGTTTTCCTCCTCTCTCCACACCGCCACCTTCGCCCGGTGCCATCTACCAGATGATCTGATACAAATGCTTTGACTCCCACTGCAAAAAAAACTTTTGCTTGTGGTGGTCTATCTGTAGGAGGACTCATTGCACAACATCATCCACTCTAGTTGCCCTGCCCTAGAGCGCTTGCTGATTGTTTTGGGAACAGAAATCCCTATCAGTCGTCTCCAAATAAAGTTACCTCACCTTAAAAGCATTGGAATTTCTTTTGAAGGACTGCACCTCATCATCGAAGATGCTCCTTCACTTCAAAGGTTGCTCCTTGATGATTGTTATAAACCTTTGCAAATAACTATCATCTTTGCACCCAAAATGGAGACCTTGGGTCTAATTAGTGCTCCGTTTGATGATCACAACAAGTTGGTGTTTGGCTCCTCACTTTTTCAGGTACCATATATTTTCATCTACACATTTGTAATTATAAAATGCATCTTTCATTTATGCGCATAAGTTCTATATCATCTTGGAGTACACTTTGGATACTAATATTATGTTATATGCTCAATGAAGAGTTCGTCCATGGATAACCTATCAATGCTGCTGGATTCTGTCATGATCTTATATATCGGAATGTTTAGTCATGATCTAAACATAATTGTTGGCTTGCTACGATGCTTTAGGTCTCTGGAGAATTTATATATAAAGGTGATGATTTCATGCACATTGAAAGACCGTATATATTTTACTAGAATTAACCGTTTAGTTGTTGCTCTTTTGACATACTCTTTTTTCAGACCTTAAGTGTTTTCAAATCTTCATGTCTACTTAGGTACTGCAACCAGACGGAGAAAAATGTATAACCAATCGGTGGCGTAATAAGCACCAATGTTTTCTCAGTTCTCATGACATTCGTTTGAGGACAATAACGATGGAAGGATATGCATCCAACCAGGCAAACAGAAGCTTTGCCACATTCTTCCTGTTGAATGCGAGGTTACTATTGTCCATGAGGCTTAAGTTTTGCTGCAAGAGATTTCTCATGGACGGACACATTGAAAAGCAAAAAAGAAGTTTCAGGTGGACAAATGGGCTTCTAAACATGTTCGGTTTCTATTTACAACAAGTTGTAGTCATCCTGAAATAATTTTTTTTGCACATGATGTTGATTTTATGGATCAGAACGATCCATTTGTTTGTGACTGCGAAAAAGAGTGGTTGTGTTAGATGTTACTACCTTGTTCAATCCGGGTTTTGTCTAAAAATTTGAGTAACAATTAATCCTTGGGCTTTTTGTACCATTTGTAAGCTTGAGTTGCATGTTGTTGCCCTCGTACTCCCCTTCACCTGCCACTACACTGCCGCATCTTCCATGACTGCTGTTCATTCCCGTCCGAGGCCTCAGCGTTGTTCTCCGCCTTGGTTCGCTCGCCGTGCCTGCCACTGTCTGGCATTGTCAACATGGTCAACAACCAAGAGGAATTAGGAGATGACTATACATGGAGAGGCTGACAGTAGGGACCCACCAGTGTCATTGTATTACGCAAGCAGGTGCCTCGTTATTACAAGCCAAAAAAACACTTCCTCCTAATTGTTTGACAACTAGGTCCAACACCATTGTTAATGTAGTGAATAAACGAGAAAATTACACAACGAGCGGATAACACCAGCGACCCAGCAGCTCGCCCAGTTGTTTTTTAGTTTCAGAGACGGAGGTCAACTGCGCGCTGTGCTGGTGCTGTGGCTTGTCTAGCCCACGCTTACGCTTTTATTTAAGCACATGACGAGCCCAGTTGATATCTCTTTTCTTTCTGAAAATGGCTAGCCCAGTTCTTGTTTTTTGGAGAATACCAAAGCTGAGGCCTAGTTGCTTTTCTCAGCCCTGCTGGGCTGCAAATCTTTGAAGATGAGGAGGGATGTAAGTAGTAAGAAATGGGCTTCCCCAGAAAATGGGTTATAAGTTGTATGAAATGGGCTGTAAATTTTTAAACCAAAGCCAATCAGCAATTACATTAAAATATCATTTTTTTCTGGATTTCTCTACTCTCTACTCTTATAAAAAACCAAAGCCAACTGTCAATTACATTAAAATATCATCTTTTCTCCCACAAGATAAACTACTCATACAAATGCATCTTCATGTTCTGTGCAATGCACGGTCATCTTGCTAATTAAGATTTTAAATTTCATTCTTTTTTTGTGGAGAATTGTTTTTTGATATAATTTTTTAAAAATTATTTTTAACATGACTCGAAATTTCGTGATTAAAAGAGTTCGTACCCCATCGAAATATGCAAAATTTCGTTGAATATTTTAGTAGTTCCTAGAATATATGGTCTGTAATGCTAATAAAAAGAATATGGGCTTCAAATATCCTTAAGAATTAGCAAATGGGCTGTACATTATTGACAATAATGGCTAATGGGTTGTATGTTGTTTTCCATAGATTTGGAGGCTGACTTCTGGGCCTACTAGGTTGACGATCACGCTATCCTAAAAAATTTGACGCGTACGCAAGGCTTTGTCAACTTAGTCAACACAGAGCAGTGACTGCTGTATGTCTATCCAACGACTGTCGGGCTTCTTCAATCTCTGATCTTCCTGCTCCAGCCGCCCAAACCAGTGCCGGCGGGACTACCTGCTCCCTCCTCCCGTGGCTTGATGTGCTGCTGCCAGGCCATCCCTCTACTCACCGACACATCCTGTTATTTTCCGGCGACGTCAGCCTCACCCCGCAGCCGACCAGTCAACGCTCGTACTCCCCTTAGCGTGGGCATCCGCTGCGGTGGCTTCGCCGGCTGCAAGTCGTTCCCTTCCTAGGCCTCGCTCTCATCCCTCGTGTTTGTGCTCTCAGCGTGGCGGTAGGGAACCACACAAGGAAATGACTCCTTATTACGCGCAAAATAATGATTCTTTCACCTGATAGCAGGGACCCACCAGAAGGGCCTCTGTATTTCATGAACAAAATGTTCCCCTCGCTGTCAGCTCGGACCCACCATTTATATCTTCAAACGTAAGGAAGTGCCTCCTTATTACGCACAAAAAATGAATACTCCCCCTGCTAGCTGGGATCCATTGTAGTGGGAGACCGACTTATGGGGCTACTAAATTTACGGGGATGGAGGGCTTTGTCAACTTAGTCTATATGAACAATTTTCGCTCCAATGACTATACACTGTCCATCCAACGGCCGTAGTGCTTCTTCAACCACTGGTCTTCTTGCTCCAGCTGCCCAAACTATTGCCGGTCGTGTCGCCTGCTCCTGCCTCTCGTGGCCAGCTGTGCTGCCGCAGAGACCTCACCGCCCCCTACTACTCTCGCCGCTGGCCAGGCCATCCCTCTACTCACCCACACCCCCTATAATTCTGCGGTGACGGCAGCCTCACACCGCAGCCGAACCAGTGAACCCTCATACTCCTCTCTACGTGGGCTCCACTACCGCGTCTTCCCCGGCTCCGCGTTGTCCCCTTCCTAGGCCTCGCCGTCATCCACCGCCCTGTTACTCTCAGCGCGGCGTTGTCAACGTGGTCAAGGAACGACTTCCATCAGAAGAGTACTTTACGTGGAGAGGCTGACAGCTGGGTCAACGGCCGTAGCAAGGAAGTGCCTCCTTATTACGCACAAAATAATGATTCCTCCACCGGACAGCAGGGACCCACCGGATGGGCCACCGTATTTCATGAAAAAAAAATTCCCCCTGACTGCTGGGACCCTCCAGCTACATCTTCGCACGCAAGGAAGTGCGTCCATATTACGGGAAAAAAAGATTCCCCCCTGACTGCTAGGATCCACCAGCTACATCTTCGCACGCAAGGAAGTGCCGGACAGTTGGGACCCACCTGGTCAAAGCATACGTAGCATTGTCATTTTGGTCGCGAATGTGTACGTACATACTGGTCAGTCAGTCTATCTGCAGGCTGCAGCGATGAACCGTGGCCGTGTAAGGAAGGGCACGTGTCGTAGTAGACGAGCCCACGTAGCATGTCACGCAGTCCCATTTATATCATGTACATGTACGTACAGCTGCCAGGGTGCAAGAAAGTAAATACGGCCACGTACGTACATACGGGCGGGGTCTCGAACGCCTACTCACGCATATGTACAACCAGGGGTCGTATACATGCCTAGGTCAGCATGGAGAAGCTGCGTTGTCGCCTTGTTCATCGGGAGCCTTCTGGCTTGGACGGAATAGCCGATGGAAACGAGGCCTGGCGTACCGCAAAACTATGGAAATGGACGTCTCTTGGACCTCGTATGGTCGAAACGGGTCCAGTTGATCGGGACGGGTGTGGTGTACTGCAAAACGGAGGAAACAGACTTGTGTTAGAGCGCTATGGTCGAAACGGGGGTCTTGTCCATCGGGAGGGGTGTGGCGTACAACAAAACGGGACTCCACGGGATACTGTTCATCTCCAACGTCGACCTCCTCCAGCCTCCACGGGCTATTGTTCATCCACCGTCGACCTCTTCCAGCCTCCACCTTCGACTGTTCATCCACGAGCTCCTGTTCATCCAGCCTCCACCGCTCCTCCATCGGCTACTGTTCAACCAGCCCTCTCCATGGGGTCCTGTTCATTGACCCCTCCACGGGTTACTGTTCATCCAGCCCTCCACCGGCTAATGTTCAACCAACCCTCCACGGGGTCTTGTTCATCCACCCCCAACCGGCTCGATCGGGGTCCTGTTCTTCCTGTGGCAACGGCCTCCACTACCACGGGGTCCTGTTCATCCAACCCCCCACCGGGAACTGTTCTTCCAACGCCCCAACAACGCTCACTGTTCATCCAGAGGCTGCATCGATCGGCTTTAGTTAGCAGTAGTGAAGGAATCACTCGAGTTTAGTTAATAGCAAGGGATCCATCGGGCATAGCTCGTGCATACATGTATGAGATAAATGCGCAAACCTCCATGCATCGCTCGGCCCCGACCACCCACTATAACCGGGAACACCCCGATATTTTCCTTGCCATCGCTTCTACCATAGTTTTTTCCGTCATGGATGGCCCAAAGAATGTCATGCAGCTGCCTCTCCGGCCCACCCAGGACGAAAAGCCCATTGTTTGTCATGATTTTTTGTCATAGAAGTAGGAGCGCACCACATCTATGATGATAATGGGTTTTGTCACAATTATCATCATAGATGTGTCATAAGCATGACAGAAAAAATTCATTGAGCCAAAAATGTCATGGATGTGTCTTTTTTTGTAGTGGTTCCATCTTGGAGGGCCGTGGGCTAGTAGGAACCTTGCCGGAAAGCTTTTCCAACAAAGGCTTTTGATCCAATATGGGAGCTGCACATGCCTCTGTGTATCCCTGCCAATAGTTCCTTTCCCTATTCCCCGCAAATGCACTTCAATTTCACACCGTTGGGTCTCCTTCCGTATATATAGCTCACATCATCGACGAATTGATAAATACTGGCCCTTCAGGCTACTCTTTCAGCTTCTTGCTCTTTGGGAAGTTCTCCTGTCTGGAGGTAATGGACTATGTTCTGTGCCCAAGTTGGATCCTGAGCCTCGACAACAAGGATAAACTGCACCTTCTGGATCGTGGGAGCAAATGCCTCAACCGCAAGGACTGGTTGTTCGGTGGGAGGGTGTTGTTCACTAAGCGAAATGGAGTTGTTGCCACCAACCTCTTTGCCAGCGGCTTCAAGAAGCTATGCCAAGAGAGGTTTGCCGGAGTCCAGTTTCCTCCTCTTCCTAGACATTGTTGCTGGGGATATGGAGGGTTGAGTAAGGTAAAGAAGAAAAGTCCCTTGTTCCACAGGAAGTGTTTGCGCAGCACGCTTTGCCAGATTATCAACAACGCTATTTTCCGCACATGGTACGTGCTCTGTATGCAATCCATCAAAGTGCCCCTCCCGCTTTCTCACTTACTCCACATATGCTTCCATAAATGGATTCGGATAATCCTTGTTCACTTGCCTCACCACGAGCTGTGAGTCTCCTCGAATGATCAACTTCTTGATTCCCAATTCTGTTGCAATCCTAAGCCTAGCAAGGAGTCCTTCACACTCTGAAGTGTTTTCGGTGGCCTTCTCCCTGGCGAAATGCATCTGGACCACATACTTGAGGTGTTCTCTAGTGGGTGCGACGAGGAGCGCGACAGCTCTTACACCTTGTAGTGACAACGCACCATCAAAGTACATGATCCATTCTTGGGGCACTCTTCGTCCGGGGTGGGCGTCCACTCCGCAATAAACTCCGCCAGTGCTCTCCTTTGAATGGTTGATGTGCTCTTGAACTTGAAACCAAAGCTTGATAACTCCAAATCCCATTCCACTATTCTGCCAGTGGACTCCAGGTTCCTCAGTATGGTTGCAAAGGAAATCAGGTGACAAGTGTGATCTCGTGGGCTTGGAAGTAGTGGCACAGTTTCCTTGACACCATGATGAGGCCAAAGATCAATTTTTGCATGCCAGAGTACCTTGATCTAGCCCCCTACAATAGGGAGATGACAAAAGTAAACTGGTCGCTGCACCACCTTCTTCCTTGCTACAGTCTTGGGATTGCCTTTGCTTCTCTACTCTTTTTTCTCTTGATTTGCATCTTACCTTGTTGGGATAGGTTCGCCAGCCCCTCTGGAAGGGACAGTTGTTGGGGAACGTAATTATTCAAAAAAAAATGACGATCACGCAAGATCTAACTAGGAGATGCATAGAAATGGGAGGGGAGACTATGTCCACGTACCCTCATAGACCGAAAGCAGAAGCGTTTAGTAACGTTGTCGATGTAGTCGAATGTCTTCACGATCCAACTGATCTATGTACCAAACATACGGCACCTCCATGTTCAGCACACATTCAGCATGATGACGTCCCTCAAGCTCTTGATCCAGTAGAGGGTCGAGGGAGAGTTCCGTCAGCACAATGGCGTGGTGACGGTGTTGGTGTTGTGATCCGCGCAGGGCTTCGCCTAAGCACTACGACAATATGACCGAGGTGGTAAATTGTGGAGGGGGGCCGCAAACGGCTAAGACAATTGATGTTGTGCTTTGGGGTGCCCTCTGCCCACGTATATAAAGGAGGCGGAGCAGGAGGCCGGCCAGGGGGGATGCGCGCCAAGGGGGGAGTCCTACTAGGACTCCAAACCTAGTAGGATTCGCCCCCTTTCCCTCCAACGGGGAGGGGAAAGGGGAAAGGAGGGAGTCGGAGAAGGAAAGAGGGAGGGGGCACCCCCTCCCCTTGTCCAGTTCGGATTGGGGCAAGGGGGGCGTGCCCCACCTCCTGTGGCCTGCCTCTTCTCCTCCACTTTGGCCCATTAGGCCCAATAACTTTCCCGGGGGGTTCTGGTAACCTCCCGGTACTCCGAAAAATCCCTGATCTTCTTCATAACCATTCCGGTGTCCGTACATAACCTTCCAATATATCAATATTTACCTCTTGAACATTTCGAGACTCCTCGCCATGTCTCTGATCTCATTCGAGACTCCGAACAAACTTTGGACATCAAAAACACATAACTCATAATACAAATCGTCGTTGAACGTTAAGCGTGCGGACCCTACGGGTTCGAGAACTATGTAGACATGACTGAGACACATCTCCAGTCAATAACCAATAGCGGAACCTAGATGCTCATATTGGCTCCTACATATTCTATGAATATCTTTATCGGTCAAACTGCATAATGACATACGTCATTCCCTTTGTCATCGGTATGTTACTTGCCCGAGATTCGATCACCGGTATCATCATACCTAGTTCAATCTCGTTACCGACAAGTCTCTTTACTCATTCTGTAACACATTATCCCGTAACTAACTCATTAGTTACATTGCTTTCCAGGCTTGTAGTGATGTACATTACCAAGAGGGCCGAGAGATACCTCTTCGATACATGGAGTGACAAATCCTAATCTCGATCTATGCCAACTCACCAAACAACTTTGGAGACACCTGTAGAGCATCTTTATAATCACCCAGTTACATTTTGACGTTTGATAGCACACAAGGTGTTCCTCCGATATTCAGGAGTTGCATAATCTCATAGTTAGAGGAATATGTATAAGTCATGAAGAAAGCAATAGCAATAAAACTAAACGATCGTAATGTTAAGCTAATCGATTGGTCTTGTCCATCACATCATTCTCTAATGATGTGATCCCGTTCATCAAATGACAACACATGTCTATGGTCAGGAAACTTGACCATCTTTGATTAATGAGCTAGTGAAGTAGAGTCATACTAGGGACACTTTGTTTGTCTATGTATTCACACATGTACTAAGTTTCCGGTTAATACAATTCTAGTATGAATAATAAACATTTATCAGGATATAAGGAAATATAAATGACAACTTTATTATTGCCTCTATGGCATATTTCCTTTAGTCTCCCACTTGCACTAGAGTCAATAATCTAGATTACATAGTAATGATTGTAACACCCATGGAGTCTTGGTGTTGATCATGTTTTGCTCATGAGAGAGACTCAGTCAATGGGTCTACAACATTCAGATCCGTTTGTATCTTGCAAATCTCTATGTCTCTCTCCTTGACATGATCGTGGATGTAACTGAAGCGTCTCTTGATGTGTTTGGTTCTCTTGTGAAATCTGGATTCCTTTGCCAAGGCAATTTCTCCAATATTGTAACAAAAGATTTTCATTGGATATGAAATCCTTCTTCTAGACTCCTTCATTTGTTGCTTCCGAAGTACCTATGTAGTCTGCTTCACACGTAGATCCCGCCATGATGCTCTACTTGGAACTACACCAACTGACAGCTCCACCATTAAATATAAATATGTATCCAGTTTGTGACTTAGAGTCATCCGGATCAGTGTCAAAGCTTGCATCAACGTAACCATTCATGACAAGCTCTTTGTCACCTCCATAAACGAGAAATATATCCTTAGTCTTTTTTAGGTATTTCAGGATGTTCTTGACCGCTGTCTAGTGATCTACTTCTGGATTACTTTGGTACGTCCCTGCTAAACTTATAGCAAGGCACACATCGTGTCTGGTACACAGCATTGCATACATGAACCTATGGCTGAGGTATAGGGAATGACTTCCATTTTCTCTCTATCTTCTATAGTGGTCGGGCATTGAGTCTGACTCAACTTCACACCTTGTAACACAGGCAAGAACCCTTTCTTTGACTGAACCATTTTGAATTTCTTCAAAACTTTATCAAGGTATGTGCTTTGTGAAAGTCCAATTAAGCGTCTTGATCTATCTCTATAGATCTTGATGCCCAATATATAAGCAGCTTCACCGAGGTCTTTCATTAAAAAATTCTTATTCAAGTATCCTTTTATGTTATCTTGAAATTCTGTATTATTTCCAACCAACAATATGTTATCCACATATAATATTAGAAATGCTACAGAGCTCCCGCTCACTTTCTTGCAAATACAGGCATGCCCAAAAGTCTGTATAAATCCATATGCTTAGATCACACTATCATAGCATATATTCCAACTCCGAGAGGCTTGCACCAGTCCATAAATGGAGCGTTGGATCTTGCATACTTTGTTAGCACCTTTAGGATCGATAAAACCTTCTGGTTGCATCATATACAACCCTTCTTTAGGATATCATTAAGGAATGCATTATTGACATCCATTTGTCAAATTTCTAAATCATAAAATGTGGCAATTGCTAACATGATTCTGACAGACTTAAGCATTGCTACGGGTGAGAAGGTCTCATCATAGTCAACTCCTTGAACTTGTCGAAAACCTTTTGCAACAAGTCTAGCTTTGTAGACACATTACAGTCAGTGTCAGTCTTCTTCTTGAAGATCAATTTATTTTTCTATGGCTTGCCGATCATCGGGCAAGTCAAGAAAAGTCCACACTTTGTTCTCATACATGGATCACATCTCAGATTTCATGGCCTCAAGTCATTTCGCGGAATCAAGGCTCATCATCGCTTCCTCATAGTTCGTAGGTTTGTCATGGTCAAGTAACATGACCTCCAGAATAGGATTACTGTACCACTCTGGTGCGGATCGTACTCTGGTTGACCTATGAGGTTCCGTAGTAACTTGATCTGAAGTTTCATGATCATCATCATTAGTTTCCTCGCTAATTGGTGTAGGAATCACTGGAACTGATTTATGTGATGAACTACTTTACAATTCGAGAGAAGGTACAATTACCTCATCAAGTTCTACTTTCCTTCCACTCACTTATTTCGAGAGAAACTCCTTCTCTAGACAAGATCCATTCTTAGCAACGAATATATTGCCTTCGGATCTATGACAGAAGGTGTACCCAATAGTCTCCTCTGGGTATATAATGAAGACACATTTCTCCGATTTGGGTTCGAGCTTATCAGGTTGAAGCTTTTTCACATAAGCATCGCAGCCCTAAACTTTAAGAACTGACAGCTTAGGTTACTTGCTAAACCATAGTTCATATGGTGTCGTCTCAACGGATTTAGATGGTGCCCTATTTAACCTGAATGTAGCCTTCTCTAAAGCATAAACCCAAAACGATAGCAGTAAATCGGTAAGAGACATCATAGATCGCACCATATCTAATAAAGTACGGTTATGACATTCGGAAACACCATTATGTTGTGGTGTTCGAGGTGGCACGAGTTGCGAAACTATTCCACATTGTTTCAAATGAAGACCAAACTCATAACTCTAATATTCACCTCCACGATCAGATCGTAGAATCTTTATTTTCTTGTTACAATGATTTTCCACTTCACTCCGAAATTCTTTGAACTTTTCAAAAGTTTCAAACTTATGTTTCGTCAAGTAGATAGACCCATATCTGCTTAAATCATCTGTGATGGTCAGAAAATAACGATACCCACCTCGTGTCTCAACACTCGTCGGATCGCACACATCAGTATGTATTATTTCCAATCAGTCAGTTGCTCGATCCATTGTTCCGGAGAATGGAGTCTTAGTCATCTTGCCCATGAGGCATGGTTCGAAAGCATCAAGTGATTCATAATCAAGTGATTCCAAAAGCCCATCATCATGGAGTTTCTTCATGCACTTTACACCAATATGACCTAAATGGTGGTGCCACAAATAAGTTGCACTATCATTATTAACTTTGCATCTTTCGGCTTCAATATTATGAATATGTGTATCACTACAATCGAGATTCAACAAAAGTAGACCACTCATCAAGGGTGCATGACCATAAAAGATATTACTCATATAAATAGAACAACCATTATTCTTTGATTTAAATGAATAACTGTCTTGCATCAAACAAGATCCAAATATAATGTTCATGCTCAAAGCTAGCACCAAATAACAATTATTTAGGTCTAAAACTAATCCCGACGGTAGATGTAGAGGTAGCGTGCCGACGGCGATCACATTGACTTCCCACGCGCATCGTCACCTCGTCCTTAGCCAATCTTCGTTTAATCCGTAGCCCCTGTTTCGAGTTCCAAATGTGAGCAACAGAACCAGTACCAAATACCCACGCGCTACTATGAGCATTAGTAAGGTACACATCAATAACATGTATATCAAATCTACCTTTCACTTTGCCATCCTTCTTTTCCACCAAATACTTGGGGCAGTTCCGCTTCCAGTGACCAGTCCCTTTGTAGTAGAAGCGCTCAATCAAAGGCTTTGGTCCAGACTTGGGCTTCTTCCCTTGAGCAACAACTGGCTTGTTGTTCTACTTGAAGTTCCCCTTCTTCCCTTTGCCCTTTTTCTTGAAACTAGTGGTCTTGTTCACGATTAGCACTTGATGCTCCTTCTTGATTGCTACCTCTGCAGCCTTTAGCATCATGAAGAGCTCGAGAATTCTGTTTTCCATCCCTTGCATATTATAGTTGATCACAAAGCCTTCATAGCTTGGTGGCAGTGATGGTAGAACTCTGTCAATGACACTATCATCAGGAATATTAACTCACAGCTGAGTCAAGTGGTTGTGGTACCCTGACATTCTGAGTATGTGTTCACTGACAGGACTATTCTCCTCCATTTTGCAACTATAAAACTTGTTGGAGACTTCACATCTCTCAACTCGGGCATTTGCTTGAAATATTAACTTCAACTCCTGGAACATCTCATATGCTCCATGACGTTCAAAACATCTTTGAAGTCCCGATTCTAAGCCGTAAAGTATGGCACACCAAACTGTCAAGTAGTCATAAGCTTTGCTCTGCCAGATGTTCATAACGTCCAAAGTTGCCCCTACAGCGGGTCTTGCACCTAGCGGTGCTTCTAGGAAGTAATTCTTCTGTGCAGAAATGAGGATAATCCTCAAGTTATGGACCCAATTCGTGTTGCTACCATCATCTTTCAACTTAGATTTCTCTAGGAACGGATTAAAATTCAAGGAAACGGTAGCACGGGCCATTGATCTACAACAACATAGATATACAAAAACTAGCAGGTACTAAGTTCGGGATAAATTAAACTTCAATTAATCATATTACTTAAGAACTCACACTTAGACAGACATCCCTCTATTCATCTGAATGATCACGTGATCCATGTCAACTAAACCATGTCCGATCATCACGTGAGATCGAGTAGTTTTCAATGTTGAACATCTCTATGTTGATCATATCTACTGTATGATTCACGTTTGACCTTTCGGTCTCAGTGTTCCGAGGCCATTTCTGCATATTCTAGGCTCGTCAAGTCTAACCCGAGTATTCTGCACATGCAAAACTGGCTTGCACCCGTTGTATGTGAACGTAGAGATTATCACACCCGATCATGACATAGTGTCTCGGCACGATGAACTGTAGCAATGGTGCATACTCAGGGAGAACACATATACCTTGAAATTTAGTGAGGGATCATCTTATAATGCTACCGCTATACTAAGAAAAATAAGATGCATAAAGGATAAACATCACATGCAATCAAAATATGTGACATGATATGGCCATCATCATCTTGTGCCTTTGATCTCCATCTCCAAAGCACCGTCATGATATCCATCGTCACTGGCTTGAGACCTTGATCTCCATCGTAGCAACATTGTTGTCTCGCCAACTATTGCTTCTACGACTATCGCTACCGCTCAGTGATAAAGTAAAGGAATTACATGGCGATTGCATTTCATACAATAAAGCGACAACCATAAGGCTCCTGCCAGTTGCCGATAAACTTTACAAAAAGAAGATCATCTCATACAACAATTTATATCTTGTCACCTCTTGACCATATCACATCACAACATGCCCTGCAAAAACAAGTTATACATCCTCTACTTTACTATTGCAAGTTTTACGTGGCTGCTATGGGCTTCTAGCAAGAACCGTTCTTACCTACGCATCAAAACAACAACGATTTTTCGTCAAGTGTGTTGGTTTAACCTTCAACAAGAACTGGCCGTAGTCAAACTCGATTCGACTAAAGTTGGAGAAACAGATACCCGCTAGCCACCTGTTGTCAGCATTCTGGGAACGGGGGTCCCCAGACTTGCCTGCCTGTGGCCCACGGCGTGGTTGGGGTGGCAGGTTCATACGGCCCATCTTCATCAACAAGACATTCAAGACCCTCGGGAGGGGCCAAGCCTCGCGGGACGGACGACGCAAGACCTCCTCAAGGGAGGCCTCACCAGGCAGGCTCACCAGGGGCGGAGAGATCAAGGCAAGGCAAACCTGGCGTGGCCCCTCGTGACATGAGCCATGTCGATCGAGGCCAGGCGAGCGCCAGCACGCGCAGCGTTCTTGTTTCCTATTTGGTGCTCAGGGGGAAAGCGTAGGCACGGAGTACCGAGGCATCAAGCAAAGGTTTCCATATTGGTGCAACCAGACCAGGACGAGAAGGACGGCAAGACGGAGGTCACCATGGAGCCCAAGACGGCGTCACCACAAGAGCCTTTTGCAGGAGAAGACCACCTTTTGTCAGGACAGCTTGTACTAGCTGTCCCCTTTCAAATTGGTTGTTGTTGGTCGCTTCCCGCTCAATATTTGGGGAGAGGACCAAGGCCTATATAAGTAGAACTAGCCACCGCGATGAGGGGGATCGGACCGACACCATCACAAGTCGGCAGCTGATTTCGATCCTCACACACACAAACTCACCAAACACAAGAACAACTCATCCTCAGGAGGCTGTTCTTCCTCTTGTATTGTTCATCATTAGCCCAAGAGGCACACCACCACCACCACACCGGAGTAGGGTATTACACCACAACGGTGGCCCGAACCAGTATAAATCTTGTGTCTATTTGTGTTGAGAGTTCGTCATGTTCGTCTGCAAGATCTTAGAGAGCTAGGGCATGGATCAATAGGTAGAAAACCTTCGCGCGCACCCCAGTGTTCGAACCTCAAGGGTCTGCTGGAACCCTAGATCTGACATTTGGCGCGCCAGGTAGGGTTGCGCCGGAGTCTCTTCCCCACCAATCGACCCGTCGACGCTCTGTAGCCCCGATGTTCGGCGACCCAAGGGCGGACTCCAACCAATGGGCAGCATGGCCAGCCCAGGCGGCGCCACCTACCCATGAAGATCTCAACCCCGCGCTCCAGGCGGCGCGAGCGCCGCCTAACGCTGTGGGGCACGGGCGATGCGGCCAGGCGTCATCCACCCCCACTCCACGACAAGCCCGAGCCACTGCAAGGGCCGCAAGGCATGCCGCAGCAATGGCGCCACACACCCGACGGGAGCAGGCAAACATGCGGGCCGCGCTCATGGTGGAGCGAGAGCTACTGCGGTGCCGGTTGATGGAGAGCGGATGCGACGCACTGCTGGAAAGTGTCGCTGAGCTGCTGGATGCGGCGGCATCAGGAGCACCGCCTTTCTCCTACCTGGTCCCGTCCCGAGCCGCTACTGGACCTCACGACGAGCCAGGCCGCGGCCGCGTGCTCTCGGGAGTGCCCGGGGGCTTCGCCATCGCCAGGGCGGCCGGCAGCGCGGGGGGCCCCATTGCCCCCGCGCCGCCTCTGATGAGCATGGGCATGAGCATTGCCCCCATGGCCCCAGCGAGGCATCACACTATCACTCTCAGGACGCCACGTTGGGTCGGGCTGCGTGGACCGTGGGGCACTACGGCAAGGTGTTTGGGGTGACAGCCCCGGAAGCCTATGTGCCCCGCATGATGGACCAGGAGTACACGCCGGAGGGTGACCCCGGCTCGTGGGAGGAGTAGGCATTGGGAGCTGAAGCCTTCCAAGAGCCGCTGGAGAGCCCCGCCGACCGTGTCATCGACGACAGATACATGGTAGCACTAATCCCTCACGAGCAAGCTTGTGCTAATCATGAGTCACGGATGAACCAGGCTACGGCGCCAAACGGTGGCTCCGGCACGGCGGTGCCTGCCCCGATAGGAGAAACCCGCTGGGGGCTGCGCGGAAGGGGGTAGGAGCAAGGCCCCTCCCCGAGTCGCGGGGAGCAAGGCAACACCCGGAGGTAGGCCCTCTGCCGGGGTGGCGACCCCGACCTTTCCCCGGCAAAGGACCCGTGGTCGCTGAGGGTGCCGCTGGCGTCCCCTCTGCCCTCGCAGGGCCGTCCAGGCTTCCGGTCATCCCAGCGGTGGTAGAGGGTGGCGCAAGGTGGGGCCCTTACCTGGCGTTATGAAGCAAGGCCGGCTCTTGTGAAGGAAGGCCCAGTGCCTGTGAAGATCGCCGCCCGTGACACTCTCACGTAATAATGAGTGGGGACGTACACGCCCCGAAGTCTCCGGAGAGCCGCCCTTGGGCCTTGGGGGTTCCCTCCCACACCTAGTGGTAACACTTAGCTCCGCGCGGGTGAGAAGACGTCGAAGACTAGACTAGGCCTCGGACGCGGCCATTTTCTTTGGATCTCTTTTCTATAAGCTTGCCTTCTGGATTTGGATTTAAGTTGAAGTCAATTTTTTCATTTGGTGCGCGCAGGGGGATGCCTTTTCTCGTTCGAGTTATTTCTCACAGTCTCGTTCTTGCCTTATTTTGGAGTTCGCGCCAGTCGCTCCCCCCTCGGGGGCACCATTCGAGCCGGGCTGAGCATGAAGCACACGAACCGCACTTGTGTCGAGCCGTGGCGGCCGCTCGCTTGTCACACGACCCTCTTGGCCGCGGCGACAAATGCATCAGGGGCTCCTCAAGAACCTGCAATCCATCGGCCCAATTTGGGCTTGCCAATGCTAAGGTAAAACTGTAACGACACCCTTGTCCCCGCATGTTAAAGATCACGAAAACGCGAACTTAATTTAGCGCGAAAGGATAAAAGCTGCTATTGTTTACATGAGGGGCTCCCCCTCTCAAAATACACTTACAGTTTTCTAGGGCCACGCCCAAGTTTTTACAGGATAAATGACAGGGAAACAGGGAATCAGCGGGATACATCGTTCGCGGCATCCCCCATGTCATCTTTAGACGCGCCGCTAGCATCGCTCTCACCATCGCTGGCATTGCCTCCGCCTTCAACGGCGTCGGCGACGCCGTCATCAACCACGTTTCCTGCATCCGCCGCAACCACAACCCCATCATCGTCAGAATTAAAGGCCATGACCAGCGCATCCACGTGGTCTTCAACCCACCGCACCAAGTCGCCCCAGATGACCTCCGTCACGGGAGCAATAGCTGCGTCAAATTCGAAGTCGAGGTCAATATTTTGTAGGTGGCTGAAGACGCGGGAGAACGTGCACCCAAGAACACTGCGACTTCTCTGCTCCATGAGCTGGCGAGCCCTGTTAGACCGCGCTTCCAGGTGTGTCACCACGTTGGTGAAGAAGGTCATGTCACTAGTGTAGTCATCCGAGTGGGGAGGCGGTGCATTCTCGTCACAGATGAAGCCCAGGGCAGCATTAGCCCTGCTCCGGAGACATTGAAGCATGGGGGCTGATGTCTACTACACAACCTTCTTCTTGTAGACGTTGTTGGGCCTCCAAGTGCAGAGGTTTGTAGGACAGTAGCAAATTTCCCTGAAGTGGATGACCTATGGTTTATCAATCCGTAGGAGGCGTAGGATGAAGATGGTCTCTCTCAAGCAACCCTGCAACCAAATAACAAAGAGTCTCTTGTGTCCCCAACACACCCAACAATACTAACATAATTGTATAGGTGCACTAGTTCGGCTAAGAGATGGTGATACAAGTAGTAAATGGTTGGTAGATAAAGGTTTTTGTAATATGAAATTATAAAAACAGCAAGGCAACTAATGGTAAAAGTGAACGCAAACGGTATTGCAATGCTAGGAAACAAGGCCTAGGGATCATACTTTCACTAGTGTAAGTTCCCTCAACAATACTAACATAATTGGATCACATAACTATCCCTCAACATGCAACAAAGAGTCACTCCAAAGTCACTAATAGAGGAGAACGAACGAAGAGATTATGGTAGGGTACGAAACCACCTCAAAGTTATTCTTTCCAATCAATCCGTTGTGCTATTCCTATAAGTGTCACAATCAGCACTAGAGTTCGTACTAGAATAACACCTTAAGACACAAATCAACCAAAACCCTAATGCCACCTAGATACTCAAATGTCACCTCAAGTATCCGTGGGTATGATTATACAATATGCATCACACATTCTCAGATTCATCTATTCAACCAACACAAAGGACCTCAAAGAGTGCCCCAAAGTTCTACCGGAGAATCACGACGAAAACGTGTGCCAACCCCTATGCATAGCTTCATGGGCGGAACCCGCAAGTTGATCACCAAAACATACATCAAGTGAATCACGTGGTATCCCAATGTCACCACAGATATGCACGGCAAGACATACATGAAGTGTTCTTAAATCTTCAAAGACTGAAACCGATAAGATAACTTCAAAGGGGAAACTCAATTCATTACAAGAGAGTCAAGGGGGGGGGAGAAAACATCATAGGATCCAACTATAATAGCAAAGCTCGCGATACATAAAGATAGTATCATCTCAATAACACGAGAGAGAGAGATCAAACACATAGCTACTGGTACATACCCTCAGCCCCGAGGGAGAACTACTCTCTCCTCGTCATGGAGAAGGATTGCCCCCTCCGGCAGGGTGCCGGAATGGGTCTAGATTGGCTTTCAGTGGCTATGGAGGCTTCTCGCAGCGGAACTCCCTATCTATTGTGCTCCGGGATGTTTTTAGGGTATATGGAGATATATAGGCGGAAGAAGTACGTTAGGGGGGCATGAGGGGCTCACGAGGGTGGAGGGCGTGACCAGGGGGTGGGCGTGCCCCCCTATCTCGTGACCTCCTCGGAGATCCCCCGACGTGCACTCCAAGTCTTCTAGGCTTCTTTCCTTCCAAAAATGAGTTCCGTGAAGTTTCGGGTCAATTGGACTCCGTTTGATTTTCCTTTTCTTCGAAACCCTAAAATAGGGTAAAAACAGAAACTGGCACTAGGCTCTGGGTTAATAGGTTAGTCCCAAAAATGATATAGAAGTGTGTAATAAAGCCCATAAACATTCAAAACAGTAAACAATATAGCATGGAGCAATCAAAAATTATAGATACATTGGAGACCTATCAGCATCCCCAAGATTAATTCCTGCTCGTCCCCAAGTAGGTAAATGATAAAAAATAGAATTTTTGATGCGGAGTGCTACTTGGCATAATTTCAATGTGATTCTTCTTAATTGTGGTATGAATATTCAGATCCATAAGATTCAAGACAAAAGTTCATATTGACATAAAAATGATAATACTTCAATCATACTAACTAAGCAATTATGTCTACTCAAAATAACATGGCCAAAGAAAGTTCATCCCTACAAAATCATATAGTTTAGTCATGTTTCATTTTCATCACACAAGAATGCTCTCATCATGCACAACCCAAGCAATTGTTTCATACTTTAGTAATCTCAAACCTATAAACTTTCATGCAATACATGAGCGTGAGCCATGGATATAGTACTATGGGTGGAATAGAATATAATGAGGGGGGTTATGTGGAGAAGACCAAAAGGAGAAAGTCTCACATCAACGAGGCTAATCAATGGGCTATGGAGATGCCCACCGATTGATGTTAATGCAAGGAGTAGGGATTGCCTTGCAATGGATGCACTACAACTATATATGTATGAAAGCTCAACAAAAGAAACAAAGTGGTATGTGCATCCAACTTCCTTGCTCACGAAGACCTAGGGCACTTGAGGAGGCCCATTGTTGGAATATACAAGCCAAGTTCTATAATGAAAGATTCCCAATAGTATATGAAAGTGACAACATAAGAGACTCTCTATCATGAAGATCTTTGTGCTACTTTGAAGCACAAGTGTGGCAAAGGATAGTAGCATTGCCCCTTCTCTCTTTTTCTCTCATTTTTTATTTGGCCTTTTTTATGGCCTTTCTTTTCTTTTTTTGGGCCTTCTCTTTTTTTATGGCCTTTCTCTCTTTTTTTATTCCTCACTTGGGACAATGCTCTAATAATGATGATCATCACACTCCTATTTATTTACAACTCAATGATTACAACTCGATACTAGAACAAAGATGACTCTACATGAATGCCTCCGGCGGTGTACCGGGATATGCAATGAACCAAGAGTGACATGTATGAAAGAATTATGAATGGTGGCTTTGCCACAAGTACTATGTCAACTACATGATCATGCTAAGAAATATGACAATGATGAATGTGTCATGATAAACGGAACGGTGGAAAGTTGCATGCCAATATATCTCGGAATGGCTATGGAAATGCCATAATAGGTAGGTATGGTGGCTGTTTAGAGGAAGATATAAGGAGGTTTATGTGTGACAGAGTGTATCATATCACGGGGTTTGGATGCACCGGCGAAGTTTACGCCAACTCTCAATGTGAGAAATGGCAATGCACGGTACCGAAGAGGCTAGCAAGGATGGAAGGGTGAGAGTGCGTATAATCCATGGACTCAACATTAGTCATGAAGAACTCACATACTTATTGCAAAAATCTACAAGTCATCAAAAACCTTGGCACTATGCGCATGCTCCTAGGGGGATAGATTGGTAGGAAAAGACCATCGCTCGTCCCCGACTGCACTCACAAGGAGGACAATCAAATAACACCTCATGTTTCAAATTTGTTACACAACGTTTACCATACGTGCATGCTACGGGACTTGAAAACTTCAACACAAGTATTCCTCAAATTCACAACTACTCAACTAGCACGACTTTGATATTATTACCTCCATACCTCCAAACAATCATCAAGCATCAAACTTCTCTTAGTATTCAATAATCTATATGAAAGTTTTTACTAATCTTAAATACCTAGAATATTAGGATTTTAATAAAATTACCATGCTATTTAAGACTCTCAAAATAATCTAAGTGAAGCATGAGAGTTCATCTATTTCTTCAAAATAGAACTACCACCATGCTCTAAAAGATATAAGTGAAGCACTAGAGCATCGACAAACTACTCCAAAAGATATAAGTGAAGATCAATGAGGAGTTGAATAATTATGCAACTATGTGAAGACTCTCTAACATTTAATAATTTAGGATCTTGATACTTTATTAAAAAAGCAAGCAAAACATAATGAAATAAAATGACGCTCCAAGCAAAACACATATGATGTGGTGAATAAAAATATAGCTCCAAGTAAAGTTACCGATGAACGAAGACGAAAGAGGGGATGCCTTCCGGGCCATCACAAAGCTTAGGCTTTTGTTTGTCCTTTAATATTACCTTGGGGTGCCTTGGGCATCCCCAAGCTTAGGCTCTTGCCACTCCTTATTCCATAGTCCATCGAATCTTTACCCAAAACTTGAAAACTTCACAACACAAAACTTAAAGTAGAAAACTCATAAGCTCCGTTAGTATAAGAAAATAAATCACCACTTAGGTACTGTTGTGAACTCATTCTAAATTCATATTGGTGTAATATCTACTGTATTCCAACTTATCTATGGTTCATACCCTCCGATACTACACATAGATTCATGAAAATAAGCAAACAACATATCGAAAACAGAATGTGTCAAAAACAAAACAGTCTGTAGTAATCTGGATCAAACGTATACTTATGTAACCCCAAAAATTATAAAATAAATTTGTGTACCTGAGGAATTTCTCTATTAATCATCTACAGAAAGAATTAACTAAATAGCACTCTCCAAATAAAACTGGCAGCAATTCTCGTGAGCGCTAAAGTTTCTGTTTTTTATAGCATGATCGCAAAGACTTTCCCCAAGTCTTCCCAAAGGTTCTACTTGGCACAAACACTAATTAAAACAATATAACCAAATCTAAACAGAGGCTGGATGAATTATTTATTACTAAACAGGAACAAAAATAAAGGAACGAAAATAAAATTGGGTTGCTTCCCAACAAGCGCTATCGTTTAACGCCCCTAGCTAGGCATGATGATTTCAATGATGCTCACATAAAAGATAAGAATTGTAACATAAAGAGAGCATCATGAAGAATAAGACTAGCACATTTAAGTCTAACATACTTCCTATGCATAGGGATTTTGTGAGCAAACAACTTATGGGAACAATAATCAACTAGCATAGGAGGGCAAAACAAGCATAACTTCGAAATTTTAACCACATAGAGAGGAAACTTGATATTATTGCAATTCCTACAAGCATATGTTCCTCCCTCATAATAATTTTCAGTAGCATCATAAATGAATTCAACGATATAACCAGCACCTAAAGCATTCTTTTCATGATCAACAAGCATAGAAATTTTATTACTCTCCACATAAGCAAATTTCTTCTAAATCGGAATAGTGGGAGTATCATAAGAGACTTGAATACTATAAATTGTTTCCACATTAAAAGAGTAATGTTAAGAAAAAGGGTAATCATAATCTTGACAAGTTTTACAAATATAATCATCACTACTTTTTATAGCATATGTATCATCACAATAATTATCATAAGTAGGAGGCATGCTATCATCATTATAAATTTGCATATTAAAACTTGGGATACTAAAAATATCATGTTCATTAAACGTAGCATCCCCAAGCTTGGGACAAACATTAATTGCAGCAAATATATTCTCAAAAACATCATCTTCATCAAACATAGCATCCCCAAGCTTGGGCCTTTTCATATTATAAGCATAATCACTCTCATCATTAATAGTATAGATAGCACCAATAGTATAGCAATTATCATATTCTTCCAAGCAAGTGCCAAATAGATTTTCAAGATCATAAGAAGTATCATTATCTTCCACAATTTTATTTTCATGATGCACAATATTAATAGGAGAAGCATTATTTGGGAGAGATGTCCTTTTAACTCTCTTCCTTTTTCTTTTCTTCTTCTTGACCACATGATGTGTTGGTTCAATCCTCTTTTTGGAGCTCCTTATTAATGAGATTGGTTGAATAGGAGGCTCCTCCTCGTTACCTGATTCATCATAAGAAGTAATAGGAGGATATTGGGAAGTCTCTTCCCTTTCATTAGTATTCTCTTCATCTTCTATCTGTTTTCTTTTCCTTATATAATTGGCAATATAAAGATTTTCAACGCAATTCACCGCACAATACATATAAATTTCCTCTAGGTCAAAATGAATAAATCTATCAAGAGCAAATTTTGGAATATCCTTAGTTATATGTTTCATTTCTTCGTAGCCCATAAGCAAACTAAGCTCATTATAATTTGCAAGGGAAATTAAGTCATCACAATTTTTGGACACGATTAGATCATGAAACAATTTGCATCGGATAATTAAATGACCACGTTCATTACAAAGCTCACAAGTATGGCCAAGAAAATTTAAATTTTCAGCACAATCATCTAGCCTTTCTTGAAACAATTTAGTTTCTAAGTACTTATGACTCATGCAATATCTATATTCCCTATTTGGTGTGTACTTACAAACCCAATGCACTCCACAAAAATGGACATGTTTATAGGAGACATTTTCATCATAACTAGTACAATCATCATTAGTATCATGGATATTCAAAGATTCCTACTAACAACATTGCAATCATGATCATCATTCAAAGATTGAGTGCCAAACATTTTATAGATTTCTTCTTCTAGCACTTGAGCACAATTATCCTTTCCATCATACCCACGAAAGATATTAAAAAGGTGAAGTGTATGAGACAAACTCAATTCCATTTTTTATAGTTTTCTTTTATAGACTAAACTAGTGATAAAACAAGAAACTAAAAGACTCGATTGCAAGATCTAAAGATATACCTTCAAGCACTCACCCCCCCGGCAACGGCGCCAGAAAAGAGCTTGATGTCTGCTACACAACCTTCTTCTTGTAGAAGTTGTTGGGCCGCCAAGTGCAGAGGTTTGTAGGACAGTAGCAAATTTCCCTCAAGTGGATGACCTAAGGTTTATCAATCCGTAGGAGGCATAGGATGAAGATGGTCTCTCTCAAGCAAACCAAATAACAAAGAGTATCTTGTGTCCCCAACACACCCAACACAATGGTAAATTGTATAGGTGCACTAGTTCGGCGAAGAGATGGTGATACAAGTGCAATATGGATGGTAGATAAAGGTATTTGTAATCTGAAATTACAAAAACAGCAAGGTAACGAATGATAAAAGTGAGTGTAAATGGTATTGCAATGCGTGGAAATAAGGCATAGGGTTCATACTTTCACTAGTGTAAGTTCCCTCAACAATACTAACATAATTGGATCACATAACTTTCCCTCAACATGCGAGGAGAACGAACGAAGAGATTATGGTAGGGTATGAAACCACCACAAAGTTATTCTTTCCAATCAATCTGTTGGGCTATTCTTATAAGTGTCAAAAACAGCCCTAGAGTTCGTACTAGAATAACACCTTAAGACACAAATCAACCAAAACCCTAATGCCACCTAGATACTCCAATGTCACCTCAAGTATCCGTGGGTATGATTATACAATATGCATCACACAATCTCAGATTCATCTATTCAACCAACACAAAGGACCTCAAAGATTGCCCCAAAGTTCTACCAGAGAATCACGACGAAAACGTGTGCCAACCCATATGCATAGGTTCATGGGCGGAACCCGCAAGTTGATCACCAAAACATACATCAAGTGAATCACGTGGTATCCCAATGTCACCATAGATATGCACGGCAAGACATACATCAAGTGTTCTCAAATCTTTAAAGACTCAATCCGATAAGATAACTTCAAAGGGGAAATTCCATTCATTACAAGACAGTCGAGGGGGGAGAAAACATCATAGGATCCAACTATAACAGCAAAGCTCGCGATACATCAAGATCGTATCATCTCAAGAACATGAGAGAGGGAGATCAAACACATAGCTATTGGTACATACCCTCAGCCCCGAGGGAGAACTACTCCCTCCTCGTCATGGAGAGCACTGGGATGATGAAGATGGCCACCGGAGAAGGATTGCCCCCTCCGGCAGGGTGCCACAACGGGTCTAGATTGGCTTTCGGTGGCTACGGAGGCTTCTCGCGGCGGAACTCCTGATCTATTGTGCTCCGGGATGTTTTTAGGGTATATGGAGATATATAGGTGGAAGAAGTACGTCAGGGGGGCACGAGGGTCTCACGAGGGTGGAGGGGGTGCCCAGGGGGGTTGGCACGCCCCCCTGCCTCATGAACTCCTCGGAGATCCCCCGACGTGCACTCCAAGTCTTCTAGGCTTCTTTCCTTCCAAAAATGAGTTCCATGAAGTTTCAGGTCAATTGGGCTCCGTTTGATTTTCCTTTTCTTCGAAACCCTAAAACAGGGTAAAAAACAGAAACTGGCACTAGGCTCTGGGTTAATAGGTTAGTCCCAAAAATGATATAGAAGTGTATAATAAAGCCCATAAACATTCAAAACAGTAAATAATATAGCATGGAGCAATCAAAAATTCTAGATACATTGGAGACGTATCAGGGGCGTGCTCGTGCTCCAGCGTCCGCCGTTGAAGCAGTTCCTCCCTATTTTGCCGCGCGACGGCCTCGGCGTCGTTGACCCGCCTCTAAAGAGAAAGCAACTCGGCGCGGGCAGAGGCCAAGTCCGCCTCTGCCATGACCTCCTCGCTCCTCACCGCCTCATCTGACCTGGGCCGGAGAGCGGCGGTCCTGCCCGCTGCCACAGTTCCCGCAAGTGTCAGCTTCAAGGCGTGCTGACCTTCAAGATCCGCGCGAACCTCGGCCACCCGGCGGTCGACTTCCTCCTAGACTCTGGCCTCACGAGCCCCGAGGGCATCCTCCACTTGGGCAACTTGAAGCTCCCTCGTGTCTAGTTGGTCAAGCTCGAGGCTGCGCTCCTGGGCTTCCAGAGCCAGCGCCTCTTCGCACTTCTGGACCTCATCTACCACGGCATGCGCCCCCCTTAGTGCCGCGAGGGTGGCCTTGCGCGCCTCCACTTGCTGCTCGAGGGACACACTACAGGCGTGGAGCTTCCATGCACTCTTCTCTGCAGCCTCACAACGACGGTCAGCTTCACGAGCCTCCTCCAGAGCTCGAGAGCAGGCTTCACGGGAGGCTGCAAGGGAGGCCCCGGCCTTCGCGTTGTCCAGCTCACGCTGGTGGCGCCTGAGGTTGATGGCCACCTTCAGCTTGTGCCGCTCCTCCGCCAACCGGAGACCCTCTGCCTCAAGGCGCGCGTCGACACCCTCAAGTTCTTCGCCAAGTCGATCCATCGCGCCCATCGCCTCCTGGAAGAGCTCGTGCTGAACGACACTCCCCCCGCGCTCGAACTCAAGCACATGGCCCATCTCGGCCTCTGCTATAGGGGCTGTGGGCGACGTCCGGCGCGGAGCGCCTCCTCTCGGCAGGGGGCTGGCGCGGTCCCTGGCACTGACTGGCCCTCACGAGGGGCCCAAACCGAGAAGGTCCCGCTGCTTGAAGAAGACCCTGGGAACGGGGACAGCCACTGCCGACCATGACCAGGGAGGAGCCCTTGGCATGCCTGCTGCGCTCCGAGCAAGGCCGCGAAGAAAGGACGACAAAGGCCCGAGCTCGGGGCACCTTGATGACGGACCGACTCCCACGACTGATCCCGTGCCATGTGCGGCGCCCGAACCTGCGGCACTGGAGCTTGGCGGGTGCGATGGGACGAGAGGGAGCTGCTTCTCAGGAGGCTTCACGGCCTCAGCAAAAGGGGCCTTGAGGGGACAATCGTCAGGGAAGGAACGCGGCACACGGAAGATCACCAAGATAAGATACTTACTCCTCAATGACAATGTACTTTCATGGCTTCAACGGCTCGAAGGTACCGCTGCCACTCGGAGATCCTTTCCTCTTGCGGAGCTCCTCGAAGTCCATGCAAAGCTGGCCGAAGTGCTGAACGTGGCGGCCGGTCTGGGGAGTAGTCGGGGAAGTGCTCAAGAGGATAGTTTCAGGGGTGCCTGGCTACGTAGAATAGCCGGGCGCGATCTCACCATGACCTCCTGAGGCCTCCGGAGTTTTAGCCTTCGGAGCCGCATGCTGCATCGCCTCAGCTACCGGCGACCCAGGATTAGGGGATTCTAAGGACGACGCCTCAGAAGCCTGAGGCGGCATATGCACATCAACGCTCCAGCCGCCAACCTCTGGTGGCACTCGTCCCCCCACGCCCACATTCGGGACGAGCTCGGCAACAGCAACCAAGGGGGGAACCCCACTGGCAGGGTTCTCACGGGATCCCACCCGGCCATCCGGACGCAGCCCCCACTCGTCGAAGGAAGGCATGCCAGCAGCGAGTTAGGGCCAGTTCTTTTGCTAGCTTCTACAATTAGCTGAAATAAGCTACCCCCTACCCAGCTTATTCTAGAAGCCCAACCAAAATTATTTTTTTAGAAGCCTAATAGTTAAGAATTGACTAGTAAGCTTCTAAAAGAAAAAATTTGGTTCGGCTTCTAGAATAAGCTGGGTAGGGGGCAGCTTATTCTGGAAGCCCAAAAAAGCCAGCAAAAGAACTGGCCCTTAGGCTTTGTTCCTGCATCGGTACAGCAGACAGTTCTTCCCAGGCAAATCGTCTGGCAAAGGGACACATGTCAGGACCTTGAGCACCGTTTGCCGCGCCTCAAGGGGGAGCCCGGACTCCTGAAGCCTCATGTGGTCCTGACTGTTGAGCAAGGTCGACATCGGGCTAGAATGGCGTTGAAGTGGAGCAACCCGGCACTTGATGAACTCCTTCACCACCATCGGCACGGTCACGCCACGATCCTTCAACATCCTTAGCCTGAACTAGATAGGGGCAAGATGGGGGCTCGCGAGCCTCTCATGGCCCCAGCCATAATGGGGAACACCGGGTGCTGACGGGGCCTAGAGCAGAGGGCTGAGCACACCGGCATCAATGAATACCCACCGTGTCCGGAACTCGTGCATGGATGGAGGAAGCTCGAAGTCGATCCCTGCTCCAGTCATCGCGGCCACGGCCTGGAAGCTCACGGGCACCTAGCTTTGCGGGGGACCAGTCAGATGCAGCAAGAAGAAGTGGCGGAGAAGGCCCACGGAGGGAGCAATGACCACCATGGCTTCGCACATGAAGACGAAGACAGTGAGGAGAGGCATGGATTGGGGGTCGAGATGCAGCACATGGATCTGGTAATGCTCTAGAACCACATTGAAGAAGGCAGAGAAGGGGGGTATCAGGCCTGCCCAGAGGACATCAATGGAGATTGGGACCTCGGTGACCACCCGACCAATACGAGCGCGAGACGCAGGACAAGCCACCGTCCCCCCCCCATTTGTTGAAACTGGTGGCGAGCATGGGGCGCACCTTTTCCATGGCCTCGTCATTGAGCACCAAGGACCGGCCGACTACAGGCTCGGCGGCTGGAGGCGAACCAGTCGGGGACAGAGGCTTCTTCCCCTTGTCTGCTTGTTTCGGCGCCATGGCAATGATGCAGGCGGAGTGCAGGTCAGATTGGAGAGGAGGTGTATAGTCTCGAGGAAGCAGAAGGACCGAGGGAGAAAGGCGTGCGCAATGGGAGAATAACTGTGTAGGTTGCGGGGGCCGCATAGCCAGGCGGGTTTAAAGGCAGCGTGGGGAAGCGGAGACGCCCACATCCAATCAACCGCCACGCATCAACCGAGGACGTAGGCTTTTGGGGCCCATGGCGCTATGCGCTTGACCCTTTGGCTTCGCCTCAAAGCCAAGCCCGAGCGTGCCTTGGGCCCATGGGCTAATGTCGGTGTTCTGGGAACGGGAGTCCCTAGACTTGGCTGCCTGCAGCCCACGGCTTGGCTGGGTTGGCAGGTTCGTACGGCCCATCTTCATCAACAAGACATTCAAGACCCTCACTAGGGGCCAAGCCTCGCGGGGCGGACAACGCAAGACCTGCTCAACGGCGGCCTCACCAGGCAGGCTCACGAGGGGCGGAGAGATCAAGGCAAGGAAAACCTCATGAGGCCCCTCGTGACGTGAGCCATTACGATCAAGGCCAGGCGGGCGCCAGCGCATGCAGCGTCCTTGTTTCTTGTTTCGTGCTAAGGGGGCAAGCGCAGGCGCGGAGTATCGAGGCATCAAGCAAAGGTTTCCATATTGGTGCAACAAGACCAGGACCAGAAGGACGATAAGACGGAGGTTACCATGGAGCCCAAGACGGCTTCATCACCAGATCCTTTTGCAGGCAAAGACCACCTTTTGTCAATATAGCTTGTACTAGTTGTCCCCTTTCGAATGGCCGTTGTTGGCTCCCTTCCCGCTCAATATTTGGGGCGAGGGCTAGGGCCTATATAAGTAGAACTAGCCACCACCACGAGGGGGATCGGATCGACACCATCACCAGTCGGCAGCTGATTCCGATCCTCACACACACAAACTCACCAAACACAAGAACACCTCGTCCTCAGGAGGCTGTTCTTCCTCTTGTACTGTTCATCATTAGCCCAAGAGGCAAGCCACCACCACCACACTGGAGTAGGGTATTACACCATAACGGTGGCCCGAACCAGTATAAATCTTGTGTCTTTCTGTGTTGAGAGTTCGTCATATTCGTCTGCGAGATCTTAGAGCGCTAGGGCGTGGATCGATAGGGAGAAAACCTTCGCGTGCACTCGAGTGTTCGAACCTCAAGGGTCTACCGGAACCCCAGATCCGACACCTGTGTGCGAAGTACATCGATAGAACCAGTCTCATGAACACGGTCATGTAATGTCGGTCTGAGTCGCTTCATCCAACAGTTCCGCTGAATGAAAGTAAGACGTTGGTGGTAAGCAGTATGAAAATTATCGTCCACAACTCTTTGTGTTCTACTCGTGCATATATCATCTACGCATAGACCTGGCTCGGATGCCACTATTGGGGAATGTAGTAATTCAAAAAAAATCCTACGATCACGCAAGATCTAACTAGGAGATGCATAGCAATGAGAGGGGAGAGTGTGTCCACGTACCCTCGTAGAACGAAAGCTGAAGCGTTTAGTAACACGGTTGATGTAGTTGAATGTCTTCACGATCCAACCGATCTATGTACCGAATGTACGACACCTCCATGTTCAGAACACGTTCAGCATGATGACGTCCCTCGAGCTCTTGATCTAGTAGAGGGTCGAGGGAGAGTTCCGTCAGCATGATGGCGTGGTGACGGTGTTGGTGATGTGATCCGCGTAGGGCTTTGCCTAAGCACTACGAGAATATGACCGAGGTGGTAAATTGTGGAGGGGGCACCGCACAAGGCTAAGACAATTGATGTTGTGCTTTGGGGTGCCCTCTGCCCATGTATATAAAGGAGGGGGGAGGAGGAGGCCGACCAAGGGGGAGGCATTCCAAGGGGGCCGAGTCCTACTAGGACTCCAAACCTAGTAGGATTGGCCCCCCTTTCCTTCCAACAGAGAGGGGGAAAGGGGAAAGGATGGAGAGGGAGAAGGAAAGAGGGGGGCCGTGCCCCTCCCCTTGTCAAATTCGGATTGGGGCAAGGGGGGCGGGCGCCCGACCTCCTATTGCCTACCTCCTCTTCTCCACTATGGCCCATTAGGCCCAATAACTTTCCGGGGGGGGTCCGGTAACATCCCGGTACTCCAAAAAATCCCTGATCTTCTTATGAACCATTCCGGTATCCGTATATAACCTTCCAATATATCAATCTTTACCTCTTGACCATTTCGAGACTCCTCATCATGTCCATGATCTCATCCGGGACTCCGACCAAACTTCGGTCATCAAAAACACATAACTCATAATACAAATCGTCATCGAACGTTAAGCGTGCGGACCCTACGGGTTCGAGAACTATGTAGACATGACCGAGACCCATCTCGGGTCAATAATCAATAGAGGAACCTAGATGCTCATATTTGCTCCCACCTATTCTACGAAGATCTTTATCGACCAAACCGCATAACAACATACGCCATTCCCTTTGGCATCGGTATGTTACTTGCCTGAGATTCGATCGTCGGTATCATCATACCTAGTTCAATCTGCTTACTGGCAAGTCTCTTACTCATTCTGTAATACATTATCCCGTAACTATCTCATTAGTTACATTGCTTGCAAGGCTTATAGTTATGTGCATTACCGAGAGGGCCCGGAGATACCTCTCCGATACACGGAGTGATAAATACTAATCTCGATCTATGCCAACTCAACAAACACCTTCGGAGACACCTGTAGAGCATCTTTATAATCACCTAGTTACATTGTGATGTTTGATAGCACACAAGGTGTTCCTCCGGTATTCGGGAGCTGCATAATCAAATAGTTAGAGGAAAATATATAAGTCATGAAGAAAGCAATAGCAATAATACAGGGCCATTTACATTTGTGCCCCTAACTTGATCCCACTACTCAGATCTGCCCTTAATTTCGAAGGGTGCTCAAATTTGCCCCTCTGTCGTTAGGTGTCCTTATAGAAATGCCCTTCTGCGCCGTTACCGTCCGGTCAAAGGGCTTTGACCGTCTAGAAAAAAAATAGCAAAAAAATTCAAAAAAATCTAAAATTTTGTGGGATCGAAGATAGTTAGGTGCGCAAGGTGCGTGCCAATTTTTGCGATGTTTAGACATACCAGGAGCTCAGGGCAAAAGAAAACAATAAATCTATATGCCTATGAATAGTAAATTCAAATAAAATAGCAAACAAATTCAAAAAAATATGAAATTTTTTGGCATCCAAGCTGATTGGTTGCGCAAGGTGTGTGCAAAATTTTGTTATCAAATGGCATGCGAGGAGCTCTAGCAAAAAAACGCAAAATAGTGTATTTTTTCAAAGTTTTTTCTGAGCCATATTTTGTTTTTTTCACGAGCTCCTACAATGTCCAAGCAAAACAAAATTTTGCACACACATTGTGCAGCTGAGCATCCTGGATGCCAAAAAATTTCATATTTTTTTGAATTTTTTTGCTATTTTTTTGAATTTACTATTCATGGGCATACATATTTACTGTTTTTCCTTTGCCATGAGCTCCTAGAGCATCCAAACAGCATGAAAATTTGCACGCACCTTGTGCACTTGAGTATCCTCGATCCCACAAAATTTCAGATTTTTTTGATTTTTTTTGCTATGTTTTTCGAGACGGTCAAAGCCCTTTGACGCCCTTTAACCGGACGGTAACGGTGCAGAAGGGCATTTCTATAAGGGCAACTAACGACAGAGGGGCAAATTTGAGCACCCTTCGAAATTAGGGGCAAATCTGAGTAGTGGGGTCAAGTTAGGGGCATAGATGTAAATGTCCCTAAAACTTAACAATCATTATGCTAAGATAACGGATGGGTCATGTCCATTACGTCATTCTCTAATGATGTGATCACGTTCATCAAATGACAACACATGTCTTTGGTCAGCAAACTTGACCATCTTTGATTAACGAGCTAGTGAAGTTGAGGCATACGAGGGACACTGTGTTTGTCTATGTATTCACACATGTACTAAGTTTCTGGTTAATACAATTCTAGTATGAATAATAAACATTTGTTATGATATAAGGAGATATAAATAACAAATTTATTATTGCCTCTAGGGCATATTTCCTTCAAAGTAGTTGCGGCTGTTCCTTCATCTAGTTCCTGTTGTGCCACTAGCGCTGCACTAACCACTTGATTGGTTGCTGCTAAGTATAGTAGCAACGACTCTTGTGGTTTAGGAGCGACTAAGGTGGGAACAGAGGAAAGATAGGTCTATGTCTTGTAGCGCTGCTTTTGCCTCTGGGGCCCACTTCACTAGCTCCGCCTTCTTAAAAATCTGGAAGAATGACAAAGAGCGCTCGGTGGACTTGGAAATGAACCTGCTTAACGTGGCAACACATCCGGTCAGACATCTGACATCTTTAACAGGCTTAGGTGCTTGAATCTTCTCGATTGCATTGATCTTGTCAGGGTTGGCCTCTATCCCTCGATGGGGCACGAATAAGCCAAGTAGCTTGCCGGAGTGAACACTGAACACACACTTCTCTGGATTTAGCTTTAAGTTGATCTTGCACAGATTTGTAAAAGTTTCTTCTAAGTCCTGAATGAGCATTGATCTGTCCTTGGTCATGACCACTATGTCATCCATATGAGCCTCAATATTTCCATGCATTTGGGATTGGAACCCTGTTTGCATAGCTCTTGCAAAACTGGACCTGACGTTCTTCAACCCAAAGGGCATCTATTCGAAGAAGTACATCACACATGCGGTTACGAACGATGTCTTCTCTTTGTCTTCCTTGGACATGAATATCTGGTGATACCCAGAGTAGGCATCCAAGAACAAAGGTAGATGACATACGGATGTAGAACCCACAATCTAGTCAATCCACGGCAAGGGGAATGTGTCCTTCGAGCATTCTTTATTCAGATATGTGAAATCTATGCAAAGCCTCCACTTCCCATTCACCTTGTGCACTACTATTTGGTCCGCCAACCATGTCGGATGCAATACTCGTCTGACCAAACCAGTTGCTTCAAGTTTATTGATCTCATCCGCAATGAATTGCTACCGCTCCAAGGCATGTTTCCTAACCTTCTTCTTGACGGTCCGGGCATGAGGGCAGACAACAAGGTGGTGCTCGATTACCTCCTTGTGAACATCGAGGGATTACAGATGGTTGGCAAGCAAACACATCGACGTTCGCCCGCAGGAGCTTTCCTATTTGTCGTGAAGGGTGGAGCTGATATTGAATGTACCATCAGTGCCAACCAGCCCTTCCGGGACCTTCTTCATAGCGGGTGCAACAATATTGGATCTCTTACTACTGGAACTCTTCGGTAGATCATCGACAGGTGCAGCGCACTCCGAACAGGTGTACTTCCAGATTCCCCACTAGTATCCTTACTAGCTTTCTTCACTTTCTTACTTTCCTTGGCGGGAGCGGTAGATTCCACAGCCTCAGCGGCGACTGCTTCGCGGTACATCTTATCCATGCATCTGATTGCGTCTTTCTTGTCCGACAGAATAGAAATGACGCATGTCGGTGTCAAAACCGACAGATCTCGGGTAGGGGGTCTCGAACAATGCGTCTAAGGCGGATGGTAACAGGAGGCAGGGGACACGATGTTTACCTAGGTTCGGGCCCTCTTGATGGAGGTAATACCCTACATCCTACTTGATTGTTCTTGATGATATGAGTATTACAAGAGTTGATCTACCACGAGATCAAAGAGGCTAAACCCTAGAAGCTAGCCTATGGTATGATTGTATGTTGTCCTACGGAATAAACCCTCGGGTTTATATAGACACCGGAGGGGGCTAGGGTTACACAAGGTCGGTTACAAAGGAGGAGATATACATATCCGTATTGCTGAGCTAGCATTCCACGCCAAGTAGAGTCCCATCCGGACATGGGACGAAGTCTTCAATCTTGTATCTTCATAGTCCAACAGTCCGGCCAAAGGATATTGTCCGTCTGTCCGGAGACCTGCTAATCCAGGACTCCCTCAGTTGCCCCTGAACCAGGCTTCAGTGACGATGAGTCCAGCGCGCAGTGTCGTCTTCGGCATTGCAAGGCGGGTTCCTCCTCCGAATACACCATGGAAGAGTTTGAATAAAAGGATAGTGTCCGACCCTGCAAAATAAGTTCCACATACCACTGTACAGAGAATAATATTTCCACAAATCTAATCTGCTGACACGTTTTGACAACATGACATCACGCCATGGCCTGGTCATTATTCGAACCATTTTTCTCAACCAGCTCTGCACATAACGCAAGGCGGTTTTCTTGACACACCTTGTCAAAGCAGAGATCGTGTCCCCCTTATGACGGAATTCTCATCAATACAAATGTGGGTAACCCAACCGTGCCTGTTGGTGACTCCTAAATCTTAGGCAAGTCCCAAATGGCCACGAGGAGGATGCTTGATATTCACATTCTTTATAAAGGGGATGAGGCTTTTTCTTTTTTTCCCCACGCTCAATCGAATCCTTCCCCCGCCTCGAGTTCTAACACCTAAAGCTCAGGTCAGGTGCTCCGGACCTTCAACTATGTCCGGATCCAACCTTCAAGGTCGGTGGATGCCTTCCTCCATCACAGAGGAGGACAACAAGAAGTTGAGAGAGGCCAGATATCTGACCACCGAAATTGTGCATAGGCTGCCCGCCCGAGGGCAGGTCCTCCCTAATCCCGAACCCAACAAGAGCGTCGTGTTCATCTCCCACTTCCTCCGAGGACTAGGCCTCGCTCTGGATCCCTTTGTTAGGGGTCTTATGTTCTATTATGGGCTGGATTTTCACGATCTAGCCCCGGATTCCATTCTTCACATCTCGTCATTTATTGTCGTATGTGAGGCCTTCCTCTGCATTACCCCTCACTTCGGCCTATGGCTCAAGACCTTCGATGTGAGGCCGAAGATGATCGAGGGGCGGCACGCAGCGTGCGGGGGTGCTTTAATAAGAAAAATCGCTGACGCTCCATGGCCAGAGGGTTCCTTCCCAGAGGTGTCCGGATTGTGGCAGCGGGAGTGGTTTTACATCACAGCTGCCCGAAGTGCCAAGTGGGTAGCTGCCCCCACCTTTCGCTCGGGCCCCCCACCGCAACTGATGTCATGGATTAGTCGGGGGCTGAGCTGGGGTCCAGCAAAGGACGTGCCAATACTGCAGAGCTGTATCCAAGATCTCTTTGAGAGAGATTTCAGTCTGGTTATGGTAATGCAAGTTATGCTAGTTCGTCGAGTCCAGCATTGCAAACGCCGGCCCCTCCGCATGTGGGAATTCAACCCGGAAGGACCACGAGCTATTCAGCATTTCCTCGGCATAACGCTCGAAGAGATGTACAAATCGTTCTTTGGACCCCAAATAGAGTGTCCGGACACCATCGAGGACGTGGGTCTGATCTGCAACCACCCCGCTGCCCAAGTAAGTAATCCCATGTCGAACCTACTGTCCTTTTATTTATCATGGAATCATTCTAAAGAGCCGCTCTTTGACCAGGACTGGATCACAAAGGCGATGATGATCAGGTGTTCGACCCCCCTTCCTGAGGGCTTGGACAATCCGGTACTGGACAAGATGCTTGAGTCGACGCCTAATCCAGTGCCCTCAAAGGAAGATGATGGGGGGAATAGAGAGGGCGAAAGCAGGCCTCACTCACTACTTATTCCAGCCGGGGGAATGAGCACCTCCGCGAGGGAGGACAACCAAAGGGAAGAATCTGACATTCTCTCTCCCCGGGGAAGGAAGAGGACAACATCTGAAGATTCGGAAACTAAGGTTTCCAAACGGGAGGAGAAATCTTCATCAGAGGGTCCGTGCGGGGATCAGCCCTCTACCGAGCTATAAGTAATTGAAAATTACTTAATAGTCGAAACATCCTACCTTACTTCCGAAGACAATAACCGATGCTTGTAAATTGTAGTCCGGATCATAGCCCTTCTCGACAAAGTTCCTCTTCGGGGGATCTTCTTCCGGAGGTGATGGAGAGCAAAATGCGTCCCCCTGACACCCCGCCTCATGAAGCGGGCGACCTTGAAGTGTCGTCGCGAAGGGTATCTCCGGATCCAGTAAGGCCAGAGGATAACCCTTTGGCTACCCGGAATCCCTAGTATCCGGCTCCTAAGGAAAGTGACAGCAAGGGTCCGTACATTGTGTGGTCAGACGCGTTGAAGGATCTTCTGGGGCAAGCGGCCATCTCGGAAGTGCATCATACGCTAATGGGTACGGTAATTGAAAGGATTTCAACCGCTGAAAGCGGTTTGCATGAAGCCTTTATGAGTCTGCTGAAAGGCTTCGAGGTACATAAAATAGTGTATGTTTTTGATAGTACCGCATACGTTAGGTGTGCCCTATGCAGATAGTAGCCCCTGAGACTCTGGTTGTCATTGAGAACGGTGGCAACCCGAGGATCATATACCCAGGTAATAATTCGACTGCCTTTATGTGCAGGTGGCTGAGGCTATGGTGGCTAGCCGAACTGATGGATTTACCGAGCTAAAGCGGCAACTTGATGCGGCCGATGCCGATATCGTGCTTGTCAACCAGCGGCTTGACGAGGCATAGGGTGAGTGATTTCTCTCATGATCGTCACATAATAAGAGCAGCATGATGCTAGTATTTTTAATATGCTGTGACTGCAGATGGAGCTGCCACCATGGAGACCCTTCGGGTGGAGCTTGCCCGAGCCAAGGAGCGAGCAAGGAGTAGCAATGCGGTCGCTCTAAAGGTGGCCGAAGAATTAAGGGCCGAACAGGTCGCGCATTGCGAGAGCAAGAAAAAATAGCCAAGATGGCTGTAGAGTTAAAAGATGCCGCTGACCGTTACCAGCTTCTTGAAGAAGAAAACCGGGCGATGGCGACGGACCTGGAGAAGGCCCTGGTGGCTGCCAAGGAAGCCCACTCCAAAATTAGAGCGACGAAGGAGGAGCTGAATCAAGGTGCAGATATCGTGTCTGGGAAGCCCTTCTTGTTGCGGACTAAGTTCGGAGATCCGAAGTATGCTCCTCTGGACCGGCTGTGGAGTTCTACGGATGCCTACATGGATTTGGCTGCAAGTGCTGCTGATGCGGCCGAGTACTTCAAGGATCAGAAAGGTCTCGAAGTGGAAAAGTTGTTCTGGTCACAATTTTACGCTCCAGTCCGTCTGCTGCTATTGAATGAGCGAATGGCCGAGTGGGCCGAGCTCCATAGGTTGTCCGGACTTGCCATGAGGTCCGTTGTGGATCACCTATAGCCGGGAGGGCCAAGGCCGAATAGCTACTTTAGTTAAGTGCAACAATTCCTTGGTGATGTGCCACGCATCGATGCTATAAAGAGATCGGCGTGCATAGAGGGTGCGCGGATGGCCTTTGCCCGTGTCAAGACATACTGGGTGGAGATGGAGGCCACCACTATTGCGACACAGGGTTCGGCTGTAGGCTGAGTGGCTACCGAGCACTACTTTGAAGAAGTTCTTGAAGGCGCTCGTTCGATAGAGGCTCAGTGCTCGAAGAATGTTTTGTTCTAGTGACATGTATTCCCATTGTAAAAACAATGTTTTATTGAATTATCAAGGTTGTATTTATACTTTTGCCCGAAAGTACTATGATGCCTCCTGTGCGGCCGTTTATGTATATATGTATATAACCTGAAAGTTTGCAGTCGTCGGCTTCAGCCCCCACGCATATAATGCGGGGTTGTTCGCAGAAAATGCATATCCACACTTGATCCAACGTCTTGGTACGTTGAGGAGGCGATAGCACAGCGAACGAGGCAATCAGACTATATTGCTTTAACACTTTCACTTAGCCATAGGAGTTTGATAGTGGGGCTACTATATAGCCCCTGGTACTTCTGCGCTCGTCCGAATACGGGGCGCGTACGTACATGACCGGGAAACGGCCCTTCCTTAATGTGGAGGAATCCCGAAGATTCAAATGAGTCATCGAGTGGTTGGCCAGTCTCTCACTATATCATGACAGTCAGTTTTCGGCTTTCTCTACTGAGGTGCTCATCCGGATGAACCAGGGCACAATCATAGTAGTTCTCCCAGTGCTACCTTAGCCGATATAACGGAACATAAGGTACCAAAACATGGGAGCTGGGCAAACCCAACATGTGACCAAAGACATGATTCGGAGCTGATGCATATAGGGACAACTCGCGATGCCGAACACTCCCTAAGGTGTTCGGTCTTTATAACATATATCGGGCTAAAAAATGCCCTTAATAAGAAACCCCATGTGTCTAGGTACGTGCAAAATTCTGACGTGGCCACATGCCAATAACGCCAGCATCCTTCTCGGTTGTGTGGAGTATCCGGAGGATGTGAGCAACAAGAGACAGTAAAAAGGTTTACACAGGGTCTTAATCTAAAAAGAAACCTTTGGGCGGGTCCTTGTTGCACGTCTGCGCCTGTGTCTCTGTTGTGCCGTATCCTGGACGGGTGTAGCACGATTGTCATCCATAGAAGGAAAGAACTTAGGTGAGAGTTCCCGTGCCAAAAAGAAGAATTGGTTATTATCAATGAACTATCAAGATTCAAGAGAAGCAAAGTTGATCCGGGCTGGCCCTGATTACACGCGGGAAGCCCCTAGTATTGTTTATGCGGGTTTGTTCGTCAAACCAATCTCATGTATATATGATGGAACGCCGGATTCGTTTATCCGTGTCCGTGGTCTTGACGACCTGCCATTTTTTCTGGTTGGTGAGGCCGTCTAGTTTGCGGCTGTTAGAGCCGCCGCATCCTCTTCCGTACGTAAGAAACGTTCGGTATTTCCGCTAACTGAGATGATGCCACGTGGACTGGGCATCTTAAGCTTGAGAAAAGCATAATGCGGTATTGCGTTAAAACGAGCGAAAGTCGTTCTTCCGAGTAGTGCTTGATAACCACTTCGGAATGGGGCGATGTGAAAAGTTAACCTTTCGCTTCGGAAGTTAGCGGGAGAACCGAATACCACCCCTTGTAGTAGAGAGCCCGTACAACGGGCCTCTTGGCCTGGCATTACTCCCTTGAAGGTAGTATTACTATGGCTTATTTGTGTCGGGTCTATCCCCATTTTGCAAACTGTGTCCTGATATATCAGATTTAGGTCACTGCCGCTGTCCATGAGGACTCGTGTGAAATGGTACCCATTTATTATTGGGTCTAACACCAAGGCCGTCAGTCCTTCACGCCGGATATTTGTCTCGTGATCCCTACAATCAAAAGTGATCGGGCAAACCAACCAGGGGTTGAACCTAGGGGTGACGGGCTCTATGGCGCGTGTCCCTCGGAGTGCATGCTTGCTTCTCCTCTTTGTCACATGGATCATGTTTACTATTTTAACCTCTGGTGGGAACTTTTTCTATCCTCTAGTGGTTTGCTGGTGAGGTTCATCCTCGTCTTCGCTTGGTGTCTCTTCCCCATTGTGTTCGGCGTTTAGCTTACCAGCCTGCTTGAAGACCCAACATTCTCTGTGGGTATGATTTGCAAGTTTGTCTGGGGTGCCGTGAATCTGATAGAGTTTGTCAAGAATTTTGTTTAGGCCAGATTGTCCTTCTCTACTGCCTTTGAAAGGCTTTTTCCGCTGACCTGGTCAGGAGCCCCTGAATCTAGCGTTTACCGCTGTGTTATCTGGGCTACCTTCTTTATTTCGACACTTGTTTTTGTTGCGTCGTGGTTTACCATAGCCATCCCTGACTTCGGATGTGCTTGGGTTGCTGGTGCTGCTACGGGCCAACCAGCTGTCCTCGCCCGCACAAAAGCGGGTCATGAGGCTAGTTAGGGCTGCCATTGTTCTCGGTTTTTCTTGGACGAGGTGTCTGGTGAGCCATTCATCTCGGACGCTGTGTTGAAAAGCTGCTAAGGCTTCGGTGTCCGGACAGTCTACGATTTGGTTCTTCTTGGTGAGGAACCTGTTCGAAAGCTTTTGGGCAGACTCTCCGGTCTGTTGGATTATATGACATAAATAGTCTGCATCCGGAGGTCGGACATAAGTCCCATGAAAATTGGCCCAAAAAGCGTCCTCGAGCTCCTCCCAACTTCCAATTGAGTTTTCCGGGAGGCTTTTTAGCTAGTGCCGAGCTGGCCCTTTAAGCTTGAGGGGCAAGAATTTAATGGCATGGAGATCATCTCCACGAGCCATATGAATATGGAGGATAAAGTCCTCTATCCAGACTCCAGGGTCTGCGGTCCTATCGTACGCCTCTATGTTCGCCGGTTTGAATCCCTCTGGGAATTCGTGATCCAGCACCTCATCAGTGAAACATAAGGGGTGTGCGGCACCCCTGTATTGGGATGTGCCATGGTGTTCGGACGGTTGTAGTATTCGGTGTTGGCTTTGTACCATAGCGCGCTTCCTAGATCCATGGATGGATCTGGTCGCGCCGGATTTTTGACGCAAGTTCTCACGTAGATCGTGTGTTGACTTATGCGTGACTTTGTTAGCTGCTCTATCACGTTCACAAGGTGGTGGATCTGGCGGGTTGGTCGTATCATTCTTCGGCTGTATGGGCTCTAAGGCCTCATCGTCGAATTTCGGTAATAACTTGTGCTTTGGATAGCTATTTTCATAGTAACTTTCACCATACTTTGTTACTTTGTTCCACCTGCTGTTGAGCGTATCTTGTGCGATCTTGAGCCTTTGCTTCTGTTTCTTCAGGCTCCTTGTTGTGGCAATAAGCCTTCTGCGGAGGTTCACTTACTCCAAGTGCGTTTCCATGATGATGTGTGCATCTTTGTCCGAACTGTTTTCTTCCCCAGACGGGGTTTGATCAGGCTTATCCTTGGCGTCGTCATGTTCGGATGTCGGATCCATACTATGTTTGCAGTTTGCATCTTGATCATGCTCTGCCCCCGGGTTGGTGCAGTCGTCATTTCTTCTAGAGTCGACTGGACTGTTATTTCCTCTTGCGTTGTTATCGCTGTTTTTGCTATGGCGGGACTTAGAGCAGCGCCGCTGAAGTCGGCGCTTGGGTTCCTTGGAGGGGGCATCCTCCGCTGTCTCTTTGACATTGCCCTCTCTAGGTGTATCCACCATGTATACGTAATGTGATGAAGTGGCGGTCCAGCGCCCTATGGGCGGTGGTTCCTGTTCGTCTCCTGCATCGTCGTCCGTACCGTCGATATCTTCGGAGTCGAAGTCGAGCATGTCGGTTAAGTCGTCGAGAGTGGCTACTAAGTGGGTGGTGGTTGGGCAGCGAATTTCTTTGTCGTCTGCATCCCATTCTAGCCGGACATAGGCGGCTCGGAGTCCGTGGCCAGAGGTAAATCCAGCGGTCTCAATGAAAGCACCAATGTCGGTGTCAAAACCGGCGGATCTCAGGTAGGGGGTCCCGAACTACGCATCTAAGGCGGATGGTAACAAGAGGCAGCGGACACGATGTTTACCCAGGTTCGGGCCCTCTTGATGGAGGTAATACCCTACGTCCTACTTGATTGTTCTTGATGATATGTGTATTAAAAGAGTTGATCTACCATGAGATCAAAGAGGCTAAACCCTAGAAGCTAGCCTATGGTATGATTATATGTTGTCCGGTAGACTAAACCCTCCGGTTTATACAGACACCGGAGGGGGCTAGGGTTACACAAGATCGGTTACAAAGGAGGAGATATACATATCCGTATTGCCTAGCTTGCCTTCCACGCCAAGTAGAGTCCCATCCGGAAACGGAATAAAGTCTTCAATCTCGTATCTTCATAGTCCAACAGTCCGGCTAAAGGATATTGTCCGGCTGTCCGGAGACCCCCTAATCCAGGACTCCCTCAACGCCCATCGGCCCTGGCATCTTCAGCTTGTTGTCGACATAGTGAGATGCCGCCATGAATTTTGCCAGGGTTGGGTGACCAAGGATTCCATTGTATGATAGGGGAGATCAACCACATCAAACACAAGCTTCTCGGTTCAGTAGTTCAATTCTCCTCCAAGTGTTACCAGAAGTGTGATCTTTCCCTTAGGATGACTCGTGCCGGGGTTGATCCTTTGAAAGTACTAGTAACCTTGAGCTCTTCATCTTCTATCTAAAGCTTGTTGAGCACCTTGGGGGAAATCAAATTCAACCTAGCCCCACCGTCAACCAACATCTTTGTGACTTTGAGGTTGCGAATCATTGGTGAAACCAACAATGCCAAACACCCTACCGTCATGGTGCGATCAGGGTAATCCCCCTGATTGAAGATGATGGGCGCGAGGGACCATTTGAGTGGTTTTCGGGAGTCCGCTGCTAGCTCTATGACATTGACCTCAAATGCCTACTATTTAAGCTGGCAGTGGGAGGAGTGTAGGGATGCACCTCCGTCAACACACAAGGTCTCAGTGGCCTCTTGGAACTCTTTCTCACTGGTTTACTCTTCATCCTCCTCATCACTTTCATCACCACAGTCCTTCTTCTTATGGCCTTTAGCAGGTTTCACTTGATGTTGGGGGACCTTGCCAGGGTGGTGTCCTCGGCCGCCACGGCCTTCCCACCAACCTCGTCTTCGCCTCTCTCCTTATCACGCTTCTTGTATTCAGCCTTCTCCTTCTTGACGAGTTGCTCAACTTGATAACATTCTTGGAGATCATGGCCCTTGGTCCAATGGATCTTGGAGTATGGCCCGTCAGCGTTCCCAGCTTTCTCTGCCGCTGCAACATCCAAGCAGTCAGTGCACGGGGCAACTTCCTTGCCGGGGGCTTCGGCCTTGGCCTTCTTGCCGATACTAGGAGTGCCTAATCCTTCGATAGCCAACACTGTTTTCTCCTTGCACTTCTTATTATGTGTCTTGTTCTTATTCTGGTTGGCAACGTTGTGTTCTTCTAAATCAACGTTGATGCCATCCTCCTCTCCAGGGAGTCGCCTCCCCTCCTCCTCTTGGGCACATTCTTGGGCAACCAGACGTTCATCTTGGAACGTATCCCGCGGTTTCATACGTTGGACTGGAACACAACAATCACAGCTGTCAGGTGCGTGTGCAGAATGTTCCTGTGCACCCGGCTGAACTTCTGCATGTACTTCCACAAACTCTCACCTTCCTTTTGTGGAAGGTGCTGCAAATCGCTGGGCCGCCATGGTTCTTGATGGCCGCCCATCAAGGCGCCAACAAACTAAGCCCGGACCGAACCATCAAGGGTCAACCCTACCCCATAGACCGCTGGCTCCACTTTGACAACTGCATGTTGTGATTTAATCTATTTACATGACGCTTATTTTGGTTATCATCAGATATTTATTGTAATGCCCCGGACACACCTGCCGGTGGTTGTTACTCTTGGCGGGGTCTTGACTGGCACAACAGATCAATACTAGTCTTTTCTGCGCACTTTGTCCTCACTCGTGCGCACCCGGGAGCAACTTCCTGTCAGTCACCCATCCTGAAACTACTCCAAGGTGAGCACGCTTAACTTTGTAGGTCCTTCCAAATGGGCTCCTAGAAAAGAATGAATTCCTTATTGATATGACTAGTTAACCATCCCTAATAAACCAGGCTATCACATACACCCCCACTTAGGGGAACCGACATCCTCGTCGGGCCACAGGAACGTTCCCTCTTGGCACATACGTCTGTGCATCCAGTCCGGCACATGTGCCATGCCGTGTGCCACGAAGAGTCACAAACATCATGCACAATATGACTGCGCACCTGTCCTCAAACATCTATGTAACCGCGAGTGTCGGCTCTGATACCAACTTGTAATGCCCCGGACACACCCGCGGGTGGTCGTTACTCCTGGCGGGATCTAGACTGGCCTCACAGATCAATACTAGTCTTTTTTGCGCACTTTGTTCTCACTCGTGCGCACCTGGGAGAAACTTCCCGGCTGGTCACCCATCCTGAAACTACTCCAAGCTGAGCACGCTTGAATTTGGAGTTCTTTCCGAATGGGCTCCCAGAAAAGAAGGAATTCATTATTGATATGAGTAGTCTACCATCCCTAACAAGCCAGGCTATCACATTTATGGCCAAGGAATATTATAAGAAAACCGCATTCACCACTCCATGTGGCACATACTATTTTGTACATATGCCTTTCAGATTGAAGAGTGTTGGTTCAACATTTGCATGGGTAGTCCATATTGGTCTTGATCCTCAGCTACACAGAAATGTGGAAGACCATATGGATGATATAGTGGTCAAAATCGAGGATAAAGCTACACTAATTCAAGGCATAGAGTAGACATTTGCAAATCTGCGCAAAATCAACTTGAAGCTCAAATCCTGAGAAGTGTGTGTTTGGCGTTCCATCCAGCAAGCTTCTCAAGTTCTTTGTATCTCAGCGTGGAATTGATGCCAATCACGACAAGATCAAAGAAATTGAGCAGATTGAATCACCGAAGCACGTCAAGGATGTGCCATGTCTTGTTGGATGCATGGCCGCAATAAGCAGGTTCATCTCCAAGTCTGTTGAGAACACCCTTGCATTTTTCAAAATTTTGAAAGAGGCAGGTCCAATGAAATGGACCTTGGGAGCGGAGGCTGCACTACAGGATTTGAAGAAGTACCTCTCCTCTCCGCCAACACTAGTTGTGCTAAGGCCACTTTCGCGGGAAACCACAACCACCTATGGGACCAGGAGGTCCCTTGCTGGTTCAGCAGGGGGGCGACGCGTTACATAAAGAGTAGAGGAGGGTGGGGCAGCGCGGCAGAGATCACACGGGAAATTTACCCAGGTTCGGGCCGCCGCAAGGTGTAAAACCCTACTGTTGCTTTGGTGGATTGATGGTGTAAAAGGTCGTGGTGGTGCATAGTACACTTGCCTGGCAGGGGTTGCCTCAGGTAGCAGTGACTAGGCGCATATGGGGTTGTGAGTTATCCAACCTTCTAACCCTTTCTCCGGTTGTTATGGGCCTCCTTTTATAGATGAAGGTTTAACCACAGTGGCAAAGTAGTCATTACGCGCTAATAAGATAGCAAACAGTGCTATCATACATAACTATGCGGCCTGACAGGGCGCATTAAATGCACCGCTTAATGTCACATCGTTGGTTGCCCGGAAAGGCTTGTCGGGCTATCTTTCTAGCTCTGTGTCTGTTCTCTTGACACGTGGCAGGATGGGTGTCATCTGTGGGTTTCTTGTATAGGAAATGGCTACCATGTGGCGAATGGCTGCCACTTAATTACTGCGGCTTGACAGCGCACAGATCGACGACGTGGGTCGTGGTGGAGTGGTTGATGACGTAGCTATGCCTTCGTGAGCCCGGCAGGACCTGCATGGGTGTTTCGGCTGTCTGCTTCTGGAGATGGCCTCGCCCCTTGCCGGTCTTGCTTTCTTTTCTCTTAACGATGTCCTGATTCCCTGGCTCATTCTTGGTGCTTTGAATCCCTTGGTTTCTTGTATTCTACCGTGGGCTGGTGTTTCATTCTTGTTCTTGTGCCTGTGCATAGTCTGGGCAACAGACCCAGGGTTTGTTGCACCGACAGAAGCCCCCGGGCCTGCCCCAAACGCGCTACCAAGCAACGTCGGGGTAGGCGATATGTCTCCAACGTATCTATAATTTTTGATTGTTCCATGTTTTTATATTATCAATCTTGGATGTTTTATAATCATTTGATAGTCTTTTTTGGTACTAACCTATTGACGTAGTGCCATGTGTCAGTTGCTATTATTTACATGTTTTTTACATCGCAGAAAACCAATACCCAACGGAGTCCAAATGCAATGAAACTTTACGGAGATTTTTTATAGACCAGAAGACACCTAATGGGCCAAGGTTGCACCTAGGGGGTGCTCCAAGGAGAGCACAACCCACCAGAGATCGTTAGGAGGCCTAGGCCCACCTTGGTGGCTTGTTCCCACCTCGGGTGCCCCATGGAGCACCTCTTTGCTCTATAAATACCCCATTATGCCAAAAACCTTAGGGGAGTCGTCAAAAATCAATTCCAGCAACCGTAGAGTCCAGAACAACCAGATCCAATCTAGACACCATCACAGAGGGGTTCACCACTTCCATTGGTGCCTCTCCGATGATGCGTGAGTAGGTCTTTGTAGACCTTCAGGGCCGTAGTTAGTAGCTAGCTGGCTTACTCTCTCTCATTTGACTCTCAATACAATGGTCTCTTGGAGATCCATATGATGTAACTCTTTTGGCGGTGTGTTTGTTGGGATCGGATGAACTTTGAGTTTATGATCAGATCTATCTATTTATCCATGAAATTTATTTGAATCTTCTTTGATCTCGTATATGCATGATTGCTTATAGCCTCGCATTTCTTCTCTGATATTTGGGTTTTGTTTGGCCAACTTGATATGTTTATCATGCAACGGGAAGAGGTGCTTGATGACCCACAAGTATAGGGGATCTATTGTAGTCTTTTCGATAAGTAAGAGTGTCTAACTCAACGAGGAGTAGAAGGAAATGATAAGCAGTTTTTAGTAAGGTATTCTCTACAAGCACTAAAATTATCGGTAACAGATAGTTTTGTGATAAGGTAATTTGTAACGGGTAACAAGTAATGAAATTAAATAAGGTGCAACAAGATGGCCCAATTCCTTTTGTAGCAAAGGACAAGCCTAGACAAAATCTTATATAAAGGAAAGCGCTCCCGAGGACACATGGGAATTATTGTCAAGCTAGTTTTCATCACGTTCATATGATTCGCGTTCGATACTTTGATAATTTGATATTTGGGTGGACCGGTGCTTAGGTAATGCCCTTCCTTGGACAAGCGTCCCACTTATGATTAACCACTATTGCAAGCATCCGCAACTACAAAAGAAGTATTAAGGTAAACCTAACCATAGCATGAAACATATGGATCCAAATCAGCCCCTTACGAAGCAACTCATAAACTAGGGTTTAAGCTTCTGTCACTCTAGCAACCCATCATCTACTTATTACTCCCCAATGCCTTCCTCTAGGCCAAAACAATGGTCAAGTGTCATGTAGTCGACGTTCAGATGACACCACTAGAGGAAAGACAACATACATCTCATCAAAATATAGAACGAATACCAAATTCACATGACTACTTATAGAAAGACTTCTCCCATGTCCTCAGGAACAAACGTAACTGCTCACACATCATATTCATGTTCATAATCAGAGGGGTATTAATATGCATAAAGGATCTGAACATATGATCTTCCACTGAATAAACCAACTAGAATCAACTACAAGGAGTAATCAACAGTACTAGCAAACCATAGGTACCAATCTGAGGTTTTGAGACAAAGATTGGATACAAGAGATGAACTAGGGTTTGAGATTAGATGGTGCTGGTGAAGATGTTGATGGAGATTGACCCCATCCCAATGAGAGGACCGATGATGATGCCAGTGGTGATGGTTTCCCCCTCCCGGAGGGAAGTTTCCCCGGCAGAACAGCTCCGCCCGAGACCTAGATTGGTTCCTCCAAGGTTCTGCCTCGTGGCGGCGGAGTTTCGTCCCGTGAGCTAGCTTATGATTTTTTTCCAAGGCAAAAGACCTCATATAGCAGAAGTTGGCCACCGGATGCCTGCCAGGGGGCCCACGAGGTAGGGGGCGCGCCCCCACCCTCATGGATGGTTGGTGGCCCACCTCTGGTACTTCCTTTGCCCAATTTTTTTATATATTCTGAAACATGCTTCCGTGAAGTTTCAGGACTTTTGGAGTTGTGCAGAATAGATCTCTAATATTTGCTCCTTTTCCAGCCCAGAATTCCAGCTGCGGGTATTCCCCCTCTTCATGTAAACCTTGTAAAATAAGAGAGAATAGTCATAAGTATTGTTACATAATGTGTAATAACTGCCCATAATGAATTAAATATCGATATAAAAGCATGATGCAAAATGGACGTATCAACTACCCCAAGCTTAGACCTCACTTGTGCTAAATCGGAAGCTAATATCGAAAAATATGACCACATGTTTAGAGATAGAGTTGTCGATAAAAATAAAATACGGACATGAGAGCATCATGATCATTCTTAGAACAACAACAACACACACACACACACACACACATATATATTGCCATATGATCTCTTATGCTAAAGTAACAATTCATTCACAGTTTCAAGTATGAATCATAAACTTGACTAAAAACTAACAAACTATAATCTCAGTCATTGAAGCAATTGTAATTTATCATAAGATCGGAAAGAGTCAATATAAGAGCTTTTCAGCAAGTCCACATACTCAACTATCATTTAGTCTTTCACAATTGCTAACACTCACGCATTACAGATGGGTACAAAGTTTTAATCGGACACAGAGAAAGATAGGGGCTTATAGTTTTGCCTTCCAACCTTTTACCTCAAGGGTAATGTCAACAATAATAGTTCATGAAAACTCACATCCAATTAGCTATATATATCTGGATCTTTCCAACACATTGTGCTTTGCCAAAGGATAAAATGTAAAAAGGAAAGGTGAAGATTGCCATGACTCTTTTATGAAGTATAAGACAAGAATTAAAGATAGGCCCTTCGTAGAGGGAGGCAGAGGTTGTCATGTGCTTTTATGGTTGGATGCATGAAATCTTAATGCAAAAGAACGTCACTTTATACTGCCACTTGTGATATGGACCTCTATTATGCAGTCCGCCGCTTTTATTTCTTCCACATCACAAGATCGTATAAAGCTTATTTTCTCTGCACTAATAAATCATATGTATTTAGAGAGCAATTTTCATTGCTTGCAACAATGACAACTTACTTGAAGGATCTTACTCAATCCATAGGTAGATGTGGTGGACTCTCATGGCAAAACTGGGTTTAAGGATATTTGGAAGCACAAGTAGTATCTCTACTTTGTGCACAAGTAGTAGCTTAACATGTTGGATGGTCCATGACAATATAATTTATTTCAGACGTAAGAAAACATAACCCATTACATTGTCTTCCTTGTCCATCACCAACTCTTTAGCATGTCATATTATAGTGAGTGCTCACAATCATAAAATATGTCCAAGATAGTATATTTATATGTGAAGACCTCTTTTCCTTTATTACTTCCTATTAATTCCAACAATGACCAAAACTATGTTTGTCAACTCTCAACAACTTTTATTCATCATACTCTTTATATGTGAAGTCATTACTCTCCATAAGAACCATATGATCTCTCTAATTCTTTTTATTCTTTCTCTTCTCTTTTATTTTTATTCCCTCAAGATCATAGCAAGATGGCAAAGCCCTTGACTCAACACTAATTTTCACTATATATAGCTCACGGACTCGATTACATAGAAGGATCATAAAGCAAAACTCAAAACTAGATCATACTAAAACTTTATTCTACTAGATGAAGATATTACCAAAAAGGATCGAACTAAGAAAAATGGTATAGATAAAAAGTGTGATGATGATATGATACCAGGGCACTCCCCCAAGCTTGGCAGTTGCCAAGGGGAGTGCCCATACCCATGTGTTTATGTCTTCTTTGTTGGTGGAGAAGATGATGGTGATGATTGATAGTCGCACATCGAGCATAGGAGTTCCTGCAATTTGGGGGTGATTCCCTTGAGTGCGATGATATGCTCCTTCAACAAAATATTTTCACTTGTAAGATACTTGTTTTGAATGCGAGCTAACTCAATCATCTTGAAAGCGTCAATCTTCGTTGGGGTAAGGAGATTGTGATGAGGTTGAAGGATGTCCTCATCTTCTACTACTGGACCTTGATCTCCCATGGCCTTGTTGATCCCATCATCCTTGTTGATCTCACTGCGTTCTTCTCTCTTCAGCTCTATCTCCATTAGCTAAGCATCGTGCCCTCATTGTTGGAGGAAGGAGACGACATGATGCCCGACCTTGACAACCCTGGCAGAAAACAGCTCAAAACAAAAACAGGAGATATTCGCGTGATATGGTTGTCAAAACCTTCGGGAGAATATATAGTGAATTTTTACCGACCAAAAGAAGCATCGTGAAAGAAAAACGGAGTCTAGAGAGCGTACGAGGTTCCCACGAGGCAACGGGTGTGCCCTCCACCCTCGTGGACGCCTTGTGTCCTTCCCGGTCTGCTTCTTATTTTCCTACTTTCTTAAATATTCCAAAACAGAGAAAAAAATGCTATTAGAACTATTCTGGAGTCAGTTTACTTACCGTACCTCATACCTCTTCCTTTTTGGAGTCTGGAGCGTTATGGAAAGTGTCCCTTATGTATTCCTCCGGGGTTACGGTTTCAATAACATTAGTTTCAACATTTATAGGATTACCTGAGATATAATGTTTGATTCTTTGACCGTTCACCACCCTCGGATTTGTGCCTTCGAAGTTGTTGATTTTTATGGAACCGGAATGATAGACCTCCTCTATGGCGTAAGGACGTTCCCATTTTGAGGGTAGTTTTCCTGCAAAAAAAATCTTAAACGAGAGTTGTATAGCAAAACATAATCACCTTCATTAAATTCACGCTTTTGTACCCGTTTGTCATGCCATTTTTTAACTTTTTCATTAAACAGTTTGGCATTCTCATAAGCCTTGGATCTCCATTCATCAAGTGAGCTAATGTAAAATAACCTCTTCTCACTGGCAAGTTTGAAATCATAATTGAGTTCTTTAGTGGCCCTATATGCCTTATGTTCTAGTTCAAGAGGTAAGTGACAATATGACCAATTCTTTGACATTCATAACAAGTCAAGACAAACTTACGGGCATCCTTGAAGAGAGTAGGCCAATAAAAATTGGATTGCAATACCTTATGTGCAGTTCTATCTCCAGCATGGTGTCCTCCGTATTCCTTGGAATGACACTTGCGTAGGATCTGTTCATGGTCATGCTCAGGTACACAACGTCTAATAACACCATCAACTCCTTTATAAAGGTGTGGGTCATCCCAGAAGTAATGCCTTAAATCGTAGAAATAACACCATCTACTCATGATGACCGCCAATGAACTAATATGACCAATTCTTTGACATTCATAACGAGTCAAGACAAACTTACGTGCATCCTTGAAGAGAATAGGCCAATAAAAATTGGATTGGAATACCTTATGTGCAGTTCTGTCTCCAGCATGGTGTCCTCCGTATTCCTCGGAATGACACTTGCGTAGGATCTATTCATGTTCATGCTCAGGTACACAACATCTAATAACACCATATACTCCTTTATAAAGGTGTGGGTCATCCCAGAAGTAATGCCTTAAATCATAGAATAACTTTTCCTTTTGCTGGTACGTGAAACTTGGTGTTATAAATTTAGCAACAATGTAATTAGCATAATTAGCATACCATGGAGCAGTACGAGAAGCATTTATGACAGCTAATTGTTCATCAGGAAACTATCATCAATAGGTAGTGGGTCATCAAGAACATTCCCTAACCTAGACAAGTTGTCTGCATCTGGGTTCTCAGATCCCTTTCTATCAATAATATGCAAATCAAATTCTTGAAGCAAGAGAACCCATCTAATAAGTCTAGGTTTGGCATCTTTATTTTCCATAAGATATTTAATCGCAGCATGATCAGTGTGAATAGTTACTTTAGAATCAACAATATAAGGTCTGAACTTATCACAAGCAAACACAACTGCTAAAAATTCTTTTTCAGTAGTAGCGTAATTTCTCTAGGCACTATCCAGAGTCTTACTAGCATATTGGATAACATTTAATTTCTTATCAACTCTTTGTCCTAGAACAACCCCTACAGCATAATCACTAGCATCACACATAATTTCAAAAGGTAAGTTCCAATCAGGTGGCTAAACGATAGGTGCAGAAATCAAGGCTTTCTTAAGTATTTCAAATGCTTCTACACAGTCATCATCAAAGACAAATGGAACATCTTTTTGTAATAGATTAGTCAGAGGCATAGAAGTTTTAGGAAAGTCCTTAATGAACCTCCTATAAAAACCGGCATGACCAAGGAAACTTCTTATACCTTTGATGTCCTTAGGACATGGCATCTTTTCAATAGCATCTACCTTAGCTTTATCAACTTCAATACATCTTTCAGAAATTTTATACCCCAAGACAATACCTTCATTAACTATAAAGTGGCACTTCTCCCAATTCAAGACAAGATTAGTTTCTTGACATCTCTGCAAAACTCGATCAAGGTTGCTTAAGCAATCGTCAAAGGAAGTTCCATATACGGAGAAATCCTCCATGAAAACCTCAACAATCTTTTCAAAAAAGTCAGAGAATATAGTAGTCATCCATGTTTGAAAGGTATCAGGTGCATTGCATAAACCAAAAGGCATACGTCTATAAGCAAAGGTACCCAAAGGGCAAGTAAAAGTTATCTTTTCTTGATCCTCTTTTGACACGGGTATTTGAGTGAAACCAGAATAACCATCTGGAAAGAAACAATATGTATGTTTGGATAATCTTTCTAGCATTTGATCAACAAAAGTTAAAGGGTAATGATACTTTTTAGTAGCTTTATTTAATTTGCGGAAATCAATTACCATTCTATAACTTGTAACAATTCTTTGTGGGATCAATTCATCTTTATCATTAGGAACAGCAGTAATACCTCCCTTCTTAGGGACACAATGGACAAGACATACCCACTAACTATCAGCAACGGGATATACTTGCCTCCATAAGCTTTAGTATTTCTTTTCTTACCACTTCTTTCATCTTAGGATTAACCGTCGTTGGTGATCAACAACCGGTTTTGTGCCTTTCTCCAATTTTATTTTGTGCTGGCATAGAGTGGGAGTAATGCCCATAAGATCATCAAGAGTATATCCAATAGTAGCACGGTGCTTCTTCAGAGTTTTCAATAATTTCTTTTCTTCATGCTCTGAAAGGTTAGCACTTATAATAACAGGATATATCTCTTTCTCATCAAGATAAGCATATTTAAGAGTATCAGGTAAAGGTTTAAGCTCAAACACGGGATCACCCTTGGGTGGAGGAGGATCCCCTAGGATTTCAACAGAGAAGTTGTGTTTGAAAATAGGTCCCTGTTCAAAGAATACTTCATCTATTTCCCTTCTTTCATTGATAAACATATCATTTCATGGTCTAGCAAATATTGTTCTAAAGGATCATTAGGAGGCACGGCAATAGAGGCAAGACCAACAATTTCATCTTTACTAGGCAATTCTTTATCATGGGGTTGTCTACGAAATTTAGAAAAATTAAACTCAGGAGACATAGCCCCCAAACCAATAGTAACAACATCCTTTTTCCATTCTATCCTAACATTAACAGTATTCAAGAAGGGTCTACCAAATATAGTGGGACAAGAGTTATCTTGTGGGGAACACAGAACAAGAAAATCTGCAGGATATTTAACATTCCCACACAAGACATCAACATCTCTAACAATCCCAACTGGTGAAATAGTGTCTCTATTGGCAAGCTTAATTGTCACATAAATTTCCTCTATCTCAGTAGGTGCAATATCATGCATAATTTCTTTATATAAGGAATGAGGTATTGCACTTGTACTAGCACCCATAGCACATAAGCCATCATAGAAATGATATCCTATTTTAATAGAAATAACAGGCATGCCTACAACAGGTCTATGTTTATTTTTGGTGTCAGGTCTAGCAATTCTAGCACCTTCATCACAAAAGTAAATAACATGCCCATCAATATTACCGGCCAAGAGATCTTTAACCATAGCGACACTAGGTTGAACTTTCATTTGCTCAGAGGGTGTAGGTGTTCTTGTATTACTCTTACAAACCATAGTTGAAGCTTTAGCATGATCCTTTATTCTAACAGGGAATGGTGGTTTCTCAATATAAGCAGTAGGAACAACATAATCATTATAAGTGCTAGTCTTTTCTTCAACTTTAATAAGTGCAACTACTTTTAATTCAATGGGAGGATTATATTTAAACCACTTCTCCTTAGGGAGATCAACATGAATAGCAAAGGATTCACAGAAAGAAGCTACTATCTCAGAGTCAACTCCATATTTAGTGCTAAATTCACGGAAAGCATCGGTATCCATAAAAGATTTAGCACAATCAAACTTAGGTATTATACCTGACTCCTTACCTTCATCGAGATCCCAATCTTCGGAGTTGCGTTTAATTATTTCCAATAAATCCCATTTGAATGCAGTAGTGTTCATCATAAAATAGCCAGTACAAGGTGTATCGAGCATGGAGAAATTATCGAGAGAAAGTTGAGCATAAATTTTTTGATTAATAATTTCTCTTGAGAGCTCATGCTCGGGGCATGAATATAACATTGACTTAAGCCTCCCCCAAGCTTGAGCGATGGTTTCTCCTTCGCGAGGTCAAAACTTATATATATATAATTACGATCATGATGAACAAGATGCATAGGATAAACTTCTAATGAAATTCCAATTTCAATCGGTTGTAGTTCCATGATCCCATATCATCACATAGCCTAAACCATGTCAATGCCTTTCCCTTCAAAGATAAAGGAAATAACTTCTTCTTGATAACTTCCTCAGGCATATCTACAAGCTTAAATAATCCACAAACTTCATCCACATAGATTAGGTGCAAATCGTGATGCAATGTTCCACCTCCTGTAAAAGGTTTAGCTAGCAGTTTCTCTGTCATACCCGAAGGAATTTCAAAATAAACATTTTCAGTAGGTTCAGTAGGTTGAGGAGCAACTCTTTGCTCTACTGGTCGGGGTGAAAGAAACCCGAACAAGCCCGTCAAAGGATTATGTTCCATAGTAACAAGTGACAGTAAATTTCAGAACACTATATAGATTTTCCTTAACAAATTCCACCTACCAAAGGCGCTTCACTCCCCGGCAACGGCGCCAGAAAAGTGTCTTGATGACCCACAGGTATAGGGGATCTATCATAGTCCTTTCGATAAGTAATAGTGTCAAACGCAACGAGGAGTGGAAGGAAATGATAAGCAGTTTTCAGCAAGGTATTGTCTTCAAGCACTGAAATTATCGGTAACAGATAATTTTGTGGTCAGGTAATTTGTAACGGGTAAAAAGTAATGGAAGTAAATAAGGTGCAGCAAGATGGCCCAATCCTCTTTGTAGCAAAGGACAAGCCTGTACAAACTCTTATACAAAGTAAAGCGCTCCCGAGGACACATGGGAATTATCGTCAAGCTAGTTTTCATCACGTTCATATGATTTGCGTTCGATACTTTGATAATTTGATATCTGGGTGGACCGGTGCTTGGGTACTGCCCTTCCTTGGAAAAGCATCCCACCTATGATTAACCACTCTTGCAAGCATCCGCAACTACAAAAGAAGTATTAAGGTAAACCTAACCGTAGCATGAAACATATGGATCCAAATCAGCCACTTACGAAGCAACTCATAATCTAGGGTTCAGCTTCTAGCACTCTAGCAACCCATAATCTACTTATTACTCCCCAATGCCCTCCTATAGGCTCAAACAATGGTGGAGTGTCATGTAGTCAACGTTCACATGACACCATGGTGATGAAAGACAACATACATCTCATCAAAATATAGAACGAATACCGAATTCACATGACTACTTATAGCAAGACTTCTCCCATGTCCTCAGGAACAAACGTAACTACTCACGAATCATATTCATGATCAGATGGGTATTAATATGTATAAAGGATCTGAACATATGATCTTCCAACGAATAAACCAACTAGCATCAACTACAAGGAGTAATCAACACTACTAGCAACCCACAGGTACCAATCTGAGGTTTTGAGACAAACATTGGATACAAGAGATGAACTAGGGTTTGAGATGAGATGGTGCTGGTGAAGATGTTGATGGAGATTGACCCCCTCCCAATGAGAGGATCAATGATGATGATGGTGGTGATGATTTCCCCCTCCCAGAGGGAAGTTTCCCCGGCAGAACAGCTCCACCGGAGCCCTAGATTGGTTCCGCCTCGTGGCGGCGGTGTTTCATCCCGTGAGCTAGCTTATGATTTTTTCTAGGCAAAAGACCTAATATAGTAGAAGATGGCCACCGGAGGCCTGCTAGGGTGCCCACGAGGCAGGGGGGCGCTCCCCCACCCTCGTGGATGGTGGGTGGCCCCCCTCTGATACTTCCTTCTCCCAATATTTTTTATATATTCTGAAACATGCTCCCGTGAAGTTTTAGGACTTTTGGAGTTGTGCAGAATAGGTCTCTAATATTTGCTTCTTTTCCAGCCCAGAATTCCACCTGCCGGTATTCCCCCTCTTCATGTAAACCTTGTAAAATAAGAGAGAATAGGCATAAGTATTATGACATAATGTGTAATAACAGCCCACAATGCAATAAATATCGATATAAAAGCATGATGCAAAAATGGACGTATCAGTGCTTTGTAGTGGCATCGATCTTACGGTGCTTGATCCCAGTGACAGAAGGGGAACCGACACGTATGTATCGTTGCTACTAAGAATAAAACGATGGGGTCCATCTCTACATAGATAGATCTTGTCTACATATTGTCATTGTTCTTGTTGCATTACTCCGCTTCTCCATGAACATAATACACAAGATGCATGTTGGATAGCGGTTGATGTGTGGAGTAATAGTTGTAGATGCTGGCATGAGTTGGCCTACTAACTTGGATACGATTCCTATATAATGATCATTCATTGGATATCGTCATGAGTATTTCTAGTTCTATCAATTGCCCAACATTAATTTGTTTACCCACCGTTTGCTGTTTTTCTCGAGAGAAGCCACTAGTGAAACCTACAGCCTTTGCGTCTCTTTCTCATATCATTTGCCTCCGCGATCTATTTTATTTGCCTTTTATTTCCAGAGCTACTAAACCAAAAATACAAAAATAACTTGCTGCAATTTATTTTATTTGGTGTTCGGTCTATCAATATTTACAACTCTCTCACGTCCGTTTGCGAATTTCTGGCGCCGCTATCCGAAAGTGGTTGACAACCCTTTTACACATCGGGTTGCGAGTTGTTGTTATTTGTGTGCAGGTGCTGTTTACATTGTGTTCCTTAGTTCTCCTACTGGTTCGATAACATTTGTTTTACATCTGAGGGAAATACCTACCGTCGTTGTGCTGCATCATCCCTTCCTCTTTGGGGAAATACCGACATAGCTTCAAGCGACATCAGTAGGGCCTAATAAGTGCACATGTGAGGGTTGCTGAAGAGGTTGGTCTCTTGAAGTCTTCTTTTCTTCTTCATTAGCCTTGATTCGAGGTCGGTTTCTGGTTTCTCCATGCGTCGTGTAATGCCAATAGTGGTGGGGCCGCTCCTGTAATGGCTCTTGAATGAATTTAACACACAGGGTAGAAACTGCCAATTCACTCTTCCCACCACGCCCTTATCCTTGGTCGTGTACACTTCATGCATCACGCGGGGCAGGTAACGGAGGCGCGTGGTGCAGGAGAACATCATGGTGAGGGTCCGGTCGTCTTGAATTGGCGGAGGAGGGAGGTGGCCGCCCATTGAGGGAGTAGCCCCCTCCTGGCGCCGCCAATAAAAAGGGAGGGGAAGAGGAGGGCGTAGTCATCCATCTTTGCATTCCTCCTCTTCTTATCTTCTGCTTCTGTTGGCGATGTCGAAGGGAAGAGCCTGGGGCCACCCCTGGGCTCTTGGTTGGGGCTAATGTTGCTGCATGCTGGCGTTGATGCTCGGGGAGTGATCCCGATCCTTGGTGTGATGAATCTCTTGGTTCCTTCAAGGCTTTGCTGGGAGGCGGGCCTAGAGATCATTGGTAATCCCAGCACTGCCCCTCTCGGAGACCTTTGGGCTGATGTCGTCGAGCGGCGCGCCTTCCTGCCCGCCAAGGTGGGGAGCGGTGCGCCTCCAGTCCCCTGGCCATCTTGGCCGCTTGCCGTTTCCTTGGGGAAGGTGTCGGGCTGGAGTCTCGGCCTTCCCCTGGAGCGGTGTTTATGAAGATGAAGCCACGGGAGAAGGAGAAGACAGGATGTAGGCCACCCACTAGGAGCACGACTGCATCGACGCATTCGTCTTGTACTAGCGACCCGCTGCCTACTTGTCTGGCTCTCCCCCTCTTTCCCCGGCATCGTCATCATCGTTTTCTCGGTTGCCTGGGAAAGGCTCATTCCACTGGTACTGCCACCTCCCACAAGGGGTCTTCTGGCTGGGCACCGGCGTCCTCCTCTGCCGGAGCCCGTGCTGGAGCCCCTTGTTTAGCCCTGGAGGCGGTGACCAGGGGGCTGTCGAGGTGCTCCACACATCTTCTTATTCACAGCCTTGCCACTCCCGATCTTGTCAGCCTATGTTGGGCAGCCCTTGACAGGATCGGGCTGGCGTTGTGCTTGTGCATGTCTCGCTCTCCCTCTCTTCCCACCGTACTACCTAGGACAAGAGGGACAGGGATAGGAGTTTACGGAGCACCTATCTTTTTTCAATCTTAAACATGTGGGTGACTGCCAAATATTAATTCAAATAACGTAATCTCTCCAGTCCATGCCTATGTTCTATAGTGCTTGTACTTGTATTACCATATTAATGAAAAGATGAGTGTTGCCGGGAACCCATGCATGTGTATGTCCATGGAGAGGTGAGATGCCTCTTTAATGTAAATAAACGAGTTTTTCCCCGGCAGGCTATCTTGTCGGTAAACTTCTTGTCTGCCGAAGAGCGCATCTTCTGGGGAATAGATAAAGGGACCAGGCCCCCGCCAACTCCTTTTTACAAAGGCCACAGTGACCATCCTAACCGAAACAACGTTCGAGTCATGGATGGGAGCACCTATGTCTCAAAAGAGAGGCGACGTTTTCTCATGCAAAGTCATAGCTTTACAAAACACTAATGGATAGGAGGTGGAACTCATCTGCTTGGCTCGTCGGGGACCATAGTGTCGGGCAATTTTCACACTCCTTGTCGAAGCCAAGTTCGCGACAGGAACCTGCAACTTCATGTAGGTGAGAATGAATGCATGATGCGATCCTATCTATATGCATATGCAAATGCTCATGAAATGCTTATGCACTGATCTTGGAATGCTCATGCATGCCTGCAATCTTGGTCGGTGCGCCCCACAATGCTTCTTTATTTTCTCTTGCACGGGACCATCACCCCAGCTTTGTACAAGGGTTTACATGCAGCTAAGGCAAGTCCCTATACAAAAGGGTGGCTGCTGGGCAGGGCCCAACAGTCGCGCCTTACGGGTAGAACTTGCGGAGATGCTCAATATTCTATGAGTTTTGCAACTGAGTGCCATCTCCGGTCTCCAGACGGACTACGCCAGGTCTGGTGACTCATACTACCCGGTAAGGGCCTTCCCACTTCAATGTTAACTTGTGTGTACCCTTGGTGGACTGAATGCGTCTAAGGACAAGCTCACCTTCCTCAAAACACCAGGCATGAACCCTGCGGCTATGATAGCGACGCACGGCTTGCTAGTAGTGTGCAGCATGCGTAGCAGCTCAGAGACGGCTCTCCTTGAGTAGAACAACATCGTCACATTGGTGCTGATCTTGCGCTACTTCATCATATGAAATCACTCGAGGTGACCCGTAAATGAGTTCTATGGGGATAACTGCTTCTACCCGTAGACCAGGGGGAAGGGAGTCTGCCCGGTAGCTCGGTTTGGTGTCGTTCTGAGGGACCAGAGAACTACTGGTAGCTCATCGACCCACTGCTTGCCGCGCTTCTACAACGTATCAAAATTTCTTGTCTTGAGTCCAAGCAGCACTTCAGCGTTCGCCCTCTCAGCTTGTCCATTGCTCCGGGGGTGTGCCACAGAGGCTAATGAGATCTTGCATCCGAGGGAATGAATGTATTGCATGAAGGTGCGGCTCGTGAACTGGGTGCCGTTCTCGATGACGATCCTTGCTGGAACTTGATAGCTGACTGAGCAGTCACCTTTCTCACGACTGTCGCTGCCAGCCATTTTGTAAACTTGTCGATGGCAACGAAAAAGAAATCAAAGCCCCCAATTGCTCGGGGGAAGGGGCCGAGGATATCGAGGCCCCAGACCGAAAATGGCCATGATAAACGGATTGTTTGAAGAGCTTCGGCAGGCAGGTGTGTTTTCTTGGAATGGAACTAACAAGCTTCACATGTCGTGACTAGCTCGACCGTATCTTGGAGGCCTTTGGGCCAATAGAATCCTTGCCATAATGCTTTCCCAACTAATGCCCTTGATCCAATATGAGAGCCGCACATTCCTGTGTGAATGTCAGCCAGAAGTTCCTTTCCTTCTTCCCGTCAGACACACTTCAATTTCACACCGTTGGGCCTCCTTCTGTACAGAGTGTCATCGACAAACTGGTACATACTTGCCCTCTGGGCTACTCTCTCAGCTTCATCTTGGTCAACGGGAAGCTCTCCGCTTTGGAGGAAGTGGACAATGTAACTTTCCCAAGTTGGATCCTGGGGCTCGACAACAAGGACAAGCGGCACCTCCTCTGCTGTGGGAGCACCTGCCTCGTTTGCGAGGTTCGTGGACCCGGCTGGAGGGGGTGGTCCGGCAGGTTGTGAGGAGTTGTTTCCTATAGGGTCTCTGCCGGGAGCGGATGGCTCTACCGGGAGAGGATTGCCGTAGTCCAACTTTCTCTTCTTCTGGGCCATCATTGCTAGGGATAAATAGGGTTGAGTGAGATGGAGAACAAAAGTTCTTGGTTCCACAGGTAGCTTCTGCGCAACACACTTTGACAGATGATCGGCTATGCTGTTTTCCGCACGGGGTACGTGCTTTGTTTGCAATCCATCAAAGCGCTCCTCCAATCTCCACACTTCCTCGACGTATGCCTCCATCAATGTATTTTCATAATCATTGTTGACTTGTCTCACCACAAGATGTGAATCTCCTCGAATGATCAGCTTCTTAATTTCCAATTAAGCTGTAATCCTGAGCCCAGCAAGAAGCCCTTCATACTCAGTTGTATTGTAGGTTACTTCTTCCCGTGCAAAATGCATTTGCACGACATACTCCAAGTGTTCTCCGGAGGGAGCAACAAGAAGCATGCCAGCTCCTGTACCTTGTAGGGAAAAAGCACCATAAAAATACACAATCCATTCTAGGGGTGATTCCTTGTCAGGGATGACCGTCTCTTTCACCTCCTCATCAGGGGTTGGCGTCCATTCTGCAATAAACTCTGGCAACACCCTGCTATGAATAGTTGATGTGCTTTCAAACCTCAAACCAAAGCTGGATAACTCCAAAGCCCACTCCACTATTCTTCTGGTAGCCTCAGGGTTTTGGAGTATCCTTTGCAACGGAAAATGAGTAACAACCATGATCTCATGGGCTTGGAAGTAGTGGTGAAGTTTCCTTGAGGCCGTGATGAGATGAAATATCAACTTCTGCATGCCAGATTACCTCGATATGGCCCCCTGTAATAAGGAACTAACGAAGTACACTGTGCGCTACACCACCTTCCTCCTTGCAGTGTCCTTGGGGTTGCTCTCGTTGCCGTGCTCATTGCTGTCCTGATCCTTCTCTGACTCTGCCAATCTCTGCTCACTTTCTGCCTCATCGACATCTCTCTGTGCTACCAAGGCCGCACTGACCACTTGGTTGGTCTCTGCCAAGTATAGGAACAACGACTCCTGGGGTTTGGGAGCAACCAAGGTAGGAACAGAGAATAACTAAGCTTTCAACTCTTGCAAAGCTGCATCTGCTTCTGGGTCCACTTCATAGGGCCAGTCTTCTTCAAAATCTTGAAGAACGGTAGGGCGCGCTTGGCAAACATGGAAATGAATCTACTTAGCACGGCAACACATCCTGTCAGGCGCCTCACATCCTTAACTGTCCTTGGTGCCACTTGATGGCGTTGATCTTTTCGGGGTTTGCTTCGATCACACGGCAGGATACAAAGAAACCAAGCAACTTGCCGAAGGGAACACCAAGTATACACTTCTCCGGATTGAGCTTTAGCTTGTTCTTGCATAGATTATCAAATGTCTCTTCCAAATCCTGAATAAGGGTGGAATTATCCTTGGTCTTGACCATGATGTCATCCATGAAGGCTTCTATGTTTTTGTGCAACTGTAGCTCAAAACCAATCTGGATTGCCCTTGCCAAAGTGGACCCGGCACTCTTTAATCCGAATGGCATGCGGACAAAGCAGTACGTACCACAAGAAGTGATAAACGATGCCTTCTCTTTGTCTTCCTTGGACATGAAGATCTGGTGATACCCAGAGTATGCATCCAGAAAGGAGAGCGAATCACAACCTAAAGTGGAATCTATGATCTGGTCGATGCACGGGAAGTGAGATATGTGAAATCTATGCAAAGTCTCCACTTCCCGTTAGCCTTCCGGACTACCACTGGATTCGCCAACCACGTGGGGTGCAATACTCCTCTGACCAAACTAGCTGCCTCTAGCTTCTTGATCTCTTTTTCAATAAAATATTGCCTCTCCAAGGCCTGCTTCTGGACTTTCTGCTTGACAGGTCAGGCATGCGGGCAGACAGCAAGGTGGTTCTCGATTACCTCCCTGGGAACACCAAGGATATCACATGGTTGTAGGAAAACACATCAATATTCGCCCGCAAGAAGGAAACGAGTGTGCTTTCTTATTTCATCGAGGGTGGCGCTGATAGTAAAAGTATCAGCCAGCCCTGACGGGACCTTTTTCACTTGGAGTGTAGCAACCTTGGATCTCTTGTTGCTAGTACACTACGGCATGTCGTCAACTGGTGCCATGCACTCGGTGGGGGCACGCTTCCCGGACTCTTTGCCGAAATCCCTATAGTCTCTCTTCTTTCCTTTAATTTCCATGGCGGGGGCGGCGGTTTCCTCTGCCGCGACCACCCCGATACTTCATATCCACACAAATGATTGCATCCTTCTCATCTCAGGGGATTGTAATGACTCCTAGTGGCCCAGGCATCTTCAATGTGTTGTAGGCATAGTGTGATGCCGCCACGAACAGGGCCGGGCGTCCAAGAATCACATTGTACGACAGGGGGAGATCAACCACATCAAACACAATCGTCTCTGTCTGGTAGTTTAGTTCTCCCCCAAACATTACTGGCAACATGATCTTTCCCTTGGGATGGCCCCTGCCGGGATTAACTCCTTGAAACGTGCCGGTAACCTCTAGCTCTTCTTCTCCTATCTAAACCTTGCTGATAACTGCCCGAGAAATCAGATTCAACCCGACCCCACCGTCCACCAGCATCTTTGTGACCTTGAGGTTGAGGATTGTTGGAGAGACCAACAACGACAAAGATCCTACCGCAGTGGTATGCCCAGGATGGTCCTCTTCGTCAAAGATGATGGGCGTACAAGACCATTTGAGCAGTTTCTGGGCCTCTGGCATTGATTCCACGGCATTGAGCTCTCTTGCTAATCGTTTGAGCTAGCGGTGAGAGGGGTGTAGGCATGCACCTCTGTCAATGCACAGGGCGTCACTAGCCTTCTAAAACACCTGCTCACTAGTTTCCTCTTCATCCCCTTCATCACTATCATCATCGCATGTTTCCTTCTCTCGACCTATGGCGGGCTTTCCTTGGCTCAGAAAGGGTTTGCCGGGGCGGCCTACGTCACCACCTCGGCTCTTACCGCCATCAACATTCTGATCGTTTTCCATATCTCGCTTCTCATACTCTACTTTCTATTTCTTGACAAGCTACTCGACTTGATAGCACTCTTGAAGGTCCTGGACCTTGGTCTGATGAATCTTCCAGTATGGCCCATCTCGCTTCCCAGCCTTCTTAGCGACGGCTGCTTCCCGGCAATCAGTGCATGCGGCAGCTTCCTTGCCGGGGACCTCAGCTTTGGCCTTCATGCCGGTACTAGGTGTACCTGATCCCTCAATAGTCATCACTGCTTTATCTCTCTGCTTCTTACTATGCTTCTTGCTCTTATTCTGACAGGTTGATGCATCATCATCTTCTGAATCAACCAGTGTGTAAAGCTCTCTGGGTAACTTCCTTCCCTCTTCCATCCGAGCGCACTTATCCACCAGTGTGTAAAGCTCCTTCACAGTCTTGGGCAACGACATGTTCATCTTGGAACGAATACAACGGTTGAGCACATTGGACTGGAAGGTAGCTATTACGGCTGCCGGATGGATATTTGGGATATTCCTATGAACTTTGTTGAATCTGTGTAAATACTTACGGAGGGTTTCTCCTTCTTTCTGCTGGAGAAGCTGCAAATCACTGGGCCTGGCGGGTTCCTAATGACCGCCAGTGAAAGCGCCAATGAACTCGTGGCACAGGTTAGCCCATGATGAAATGGAGTTCTCTGGTAGGTGCATCAGCGAAGACCTCACATTGGACTTGAGAGCCAAAGGGAAGTAGATGGCGAACACCTTCTCATCTCTTCCCCCAGCAGCCTGAACAACGATGGTGTAGATGCTCGAGAACTCTGCCTGGTTCAGCCTCCCATCATAGTTCTCAGGTATCTCTAGCTTGAACATGCGAACAGACGACCAACGGACTTGCCACAACTCTCGTGTAAAGGCAGGGCAGCTAACCTCGAAAGGTAGGAACCCGCCAACACCGAGCGCAGGCTCATCAACCTTGAGACCGTCATACTCATCGGTCCGGCGGAGGTCATCGCAGCGTTGCTCGACGATGTGCACGTCTCCTCTCCGACTATCCTCCGGGGCTCGGTTGTCAAAAGAGGCCATCGAGACGTCATCTGGGTCTTGATTTCGTTGTGCTCGTACTGGCTGCCGCGACGGGGATTGCACCGTGGGGATTGCCCCTTCTGTGCAGTCAGCAGCAAGAGTTGTTGCTGTTGCTTGGGGAGGTCATGGCGAACCAACTCCCCATGAGCCCCCATCTTCAGCCAAACCGAGCAGACTTTGGATGGTGGCACGCCATTCGCCCATCTGCTCGGCCGCTGGCAGAAACCTCAGCAGGAGCTGAGCTCCCGCCATGGCCTTCGAAGCCGCACTTGGCATGGATGTTCATGAAGTCAATCGTACCGTCGATGGGCTCCTGATGGTGCCAGCGGCGGTAGCGCTGCGCTCCCGCTGCTGCTGTCGGGCGACTACCTAGACGTGGTGCGGCAAAAGCACTTGAGGGCCAGTGGCTCTGTCAGGCGTAGCGCCTTGGTCGGCTAGCCCCGGGGAGGTGTACGCGCTGTGAATGCACCTGTGGTGGGGACGCCCCGAGGGCGGCGGTTCACCTCGGTCCGAGTGCCGTTGTTGTAGCTGTGCTCGTCGGTTGGGTAGAGGGGAGCAGATCAAGTGGCTCCCTCACCCGCACCTTGGGGAGCGTGGCCACCGGGGTGCTACTGATGTGGCTCTCCTCCGGCCCCTCCTGCTCCTGCATCGGCCGTGGAGGAAGTGGTGATGGAGCTGCCTGCTCCAACCACTTCCCTAGTAGCGTTCGCGCCCTCGCAGGCCTCCGCACCCCCCGCAGCGTTAGAGGTCACGGGTGGTGGAGGCTTCCAGGTGGATGGATGACCTGGAGTACTGGGCTTCTTCTTAGGCGCCATGGTCGATGGCATTGCCGAAGATCAAGATGGTGGTGAAAATGACGCGTTGTGCACGCCTTCAGGTTCGCACAAGCGAGCCCCCTACATGGCGCGCCAAAGATGTCACAGGAAACCAATAGCACCTATGGGACCAGGAGGTCCCTTGCTTGTTCGGCAGGGGGCCGACGCATTGCACAAAGAGCAAACGAGCGTGGGGCAGTGCGACAGAGATCACACGGGCAATTTACCCAGGTTCGGGCCGCCGCGAGGCATAAAACCCTACTCTTGCTTTGGCGGATTGATAGTGGAAAAGGTGGTGGTGGTGCATAGTACACTTGTCCGGTAGGGCTTGCCTCAGGCAGCAGCGACTATGCGCGTATGGGGGTGTGAGTTATCCAACCTTCTAACCCTTTCTTCGGTTGTCAGGGGCCTCCTTTTATAGATCAAGGGGTAATCACAGTGGCAAAGTAGTCATTACACACTGATAAGATAGCAAACAGTGCTATCATACCTAACTCTGCGGGCTGACAGGGCGCATTAAATGCACCACTTAATGTCACATCGTTAGTTGCTAGGCAAGGCTTGCCGAGCTATCTTGCCAGCACCGCTCCTATTCTCTTGACACATCACAGGACATGTGTCATCTATGGGTTTCTTCTATAGGAAATAGCTGCCATCTAGCGAATGGCTACCACTTAATAACTTTGCAGCTTAACAAGGCACTGATCGACAACATGGGTCGTGGTGGAGTGGTTGGTGAGGTAGCTCTGCCTCCGTGAGCCCCAGCAGGCCCTGCCAGGGTGTTTTGGCTGTCTGCATCTCGGGGTGGCCTCGCCCCTTGCCGGCAAGGGAGGCTTTTCTCTTGACAATATCCTGATTCCTTGGCTCGTTCTTGGTCCTTTGAATCTCTTGGTCTCTTGTATTCTAAATTTGGCTGGTGCTTCATTCTTGTTCCCGTGCCAGTGCACAGTCTGGGCAACAGACCAAGGGTTTGTTGCACCGACAGCCACGAGATCCATTGCTGCTATACTTAGAGGCAACAAATCAAGTGGTTAGTGCTGCATTAGTGGCAGAGAGAGAAGCTGACAAAGAACAAGCAGTAACTGTAGAGCCGTCAAGCGACAAGTCGGAATCTTCTCTGGCAAGGTCTGGCACCGACAAGTCTGATACAATGCTGGCAAATGAAGCAAATCAGCAAGTGGTCCCAAAGAAGGAAATGGTGTAGCGCCCAGTTTTCTCTGTTAGTTCTCTTCTGCAAGGGGGCTAGATCAAGGTATTCTGGTGTGCAAGAGTTTCTCTTTGGCCATCTCATGGCCTCAAGGAAGCTACGCCACTACTTCCAGGCATACAGGATTACCATCATCACTCGCTTTCCATTACATAGCATTTTGAGAAATCCATATGTCATCGGCAAGATAGTTGAGTGTGCATTGGAACTGTCAAGCTTTGGTCTCAAGTTTGAAAGAACTTCTACAATTTAGAGCAGAGACTTTGTGGTGTTCGTTGCAAAATGGACCCTAACACAAGATTAAGAGATTCAAGAGCCCTATCTCCCAGGCAAGGAAACAACTCAAGACTCGATCATGTACTTTGATGGGGCTTTTTCGCTCCAAGGCACCATTGCTGGCATGTTGCTTGTCGCGCCCACCAGAGAGCACCTCAAGTGTGTGATACACATGCACTTTCCTAGGGAGAAAGCTACAAACAACACTGCTGAGTATGAAGGGCTACTTGTTGGTCTCAGGATCACCATGGACCTCGGGATCAAAAATTGATCATCAAAGACGAATCACAACTCGTTGTGAAGTAGGTCGATAAAGACTACCAGAGACCTTTGATGGAAGCCTATGTGGATTAAGTGAGAAAATTGGAATAACACTTTGCAAAGAGTGTCACCCAAAACATACCTCTAGAACCAGGAACTTTTGTGCTCCATTTGACTCAACCATGAGTTACACCATCACTAAGGCTAGGTAAGACAAGAAAGTTGAACATCGATGAGTACTTTCCGGCAGAGCTCCTAGAGGCCACCTGCAAGGAAGCTACCGGAAACAACACAAAGTTTGCTGGGGAGTAGTAGGCTTCGACAAGGCTGCATGTCCTTGCCGTTGAGACAGGGACTCCTACAGTTGAAGAAATGTCTTTAGTCCTCGTCACCGTGCCCCAAGATCCGGCATGGGCACAATAGATAGTCTAATTCCTGAAAATAGGAGAACTTCTTGACGAGCAAGAAGAAGCTGAGAAAGTAGCCCATCAGTCAAGTATGTACCAGTCCGTTGACAACATTCCGGACAGAAAGAGAACAAATCGGGTGTAATCAAACTGCATTTGATGGGAAGATGGACAGAAGCTATTGGCGGAGATACATGGAGGCATATGTGGCTCTGACATAGGATCAAGGGCCCTCGTCGGCAAAGTTTTCCAGCAAAGCTTCTATTGGCCCACTACTCTCCATGATGCAACTACACTAGTAGCTACTGTGAAGCGTGCCCGTTTCATTCCAAGAACACACATCAACAAACTCAAGCCCATCAACCAATCCCTTTCACTTCTCCCTTCTTGGTCTAGGGGCTTGACATCTTGGTCTCATTTCTCCATGCCACCGGGGGCTTTGTGTTCTTGTATGTCGTAATTAACAAGTTCACAAAGTGGCCTGAGGTAGAGCTGATGAGGAAGTTGATAGCATAGTCAGCCGACATGTTCTTCAAAGGTCTTGTTAGCTATTTTGGAGTACCTAACTATTGGGGTACGACAGTCTATGGTACCAGCAAGGACTGTTTGCAGTTTGTCTAGGGAGATCGACGAGCACGGAGAGTAAATCCAGAAGTTAACACGTCAGGTTTTACAAGGTTTGGGATGCCATGGGGGTGTGAAACCCTACTCCTTCCTTTGGGTGGATTGACTTGGGGCTCAAGTTACATGCGCAGCTTGCCGGAAAGGTGCGTGCAAGGTGCAACAATTGTGCAAGTGTGAGCATAGTGTCGACCCATGCCCAGGTAGCCATGGGCCTCCATTTATAGATGAAAAGTGGTCACCAAAGTGGGAGCATGGTCATTATGTGTATCGAATAGTGGCTTCGACGTTATCTAGCATCCTCCCGCTGGACTAGGATAAGGGCATTTAATGCACCATGAGCTGATAATGATCCTTGGCAAAAAGGAGTCTCTCCTTCTGTGACGTTCGTCCGGTCAAGCCTGCCGTCTTGACACATCCACTAGATGGGTGCTAATAAAGTTAAACTTTATGCAATATGCTGACACACGTCTTGATGATCCTCCCTATGCTGCTTGCTTGCTTCCCACCTAATCTTAACAAGCCATCAGCTGGTCGATGAGGTGGAGCAGCTGAAAAGCAGGAAGGAGAACTTGCAAGCAAGGGGCTAGCTGGCTCTTAGCTTGCTGGTGAGGACATTGCCAGCAACTGGAGTCTTGGCCTTCGGTACTGACTTTGTACTTCTCAATGTCCTACCAGGAGATCTTCTTCACTATCTTATACATTGAATCTTGAGTGTTGTACGCAGTAGTCCTCCGGCAAGCCTTGCTGACAGGAAGGATACTACTACTTGTGCACAAGTCAGGGTACTATGGTACCGATATCTTAGTGCACCGACAGGAGCCAACAGGCCTCGGCCACACACGCATGTGAGGCACTATTGGCTAGGCCCAAACAGTGCAGAAGCATGCCAGGCAGAGGATAATAGATGCAATCTTCTCTTTTACCATGCCTCGATGATGCGCATTAAATGTGGAACATGGGAGAGGTGGATTGAAACGGTCGCCAGGGATACTACACCTGAAAAGCCCAACCATGTAGTATAGTAAAGAGCCAGCCTCCATGGCTTCCACATAAAAAGGAAACCGCGAGGGGCGCTGCTCATTTACCCCCCTTTTCCCTCCAATCTAGCATCCTTCTCCTTCATCTTCTTCCTTGGGCAAGAACACAGTACGCCGCAACTTTCGCCGCCACTCCACCACGTCCTTCCTTAATCCCCTGCCCATGCTATTGCCATGGCTCTAAAGAGAGTGAAGTATGCAGTCCACCCAGAGCCGGAGAAGACAAAGATTGAGAGGGACACATGGCGGCGGAAGAACACCGTTTTCCCTTCAGCACTGATGGTCGACGATCAATCAAAGAAGTATTCGTATGTCTGGTCAAGAAAGACCGACAATCATCGGGCTACAGAAGTCCTTCCAGGGTCTGTTGCAGAAGTGGACAACCAAATCCACTTCTTTGCCAAGTATTTTTAATGTGGACTTTGCCCGCCCTTCATGAATTTTTTTTAGAGGTCATGCAGTCATACAGACTCCATCTGCTAGATTTGCCTCCTAATGCCATCACCTGCATGTCCATTTACGCATACCTGTGAGAAAACTTCCTGGGTGTAGCACCCAATCTTCCTCTGTTCCAGCACTTCTTCATCACCAGGATCAAGAATGACGCTCTCTCCATGGTTAATTGGATTCCAAGAATGGAAATGAAGTAGCACCACCTTGATGACAAATTGCAGACCATGTGGAATGAGTGGAGGCCAAATTGGTGCTGATCAAGCAAGATGAGATTCCTCCATTCTGTTGTCATAGCCCTAAAATTTGACTGTAACTAGTTGCATCAGACCCCATGCATCATGTTTGAATTCAAAGGAAATTTTAAATGGGGATGATCAAACCCTAGCGTATACTTATTCAACTTGGTTCAAGTTTAAATATTTTCAATGAACCCAGAATGCCTTTTAGAAAAGTCCTTGATTTTTGATAAAGCTGAAAACCTCTGCCAAAAATGATGCACATATTTTTAGCCATTCTGGATTTCTGAGATAACTCATATTGTATTTGAATTGGGGCATTGAAATACTACAAATATTTTTAAATGCTCCAACAATTTTGGAATTAGGCGAGGGCCTCTGGAATGATTCATTTAGTGCCCATAACTATTTTCGTAACTTTTAAAAGTGATTTGGTTCGAAAACCAAATAAAAAGAAATTTGCAAAATAGAAAAAAACAAAGGACATACTTGGAGCTTACCTGTAGCAGCGCCGACCCAGCTCCTATTCTGGCCCAGCCCACCAGGGGCTCCCCCTTGTCATCTTCGACCTCCTACAAGTGGGCAGGATACCGTTTGCCCAATGCGCGGCGGCACACGCCGGCCACCCCCTCCTTGGCTGGTTGCCCCTCCTCCCCTGGATGCCTCTTGGGATGCCACGCACTCCCCCTTGACCACTCCCTCGTCCTCACGTCTCCACCGCCTCTCTCCCTGGTTCTACTGGCTCATGTCCGAGAGCACTGATGAGCTCCATCGTAGCCACCGCCTCCCCCTCGCCAAACTGACGTGTCTCCGAGCTCGACCTCCTCACTTTGCTATGCAACTCCGGGCGCCCCTGAACGCCCTCATTGTAGTCATCCTCTTCTTCGGCCGTCGGAGATCCGCCTCGCCACCCCGCGCTCCGACGCCCCACCAACCTCGTGGTCTACACCAGCCGACTCGTAGTGAGCCACTAACTCTCTCCCCTCCTCTTCACTGCCATCATTTTAGTTTGTAGTAGTCGAGCCCGAGCACACGGTCGTGCTCCTGGTTAAGCCAGGAAGCCGTAGACACCCTCAGTTGGGCTCCCCGTGCTCTGTAGCCCCTCGTCCCAACTCACCGTCGCCACCAGTACATTCCACCCCAGTTCCACCCGAGGCCACCAACCAACGCGCCTCGATGCGCTGCTTCCAATGGGCCCAGCCGCACGAGACCTCGTCGCCGTAGTTGGCCGGACGGGCAACGATGCTGCATTCTGGTTACGTCGGTGATTAGTCACTGGTGACAACCACTATTACTTGTTAATTACACTGCTACCTAAACCCTATGTCAGCCCCACTGCCTAGCTAGTCCACGGTTTGACCTGGGCCGGGTCAATTGACCTGCTAATCTCATACTGATGTAGTACTAACATAGTAAAGCTTTTTGGGGATTTTAAACAAACCAGAAATGATCTATTAATTCCAGAAAATCTTTAGAACTTCTAAAAATCATACAAAATGATATGTAACTCCAATTAAAATAATTTATATATGACAAATGATATTGAAAAAATCAAATCGATCCAATGGTAATGTTTTCATGCATGTTAAAGCAAGTTAAACCTGCATATCAGGTCAAATCAATTAAATGTCATTTGAATATTAACTTATGCAATTTGAATTTGAATCTTTGGTTCAAACTAACTTAATTTAATCTACTTGCTAGCTTCTTTTGCTCAATCACTAGCATATTGCCATGTCATGATCATGCATTATATTGTTGCATTGCATTGATTTTGTTCCCTCTTGTTTGTCGGTGTTGTGCCCTCTCAGTAGACGTTGTTATGATTCTCTCACTCCCTCGCTGTTTCTCTCTTTACTACATTAGGACAACAACGATTCAACTGGTATATGTTGCGGTAGTTGAACCCATTCCTCTACATGACATGAGTTTGCCACAGTAATTAGTAAAAACCCACTAGCATGATTAGGAGTTGTTTGATCCACGATATGCCTACTCATTCATGCTTGATTTGTTATGCCTGCTACGCTTAGAATTGTGCCTGGTCCAATTCGTGTGGGTTGGATTCGGATGGTGGTAAACATGTCTTGCTGTTGAGAACTATGTGTGTGAACACGTTTTGGTAAAGGTAGCGATGGGAGTCAATGTAGGAGTACATGGTGGTTTGTCTCATTGAAACCATCCTTAGGAACTGATTTTTGTGTTTGTGACCCAAGACAGTTAGTACCACACCTAGGGATCCTTAATTGACTCTCTTACCTTATTAATCACCTTGATCTCTGTCAAGGAGTGTGTTGGAGATATAACTATTAGGTATGACCCGCCCAGGAGGGGTCAGGTCATCCCTATAACGATCCATCTAAATGAAGCCCAAGAGCATATGGCGCTTCATAGATAGGATTGGTAGAGGGCCCAGACCCGAAGGCGGCTTAAGGCCCATGATTATAAACCGCCATGTATGTAAACTTGCATTGTAAGGTATATGAGAAAGGTCACCGGCCGGATACGTTGGATAAACCAGCCAGGACTCTGTGGGCCGCGGGACGTCAACTCGTGTATATAAGGGGATGACCTAATGGCAGCTTAGGACAAGAAACAACAGATCGAGAACCGGGTCAAGCGTATTCGCTCCCTGTTCATCGAAACCCTAGCAATACCAAATAGAAACTGGACTAGGCTTTTACCTTCATCGTAAGGGGTCGAACCAGTATGAACTTCTCGTGTCCTTTGTCCTAATTAACCCATTTAAGCTAACCTCATCGCGATGGCTCCACGACTAAGTCCTCACACTAGGAATCTACCATGACAATTCCATGACAGTTGGTGCCCACCGTGGGGCTATCAGATGATGGTTTCAAGTTCTTAAAGGGCAACATCGAAGGAATCAAGGGATACACTGTGGGCCGTCTGACCAAGAGGCGTCGTGGCAAGCTCTACATCAACGATGCAGGCTAGGTCCCTGAGGCCGGCTCAATTGAGAACGGGTACCAGGTCCCCTTCGATGGAATCCACGTCTTCATTGGCAAGATCGGCGAACCAGGCCCTCAGCCGTACATCTGCACCGGCATCGTCGAGATGGCTCAGTGCGCGAGACCTGCTTGGGTTCGGCCTGCCATGAATTGTGCCTTCGTGGGATTTATCCATGGAGTGGAGTCTGAGGCCAGACCAACATCTGGTGATGAGACTGTCATTTACTCTGATGGTGAGTCATCCACTAGTGAGACAGAGTCCTTGTATCAACTGCCACATGGCCGGCTTGGGGGCTATTCCGATGGCGACAATATTTCGGAGCCCTGTGAGCCACTGAATCGGGTTGCAATCTTCATGGATGATACACAGCCCGTGGAGCATTCATCGACGGCAGCAGAGTTGATTTCCGGGTCAGCAGCGGCAGCGGCTGCCGGGGCAGGAGGCCCTGAGCGCCCGCCGGCTCAGGTCTTAACTGAATTACTGGACAAGCTAACAACACTATTAATAGTGGTGGTTAACCTGGCGGATCAAGATCAGCATAATGCGGCAATCACAAAGCTGTGTGATGAGATAGCGCAGGCCAACGAGGAGCTAAATGCAGAAAATGCCAGGATGGCCGAGGAGCGGACCACTTTGGATGCTCAAGCACAATGGATTCAGTCACAATCTTACCGGCTCATGCTAGATCAAAACGCTTCAAATGAAGTCATGAGGAGTAGGCATTTGTTGACCCACAACTATAGGGGATCCATCGTAGTCCTTTCGATAAGTAAGAGTGTTGAACCCAATGAGGACCAGAAGGAAATGATAAGCAGATTTCAGTAAGGTATTCTCTGCAAGCATTGAAATTCTCGGTAATAGATAGTTTTGTGATAAGGTAATTTGAAACAGGTAACAAATAGTAAAAGTAAATAAGGTGTAGAAAGATGGCCCAATCCTTTTTGTAGCAAAGGACAAGCGTGGACAAACTCTTATATAAAGGAAAGCGCTCCCGAGGACACATGGGAATTATCATCAAGCTAGTTTTCATCATGTTCATATGATTCACGTTTGGTACTTTGATAATTTGATATGTGGGTGGACCGGTTCTTGGATACTATCCTTCCTTGGACAAGCATCCCACTTACGATTAACCCCCAGTGGAAGCATCTGAAACTACAACAGAAGTATTAAGGTAAACCTAACCATGGCATGAAACATATGGATCCAAATGAGCCCCTTACGAAGCAACGCATAAACTAGGTTTTAAGCTTCTGTCACTCTAGGAACCCATCATCTTCTTATTACTTCCCGATGCCTTCCTCTAGGCCCAAACAATGGTGAAGTGTCATGTAGTCGACGTTGACATGACACAACTAGAGGAGAGACAACATACATCTCATCAAAATATCGAACGAATACCAAATTCACATTACTACTTATAGCAAGACTTCTACCATGTCCTCAAGAACAAACGTAACTACTCACAAATCATATTCATGTTCATAATCAGAGGGGTATTATTATGCATAAAGGATCTGAACATATGATCTTCCACCGAGTAAACCAACTAGCATCAACTACAAAGAGTAATCAACACTACTAGCAACTCACAGGTACCAATCTCAGGCTTTGGGACAAAGTTTGGATACAAGAGATGAACTAGGGTTTGAGATGAGATGGTGCTGGTGAAGATGTTGATGGAGATTGACCCCCTCCCGATGAGAGGATCATTGGTGATGATGATGGTGATGATTTACCCCTCCTTGAGGGAAGTTTCCCCAGCAGAACAGCTCCGTCGGAGCCCTAGATTGGTTCTGCCAAGGTTCCACCTCGTGGCGGCGGAGTTTCATCCCGAAAGCTTGCTTATGATTTTTTCCTGAACGAAAGACTCCATATAGACAAAGATGGGCATCAGAGGGCCACCAGGGGGCCCACGAGGTAGTTATGATCATTCTTAGAACAACAACATATATATATACACACATATATATATATTGTCATATGATCTCTTATGCTAAACTAACAATTCAATCACAATTTTAAGTATGAATCATAAACTTCATTGAGAACCTACAAACTCTAATCTCAGACATTGAGGCAATTGCAATTTATCATAACATAAGAAATAGTCAATAAGAGCTTTCTAGCAAGTCCACATACTCAACCATCGTTTAGTCTTTCACAATTGCTAACACTCGCTCGATATTTATGGTTATGAAGTTTTAATCGGACACAGAGAAATATATGGGCTTATAGTTTTGCCTCCCAACCTTTTACCCCAAGAGTAATGTCAACTATAATAGTTCATAAAAACTCACATCCAATTAGCTATATATATTAGGATCTTTCCAACACATTGTGCTTGCCAAAGGATAAAATGTAAAAAGGAAAGGTGAAGAATCACCGTGGATCTTATATGAAGTATAAGACAAGAATAAAAGATAGGCCCTTCGCATAGGGAAGCAGAGGTTGTCATGTGCTTTTATGGTTGGACGCACAAAATCTTAATGCAAAAGAATGTCACTTCATATTGCCACTTGTTAGATGGACCTTTATTATGCAGTCTTTTGCTTTTATTTCTTCCACATCACAAGATCGTATAAAGCTTATTTTCTCCGCGCTAATAAATCATACATATTTAGAGAGCAATTTTTATTGCTTGCAACGATGACAACTTACTTGAAGGATCTTACTCAATCCATAGGTAGATATGGTGGACTCTCATGGCAAAACTGGGTTTAAGGATATTTGGAAGCACAAGTAGTATCTCTACTTGGTGCAAAGAAATTGGCTAGCAATAGAGGGAAAGGAAAGCTCAACATGTTGGATGGTCCATGAAAATATAATTTATCTCAGATGCAAGAAAACATAACCAATTATGTTGTCTTCCTTGTCCAACATCAACTCTTTAGCATGTCATATTTAATGAGTGCTCACAATCATAAAAGATGTCCAAGATAGTATATTTATATGTGAAAACTTGTCCTTCTTTATTACTTCCTATTAATTGCAAGAATGACCAAAACTATGCTTGTCAACTCTCAACAATTTTTATTCATCATACTCTTTATATGTGAAGTCATTACTCTCCATAAGATCGACATGATCCCTTTATTTCTTTTTATTCTTTTTATTTTATTTTATTCCCTCCAGATCGTAGTAAGATAATCAAGCCCTTGACTCAACACTTATCTTTATTATATAAATCTCATGGACTCGATTACATAGAAGAATCATAAAGAAAAACTCAAAACTAGATCATACTAAAAGTTTATTCTACTAGATCAACATATTAGCAAAAGGATCGAACCAAGAAAAACGGTAAAGATAAAGGTGTGATGGTGATATGATACCGGGGCACTCCCCTAAGCTTGGCAGTTGCCAAGGGGAGTGCCCATACCCGATACTCAGTTCTTCTTTGTTGGTGAAGAAGGTGTTAGTGATGATGGATAGTCGCACATCGAGCATAGGAGATCCTCCAATTTGCGGATAATGCCCTTGAGTGCGATGATATGCTCCTTCAACAAAATATTTTCACTTATGAGATACTTGCTTTGAATACGAGCTAACTCAATCATCTTGAAAGGCTCAATCTATGTAGGGTTAAAGAGATTGCGGTGAGGTTGAAGGATGTCATCTTCTGCTACTGCTGGAACTTGGTCCCCCATGGCCTTCTTGATCCCATCATCCTTGTTGATATCTCCGGGCTGTTCTCTCTTTAGCTCTATCTTCATTAGCCAAGCATTGCTGCCCTCATTGTTGGAGGAGGACGGAGACGACATGATGCTTGGCCTTGACAACCAAGTAGAAAACAACTCGAAACAAAAACATGAGATATTTGCGTGATATGGTGGTCAAAACCTTTGGGAGATTATATAATGAATTTTAACCGACCAAAAGAAGTATTGTGCAATAAAACGGAGTCCAGAGAGCACACGAGGTACCCACGTGGCAGGGGGCGCACCCTCCACCCTCGTGGAAGCCTCGTGTCCTTTCCGGACTACTTCTTATTTTCCAATTTCATAAATATTCGAAAACGGAGAAAAATTGTTATTATAAATGTTCTGGAGTCGGTTTACTTACCGTACAACGTACCTATTCCTTTTCGGGGTGTGAAACATTCTGGAAAGTGTCCCTTATGTATTTCTTCGGGGTTACGGTTTCAATAACATTAGTTTCAACATTTATGGGATTACCTGAGATATAATGTTTGATTCTTTAACCGTTCACCACCCTCGGATTTGTGCCTTCGAAGTTGTTGATTTTTATGGCACCGAAACGATACACATCCTCGATGATGTAAGGACCTTCCCATTTAGAGAGGAGTTTTCCAACAAAAAATCTTAAACAAGAGTTGTAAAACAATACATAATCACCTACATTAAACTCATGTTTTTCTATCCTTTTATCATGCCATCTTTTAACTTTTTTAAACAATTTGGCATTCTCATAAGCATGGGTTCATCATTCATCAAGTGAGCTAATGTCAAAAAGCCTCTTCTCACCGGCAAGTTTGAAATAATAATTGAGCTCTTTAATGGCCCAATATGCCTTATGTTCTAATTTGAGAGGTAAGTGACAAGCTTTACCATAAACCATTTTATAAGGAGACATACCCATAGGATTCTTATATGCAGTTCTATAGGCCCAAAATGCAGCATCAAGTTTCTTGGACGAATTTTTTGTAGATCGATTAACAGTCTTTTGCAAAATTAATTTCAGCTCTCTATTACTCAGTTCTACTTCACCACTAGACTATGGGTGATAAGGAGATGCAATTCTATGATTCACATCATAATTAGCAAGCATTTTACGGAAAGCACCATGAATAAAATGTGAACCACCATTAGTAATTAAGTATCTAGGGACTCCAATCCTCGGAAAAATAACTTCTTTAAGCATCTTAATAGAGGTGTTATGATCAGCACTACTAGTTGGAATAGCTTCTACCCACTTAGTAACATAGTCAACAACAACTATAATATGTGTGTACCCATTAGAGGAAGGAAACGGTCCCATATAATCAAAGCCCCAAACAACAAATGGTTCAATAACAAGTGAATAATTCATAGGAATTTATTGACATCTGCTAATATGACCAATTCTTTGACATTCATCACAAGAGAAGACAAACTTATGGGCATCCTTGAAGAGAGTAGGCCAATAAAAACCGGATTGCAATACCTTATGTGCAGTTCTATCTCCAGCATGGTGTCCTCCATAAGATTTGGAGTGACACTTGCATAGGATCTGTTCCTGTTCATGCTCAGGTACACAACGTCTAATAACACCATATACTCCTTCTTTATAAAGGTGTGGGTCATCGAAAAAGTAATGTCTTAAATCATAGAAGAACTTTTTCTTTTGCTGGTATGTGGAACTAGGTGGTATAAACTTAGCAACAATACAATTAGCGTAATCAGCATACCATGGAGCAGTACGAGCAGCATTTATCACACATAATTGTTCATTAGGAAAGCTATCATCAATAGGCAGTGGGTCATCAAGAACATTCTCTAACCTACACAAGTTGTCTGCAACGGGGTTCTCAGCTCCCTTTCTATCAATAATATGCAAATCAAATTCTTGTAGTAGGACAACCCATCTAATAAGTCTAGGTTTAGCATCTTTCTTTTCCGTAAGATATTTAATAGCAACATGATTAGTGTGAACAGTTACTTTAGAATCAACAATGTAAGGTCTAAACTTATCACAAGCAAATACAACTTCTAAAAATTCCTTTTTAGTAGTAGCATGGTTTCTTTGACCACTGTCTAGATGTTTACTAGCATATTGAATAACATTTAATTTCTTATCAACTCTTTATCCTAGAAAAGCCCCTAAAACATAATCACTAGCATCACACATGATTTCAAATGGTAAATTCCAATCAGGAGGCTGAACAATGGGTGCAGAAATCAAAGTTGTCTTATGTATTTCAAATGCTTCTACACAGTCATCATCAAAAACAAAAGGAACATCTTTTTGTAAGAGATTAGTCAGAGACCTAGAAATTTTAGAGAAGTCCTTAATGAACCGCCTATAAAAACCGGCATGACCAAGGAAACTTCTTATACCTTTAATGTCATTAGGACACGACATCTTTTCAATAACCATAAAGTGGCACTTCTCCCAATTCAAGACAAGATTAGTTTCTTCACATCTGTGCAAAACTCGATCAAGGTTGCATAAGCAATCATCAAAAGAAATTCCATAAAAGGAGAAATCATCCATGAAAACCTCAACAATCTTTTCACAAAAGTCAGAGAATATAGCAGTCATACATCTTTGAAAGGTAGCAGGTGCATTGCATAAACCAAAAGGCGTACATCTATCAACAAAGGTACCAAAAGGGCAAGTGAAAGTTGTCTTTTCTTATTTTGACACAGGAATTTGAGAGAAACCAGAATAACCATCTTGAAACCAAAAATGTGTATGTTTGGATAATCTTTCTAGCATTTGACCAATAAAAGGTAAAGGGTAATGATCCTTTTTAGTAGCTTTATTTAATTTGCAGAAATCAATTACCGTTCTATAACCTGTCACAATTCTTTGTGGGATCAATTCATCTTTATCATTAGGAAAAACAGTAATACCTCACTTCTTAGGGACACAATGAACAAGACTTACCCATTGACTATCAGCAAAGGGATAAATTATACCTTCCTCCAGAATCCTTAGTATTTCTTTTTCTTGCCACTTATTTCATCTTAGGATTTAACCATCATTGGCGATCAACAACCCGTTTCGCATCTTTCTCCAATTTTATTTTGTGCTGGCAGAGAGTGGGACTAATGCCCTTAAGATCATCAAGAGTGTATCCAATAGGAGCACAGTGCTTCTTCAGAGTTTTCAATAATTTCTTTTCTTCATACTCTGAAAGGTAAGCACTAATAATAACATGATATATCTCTTTCTCATCTAGATAAGTGCATTTATGAGTATCAGGTAATGGTTTAAGCTCAAACACGGGATCAACCTTGGGTGGAGGAGGATCCCCTAGGATTTCAATAAGCAAGTTGGGTTTCAAAATAGGTCCTTGTTTGAAGAATACATCATCTATTTCCCTTCTTTCAGTCATAAACATATCATTTTCATGGTCTATGGAATATTGTTCTAAAGGATCATTAGGAGGCACGACAATAAAAGAAAGACCAACAATTTCATCTTTACTAGGTAATCCTTTATCATGGGGTTGTCTATGAAACATAGCAAAATTAAACTCATGAGACATATCCCTAAACCAACAGAAACAATATCCTTATTGCAGTCTATCTTAGCATTAACAATATTCAAGAAGGGTCTATGAAATAAAATGGAACAAAAGTCATCTTGTGGGGAACCGAGAACAAGAAAATCAGCATGATATTTAACTTTCCCACACAAGACTTCAACATCTCTAACGATTTCAATGAGTGAAATAGTGTCTCTATTGGCAAGCTTAATTGTAACATCAATTTCTTCTAACTCAGCAGGTACAATACCATGCACAATTTCTTTGTATAAGGAATGAGATATTGCAATTGCACTAGCACTAGCACCCATATCACATAAGCCATGATAGCAATGATCTCCTATTTTAACAAAAATAACAGGCATGCCTACAACAGGTCTATGTTTCTTTTTAGTATCAGGTCTAGCAATTCTAGCAGCTTCATTACAGAAGTAAATAACATGCCCATCAATATTATCGGCCAAGATATCTTTAACTATAGCAACACTAGGTTCAACTTTAATTTCCTCAGAGGGAGTAGGTGTTCTAGTATTACCCTTACGAACCACAATTAAAGCTCTAGCATGATCATTTATTATAACAGGGAAAGGTGGTTTCTCAATATAAGAAGTGGGAACAAATGGATCATTATAAGTGGTAGTCTTTTCTTCACCTTTAATAGGTGCAACTAATTTTACTTCAATGGGAGGATTATATTTAAACCACTTCTCCTTAGGGAGATCAAAATGAGTAGCTAAGGATTCACCGAAAGAAGCTACTATCTCAGAGTCAAGTCCATATTTAGTGCTAAATTCATGGAAAGCATCGGTATCCATAAAAGATTTAACACAATCAAACTCAGGTGTTATACCTGACTCCTTACCTACATCGAGGTCCCAATCTTCAGACTTGCGTTTAATTCTTTCCAATAAATGCCATTTGAATTCAATAGTCTTTATCATCAAAGATCCAGTACAAGAAGTATCGAGCATGGAGCGATTATTGAGAGAAACCCGAGCATAAAATTTTTGAATAATCATTTCTTTTGAGAGCTCATGATTGGGGCATGAATATGACATTGACTTGAGCCTCTCCGAAGCTTGAGAGATGCTTTCTCCTTCGCGAGGCCAAAAATTGTATATATAATTACGATCATGATGAACAAGATGCAAAGGATAAAACTTCTGATGAAATTCCAATTTCAATCGGTTGTAGTTCCATGATCCCATATCATCACATAGCCTAAACCATGTGAATGCCTCTCCCTTCAAAGATCAAGGGAAGACCTTCTTCTTGATAACATCCTCGGGCATACCTGCAAGCTTAAATAATCCACTAACATCATCCACATAAATAAGGTGCAAATCGGGACGTAATGTTCCATCTCCTATAAAAGGATTAGCTAGCAGTTTCTCTATCATACCCGAAGGAATTACGAAGTCAAAATTTTTAGTCGGTTCAGTAGGTTGAGGAGCAACTCTTTGCTCTACTGGTCGGGGTGAAGATACCCCGAACAAGCCCCTCAAAGGATTATGATCCATAGTAACAAGTAACAGTTAATTTCAACACACTATATAAATTTTTCCTTACCAAATTCCACCTACCGAAGGTGCTTCACTCCCCGGCAACGGCGCCAGAAAAAGAGTCTTGAAGACCCACAAGTGTAGGGGATCTACCATAGTTTTGTGATAAGGTAATTTGTAACAGGTAACAAATAGTAAAAGTAAATAAGGTGCAACAAGATGACCCAATCCTTTTTGTAGCAAAGGACAAGCCTGGACAAACTCTTATATAAAGTAAAGCGCTCCCGAGGACACGTGGGAATTTTCGTCAAGCTAGTTTTCATCACGTTCATATGATTCGTGTTCGGTACTTTGATAATTTGATATGTGGGTGGACCGGTGCTTGGGTACTGTCCTTCCTTGGACAAGCATCCCACTTATGATTAACCCCCATTGCAAGCATCCACAACTACAATAGAAGTATTAAGGTAAACCTAACCATAGCATGAAACATATGGATCCAAATCAGCCCCTTATGAAGCAACGCATAAACTAGGGTTTAAGCTTCTGTCACTCTAGCAACCCATCGTCTACTTATTACTGCCCAATGCCTTCCTCTAGGCCCAAACAATGGTGAAGTGTCATGTAGTCGACGTTCACATGACACCACTAGAGGAGAGACGACATACATCTCATCAAAATATCGAATGAATACCAAATTCACATGAGTACTTATAGCAAGGCTTCTCCCATGTCCTTAGGAACAAATGTAAGTACTCACAAATCATATTCATGTTCATAATTAGAGGGGTATTAATATGCATAAAGGATCTGAACATATGATCTTCCACCGAATAAACCAACAAGCATCAACTACAAAGAGTAATCAACACTACTAGCAACCCGCAGGTACCAATCTGAGGCATTGGGACAAATATTCACTACTAGGGAAAACCTTATAAACAGAATATTAGCAGTAGTGCGGGATAAAAACGCACGCTGGTGCTAATTAGCAGCAACGCGGTATTTTAAACAGCGCTACAGATACAGTTATAGCAGTAGCGTGCCTGAGTACAAAAGCGCTACTACTAAAATTCCCACGGCTTAGCCCATAGGCTACACATAGTAGTAGCGATCTACGTGGAACCGCACTACCGCTACTTGTTTTGTAGCAGGGTGTTTACGAACAAAGGCGCTACTGCTAATGAAAATAAAATTAAATGGAAAGCAAATAAAAATGCGAAGGAATAGCAGTAGCGCTTGTTAAGAAACGCACTATAGCTACCATAGCAGCAGCGCACTTCCTGGAACGCGCTACTGCTACATTTAACTTAACCGCGCGGTTCGTTCTTCCCCCACGGCCACATCCCCCAAATCCCTACATCTTCGCTGTCGCCGCCCTACATCGTCGTCGGCCGCCGCGCGCGACCCGTCGCTCTCCACACACCTTCGATGCCGCCCCCGCCCCCGACCACGACCTCGACGCCGCCCCCGACCCCGACATCGACAACCCCCCTACATCGCCGCCCTCCGCAGTGCGCCCGCCGTCCCGACCCCGTCCCCAACCTCGATGCCACGTGCCCCTCTCCCTAACTCCGCCGGCGCCAGAGGTGAGCACGCCCTCCTCCTCCTCCTCCCCTACCTCTGCCTAGCTAGGGTTCTTATGGTTAAATTTCAGAGGTCATCTAATTAGTTAGGGTTCATCAAATTAGATGCTAATTATGGCAGTAGTTGTTAAGTAGAATTAGTTTAGACTTCATCGAATTAGTTAGGATTAAATTTTAGAGTTCTTCAAATTAGTTAGGGTTAAATTTTAGTAAGTGTTTAATAGAATTAGTAAGAAAATTAATATAACTAGTTGAACTAGTTTATTTTTATTCATAGTAAGTGCTTAATTGAACTAGTTTAGTTAGTACAATGATTTTATTTTTAGTACGAAAATTAATAGAACTAGTTTATTTTTTTAGTTAAAGAAACTATTTTAGTTTTAGTAAGTAAATTAATAAACTAGTAGGACTACTTTAGTTGTAGTTGAACTAGTTTAGTAAGTAAATTAATAAACTAGTTGAATTAATAGAACTAATGTATTTTTAGTAAGATAATTAATATAACTAGTTGAACTACTTTATTTTTTTAAAGAACTAGTTTTTTTTTCTATTTATAATAAGTTTATATTTAGTAAGAACTAGTTGAATTAATAAAACTAGTTGAACATGTCATATTTGCTCAAATAGGATATGTGGTTGCCCAAGTGGTCGTTCATGTCCAGTTTACACCTCCGAGTGGCCTATATTTTGCAGGAGTGTTGGTTAATTACCGTTCCGGCAAATTTCAGGTGATCGATATGTCCTTTTTTAGCCAAGGTCATCCCGGATTTCTCCATGAATTCTGGCATGACTTGTGCTAGAATATGTAGGAAATATCGAGTGGCCTAGATTTTCTCGAAAAATAATAATCTAATTTAGGTTTTTTAGTACATATATTTAATTGTACAAGTTTAATCTTTGAATTATGAATATAGGAAATGTCGTACTCGGACGACGACAGTCTCCCGGGGGAGTGCAGCTGGTGCCACGACGATCGAGGTATGTGCGACATGTTCGTTGAGCTGGACGAAGATCGGCGCTTCAGCATTAAGCTAGAGGAGACCTTCGATGTTGAAACGGTATGCAACAACGACAAGTGTTTTTTTCGTAATTAAGCATGACTTCAACTATTTCAACGTCTAATTTTCATATTTTACAATTCGACTAGCTTATCCCATGACATGCAAGACGCTATGTCTTGGAGAGGATGGGTTTTGAAGACCATGAAAATTTTCAAACAAAGAAAATACACCTAAGGACCCATCATAATATCGATTTTGAAGTAAATCTGTACAATTCTCAGAGCGTGACCCATTTTGGTTGCCAAAATTGGGAAGCACTTTGCAAAATGTATGGTTTTTATGAGGGTATGATTGTCACCATGGATCTTGGTGATCCTGACATCGAGCAAGACAATATGGACATTTGGGTCCTTGTTGATACGCTTCCGATTCTACCGCAATGTGAGTTTCTCAAACATAGTTATTAACTAATTTATATTGTTTATTTCAAAATAGTTGACAGCTTATTTCCATTGACAGCTTATTTTGAATCTTCAAAGAATGTGCAGAAGATGGTAGACAAAACCCACTACACTGATGGCTCCGAATTAACTTATAAGGAGAAAAGTCATCTGATTGCTTATTGTACTTATCTTGAGAATTACAATACCTAGTATCGAACTCCTCCAAATCATGGTGAATACGTGCCACTAGTGCACGTGTAGAACCAAGGTAACTTCTATGGAGATACCCTGGTAAGATTTTTTACTATTACGACATCCATGCATCTTTTGCATACTTCTAAAACTAGTACATCATTGCTAACTACGAAGTTATTACTATGTTTATCAACAGAAAATCCCGATGGATTGTGTGCCTCATCTGATGTATTAGAATGGTCGCCTTGCAGTTCTGAACATACAGCCAGGTCAATCTAAGGAGCTCACCTGTGCATATCAGATTTCTAAAACCGGTGAACACATGCTAATCAAAGAATGGAAAAAATGTTTGGACATTCGCAAGGAGGTTCTTGGAAGTAACATTAAGCGAAAGGAAAGAATTGGAGACAGGATAATCTGCATTCTCCATAATGGAGAGTCAGGGGCTATCTAGTTTTTTGCTATTTTTCCTTAGAGAATATAGTAGGTCCTAAGAGAATGTAGTAGGTCCTATGAGGTACAATATGTTTATTATGTGATACAATGTGTTAGAGTTGATGATGAGGAGTACTTGTGATTACGACTAGTGACCAATTTGCTATGTGATGACTCATTGATGAAACGGATGATCTTGAGGAGGTGTTACATGACAATGATGTATTATGATGATAAGTTGTTAATGATATGATGATGATGATGATGACATTTATTATATCATTGGGTGAAAGAACCATAGATTAGTTTCAAGTGGAGTTCCATCCACTTGAAACTAGTCCACGGTTCTTTCACCCTGTGATGTAATAACTCATTATAATGTAAAAACAATTTCTAAATTCCTGTTGTATGAAAACTTGTGTAAAGGTGTACGAATACAACATGAAATAAAAAAGAAATCGAATACGAAATAATAGTAGCAGCGCGGGCAGGGAGAAGCGCTACTACTAATTACCAGTAGCGCTCCTCCGGGAAGTCGCTACTACTAAGTCGATTTAGCAGTAGCGTGGGCGGAGGCACGCTATTGCTATATATTAATTGTAGCGCCATGAGTAGCGCATCGCCCCGTGCTACTGATAGGCCTAAAACCCTCGCTGCTGCTAGGCTTTTCCCGAGTAGTGATTGCATACAAGAGATGAACTAGGGTTTGAGATGAGATGGTGTTGGTGAAGATGTTGATGGAGATTGACCCCCTCCCGATGACAGGATCATTGGTGATGACGATGGTGATGATTTCCCCCTCCCGGAGGGAAGTTTCCCCGGGAGAATAGCTCCGCCGGAGCCCTATATTGGTTCCGCCAAGGATCCGCCTCATGGCGGCGGAGTTTCGTCCTGAAAGCTTGCTTATGATTGTTTCCTCAACGAAAACTCCATATAGCCAAAGATGGGCATCAGAGGGCCACCAGGGGGCCCACGAGGCAGGGGGCGCGCCCAGGGGGGTAGGGCGCGCCCCCACCCTCATGGACGGTGGGTGGCCCCCCTCTGGTACTTCTTTCTCCCAATATTTTTTAGATATTCTAAAACGTGCTCCCGTGAAGTTTCAGGACTTTTGGAGTTGTGCAGAATAGGTCTCTAGTATTTTCTCCTTTTCCAGCCTAGCATTCCAGCTGCCGGCATTCTCCCTCTTCATGAAAACCTTGTAAAATAAGAGAGAATATGCACAAGTATTGTGACATAATGTGTAATAACAGTCCATAATGCAATAAATATCAATATAGAAGCATGATGCAAAATTGACGTAGCAGCATCAGACTCGTCTTCTTCGGTTTATGAGGCAAGGATTCTCTTTAATAAGCTAGGGGCAGGAACCTGTAACCCAACAGTAGCAAACCGGGTCGAAGCGCCTAGGAGGGCTATGCCAGTTCAGCCGCGCATGATGGATCCGCCTCGTCAGAATAATAACTGGCCGCAGCACGTGCCGATGCCAGCGGGTCATTACTCTAACCCTTTGGATAACATGATTGCTACAGCATCACGATTGGCGGCTATCCCGGTTGAAGGTGAGTCACCAGCGGCGGTTGAAATACAGAGGGCTAGAGATCTCCTTCAGACAGCGCTAGTTCAGCAGCAGGCTTATTCTTGCAGCCATGATAGGGTTCATTCCACCCCTCGCCCAAGCTGGAGTTACAGCAGACATATTGATGAGTTGGCTCTATCAAGCAGTGGGCGGAACCGTAACCCGCCCCGTGGACATGATGAGCCGGCTGTATCAAACAACAGGCATATTGATGAGCCGGCTGTATCAAGAAGTGGTGCTAATGCTCAGAATGTAGTGGATCAAGGTAGAACGTGCCGAGAGGCCCAGCTGGTGGCTCAGTATGCGGCTCGTCAACCAACTCTGGTTCGTCCAACCACCTCTGTGGAACCAGGTGTAACCTTTAGAAACTTGGGCGTGCCATTCTTAGTGTGGGATCTACGTAATGAGCGTCTGCCCAAGGATTTCAAAGGTCCTCGCAAGGTGCCTAACTATACAGTCGATTTAAGTCCTGAGGCATGTGTTGAGAGTGATGAGATGACCATGGAGTTGCTGGATGTCAGCGAGGCTGTATGTGCTAAATATTTCCCCCTAATGTTAGAAGGGACGGCCTGCACTTGGTTGAAAGGGCTCCCTGCCAATTCCATCGGGTCATGGGCCAAGTTAAGGGCCCGATTCATCCAGAACTTCAAAGACACATGTAAACAACCCATGTCAATTGTGTTCAAGAAGAAGGTGAGTCAACAACCCATTGGGTGTGCCGGGTCTCAAAAATATTGCACTCGTAAGATCGCATCAGTGCCGACTCAGCGGTATTGATGTTGGAGAACAATTATCGTTTCACGCCCTTGAAGCAGAAACTAGGGCGGCTCAAACGCCACTGCAATGACATGGGGACACTCATGGCGGCTCTAGTTAACTATGCTGACTCTGATAGTACCAAAGACCTCGAGTCTGATGATGAGAAAACGGGGAAGGCAACGCGGAGCAGCAATGCTAAGGGGCAGCAATGTAACCCGAGAGGCAATGGTAAGCACAAGGTTGATAATAGTTTTGACTTTGTGGGTAACACCAATGCACAGAATAATGGTCAGCGTCGTAAGGGTAAACCACCCCACAGGCTGAAGGATCTGGTATCAATCTTGAACATATGTTAAATTAGCCCTGCCCAAAAACATGGTACGAAAGAAAAACCATCAGGGCACCTATGGAAGGATTGTCACATTATGAAGGAGTACAAAAACTCAAATATTTTTCATGACAGCCATGGGCCAGATGGCAGTTCTGGGCCCGGCTCTCACGGTCCGGGCTATGGCGGTGGTGGTTCTAACTCTGGATTCCAAGGAAATCAAGGTAATCACAGCAACCGTGGTGGTTACAACCAGCAGAGTAATCAGGGCGGGTCAACATCAGCAACAGTTTGGTTATCAGAGCAACCCGAAGCAGTTGAATAGTGGGCAATATCATGTGCTTACCACTAGCTTGTGTATGCGCGACCAGAAGCTTCATAAGAGGTCAGTCAATGTTGTTGAGCCGGCGGTTCCTCATTATCTGCGTTGGTCTGAGCAACCCATCGTGTCGAGGCGGGAAGATCACCCGCCCCAGGTTGACAATCAGGGTCATTTGGCTTTGGTAGTCACACCTCAGGTCAGAGGGTATAAGTTTACCAACGTACTCATGGACGGGGGGAGCAGCATCAATATCCTGTAGTATCCGTCGCATGGGGTTGACTGATAAAAATCTCAAGCCAAACACTATTTTCCATGGCGTGGTGCGTGGTAAGTCAGCATATCCAGTTGGTAAGATAGCTCCGGAAGTTGTTTTTGGAGGTTATCATGACTCTAAGTTAGAGATGCTGACCTTTGAAGTGGTCAAGATCCACAGCCCATATCATGCTCTGTTTGGACGGCCTGCTTATGCGAAGTTCATGGCACGACCTTGTTATGTGTATCTGCAGCTTAAGATGTGGGGTCACAAGGGAACTATCACAACACATGGGAGCCGTAAGATAGCTCTAGAATGTGAAGAAGGGGATGCGGCTTATGCTGAGTCAGTTTGTGCAACGGAGGAGTTGAAATTTTACAAAGATAATGTTGACCCAGTGGATATGACGTCCTTAAAAAAGCCAACTACAGAGCATGATCATGTTTTAAAGTTTAAATCAGCAGATGACACCAAAATGGTCTATTTTGTTCCGGGTGATTAATCCAAGCAGTTCAGTGTTAGTGCCAATCTGGATTCAAAATAGGAAAGCGCACTCAATGAGTTCATCCGTGAGAACCGGGACATCTTTGCATGGAAGCCTTCAGACATGCCGGGTGTACCGAGAGAACTCGTTGAGCACACTCTTAATATTGATCCAAAATTTAAGCCGGTTAAACAGTTTCTTCACCGGTTTAATGAGGAGAGGCCGAAGGCCATGGGAGAGGAAGTAGCCCGGCTCTTGGCAGCTGGGTTTATTGTCGAACTTTTTCATACTGAGTGGTTGGCTGACCTGATGCTAATACTTAAGAAGAACATCACTTGGCGCATGTGTGTGGATTACACGGATTTAAACAAAGCTTGTCCGGCTAATCCTTTTGCTCTCCCTTGTATTCGTCAGATTATTTATTCGACGGCAGGTTGTGAGCGTTTGAGTTTTTTGGATGCGTATTCTGGTTATCATCAGATCAAGATGGTAGTTAAGGACCAGGAGAAGATAGGTTTCATAACTCCCTTTGGAGCCTTCTGCTTTGTGTCTATGCCTTTTTGGGCTCAAGAGTGCCCAGGCGACTTATCAGAGATGTGTGCAAAATTGCCTTCATAACCAAATTGGGCGTAATGTTCATGCTTATGTGGATGATATTGTGGTAAAGTACAGAGAGAAAGAGACATTGATAGATGACCTGAAGAAAACCTTTGATATACTCCGGGTTTATAAGATGATGCTTAACCCGGCCAAATGTGTTTTTGGTGTGCCAGCAGGCAAACTCTTGGGTTTTTTGGTGTCTAACAGAGGTATTGAAGCTAACCCGAAGAAGATCAAAGCCATCACTTCGCTGGCTAAACCGGCATGTATCAATGATGTGCAATGTCTGGCGGGGCGTATTGCAGCGTTGAGCCGGTTGATAAGACGGTTAGGAGAGATGGCTATCCCTCTGTATCAGATGATGAAAAAGATAGATAATTTTGTTTCGAGTGATGCTGCTAATATAGCATTTGAGGATTTGAAGAAGCAGCTAGCTAAGCCGCCCGTGCTTGCCGCCCCTATTGATAAAGAGCCTTTGTTGTTATATGTGGCTGCTAATAGCCGGGCTGTCAGTGTAGCTATTGTGGTGGAAAGGAAGGAAGCAGGCAAAGAGTGTCTTGTTCAAAGGCCGGTTTATTATATCGGTGAGCTGCTTATTGAGTCCAAGCAGAGATATCCGCACTGGTAGAAGCTTGTATATGGGGTGTTCTTGGCCAGCCGGAAGCTCCAACACTACTTTCTGGGTCATCCTGTCACTGTGGTTAGCTCTGCTCCTTTGGGACATATCATCCAAAATTGGGAAGCGACTGGCTGGGTTGCTAAGTGGCTTATCGAGCTTGGACCTCACGGATTGAAGTATGTGCCTCGCACAGCCATCAAGTCTTAGGCGCTCGTGGATTTCATCAATGATTGGACAGAGCTACAGATGGCTAAGGAAAAACAAGATAACACATATTGGACTATTCACTTTGATGGGTCCAGACAGTTGGAAGGCTCGGGGGCTGGAGTTTTGCTTGCTTCCCATCAAGGCGTTAAATTTTGTTATGTTATCCGTTTGATGTTCCCTTGCACTAACAATGCAGCTAAGTATAAGGCCTTGCTCCACGGTCTTCGGATGGCTAAGGAGATGAACTTAAGCCGGGTTAGGTGCTTGGGCGACTCAGACTTGGTGGCTTAGCAAGTCTCTGGTACATGGGATTCTAAGGATCCACTCATGGCGGCTTATCGACGAGAGGTGGATGTTATTGCTGGTCATTTCAAGGGCTATCAAGTTGAGCACCTTGATCGAAGGAAAAATGAAGCGTCGAGCGCTTTAAGCCGGTTGGGTTCTCAATGTAAAACGTTTCCGCCTAATGTCTTTCTTGATGTTTTGCATAACCTGTCGGCCAAGTTACCTACAAAGGAGGATTTGGCTATTCTTGACCCGGAACCTCACTTGGTGGCGGCTCTTCATGAAATCCCGGATTGGACAGTACCATACTTGGCTTATATGACCCGGGGCGAGTTACCTGGGGATGAAACCTTAGCTAGGCAGATAACCCAGCGGTCTAAGTCAATGACAATTGTTAATAGAGAGTTACACCATTGCAGTGTCATAGGGCATTTCAATGTTGTGTTTCTCCAGAAGAGGGCTGTGAGATCTTACAATAGATTCATGAAGGAGATTGTGGTCATCATGCTGGTTGAAAATCCCTCGTGCCCAAAGCTTTCCGACATGGGTTTTATTGGTTAACAGCTCATGCTGATGCAGAGGACCTCGTCAGTAGGTGTGATGGATATCAGAAATTTGCATGACGAGCCCATGTGCGGGCTCAAGAATTGAGGATGATACCAATTACGTGGCCGTTTGCAGTTTGGGGGCTTGATATGGTTGGTCCTTTCAAAAGATCCAAGGACAAGAAGACCCACCTTTTGGTGGCGGTTGATAAGTTCACTAAGTGGGTAGTGGTAGTGCCAGTCAGTAAGTGTGATGCAGCAACGGCAATTCAATTCATGAAAAAGGTGATCTTCCGTCTTGTCTATCCACACAGCATTGTAACATATAATGACACTAATCTCTCTAAGGGTGCTATGGAAGAATTTTTTCAACGTGAGCATATCCGGCTCGATGTACCGTGAGTGGCTCACCCCCAATCCAATGGTCAAGCCGAGAGAGCAAACCAAGAGATCTTGAAAGGCATCAAACCCCGGCTTATGGTTCCCCTGCAGAGGACGCAATGTTGTTGGGTGGAGGAGTTACCTTCCGTGTTGTGGAGCATCAATACCACCCCAAATAGATCTACATGATATACACCTTTCTTCATGGTTTACGGGGCATCGACAGTTCTCCCTAGTGACATCCGTCATGACTCACCTTGTGTGGCGGCTTATGTTGAAGCTGACAATGAAGGAGCATGTGAAGAAGCTCAAGAACACTCAATACATCCACCAAAGCAATACTAGGGTTTTACGCATCCTTGCGGCTCGAACCTGGGTAAACGACTCGTGTGCTTGCTCCTAAACCTGCTCTTCTCATGACCTCGCGCCCGCCGACCATAGAAGGGATCCCAGTGATCCCATAGGTCTTGTACTCACCGACAATTGTGGATGCAATGGTCCCCAAATCCTCCCTTCTTCACCTACAGCCATGCCCACCCCGCCGCACTACTCCCTTTCTTCCCCATCGCGGCTCCTCCCCTGCTCCCCATCACAGTCTCTCCCTTTCCTTGCCACCTGTGTTATCCATGGCCCTCCTCTGTCTCTCCACCTTCTGCACTAAATCAAGTGATGCCACTATCGTCTTTGTCCAATAGAAACTGATGGATTCATGTCAAGAACAGAGACGGATGGCTTTACTGCTACCTTCTCATGTGCGGGTAACTAACGCAGTTGATCTCCACTTAAAGCAGTGGACCGACTCCGTTCCTGTCATCTCCTGCCCACATCTCTGCTCCGACGTTCATGAGGTTACGCCCTCTGACAATCATCGCCATTGATGGGACGAATTTGAGTTCTAGAGTGTCATCGCTGCATCCCTAACCATCGTCTCCCTTCTCCCTACAGCCTCTTCCTCGCGGTGTTTGTTGATTCTGCCACCACACATCCAGTCTTTACAGGTTCAGTTCTTAATGCTGTTTTTCTGTCTGTACAATGGCACAAGTTACCAGTGTTTGAAAGTTCATGTCTTAGTTGATGCCAACCTCACATTATATAATAGTTTACGAGATGTTCAAACTTACCACACTATAAATAGTAGTACAACCCACGCTTCTTTTACTCATCCTTCTACCATTAGATTTTCTATTTTTTCTTAACCAACCAGCTAATTTGTTTTGAGTCATATTCGTGTAGTTCGATTTGATAGTTGTCAAGGTAGTATTATTTGATTTGGTTAGGTTAGCAGGGAGCCAATGCCCATGGGTGAGATTGGGTAAGATTTTCCTGATTCACGGTCAATGCAGATCAATTAGTCCGCGATGGATTTGCAGTTGTAGCACCTCCATGGTATCGAGCAACAACGAACTCCAGTGCAGATTGATATCTGAATTGTCATCGCAGGCATCCAGAAATGCCCCTATTTCCTATGCCGATCTGCTTCGGTCAGTTATTGATTACACCCCATATGCACCCAATTATCCCTACTACATTGATGTGATTTACTTTCAGTGGTACCTATTATTATGTAAATTTTTGGAATGAGAATTGATTTCAGTTTCAGATGTTGCCGAGTACTATTATTGGTAGCTCTATTTCTGTTGGAGTATTTTTTGGATCAGGTTCTGGCCATTCATGTCTTTCTGTTGCACTTCAAATGTTTTGTTTGCTATTTTCTAACCAGGCTTTGTTTGTTCATCATATTTATTTTTATTTTCTTTGCAAATCCTGATGCCTTTTGGTACTACCTGCTACACAATTCCTCAAACTCTTCTTCATGGAGCAAGTGGGGCAAGAAGCGGAGGAAGGCGAACATTAATGAGCCACAGTTCTCATTCCTCTCCCGTATCTTTTTCTAGGGACTTTAAGATGGATTGTCACTATTTTTGCTCTAGCAACGGTTGACATTAAATAGTTGAGAGATTAGAAATGCTAAATTGTTTTATTACCTTGTTCATCAAGGCACTTAGATGTGTCTTGATTTGGCCTCAAAAGTCATACCTCTATGTTGTGTTACTGACCGAGCACATGTCGAGCTTTCCTCTGTTTCAATCTGTTGCCATCAAGCAATTATCAATTGATTTCCCCTACTGTTGTTTGCTAATGTGATACAGAGTGTTGCTATTTTTCCTTAGTACATAATATATATTGGCTCCTTTTCCCTACCACACCATGTTTGCATGTACAGTTTTGTTACATTTTCCTTTTAGTTTTCATGCTATTACAAGTATATGATATATATTCTTACGGCCTGTGTATTCTATGTAGATTACCTTCTTTTCGGTAGAACCTGAGTTGATGATTCATGTAAGAATTCTACACAAAGGATCAAGGAACATCGATTTGTCATTCATTGGTATGTTTGCATTTACTACTGTCAAATGTATTTATGTAGGATCACCAAAGTATTTATCTTTACTAAATATGTGTTCTTCCTTTTGTCTGAAAATGCAGGGGAAAATAGGAATCAAGAATAAAAGGTTGTCATGCTAAGACAATCCTTGCTGGAAGTTTGAGAAAGAGCCACACTTCTTGCCGACGTTTGTTTGCATCTAGCACCTTTCTTAGTATGATCAAGCATGCTTCTCTATGTACTTAAGAGATATGGTGATAACAGGGACGACGAGAATTATTTCCACCCAAGATTTTAGTCTGTGTGCTCATACGAAAAACAAAACATGCTTTTCCCATACATGTTTCCTACTGTATAGCACTAACATTCAGACCCTTCTTTGAGTTAGTAGGATGTGTTAACTTAATCATACTATATGTTTTGCATAGAGCCACAATTTGATCTGTGTCTATTTGTTGATGCCACATTTTTTACAACGAATGAATATTTTATCCATATGTAATACAAAGTGTAGCGCATTGTGATATCTAATTATCTATCGCACTTTACTTTTTGTATTGTCAGGTGATACCAGTGTTTTACTACTAACCATGATTTTAAGGCATATCAATGTGCTTCAGGTTTTCCCCTGTCACACCCTAGCTAACTCACCAGCCGGCCCACCTGGCAGCCCAGCACTATGCTGGCCCGTGCCAGCCAGCTGTTTCCTCCCTGCTAGGCAGGCAGGGAGGTGACGCCGGCATGCCCGAGCTCGCCACGGCGTCACCTGCTTGCTGCCGACGCCCCTGGACGCGTGGACGCCTCCACGTTGCACCCCAAAGCCCCTGGACACACCAATCCCCCTGTCTCTTTCCCTCGCTGTTCCCCACCATGGTCAACGCTCCTGTCGCCGCACCGTCGTCGTAGTCATGCCCTCCGTCGTCCTCCTGCCGCGTCATCATGTCCACGAGCTCCGCCGTCGTCGATTACATCGAGTGGGTCGAGCCCCGAGTGCTCGGTCGCCCCGGAGACGATGCACCGAGCTCGCCCTCAACTCCGGCCACTGGAGATCCCTTTCGCTGCCCCCGCCGCATCAGCTCATCCCCGACCTCTCCGACTGCCTCGACGAGACCCCCGTGAGCTCAGCCACCCCCACCCTCTCCGTTCTCTCTCTCGAGCCCCGTAGCGACTGCATGTAGATCACCCGCACGCACCGCCGCGAAGCTCGTCGCCGATGTTTCCGGCCACCCCAGCTCCACCCACTGCCACCACTCGACGTGGCTTCCTCCCCGCATCACATAGATAGTCTCCGCCGTCCTTTTGGTCGCCGGAGTGCAAATCCCGCACTGCTCCGCCGTGTCTGGCCTGGCCGGCGGCTAGACGCCGGCGAGTTGACCTTGTTTGACCCCCGTGTGGGCCTAGGTTGACCCCCCCCCCCTGAGTCTATGACAGATGGGGCCGGTCTGCTAATTAGTTTAGGATTAGTTTTAAATAAATTTAATTAGTTTAGTCACTGACATGTGGGCGCAGGCCCCACTGAAAGTTAATTAGTGTTAATTTAATTATGTTAATTAGTTGTGACACTGACAGACAGGGCCCACTAGTCAGGTTTGACCTGGCCGACCCAGTTGACCCGCTGGCGTCACACCTATGTCATGCTGACGCATTAATTCAATTACTGGATTTATTATTTAATAGGAAATTCTAGAAAATAGCCAAAACTTCTAAAAATCATAGAAAATCAACCATAGCTCCAAATCAAACAAGTTATATATGAAAAATGATCATAAAAATTCAATCTATCCATCTGTAATGGTTTCATGCATGACAAAACAAGTTAACCTTGTTGTTTAAGCAGAATAAGAAAATGCACTAATAAGGCTATGTTAAATGAGCTAACATTTGAATCTTTGATTCAAATGAGTTCATTCCATCCTGTTTTAGCTTGCATTAGGCCAAGACACATTCATTTTGCCATGTCATAGCATGGATCATATTATTGCATATTGTCATGTGTTGATTGTGTTCAGTGTGTCTTTCGTGGTAGGTTCTGCCTCCAAGGATAACCCCGAGTATCCGTCTGAAGGGAAGTACCGATACAAACACATGTTCATGCTTCTACTCTTGTTTACTGCATTAAGACAACGCGATTCAAACTGCTGTGTGCTACGGTAGTTGAACCCTTATCCTCTTCATTACCTGTCTTTGCCACAGTAACTAGATGAAACCCACTAGCATGTGTAGGAGTTGATTGAGCCATGTGTGTGATTCCTACCTTACTATGCCTGCTATGCTTAGAGTTGTGTCAGGTCTGGTTCATCTGGGTGATGGGCTAGAGTGAAATGATTATGTCGGTAATGTAAGGGATGTGTTGAACATGTTTTGCAAAGGTATCGATGAGAGGCCCTATAGGAGTACATGGTGGGTTGTTTCATTGAGGCCGTCCATAAGAAATAAGATCTGTATGTGTGATTTAAGATGCAGTTACTATCATACATTGGGCCTGAAACCAATGGACCCTCTCGGCTTCTTAATCACCCTAGTACTCTGTCCAGGAGTTGCAAATATTTTCTAGTGTTTGTAGGTTATGTGTTGGCGGCCGTGCGTAGCGCTGACCCTAGGTGTGGGCTATGTTGCGGTAGATACACCGTGGCCGGGTATGCCGGGCGCCCGTTTGGCACCTCGGGACCCTGTTCACATCATTCGGGGCCGTATGTGGAAACCTCGGCCGGACTCCCTGCGGATGGAACCTGGATAGGCGATAAACCTGGACTAGGAACTTCAGTGTTTAGGTAGGCCGTGGCAGACACCCTCGTTGGGCTTCCGCTTGAAGGTTGCCGAGTACATGTCGTGTAAGCAGCGCTAAGTGGTGAAAGCGTGTATGAAGAAGTATACCCCTACAGGGTTAACATCATCTATTCGAATAGCCGCGACCACGGTAAAGGACTACTTGGTTGCCTATACAGTTCATAGACAAGTTAATGGTTACTACTAAAAGACTCAAGATAAGTGTGAGTACCAAGGATGGCCCTCTCGTAGGATGACGAGGGAGGATCCCCGGTGGAGTATTGTGTTGGTGAGTAGTGGACACATGTGCGAAAACTATTTTACTAGTGGAGTTCCGTAGGATAGCCTAGCCAAGAGTCAAAGATGGCTTGCTGCAATAACCCCACCACCTTCTTGAGAATGAGCATGCATATCAGGTTCTGATGTAAGACTTGCTGAGTACCTTGTACTCATGTTTTCTTATTTATTGTTTTCAGACGACAACACCGCCCCCTCCGATGGGTTTTATGTAGACCTTGATGTCCACGAGTGATTAGCCACCCAGGTGGTGATCCTGGCCATGGAGGGCCCTATGTAGATAGACAGGCTTCGAAAGCCTTCTTCCTTTCTAGTGTCTATACTCATACTATTTACTTCCGCTTGTGCTTGTATGCTTTTATGACTTGAGTGTCGGGTCATGTGACCCCTACCTGTCTGAACATGTTATGTATGGCTCTCCGAAGCCTTTAAATAAAGTACTTGAGTTGTACAGTTTTGTTGTGATGCCATGTTGTATGTACTCATATCGGGCATATTGTGTGTATGCTTGAAATGCTTGGTATGAGTGGGATCCGACAATCTAGTTGTTTATCCTTGGCAGCCTTTATTATGGGGAAATGTAGTCTAGTGTTCCTCGATCCATAGTAGTCCGCTACAGCCTGGTTCACCGGAGTCCTGCTAGCCCAGCACTACTGTTCAGGACACTTGACTGGCCGGCATGTGTTTCACTTCGTTCCTATGTATGTCCCTTCGGGGAAATGTCACGCGGTGACATCCATAGTCCTGCCTAGCATGCTACAGCCCGGGTTCCCCGGAGTCCTGTTAGCCCAGTGCTACAGCCCGGATTCACTTGCTGATGACCGACATGCTCGATGTGATTCATGTATGCCTATCTCCATAGGTCTGTGCCGCTTTGGATTCACGACTAGCCATGTCGGCCCGGGTTCTCTATCATATGGATACTAGCGACACTATCATATACGTGAGCCAAAAGGGGAAAACGGTCCCGGGCCATGGTAAGGCGACACCCGTGGGTTACCGTGCGTGAGGCCACAATGTGATATGAGGTGTTACCGGCTAGATCGATGCGGTATGGAATCGGGGTTCTGACATCCCCAAACATAGGTTTCCTCACAAATGTTTTGTTATTTGAATATATATTTGCAAAAATGTTCAGTTATGCTATTGCTACTTTTATTTTAGCACATATTCCCGCAGCAACGCACGGGGTGTCATCTAGTTCCCTTAACACTCAACCCTTCTCAAATCTATGAGTATACTCCAACTCCTCTTGCAATCCCCTAGTTCCCTGACCTCTCCCTTCTCCATTCTTCCAAAAATTCATCCACGAAGTGCTGCTGCTCCATGGACGTCGATGCTCGCTCCCAATGGCTCCAAGCACTGCCAGATGATACTCCTCCATGCCACAGCTCCATTTAGAGAAGAAAGAGTGCGATCCATCAACCACACATGAAGAATTCAGCATGTTCATGTACACTATTCATGGAGTTCATCGCACCTTCCCATAAAAGTCGGTGAGCCTCTATCCAATTCCTCTTGCACATCTCATAAACGTCACTCATACTATCTCCTAGAGAACATGATTCAACCTATCTATGTCGTTGGTCGCGCGTGGTTTCAACATATGTAATGTTTCATGTGCACGTAGTAACCATATGTAAAGTTGGTCCCACCTACAAAGCCGGCCGGGGAAGGAAGCCGGTAGCAGCACAACCAGTATAACAACAAGCGCAAGGCCGATCAGCAGGCTCAGCACTACGACAACCGGCTCGTCACGGCCGCCAAGTAGGCGCCCGCGACCGACCCGGCCTCCAAGCGCTGGCACACCGGCAAGACGACATGGCAACCCGCCATGAGTTTGGAGGAGATGCTAGACGCTCCCTGCAAGCACCACATCGGCGCAAGGCCGTCCACGCACATGCTTTGGCAGTGCGCCATCACCAAGCGCCTCATGAGGGGCGATGTCCCACCTCCTCCGGCCCCGGCTACGGGAACGGGGAAGCCGTCTCCGCCTCCACCACCGCCCCCAGCCGGTGGTGCGATGTGTGAAGATGCCTACCCGGCATAGCACACAAGCTACGTCGTCTTCAACAGCCTTGTCGACGACAAGCGCAGCGAGTGCCTCCTTCGGCAGGAGGTGAACACCCTCATCCCGGCCAACACGGAGTACATGCATTGGTGGGAGCACCCGGTCACCTGGACTCGGTAGGACCACCTGGCCGTCATGCCGAACCTGGGTGGTTACGCCCTCAACCTCGACCCCACGATCATCGCTCCTCGGCGCACGTGCAACTTCTCCCGGGTGCTCATCGATGGCGGCAGCGGCATCAACATCCTCTACCGCGACACCATGACCAAGCTTGACCTCGAGGCCAAGGACTTGCAGCCGACCCGGACGGTTTCCCATGACATCATTCCCGGCCTCTCCTGCTCCTCGATCGTCTGGATTCGGCTCGACGTCCTGTTTGGTGACAGCAGCTACTTTTGACACGAGCCGATCTGGTTCGAGGTGGTGGACCTGTCCAGCGCGTATCATGCGCTGCTGGGCTGGCCCGCGCTCGCCAAGTTCATGGCGGTCCCCCACTACGCCTATCTGAAGATAAAGATGTCGGGTCCGAAGGGCCTCATCACCATCACTGGCGACTACCACAAGTCCGTGGAGTGCACCCGAGATTCCGCCAAGCTAGCCGAGTCGCTGGTCGTAGCCGAGGAGCGCCGCCAGCTCGACCGGATCGTCGCCCTGGCCCAAGATACATCGGACACACCCATGCCGGCCGAGGAACCGGCTGACGAGGGCTCATTCAAGCCCTCCAAGGATACCAAGAAGGTGAAGCTAAACCCGGAAGACCCCGGCTGCAGCAAGTACGTTGTCGTAGGCACCCGCCTCGACAGCAAATAGAAAGGCGGGCTCGTCGACTTCCTCTGTGAGAAACGAGATATCTTTGCATGGACCCCAAAGGACATGCTGGGTATCCCGAGGAAGTACGCTGAGCACAAACTACATGTCTGCAAGGACGCCAAGTCCGTCCGTCAACCCCTACGGCGTTTTTCCGTAGAGAAGAGAAGGACCATTAGTGAAGAGGTCGCCAAGCCTTTGGCGTCTGGCTTCATCATGGAAGTATTTCACCCCTAGTGGCTAGCCAACCCGGTTGTCGTCTTGAAGAAGAACAACACCTGATGCATTTGTATCGACTACACCAACCTGAACAAGGCTTGCCGCAAAGACCCGTTCGCTCTCCCGCGGATCGACCAAGTCATCGACTCCACCGCCGAGTGTGAGCTCCTGTCCTTTCTGGATGCTTACTCTGGATATCACCAGATCAAGCTGGACCCGGCCGACGCCCTGAAGACGTCCTTTGTCACACCCTTTGGGGTGTATTGCTACATCACCATGTATTTCGGCTTGAAGAACGCCTGTCAGATTTCGGGTTCCGGCATACCCTTAAGGTTCGAACACTGGGGTGCGCGCGGAGATTATGCCTTCTACCTCCCCACCTCGCAAAGATCTAAACTACTCAAAGAACTGCACAAGGGGCACAAGATTTATACTGGTTCGGGCCACTATTGTGGTGTAATACCCTACTCCAGTGTGTGGTTGGTGGATTGCCTCTTGGGGCTGATGATGATGAACAATACAAGGAAGAACAGCTCGCGAGGGTCTGTTTTTGACTGGGGCGATGAACTGCTACGAGGAGTTCGGACACCCTTCTCTTTCTCTCTCTCTCTCTCTTACTCTTACTAGCCAACCGAGCCAAAAGTTCGAACCCCTTGCTACGTGGGCGACTAGCCCTATTCATAGAGGCCCTGGTCCTCTTCCCAAATATTGAGCGGGAAGGGAGCCAACAATGGCGGGCTAATTTGAAGGGGGACAGCAAGTATCAACTACCCTGACAAAAGCAGTCTTCGCCTGCACAAAGCTCTGGTGATGACGCCGTCTTGGGCTCCACGGTGACCTCCGTCTCATAGTCCTCCTGGTCTTGGTCTCGTTGCACTGAAACGGCAACCTTTGCCTGATGCCTCAGTACTCCGCGGCTGCGCTTGCCCCCTTTGCACCAAAGAGGAAAGAAGGACGCTGCGTGCGCTGGCACCCGCCTGGCGCCCTGAGTCATCATGGCTTGCGTCACGGGCACCTCGCGAGGTACCCTGCCTTGATTTCTCCGCCTCCTCGCGTGCCAGCCTGGTGAGGCCGTGCCTGAGGAAGCTCCGTGTCGTCCACCTCGCGAGGCTTGGCCCCTCGCGAGGGTCTTGAGTCTTGTGTTGATGAAGATGGGCCATGCTGGGCCTCCTTTGAGCCACGCCGCAGGCCGCAGGTAGGCAAGTCTAGGGACCCCCGTTGCCAGAACGCCGACAACACCGACGCCACTTTGCAGCGCTGCATACAGAAGTGCCTGCTGTCGCAACTCGACCACAATATCCACGTCTACATGGACGACATCATGGCAAAGACCAAGCAGCACCTCACACTCCTCGACGATCTGAAGGAGACCTTCGCCAACCTGCGCGAGTACAAGGTCAAGCTCAACCCAGAGAAATGTGTTTTCGGCGTCCCATCCGTAAAGCTACTTGGTTTCCTCGTCTCGGAGCGCGGCATTGAGGCTAACCTGGAGAAAATCAAGGCCATCGAGCGCATGCGCTAGCCGGCCCGGCGGCGTGATGTACACAAGTTCACCGACTGCTTGGCCTCGGTCAGCCGGTTTCTCAGCCGACTGGGCAAGAGGGCCTTGCCCCTGTATCAGCTGATGAAGAAGACGACGCCGTTCGAATTGAACGACTAGGTGGACGAAGCCTTCCGGGAAAACAAGCGCATGCTCTCCACCGCACTAGTCATGTCCTCACCGGCCGAGAAGGAGCCGCTGTTGCTCTATATCACCACGACCTCGCGGTCGGTCAGAATGGTGATGGTGGTCGAGCGACAAGAGAGGGACAGGGTCCAAGCCATCCTCCGTCCCGTCTACTACCTAAGCGAGGTGCTCTCCGCCTCGAAGCAGAACTACCCGCACTACCACAAGATGTGTTACGGCGTGTACTTCACCGCCAAGAAACTGAAGCGGTACTTCCAAGAGCATGTCATCACCATGGTCAGCACGGCCCCTCTCGACAACATCATCAGGTGCCGGGATGCCTCTGGCTGGGTCGCCAAGTGGGCGCTCGAGCTAGCCGGCCATACCATACTTTACAAGCCCCGCACCACAATCAAGTCCCAAGATTTGGCCAACTTCCTCGTCAACTGGACCGAGACCCAGTACCTGCCACCGCCTCCGGACTCGACGCACTTGCGCATGCACTTCGTCGGCTCGAAGATGCGCCTCGGCCTGGGAGCTGGCATAGTGTTATCCTCCCCCGGGGGCGACCGACTCAAGTACACACTACAGATCCACTTCGCTAGCTCCAACAACGTCGCCAACTACGAAGCCCTTGTGCACGGCCTCCGGCATGCCAAGGAACTCGGCATCTGGCGCATCCCGTGCTTCAGCGCCTCAGACCTGGTGGTGCAGCAGTGCTCAGGCGAGTGGGACGTGCACGACTCCAACATGGCGAGCTACTGCTTCCTGGTCCAGAAGCTGTTCGGGTTCTTCGAGGGCTGTGAGTACCTCCACGTCCCGTGCACGGAGAATGAGGCGGCCGACACGCTCGCCAAGATCGCCTTGTCTCGGCAGTCCATCCCATCCGTCATCTCCCTCGAGCATCTGCACAAGCCGTCCGTTAAGCCATCTCCGGACTCCAAGTCCATCCATGTGCGAACCGACCCGGCCGTGCCTCAACCCGGCCCGGGGACTGCTCCAACCGACTCGGCCGCGCCTCACCCCGGACCGAGGACTGCTCCAACCGACCTGGCCGTGCCTCAACCCAACCCGGGGACTGCTCCAACCGACCCGGCCGCGCCTCAACCCTGCCCGGGGACTGCTCCATCCAACCTGGCCGTGCCTCAACCCGGCCCGGGGGGTGCCGAACCCGGCTCAGAGGCCGCCGACCCAGAGCCTGAAATAGTGGCCGTCTTCGCCGTGGTGACGGCGCCATGCTGGGCCCTGCCCATCTCAGAGTTCCTGGAGAACGGGGTCCTCCCCATGGACGGGACGGAAGCTTGGCAAGTGCAGCGTCGAGCGTCTGTCTACAGCGTCATCAACAATGAGCTCGTCAAGCGCTGTTCCATCAGTGTGTTCCAACGCTGCGTCGAGCAGGACAAGGGTATTGAGATCCTCCTCGACATACACCAGGGCGAGTGTGGGCACCATGCTGCCTCGTCATCCCTGGTGGCCAAGGCCTTCCGCCATGGTTTCTACTGGCCCACGGCCCTCGAAGACGCAGAGTCACTTGTCAACAAGTGTGAGGGATGCCAGCGCATCAGCAATAACATCAACCAGCCGGCGTCAGCAATCCGGACCATCCCGATCGCTTGGCCCTTCATGGTCTAGGGAATCGACATGGTGGGGCCCTTCAAGACCGCCCAAGGCGTCATGACGCATTTGCTGGTGGTGGCAGACAAGTTCACCAAATGGATCGAAGAAAGGCCAATCAAGAAGCTGGATGGCCCAATGGCCGTTCGGTTCATCAAGGACATCACGGTGCGCTACGGCATGCCAAACAGCATCATCATGGACAACGGCAGCAACTTCGCCAAGGGCGCGCTCCCGCAGTACTGCTCCGTCTCCGGCATCCGCCTCGACCTGGCTTCAGTTGCACATCTTCAATCCAACGGCCAGGTCGAGTGGGCCAATGGCCTCATCCTATCTGGCATCAAGCCGCGGCTCGTCGAGGCGCTCGTCTGTTCCACCAGCAGCTGGCTCGACGAGTTGCTGGTCGTCCTCTGGAGTCTCCGCACCACGCCAAACCGGTTGACCGGGTTCACCCCGTTCTTCATCATCGACGGAGCGGAAGCCATCATTCCAACCGATGTCGAGTTCGACTCGCCGCGCGTCATGATGTAAACGGAAGCCGAAGCTAAAGAAGCTCGTGAAGACGGTGTCGATCTGCTTGAAGAAGCACGCCTCCTAGCGCTCAGTCGCTCGGCCATCTACCAGCAAGGCCTGAGGCACTACCACAGCAAGAAAATCAAGCCCCTCGCCTTTCGGGAGGGAGACCTCGTCCTCCGACTCGTCCAGCAGTAGGCCGGCCAACACAAGTTGTCCTCCCCATGGGAGGTTCACTTCATTGTCAGCAAGGCCTTGTGCGATCGCAATGCATACTTGATAACCCACAAGTATAGGGGATCGCAACAACTTTCGAGGGTAGAGTATTCAACCCAAATTTATTGATTCGACACAAGGGCAGCCAAAGAATATTGTCAAGTATTAGCAGCTGAGTTGTCAATGTCGGCCTCAACCCGGTTGTCCTCGCTTGTGTCCGAGAGCGCCGACAAGCTCCACCACAGCCATCGCCTCATCTCTGAGCTCAGCCATGTCGGCCTCAACCTCGTCGCTGGTGTCCGAGAGCACCGTTGAGCTCCACCATAGCCATTGCCTCACCCTTGACTCATTGACGAGTCTCCGAGCTCAGCCATGTCCGCCTCAACCACCTCGCTTAGCTACGCAACTCCGGGCACCCACGAACGCCCTCATTGCAGTCATCCTCTTCTTCGGCCACTTGAGATCTGCCTCGCCGCCCCGCTCGCTCCGACGCCCCATCAACCCCGCCGTCTGCACCAGTCGACATGCCGTGAGCCATTGACTCTCGCCTCCGTCTTTTCCTTCGCGTGTGTCCCACATCCGCCATCCCGCAAGCTCCCGAGCTCACCGCCGACGTCTTCTTCGCTGTCGTCGTTTTAGTTTGCGGTAGTCGTGCCCGAGCACACAGCCGTGCTCCTAGTTATGCCAGGAAGCCCTAGACACCCTCAATTGAGATCTCCGTGCTCTGTTGCCCCTTGTACATGCACCACCGAACTCCAGCCACCGCCCAACTCGCCGTCGCCACCGTTACATGCCGCCCGAGGCCACCAACCAATGCGCCTCGTGGATCCGCTTCAAACGCGCCCAGTTGCGCAAGCTCCTGTCAATGGAGTTGGCCGGACGGGGGCAACACCGTCGCGTTCTGGTTACGCCGGCCATTAGCCACTGGTGACATCCACCGTTAGGGGTTAATTAACCCACTAACTAAACACTATTATTACACCGGCGATTAGTCACTAACACTGGGCCCCACTGCCTAGCAAATCCATGGTTTATTATTAAAAAAATTTAATTAAAGCTACAAACACTAACATGTGGGCCCTACTGATACATCTCCATCGTATCTACTTTTCCTAATGCTTTTTCTCATATTTTGTACTCTAATTTGCATAATTTAAATGAAACTAACCCAGACTGACGTTGTTTTCAGCAGAACTACCATGGCATTGTTTTTGTGTAGAAATAAAAGTTCTCAGATTTGGACAAAACTTATTGAAGAATTATTTTGGAATAAATAAAAAATATTGGAACCAAGACCCACAGGAGGGGGGGCTCAGCTGCCAACAAGGCACCAGGGTGCGCTGCTACCCTCTGGCACACCTTGGTGGGTAGTGGAGCCCACGTGGCTCCGCTAATTCCAACTCGTTAAATTCACATCTTTGGAGAAAAAATGGGGGAGGATGTTTCGTAGCGTTTTACGATACGAATCCGCCATCAGCTCTTTTTATTCATCGGGAGGCCAGATTCGGCACCCGTTCGGGCTCCGGAGAGGGGGATCTTCAGTCTTTGTCATCACCAGTGTCATGATGCTCACTGCTAGGAGTGAGAAATTCCTTCGTAGGCTTGCTAGATGATGGTTGGTTGGTGAGATTCATTATGTAATCAAGCTAGATTTGTTAGGGCTTGATCCCGAGTATCCACTATGTTCTGGGATTGATGTTGCTATGACTTTGCTATGCTTAATCCTTGTCACTAGGGCCCAAGTGTCATGATTTCACATCTGAACCATTTATGTTATCACCATTATATCTACTTTCTTGATTCGATCTTGCAAATCTTATGCGCGCCAAGGTGACAACAATTGGGATACTTTCTAGTGATGGTCGTATTTCAAGGATTTCATGTATTCACTATGTGTTAATGCTTTGTTCCAGTTCTCTTTTAAAGGGAGGCCTTAATATACCTTAGTTTCCTTTTGGACCTCGCTGCCACGGGAAGGTAGGACAAAAGATGTCATGCAAGTTCCTTTCCATAAGCACTATGACTATTTACGTAATACATGCCTACATTATATTTATGAATTGGAGCTATTTTTGTATTGCCCTTGGTTATGAATGTTATATGATGAATATCATCCAACGAAATCACAAATCCAATTCCTATAAGCGTTTGACATATTATTCTTGCTAAGTTACTATTGTTGCTACTGTTGTTACAACTATTACAAAATCACTACTACCGTTACTATTGGTGTTACTATCATTGCTATCACTATCAAACTACCATCCTACTGTGCTACTGATCACTTTGTAGCAGATATTTAATCTCCAAGTTTGGTTGAACTGACAACTCAACTGCTAATACTTACAAATATTCTTTGGCTCCCCTTGTGTCGAATCTATAAATTTGGGTTGAATACTCTACCGTAGAAAACTCTTGCGATCCCCTATACTTGTGGGTTATCAAGACCTTTTTTCTGGCACCCTTGGCAGGGAGCATAGTTGTATTTTTTGAGTCACCTCGGATTTATATTTATTGATCACTATGAAGAATCTGAAAGATACCACAACAAAGATCGTTCCCTCTAAGACGAGGGGAGGTAAGGAACTACCATCACACTCTACACTTGATTCACCTTCTGTTTTAAGTAAGCTCGCGACACCACCACATGCTATTAATCCTAATATGTTGCAAGTTATTGATGATGCTACTTATGCTATGAATCATGTTGTTGATGACGCTTGTACTTTACTTGATAAGACTATGCCACTAGGTGAATTTCATGATGAACAAATTGCTAGAGCTAAATATATTGATAATGCTGAAACTAATGAAATTACTGAAACTAATGAAGTCTTTGTACCTAAGAATTATAAACAACTATTAGACCTAGATCTCCTAGAGATGATCTTAAGAAATTACTGAAACTAATGAAGTCTTTGTACCTAAGAATTATAAACAGCTATTAGACCTAGATCTCCTAGAGATGACCTCCTAGAGATGATCTCAAATGCCTGAGATACCTAAGGGTTATGTTATGGATGGATAAGTTGCTAGGGACTTTCTTGCTTGTAAGGATAGAGATGATCTTAAGAAATTATTGTGCAAGTTGAAGGAAAAATCTTTGAATGCTAGAATGAAATATGATCCTAGGTTTGCTACTTCACCTATCTTTATTAGTGATAAGGATTATGAGTTCTCTATCGACCCAGAGTTAATTACTTTGGTTGAATCTGATCCTTTCCATGGCTATGAAACTAAAATATTGTGGCATATCTTACTAAATTAAACGATATAGCCACCCTATTTACTCATCATGACAAAAATTGCTATTACTATATCCTTAAGTTATTTCTGTTCTCATTAAAGGGTGATGCTAAGATATGGTACAATACTCTTATTCCTGGTTGTGTCCGTAGTCCCCAGGATATGATTTAGTACTTCTCTGAAAAATATTTTCCTGCTCATAAGAAACAAGTTGCCTTAAAGGAAATATTTAACTTTGTGCAAATTGAAGTAGAGAGTCTCCCACATGCTTGGGGGAGGCTTCTCCAATTACTTAATGCTTTCCTTGATCATCCTCTCAAGAAAAATGAAATTCTTGATATTTTTATAATGGACTAACCGATGCTTCTAGGGATTTCATGGATAGTTGTGCTAGTTGTGTTTTCAGGAAACGAAAGGTTGAACAAGCTAAGGAGTTACTGAATTATATATTGAAGAATTATGATGATTGGACACTTCCTAAACCACCGCCTAAACCCACTTCGAAGAAGAGGGGTGTTTTATTTCTCGGTCCTGAGGATATACAAGAGGCAAAGAAATGTATGAAGGTTAAATGTATTAAGGCTGAAGACATTAAGAATTTACCACCTATTGAGGAAATACATGGTCTTGACACACCACCATAGTCCGTGGAGGTAAATTCTCTTTTAAACTTTGATGAAGGTGATATCCCTTATAATAAACATCCTAGTCAATGCTTAGATGAATTTGTCAATTACGTTATGAAGCAAGATCACGTCAATGCAAATTTTATGAAACAATTGAAACAAAATTCTGATATGATTACTCGCTTGAGTGACTTGTTATTTAGAATCGGTAATGATGTTAAAGGTGTAGGAAAACATTCCTCTATGGTTGAAAGTTAGATAGAACATGTTGTTAAATCTCAAAAAGAATCGCTTAGTGAAATGACCAATAATGTGAATGATTATGTTGTTAGGGTAGCAACTAGAGGATGTAAAATGAGTCAGGGAACACTTTATCCTAAGGGACCCCCCAAAAGAATTGAACAAGACTCTCAAAGAATTAATACTGATGCACCTAGTCCTTCTAAAAAGAAAAGGAAGAAGAAAAATGATAGGACTTTGCACACCTTTAGTGAACCTGAAATAGGAAAAACTTCTAAAGATAATATTGATGTTTCTATCTCTGATGCTGCAACCCTATCTGGTAATGAACATTCACCTAGTGATAATGAAAATGATAAGGATGTCCATGTAGATGCTTAGACAAACAATGATAAAGAACTAGATAATAATGTTGAAATAGAACCTACTATTGATGTTCACAACCGACGACCTAAAAATAAATGTTATGATAAGAGAGACTTTTAGCTAGAAAACATGGTAAAGAAAGACAACCATGAGTTACGAAACCCATGCCCTTTCCACCTAAACCATCGAAGAAAAAAGATGATGAGGAATTTTAATGCTTTGGTGAAATGCTTAGGCCAGTCTTTTTGCGTACCCGTTTGACTAATATTTTTAAGATGGCCCCTTATGCTAAATACATGAAAGAAATTGTCAATAAATTGGAAATACCTGAAGTTGAAATCTTCACCATGCTTCCTAATTATTCTATTAAAGTTGGAGTACCTAAAAAACATGGAGATCCGGGCATACCAACTATACCATGCTCTATTAAAAGGAATTATGTGAAAACTGCATTATGTATTTAGGCGTTGATGCTAGTGTTATGCCATTCTCTTTATATAAAAGAGTTGATTTGAATAAACTCACACCTAGTGAGATATCATTGCAAATGGCTGACAAATCAACTACCATACCTATTGGTATTTGTGAAGACGTGCCCGTTATTGTTGGAAATATTACTATCTTAACAGACTTTGTTATACTTGACAAGCCCAAGGATGACAACATGTCGATTATCATTGGTAGACCCTTTTTCGAATACTGCAGGGGCTATTATTGATTGCAATAAAAGCAAAGTCACTTTTCATATCAATGCTAATGAGCATATGATGCACTTTTCAAAGAAACAATTTCAAGTGAATGGTATTAATGCTATTGAAAAATCACTGACAATCACTATTGAAAGTCTTCGACTCCCTTTGCGTACTACCAAAAAGAAATATGAAATAGTTATTGTTGGGGATATACATATCCCCGTTGAGGTAACTTAGTGCTTTTCAAAAGTTCTTTGGGTTCATGTTAGTCGCAAGTGATTGTTAATAAGACTTGATCAACCTGATGAATGGATTATTTTTAGGGGCATCTGGTCGATTAATTTAGTAAGCACAACCTTCTGTCCCCACTTTTTGTTTTCAGTTTTTATTTGTTAAATAAAATAAAATGCCATGTTTATCCTATTTTCTGAATTTTCCGTGCAATAAAAAGGCGGTCAAAAATAAAAGTGCTCCGAATGACCTGAAATTTTATTACATTTTTTCTGAATATGTAAGAATTTTTGTTACAAATAACATCACAGGGGGGTGCCCTTGGTGCCCACAAGACACCAGGGCGTGCGAGCTATCCCATGCATGCCCTGGTAGGCAGTGGGTCCCACGTTCCCCCTAACTTATCCTTCAGCCCATGTCATCACCTACCTCCAGAAAAATTCATTCTAGCCTCTCTCTCTCTCTCTCTCTCTCTCATTTTCTTGATCTCAAACCTACGAATTTTGATCTCTTTGCTAGAAGCTCCATTTCCGAAACTGTTTCGCTACTTGGTATGTAACTCCTCCATTGCCCAATTAGTTTTTGTTCTAGTGGTATAATTTTTGAGTATGTAGCTACTCTTGGTGCTGCTATTGATGAGCTTGCATGCTGAATTCTTAGAGTTCTAAGTAGTTTGAATGCTTAATATGGCCTCTAGATATCCATATGAGTAGTTGCTATCAATCTTGTGAAGTTTTGTTAACAAAATTTTATGAACCAAAAATTTCAAAAATTGTCCGCGAATAAAATGCACCTCTTTAGAAGTTCTTCGAGGCGGAGATCCTCGGAGGCATCATCGAGTGGGAGCTCGATAAAATAGTCCTATGTTAATCCAAGCGCAAGATCGATGCAGGACGCCGACACCAAATCAGGCCTATGGCCGTGTAAAAAATTCATGTTGGGTGCAGGCATCAAGGAAAGAATTTGAGCAGTATGTTCATAACACCGAGCTTTCTCCCTTGGTTGCAGATAAGTGCATCCAACATCTCAACCTCACACAGACATTCACTAAGAAATTTAAATATCATCCTCGTGAGTGTAGAGTTTCATTTAACCTTTATGATAATGCTTTCACCAGGCCTCTAGAAGCATTGTATGTTACATGTAAAATTCCATATTATGGTTCGCTGGACGAACAACCAAAATCTGAGTATGAGTCCTTTTCGACTAGTCTCTGTTACAGTGAGGATAGAGGAGTGACACATGCTAGAATTAAAAGTATACATTTTCCATCAATTCATCACTTTGCACTCTTTAATGGCAAATGCTTTGTGGGAAAACAAGATAGCAGCACACTGTGTGCCCCTAACTTTAGCCTCATACACACTCCTCTGACAAGAATTAATTTTTATAATCTTGGAGCAACCATTGCACAGAGGTTGCAATGCAATGCTGATAGTGGCCAATTTTATGGTGGGATTTATGCCTCCCGTGTAGCCAGGGAGCTGGGTTTGTCACCTCGACGTAATCATCATATTCAACCTACTCAGTACTTAGACTTTGAGGCCATAAAGCACCATAAGTTCATTAAGGCCACCACCAATAACTATAATTACATCCTAATGGTCAATACAAAACCCATTTTACATGTTATTTTTCCTGCACCTGCTCTCTTTGATTACTAGAATAAAATAAGATATTACATTTATGAGAGTGAGGCCAGCGAATTCAATGCAGCAGTTAAGGATGCTCGACGGGCTAAGGAGGCCGCACCAAGAGCCGCCGTGAGTTATCACTCTACCTATTATCCAGACCATGCATGGTGATTACCAAGCTAGACCAAAAGTCTAAGCTTGAGGGAGTATGCATTTCCACTAACATTATATTCATGTTCACACATTCACTCCCGTTGTCGATGTTCATAATTTCCATTGTACTATCCATGTTAGTTTTATTTTCTCGCTTTCTTCCTGTATGTTTGAAAAACTTTGAGGAAACCCAAAATATTTCTTGCTTCTTTTTGGTTTTTCTTTCTAGTTTGATTTTGTTGTAATATGAAAAGAATACCCAAAAAGATTTCCCATTTCTTCTTTTTTTTGCTAGAAGCTTTCCCGGCTAAATAGTTCTCTCTTTTTCATTTTTATTTCTTAAATTTTCTATCTTCGAGAAAAAACAAAAACTCCAAAAATATTTCAGTGTATTTCTCTAAAATTCCTTCCTTTTGTTTTGTTTAGTCGTATTAAGGAGAAGACCACGATGAAAATGTTGAGTGCCTCTCATATGCATTATTGTTTACCTAACAAGGAGCGCATATTATTTTGACTTCTCCTCTAAATAAAATATTGCAGATTCTAGATTAGTCCATGGCACTCTTGCACTGTTATTATTTTCATATCATGGTCGTGCAAGTGAAAGGTAATAATGACGATATTTGATGAAGTGACTTTGCAGAGAAAAGTGGGTATGAACTGAGCTTGTTTTTGTTTTTGTAAATATGTTTAATTCGGTATCCATGATTCAGCTTGTTATGATTAAACATGTTTGCAATGATAACTAGAGATTATAGTTTGCTCAAGCCATTCTTAAGTAGCTAGGAGTGGATAATGATTTATCTTGGGTGTCAACATGCATTAAAATGATTGTGATGTAGTATGATGGTAAGGTACCCTCCTCTGCATGTTTCATGTGGCTTGACTTGGCACATGTTCACGCATGTAGTTGAATCAACACCAACATAGCCTCCATCATATTTATTTTCATGGTGTTTATAACCTACTCATGCTAGTATTCAATGTTGATTGTTCATAATGCATGTTCATGACCGTTTTCGCTTTCTAGCTGGTCGTTTCTAAACCTATTTGCTAGCCTTCGGCTGTACTAAGCAGGAATGCTGCTTGTGCATCAAAATCCTTAAATAAAAGTTAGTCCAGATGAATCCACAATATCTACCTATATGCGGTATATTACCATGACATTCCAAGTAAATTTGCATGTGCCACTTATAAAACTTCAAACGAACATCTATTTTTTGTGCCAAGACCACTCATGGAACGACAGCGGGTGGTCAATATCTTCCATGATAAGCGGGTTATTCTCATGAAAAGTGTTTATTCAGTTGTCCTTGCACGAGAGGGGCTGGTAATACGGATGCCATGTCCCAAAATAAAAAACTGCAAATAATTGAACATAACTCCCCCGGGACTATTGTTGGTATGGATGGCACCCGTGGATTCGGCAAGCCATGGCTTGTGTTGGATGGTGGAGGGGGGTAAACATTACTTTTATCGCTTGGAAACCGCCGATAATTTGTTTAGCATGGTTGATATTGAAAACTCTTGGTTGTAACATTGATAGGAAGGGTATACCTCTGAAATTATATTTATCTCTTTGTAGCGACCCGATCCAAATGGACCGTAGTCTTTGTGCTTAAGTGTCATCCCTAGATCGGTATTGTTGACACACACAGTACTCGAGGAATTATAGCAGAGTTCAATCACACACTTATTATATCCAAATGTCTCAAAGAGATTACTTATTACAATAATATGGCTCAAGGCCATCTAAAAAAGATAACTGCGGAAGCATCAAAGATAAATGAGTCCATCCAACTCCACGGCAAAACTGAGTGCATGACAACAACCTATAGCACCTTACTCTTCATCTGAAAATTGTGCAACATGATACGTTGCGGCCGTGTAGGTCAGCACATGGAATATGCAGGCAAGACAACACTATAGAGAAAAGAACAAATAGCAGCTATCACTACATGCATATTTGGCTGGTGGATGCTCTAGGTTTAACATTTTGCATAAAGCCAATTTTCCCCTACAACAAAGGAACATATTTTACAACTAGAAAGTTTATGTCATTAATGGGAAGGTACCCCCAACTCAATCCCAGAATAATAATTATAACCCAACAAATTAATTAAGTAAAGAGATGAGATCAAACAATAATTCATGTACGAGATACTCAAGACGTCCATAACCGGGGACACGGCCAATCATGATTAGTTTGTACACTCTGCAGAGGTTTGCACACTTTTCCCCACAAGACTCGATCTCCTCCATTGGATTTCTCACACTACATGATGTTTGAGGAACGGATGATCGAGACACAGTTTTTCCGAGGAGGTACCCTTAACCGATAGACTTGCCAGTACACCTACAATTCCCCTATATCTGCTAGCCCATCATGGAAAGGATTCCACAACTTACTTAACTATGCTAGAGCCCAAAATGGCATGTGGCTGCACATGAAAGATTATAGGACGAACAATCTTATGATCCCTTTGAGCCTGGGTGGCATTTCATAGGATGACCACACGGGTACCCCGGGATCTCCTAGGACAATACTGGATTCCCCAGGTGCCCACAACCATTCCACCCAGATGTATTAGAGTAGCCACCTTATGTTTCCTTTAGATAATATTACTCTTGCAGCTTTCATGAATCTCACATACCCAAACCACGTCTACGAGCATAGAGAGCAGCAGAGCATAACGTAGAATACCCGGGGTTGATAAAAGACAATAGGTTCCTACCTCATCAACTACTTAACAACACCCACATGTTACCATTCCTACTCATGCAAATGTTTGAGGATTGAGACTAATGCATAACAACTAGGTAATAAAGGGATGTGATCAAAGTGTTACTTGCCTTGCTGGCGATCGGAAAACCCTTGAGATTCATAGTAGCAAGCCTCGCACTCCGGAAACTCTATCGTAAATAAACAATAGCATACATAAGCACTCAAGAATAATATGAAAAAGTACAATCAAAATAAAAAGATCTAAATAGAAATTTCAAGTGAAGAGCTTTGATTTTGCAAAAAGAATCGATCAAATCGGAATTACGAAACTCAAACTACGGTCAAAAGAAGTTCAAAATCAAATCTGCTTGAAACCAAATTTTAAAATTTCAAAAACATGTTTAAGTTGGTTATCTGAACAAAGGGGAACATAACGAAGAATTTGGCGTTGGTATTGTTGGATTTAGATAAACGAGCAAAAAGTAGTGATGGTTTCAACAAAAGGGACTAATATGTAAGAAAACTAATCGCAGATAGGTCCCTGGACGAAAATAAAACTAAAAAGAAAAATCAAACAAACGACCGTTCGCTAATGAAGGAAAGCGTTCGCTAACAGATCTAAACAAAGAAATGTTCGCTAATTGAACCACTCTAATAAAATAAACCAATCTAAGCGAAACTAAAAAAATCGGGGCAGGTTTATTCAGCGGTTATATCGGTTCGGTTAGAAAAACCGGCGGCGGAGGATCCGGCGCGAGGTGGCGTGGGCAACAGCGGCTGCGGGGTGGGGTGGCCCGGCAGCGGCCCGGCGAGGCGGCATTGGCGGCGACTACCGGCGGCGGGGCGGCGTCGACGGCAAGCGGCGACGACTAGCAGGCAACTGCGGCTTGCGGCAGGCGGGGCGATGCGGCAGGCGGTGGCGGTTTGAGGAGGAGGCGGCTTGGGTCTCGCCATTTAATGGCGGGTCAAGCGATGGCTTGGGCAGGGAGGCAGGCGGCGGCGGTGCGGGTCCGAGCCGGACTCCGTGGTGGTGGGGCGTGCGACGGTCGGACTCCCAGCCGGAGTCGGTCACGGGTGAGGCGCTGGGCCGGCTGGGCCTTCAGCCCAGTTCGGTCCAAAAGATTTTTTTAAATTCGCCGCGAAGAAAAATCCGAATAAAATAAAATAAAATCCTAAAAAATTTTCAAAATAATTTTCACCATCCTGTCCTAATATTTAGGACAAAGTGAACATTTTTCTGGGCAAAATGCACTGTTTTAAAAATGCACATTTTTCCCTATTTTAACCGAATAAAATCCCAAATAAAATTAAAATAAAATATATTTTTATTAAAAATTAAATTTCCAATATTTCCTAGCTTTTTTTGAAGAAGTCATATTATCTTCTCTCATTATTTATCTATTTTGAAAATAATTGGAAAGATAATTTCAAATAAAAATCACTTTGATCCAATTTTTCCAATTTTGAAAATGCAAAAATGGATTTTTGTGAAAACCTCCAACTCTCTCAAATGGTCCTTGAGTTGCTTAAGGTCTCTAGGATCAAGATGTCCAAAAAATCATGAATGCATATGATGACCTAGTGATTAACATCCAAATTGAAAATTGGGATGTTACAAACCTACCCCCTTAAGGTGAATCTCGCCCTCGAGATTCGGGTTGTCTAGCAAAAAGTTGTGGGTAATCTTTCCGTAGGTCTTCTTCTTGCTCCCGGGTGGCTTCTTCCTTGGTATGGTGACTCCATTGAAATTTGCAAAACTTGATTGCCTTGTTGTGTGTGATTCGGATGGCAAACTATAAAATATTGATGGGTTTCTCCTGATAAGCTGGGTCACTCTCCAACTGAATTGCTTCCAGGGGCACTGTACCTCTCGGAGGAATATCGGCCATCTCTGCATGGCACTTTTTCTACTTGGAAACTTGAAAGGCATCATGAACTCCTGACAATCCTTCGGTTAATTCCAACTTGGAGGCAACTTCTCCCATACGTTCCAAAACTCGGTATGGTCCTACAAATCTTTGAGCTAACTTTCCTTTGACTCCAAATCGTTTAACTCCTCGAAGTGGTGGCACACGGAGATATGCTCTGTCTCTGAGTTCATAGCCTACCTCATTGCGTTTACTATCGGCATAACTCTTGTTCATGGACTGAGCTACCTTCAGTCTATCACGAATCAACTTGACTTTCTCCTCAGACTCTCTGATTAAGTCTGGCCCGAACAATTGTCGGTCTCCAACTTCATCTCACATCAATTGTGTCCTGCACCTCCTTCCATACAAAGCTTCGAAAGGGGACATCTTCAAAATATCCTGGTAGCTTTTGTTATATGAGAACTCTGTGTAAGGAAGATTATCATCCCAACTAGACCCATAGTCTAGTGCACAAGATCTCAACATGTCCTCCAGAATCTGATTGACTCACTCAGTCTGTCCATCTGTCTGCGGATGAAAGGCTGTACTGAACTCTAGCCTTGTTCCCAAAGTCTAGTGTAACTAATTCCAAAACTTCGAGGTAAACTATGTTCCTCTATCTGATACGACGGTCCTCGGAACTCCATGTAGACTTAAGATCCTGGTCATATAGATCTTGGCCAACATTGCGCTCATATAAGTGGTTTTCACGGGGATAAAGTGGGCCACTTTAATCAACCGATCAACTACAACCCAAATGGAATCATATCCTGAACGTGTCTTGGGTAATCCGGTGATGAAATCCATGCCAACCTTACCCCACTTCCATTCGGCTATCGGCAAAGGCTAAAGTAATCCGACTGGTTTCTGTTGCTCCGCCTTGACCCTTTGACAGACGTCGTATACTGCTACATACTCGCCAATATCCTTCTTCATACCTATCCACCAGAAACGTTCTTTCAAATCCAAATACATCTTGGTGTTTCCTGGGTGAACCGAGTATGGCGAGTCATGAGCTTCTTGAAGAATTAACGTTCTGATCTTTGGATCATTTGGCACATAGATATGATCCTCAAACCATAAAGTATCGTGTTCATCCTCACGAAAACCTTTGACCTTTCCTTTATTCATCTTCTCCTTTATCTCTGCAATTTCCTTATCAGTCTTCTTGGCTTATCGAATATTCCCCAACAACATGGACTTAACTTCCAATGCTGCAACAAAACCTCTCGGAGCTATCTCCAAGCGAAGTTCTCTGAGATCGTCGGATAACTCCTGAGTAATCCTCTGGTTACGAGAGTGTTGACATAACTCTTGCGGATCAAAGCGTCTGCTACTACATTTGCTTTTCCTGGATGATAATGTAGTTTCATATCATAATCCTTTACGAGCTCCAACCATCTCCTCTGCCTGAGATTCAACTCCTTCTGGGGAAGATGTACTTCAAACTCTTATGATCCTTGTATACATCACAACGGTTTCCAATGAGAAAATGTCTCCAGGTCTTGAGCGCATGCACTACGACTGCTAACTCCAAATCATACGTAGCATAATTCAACTCGTGAGGTCGAAGCTGATGTGAGGCATATGAAACAACTCTTCCGTCTTGCATAATTATGCCTCCAAGTCCGTGGCGAGAAGCGTCGCAATATACATGGACATCCTTGCGTATATCCGGAAGAATTAGCACTGGGGCTATAACTATACATTTCTTCAACTCCTGAAAGCTTGCCTCACATTCTTCGGTCCATTTAAACTTGGTGTCCTTCTTCAATAACTCCGTCATGGGCTTCGCGATCTTGGAAAAATTCTCAATGAATCCAAGGAAACTGCGTATCTCTCCAACTGAGGTGGGTGCCAGATATAACATGTCCAAGAAATCCCACTTCCGTCAACCAAAACTCGGTGACAGATTGAACCTTTGAAGGGTCTACTGCTATACCTTCTCCTGATATAACATGTCCGAGAAATCCCACTTCCTTCAACCAAAACTCAAATTTGCTGAACTTGGCATATAAGTGATGTTCCCTGAGCTTCTCGAGAACCAAGCGCAGATGTTCCTTGTGTTCTTCTTCATTCTTCGAGTACACCAGTATATCATCAATGAACACCACAACAAACTTATCCAAGAACTCCATGAACACCTATTCTTCATACTCATAAAGTAGGCAGGTGCGTTAGTCAAACCAAAAGACATGACCGTGTAATCACATAGTCCATACCTTGTGGTAAAGGCTGTCTTAGGTATATCATGTTCTCGGATTTTCAGCTGGTGGTATCCTGATTGAGATCGATCTTGGAGAATACTTTAGCTCCCTGCAGCTGGTCAAACAAGTCATTGATTATCTGTAGAGGGTATTTGTTCTTGATCATCACCTCATTCAAAGCACGATAATCAACAACCATTCTCAAAGATCCATCCTTCTTCTCAACTAAAAGCACTGGGCTCCCCATAGTGATGAACTTGGTCCAATATAACCTTTCTCCAATAACTCCTTAATCTGCTTCTTATTTTCCTCTAGATCATTTGTGGGCATCCGATACGCTCTCTACGATATCGGTCCGGTGCCTGGGAACAACTGGATCAAAAACTCTATGTCTCGGTCTAGTGGCATGCCTGGTAGTTCCTCCGGGAATACATCGGGATAATCCCTCACCACTAGTACTTCCTCTTGAACAACTCCTGAGATTGAATTTACTGGAGTCTTCCCCGGCGCATGCCTAGACACATACTTGATCCTTTTCCCTTTGGGGTGGTGAGAAGAATTGACTTACCAGCACAATCGATATTTCCTCCATACATCGATAGCTAATTCATGCCTAGTGTCACATCCAATCCTTGTGATTCCACAATAATGAGGTGAGAGGGGAAAACATGCCTACCTATGGTCAATGGCAACTGAAAACATCCTCGGCTAGCCATATACTTCGTTCTTGATGAGCTTACTAACATAAGTGTCTTTAGGGCTATGGTGGGAAACTTAAACTTACCCACAAAACCCCTTGATATGTATGAATGCGATGCACCAGTGGTAAAAAGAACAAGGGATGTAAATGACTTCTTCAAAAACTTACCAATAACTGTGTTAGGCTGCTCTTCAACTTCCTCCACGTTGATGTGACTCACCTAACCTCTGGTGAAAGGATTTGGTTTTTTCTAGAGCTTCCATTGCCATTACCATTCTTTGCCTTAGAACAATCATTGGCGTAGTGTCCAGTCTTCCTATAGTTGAAACAAGTAACGTGACTCAGATCCTTCTTGGCGGGGGTTGCTGGGTTGTAACGGCTCTGACTCCTATTACTTCCATTACCATTTCCATTCTTGGGGCCACTGTGGTTATGTGAACTACCTCCATTGTGAGAATGGCCAACATGGTTATGATGGGTGTGTCCTCCTGAATACGGGGTAAAACATGGCTTCAGCTAACCTCCAGAGTTGTACTTCCCCTGTCCACACTTCCGTTTGCAGCTCTCTGTCGGCTGCTGCTTGCGTTCAATCATGAGGGCCCTGTCTACCAGCTCCTGATAGTTGCTGAATGTTGCCACCATCAACTGCATAATCAGCTCATCATTCAGCCCCTCAAGAAACTTCTCCTGCTTCGCGGCATCTATGACAACATCATCTGGGGCATAACATGCTAACTTGTTGAATTCATCCATGTAGTGTGCCATAGTACGTAAGTTGTGGAACTCACGCTTCTTCATACACATAGCTCCAGCTGAGACATGTGCAGTGCGGAAAGCCTGCTGAAATGGATCTCAAGTCGCATTGGCCACGGGGAAAGTGGAAGTGTAGTTCTCCCAGCATGAGGCTGCGGGTCCATCCAGTTGATGTGTGGCAAAGCGTACCTTTTCAGCATCTGTGCAACCTGCGGTGGTCAACTCCCTTACAATCTTGTGGAGCTAGCCATCAGCAAAAATCGGTTTGGTGCTACTAGAGAACACCGACGGGTTCAACCTTAGGAAACGGGCTAAGTTGTCAACTGGGGGTTGGGGGCGGTGGGTTATTGTTATTGTTGCATTGGTTCTGGACTACCAACTGCATCAAGGCACTCTGCTATTGGACCAACTTGGTGAGCTCCGGTGGGAAGGCGAATGCAGGGTCACGTCTTACAGGCATCTGATGGGTTTAGAGGGGTGAGAATAGAATGAGTGCGGTATAAAGAGATAGTTCACCACCCATATGCACATGTGAAAAACAAATTTATTCCACACCACTCAATGTCAAACAAGATTCATACAATCGATCTAAGCTACCATTACAAAATCTCGCGTCTGATTACTATATACATGGAAGAACTCTAATGGTAATATGGTGGTCGACTAGAAATTTTGATCGGTGGAAGCTTCATCTTCATAATCACCATTGCTGTCGGGGTCGGAGTCTGTGTCATCTATTATGATGTAGTCTTCTGAAAGAATGTCCACTCCAGGTTTAGGATCCCCCATGAATATTCCTCGTTTCCTCTTGAGGTCTTCATTCTTCTCCGGTAGTAAAACAATTTCCTCTTCATATCCATTGCGGGTAGCCTTGAGTCCTTCTACTAGCTCGATGTTCCGTGTCAACACCTTCTTCGTGTCTATCATGTTGGCGCGCATCTGGTTCTCATAATGACGAATGTGCTGGTTCAACTCCTGTATGTAAGCTGCAATAGATTTATCCTTCCTGGTGTGAATCATCTCCCATTCTTCATCTCGGCGTCCACATATCAGGTAGGTGGTTTCTTTAAGGTACCTTGTTGTACACCTGGCCTATGCATCCAGTGGTGATGTGGGCGGCCATGCTCTTCCCCAAACTCCAGGTTGGTGCATCAAAGGAAAACTCGAGTGGCTTGGTAACTGGTGTAAAAGTCCTTCCTGGAACATGAACTTTAATTGTCCAACGCTCCTCTTCTGATAAAGTGGCGGTGAAGGTTCCAGTGAAGCTTGGTATGCCAATGTTCAGGTACCTAGTGACTTCCTTCAAGTGTCGTCCGAAAGGGGTGTCGTCATCCGGTTGAGTGAACTTGTTCCTTGGGTCCGCCATCTGTAGAGTATAAATGGAGAAGCATTAGAAATGAGTAGAGAACAGTATCCTGTGGCTTTTCCTAGTGGTCGCGTCTGACAGTCAGCGTGTGCTCTGATACCAAATGGACCGTAGTCTCTGTGCTTAAGTGTCATCCCTAGATCGTTATTGCTGACACACACAGTACTCGAGGAATTATAGCAGAGTTCCATCACACACTTATTACATCGACATGTCTCAAAGAGAGTACTTATTACAATAATATGGCTAAAGGCCATCTAAATAAGAGAATTGCAGAAGCATCGAAGATAAATGAGTCCATGCAACTCCACGGCAAAACAAAGTGCATGACAATGACCTATCGCACCTTACTCTTCGTCTAAAAATTCTACAACATCATACGTTGTGGCCATGTAGGTTAGCACATGGAATATGATGGCAAGACAACACTATAGAGCAAAGAACAAATAATAGCTATCACTACATGCATATTTGGCTGGTGGAGGCTCTAGGTTTAACATTTTGCATAAAGCCAATTTTTCTCTACAACAAAGAAATAGATTTTATAACTAACAAGTTTATGTCATTAATGAGAAAGTACCCCCAACTCAATCCCAAAATAATAATTATAACCCAACAAATTAATTAAGTAAAGTGATGAGATCAAACAATAATTCAAGTACGAGATACTCAAGATGTCCATTACCGGGTACACGGCTAATCATGATTAGTTTGTACACTCTAGAGAGGTTTGCACACTTTTCCCCACAAGTGTTGATCTCCTTCGCTGGATTTCTCGCACTACATGATGTTCGATAAACGGATGATCGAGAAATAGTCTTTCTAAGGAGGTCCCCTAAACCGATAGATAGGCTGGTACACCTACAATTCCCCTACATCTGCTAGCCCATCACGGAAAGGATTCCTACAACATACTCAACTATACCATATCCCATAATGGCATGTGGTTGCACACGAAAGTTTCTAGCATTAACAATCTTATGAACCCTTTGAGCCTGGGTGGCATTCCATATGATGATCACACGGGTACCCCGGGATCTCCAAGGACAACACTGGATTCCCCAGGTTCCCACAACCATTCCATCCGGATGTATTAGAGTGGCCACCTTAAGTTCCCCTTAGATAATATTACTCTTGCAGCTTTCATGAATCTCACATACCCAAACCACGTCTATGAGCATAGCAAGCAGTATGAGAATAACATAGAATACCCGGGGTTGATAAAAGACAATAGGTTCCTACCTCATCAACTACTTAACCACACCCGCATGTTACTAATCCTACTCATGCAATGTTTGAGGGTTGAGACTAATGCATAAAAATTGGGTAATAAAGGGATATGGCGAAAGTATTACTCGCCTTGCTGGCGATCGGAAAACCCTATAGATTCGTAGTAGCAAGCCTCGCACTCTGGAAACTCTATTGTAAACAAACAATAGCATATGTAAGCACTCAAGCATAATATGTAAAGGTAAAATCAAAACAAAAAGATCTAAACAGAAAGTTCAAGTGAAGAGCTTCGATTTTGCAAAAAGAATCGATCAAATCGGAATTACGAAGCTCAAACTAGAAATTTTGATCGGTGGAAGCTTCATCTTCATAATCACCATTGCTGTCGGGGTCGGAGTCTGTGTCATCTATTATGATGTAGTCTTCTGAAAGAATGTCCACTCCAGGTTTAGGATCCCCCATGAATATTCCTCGTTTCCTCTTGAGGTCTTCATTCTTCTCCGGTAGTAAAACAATTTCCTCTTCATATGCATTGCGGGTAGCCTTGAGTCCTTCTACTAGCTCGATGTTCCGTGTCAACACCTTCTTCGTGTCTATCATGTTGGCGCGCATCTGGTTCTCATAATGACGAATGTGCTGGTTCAACTCCTGTATGTAAGCTGCAATAGACTTATTCTTCCTGGTGTGAATCATCTCCCATTCTTCATCTCGGCGTCCACATATCAGGTAGGTGGTTTCTTTAAGGTACCTTGTTGTACACCTGGCCTATGCATCCAGTGGTGATGTGGGCGGCCATGCTCTTCCCCAAACTCCAGGTTGGTGCATCAAAGGAAAACTCGAGTGGCTTGGTAACTGGTGTAAAAGTCCTTCCTGGAACATGAACTTTAATTGTCCAGCGCTCCTCTTCTGATAAAGTGGCGGTGAAGGTTCCAGTGAAGCTTGGTATGCCAATGTTCAGGTACCTAGTGACTTCCTTCAAGTGTCGTCCGAAAGGGGTGTCGTCATCCGGTTGAGTGAACTTGTTCCTTGGGTCCGCCATCTGTAGAGTATAAATGGAGAAGCATTAGAAATGAGTAGAGAACAGTATCCTGTGGCTTTTCCTAGTGGTCGCGTCTGACAGTCAGCGTGTGCTCTGATACCAAATGGACCGTAGTCTCTGTGCTTAAGTGTCATCCCTAGATCGTTATTGCTGACACACACAGTACTCGAGGAATTATAGCAGAGTTCCATCACACACTTATTACATCGACATGTCTCAAAGAGAGTACTTATTACAATAATATGGCTAAAGGCCATCTAAATAAGAGAATTGCAGAAGCATCGAAGATAAATGAGTCCATGCAACTCCACGGCAAAACAAAGTGCATGACAATGACCTATCGCACCTTACTCTTCGTCTAAAAATTCTACAACATCATACGTTGTGGCCATGTAGGTTAGCACATGGAATATGATGGCAAGACAACACTATAGAGCAAAGAACAAATAATAGCTATCACTACATGCATATTTGGCTGGTGGAGGCTCTAGGTTTAACATTTTGCATAAAGCCAATTTTTCTCTACAACAAAGAAATAGATTTTATAACTAACAAGTTTATGTCATTAATGAGAAAGTACCCCCAACTCAATCCCAAAATAATAATTATAACCCAACAAATTAATTAAGTAAAGTGATGAGATCAAACAATAATTCAAGTACGAGATACTCAAGATGTCCATTACCGGGTACACGGCTAATCATGATTAGTTTGTACACTCTAGAGAGGTTTGCACACTTTTCCCCACAAGTGTTGATCTCCTTCGCTGGATTTCTCGCACTACATGATGTTCGATAAACGGATGATCGAGAAATAGTCTTTCTAAGGAGGTCCCCTAAACCGATAGATAGGCTGGTACACCTACAATTCCCCTACATCTGCTAGCCCATCACGGAAAGGATTCCTACAACATACTCAACTATACCATATCCCATAATGGCATGTGGTTGCACACGAAAGTTTCTAGCATTAACAATCTTATGAACCCTTTGAGCCTGGGTGGCATTCCATATGATGATCACACGGGTACCCCGGGATCTCCAAGGACAACACTGGATTCCCCAGGTTCCCACAACCATTCCATCCGGATGTATTAGAGTGGCCACCTTAAGTTCCCCTTAGATAATATTACTCTTGCAGCTTTCATGAATCTCACATACCCAAACCACGTCTATGAGCATAGCAAGCAGTATGAGAATAACATAGAATACCCGGGGTTGATAAAAGACAATAGGTTCCTACCTCATCAACTACTTAACCACACCCGCATGTTACTAATCCTACTCATGCAATGTTTGAGGGTTGAGACTAATGCATAAAAATTGGGTAATAAAGGGATATGGCGAAAGTATTACTCGCCTTGCTGGCGATCGGAAAACCCTATAGATTCGTAGTAGCAAGCCTCGCACTCTGGAAACTCTATTGTAAACAAACAATAGCATATGTAAGCACTCAAGCATAATATGTAAAGGTAAAATCAAAACAAAAAGATCTAAACAGAAAGTTCAAGTGAAGAGCTTCGATTTTGCAAAAAGAATCGATCAAATCGGAATTACGAAGCTCAAACTAGAAATTTTGATCGGTGGAAGCTTCATCTTCATAATCACCATTGCTGTCGGGGTCGGAGTCTGTGTCATCTATTATGATGTAGTCTTCTGAAAGAATGTCCACTCCAGGTTTAGGATCCCCCATGAATATTCCTCGTTTCCTCTTGAGGTCTTCATTCTTCTCCGGTAGTAAAACAATTTCCTCTTCATATGCATTGCGGGTAGCCTTGAGTCCTTCTACTAGCTCGATGTTCCGTGTCAACACCTTCTTCGTGTCTATCATGTTGGCGCGCATCTGGTTCTCATAATGACGAATGTGCTGGTTCAACTCCTGTATGTAAGCTGCAATAGACTTATTCTTCCTGGTGTGAATCATCTCCCATTCTTCATCTCGGCGTCCACATATCAGGTAGGTGGTTTCTTTAAGGTACCTTGTTGTACACCTGGCCTATGCATCCAGTGGTGATGTGGGCGGCCATGCTCTTCCCCAAACTCCAGGTTGGTGCATCAAAGGAAAACTCGAGTGGCTTGGTAACTGGTGTAAAAGTCCTTCCTGGAACATGAACTTTAATTGTCCAGCGCTCCTCTTCTGATAAAGTGGCGGTGAAGGTTCCAGTGAAGCTTGGTATGCCAATGTTCAGGTACCTAGTGACTTCCTTCAAGTGTCGTCCGAAAGGGGTGTCGTCATCCGGTTGAGTGAACTTGTTCCTTGGGTCCGCCATCTGTAGAGTATAAATGGAGAAGCATTAGAAATGAGTAGAGAACAGTATCCTGTGGCTTTTCCTAGTGGTCGCGTCTGACAGTCAGCGTGTGCTCTGATACCAAATGGACCGTAGTCTCTGTGCTTAAGTGTCATCCCTAGATCGTTATTGCTGACACACACAGTACTCGAGGAATTATAGCAGAGTTCCATCACACACTTATTACATCGACATGTCTCAAAGAGAGTACTTATTACAATAATATGGCTAAAGGCCATCTAAATAAGAGAATTGCAGAAGCATCGAAGATAAATGAGTCCATGCAACTCCACGGCAAAACAAAGTGCATGACAATGACCTATCGCACCTTACTCTTCGTCTAAAAATTCTACAACATCATACGTTGTGGCCATGTAGGTTAGCACATGGAATATGATGGCAAGACAACACTATAGAGCAAAGAACAAATAATAGCTATCACTACATGCATATTTGGCTGGTGGAGGCTCTAGGTTTAACATTTTGCATAAAGCCAATTTTTCTCTACAACAAAGAAATAGATTTTATAACTAACAAGTTTATGTCATTAATGAGAAAGTACCCCCAACTCAATCCCAAAATAATAATTATAACCCAACAAATTAATTAAGTAAAGTGATGAGATCAAACAATAATTCAAGTACGAGATACTCAAGATGTCCATTACCGGGTACACGGCTAATCATGATTAGTTTGTACACTCTAGAGAGGTTTGCACACTTTTCCCCACAAGTGTTGATCTCCTTTGCTGGATTTCTCGCACTACATGATGTTCGATAAACGGATGATCGAGAAATAGTCTTTCTAAGGAGGTCCCCTAAACCGATAGATAGGCTGGTACACCTACAATTCCCCTACATCTGCTAGCCCATCACGGAAAGGATTCCTACAACATACTCAACTATACCATATCCCATAATGGCATGTGGTTGCACACGAAAGTTTCTAGCATTAACAATCTTATGACCCCTTTGAGCCTGGGTGGCATTCCATATGGTGATCACACGGGTACCCCGGGATCTCCAAGGACAACACTGGATTCCCCAGGTTCCCACAACCATTCCATCCGGATGTATTAGAGTGGCCACCTTAAGTTCCCCTTAGATAATATTACTCTTGCAGCTTTCATGAATCTCACATACCCAAACCACGTCTATGAGCATAGCAAGCAGTATGAGAATAACATAGAATACCCGGGGTTGATAAAAGACAATAGGTTCCTACCTCATCAACTACTTAACCACACCCGCATGTTACTAATCCTACTCATGCAATGTTTGAGGGTTGAGACTAATGCATAAAAATTGGGTAATAAAGGGATATGGCGAAAGTATTACTCGCCTTGCTGGCGATCGGAAAACCCTATAGATTCGTAGTAGCAAGCCTCGCACTCTGGAAACTCTATTGTAAACAAACAATAGCATATGTAAGCACTCAAGCATAATATGTAAAGGTAAAATCAAAACAAAAAGATCTAAACAGAAAGTTCAAGTGAAGAGCTTCGATTTTGCAAAAAGAATCGATCAAATCGGAATTACGAAGCTCAGACTACGGTCAAAAGAAGTTCAAAATTAAATCAGCTTGAAACCAAATTTTAAATTTTCAAAAACATGTTTAAGTTGGTTATCTGAACAAAGGGGAATGTAACGAAGAATTTGGCATTGGCTTCGTTGGACTTAGATAAATGAGAAAAACGTTGTGAGGGTTTAAAGATCAGGGACTAATTTGTAAGAAGACTAATCGTGGATAGGTCCCTGGCCGAAAATAAAACCAAAAAGAAAGTTCTAACAAACGAACATTCGCTACCAGAAACTAATAGACAAATGCGTTCACCAACATAACTAAATGAACGAACTTGTGCTAATTAAACTACTCTAATAAAATAAACTGATCTAAGCGAAATTAAAAAACTGGGGCAGGGTTATTCGGCGGTTATATCGGTTTAGTGAGAAAAACTGGTGGCGGCGCGCCTCCGGCGCGAGGCGGTGTGGGCGACGGTAGCTGCGGGACGGGGCGGCGTTGCAGCGGCCCCGCGAGGCGGCGTCGGTGGCTACTAGCGGCAAGCGGCGGCTACTTGTAGGCGCTGAGGGCGATGCGGCAGGCGGTGGCGGTGGGAGGAGGGGGCCGGGGTCTCGCCTTTTAAAGGCGGGGTCGGGCAGTGGCTTGGGTAGGGGGCCTGGTGGCGGCAGCGCGGCTCTGAGCCGGATTCCGCGGCGGCGGGGCATGCACCGGCCGGACTCCCAGCCGGAGTCGATCGCGGGCGAGGCGCTGGGTCCGGAAGATTTTTTTAATTCGCCGCGCAGAAAAATCCAAATAAAATAAAATGAAATCCTAAAAAAATTTAGAAATAATTTTCCCCGTCCTCTCCTAATATTTAGGACATTGTGAACATTTTTCGGGGCTAAATGCAATTTTTTAAAAATGCACATTTCCCCTAATTTAATCGAATAAGCTTCCAATAAAAATATATTTTTATTCAAAATTAAATTTCCAATATTTCCTAGCTATTTTTGAAGAAGTCATATTATCTTCTCTCATTATTTATTTATTTTGAAAATAATTGGAAAGATAATTTCAAATAAAAATCACTTTGATCCAATTTTCCCAATTTTGAAAATTCAAAAATGGATTTTTGTGAAAACCTCCAACTCTCTCAAATGGACCTTGAGTTGCTTAAGGTCTATAGGATCAAAATTTCCAAAAAAAAAACAAATTCAAAATGCACAAATCACTACTAGGAAAAGGGCTATAGATGGAATTGACACTAATGGCGCACCAGAGAAGTGGTGCGCCTCTACTATATACTAATGGCGCACCATGTAGAGATGCGCCATTAGTCTTGAAGACACTAATGGCGCACCAGGCACATGGTGCGCCACTAGTAACAAAATGTTTTTTTTTTCATTTTTTCAAACATACTAATGGCGCATCCGGGCAGAGTGCGCCATTAGTAGTTAGAACTACTAATGGTGCACCAGCCAGAGAGTGCGCCACTACTGTATTTTTTTTACTTTTTTGCAACACTACTAATGGTGCACCGTTGCATAGTGCGCCATTACTGGTTTAAACTTCATGGGCACTTTTTTTTTACTTTTTGATATCATGAATATTTTTAAATTTCATGGGCACTTTTTGAATTCATGAATATTTTTTCAAATTTGATGATATTTTTTCAAATTTTTTCAAATATTGAATATTCATGAGGACACTTGATCTCGATCCCCCTCCCTCTCGATAGCTATCCCCCTCGCCAGATCCCCCTCACCGCCGAGCACCCCACGCACCCTCCCCCCGCTCCACCGCCGCCACCGACCCCCGGCCCGCACCCTCCCCCGCTCCACCGCCGCCGACGACCCACCGCACCCTCCCCCGCTCCACCGCCGCCGACGACCCCCCGCACCCTCCCCCGCACCACTGCCGCCGCCGACACCCCGCACCTTCCCCCGGCCTGCTCCATCGCCGCCGCCGACACCCGCACCCTCCACCACTTTTTGATGATATTTTTAAATAACAAATTTGATGATATTTTCAAATAAGAAATTTGATGATATCTTCAAATAACAAATTTGATGATATTTTCAATTAAAAATAAAAAAACAAATTTGATGATATTTTCAAAAAAAAGATGATATTTGATGATATCTTCTGTTCTAGTCCTCATGAAAATAACAAATTTGATAAAAAACAAATTATTAGATGCAACAAGAAATAATGAAAAAAAATGTTACTAATGGCGCACCAGAGGAGGGTGCGCCATTGCTGTTAGAAAAAAAAAGTTACTAATGGCGCAGCAGAGGAGGGTGCGCCATTCCTATCAGAAAAAAAACTACTAATGGCGCACCAGAGGGTGGTGCGCCATTGCTGTCGTCATACTTATGGCGCACTATGGGGAGGTGCGGCATTGCTAACCCCCCCCCTCCCCACTCCACCTATTCCCCTCTGGCCTTTCTCCCTCCCTCGCCAGATCCCCCACTCGACCTAACCTCGCCGCAGCCGCGTGCCCACACGCCTCCGCCGCCTCCCTCTCCCCTTCGCCGCCTCCCTCGCCTCGGAGCCGCCCCACGTCCACCAGGAGAGGAGGCACGCGACCTCCCCGCCGTCTACCCCCGCCTCCCCCAAGCTCGCCGTCTCCGCTCCGGCCACCACCTCATCGTGGTCAGGTAACCCTCCTCCCTCTGCCTCTCTTCTCCTCTCTTCCTCCTCTCCTCCCTCCCGGCCATGCCCTCTTCTTCTCTCTTTTGCTAGGTTTAGGTCAAATCCCTCTCGAATTTAGGTCAAATTAGGTTCAAAAAATTGAGGTCAAATTAGGTTCAAAGAATTGTGCCTAGCAAACATGAATAATTAGTACTCCATGTGCATTAGGTATACCTAATGTATTGGGTTTGAACCCTAACCACTTGCCTCTCCTTTTTCTTTTTTTTGAAGTTTATGTTTGGTAGTAGACCATATCAGTAGCTGCAGTTCATGTTTGTCCATTTTTTGGTCCCTTTTTAAAAAAAACTAAGCAAAATAGATGAGTATATGTAGTGTTCTTTTTATATGTTCATTTTCTATGTTTTTAAAATAGGTTCATTGTAGTTGTTGTAATTCTAGTAGGGTTTTTTGCTGACAGTACAGTTCATGGAAATTTGTTGTAGTAATTTGTACCCTGCGCCGTGCCTGTTTGTTGTTGCTGCTTGGTACTAAGTACTTGCCATGAGACTAGTTAGGTTGCATCTGTTTTGTGCTGAGTTGCTTGCTTGCTCTCTTGTTGTAATCTTTCATCCACAGTAGCAGTAAGCAATTCGGTTAGCCGAGAGATTAGTTTCAATTCTGAAATTAAGCAATTCAACTACCCGCTGATTTTTGCCAAAGTCAATCGCTATTCAACCATCAGATTTCCCACCCATACAGTTAAAAGTTAGAAATATGATCACATTCAGCTATGAACCACATATAGCACACATAAAACTGTCGCTTGCTAGAACAAACTCAGTGATGGGCCTAGAAGCCCCACATAACTAAGGGTAGTCTTCCCTGTGCATAAAAGTTTCAGACTAATTACTAGTCTTCTCTTTGGTCATCCCATATTGCCTGCTTGTAGAAATCTTGCTGACCTGCTGCTGCTGCTCTGTTCACCTCATTTCATAGGGTCGATTGGCCATCGTGTCATGGGTTTGTTCTTCATCCAGGCATCGTGTCTCCTTTTGTCCAGACCTACTCCTCCCTTTGTTGTGGCAAGTCTCGACCTTGGTAGTCAAAGGTAAAGAATACATGATTTTATTCCTGGATGCACTTGCTTATAGAATTCATCTAGAATCTAGGTCTGAGAAGAACAGGCTAATTCCTTTTTCTCTTGGCTCATTGGTGAAAAGATTAGTCTTATGCTAGAAAGTGTATTGATTTTTCAGTTTTGATGTTGCAAAAAATGGCATTGCTCTCTGTATGCTAGCTCAAAGTTTGGGTGGTACTGTTATGTGTGATGTTTAGCAATCCCATAATGAAAAACTGGACAGGTTAATGTCCATGTAATTTTCACCCTTTCTAGCTATGTGCCTTCTGGATATGCAGTTTATGCATGAGAAGATGAGACCTATTATTTTCTCAGTGGTAGTTATGCACATTTAATCATGGCTTTATGAGTGAATTGCAGTATAATGTCTTGAAACTCGATATCTCAAATGTTTGACTAGTTTTCCATGCTTGTTGTGTTGTATCTTGAGGCTCATCTTTATTACATATCAGAACTTGCAAACAAATATGTGAAAGACTTGTAAAGTTGCTGGGTTTTGTTGAAGGAAATATGCCCTAGAGGCAATAATAAAGTTATTATTTATTTCCTTATATCATGATAAAGGTTTATTATTCATGCTAGAATTGTATTAACCGGAAACATAATACATGTGTGAATACATAGACAGACAGAGTGTCACTAGTCTGCCTCTACTTGACTAGCTCGTTAACCAAAGATGGTTATGTTTCCTAACCATGGACAAAGAGTTGTCATTTGATTAACGGGATCACATCATTAGTTGAATGATCTGATTGACATGACCCATTCCATTAGCTTAGCACCCGATCGTTTAGTATGTTACTATTGCTTTCTTCATGACTTATACATGTTCCTACGACTATGAGATTATGTAACTCCCGTGTGCCGGAGGAACATTTTGTGTGCTACCAAACATCACAGCGTAACTGGGTGAATATAAAGGTGCTCTACAGGTGTCTCCAAAGGTACATGTTGGGTTGACGTATTTCGAGATTAGGATTTGTCACTCCGATCGTCGGAGAGGTATCTCTGGGCCCTCTCGATAATGCACATCACTCAAGCCTTGCAAGCAATGCAACTAATGAGTTAGTTGCGGGATGATGTATTACGGAACGAGTAAAGAGACTTGCCGATAACAAGATTGAACTAGGTATTGGATACCGATGATCGAATCTCGGGCAAGTAACATACCGATGACAAAGGGAACAACGTATGTTGTTATGCGGTCTTACCGATAAAGATCTTCGTAGAATATGTAGGAGCCAATATGGGCATCCAGGTCCCGCTATTGGTTATTGACCAGAGACGTGTCTTGGTCATGTCTACATTGTTCTCGAACCCGTAGGGTCCGCACGCTTAAGGTTTCGATGACAGTTATATTATGAGTTTATACGTTTTGATGTACCGAATGTTGTTCGGAGTCCCGGATGTGATCACGGACATGACGAGGAGTCTCGAAATGGTCGATACATAAAGATTGATATATTGGAAGCCTATGTTTGGATATCGGAAATGTTCCGGGTGAAATCGGGATTTTACCGGAGTACCGGGAGGTTACCGGAACCCCCCGGGAGCTATATGGGACTTAGTTGGCCTTAGTGGAAAAGAGAAGGGGCAGCCCAAGATGGGCCGTGTGCCCCTCCCCTCCCTTGGTCCGAGTAGGACAAGGAGAGGGGGCCGGCCCCCCTCTATCTTTTCCCCCCTCCGCGAATCATATTCCAACTAGGATTGGGGGGGGGGAATCCTACTCCCAGAGGGAGTAGGACTCCTCCTGGCGCGCCTCTCCTAGGCCGGCCACACCCCCCCCCCTCGATCCTTTATATACGGAGGCAGGGGAACCCCAGAGACACACAAGTTGATCCACGTGATCTTATTCTTAGCCGTGTGCGGCGGCCCCTGCCACCATAGTCCTCGATAATAATGTAGCAGTGCTTAGGCGAAGCCCTGCGACAGTAGTACATCAAGATCGTCACCACGCCGTCGTGCTAACGGAACTCTTCCCCGAAACTTTGCTGGATCGGAGTCCGGGGATCGTCATCGAGCTGAATGTGTGCTAAAACTCGGAGGTGCCGTAGTTTCGGTGCTTGATCGGTTGGGCCGTGAAGACGTACGACTTCATCAACCAAACGCTTGTCAAGGTTACGTAGATCACACTCTCCCCTCGTTGCTATGCATCACCATGATCTACAAGGGTACGTAGGATTTTTTTTGAAATTACTACATTCCCCAACAGTGGCATCCGAGCCTAGGTTTTATGGTTTGATGTTATGTGCACGACTAGAACACAAGTGACTTGTGGGCGATATAAGTCATACTTTGGTTCGGCGGTACTGTTGGATGAAGCGGCCCGGACCGACATTACGCGTACGCTTACGCGAGACTGGTTCTACCGACGTGCTTTGCACATAGGTGGCTGGCGGGTGTCAGTTTCTCCAACTTTAGTTGAACCGAGTGTGGCTACGCCCGGTCCTTGCGAAGGTTAAAACAGCACCAACTTGACAAACTATCGTTGTGGTTTTTTGATGCGTAGGTAAGAACGGTTCTTGCTAAGCCCGTAGCAGCCACGTAAAACTTGCAACAACAAAGTAGAGGACGTCTAACTTGTTTTTGCAGGGCATGTTGTGATGTCATATGGTCAAGATGTGATGAGATATAAGTTGTTTTATGAGATTATCATGTTTTGTTGAAGTTATCGGCAACTGGCAAAATCCTTATGGTTGTCTCTCTATTGCATAAGATGCAAGCGCCCAATAACTGCTTTACTTTATCGCTATGCGATAGCAATAGTTGCAAGAGGAATTGTTGGCGAGACGACCACGTGATGACACATTGATATAGATCAAGATGATGGAGATCATGGTGTCATGCTGGTGATCATAGAGATCATAACAGTACTTTGGAGATGGAAATCAAAGGCGCAAGATGATGATGGCCATATCATGTCACATATATTGATTGCATGTGATGTTTATCTTTTATGCATGTTATCTTGCTTTGATTGACGGTAGAATTTTAAGATGATCTCTCACTAATTATCAAGAAGCGTTCTCCCTGAGTATGCACCGTTGCGAAAGTTCTTCGTGCTGAGACACCACGTGATGATCGGGAGTGATAGGCTCTACGTTCAAATACAACGGGTGCAAAACAGTTGCACACGCGGAATACTCAGGTTATACTTGACGAGCCAAGCATATACAGATATGGCCTCAGAACACGGAGACCGAAAGGTCGAGCGTGAATCATATAGTAGATATGATCAACATAGTGATGTTCCCCAATGAAACTACTCCATCTCACGTGATGATCGGACATGGTTTAGTTGATTTGGATCACGTGATCACTTAGAGGATTAGAGGGATGTCTATCTAAGTGGGAGTTCTTAAGTAATATGATTAATTGAACTTAAATTTATCATGAACTTAGTCCTGGTAGTATTTTGCAAATTATGTTGTAGATCAATAGCTCGCGCTGTTGCTTCCCTGTGTTTATTTTGATATGTTCCTAGAGAAAATTGTGTTGAAAAATGTTAGTAGCAATGATGCGTATTGTATCCGTGATCCGAGGTTTATCCTCATTGCTGCACAGAAGAATTATGTCCTTGATGCACCCCTAGGTGACAGACCTATTGCAGGAGCAGATGCAGACGTTATGAATGTTTGGCTAGCTCAATATGATGACTACTTGATGAAAGCACAAGTGCTCCCTAGGTGGTTTTGATAATTGATGACAACATATCTCTTGTTGGACTAACGTTTTCATCTAGTATGTTTCAGATAAGTTCAACAATGGAGTGGCATGGACTAAAGGTTGTGGGAAGGTCTCCAAGATACTAAGGACAAAGGATTGGCTAAAGCTTGAAGTTCAAGACTCTTGATTTTACATTTTAGTGATCCAAGATCTCATTAAGTCCATAGGAAAAGCCAATACTATCAAGGAGGGATGAGGTGTTCCTTAATGAGCCTCTTGCTCAAGTGCTTAATGATATGCTCCAAAATCCTCAGCTACTTTCCCATATCCACAAATGACCTAAACCCTAAGCCAAACTCGGACCTACCGATTATTCCTATCCGGCGCCATCGAGTCTCACTTGTCATAGCCACTGCCAGAAACCCTAATCGATTCGGTCTCACCGATGGGATCTCGGTCTCACCGAGATGGGCTTGCAAACTCTCTGTTACCTATTGCATTATTCTCAGTCCCACCGAGATATGCAATCGGTCCCACCGAGTTTGCTTGGCCAGCTCTCTGTTTCGCTTATTACCCAAATCGGTCCCACCGAGTTTGAGTAATCGGTCAAACCGAGTTTTGGATTTACCCTAACCCTAGCACATCGGTCACACCGAGTTGATTCAGTCGGTCCCACCGAAATCTCTAACGGTCACTAGGTTTACCTTTTCGGTCCGACCGAGTTTGTTGATTCGGTCCCACCGAGATTGTGAAATTGTGTGTAACGGTTGGATTTTGTGTGGAGGCTATATATACCCCTCCACCTCCTCTTCATTCGAGAGAGGGCCATCAGAACACATACACCATTCCAACTCATTTGTTCTGAGAGAGAACCACCTACTCATGTGTTGAGACCAAGACATTCCATTCCTACCATATGAATCTTGATCTCTAGCCTTCCCCAAGTTGCTTTCCACTCAAATCTTCTTTCCATCAGATCCAAATCCTATGAGAGAGAGTTGAGTGTTGGGGGGACTATCATTTGAAGCACAAGAGCAAGGAGTTCATCATCAACACACCGTTTGTTACTTCTTGGAGAGTGGTGACTCCTAGATTGGCTAGGTGTCACTTGGGAGCCTCCGACAAGATTGTGGAGTTGAACCAAGGAGTTTGTAAGGGCAAGGAGATCGTCTACTTTGTGAAGATCTACCGCTAGTGAGGCAAGTCCTTCGTGGGCGATGGCCATCGTGGGATAGACAAGGTTGCTACTTCATGGAACCTTCGTGGGTGGAGCCCTCCGGGGACTCGCGCAACCATTACCCTTCGTGGGTTGAAGTCTCCATCAACGTGGATGTAGGATAGCACCACTTATCGGAACCACGGGAAAAACATCCGTGTCTCCGATTGTGTTTGAATTCTCCAAACCCCTTCCTTTACATTCTTGCAAGTTGCATGCTTTACTTTCCACTGCCTATATACACTTTGCATACTTGCTTGATATGTATTGTGATTGTTGAAATTATGCTTAAACTCCACTCAAACCGAAAAAGCTTAAAAATTGCAACCTTGGCATAAAGTGTCTAATCACCCCCCTCTAGACACATCTACTTCAAGGTCCTACAAGTGGTATCAAAGCTTTGGTCTCCATTGCCTTGGTTTAATCACCATTGGAGGAAGATGGATGTGTCTACTTTAGGGAGTCTTAGACATAGAGTGCCTATTCTTGATGGAGAGTATTTTCATGAGTGGAAAAATGAGATGCTTGTAATCTTCAATCAATATTATTTGAACAAGTATATTGCTAACCCTTGTGCACCTCACATTGATCCTTTGCATCCTACCCTAGATGAAGATATTGACATGATTCACAATCTTAGAACTCTTGAGCTCGTCATTAGAGGATTGCCCAAAAACTTGATTGCTAGTTTGCCTACTCTTAATTGTGCCTATACTATATGGAAATTTCTTGAGGAACGATTTCCCGACCATTCCTTGAAAAATTTGGATAAAATTCTCCATAAATCTATTGCCTTGAGTAAGATGAACTCTAGTGATCCTAGCTTTGGTGATTGTCTACATGAGCTTGCCAATCTCAAGCGAGCTAAAGGAGATATTGGAATCATTAGTGATATTATATTCGAAGCTATAAGAATTCATAAAAGTGACCATTTTGATGATCATTTATCTAATGAATTACCCTCTCTAGGAAATGATGAGTCACACGATCATGGTGAGCATGGATATTATGATGATGATGATGATGATAGTGACTTCAATCTTGATGATGCAATGAGACACTTTGGTCTTACGGCAAATCTTCGGGGATATGAATCAGGAGGAAAGGAATGGTTCTTGATAGTGGATGTACTGATCATATGACCGGAGATGAAGAGATGTTCCGTGAGCTTGCTGAAAATGACGGCCCTCGAAAATATGTCACCTTTGGTGATAATTCAAATGGTAAAGTGGTTGGCCTTGGTAAGGTGGCCATCTCACATGATAGTTCCATTCAAAATGTCATGCTCGTTGAATCACTCGGCTACAACTTACTTTCAGTATCTAGACTTGCTGATTTCGGTTTGAATGTCCTATTTACTGAGGTAGATTGCCAAGTATTTTGTCAAGACAATCATAAAATGTTCTTTACCGGTATGCATAGAGGTGACCTTTACATTGTTGATTTCTCTAAAAAGGCACAACCAAAAACTTGCTTTATTGCTAAATCATCAAAAGGTTGGTTGTGGCATAGACGACTAGGTCACGTTGGCATGAGAAACCTTGACAAGCTTATTAAAGGAAATCATATCCTTGGAGTTAACGATGTCATATTTGATAAGGATAGACTTTGCAGTGCTTGTCAAGCAGGTAAATAGGTTGGAGGAAGGCATCCCGTGAAGAACATCTTGACTACAAGGAGGCCACTCAAGCTACTTCATATGGATCTTTTTGGTCCCAACTCCTACAAGAGTCTCGGTGGAAATTCTTTTGGTCTAGTTATAGTTGATGTTTTTTCAAGATTTACGTGGGTGTTCTTTCTTAATGACAAGTCGCGGGTTCAGAAGATCTTCAAAAACTTCGCTAGGAAGGCCCAAAATCAGTTTGACGTGAAGATCAAGAAGGTTCGGAGTGACAATGGAACGGAGTTCAAGAACGCAAATGTCGACACCTTTCTTGACGAAGAAGGCATTTCACACGAGTTCTCGGCTACGTACACACCTCAACAAAATGGAGTTGTTAAGAGGAAGAATCGGACGCTCATCGAAATGTCAAGAACAATGCTTGATGAATACAAGACGCCGAAGGACTTTTGGGCAGAAGCGGTTGAGACAGCTTGTCACGCAACAAATCGCTTGTATCTTCACAAGCTACTCGACAAGACAGCATACGAGCTCCTCACCGGTAACAAACCCCAAGTTGGATACTTTCGAGTATTCGGCTCAAAGTGCTACATTCTTGATAAGCATCGTCGTTCAAAGTTTGCTCCTAAATCTCATGAAGGTTTTCTACTTGGTTATGGCTCAAACTCTCACACTTACCGTCTCTACAACAATTTCACCCGAAAGGTTGAAGAGACGGTAGATGTGAAGTTTGATGAATCTAATGGCTCGCAAGTAGAGCAATTGCCAATTGATGTAGGAGACAAAGACCCTTCAGAAGCAATCCAAGACTTGTCCATAGGAAAAGTTCGTCCAACAGAGGTGAAGGAGAGTACTTCATCCGTCCAAGTGGAGGCTTCTACTTCACAACAAGGTGAACCAAGAATTGATATGGAAGCATCCACAAGTGGGACACACCAATATGAAGAAGACAAGGAAATGCATCAAGACGAACATCAACAACCTCCTTCTCCACCACGACAAGACAATGGCAACGTCAACAATGAAGAAGGCCAAGAAGAAGAACAAGATGAAGAAAATGTTCAACGAAGACCCAAGCAAAAGCTCTCACGAGTTCGAGCAAGAATCGCCAAAGATCATCCCGTCGAGCAAATCTTCAATGATATACAAACCGGGAGAATCACTCGCTCAAAAACTCGTTTAGCTAACTTTTGTGAAAACTATTCATTCATATCTAGCATTGAACCTATGAAGGTTGAAGAAGCATTGGAAGATCCGGATTGGATAAACGCCATGCATGAAGAGCTACACAACTTTGAGAGAAACCAACTTTGGACATTGGCTGAGAAGCCCGACGACAACCACAACATCATTGGTACCAAATGGGTGTTTCGCAACAAGCAAGATGAAGATGGACAAGTGGTTCGTAACAAAGAGCGTCTCGTCGCCCAAGGATACACACAAGTCGAAGGTTGAGAGGAGAATTGAACATCATTGATGCATCGAACTTGGAGTAGGAACTCCATTGGATACATGCAAGACATGAGCTTACGACTAATCCATGATATATCTCTTATGATGACTATCTTATGTCTTGGATATATTTGTACCTTGCATGTTGTCTAACCCATGTAGGTGCTTGGTTGAATCTAATTCCATGAGATTGCGACTCACTCACATCTAGAGCAATCTCTACATCACCAAGTCTCTCCACGATGGTGGTTGAAGACAAGGACGCAAAAAATCATTCAAACATATCCTTTGACAAATCCTATGTTGAGCTTCATGAATGTCATTTTTGGATACACAAGCGCTTTTCCTTGCAAGAACTAATCCATGTAGGTAGGTGAACTCACACTCCAAGTGGTGCTCCCAACTCTTGATGAGCTACATCAACCTTGAGCACCCACACAAGTTCAACTACATGAGCAAGAACCACACCACCACCCAAGGTATGTTATTCCATCTTAGAGAAGCTTTACTCCAAGACATGAGTCAAAGCAACTCAACAAGATGTGAATACATCAAGATGCTTAAACGAAAAATGGTAACCCCATTTTGAGCTTAAACGATGAGTATGACCTATGATCAAGTGCTCTCACTTGACTCCTAAGTCAATATACTCTAACATAGGTGACTATGTCACCGCCCAACTCTGGATGAAGTTCACATATGCTCCTTCTTTGTGTTATTGTATTTGTCTCATGCTTGTTTGTTTTCTTTCTCTTTTTCAAAAACACAAAAAAACCTTCATCTAGATCTTTCCGTTTCTTCTCTTTTCTCTTTGCTTTTGTCCAGCGTTTTTCTGCATTTAATTCCTTGCAAACCCTTCAGGTAATTCTTTGCAAATCTTTGTGAGATCCTAGATGTCTAGTGAGCTGAGGTGACAAGTGTTTTTCTCTGTATAAACTTGGTTTCACCGACTTGCAATTTTCAGTCCAACCGAATCTTTTCGATACCACCAAAATATGCCACTCGGTGCCACCGACTTTGCAATCAGAAAAACAATTTGCCACTTTTTCTACATTTCTTCTCATCCAGCTCCACTCGATGAATCTTGTCCTCTACAAGCATCACAATTTTATCCATTGCTTTGTGCTGAGTCTCAAGGACCAAACCTATATGACGGATTCCAGAAAGCCCTTCTTGGAAATTGATGTCAAAGGGGGAGAGAGAGATCACATCAAAGCTTGTAGGAGAGAGAGAGATCACATCAAGGGAGAGAAAAAGTCTCAAGGACCAAACACACAAGAGAGAAAGTATTAAGGGGGAGAAAGAGACTTCCAGGGGGAGAGAAAATACTCAAGGATCCCAGATGCTTGATGTTCAAGAGGAGAGATGTCACATGTATTTTTAGGGGGAAAGACATGTTCATATGTATCTGTCAGCTCTGATCTTCTGTTTCCTATCTTCTCCCAATATCCCATGTAAGATTCAGGGGGAGCAAGACACCTAAGGGAAAGCAATCAGTCAAATTCATTGCATATCTTTACTCTTGGGGACATGTCTAATCCAATGTGGTACCTTGTACTCACTCTCTACATGTCATCCCAGTCTTGGTATTCTTGTGGTTTCTTTTGTTTGCTCTGGCTAGTGGATGTACCTGTGTTATCTAACCTTGTTTGTGCAGGTTCATTCCATCCTAAGCCAACTTAAGACTACAAGGTAAGTGTATGCATCAAAATCATGAGTATGAGGAATTCTTGCTTATGTACATACTGTTTGCAAGAAGGACTCATGAGCATGAAGGTATTTTCCTTAATAATCTTTTGCTCTGATGCATATGGCCAAGATACACGTAACACATTGCCTACTCTTTCATGATTATGCTCTCACATGCTTCTATATTTTATATTCACATGATTGCATACATGTAGGGGGAGCCTATGTTTGTTACATGTCCTTCCAAAGCTTTACTTGCTATTCTTTGTATCTTTATCTAAAGCTTTGATGTATGTTGCCATCAATTACCAAAAAGGGGGAGATTGAAAGCACAAGTGCTCCCTAGGTGGTTTTGATAATTGATGACAACATATCTCTTGTTGGACTAACGTTTTCATCTAGTATGTTTCAGATAAGTTCAACAATGGAGTGGCATGGACTAAAGGTTGTGGGAAGGTCTCCAAGATACTAAGGACAAAGGATTGGCTAAAGCTTGAAGTTCAAGACTCATTTTACATTTTAGTGATCCAAGATCACATTGAGTCCATAGGAAAAGCCAATACTATCAAGGAGGGATGAGGTGTTGCTTAATGAGCCTCTTGCTCAAGTGCTTAATGATATGCTCCAAAATCCTCAACTACTTTCCCTTATCCACAAATGACCTAAATCCTAAGCCAAACTCGGACCTACCGATTATTCCTATCCGGTGCCACCGAGTTTCACTTGTCATAGCCACTGCCAGAAACCCTAATCGATTCGGTCTCACCGATGGGATCTCGGTGTCACCGAGATGGGCTTGCAAACTCTTTGTTACCTATTGCATTATTCTCGGTCCCACCGAGATATGCAATCGGTCCCACCGAGTTTGCTTGGCCAGCTCTCTGTTTCGCTTATTACACAAATCGGTCCCACCGAGTTTGAGTAATCGGTCAAACCGAGTTTTGGATTTACCCTAACCCTAGCACATTGGTCACATCAAATTGATTCAGTCGGTCCCACCGAAATCTCTAACGGTCACTAGGTTTACCTTTTCGGTCCGACCGAGTTTGTTGATTCGGTCCCACCGAGATTGGGAAACTATGTGTAACTGTTGGATTTTGTGTGGAGGCTATATATACCCCTCCACCTCCTCTTCATTCGAGAGAGGGCCATCAGAACACATACACCATTCCAACTCATTTGTTCTGAGAGAGAACCACCTACTCATGTGTTGAGACCAAGACATTCCATTCCTACCATATGAATCTTGATCTCTAGCCTTCCCCAAGTTGCTTTCCACTCAAACCTTCTTTCCATCAGATCCAAATCCTATGAGAGAGAGTTGAGTGTTGGGGAGACTATCATTTGAAGCACAAGAGCAAGGAGTTCATCATCAACACCCCGTTTGTTACTTCTTGGAGAGTGGTGCCTCCTAGATTGGCTAGGTGTCACATGGGAGCCTCCGACAAGATTGTGGAGTTGAACCAAGGAGTTTGTAAGGGCAAGGAGATCGCCTACTTCGTGAAGATCTACCGCTAGTGAGGCAAGTCCTTCGTGGGCGATGGCCATGGTGGGATAGACAAGGTTGCTACTTCGTGGACCCTTCGTGGGTGGAGCCCTTAGTGGACTCGCGCAACCGTTACCCTTCGTGGGTTGAAGTCTCCATTAACGTGGATGTAGGATAGCACCACCTATCCGAACCACGGGAAAAACATCCGTGTCTCCGATTGCGTTTGAATTCTCCAAACCCCTCCCTTTACATTCTTGCAAGTTGCATGCTTCACTTTCCGCTGCATATATACACTTTGCATACTTGCTTGATATGTATTGTGATTGTTGAAATTATGCTTAAACTCCACTCAAACCGAAAAAGCTTAAAAATTGCAACTTTGGCATGAATTTTCTAATCACCCCCCTCTAGACACATCTACTTCAAGGTCCTACACTTGATAGTTTAGTGCACCATGCTTAATGGCTTAGAATCGGGACTTCAAAGATGTTTTGAACGTCATGGAACATATGAGATGTTCCAGGAGTTGAAGTTAATATTTCAAGCAAATACCCGAGTTGAGAGATATGAAGTCTCCAACAAGTTCTATAGCTAAAATATGGAGGAGAATCGCTCAACTAGTGAGCATGTGCCCAGATTGTCTGAGTACTACAATCACTTGAATCAAGTGGGAGTTAATCTTCCAGATAAGATAGTCATTGACAGAATTCTCTAGTCACCATCACCAAGTTAGTAGAACTTCGTGATGAGCTATGATATGCAAGGGATAACGGAAACGATTCCCAAGTTGTTCGTAATGCGGAAGTTGATGAAGGTAGAAATCGAGAAAAACATCAAGTGTTGATGGTAAACAAGACCACTAGTTTCAATAAAAGGGCAGAGGGAAGAAGGGGAACTTCAAAAAGAACAGCAAGCAAGTTGATGCTCAAGTGAAGAAGCCCAAGTCTGATCCTAAGCCTAAGACTAAGTGCTTCTACTGCAAAGGGACTGGTCACTGGAAGCGGAACTACCCCAAGTGATTGGCAGATAAGAAGGATGGCAAAGTGAACATAAGTATATTTGATATAGATGTTATTGATGTGTACTTTACTAGTGTTTATAGCAACCCCTCAGTATTTGATACTAGTTCAGTTGCTAAGAGTAGTAACTTGAAACGGGAGTTGCAGAATGAATAGAGACTGGTTAAGGGTGTAGTGACGATGTGTGTTGGAAGTGGTTCCAAGATTGATATGATCATCATCGCACACTCCATATACTTTCGGGATTAGTGTTGAACCCAAGTAAGTGTTATTTGGTGTTTGCGTTGAGCATGTATATGATTTGATCATGTTTATTGTAATACGGTTATTCATTTAAGTAAGAGAATAGATTGTTGTTCTGTTTACATGAATAAAACCTTATATGGTTACACACCCAATGAAAATAGTTCGTTGGATCTTGATCGTAGTGATACACATAATCATAATATTGAAACCAAAAGATGCAAAGTTAATAATGATAGTGCAACTTATTTGTGGCACTGCCGTTTAGGTCATATCGGTATAAAGCGCATGAAGAAACTCCATACTGATGGACTTTTGGAACCACTTGATTATGAATCACTTGGTACTTGCGAACCATGCCTAATGGGCAAGATGACTAAGACTCCATTCTCTGGAACAATGGAGCGAGCAACAAACTTGATTGGAAATAATACATACTGATGTATGCAGTCCAATGAGTGTTGAGGCTCGCGGCGGGTATTGTTATTTTCTGACCTTCACAGATGATTTGAGAAGATATGAGTATATCTACTTGATGAAACATAAGTCTGAAATATTTGAAAAGTTCAAATAAATTCAGGGTGAAGTGGAAAATCATCGTGACAAGAAAATAAGGTTTCTATGATCTGATCGCGGAGAAAAATATTTGAGTTACGAGTTTGGTCTTCAATTAAAACATTGTGGAATAGTTTCACAAACTCATGCCACCTAGAACACCACAGCATAATGGTGTGTCCGATCGTCATAACCATACTTTATTGGATATAGTGCAATCTATGATGTTTCTTACCAATTTACCAATATCGTTTTGGGATCATGCATTAGAGACAACTGCATTCACATTAAAAAGGGGCACCATCTAAGTCTGTTGAGATGACACAATCTGAACCGTGGTTTGGCAAGAAACCAAAGTTGTCGTTTCTTAAAGTTTGGGGTTGTGATACTTATATGAAAAAGTTTCATCCTAATAAGCTCAAACCCAAATCGGAGAAATATGTCTTCATAGGATACCCAAAGGAAACTTTTGGGTACACCTTCTATCACAAATCCGAAGGCAAGACTTTTGTTGCTGAATTCGGAGTTTTTCTAGAGAAGGAGTTTCTCTCCAAAGAAGTGAGTGGGAGGAAAGTAGAAAACTTGATAAGGTAATTGTACCTTCTCCCTTATTGGAAAGTAGTTCATCACAGAAATCTGTTCTTGTGACTACTACACCAATTAGTGAGGAAGCTAATGATGATGATCATGTAACTTCATATCAAGTTACTACCGAATCTCGTATGTAAACGAGAGTGAGATCCGCACCAGAGTGGTACGGTAATCCTGTTCTGGAAGTCATGTTACTAGACCATGACGAACTTGCGAACTATGAGGAAGCGATGATGAGCCCAGATTCCGCGAAATGGCTTGAGGCCATGAAATCTGAGATAAGATCCATGTATGAGAACAAAGTATGGACTTTGATTGACTTGCCCAATGATCGGCGAGTCATTGAGATTAAATGGATCTTCAAGAGGAAGACAGATGCTAATAGTAGCGTTACTATCTACAAAGCTAGAATTTTCACAAAAGGTTTTCAACAAGTTCAAGGTGTTGACTACAATGAGAGTTTCTCACTCGTATCTATGCTTAAGTCTGTCCGAATCATGTTAGCAATTGCCGCATTTTATGAAATCTGGCAAATGGATAAACAAAACTGCATTCCTTAATGGATTTATTAAGGAAGAGTTGTATGTGATGCAACAAGATGGTTTTGTCAATCCTAAAGGTGCTAACAAAATATGCAAGCTCCAGCGATCCATTTATGGACTGGTGCAAGCATTTCGGAGTTGGAATATACGCTTTGATAAGTTGATCAAAGCATATAGTTTTATACAGACTTGCGGTGAAGCCTATATTTACAAGAAAGTGAGTGGGAGCACTACAACATTTCTGATAAGTATATATGTATGACATATTGTTGATCGGAAATAATGTAGGATTATTCTGCAAAGCATAAAGGAGTATTTGAAAGGAGTTTTTCAAAGAAAGACCTTGGTAAAGCTGCTTACATATTGAGTATCAAGATCTATAGAGATATATCAAGACGCTTGATAAGTTTTTCAATGAGTACATACCTTGACAAGATTTTGAAGTAGTTCAAAATGGAACAGTTAAAGACAGAGTTCTTGCTTGTGTTACAAGGTGTGAAATTGAGTCAGACTCAAAGCTCGACCACGGCAGAAGATAGAAAGAGATTCAAAGTCATTCCCTATGCCTCAGCCATAGGTTCTATAAAGTATGTCATGCTGTGTACCAGATCTATTGTATACCCTACACTGATTTTGGCAAGGGAGTACAATAGTGATCTAGGAGGAGATCTCTGGATAGCGGTCAAAATTATCCTTAATGGAATAAGGATATGTTTCTCAATTATGGACGTGACAAAAAGGGTTCGTCGTAAAGGGTTACGTCGATGCAAATTTTGACACTGATCTAGATGACTCTAAGTCTAAATCTGGATACATATTGAAAGTGGGAGCAATTAGCTAAGAGTAGATCCGTGCAGAGCATTGTTGACATAGAAATTTGCAAAATCCATACGGATGTGAATATGGCAGACCCGTTGACTAAACTTATCTCACAAGCAAAACATGATCACACCTTAGTACTCTTTGGGTGTTAATCACATAAGCGATGTGAACTAAATCACTGAATCTAGTAAACCCTTTGGGTGTTGGTCACATGGTGATGTGAACTATGGGTGTTAATCACATGATGATGTGAACTATCGATGTTAATCACATGGTGATGTGATCTAGATTATTGACTCTAGTGCAAGTGGGAGACTGAAGGAAATATGCCCTAGAGGCAATAATAAAGTTATTATTTATTTCCTTATATCATGATAAAGGTTTATTATTCATGCTAGAATTGTATTAACCGGAAACATAATAAATGTTGAATACATAGACAAACAGAGTGTCACTAGTATGCCTCTACATGACTAGCTCGTTAATCAAAGATGGTTATGTTTCCTAACCATGGACAAAGAGTTGTCATTTGATTACCGGGATCACATCATTAGTTGAATGATCTGATTGACATGACCCATTCCATTAGCTTAGCACCCGATCGTTTAGTATGTTGCTATTGCTTTCTTCATGACTTATACATGTTCCTATGACTATGAGATTATGTAACTCCCATGTGTCGGAGGAACACTTTGTGTGCTACCAAATGTCACAACGTAACTGGGTGATTATAAAGGTGCTCTACAGGTGTCTCCAAAGGTACATGTTGGGTTGACGTATTTCGAGATTAGGATTTGTCACTCCGATCATCGATGAGGTATCTCTGGGCCCTCTTGGTAATGCACATCACTTAAGCCTTGCAAGCAATGCAACTAATGAGTTAGTTGCGAGATGATGTATTATGGAACGAGTAAAGAGACTTGCCGGTAACGAGATTGAAATAGGTATTTGATACCGACGATCGAATCTCGGGCAAGTAACATACCGATGACAAAGGGAACAATGTATGTTGTTATGCGGTCTGACCAATAAAGATCTTCGTGGAATATGTAGGAGCCAATATGGGCATCCAAGTCCCGCTATTGGTTATTGACCGGAGACGTGTCTCGGTCATGTCTACATTGTTCTCGAACCCGTAGGGTCCGCACGCTTAAGGTTTCGATGACAGTTATATTATGAGTTTATACATTTTGATGTACCGAAGGTTGTTCGGAGTCCCGGATGTGATCACGGACATGACGAGGAGTCTCGAAATGGTCGAGACATAAAGATTGATATATTGGAAGCCTATGTTTGGATATCAGAAGTGCTCCGGGTGAAATCGGGATTTTACCGGAGTACCGGGAGGTTACCGGAACCCCCCGGGAGCTATATGGGCCTTAGTGGGCCTTAGTGGAAAAGAGAAGGGGCAGCCCAAGATGGGCCGCGCGCCCCTCCCCTCCCTTGGTCCGAATAGGACAAGGAGAGGGGGCCGGGCCCCCTCTGTCTTTTCCCCCCTCCGCGAATCCTATTCCAACTAGGATTGGGGGGGGGGAATCCTACTCCCAGAGGGAGTAGGACTCCTCCTGGCACGCCTCTCCTAGGCCGGCCGCACCCCCCTTGATCCTTTATATACGGAGGCAGGGGAACCCCAGAGACACACAAGTTGATCCACGTGATCTTATTCTTAGACGTGTGCGGCGGCCCCTGCCACCATAGTCCTCGATAATATTGTAGAAGTGCTTAGGCGAAGCCCTGCGACAGTAGTACATCAAGATCGTCACCACGCCATCGTACTGACGGAACTCTTCCCCGACACTTTGCTGGATCGGAGTCCGGGGATCGTCATCGAGCTAAACGTGTGCTAAAACTCGAAGGTGCCGTAGTTTCGGTGCTTGATCGGTCGGGCCGTGAAGACGTACGACTACATCAACCAAACGCTCCCGTTGTCGATCTACAAGGGTACGTAGATCACACTCTCCCCTTGTTTCTATGGATCACCATGATCTTGCGTGTGCGTAGGAATTTTTTTGAAATTACTATGTTCCCCAACATTTGTCTCTGACCATTGTGTCGTGATGAATTTGCAGGTACCCCGAGAGGCCCTTGAGTTTGCCGGAATGTCAATTAACTTCTGTTCTGGCAAATTCGGGTACTCCATATGTCCTATTTTCAGCAAAGGTCAAGCTGAAATTTTCCGTGAATTTTAGCATGACTTTGCTAAAAATAGGACATATGGGGTTCCATAAGGGTAGCCTTCCTAGGTCATACAAATCTTGGAATTCTTCAGAGCCTTCAATTCTACTAGTCTTCGGTCTTCAACCGTTGTAGATTTCATTATTCAGATGCACGGAAAATACTCTTCATTCCGAAGTGGTCTTAGTTGTCCGATATCTTGTACTTCTTGGAGTGGTCTCATCAGTCGAATCTCCGTGTGGTCAAAAGGGGAAAGGGGTATGGTCTCACTAAAAGAATTTTTTTGAATAAGCTCAGAAGAGAAGAGAGGTAAAAGATCTTTTTGAAAGGGAAAGTTGTAGAGAAAAATCTTTGCTATGGGCTTGCCAGTTTCTAGGCTCACGTCCTACAGTCAATATGTGCTCTGATACCATCTTGTAGCGACCTGACCCGAATGGATCAAGTCTCTGTGCTTAAGTGTCATCCCTGGATCGGTATGCTGACACACACAGTACTCGAAGGATTTATAACAGAGGTAAATCACATGTATAAAGTAATGTAAATACTATTACCTCAATCCATATAGCGGAAGCAACAAGGTTGTGGATTCCAATCAACACCAACAGCAAAGTTGAGTGTAGAAATCGTAACCCTAACGTACCACTTACTCGTCGTAAGAAACCTGCAACATTAGACGTTTTAGCCCGAAGCGGGTCAGTACATTGAATGTACTGGAAAATTCACACCATAGAGAAAAATGATGAACAATAGCTATCACTACATGCATATATGGCTGGTGGAAAAGCTCTATGGTTATAATGTTTTTGCGAAAAGCCAATTTTTCCCTACTGCAAAGGAATAAATTTTATTAACTATCATGGTGGTTGTTAAACATTGAGAATGGTTGACAGCATTCTCAATCCCAATTAAAAGTAATCATTAACACCCAACAAAATTAATTAAAGTAACATGATGAGATCAATAGGATAATCCAAGAACTAGATACTCAAGATGTCCATAACCGGGGACACGACTAATCATGATTAGTTTGTACACTCTGTAGAGGTTTGCGCACTTGACCCCACAAGACTCGATTGCCTCCGTTTGGATTCTCGCACTACATGGTGTTTGAGAAATGGATGACCGAGACATAGTCTTTTAGAAGTGCTAGCACCTTACGTTGGATAGACCGGTACACCTACTTTCCCCTACATCTACTAGTCTACCCTGTAATAGTTCGCATGACATAATCAACTATGCCAGAGCCCATAATGGCTTGTGGCTGCACATGGAAGTTTCTAGTATGAATAATCTTATGATCCCTTTGAGCCTGGGTGGCGGTCCAAAAGAAAAACAGGCAAGTCCTGGATTACCCAGGTGCCTAGAGAGGCAATCCTGGAATAACCAGGTGCCTCAATCCACCCAGATGTGCGTTTAAGTTTCCACGTTAAGTAAACCATAAATTAACAATCTCACATCTGTCATGGATACTCTCAAAACCCAATCCACGTCTACGAGCATAGCATGGCAATATAAGCATAATGTAATATTAACTCCCAAGGGTTTGATAATAAACAGGTAATAGGTACTACCTCAACTACTTCCCATCCCACAATTTAATTAGATCCTAATCATGCAATGTTTGGGGTTTGATCTAATGCAAATAAAACTGGGTAGTAAGAGGTATGATCAAAATGTGAACTTGCCTGCAAAGTTGATGAAGATGATTCGCACTCAAAACTCTTGATAGCTCTACTCGTCACACTCCGTTCAATCTATCGTAAGCAAGCAATAGTAACCACACATAAGCAATCACTCAAAAGATCAGAAAGAACGAAGAAAACGATTCGGAAACTTCAAAACCAAGCAAATAACTCTTGCAACATAAAACAATTTCTAACAGTACCAAAATAATGTGAATTTGGCCTTATCAGAAAATTTAGGTCAAGAGCTTCGATTTGCAAAAAGAATCAACTCAAACGGAGTTACGGATAAAAAGATATGATCAAAAGAAGTTTCAATTCAAATCTGATCTAATTCAAATTTTAAAATTTTCAAAAACATGTTTGAGTTGGATTACTGGATAGAGGAGATCATAATGATGAAGTGGGCGTTAGTTTCGTTGGATTTGGGCAAACGAGTAAAAAGTTATGGCTATTTGAAAAATCAAGGCCAAGCTGTTTTACGGAAGAAAAAAAATAGCTACGGGCTAGGGTCTAATGTATAAATACGTAGACTAATTGATAATCTAATTATTTTATCATATTAGTCTAAAAATAATAAACTACGGAGGTATAAGAAGAAAAAAAACAAAGTAAGATACCTTTATAAGGCAGAGAAAAGACAACTTTGGAGAGAAGAGATAATTTCCAGAAGTCGCGCCGGAGAAAAAAAAATATTTTTCTTAAATAAATCTAGTCAAACCAAAATATTGATTTAACCCGAATTGGATATTTTTGGAGGCTCTATGGGTCTATATTTATTGGTGGAAAAAAGGCTTAGGGGTCAAAGGCTAGGCAATGTGGGAATAAACGTAGACGAAAATATACGAAACAGAGAAGAAAAGAGGCGATGGGCCTAAAGTCCTTCGGCCAGCCGCGCGGTGCAGTTTTTTTTCCTTCGGTCGGCCGCACGGTGCAGTTTTTTTTACAGAATGCGATAAACTGAAAAACGAAAATAAAATAAAACTTTATATAGGCATATTATATATCAAAATTTTCAGAAAAAGATTTTCTACGACATGAACATTTTTCTAGCATTAAATAAAATACACACAAATTCTAATAATTCAAAGAGTGCCACTGGTCAAATAAAATCCAATAAAAATCATTTTAGAAATACCAAAATGAAATCAAATTTATTTCTCTCCAATTTTCTGTTGTAGGGAATCATGTTACCCTAATTTCCATATATTTTATTTTTGGAGAAAAATAATTTGAATAAAACTCAAATAACTCCAAATTGAAAATAAATTCAAAATAATTTTGAATTTAATTCTTTGAAACTCCCGACTCATATTTCATATATTTTGAAGAAGTCATTTTATCTTCTCTCATGAAAATCATTGAGTTGCATAAAGTTTCAGAAGTGGAAATATTTTCCAAATGAAATTCAAATATTTTCAACACCCCCATGTCATTTAAATAAATGGAAGAAGTCATGTCATCTTCTCTCCAGGGTTTTGTGATGGAAAGTATTTGAATTCGCGGAGAGCATAAAAATGAAAGTTTGGGAAAGTCCTTTTATTCCCTCTCATTTAACTTTCAAAAAAAAGTTTCAAATTTAACTCAATTTCACACAATCAATCAAACAGTCAATCAAATCTATCTATTTATAATAACATTCTAAAATTTAGAATTTTGGGATGTTACAGCCCGTCTCATCGTGGATGAGTGCTCAAAAGATGTAATATTTGAGTAAACTCGCTCTTTTTATCCTGTATTTATGAAAACATGTTTCATATGCGCTATGCAATGCTTGTTTGAATATAAAATATTACCTTCTATTTGGTTGTTTATCCAATCTGAGAGATGGCTAGTCCTCGGCTTCTGCCCCCATGCCACGAGTGCTGGGGTGTTCGGGATAAACCTGAGCACTCTTGTCCCCATATTTGGGTCCTTCGAGGGAGGTGCTCAGCTCAATGAACAAGGCAACCAGACGAATAATGCTTTATCACTCTCACTTAGCCATAGAATTCTATAATTTTAAATTTCGGCGAAGCCCCTGGTGTTCGAAAGGCCGAATTCAGGGCACGATACACGCCTGTAAGCCGGACAGGGCCGGCCCCTCGCCCTAAGTGGTATAAGTCTTTAGGGACTCAAAAAACCTCGCCGAACAGCGACCAGTCTCTCGCCTTATCATGGCAGTCAGTTTTAGCTTTCTCTACTAAGGTGCTCAGCCCGGCAGAACCGGGGCACAATCGCAGTAGTTCTCCTAGCGCTACCTTAGCCGATAGAGCGGAACGTAAGGTACCAAAACATAGGAGCAGGGAAAACCGAACATTTGACCAAAGACATGATTCAGAGCTGATGCATATAATGCTATAAGTTCGGGGTGCCGCACTTGTGAAAGTGTTCAGACTTTTCACACCACATTGTGGGGTACGTAAGCCCCTCGTGTATTGTCCGTACCAGAGTGTACGGTTGCAAGGCGTCATTAAACAACACATATATATACATATATATATATAACAAGAATGCAATAATAGTCGTAATGTCATGCCTTGTTTATTAAAAAATTGCGTTAAGGCAGAGTGATACAGATAGTGTGATAAGCAAAGAGTGGGACTATGTCCCTTCCAAGGGCAAGCTGAGGAATGATATTGAATTGCATATTTCACTCGTTATTGTAATCAACCTGGGAATTCCGTGGTATAACGTAGCTATCTGCCTCCTTGGTTGCTGCATCATGTGTTCGGCAACAGTGCTGCCGGACAGTGTTTCCAGAGATTAAGGTCCTGAAAGAAAAGAAAAATAACCAAACGGGAAGCCCCTAGTGCGGTTTAGGACGCGTTTTGGGGCGTGCCGCAGTTGTGCCCCCCTCCCCACCTGTGCCCATGGTATTTTGAATGCGTAACTATGTACGCGCGGTATGAATATCGCCATTGGGTTGGGATTGGGGTGGCCGCCACATTGCTACGTGAGCTCAGTTCGCGCCAGGCGGTCTATTTGCCGATTGCCCCGAGCGCGCTTGAAGGTGTCCGGGATTTGAAGCGCCGAACTAGTTGATTTCCTTGAGAGGCTGCTTTACGCTTCTACTGCGAGGGCCGCGGTGTGCTCCTCAGTTCGGAGAGAGCGCTCTGTGTTTCATTGACTGTAATAACCCCGCGAGGTCCTGACATCTTGACCTTGAGGTATGCATAATGCGGTACCGAATTGAATCTAGCAAATGCGGTTCGCCCGAGCAGTGCGTGATAACCACTGCGGAACGGGACTATATCGAAGATTAACTCTTCGCTTCGGAAGTTATCCGGGGATCCGAAGACCACTTCCAGTGAAATTGAGCCTGCGCAATGGGCTTCTACACCCTTAAAGGTCGTTTTTGGGGGTTTGATCCTTGAGGTGTCTATACACATTTTGTGCACTGTGTCCTGATAAAGCAGGTTCACGCTGCTGCCATCGTCCATAGGGACTCAAGTGAGGTGAAATCCGTCGATGATTGGGTCTAGGACCAGTGCGCCGAATCCGCCATGACGAATACTAGTGGGGTGGTCCCTGCGATCGAAGGTGATCGGGCAAGAGGACCAACGGTTGAACTTTGGGGCGACTGGCTCCAACGCATATACGTCCCTGAGCGCACGCTTCCACTCCCTCTTGGGAATGTGGGTTGCGTATATCATGTTCACCGTCCGCACTTGCGGGGGAAAACTCTTATGTCCTCCAGTGTGCGGCTGCCGGGGCTCCTCCTCGTCATCGGTACGCGATCCCTTGTCCTTGATTTCGGCAATTAACTTGCCAGCCTGCTTGAACACCCAATAATCCCTATTGGTGTGATTGGTTGGCTTGTCTGGGGTGCCGTGTATTTGACACGAGCGATCGATTATACGGTCCAAGATGGACGGGCCCGGCGTACTTTGTTTGAATGGCTTTTTCCGCTGACCGGGTTTTGAGCCTTTGAATCCGACATTGACTACTGTATCCTCAGTATTTTCGTTGTTAATGCGGCGATTATGCTTGTTGCGACGTGACCTGCTATTTCCATCCTTGGTATCTGAGGTACCATGGTTCTTTGATATGTTATTACTGCGAGCCAGCCAACTGTCTTCTCCCGCACAAAAGCGGGTCATGAGCGTCGTGAGAGCTGCCATAGATTTCGGCTTTTCCTGACCAAGGTGCCGGGCTAGCCACTCGTCTCAGATGTTGTGCTTGAAAGCCGCTAAGGCCTCCGCATCCGGACAATCGATGATTTGATTTTTATTTGTAAGGAACCGAGTCCAGAAGTGTCTGGCCGACTCTTTTGGCTGCTGAATTATGTGGCTCAAGTCATCGGCGTCTGGTGGTCGCACACAAGTGCCCTGAAAGTTGTCGAGGAATGCGGCTTCTAGATCTTCCCAACAGCTAATGGAGTCCGCTGGCAAGCTGTTAAGCCAATGCCGCACTGGTCCTTTGAGCTTTGGTGGGAGGTATTTGATGGCGTGTTAGTCATCACCGCGGGCCATGTGGATGTGGAGGAGGAAGTCCTCAATCCATACTGCGGGATCTGTTGTGCCGTCGTATGATTCAATGTTTACAGGTTTGAAACCTTCTGGGAATTGATGTTCCATTACTTCGTGTGTGAAGCATAAGGGGTGTGCGGTGCCTCTGTATTGGGTTATATCTCGACGCAGCTTGAATGGGTCTTGCCCACTGTGTTCGACCCAGCCGGATTTGCTTTTACTGTATCCAGCGTGACGTTTGTCGTCTCGCAGAGTGGTGCGCCCTCGTGATCCGTAGATCGATCTTGAATGCTTTTCCTTCTCCTCCAATATGTCTTGCAGGTCTGGCGTATCTCCCCATGCCTTTTTATTTGAATGGCGTTGGGGTGGAGGCTGAGCTTTTGGCTGGAATGCCTTTCTATCGCGGCCACAAGGTGGCCAATCTGCCGTATCATATGCTTCTTCCTCCAGTCTGGGTAGTAACCTGCGCCTTGGGTAACACTTGGAGGGGCGCTCGAGTTTATATTCCTCGGCCGCGAGGACTTCAGTCCATTTGTCAGCTAGCAGATCTTGATCAGCTTGAAGCTGCTGCTGCTTTTTCTTCAGGCTATTTGCCGTGGCCATAAGCCGACGCTTGAAGCGCTCTTGTTCGACGGGATCCTCTGGGACGGCGAATTCATCGTCCCTGAGTCTTGCATCGTCTTTGGAGGGGTGGATGTAATTGTGATCCTCCTCCTCTCCATCTGCCGCTCTCTTAGGAGAGCTGGCTCCTTCATCCTCCTGGTCTAAATCTTGCTGGAGGGGATTGTTGTTCTCTTCGGCACTATCCGGAGTATTATTATCTCCTGTGCCGGTATCACCACTTTTGCTTTGGCGGGACTTAGAGTAGCGCCGCTGACGTCGGCGCTTGGGTTGCTTCTTGGAGGGGTCATCCTCCGCTATCTTGTCGCTATTGCCTTCGTTGGGTGTATCCACCATGTGTATGTCATATGACGAGGTGGCTTTCCAGTGCCCTATAGGTGCTGGATCATGTTCGTCTCCTACATCGTCGTCCGTACCATCGATGCCTTCGGAGTCGAAGTCGAGCATGTCGGTTAAATCATCGACAGTGGCTACGAAGTGGGTGGTGGGTGGGCGTCGAATTTCTTCATCGTCCGCATCCCAATCCTGTTGGCCATAATCTGGCCAGGGTTCTCCTAACAAAGAGAGAGATCTTAGTGAATTCAGAATGTCGTCAAAGGGCGAGTGCTGAAAGATATCCGCGGCGGTGAATTCCATGATCGGCGCCCAATCGGATTCGATTGGCAGGGGCGCGGGCGGTTCGGAGTCAGAAAGAGAGTCCGGCACCTTGGAGTCACGGGATGCACAGAGGATTATGCATCCCGCAGATGGTACGCTCCACCGGTCAGAACCTGGTCAATAATGAAGGGACCTTCCCATTTGGGCTTGAGTTTGTTCTTTTTCTTCTCCCGCAGGCGTAGAACTAGTTCGCCAAAGTTATAGGTTTTGGCTCGTACTTCTCTGCTTTGATACTTTCGAGCCTCTTGCTGATAGAATGCAGAACAGGCTTTTGCGACGTCGCGCTCCTCCTCCAGGGCGTCCAAAACTGTCCTGCCGATCGAGATTGGCCTCTTTTTCTTTGTACATGCGCACTCGAGGTGAGCCATGAATTATGTCGCAAGGCAGAACCGCCTCTGCGCCGTACACCATAAAAAATGGTGTGTATCCGGTAGTGCGATTCCGCGTGGCCGAAGCCCCCATAGTACGGAGTCAAGCTCCTCTACCCAGTGCGTGTTTGATTCCTTGAAGGACCGCACTAATCTGGGTTTGATGCTGCTCATGATAATACCATTTGCTCGCTCGACTTGACCATTAGTTTGCGGGTGATAGACAGAAGCATAATCGAGCTTGATGCCCATGTTGCTGCACCAATGTTTTACCTCATCGGCTGTAAAGTTCATTCTGCTGTCAGTGATCATGATATGGGGGATGCCATAACAGTGTACAACCCCAGATATGAAGTCTATCACCGGTCCGGATTCAGCCGTTTTAACGAGTTTGGCTTCTATCCATTTGATGAATTTATCCAGCATGACTAGTAAGTATTTTTTCTTATGGGTTCCCCCTTTGAGGGGTCCGACCATATCAAGGCCCTAGACCACAAAGGGCCAACTAGTGGGGATTGTTTGGAGAGCGGTAGGCGGCATATGGCTTTGGTTTGCAAAAAGCTGGCAACCGACGCAACGTTGGACCAGATCCTGTGCATCTGCTCGGACCGTCGGCCAATAGAAACATGTACGGAAGGACTTGGTTACAAGCGCCCGGGCTGCGGCATGGTGGCCGCCGAGTCCAGCATGGATTTCTGCCAAAAGCTTCCGCCCTTCCTCTTCAAAGATGCACATTTGCTCCAGCAATGCTTTTCTTATAAGGTTGTCCCTCGTGGACCTTGTAGGCTTTAGATCGCCGCACTATGCGGCATGCCTCATTTTGGTCCTCGGGTAGTTCCTGCCTGGTTAGGTAGGCCAGGAATGGTTCTGTCCACGGGGCAATGACGACCATTATCACATGGGCTGAAGGTGTTATTTTGATGGCAGAGCCTCCGATTGTGTCAGAGTGTTCGGTATCTGGTGTTGTGGCCGGGTCCGGACTATTGTTACCGGCGTCCCCTTCCCATACCATGGACGACTTAAACAACCTTTCCAAGAAGATGTTAGGCGGGTCAGGATCGCACTTAGTGCCGATACGGGCGAGGATATCCGCCACCTGATTGTTTTCCCGAGCCACATGGTTGAATTCAAACCCCTCGAACTGAGCTAACATTTTGAGGATGGCGTTGTGATATGCCACCATTTTCGGATCCTTTGCATCGAAGTCTCCATTTATTTGAGATATTGCGAGGTTCGAGTCCCCACACACCTCCAGGCGTTGAATGCCCATGGAAACTGCCATCCGGAGACCATGTAATAGGGCCTCATATTCGGCTGCGTTGTTGGAGTCTGTGTATAGTATTTGGAGTACGTATTGGACTGTATCTCTGGTGGGGGACATCAGGATGATGCCAGCCCCCAGACCAGCCAGCATTTTAGAGCCGTCAAACTGCATGATCTAATTGAAATACGCGTCGTACTCTTTAGGGAGTTCGGCTTCTGTCTACTCAGCAACGAAATCGGCTAGTACTTGCGACTTAATGGCTCGCCGTGGTCTATATGTTATGTCAAACGGGAGGAGCTCGATAGCCCATTTGGCAATCCGGCCCGTGGCATCGCGGTTGTTTATTATGTCGTTGAGTGGTACTTCTGAGGCCGTAATTGAACACTCTTGAAAGTAGTGTCGTAATTTCCGGGATGCCTTGAGTACCGCGTATGCTATCTTTTGATAATGTGGGTACCGTGATTTGCATGGAGTGAGGACAGTGGATACATAATATACCGGCTTTTGAAGTGAGAATTTATGTCCGTCCGTCTCTCGTTCAACGATGAGCACTGCGCTTACAACTTGGTGAGTTGCCTCTATATATAACAGCATTGGTTAGCTAACATCTGGCGCGGCCAAGATTGGGTTGGCAGCTAGCTTGGCTTTATATCTTCCAATCCGGTCATGGCTGTGTCCATCCACTCGAAGTGTTCGGTGCGCCAAAGAAGGCGATAAAGGGGGAGTGCCTTTTCTCCTAATCGGGAGATAAAGCAGCTTAAGGCCGCCAGACATCCAGTTAACTTCTGGATTTGCTTGAGGTTAGTTGGGATAGCCAACTGCGACAGAGCTCAGCTTTTAGCTGGATTTGCTTCAATTCCTCTACTGGAGACGATGATGCCCAGGAGCTTTCCGGCGGGTACGCCGAAAAAGCATTTTTTCGGATTAAGGAGTCAATGTTCGGAGATTGTCGAACATGAGCCTCAAGTCCTCTATTAAGGAATCAATGTGTCTTGTTTTAACGACCACATCATCTACGTATGCCTCCACTGTTTTGCCGATCTGCTTTTCTAGACATGTCTGAATCATGCATTGATACATTGCGCTGGCGTTTTTGAGCCTGAAGGGCATTGTGTTAAAACAGAAGGGGCCGTATGGAGTGATAAATGCTGTTGCGGCTTGATCGGACTCTGCCATCTTAATTTGGTGGTACCCGGAGTATGCGTCGAGGAAGCACAATGAGTCGTGTCCTGCGGTGCTGTCGATAACTTGATCGATGCGAGGGAGGGGGAAGGGATCCTTTGGGCAAGCCTTTTTAAGGCCCTTGAAGTCGATGCATATGCGTCAGGATTTGTCCTTCTTTGGTATCATTACTAGGTTTGCTAGCCAGTCCGGATGTTTTATTTCTCTAATGAATCCGGCCTCCAATAAATTGACTAGCTCCTCTCCCATGGCTTGTCGCTTAGGTTCGAAGAAACGCCAAAGAGTCAGCTTGACCGGCTTCAATCCGTTTAGAATATTAAGGCTATGCTCGGCCAGCCTGCGTGGGATTCCTGGCATGTCTGAAGGATGCTAGGCGAATATGTCCCAATTCTCGCACAGGAACTCCCATAGTGCGGCATCTACAGCGGGGTTTAACAGTGCCTGATGGATGCTGTTTTTGTGTGGTCCATTGGATGGACTTGGAATTTGACTATTTCATCTGCTGGTTTAAAAAGGGTGGACTTAGATCTTTTGTCGAGTATCACATCGTCCCTATCCACTTTGGAGCGCAGCGCAGTTTGTTCCTCCGCCGCAAGGGCTTGGGATAATTCCTCGAGGGCCCGTGCGGCTGTTTTGTTCTCGGCGCGGAGTGCTATGTCCGGATCACTAGCTAGAGTGATGATTCCATTGGGCCCGACATTTTGAGCTTCATGTGCCCGTAATGGGGTATGGCTTGGAAGATCGTGAATGCTTCCCGGCCTAGAAGGGCGTGGTATCCGCTACTTAACGGGGCCACTTGGAATGTAATTTCTTCGGACCTGTAATTCTCCGGAGTGCAAAATACCACATCTAGTGTGATTTTCCCAGGGCAACGTGCCTCCCGAATTGGGATGATTCCTTGGAAGGTCATGCTGCTTTGCTCAATGCGGTTTCTGTCTATTTCCATTTTTTGAAGAGTCTCCTCATAAATGTGGTTTAATCTGCCGCCGCCGTCCATGAGCACTTTAGTAAGCCGAAAGCCGTCCACAATTGGACAGAGGACCAAGGCGGCTGGAGCTCGGGCTGTTCAGAATTTAGGTTCGTCACTGGAATTCAAGGTGATAGTCGTGTCGCTCCATGGATTTATTGCTACCACATGGAAGACTTCAGGAAGGCTGCGGAGTGCTAGCTTACGCCTATTATTTGAGGAGAAGGTCTCAAAGACTGTCAATACGGTATTGTTATCCACGGGATGGTGCTCTGCGGTGTTTTGAATGAGGAGATCCTCACCGCTCTTGGCCACTTGCCGGAGTACCCAACATGCTCTAAGGCTGTGTGTTGGTATGGTATCCGTTGTATTATGAATTTTGCAGGGCCCGTTAAGCCATCCCTCTAATACGGTTCCACGCCCTATAGTGGGCTTTTGTTTATTTGTAATTGAGTCGGGTGACTTATGAGAGTGCACCATTTTAGTTCGGACTGGGGGTTTTGTTAGAGCCGAATTATCCCACAATTTTGTTTGGGTTTTCCTGGTGCTTTCCATCGCACAATACTTCCATACTATGGCCGCCAAGTCAGTGAAGTGTGCTATGTCACGGCGACTTATGGCGTTGAGGATTCCCTTGTCCGTGCAATTGTGGCAAAAGAACGAAATTGCGTCTTCCTCACGACAGTCCTTGACCTTGTTCATTACAAGGAGGAATCTGGCCCAATAGTGATGTACTGTCTCTTGGGGCTCTTGCCTAATGTGGGAAAGATCGTTTATATCCAGGTGGGTGGGTGGATTTAAGTCCAAACCTTGACCCAATCTGAGACCCAAGGGCGAGGGAGTTTCCGATCTTGGAAGTTCGGGCTTTGGGATGTTGCCCCGCAGGTTCGGCATGTTGCCCGATTCTAGGTTCAGGGTTAGGGCGATGTCCTCCTGTGGACGGGTATCCGGCTCAGAGAGCTCGGGAATCCGGACATAGTTCGTCCTCAGGATACAGGAAGAATCGCCGCATTGCTCCTCCACCACCACTATCTGATGGGTGACCGGCGGAGAGTTAATCTCCCTTTGGTCAGGTTTAAGCCCAATCCGATCATAGTCCGTAGTGACTCCCAGAGCGGTGATGTGATCCAAGAGCTCTTTCAAAGAGGAGAGCTCCATTGAATCCATCTGCTCGGTGAATTTCGAGCTGATGTGGAGGCTATTTTCGATGACCCAAGAAGTCATCGTCGACGCAGCGGCCGAGCGGGCGGTCATGACGAAGCCGCCTAGTAGGAGAGTTTGGCCTACAGCCAGGGATCCCCTAGAGTTATGTTGTTCTTGACGACGAGACGAGCCATCCCTCCTTATGATGACGACACAGTGGAACTCTCAATGAAAGCACCAATGTCGGTGTCAAAACCGGCGGATCTCGGGTAGGGGGTCCCGAACGGTGCGTGTAAGGCGGATTGTAACAGGAGGCGAGGGACATGATGTTTACCTGGGTTTGGGCCCTCTCGATGGAGGTAATACCCTACTTCCTGCTTGATTGATCTTGATGATATGAGTAATACAAGAGTTGATCTACCACGAGATCGTAGAGGCTAAACCCTGGAAGCTAGCCTATGGTATGATTCTATGTTGTCCTACGGACTAAACCCTCTGGTTTATATAGACACCGGAGGGGGCTAGGGTTACACAGGGTCGGTTACAAGGGAGGAGATCTACATATCCGTATTGCCAAGCTTGCCTTCCACGCAAAGGAGAGTCTCATCCGGACACAGACGAAGTCTTCAATCTTGTATCTTCATAGTCCAACAGTCCGGCCAAAGGATATAGTCCGGCTGTGCGGAGACCCCCTAATCCAGGACTCCCTCACCCATACACTTTGGTGCGTTTCAATTTGCCAGGGGCTTCATAGTGCCCCACATGTCGGAGTAATGCGCCACGGGTAGGCTAACCCGAGGCCCAGAACCTTTCAAGACATCGGGGCAGACTGCACCCCTCAATATGCCAAGGAGAATAGCCGTCATCTGGGGGCCGGCCGGAGGAACAGCGGGCTGCTCGTATACGGCTGAGTCCTAGAGGCAAGGCAAAGACAAGCCGACTCCAACTCTGCGGCTTCTAGAGAAGTCGGCCCCGAGGAGTCGTCCCATGGCACCAGCGAAGCCCGTGCCCTCATCAAGGGGGACAGGACAGAGAATGGCTACAGTGTAGCCCACCCCCTTCCCCTTTCTGTCCAGCGCAGCACTATTGCCAAGCCATCCCTGACATCATCACACACAGGTGGAGTCCTGCTCCCATGACGGCCTGTCGGTATGGCCCAAGGACGACGGGCACCACCAGTCAACAAGAGCCGGGAAGACGGCGATGATCCCACCAGTCGGACCCGAGGGAGGTTGGCCCCCTGGAGTCGGCCCTCCCCTTCCTTGGGACCCACTCACTGTTAAACAGGCGAGACGCGGAGTGGCTACAGTAATCGCCCGCCAGGCGGCAGAGCTGTAGCCACAACCCCCTGACCAAGCATGTGTCATTAGAGATGCGGCAACAGTGATCCGCAGCAAGCAGGACCCGCGAGCGGTAGAGGCGGCCTGTCGGCTACGTACCAGACCAGCCGGCGGGGCCCACTAGGTGGCGGGCCCCAGCAGTCGGTGGAGAAGCCGGCGACCAGAGAGACTGACAGCCGGGCCCTATGCCCGGCCAGATTACCATTGTACCCCTGGGGGGGGGGGGGGGGTAGGCCTATATAAACCCCCTAGGGCACCCATGCAAAGGGTTCCCAACCTGTTATAACTAGACCAGATCATATAGGAAGGAGGGAGGTAGCCCTGCCTTTTCCTACCCCTAGCATACAGCTCAAGGAGCACCTTCGTATTCACTTGGGCCTTAGTGATCATGCGGAGACCCCGCAGAGCAGGACTAGGGGTGTTATCTCCTAGGAGAGCCCCGAACCTGGGTAAAGTACGCGGGTGTTCGTGTCTACGCCTCATCCCGCTTCCGGGCACCGGCGACATTCTACTCGCCCCCACCATGATAAGCCATCCCTTGGCATATGTCGCACCCAACCCCCGAGATTTGGCACCCACCATGGGGCGAGGTGCACTGTCGTCCGGAGTCCTGTTCTGGACGGGAACCCTTTTTCTCCCTGGCGAGAGCAGCCAGCCAGGCACGCCTGACGGAGTCTGCACCGACGCGCCGCATGGCGCGGAAGTCGCCTGCGCAGCAAGTTGCCTCACTGTTCTCATTGGCGAGGTCCACCTCTCTGGCGATCCCGCGTCCGACACGGGCACAGACGGACCCGAGAGCCTCCTCGCAGGCCTCTTCGATCAACCCCACGTCGCCAGTGAGCCAGCTGTGGACCTGGAGTCTGTAGGCTCCACCAACCCGATGTTTGTTGACTTTGACACTGCGTCGCTCGACGCGTTCCCCACCAACGTGGTGGTCTACGACGAGCTGCTCCCTTGCGCGAAGAGTGGCGGAAGCACCGTCACAAAAGTGCTTGTCATCGGTCATGGCGAGCACTCCAACGGAGGTGCTCGCGACCCGCTCGATGCGGCACTACAAGACCTGACGGCGCCCATCCCAGAAGACGCCGACGCCGAGATGCTGGAGGTACGCCGCATCCAGTTCGTCAAGGGAACCAAGAGGCTTGCCAGCATGAGGCACCTATCGGAAGCCTATGAGCGCGAGATGGACCGCGCAGTGGGCGGCACGCCGGCTCCAGCTGGGCCTAGCCGCCTTGGCAGCACGAGGCCGGCGGCCGCACTGAGGCGCCGCAATGGCACAACGACGATCTACCTCCCTGCCAAGACCAAGGTGCGACCTCTCGAACGCCGACTGGTGACGTCCGCAAGAGAAGAGACAAGGAGTCGACTGCTAGCCGCAGCTGGACTCGCGTCACCATTGAGCGCGACCAAGACGGCCACCCGAGAGGACTGGAATGACGGGATGGCTGTCCGCCTCCTCCCCCTAGGAGGGAAAGGCACGTCACCCTGCCACCTGTTGAGCACCCGACACTCGGCGACCGCCTTGGCCGTCGAGAGGGAGTCGAAGAGAACGATGCCCGCCACCGGATCGATAGTATCCACCGATCCCTAGTGCTAGAAGAAGAAGATGAGTTGGGTACGCCGTGTTTTGGCCCCCGCATTCGAGACGAGCCCTTCCCTAGAGGGTTCACGCTCCCAAGAGACACGCCCAAATACATTGGCTCCGTGAAGTCAGAGGACTGGCTGGTTGACTACTCCACCGCCGTCCGCATAGCAAACGACAACAAGCGCGTCGCTGTAAAGTACGTTCCGCTCACCAGCACATACAAGCGGACGCCCAAGGCTCGCCTGCTCTCCTTGTGCGTGCAAGGCCCCAACGAGTCGACTCGCGACTACCACACGCGCTGGGCCGAGCGCCGCAACTCTTGCGAGGGCATGCACGAGGTGCAGGCCATCGAGTACTTCACTGCTGGGTGCCGAGAGGGCACCCTCCTCAAGCACCGTCTCCTCTACGACGAGCCGACGACCCTCGACGAGCTGCTAATCATAGCAGATAAATATGCCACAGCCGACTCCTCCATGAAGGCAGAGATCCAAGTTAACACCTCTGGCAAAGTAGCCCCTCAGGCTCCCCGAACCCCGGCTGGTGACACCAGTCGCCGTCAACAGCAGAACGACCACAAGTGCAAGCCCACGTTGCAACAGTCGAAGACCAGCAGTCGGAAGGGCAGCCTCTGTCCAAATGCCAGAAGGGCGGCAAGTCCAATTGGTTGCCGGCTTTCTCATATGAGCAGACTCTGTATGCATCCTGCATATTCCATAGTGGTGTGAAGCCGTCCAACCACACCACTCGGAAGTGCAAATTACTGAGTGCGGTTACTCCGCAGGAACCTCAACCGCCCACCATGGCAGCAGCGGATCTGCTCGCGTGCCAGGGCGTGGAAGTGGTGGACCCCTCTTGCAGGCGCGTTCCGTCGCGCGCGTGGGTGGACAGACTGGTCCGACCGCTTGATGCAACGTGGCAGGCCCGAAGCGGGCGGCGGCCTGGAAGCCTAGCTAGCCCGCCACCTTGATCCCGCCGAGGCATTCGAAAATTTTGGACAAGTCAGATTGGCGAGTCCGACTCCTACCAGTTGACCCGGTAGAAGTCGAACAAGTTCCCCCCTCATCTGATCATCCACGGGGCCTCACCAGCTTTGGGGACAACTGTCGGAGTAATGGACCACGGGTAGGGTAACCCGAGGCCTAGAACCTTTCAAGACATCGGGGCAGACTGCGCCCCTCAATATGCCAAGGAGAAGAGCCGTCTTCTGGGGGCCGGCCGGAGGAACAGCCGGCTGCCCATATACGGCCGAGTCCTAGAGGCAAGGCCAAGACAAGCCAACTCCTACTCGGCGGCTTCTAGAGAAGTCAGCCCCGAGGAGTCGGCCCACGGCACCAGCGAAGCCCGTGCCCTCATCAAGGGGGACGGGACAGGGAATGGCTATAGTGTAGCCCACACCCTCCCCCTTTCCAGTGGCTGGCGTGGTCACAGTGCGCCGTACGGCGGAGATCTCCGTCCGGCGCAGCACTGTTGCAAGCCATCCTTGATATCATCACAAACAGGCGGAGTCCTGCTCCCACGACGGCCTGTCGGTACGGCCCAAGGACGACGGGCCCCACCAGCCAGCGAGAGCCCGGAAGACGGCGACGATCCCACCAGCTGGACCCGAGGGAGGTCGGCCCCCAGGAGTCGGCCCGTCCCTTCCGCGGGACCCACTCGCCATTAACTAGGCGAGACGTGGAGTGGCTACGTTAATCGCCTGCCAGGCGGCGGAGCTGTAGCCAGAACCCCATGACCAAGCCTGTGTTATTAGAGACGCGGCAACAGTGATCTGCAGCCAGCGGGATCCGCGAGTGACGGAGGCGGCCTGTCGGCTTCATACCAGACCAGCCGGCGGGGCCCACTAGGCAGCTGGCCCTAGCAGTTGGCGGAGAAGCCGGTGACCAGAGAGACTGATACCCCGGCCCTACGCCCGGCCAGATTACCATTGGAACCCTGGGGGGTAGGCCTATATAAACCCCCCTAGGTCACCCATGCAAAGGGTTCCCAATCTGTTAGAACTAGACCAGATCATATAGGAAGGAGGGAGCTAGCCCTGCCTTCTCCTAGCTCTAGCATACAGCTCAAGGAGCACCTTTGTATTCACGTGTGCCTTAGTGATCATGCGGAGACCCCACAGAGCAGGACTAGGGGTGTTATCTCCTAGGAGAGCCCCGAACCTGGGTAAAGTACGTCGGCGTTCGTGTCTACGCCTCATCCCGCTTCCGGGCACCTGCGACATTCTACGCGCCCCCACCATCATAAGCCATCCCTTTGCATATGTCGCACCCAACCCCCGACACCACAGCATGGCAACAAAAGTGTGAACACTTTTACAGTACAGTTCGGCACCCCAAATTTGGCACTATATGCATTGGCTCCGAATCATTTCTTTGGTCAATAATTGGGTGCCCAGCTCCTATGCTTAGTACCTTATGTTCCGCTATATCAGCTAGGGTAGTAAAGGGAGAACTACTGTGATTGTGCCCTGGTTTACCCAAGAGCACCTCAGTAGAGAATGCCGAAAACTGACTGCCATGATACGACGAGAGCCGGTCAGCTCTTCAGAGGTCGCAAATCCTTAGAGATTTTTCCGCATTACGCAAAGAATTGGAACTTACCCGATCAAGTGTTTACAGCATCCTAGTCCCGGATACTAGGGGCTGCACCTATATTTCTATTTGTCAAACTCCTATGGCTAGGTGAGGGTGTTAAAGCCGTATAGTCCAATTGCCTGGTTTGCTGCAGTAAATACCTCCTTCAAGGACCAAACAATTGGAGCAAGACTGTTTAGATTACATCCCGAACACCCCCATCTTTCCTACGTGGGGGTAGAAGCCGACGATTGGCCAACTCTCAGATTTCACATAACACGGACGCACAGGAGGAGAAATTTTTCAACAAAACATTACATTACATAGTAATTTTTTCTCATCATACAAGGCAAAGACAACATGAATGTATTCATTTGAAAATAATGTCTTGCGAACATTGCGTTGCTACAATGCGAGACCCATCCAAGACATCTGCAAAATATCGCTCGGCGTGTGGTGCTCCTTGACCTCTGGCGGCCCCTCGGTCGTCAGCTTGACCACGTCCATCTTCGCGCACCACACCTTCAATGGAGGCTGATTGCTTGACAATGTCCAGCCGAGGACAGGCACTCACCATCCGCTTCACGAGACCAAAGTAGCTGCCGGGCATAGCTTCGGCAGGCCATAGCCGGATTATCAAATCCTTCATGGCCAGTTCGGCCACCCTATGCAGCTCAACCAGCTGTTTTAGGTGATCGGTGAAGGGCACAGGATGCTATGGCGCTAGGTATTGTGACCAGAACAGTTTCTCCGTCGAGCTCCCTTCTTCAGCTTGGAAGAACTCCGTGGCATCGGACACACTGCGTGGCAGATCTACAAATGCCCCTGGAGAACTCCAAATCCGGGTTACAAGGAAATATTTCTTCTTCACATACTTTCTCTGCATACTAAATTCCTTACCCACTGTGATCTTCTTGGCCTTCTGGATCTCCTGGAGGGCACCTTGGGCTTCAACCCGGGCCGCTTCCACGCTTTGGCGAGCCTTTGAGAGTTCGGCCTCTCGAGCCGAAACATCTCCCTCCAAGGCCTCATACTTCTTCACAGCATCTGGGAGCTCTTGCTGGACCTCGTTCAGCCTGACCATAAGCTTCTTACGAGCGGCCTGCTCCTTGACAGCTTTCCCCTCGACTTCAGCAATGGCCTTTTTTAGGGCCTCGACCTCGGTCGTCGCCCCTGCACATATCATGACACTATGGTCAGTATACATCATTTATTCTTTCCGAATACATAGCGAGTCACTACAAACATTGCTGGTCTTCCAGCTGCTTCCTAGCCTGGCCAAGCTCCTCTTCGGCCCGCTCTAGTCTCTACTTTATTCCGGAGAGGTCGCGGCCAATATCGACTCCTGCTTATTCACATCAGACACAGTTTGGTTAGTTTCCTCCGAAATTTAATTGGTCCTCTGTCCGGCTTTTCTTTCCAAACACCGGATAGTGTCTCAGGGGCCGCTGCTTACCTCAAAACCTGTCAGCAGGCCACTACAGGCTTCGGTTAGTCCGCTCTTAACCGACTGAACCTTTTCAATCACCATACCCATAAGGATACAATGTTCTTCCAAAGTGGAAGCGCCCCGTAGCGCTTCCAATAGATTATTCGGCGCCTCTGGTTGGACAGAGGTCACCGGCGGGACGGGCACGCCTCCTTCTCTTGAAGGAGGCCTCCGGGGCCGTATGGGTCTCCGGATCCGTGCTCAGAGGGGGGCCGAATTGAGCACGACCACCATCGTTAGTCTCCATGGGGGTCTGTTCCCCACTGTGTCCGGCGGCCGAGGTGTCGCCCTTCGGCGCCGCCATGACGGCCTCCTGAATCTCTCCCTGGCCTGGGAAGGTCCTTTGGGACAGCACCTCGTCATCTTCCTTGGCCTTGGGAGAGTAAGCGGCCGGCGGTGTCTCGCTGGCCATTTCCTTTGAGTCCAACGAGCCTCTTGATGAGGATTGTTGGGAGGTGTCGTGGACCAGACTGCAATAACATGAATATACCATATAAAATACCATAAGGTGGAAAGGCCAGATAAATGGACACATACGGGTTCTTAGTAATCATGATGCGGTCGGGGGCTTGTTCTGGGGGTGTCGCTCCAGACTGCTGTCGATGTCCCACAAGGAGCTGCCCACGAGAGGGCCTTTCCCCTTCTTCACGCCTCCACCTCTATATTTATGGATGCCACCCTCTTCTTCCACCCCCCATCAGGGGGAGAGTCACTCTCCTCCTCCTCATCATCATCGTCGTCTTCGGTGGCGGAGGAGCGGGTCTTGTCTTCGGACGTCGCGTCCGAAGCGCCCTTGCGACGGGGGCCACTCCTGACCCCCTTGGCCTTCTTCTCCGGCACCTTATAGGGTGTCGACACCAGCATCTTCGCTAGACATGGGATGACTGGTTCTTCAGGAAGCAGAGCCGGACATTGGATCCACTTCGCCATCTCCATCCATTCCTGAAGAAGCAAGGATAATAAAATCTCAGATGTCATCCTTGAAACAAGTAAGTAGAGGATGCATCAAAAATCATACCTCGTTGGTGAGCTGGTTAATGCAGTGCACTCGGTCCGAGTCTGTGGCTAGCTGTGTTTCGTTGCCCTTGAAGAGCAACTTCCAGGCATCATCATGAGTGGTTTCGAAGAGCCTGTTCAGGGTATGGTGCTTCTTCGGATCAAACTCCCATAAAGGGTGACTTCGGCTTGGGCACAGGAGAATCCGGCAAACTAGCATCACCTGGATTACATCGACGAGCTTGATATGTTTGTCCACCATGCTTTGAACGCGCGTCTGTAGCGCTATCAGCTCGTCTGACGAAGACCATTTTGGGCTCTTACCAACCCAGGAGGTGAGTCGCATTGGAGCGCCAGAGTTGAATTCGGCAGCTGCGGCCCAGTCGGCGCCGCGGGGTTCTGTGATGTAGAACCACATTTTCTGCCATTCCTTGACAGTCTCCGTGAAAGTGCCTTTTGGCTAGGAGACATTGGTCAGCTTGCTCACCATGGCGTCTCCGCACTCAGCATGCTGGCCGTCCACCACCTTCAGCTTCACGTTGAAAACCTTGAGCCACAACCCGAAGTGGGGTTGGATGCAGAGGAAGGCCTCAGACACGACGATGAACGCCGAGATGTTGAGGAAAGAGTTCGGGGATAGATCGTGGAAGTCTATCCCGTAATAGAACATCATTCCACGGATAAAAGGGTGGAGTGGAAACCCTAGCCCACGGAGGAAATGAGGGATGAATACCACCCTCTCGTTGGGCTTTGGTGTGGGGACGACTTGCCCCTGGGCTGGAAGACGGTGGGAAATTTCCTTTGCCAGATACCCGGCCGCCAAAAGCTCGGTAATGTCCTTCTCCTTGATGGAGGAGGCCATCCACTTGCCTTGACCTCCAGATCTGGACATGGTTGAGTGCTTGCTCGAGTGGGAAAGAGGAGAACTTGGGCGCTAGAGCTCAAGAGTGGAAGGGTAGAGGAATAGAGAAGGCGTGGGAGAAGAAGGGTAATCCTTATCCCCTTATAAAGGCAGTGAATATTGAATGCCTCCCCACTCGCCCAAAAACTCGCCTATTCCCAAGGGCTATGTAAACGGCACAATTGGGTTACCCACGCCCGTATTCATGAGCATCCCACGATAAGGGGACATGATCTCTGCTTTGACAAGACATGCCAATGGAAACTGCAGTCGTGTGTGGTATTCATGAATATCGAAATGCGGAACGAGAGACAAAAATGGTTCAATATAATGGCCGGACAGACGTGATGTCATCTTGTGAAAAGTTGTTAGTAGATGGGGACTCGTGAAATATTATATTCCCTGCAGTCGTGTGTGGTGCTAGTGTTGCAGATCTGGACACCTTCGTTTTATCCGAAGTCTATCTTGGAGTATTCGGAAAGAGGAACCCGCCTTGCAATGCCGAAGACAATCTGCGCACCGGACACATCATCATTGAAGCCTGGTTCAGGGGCTACTAAGGGAGTCCTAGACTAAGGGGTCCTCGGGCGTCCGACCTATTGGATATGGGCCGGACTGTTGGGCCATGAAGATACGAAGACCGAAGACTCTACCCGTGTCCGGATGGGACTCTCCTTGGCGTGGAAGGCATGCTTGGCGACCTACTATGAAGATTCCTTCCCCTGTAACCGACCTTGTGTAACCCTAGATCCCTCCTATGTCTATATAAACTGGAGGGCTAGGTCTGTAGATAGATCCACATAACCATAATCATGGCCAGGCTAGATTTTTAGGGTTTAGCCATTACGATCTCATGGTCAACTCTTGTAATACTCATATTCATCAAGATCAACCAAGCAGGAAGTAGGGTATTACCTCCATATAGAGGGCCCGAACCTAGGTAAGCATTGTGTCCCCCATCTCCTATTACCATCGATCCTAGATGCATAGTTCGGGACCCCCTACCAGAGATCTGCCGGTTGTGACACCGACATCTGACACTTAATCATCTTGTGGCTTTACACCGCACTGATTGACGACGTGGGTCGCGCTTGAGTGGTTGGTTGGGTGGTTCTGCCCCCGCGAACCCTGGCAGAACTTGCTAGGGTGCCTTAGTTGCCTACTTCCTTATGGTGGCCTTGCCCCATGCCGGGCTCGCCTGCCTGACAAGGGAGGCCTTTCTATTGCCGATATATTGCTCTTATGGTTCGATCTTGGTCTCTCTGGACTGCGAGTTGGTTCTTCAAATCTCTTGGTACTTCAATCCCTGACTTGGGTTGGTGCTTCAATCTTGATCTCGTGCCTATGCAAAGTCTAGGCAACAGACGCAGGGTTTGTTGCACCGACAGTAGCCCCCGGTGAGGGAGTCCTGGATTAAGGGGTCCTCTGGCATCCGGCCTATGTGACATGGGCCAGACTGATGGGCCGTGAAGATACAAGACAGAAGACTTCCTCCTGTGTCCGGACGGGACTCCCCTTTGCATGGAAGGCAAGCTTGGCATTCAGATATGAAGATTCCTTCCTCTGTAAACCAACTATGTACAACCCTAGGCCCTTCCGTTGTCTATATAAACTAGAGGGTTTAGTCCGTAGAGGCAGTCACCATCATACAGGCTAGACATCTAGGGTTTAGCCATTACGATCTCGTGGTAGATCAACTCTTGTAATCCTCATATTCATCAAGATCAATCAAGCAGGAAGTGGGGTATTACCTCCATCAGGAGGGCCCGAACCTGGGTAAACATCGTGTCCCCCGTCTCCTGTTACCATCGACCTTAGACGCACAGTTTGGGACCCCCTACCCGAGATCCACCGGTTTTGACACCGACATTGTTGCTTTCATTGAGAGTTTGGCTGTGACGTCGCAGACAGGATTGATGGAACGCCTTATCATCAAGGATAGTATCACCTCCGTAGGAGCCCTGGGCGCAGGACAAACCCTTTGGCTGGGCGGCTTTACCATGACCGCCCGTTCAGCCGTCAAGCCGATGATGACTTCTCAGGTCATCAAAAATCGTCTCCATGTTGACTCCGAATACTCCGAACTGATGGATCCGATAGAGTTATCATCTTCAAATGAACTCCTCGATCACATCGCCGCCATGGGGGTCACTACAGACTACACTCAGATTGGGCTTAAACCCGATCAGAGAGAAATCAAATCTCTGCCAATCACCCATCAGATAGCGGTCATAGAGGAGCAAAACAACAACTTTTCCCCTGTGTTGAGGACGATCTATGTTTGGATTTCCGATCTCGAAGAGCCAGATACCTGACCTCCTCCGAACTTAGAATCGGGCGTCGAGGCTAGAAAATCATTTAACATCCCGGAGCCCGAACTAATAAGCTCAGAAGTTTTTCAAACTCCGGACTCAAAATTGGGTCAGGAATCGGATTTAAAGCTACCCAACCGCCAGAAGCAACATTCTCCAAGCAATTCTGGCCCTCCGCATATATGCGACCTCATGTATGTACGACAGTAGTCTCAGGAAACAGCCCATCACTTTTGGGCCAGATTCCTCCTTGTCGAAGACAAGATTAAAGATTTCCGCGACAACGACGCGATTTAAGTATTCTGCAATATTTGCATGGACGAAGGAATCCTCAACGCCATCAACTACCATCGCGTATCACACTTCGCTGGCTTCGCAACCATAGTAAAGAAGTACTTCAAAATGGAAAGTGCCTGGAAATCTCAGACAGCTCACTGGGAACCACTGGTCTCCACTCAATCCCCCTAGCGAGCAAAAAGGATGCACCCTCGCGGGGCACCCGACCCCATAGTGAAGAAAACTAAGCCCATACCGGGACACAGAACTGTTCTAGAGGGATGGCTCGATAGGCCATGCAAAATACACACGACACCGGATACCGTACCAACCGATAGCCTTAGGGCATGTTGGATACTCCGGCAAGTGGCGAAGAGCGGCGATGATATACTCACCAAAAACACCTCAGAGCAACACCCCCAAAGCACGACGACCTTAGAGTATTAACGGTCTTTGAGACTTTCGCTTCAAACAATCGACGTAAGAGGGCACTCCGCGACCTCGCCGAAGTCTGCCAAGTCGCAACTATAAACCTCTGGAACAACACAGCCATAACTTTCAAAGCAAGTGACGAACCAAAATTCCGGTCAGTCCGGGCACCAGCCGCCTTGGTCCTAAATCCAATTGTGGATGGCTTTCGGCTCACTATAGTGCTCATGGACGGCGGCTACGGACTAAACCTCATCTACAAGGACACACTCAATAAATTGGAAATAGACAAGAGCCGCATCGAGCAAATTAATACGACCTTCCGAGGAATCATTCCCAGCCGGGAGGCGCGATGCGCGGGGAAAATTAAACTCGACGTAGTATTCGGCAAGCCGGAGAACTATCGGTCCGAAGAGATAACCTTCCAAGTGGCCCCTTTCAATAGTGGATATCACGCCTTGCTGGGGCGATATGCATTCACACGCTTTAAAGCTATACCTCATTACAGTTATATGAAGCTCAAGATGCCCGGCCCCAACGGTATTTTCACTCTCGCTAGTGATCCGGACATAGCCCTCCGCGCCGAAAACAAAACCGTGTCCCTCGCCCTCGAGGCACTGTCCGAGGCCCTCGCGGCTGAAGAATTAACTGCACTATGCTCAACGGTGGATAGGGACGACACAATCCTTGATAAGCGGCCCAAATCCACCTCCTTCAAACTAGCAGACAAAATAGTCAAATTTCAAGTCCACCCGACGGACCCTAACAAGACAGCTTCCATCGGGGCACAGCTGGACCCAATGGTTGACACCGCACTACAAGGGTTCTTGTGCGAGAACTAGGACATATTCGCCTGGCATCCTTGTGATATGCCAGGAATCCCATGCAGGTTGGCCGAACACAGCCTCAATATATTAAAGGGATATAAGCCGGTCAAGCAAACACTGCGATGCTTTTCTGAACCCAAACGACAAGCTATGGGGGAGGACCTAGCCAAGTTAATCGAGGCCGGATTCATCAGAGAAATAAAACACCCGGACTGGCTAGCGAACCTGGTGATGCTGCCAAAGAAGGATAAATCCTGGCACCTGTGCATCGATTTCAAAGACCTCAACAAGGCCTGCCCTAAGGATCCCTTCCCCTCCCCCGCATCGATCAAATTATTGATGCTACTATAGGACACGGCTCACAGTTTTTCCTCTACGCATACTCGAGATACCAACAAATCAAAATGAAGGAGTTCGATCAAGCCGCAACGGCATTCATGACCCCATACGGGCCTTTCTGCTTCAACACTATGCCCTTCAGCCTTAAAAACATTGGCACCACCTACCAAGGCATGATTCAAACATGCCTAGAGAAACAAATCGGCAAGACAGTTGAGGCATATGTGGATGACGTCGTCATCAAGACTGGGCACGTCGAGTCATTAATAGACGACCTCCATCTCACATTCGACAACCTCCGCACATATGACATCAAGCTCAATCCGGAAAAGTGTGTTTTCGTCGTTCCCGCTGGAATACTGTTGGGCTTCATCGTTTCCAGTAGAGGAATTGAAGCCAATCCAGCCATAATCTGAGCTTTGTCACAATTGTCTACACCAACAGGCCTTAAACAGGCCCAAAAACTAGCCAGATGCGTGGTAGCTTTAAGCCGTTTTATCTCCAGACTAGGAGAAAAAGCATTTCACTTTATCGCCTTCTCCGACGCACCGACCACTTCGAGTGGATGAACGCGGCAATGGCCGGACTGGAAGAAATAAAGACTCTTTTAGCAAGCAAGCCAATCCTGGTCGCGCCGAACATCGGCAAGCCGATGATATTATACATCTCTGCAACACACCAGGTGGTGAGCGCAGTGCTTGTCATTGAGCGAGAGGAGGACAGACACAAATCCCCACTTCAGAAACCGGTGTACTACGCATCAACTGTGCTCACACCACGCAAATCCCGGTACCCTCATTAACAAAAGAAAGCATATGTGGTCTTCATAGCATCCCGGAAGCTACAACACTAGTTCCAAGAGTGCTCAATCACGGTGGATTCCAAAGTACCACTCAATGACATAATAAACAACCACGATACTATGGGTCGGATTGCCAAGTGGGCCACTGAGCTCCTGCCATTCGATAACATACAAATCATGCCGGGCCATTAAATCCCAAGTATAGGCCGACTTCGTCGCCGAATGGACAGAGGCCGAACTCCCTAAAGAGTACGGTACATATTCCAACTGGGTCATGCACTTTGATGGCTCTAAAATGCTGGCCAGCTTAGGAGCGGGCATCGTATTAACGCCCCCAGTGGAGACACAGTCCAGTACATACTCCAAATACTATAAACAGACTCCAACAATGCAGCCGAATATGAGGCCTTATAGCACGGTCTTCGGATGGCCGCCTCCATGGGCATACAACACCTGGAGGTGTGCAGGGATTCAAATATCGCAATATCCCAAATAAATGGAGACTTTGACACCAAAGATCAGAAGATGGCGGCCTAGCGTAACGACATACTTAAAATATCAGCTCGGTTCGAGGGACTCGAATTTCATCATGTGGCTCGAGAAAGTAATCAAGCGGCGGATGTCCTTGCTCGCATGGGTGCCAAGCGTGACCCCGTCCCGCCTAACATCTTTATGGAAAGGCTCTTCAAGCCATCCGTGGTGTGGCAAGGTGAGAGTAGCAACACCAGTCTGGACCCAATTATACCTCCAAATGTCGAACACAATACCGATATCATCGAGGGCTCATCCATCAAAATAACACATTGGCCCATCTAATAATGGCAGTAATTGCCCCATGGACCGAACCTTTCTTGGCCTACCTTAATAGGCGAGAGCTCCCTGAGGATCAGTATGAGGCAAGCTGCATTGTTCGGCACTCGAAAGCCTACAAGGTCCATGACGAAGAGCTCTACAAGAAAAGCGCTACTGGAGTCCATCAAAGATGTATCTCCGAAGAAGAGGGACGACAGCTCCTGTCCGAAATCCAAGATGGTCTTGGCGGTCACCATGCCGCGGCTCGGGCCCTCGTACGTGAAGCCTTGCATACAGGTTTCTCTTGGTCGACGGCCTGAGCAGATGCACATGGCCTTGTCCAACATTGTGTCGGATGCCAGCTTTTCGGCAATCAAAGCCATATGCCGCCTACCGCCCTACAAACAATTCCCATCACTTGGCCTTTCACGGTCTGGGGGCTTGATATGGTTGGACCCCTTAAAGGAGGAAACCATAGGAAAAAATATCTGCTGGTCATGGTAGAAAATTCACCAAGTGGATAGAGGCAAAACCAGTTAAAACGGCCGAAGCCGGACCAGTGATAGACTTTATATTGCATGTCGTGCACCGTTATGTCGCCGCTGCAGTCCGACCTAGCACCGCCCACGGCCACCAACCGAAGCGCCTCCATGCGCAGCAGCCGTAGAGACCAACCCCGCCTCCTCTCGTCGCCGGAATCACCGGAACGAGTGCCGCCGCCGCATCTGTGTGTCGCCGGCAGTTGGCCGCCGATGTGGCCACTTAATTAGTGCCTAAACACCTAGCTAATCACTCCCTAGAGCCACTGCCAAGTGGGCCCCCATGCCTAAATTAATTAGTTTAACTTCCCTGCTAAATTAGTACTAATCTCGGAGGGCCCTGCCTGTCACTGTTGACTAGGCCACGTCAGCATTGACCGGACCCACACGTCAGCCTCTGTAGTTGACATTGTGTCACTGACGAGTGGACCCCACTAGTGAGGTTTGACCAGGACCCATCTAGTTGACCTGCTGACATCACCTTGACATAGTGCTGGCGTAGTAAAGCTTTTTCTGGAATTAAAATAAATCAGAAAATAATTAGAAATTCCAGAAAATAGTATAGACTTCAAAAATTCATATAAATTCATCCGTAACTCAGAATGAACTAATTTATATATGAAAAATGATCAGAAAAATCCAATCTATCCATCTGTACAATTTTCATGCATGATAGAACAACTTATGGCTGCTGTTTAGGCCAAATGTTATAATGGCATTTAAACCTTCACATATGGATTTTGAATTTGAACCTAGGGTTTAAACCAACTTCATTTAACCTGTTGCTAGTTGCATTAGCTCAAACCGCATCTTATTGCCATGCCATGATCATGCATCATATTGTGCATTGCATTGATTGTGCTCTTCCTTCTTTGCCGGTAATTGTCCCCTCTCGGTAGACGCTGCTCCGACGATGTGATCGATGACACCGATGGAGAACTATATTATCTTCAGATGTGCCAGGCAAGCAAAACCCCCTTGTTCATTCCGATACAATCCCACTCTCTCGCTCCTGCTCTCTTCTACTACATTAGGACAACAATGATTCAACTGCTACATGCTGCGGTAGCTGAACCCCTTTCCTCTACATGACCTGTCATTGCCACAGTAAATAGATGAAACCCACTAGCATGAGTAGGAGTTGTTTGAGCCCTGATGTGCCTACTCATTCATGTTTGTTTGTCATGCCTGCTACTGCTTAGTGTTGAGTCAGGTCTGATTCATCAGGGATGAATTGGAATGTAGTGAACATGTCCTACTGTTGAGAGCTAAGTGTGTGAACACGATTTGGTAAAGGTGGCGGTGATAGGCCATGTAGGAGCACATGGTGGGTTGTCTCATTGCAGCCGTCCTTAGGAACTGAGTTCTGTGTTTGTGATCCATGAATAGCTACTACCACGCATTGGAATGCTTAAGTGCCCCTCTCGACTTATTAATCAACCTGATCTCTATCCAGGAGTTGCAACTAGTTTCTGGTGTTTGTAGGTAGTGTTAGTATCCTACCAAGTGGCACCCGGTACAGGTGGGCTTGGGACATACTAGGGACCGTGGCCCGGTGTACCAAGTGGCACACGGATGGTGGGCTTGGGAACCCTGTACACATCGTTTGGGGCCATCAGCGACAACCCGACCGGATCTCCTTGCGGATGGAACCCGAATAGGTGATAAACCTAGACTAGAGACTTGTTGGTTAGTCAGGTCGTGGCCGACTCCCTCGCCAGGCTTCCGCTTGAAGGTTGCCGAGATACACGACGTGTACATGGTGGTAAGTGGCGAGAGCGTGTGTGAAGAAGTACACCCCTGCAGGGTTATCATTATCTATTCAAATAGCCGGATTCCTCGGATATGGAAACTTGGACCCCTTGCATAGTTCAAAGATAAGTGAAAGTGGATACTCTAAAATGCGCAAGATAAGTGTGAGTGCTATGGATGGCGTTCTCATAGGGAGACGGGAGCGAATCCATAGTGGAGTATTGATATGGTGAATATGTGGACTCGTGTGCGCCACCTCAACTGAGTTACTTGCAATCATAGTTCAGGATAGCCACCGGGTCAAAGCTGGCTTGCTGCAGTCAAACTCCACCACCTCTTTGTTGATACCGATGCATATGTAGTTAGTTCTGACGTAAGTCTTGCTGGGTACAATTGTACTCACGTTTTCTTATTTTATGTTTTGCAGAGAGACTTCAGTCTCGCTAGTAGTTCCGCGTGGACTTCGACATTTAGCTTGTTACCTCAGCTACGATCTTGTAACCTTAGGAGGGTCTTGTAGATAGTCAGGCTTCTCATCCTTTTTCATTTGTAGATGTCTGTACTCAGGCATGTTAAGCTTCTGCATGTGCTTGTTGCTTGTATGCTCTGTATGTTGGGTCATGAGACCCATGTTTGTAATACTTGGAGTCTTGTTGTGATGCCATGTTGTATTGCACATATTGAGAATATTGTGTGTATGATTGAAATGCTTGGTACGTGTGGGATCCGCCAACCTATTTGTTTATCCTTGGTAGCCTCTCTAATGGGGAAATGTAGTCTTGTGCTTCCATGAGCCATAGTAGTCCGCTATAGCCCGGTTCACCGGAGTCCTGCTAGCCCAGCACTACTGCTCCGGAACACTTGACTGGGCGGCATGTGATTCACTTTGTTCCTGTGTCTGTCCCTTCAGGGAATTGTCACGCGGTGACTGTCGGTGTCAAAACCGGCGGATCTCGGATAGGGGGTCCCAAACTGCGCGTCTAGGACGGATGGTAACAGGAGGCAGGGAACACGATGTTTACCCAGGTTCGGGCCCTCTCGATGGAGGTAAAACCCTACGCCCTGCTTGATTAATATTGATGATATGGGTAGTACAAGAGTAGATCTACCACGAGATCAAGGAGGCTAAACCCTAGAAGCTAGCCTATGGTATGATTGTTGTCTATGGAGTTGATGAAGTTGTCCTACGGACTATAACCCTCCGGTTTATATAGACACCGGATAGGGTTAGGGTTACATAGAGTCGGTTACAATGGTAGGAGATCTTGAATATCCGCATCGCCAAGCTTGCCTTCCACGCTAAGGAAAGTCCCATCCGGACACGGGACGAAGTCTTCAATCTTGTATCTTCATAGTCGAGGATTCCGGTTGAAGGTATAGTCCGGCTACCCGAACACCCCCTAATCCAGGACTCCTTCAGTAGCCTCTGAACCAGGCTTCAATGTCGACGAGTCCGGCGTGCAAATTATCTTCGGCATTGCAAGGCGGGTTCCTCCTCCAAGTCCTTCATAGAAGATTGTAAACACCAAGAGTAGTGTCCGGCTCTGCAAAATAAGTTTCCACATATTGCCATAGAGAGAATAATATTAACACAAATCAAATTTGCTGACGTATTCCGCAGTGCGTTATCACACTACGGCCAAGTCCTTTACCCAAATTGTTTTTACTTTTCCACCTCAGCACGTTTTGCAAGGCGGTTTCCTTGGCACGTCTTGTCAAAGCAGAGATCGTGTACCCCCTTTTTACGGGATTCTCATCAATGCGGACGTGGGTAATCCAACCGCGCCACTTATCACGGCGCTTGGGAGCCAAGTGAGTTTTACTAGGCAGGTGGGGATGCACAACCGCATCCGCCCATATAAGGGGATAAGGATCCACCTTTTTACCTACGCCTTCTTCCTCCCTGCCTATCCATCTCCTGCGCACTCGAGCTCCAGCGCCCAAGCCCACACTTCCCACCTCAACCTTCTCCAGCAATGTCCGGAGCGGGAGGCAAGTGGATGGTCTCCACCGTTACGGAGGGCCAAGTCAAAAAGCTAAGGAAGGCCGGATACTTGTCAAAGGACATCACGCACCGGCTTCCTGAGGAGGGGCAGCTTCTCCCCACTCCAAGGCCCCATGAGAGGGTAGTATTCCTTCCCCACTTCCTCCGGGACTGGGCTTTCCACTCCACCCATTTGTCCGAGGGCTCATGTTCTACTACGTCCTGGATTTCCATGATCTGGCCCCGAACTTCATCCTCAACATCTCGGCATCTATCGTCATGTGCGAGGCTTTTCTCCACGCTCGCCCCCATTTCGGCCTCTGGCTCAAGACCTTCAACGTCAAGCCCAAGGTGGTGTGCAGTAGCCAGGCGGAGTGCGGAGGCGCCATGGCGGGCAAGATGGCCAACGTCCTATGGTTCGAGGGCTCTTTTGTGGAGACCCTAAAGGGATGGCAAGCCGGGTGGTTCTATATCACCGAGCCGCGCGATCCGATATGGACCGCAGCCCCCGAGTTCCGATCCGGACCCCCCACGCGGCTTATGTCTTGGAAAGAGATGGGCCTGTCGTGGGGTGATGAAAAAGAGGTGACCGGATTGCAAACATGCATCCAGTCCCTGGTGAACAAGCCAGTCCGGCTTGTTAATGTAATCCAGGTTATGCTCGTCCGCCGGATCCTCCCGTGCCAACAATGGGATTTTAATCTGTGGGAGTTCAACCCGGCGCAGCATCAAACCCTCAGCAGGCTCTTCGACATGACGTACGAAGACACCTGGAGGATGCTATTCAAGGGCGCCGAGGCTCCTGCGGACGTCACGCTAACGAGGTAAGCCATCTACACCTTTTACAGGATGTTCAAGCTTTTTCCATAGTTTAACTCTATGCAGGATCTAAACTCCCTTACCTTTGACAGGCTTGGCGGGCGATATCCGGACCGATTAACTGTCCGGCTCCGCTGCCCAAAGACCCAGCCCCAGCACTACTAGTGAAGCTGCTGGTCCCAGCGCCTTATGTGGTGCCGGAGAAGAAGGCCAAGAAGAAGAAGGCCACGGGGACTCGAAAGAGTTCCCATAATATGGTGGTGTCGGACTCGTCATCCAACAAGTCCGAGATGCACTCCTCCCGTGAAAACGAGGAGGAGGAAGGAGAAACCTCTCCCCCTCCAGCGGGGGAAGGAAAGAAGAGGAAGGCCGCCCCAACGGGGGAGGCCGAAGGGTCCAGGAAGAGGAAGACCCCTCCACCGGACTACTCCCCCGACATTGAAGAGGACAAAGAGGAGTGGCCAGACAGGGCCAAGTGTCCGGCGAAATCGTAAGTTCGGATATCAGAGTAACTCATGACGTTCCTTTGTTGCATAGCTTTCCCTAATGTCGAATATAATTATGCAGCCTGCCCCGGACCGGACTCGACGAATCGTCGGGCGGCTCCCTGGACTCATCGGACCTGAACTCAGTTCCGCCCGCTGCCTCCCCCCGCACTGGAAACGACGTCGTAGTGGCATTGCGACAAGCTCCGGGGCAGGAGGAGGTGGTCCCGGAGGAGCCGCAAGGCAACCTCCCTCACACCAGGAGTGAAGGGGACAAGACCCCCCAGGGCTCCAAGTCCGGCTTTGAGCCGGACACCGCACCGGAATCTACAACAGTTCCGGGCCGCGGTAGGCGAACTCCTTCCAAGAGGCGCAAGCCTTCTGAGCCGGCAGCCTGCGTCCAACCGGAGGTGCCGGACAATCTGTTGGAGGTGCTTGACGGCACCTCCATCGACGAGGAGCACCATACTATTATGAGTACGGTGATCCGGAAGGTTCAGTCTGCCAAGAGCGGACTAACTGAAGCTTGCGCTAGCCTTCTGACAGGCTTCGACGTAAGTAAAAATATGTAAAAATATAACCGCATAGACAGTAGCCCCTGATGCTCCGTTTGGCGTTCGGAAAGAAAAGCCGAATAGACGATCTATGAAATTTCGCAGGAGTCTAACAACAAAGAGTAAATATGCGTATGCAGGCTTCGCTGCTAGCCACCGCCGCACTGACTGCGGAAGTGGGTGCCCTGAAACAGGGCCTCGAGCGGACCGAGCAAGAGCTCAGCCATGCCAAACGGCAGCTCGAGGAGAAAGAAGGTAAGAAATACCTTACAGAAAAAGTGCCTATAGAAAGGCTTGATTGCAAAAAAATAACAGGATTGTACTGCTTATTGTAGGGGCCATGACTGAGGTGGCGACCCTCAAGCAGGCGCTGTCCGAGGCCGAAAAGAAAACGGCCGCGGAGTCCTCCGAGCGAGAGAAACTTGAGGGCCAGGTTGACGAGGTGCAGCATGAGCTTCAGGCTCTCATGAAAAAACATGAGAGTTTGGAGCTTGAGTCAAAGCCGCAAGCGTCCGAGCTCGCGGCGACCCTTGAGACTGCCAAGTCCGCCAAGGGTTGGAGGAGATGAAAAAGATAGCGGCGGGTAAAGCATTCTTTATGCAAAGTAGAAGTATAAAAGTAAAGTACTTGTTACTTACCCGAATCCGGAGCTCTCCAGGGGCATTCACAGATCCTCCCTGCAGCGTATCCGACGCCGCCGCATTCTACCGAGCTGAAGAGGGCAGCTCGACGGAGAAGGAGTTCTGGTCCCAGTATGCTGAGGCCGGACACCCTGTGCCCTTGAGCGACCAGCTGAAACAGCTGGTCGAGCTACCCAAGGTGGCCGAACAGGCCATGAAGACTTCATAGTTCGGCTGTGGCCCGGAGAGGCCCTTCCTGGGAGCTACTTCAGGCTGGTGCGGCGACTGGTGGAGGCCTATCAAAGGCTCGAGGTCATCAAGCGCTCCGTCTGCATCGAAGGTGCCCGTAGGGCCCTTGCTCGTGCAAAGGTGCACTGGGGTAAGCTGGACAGTGAGAAGCTTGTGAGGGACGGGCTGCCGTCGGGGAAGGAGCATCGTAAGCCCGAGAACTACTATAAGGATATTCTTGCGGGTGCCCTCCTTGTGGCGGATGAATGTACCAAGGATGTAATTTTTGAATGAACTCGCTCGTGTTTATCTTGTGCGCTGAAAACTTGTTCATATGCGCTCAGCAATGCTTATTGAATTTAAAATATTACTTTCTGTCCGGCCGTTTATCAAAAATTGAGAGATGGCCAGTCGTCGGCTTCTGCCCCCGTGCCACTAGTGCTGGGGTGTTCGGGATAAACCTGAGCACTCTTTTTCCCATAGTTGGGTACTTCAAGGGAGGCGCTTAGCACAACGAACCAGGCAATCGGACTATAATGCTTGAACACTCTCACTTAGCCATAGAACTCTATAATTTTAAATTTCGGCGAAGCCCCTAGTTCAGAAGACCGAGTTCGGGGTGCTATCCACGCTTTGGCCGGACAAAGCTAGCTCCTCGCTCGAAGTGGCAGAAGCCTTTAGGGACTCGAAAAACCTCTCGAACAGCGACCGGCCTTTGACCACATCATGACAGTCAGTTTTAGCTTTCTCCACTGAGGTGCTTAGCCCAGCTAAACCGGGGCACAATCGCAGTGCTTCTCCTAGTGCTACCTTAGCTGATATAGCGGAACGTAAGGCACCAAAACATAGGAGCTGGGCAAACCCAACTATTGACCCAAATCATGATTCGGAGCCGATGCATATAGTGCTATAAGTTCGGGGTGCCGCACTTGTGAAAGTGTACGGACTTCTCACGCCATATTTATGGGTACTAAAGTCCCTGGCATATTTTGCCGTACCATAGTGTACGGGTGCAACATGTCATAAACATATATGTATGAAAAGATGATAATGCAGAAAATAGATAGAAAGCTATGCATTGTTTATAAAGAGGCTATTTATCAAAGCCAAACGATACAAGTGGTGCTATAAGCAAAAATATATTGGACTATTTAATATGTCCTGACCAGGGGCAGGCCGCGGAGTTGTATTTAAAACAGGTATACCGCTCGTAACAGAGACCACCTGGGAGTTCCATAATGCGGCATGGCTTGTTTGCCTCCTAGATCTTGCATCGTTTGTGCGGCAGTCGAGTTGCCGAACAGGTCGTCCGAAGTATGGAGTCATAAAAGTAAGAAGAAGTTTGAAAAAAGAATCCGGCAGCCCCTAGTACGTTTGAAGCCGTATTTTGGGCATGCCGTTATTGTGCCCCTTCCCTTGTGCCCATGGTATCTCAAGGGCGTAGTTATGTACGCGAGGTACTGGTTTCGCTATGTCGCGAGAGCTGGGGTTGGGCCCGCATTGCTACGCTTACTCATAGTGTGCCAGGCGGTGTTGTTGTGGGTTACTCCGGGCGCGCTTGGCAGTGTCTGGCTTTTTAACGGCCGGACTGGAGAATTGCCTAAGAATGCTACTTTGTACTTCCGCTGCGAGAGCCGCCGTGTGCTCCTCCGTATGGAGGGAGCGTTCGGTGTTTCCTTGACCGTGATTACTCCTCGAGGGCCTGGCATCTTGAGCTTGAGATATGCGTAGTGCGGCACCGCATTGAACTTTGCGAATGCGGTTCGTCCGAGCAGGACGTGATAGCCACTACGAAACGGGACTATGTCGAAGATTAACTCTTCGCTTCGGAAATTGTCCAGGAATCCGAAGACCACGTCAAGTGTTACTGAGCCTGTACAGTTCGCCTCTATACCTGGTATAACACCTTTAAAGGTCGTTTTTGTGGGCTTAATCCTTGAGGGATCTATGCCCATTTTCCGCACTGTATCCTGATAAAGCAGGTTCAGGCTACTGCCGCCGTCCATGAGGACTCTTATGAGATGAAATCCGTCAATGATTGGGTCGAGAACCAATGCGGAGAAGCCGCCATCACGGATGCTAGTGGGATGGTCCCTTCGATCAAAAGTGATCGGGCAGGAGGACCATGGGTTGAACTTTGGGGCGACTGGCTCCATCGCGTATACATCCCGTAGCGCACGCTTCTGCTCCCTCTTGGGAATGTGGGTTGCGTATATCATGTTCACTGTCCGCACTTGTGGGGGAAAGCCCTTCTGTCCATTGTTGTTCGGCGGCTTGGGCTCCTCCTCGTCGTCGCTGTGCAGCCCCTTGTCTTTGTTTTCAGCTCTTAACTTGCCTGCCTGCTTGAACACCCACCAATCCCTGTTAGTGTGATTAGCTGGCCTTTCGGGGGTGCCATGTATCTGGCACAAGCGGAAGAGTATTCGGTCCAAACTGGACGGGCCCTGAGTATTCTTTTTGAATGGCTTTTTCCGCTGACCGGATTTATAGCCTTTGAACCCGGCATTGACTGCCGTGTCTTCATTGCTATCGCTGCTAACGTGGCGTTTTTGCTTGTGCCGATGTGTGCTGCCACTTTTGTCCTTGGTATCTGAGTTATCAGGGTTCTTTGATAAGTTGTTACTACGAGGTAGCCAGCTATCTTCTCCCACACAAAAGCGGGTCATGAGTGTCGTGAGGGCTGCCATAGATTTCAGCTTTTCCTATCCCAGGTGCCGGGCAAGCCACTCATTGCGGATGTTATGCTTGAAGGCTGCTAGGGCCTCTGCGTCCGGACAGTCGACTATCTGGTTTTTCTTTGTTAGGAACCGTGTCCAGAATTGTCTGGCCGATTCCTCTGGCTGCTGAATTATGTGGCTTAAGTCGTCCGCATCCGGGGTTGCACGTAAGTGCCCTGGAAGTTGTGAAGGAATGCAGCTTCCAGGTCCTCCCAAGAACCGATTGAGTCTGCTGGCAAGCAGTTAAGCCAATGCTGGGCCGGTCCTTTAAGTTTGAGCAGGAGGTATTTGATGGCGTGTAGATCATCGCCGCGTGACATGTGGATGTGAAGGAGATAATCCTCGATCCATACCGCCGGATTTGTTGTGCCATCGTATGATTCGATGTTTACGGGTTTGAAACCCTCTGGGATTTTATGCTCCATTACTTCATTCGTGAAGCATAGTGGGTGTGCGGCGCCTCTGTACTGGGCTATATCACGACGCAGCTCGGAAGAGCTATGTCTGTTGTGTTCGGCCTGGCCGGATTTGTTGTATCCGGAGTGAAGATCATCGTCATGTGCCGTAGGGCGCCTGCACGATCCGTAGATCGATCTTGTTTGTCTTGCCTTATCCTCCAGTACGTCTCGCAGGTCTGGCGCATTTTCCCGTGCCTTAGCTGAGCCGCATCGGGGCATGGCTTGGGTGGAGGGCCGAGAGGCCTCTCTATCGCGGCCGCGAGGTGGCCAGTCTGCCATGTCGTGCGCTAGTGATGTAGGTGCTCCCTCCTCTGATCGGGATAGCGTCCTGCGCTTTGGGTAACTCTTGGAAGGTCGTTCGAGTTCATACTCTTCGGCCGCAAGGACTTCAGTCCATCTGTCAGCTAGCAAATCTTGGGCAGCTATAAGCTGTTGCTGCTTTTTCTTGAGGCCACTTGCCATGGCTAAAAGCCTGCATTTGAAACACTCTTGCTCGGCAGGGTCTGATGGTATGACAAATTCGTCATCATCGAGGCTTGCCTCGTCTTCGGAGGGAGGCATATAGTTATCATCCTCGACCTCTCGGTCTACCGCTCCCTCATGAGGGCTGGCTTCTCCATCTTCCTGTGCCGAATCTTGCTGAGATGGGTGTTCTTCAGCGCTATCCGGGGTAGTATTCTCTCCCGTGCCGGAATCACCGTTTTTGCTTTGGCGGGATTTGGAGCGGCGCCACTGACGCCGGCACTTTGGTTGTTTCTTGGGGGTGTCATCCCCCACTGTTCCGTCGCCATCTCCATCTTTTGGAGTATCCACCATATATATGTCATATGACGAGGTGGCCTTCTAGCGCCCTATAGGTGCTGGTTCCTATTCGTCTCCTACATCGTCGTCCATACCGTCGATGTCTTCGGAGCCGAAGTCGAGCATGTCGGTTAAATCGTCGACAGTGGCTACAAAGTGGGTGGTGGGTGGGCTTTGAATTTCTTCATCGTCCGCATCCCATCCTCGCTGACCGTAATCCAGCCAGGGCTCTCCTGATAAAGAGAGAGACTTAAGAGAATTCAGGATGACGCCAAAAGGCGAGTGCTAAAAGATGTCTGCGGCGGTGAACTCCATTATCGGCACCCAATCACATTCGGTCGGCGGGGGCGCGAGGGGTTCGGATGTCAGGACCCCGATCCTAGGTCACACCGATCTAGCATGTAACACATCATATCACTTTGTGGCCTCACGCACGGTATTCCCACGGGTGCCACCTTACCTGGCCCGGGACCGTTTGCGCCTTTTGGCTCACATATATGATAGTGTCGCTAGCATCCATATGACAAAGAACCCGGGCCGACATGGCTAGTCATGAACCCAAAGCGGCACTAACCCATGGGGACAGGCATACATGAATCAACCTCGAGCATGTCGGTCAACAGCGTGTGAATCCAGGCTGTAGCACTAGGCTAACAGGACTCCGGTAACCCGGGCTGTAGCAGGCTAGACAGGACTCTGGATGTCACCGCGTGACATTTCCCCGAAGGGACAGACACAGGAACGAAGTGAAACACATGCCGGCCATTCAAGTGTCCTGAACAGTAGTGCTGGGCTAGCAGGACTCCGGTGAACCGGGCTGTAGCGGACTACTATGGCTCGAGGAACACTAGACTACATTTCCCCATAAGAAAGGCTACGAAGGATAAACAACTAGGTTGTCGGATCCTACACATACCAAGCATTTCAATCATACACACAATATGCTCGATATGTGTAAATACAACATGGCATCACAACAAGATTCTACGACTCAAGTATTAATTCATTAGGCTCCAAAGAGCCAGATATTACAAGCATGGGTCTCATGACCCAACAATCATAGCATACAATGCAAAGCACATGCGGAAGCTTAACATGTCTGAGTACAGACATCTATAAATGAAAAAGGCTAAGAAGCCTGACTATCTACCAGATCCTGTCGAGGGCACAAGATCGTAGCTGAGGTATCAAGCTAACGTCGAAGTCCACGCGGAACTACTAGCGAGACTGGAGTCTCTCTGCAAAACATAAATTGAGCAAACGTGAGTACAGATGTACCCAGCATGACTTACATCAGAACTAACTACATATGCATTGGTCTCAACAAAGGGGGGGGGGTGGAGTTTAACTGCAGCAAGCCAGCTTTGACTCAGTGGCTAACCTGAACTACGACTGCAAGTAACTCTTTTGAGGTGGCGCACACGAGTCCAAAAATTCACCATACCAATACACCACTATGGATCTGCTCCCGTCTCCCTACGAGAACACCATCCATAGCACTCACGCTTATCTTGCGCATTTTAGAGTATCCACTTTCACTTGTCTATGAACTATGCAAGGGGTCCAAGTTTCCATATCCGAGGAATCCGGCTATTCGAATAGATAATGATAACCCTGCAGGGGTGTACTTCTTCACACATGCTCTCGCCACTTATAGCCCTGTACATGTCATGTACCTCGGCAACCTTCAAGCGGAAGCCGGGCGAGGGAGTCGGCCACGACCTGACTAACCAACAAGTCTCTCGTCCAGGTTTATCGCCCATTCGGGTTCCATCCGCAAGGAGATCCGGCCGGGGTGTCGCTCACGGCCCCAAACGATGTGTGCAGGGTTCCCAAGCCCACCATCCGGGTGCCACTTGGTACACCGTGCCATGGTGCCTAGTCGGTCCCAAGCCCACCTGTACCGGGTGCCACTTGGTAGACTACTAACACTACCTACCAACACCAGAAACTAGTTGCAACTCCTGGACCGAGATCGAGTTGATTAATAAGCCGAGAGGGGCCGAGTTATCGGAACCCAATGTGTGGTAGTAACTGTTCATGGATCACAAACACAGAACTCAGTTCCTGAGGACGGCTGCAATGAGACAACCCACCATGTACTCCTACATGGCCTCTCACCGCTACCTTTACCAAATCGTGTTCACACACTTAGCTCTCAACAGTAGGACATGTTTACACACCTCCGATTCATCCCGATGAATCAGACCTGACCCAACTCTAAGCAGTAGCAGGCATGACAAACAAGCATGAATGAGTAGGCACATCAGGGCTCAAACAACTCCTACTCATGCTAGTGGGTTTCATCTATTTACTGTGGCAATGACAGGTCATGCAGAGGATAAGGGGTTCAACTACCACAACAAGTAGCAGATTATCGTTGTTGTCTTAATGCAGTAAAGGAGAGCAGGAGCGAGAGAGTGGGCTTGTATCGGAATGAACAAGGGGGTTTGCTTGCCTGGCACTTCTGAAGATAGTATAGCTCTTCATCGGTGTCATCGGTCTCATCGTCGGAACGAATGTCTACCGAGAGGGAACAACCACCGACAAACACAAAAGGGAACCACAATCAATGCAATGCACATACATATGAATGATATGTCATATTAAGGTACTGAATTGACCTAGTGCAACAGTTAGTCATATTCATTGAAGTGGAATTTAACCCTATAGCAAATTCCAACTCCAAAACTAATTACTATTTATTCCATAAACATGAATTGTCCTGTTCAGTGAGTTTAACTTGTCCAAACATGCATGCAAATGGCATATTTAGATTCTTTGGATTTTTCTGATCATTTTACATATATAATTTATCTCATTTGGAGTTACGGTTGAATTTCTATGATTTTTCAAAGTTTTGGATATTTTCTGAAATAAATAAATCATTTAAGATTTATTTAAATCCCAGAAAAGGATTACTGCGTCAGCATGACATCGTCATGACGTCAGCAGGTCAACGGGGCAGGGTCCAGGTCAAACCTGACCAGTGGGACCCACTGGTCAGTGACCTTGAGACACTTAGTGCCACAGACAGGTGGGTCCGATCAACTGCCACATCAGCGGGGTCAAGTCTGGCTTGTGGGGCCACTGTGTTTGGATTAAACTTAACTAGTTTTGTTAGCTGGTTAGTTAGGCAGTGGGGCCCGTCTGTCATTGACTCAGGTGGTAGTTAGTGGGGTAATTAGCCCCTAACAGCCGGGTTAGTTCGGCGGTTAGTCGCCGGCGACGTCCAGAGACGGCGGCGTTGCTTGGGCTTTGCCCTCCGGCGACCAAATGGGCGGCGGAGGGGCTCTACGTGCAGCTGCGACTCGTCCGCGTCCAACGGTGCGGTTAGCTCGAGCCAGGGTGAACCAGAACGACGGCGGGGAGCACATCCGCGGCGGCGCCCGCACGGGGTTGGCCGGGGCAGCGTTGTGGTGTGCGGCAAGAAGAGTGGGTGGAAGCTACGGGCTCCTACAGAGGCGGGGATAACGATGACGCGTGCGGGGGCGGCTGGTTTGGGCTCTGGCCACGTCGGTGCCATAGCCGGCGGCACGGAGCTCTCGGCTCCGGTGGCTACACGGGCTAGAGGATAGGATTGACCGCGGGGAGAGGGGGAAAATGCTCGGGGGCTCACAGCGGTGCCGTAGGGATGGCCAGCATGCTCGGGGAAGCCCTGTGGACGACGAATCGGCGGCGACGATCTCCGGTGCCCGACGGTGAACACGACGAGGCCGGCGACGTTTTTGGGGCTTCCGGCGTTGGGAGGCTGGGTGAGGAGGAGGAGAGGAACGAGCCGGAGCTCGTGGACAGCTCGGAGAGGCGAGGGGACGGCTGTGGCTGCGCGTACGCGAGACGGCGGCCGGCGGTTGTGTTCGGCCGAGCTCGAGATCGAGTGGGGAGAAGGGGGAGAGTGACCAGAGGATGGAGAGGAGCACGGGGAGAGACTGAGAGGGCCTGGGGGGCGCGTGGCATCTCCAGGGCGTCGTCGGGGAGGCGGCAGCAAGCAGGAGGTGGCCGGGCGCGTCGGCGGTGCTCGCCACCGAGCTGCTTCGTGCGCTGGCAAGGGGAGGAAGACAAGCGTGCCCCTGGTGGCCTGGGCCAGCGAGCTGGGCCGGCTTCAGGTAGGTGGGCCAGGTAGTCCTTCACTCTCTCTTTCTCTCTTATTTCTATTTTTGTTCTGTTTTCTATTTTTGCTATTATGTTTTGATTTAGTTCAAGACCAAACCATTTTCAAAATTCATAAAAATAATTGTGTGAACTAAATGGACTTATCCAAATCCACACAGCAATTTTCAGAATTATTGAACATATATTTATTATATAATAAATATAGATCCAATTCAAATATTTATTGGATTAAATCAATGGCCCAAAATAATTGCTTCTGAGATTCTAAAAATATTGGTTTGAACTTTGTCCCTTGCCAATATTTCTAGAGATTCACATGAACATTTTCTTGGACTTCTTTGAAAAGATTTTAATGTTGATTATTTTTGAGGTGATTTATGAGGGTTTCAACTAACCTCAATTCAACTTTCAGAATTTAGACATGCTGCATGATGCTCACTCAGGTAAATAGCTACAAGCAAAATCTAGGGCTGTGACAACTCACCCCCACTAAACAAGAATCTCTGCCCGAGATTCAAGACGTGAGGTAAGAAGAGAGGGGGAACACCCATAAAGAATCTTCACGATCCGATTGCCCTTCTCAAAGATGTTGATTCATTTCGTCATCTTGATCTTGACGTCTTTGCTTTCGGGATCTTCATCCAGCATGATGACGGCAGAAAGGAAATTCTACAGAGATCGATCTCCTCGGAGATCGAGCACTCAAGATCAACTCATGGAGTGAGACATAGGAACATCTCTGGAGCTGAGAGGCAAAACTTGCATCAGGAGCAATAGAAGAAACAATTTGACGAGGGTTTCAAAGTAGCGAGGGAAATGGCCGTGATTCCGAAACGGGGCACCTCGGGGAAGGTGACTCGAAGAATTATTCCCTTAAGTGGCAAAAAGAATTACTTTTGATCCATAAATCATTGAAGCTCTTCATACCAACTTAAGGCAATTTACAATTGATCATTTGAGATAGCTTGAAGAGATGGCATACTTGGACTAGAATGGATGATGTGGACTACCTTGTTGAAGACAACACAATGGATGATTTTTGCTTATCATCGGAAATGTTTGGGACCCATGGTAAGTCCACTGTTGAAGATGATCCTAAACAACAACTACTGAGGTGCAAGCTGGGAACAAAATGCAAATGTTGGGAATGATTCTGGTAACTGGGGAAGAACTCAACAGTCGAGAGTGAGTCCGCTGTTTGAAAAGGTTATAACATAACCGAGGAAACTGGAAGCAAATCCCAGTTAACGCCAACGGTAAAACCTAGTGCTTGTGTGTGCTCTCACGAACTTGAGCATCTCCATATTCATTAAAGTTTTACCAATATCCGTGTCAAGGATCCTGGCAGCACAACATACTACCATGATGAATAAGGGTGGAAGATGGAGATGCAAAGAAAGATAACACTTTCCCAGATTTCACCTTAGCGAAGCCAAGGAAACAAAATCTGGATGATCGACCGAGAGACATTTAGCACTCCGCTTCTAATGTTCTCCTTGATGTTCTAGCTAGACTCAAAATCATTCGGTATCTGAAGATCAAATAAAGGTCTGACTTCAGGAGCACAAGAATCCGTAAGGATTAACTACGGAGGTAAATCCTATGAAATCCTCATGGGGAGGTGGCCAACTTTCTTCAATCGAGATACTACAATAATAGGTCTTCCGCCTGGATGTGTTGGCCACGACATCCACTTTACCGGTTATCGAGGGACCAATATTATAGTTCTTGGAAAATGCTCCAACCATCATATCTTCCTGAGATTCAAATCTGGTTGGTGTCAGGATATTCCAGACTCACCGAGTCTAGAAGGGAAAGTGAAGGTTTGCAACACAATTTGACGAGATGATGTTGCGAGATTCTCGGGAAATAAACTGCGATAGCAAGCTCCAAAACATGAGCTGGTTCTGCTACAAACATGTGAACATGCTGTCCCAGACAAGCATGACCACGTAGTAGTCTTACAACGAAACACTACCGAGTTCAGGTGGGGAACCATTATTGAAGATAACGAGGTCTTCTGCATGTCCGTCTGGGCCCTTCGGGAATAGCAGTTGAACTTCTTATCCTTGAGCAAACCAATCAGTGGCTTTGTGTACTAGGAGATACATATGGAATGGAGGTAATTAATCTACCAAACCATAGAATACTTTGCACGAATGCATGACTGGCTTGGGATGATTCCAAGGGAAACAAAACAAACCTTCCTCAAATTCATGGCTGCAACTTACACCTAATGCACGTGAATTCGAGGAAGTCACTTCTTCCATCCAAGCGTAGGCTTCATGAACGGAACATGAAGGCATTGCTTACAAAGTTTTCAACACTAGGTTGATGATCAACATGAATCATGTGTTGGGGAACGCAGTAATTTCAAAAATTTTCCTACGCACACGCAAGATCATGGTGATGCACAGCAACGAGAGGGGAGAGTGATGTCTACGTACCAACGCAGACCGACTGCGGAAGCGATCACACAACATAGAGGAAGTAGTCGTACGTCTTCTTCCTGATCCAACTGATCCAAGCACCGTTACTCCGGCACCTCCAGGTTCTTAGCACACGTTCAGCTCGATGACGTTCCTCGGGCTCCGATCCAGCAAAGCGTCGAGGAAGAGTTCCGTCAGCACGACGGCGTGGTGACGATCTTGATGTACTACCGACGCAGGGCTTCGCCTAAGCACTGTAACGGTATGTTCGAGGTGGAATTTGGTGGCAGGGGGCACCGCACACGGCTAAGGAACGATCAACTTGTGTGTCTTGTGGTGCCCCCTGCCCCCGTATATAAAGGCCAGGGGCAGGGGGTTCGGCCGGCTAGGAGGGAGGCGCAGGGAGGAGTCCTACTCCCACCGGGAGTAGGACTCCTTCCCCCCAATCCTATTCCAACTAGGATTCTTGGGGAAGAAGGGGAAAGAGGGGGCCGGCCCACCTCTCCTAGTCCTATTAGGACTTGGGAAAGGTGGGGGGCGCCGGCCAGGTGTGGGCTGCCTCTTCTCTCTTTTCCACTAAGGCACAATAGGCCCATTTACCTCCCGGGGGGGTTCCGGTAACCCTCCCGGTAATCCGGTAAAATCCCGATTTCACCCGGAACACTTCCGGTGCCCAAACATAGGCTTCCAATATATCAATCTTTACGTCTCGACCATTTCGAGACTCCTCGTCATGTCCGTGATCTCATCCGGGACTCCGAACAACCTTCGGTACATCAAAATGCATAAACTCATAATAACTGTCATCGTAACGTTAAGCGTGCGGACCCTACGGTTCGAGAACAATGTAGACATGACCGAGACACGTCTCCGGTCAATAACCAATAGCGGGACCTGGATGCCCATATTGGCTCCTACATATTCTACGAAGATCTTCATCGGTCAGACCGCATAACAACATACGTTGTTCCCTTTGTCATCGGTATGTTACTTGCCCGAGATTCGATCGTCGGTATCCAATACCTAGTTCAATCTCGTTACCGGCAAGTCTCTTTACTCGTTCCGTAATACATCATCTCACAACTAACTTATTAGTTGCAGTGCTTGCAAGGCTTATGTGATGTGCATTACCGAGAGGGCCCAGAGATACCTCTCCGTCAATCGGAGTGACAAACCCTAATCTCGAAATACGCCAACCCAACATCTACCATTGGAGACACCTGTAATACTCCTTTATAATCACCCAGTTACGTTGTGACGTTTGGTAGTACCCAAAGTGTTCCTCCGGTAGATGGGAGTTGCATAATCTCATAGTTATAGGAACATGTATAAGTCATGAAGAAAGCAATAGCAACATACTAAACGATCGGGTGCTAAGCTAATGGAATGCGTCATGTCAATCAGATCATTCTACTAATGATGTGACCTCGTTAATCAAATAACAACTCCTTGTTCATGGTTAGGAAACATAACCATCTTTGATTAACGAGCTAGTCAAGTAGAGGCATACTAGTGACACTCTGTTGGTCTATGTATTCACACATGTATTATGTTTCCGGTTAATACAATTCTAGCATGAATAATAAACATTTATCATGATATAAGGAAATAAATAATAACTTTATTATTGCCTCTAGGGCATATTTCCTTCAGTCTCCCACTTGCACTAGAGTCAATAATCTAGATTACACAGTAATGATTCTAACACCCATGGAGCCTTGGTGCTGATCATGTTTTGCTCGTGGAAGAGGCTTAGTCAACGGGTCTGCAACGTTCAGATCCATATGTATCTTGCAAATCTCTATGTCTCCCACCTGGACTAAATCCCGGATGGAGTTGAAGCGTCTCTTGATGTGTTTGGTCCTCTTGTGAAATCTGGATTCTTTTGCCAAGGCAATTGCACCAGTATTGTCACAAAAGATTTTCATTGGACCCGATGCACTAGGTATGACACCCAGATCGGATATGAACTCCTTCATCCAGACTCCTTCGTTCGCTGCTTCCGAAGCAGCTATGTACTCCGCTTCACATGTAGATCCCGCTACGACGCTTTGTTTAGAACTGCACCAACTGACAGCTCCACCGTTTAAAGTAAACACGTATCCGGTTTGCGATTTAGAATCGTCCGGAATAGTGTCAAAGCTTGCATCAACGTAACCTCTTACGGTGAGCTCTTTGTCACCTCCATATACGAGAAACATATCCTTAGTCCTTTTCAGGTATTTCAGGATGTTCTTGACCGCTGTCCAGTGATCCATTCCAGGATTACTTTGGTACCTCCCTGCTAAACTTATAGCAAGGCACACATCAGGTCTGGTACACAGCATTGCATACATGATAGAGCCTATGGCTGAAGCATAGGGAACATCTTTCATTTTCTCTCTATCTTCTGCAGTGGTCGGGCATTGAGTCTTACTCAATTTCACACCTTGTAGCACAGGCAAGAACCCTTTCTTTGCTTGATCCATCTTGAACTTCTTCAAAATTTTGTCAAGGTATGTGCATTGTGAAAGTCCAATTAAGCGTTTTGATCTATCTCTATAGATCTTTATGCCTAATATGTAAGCAGCTTCTCCGAGGTCTTTCATCGAAAAACTTCTATTCAAGTATCCCTTTATGCTATCCAGAAATTCTATATCATTTCCGATAAGCAATATGTCATCCACATATAATATCAGAAATGCTACAGAGCTCCCACTCACTTTCTTGTAAATACAGGCTTCTCCAAAAGTCTGTATAAAGCCAAATGCTTTGATCACACTATCAAAGCGTTTATTCCAACTCCGAGATGCTTGCACCAGTCCATAAATGGATCGCTGGAGTTTGCATACTTTGTAGCTCCTTTAGGATCGACAAAACCTTCTGGTTGTACCATATACAACTCTTCTTCCAGAAATCCATTCAGGAATGCAGTTTTGACATCCATTTGCCATATTTCACAATCATAAAATGCGGCAATTGCTAACATAACTCTGACGGACTTAAGCATCGCTACGGGTGAGAAGGTCTCATCGTAGTCAACCCCTTGAACTTGTCGAAAACCTTTTGCGACAAGTCGAGCTTTATAGACAGTAACATTACCGTCAGCGTCAGTCTTTTTCTTGAAGATCCATTTATTCTCAATTGCTTGCCGATCATCGGGCAAGTCAACCAAAGTCCATACTTTGTTCTCATACATGGATCCCATCTCAGATTTCATGGCCTCAAGCCACTTTGCGCAATCTAGGCTCACCATCGCTTCTTCATAGTTCGTAGGTTCATCATGATCTAGCATCATGACTTCCAGAACTGGATTACCGTACCACTCTGGTGCGGATCTCACTCTGGTTGATCTACGTGGTTCAGTAGTATCTTGTTCTGAAGCTTCATGATCATCATCATTAGCTTCCTCACTGATTGGTATAGGTGTCGCAGAAACAGTTTTCTGTGATGTACTACTTTCCAATAAGGGAGCAGGTACAGTTACCTCATCAAGTTCTACTTTCCTCCCACTCACTTCTTTCGAGAGAAACTCCTTCTCTAGAAATGATCCATTCTTAGCAACGAATGTCTTGCCTTCGGATCTGTGATAGAAGGTATACCCAACAGTTTCCTTTGGGTATCCTATGAAGACACATTTCTCCGCTTTGGGTTCGAGCTTATCAGGTTGAAGCTTTTTCACATAAGCATCGCAGCCCCAAACTTTGAGAAATGACAACTTTGGTTTCTTGCCAAACCATAGTTCATAAGGCGTCGTCTCAACGGATTTTGATGGTGCCCTATTTAACGTGAATGCGGCCGTCTCTAAAGCATAACCCCAAAACGATAGCGGTAAATCAGTAAGAGACATCATTGATCGCACCATATCTAGTAAAGTACGATTACGACGTTCGGACACACCATTACGCTGTGGTGTTCCGGGTGGCGTGAGTTGCGAAACTATTCCACAATTTTTCAAATGTACACCAAACTCGTAACTCAAATATTCTCCTCCACGATCAGATCGTAGAAATTTTATTTTCTTGTTACGATGATTTTCAACTTCACTCTGAAATTCCTTGAACTTTTCAAATGTTTCAGACTTATGTTTCATTAAGTAGATATACCCATATCTGCTTAAATCATCTGTGAAGGTGAGAAAATAACGATATCCGCCGCGAGCCTCAATATTCATCGGACCACATACATCGGTATGTATGATTTCCAACAAATCTGTTGCTCTCTCCATAGTACCGGAGAACGGTGTTTTAGTCATCTTGCCTATGAGGCACGGTTCGCAAGTACCAAGTGATTCATAATCAAGTGATTCCAAAAGCCCATCAGTATGGAGTTTCTTCATGCGCTTTACACCGATATGACCTAAACGGCAGTGCCACAAATAAGTTGCACTATCATTATTAACTTTGCATCTTTTGGCTTCTACATTATGAATATGTGTATCACTATCTTCGAGATTCAACAAGAATAGACCACTCTTCAAAGGTGCATGACCATAAAAGATATTATTCATATAAATAGAACAACCATTATTCTCTGATTTAAATGAATAACCGTCTCGCATTAAACAAGATCCAGATATAATGTTCATGCTCAACGCTGGCACCAAATAACAATTATTTAGGTCTAATATTAATCCCGAAGGTAGATGTAGAGGTAGCGTGCCGACCGCGATCACATCGACTTTGGAACCGTTTCCCACGCGCATCGTCACCTCGTCCTTTGCTAGTGTCCGCTTATTCCGTAGTCCCTGTTTCGAGTTGCAAATATTAGCAACAGAACCAGTATCAAATACCCAGGTGCTACTGCGAGCTCTAGTAAGGTACACATCAATAACATGTATATCATATATACCTTTGCTCACTTTGCCACCCTTCTTATCCGCCAAATACTTGGGGCAGTTCCGCTTCCAGTGTCCAGTCTGCTTGCAGTAGAAGCACTCAGTTTCAGGCTTAGGTCCAGACTTGGGTTTCTTCTCTTGAGCAGCAACTTGCTTGCTGTTCTTCTTGAAGTTTCCCTTCTTCTTCCCTTTACCCTTTTTCTTGAAACTAGTGGTCTTGCTAACCATCAACACTTGATGCTCCTTTTTGATTTCTACCTCCGCAGCTTTCAGCATTGCGAAGAGCTCGGGAATAGTCTTGTTCATCCCTTGCATATTATAGTTCATCACGAAGCTCTTGTAGCTTGGTGGTAGTGATTGGAGAATTCTGTCAATGACGCAATCATCTGGAAGATTAACTCCCATCTGAATCAAGTGATTATTATACCCAGACATTTTGAGTATATGCTCACTGACAGAACTGTTCTCCTCCATCTTACAGCTATAGAACTTATTGGAGACTTCATATCTCTCAATTCGGGCATTTGCTTGAAATATTAACTTCAACTCCTGGAACATCTCATATGCTCCATGACGTTCAAAACGTCGTTGAAGTCCCGATTCTAAGCCGTAAAGCATGGCACACTGAACTATCGAGTAGTCATCAGCTTTGCTCTGCCAGACGTTCATAACATCTGGCGTTGCTCCAGCAGCAGGCCTGTCACCCAGCGGTGCTTCCAGGACGTAATTCTTCTGTGCAGCAATGAGGATAATCCTCAGGTTACGGACCCAGTCCGTGTAATTGCTACCATCATCTTTCAACTTTGCTTTCTCAAGGAACGCATTAAAATTCAACGGAACAATAGCACGAGCCATCTATCTACAAGCAACATAAACAAGCAAGATACTATCAGGTACTAAGTTCATGATAAGTTTAAGTCCAGTTAATCAAATTACTTAGGAACTCCCACTTAGATAGACATCCCTCTAATCTTCTAAGTGATCACGTGATCCAAATCAACTAAACCATAACTGATCATCACGTGAGATGGAGTAGTTTTCAATGGTGAACATCGTCATGTTGATCATATCTACTATATGATTCACGCTCGACCTTTCGGTCTCTTTGTTCCGAGGCCATATCTGCATATGCTAGGCTCGTCAAGTATAACCTGAGTATTCTGTGTGTGCAAAACTGGCTTGCACCCGTTGTAGATGGACGTAGAGCTTATCACACCCGATCATCACGTGGTGTCTGGGCACGACGAACATTGGCAACGGTGCATACTCAGGGAGAACACTTCTTGATAATTTAGTGAGAGATCATCTTATAAAGCTACCGTCAATCAAAGCAAGATAAGATGCATAAAAGGATAAACATCACATGCAATCAATATAAGTGATATGATATGGCCATCATCATCTTGTGCTTGTGATCTCCATCTCCGAAGCACCGTCATGATCACCATCGTCACCGGCGCGACACCTTGATCTCCATCGTAGCATCGTTGTCGTCTCGCCAATCTTATGCTTCCACGACTATTACTACCGTTTAGTAATCTAGTAAAGCATTACATCGCGATTGCATTGCATACAATAAAGCGACAACCATATGGCTCCTGCCAGTTGCCGATAACTTAGTTACAAAACATGATCATCTCATACAATAAAATCAGCATCATGCCTTGACCATATCACATCACAACATACCCTGCAAAAACAAGTTAGACGTCCTCTACTTTGTTGTTGCAAGTTTTACGTGGCTGCTACGGGCTTAAGTAAGAACTCATCTCACCTACGCATCAAAACCACAACGATAGTTCGTCAAATAGACTCCCTTTTAACCTTCTCAAGGACCGGGCGTAGTCACACTTGGTTCAACTAAAGTTGGAGAGACAGTCTTCCGCAAGCCATCTATGTGCAAAGCACGTCGAGGGAACCGGTCTCGCGTAAGAGTACGCGTAAGGTTGGTCCGGATCGTCTCAACCAACAATGCCGCCGAACCAAAGTATGACATGCTGGTAGGCAGTATGACTTGTATCGCCCACAACTCACTTGTGTTCTACTCGTGCATATAACATCAAACCATAAAACCTAGGCTCGGATGCCACTGTTGGGGAACGCAGTAATTTCAAAAAATTTCCTACGCACATGCAAGATCATGGTGATGCACAGCAACAAGAGGGGAGAGTGATGTCTACGTACCAACGCAGACCGACTGCGGAAGCGATCACACAACGTAGAGGAAGTAGTCGTACGTCTTCTTCCTGATCCAACCGATCCAAGCACCGTTACTCCGGCACCTCCGAGTTCTTAGCACACGTTCAGCTCGATGACGTTCCTCGGGCTCCGATCCAGCAAAGCGTCGAGGAAGAGTTCCGTCAGCACGACGGCGTGGTGACGATCTTGATGTACTACCGACGCAGGGCTTCGCCTAAGCACTGTAACGGTATGTTCGAGGTGGAATTTGGTGGCAGGGGGCACCGCACACGGCTAAGGAACGATCAACTTGTGTGTCTTGTGGTGCCCCCTGCCCCCGTATATAAAGGCCAGGGGCAGGGGGTTCGGCCGGCTAGGAGGGAGGCGCAGGGAGGAGTCCTACTCCCACCGGGAGTAGGACTCCTTCCCCCCAATCCTATTCCAACTAGGATTCTTGGGGAAGAAGGGGAGAGGGGGCCGGCCCACCTCTCCTAGTCCTATTAGGACTTGGGAAAGGTGGGGGGCGCCGGCCAGGTGTGGGCTGCCTCTTCTCTCTTTTCCACTAAGGCCCAATAGGCCCATTTACCTCCCGGGGGGGTTCCGGTAACCCTCCCGGTAATCCGGTAAAATCCCGATTTCACCCGGAACACTTCCGGTGCCCGAACATAGGCTTCCAATATATCAATCTTTACGTCTCGACCATTTCGAGACTCCTCGTCATGTCCGTGATCTCATCCGGGACTCCGAACAACCTTCGGTACATCAAAATGCATAAACTCATAATAACTGTCATCGTAACGTTAAGCGTGCAGACCCTACGGTTCGAGAACAATGTAGACATGACCGAGACACGTCTCCGGTCAATAACCAATAGCGGGACCTGGATGCCCATATTGGCTCCTACATATTCTACGAAGATCTTTATCGGTCAGACCGCATAACAACATACGTTGTTCCCTTTGTCATCGGTATGTTACTTGCCCGAGATTCGATCGTCGGTATCCAATACCTAGTTCAATCTCGTTACCGGCAAGTCTCTTTACTCGTTCCGTAATACATCATCTCACAACTAACTTATTAGTTGCAGTGCTTGCAAGGCTTATGTGATGTGCATTACCGAGAGGGCCCAGAGATACCTCTCCGTCAATCGGAGTGACAAACCTTAATCTCGAAATACGCCAACCCAACATCTACCATTGGAGACACCTGTAATACTCCTTTATAATCACCCAGTTACGTTGTGACGTTTGGTAGTACCCAAAGTGTTCCTCCGGTAGATGGGAGTTGCATAATCTCATAGTTATAGGAACATGTATAAGTCATGAAGAAAGCAATAGCAACATACTAAACGATCGGGTGCTAAGCTAATGGAATGGGTCATGTCAATCAGATCATTCTACTAATGATGTGACCTCGTTAATCAAATAACAACTCCTTGTTCATGGTTAGGAAACATAACCATCTTTGATTAACGAGCTAGTCAAGTAGAGGCATACTAGTGACACTCTGTTGGTCTATGTATTCACACATGTATTATGTTTCTGGTTAATACAATTCTAGCATGAATAATAAACATTTATCATGATATAAGGAAATAAATAATAACTTTATTATTGCCTCTAGGGCATATTTCCTTCATCATGGGGAGACAAAATGCTGCTGATGGGCTCAACAACAACTCATCGGAATTTCCATATCACTGGACTTCCACCATCATGTGAACACGGTGATAGCATTGGTCAGACCAAAAGATATAATGGTGTATGCTCAAGGGATCAACCACGAGTAAGACAACATTACGAACATTGTTGTTCTGATTTGACTTGACGATAGCCCATACTCAAGTCAAGATTGTGAAAAACAATAGGCCCAATAACTGATCACGAGAACCAATTGATGAAGATATCATGTTTCTTCAACACACACACACAAGGGTATCCCTTAGTGATGAACTAAGCCGGACAAGCTTTCATCTTCCAACTCTCCAAGTTGTTGTTTAGCTAAACCAACTAGCTCAGGGGTATCCAACACAGATTCTTGGAGAAGGGGTGGTTTATAGGAAACCAACTTGGTCACGAACTCAACATAGCGGTTAGGTGACAACCTGGTAACGCTTCCGAGAAGATATTCGGAAAATCACGAACCACCGGTATGTTATTAAGCTCGAGAACAATCTTTCTTTTCAGGGCAGGACGATATGATCAAGGAGCGAGGGATTCACAGTCCTAACTGATTGGTCGATGAGTGCACCCGGAAATATGATATTGGTAGCATGATCAATCTTAGGATGGTGATTTAATTACCAGCACACTAAGAATGAGAGTATTGTCCATTAACTACCAAGCAACGGAGTTGCTAGGAGTATTGATTTCACACACCACGATTCACTTGTCGACATTCCGGTTGCAACAACACGGAAACCGAGAAATGAATAATGACGGAGAGAGTATCACTGCGTCAAGAATTCATAGGAGAAGGTGCAATTCTCACGACGCTCTTGACATAAAGTGGGTAATACTCCGAGGTAGAACAGAACAAAAGCTGGATTGGCATTTTGATCTGTGGAATACAACCACTTTGACCCGATCCCAGAAATGGATGAGGTACTGGAGTTTGTTTCTCCTAGTCATTCCGAATAGAATGGCTTGACAGACCACAGAAGTAAAAGGCACTGATGAACATGAATGCACGACTACTTCTGACTATCGAGTGTTAGACGAAGGTCGGAATATAACTGAAGGGGGAAAACAACTCAAGGAACATATAACTTTCTGAGTTGTGGATGCATAGGTTAGTATGTCAAACGGTTTCAACATATTTCTTCCGGATAACCCATGCAGAAAGGTAGAACTGGCAGAGCCACAATATAGAATGGAGAACTCATCAAGAGCACTCTGGCTGTGATCCTTTGGTTCCAGAACTTCTGCCATAAGTGGTTCATAGTATTTGGAAGAAGGAAATACCACGGACCTCGAGGATTATCGCAAAGGTTACTAATATCTTAAGGGAACTAGCAAATACTAACAACATGAAGTAGGGTGAATCTCGGGTTCAAAACCCAGGGATAGAATACCTACCACTACATGGCATCACGGGATGCTTTTGAGAATAATGGCCAGAATCACACACTGGGGACACAAAACATGGTTCGATTACTAGGTGATCCTCTAAGACACCTAGGGTCATAATAACAGTTCCAACATAAATGCCGAGGCAACGGAGTACCTCAACTCACCGATTAGTGTGATTAACCTGGCCTAAATGGACATCAGGAATAGGGGAAAAGGTTTGCAAATGCATCAGACTATTTAGAAACCTGGGATGACTCGGACAGCATAACGGCTGTAATTGCTCAAAAATATTTGAGACAACCTGCAAAGATGGTGGCATAATCACTTAACAACATCATATCAAGGTTCGGGTGCCAGCTATGAACATATGGAAGTAGTAGGAACTGAACTGAGGCTTGAACTCAACAATCCTAGGCAACTACGGTTTAGTAACACGTCATCCTGAGAGATAGAAGAGAAGCCTAGTACTTAACCCCCGTAGAAAAGAAGAGGTTGACTCAGATCAGAAGGATATGAGGTATAAGGAGTAAAAAGAGCCTGACGTTCCCTTCCACAATCAATTCCCTTATATAACTAAAGCATTCCTAGACACGACTTCGACCAGTTTGGCTTGGTAATCCTACAGGCAGTCAGGCTCTGATACCAACGCTGTCAGGACCCCGATCCTAGGTCACACCAATCTAGCATGTAACACATCATATCACTTTGTGGCCTCACGCACGGTATTCCCACGGGTGCCACCTTACCTGGCCCGGGACCGTTTGCGCCTTTTGGCTCACATATATGATAGTGTCGCTAGCATCCATATGACAAAGAACCCGGGCCGACATGGCTAGTCGTGAACCCAAAGCGGCACTAACCCATGGGGACAGGCATACATGAATCAACCTCGAGCATGTCGGTCAACAGCGTGTGAATCCAGGCTGTAGCACTAGGCTAACAGGACTCCGGTAACCCGGGCTGTAGCAGGCTAGACAGGACTCCGGATGTCACCGCGTAACATTTCCCCGAAGGGACAGACACAGGAACGAAGTGAAACACATGCCGGCCAGTCAAGTGTCCTGAACAGTAGTGCTGGGCTAGCAGGACTCCGGTGAACCGGGCTGTAGCGGACTACTATGGCTCGAGGAACACTAGACTACATTTCCCCATAAGAAAGGCTGCGAAGGATAAACAACTAGGTTGTCGGATTCTACACATACCAAGCATTTCAATCATACACACAATATGCTCGATATGTGTAAATACAACATGGCATCACAACAAGACTCTACGACTCAAGTATTAATTCATTAGGCTCCGAAGAGCCAGATATTACAAGCATGGGTCTCATGACCCAACAATCATAGCATACAATGCAAAGCACATGCGGAAGCTTAACATGTCTGAGTACAGACATCTATAAATGAAAAAGGCTAAGAAGCCTGACTATCTACCAGATCCTGTCGAGGGCACAAGATCGTAGCTGAGGTATCAAGCTAACGTCGAAGTCCACGCGGAACTACTAGCGAGACTGGAGTCTCTCTGCAAAACATAAATTGAGCAAACATGAGTACAAATGTACCCAGCAAGACTTACATCAGAACTAACTACATATGCATCGGTATCAACAAAGTGGGGGGGGGGGTGGAGTTTAACTGCAGCAAGCCAGCTTTGACTCAGTGGCTAACCTGAACTACGACTGCAAGTAACTCTTTTGAGGTGGCGCACACGAGTCCACAAATTCACCATACCAATACACCACTATGGATCTGCTCCCGTCTCCCTACGAGAACACCATCCATAGCACTCACGCTTATCTTGCGCATTTTAGAGTATCCACTTTCACTTGTCTATGAACTATGCAAGGGGTCCAAGTTTCCATATCCGAGGAATCCGGCTATTTGAATAGATAATGATAACCCTGCAGGGGTGTACTTCTGCACACACGCTCTCGCCACTTATAGCCCTGTACACGTCATGTACCTCGGCAACCTTCAAGCGGAAGCCGGGCGAGGGAGTCGGCCACGACCTGACTAACCAACAAGTCTCTCGTCCAGGTTTATCGCCTATTCGGGTTCCATCCGCAAGGAGATCCGGCCGGGGTGTCGCTCACGGCCCCAAAGGATGTGTGCAGGGTTCCCAAGCCCACCATCCGGGTGCCACTAGGTACACTGTGCCACGGTGCCTAGTCTGTCCCAAGCCCACCTGTACCGGGTGCCACTTGGTAGACTACTAACACTACCTACCAACACCAGAAACTAGTTGCAACTCCTGGACCGAGATCGAGTTGATTAATAAGCCGAGAGGGGCCGAGTTATCGGAACCCAATGTGTGGTAGTAACTGTTCATGGATCACAAACACAGAACTCAGTTCCTGAGGACGGCTGCAATGAGACAACCCACCATGTACTCCTACATGGCCTCTCACCGCTACCTTTACCAAATCGTGTTCACACACTTAGCTCTCAACAGTAGGACATGTTTACACACCTACGATTCATCCCGATGAATCAGACCTGACCCAACTCTAAGCAGTAGCAGGCATGACAAACAAGCATGAATGAGTAGGCACATCAGGGCTCAAACAACTCCTACTCATGCTAGTGGGTTTCATCTATTTACTGTGGCAATGACAGGTCATCCAGAGGATAAGGGGTTCAACTACCGCAACAAGTAGCAGATGATCGTTGTTGTCTTAATGCAGTAAAGGAGAGCAGGAGAGAGAGAGTGGGCTTGTATCGGAATGAACAAGGGGGTTTGCTTGCCTGGCACTTCTGAAGATAGTATAGCTCTTCATCGGTGTCATCGGTCTCATCGTCGGAACGAATGTCTACCGAGAGGGAACAAACACCGACAAACACAAAAGGGAACCACAATCAATGCAATGCACATACATATGAATGATTTGTCATATTAAGGTACTGAATTGACCTAGTGCAACAGTTAGTCATATTCATTGAAGTGGAATTCAACCCTATAGCAAATTCCAACTCCAAAACTAATTACTATTTATTCCATAAACATGAATTGTCCTGTTCAGTGAGTTTAACTTGTTCAAACATGCATGCAAATGGCATATTCAGATTCTTTGGATTTTTCTGATCATTTTACATATATAATTTATCTTATTTGGAGTTACGGTTGAATTTCTATGATTTTTCAAAGTTTTGGATATTTTCTGAAATAAATAAATCATTTAAGATTTATTTAAATCCCGGAAAAGGATTACTGCGTCAGCATGACATTGTCATGACGTCAGCAGGTCAACGGGGCAGGGTCCAGGTCAAACCTGACCAGTGGGACCCACTGGTCAGTGACCTTGAGACACTTAGTGCCACAGACAGGTGGGTCCGGGCAACTGCCACATCAGCGGGGTCAACTCTGGCTTGTGGGGCCACTGTGTTTGGATTAAACTTAACTAGTTTTGTTAGCTGGTTAGTTAGGCAGTGGGGCCCGTCTGTCATTGACTCAGGTGGTAGTTAGTGGGGTAATTAGCCCCTAACAGCCGGGGTAGGTCGGCGGTTAGTCGCCGGCGACGTCCAGAGACGGCGGCGTTGCTTGGGCTTTGCCCTCCGGCGACCAAATGGGCGGCGGAGGGGCTCTACGTGCAGCTGCGACTCGTCTGCGTCCAACGGTGCGGTTAGCTCGAGCCGGGGTGAACCAGAACAACGGCGGGGAGCACATCCGTGGCGTCGCCTGCACGGGGTTGGCCGGGGCAGCGTTGTGGTGTGCGGGAAGAAGAGTGGGTGGAAGCTACGGGCTCCTGCAGAGGCGGGGATAACGATGACGCGTGCGGGGGCGGCTGGTTTGGGCTCTAGCCACGGCGGTGCCATGGCCGGCGGCACGGAGCTCTCGGCTCCGGTGGCTAGACGGGCTAGAGGATAGGATTGACCGCGGGGAGAGGGGGAAAATGCTCGGGGGCTCACAGCGGTGCCGTAGGGATGGCCAGCATGCTCGGGGAAGCCCTGTGGACGACGAATCGGCGGCGACGATCTCCGGTGCCCGACGGTGAACACGATGAGGCCGACGATGGTTTTGGGGCTTCCGGCGTTGGGAGGCTGGGTGAGGAGGAGGAGAGGAACGAGCCGGAGCTCGTGGACAGCTCGGAGAGGCGAGGGGACGGCTGGGGCTGCGCGTACGCGAGACGGCGGCCGGCGGTTGTGTTCGGCCGAGCTCGAGATCGAGCGGGGAGAAGGGGGAGAGTGACCATAGGATGGAGAGGAGCACGGGGAGAGACTGAGGGGGCCTGGGGGCGCGTGGCATCTCCAGGGCGTCGTCGGGGAGGCGGCAGCAAGCAGGAGGTGGTCGGGCGCGTCGGCGGCGCTCGCCACCGAGCTGCTTCGTGCGCTGGCAAGGGGAGGAAGACAAGCGTGCCCCTGGTGGCTGGGCCAGCGAGCTGGGCCGGCTTCAGGTAGGTGGGCCAGGTAGTCCTTCACTCTCTCTTTCTCTCTTATTTCTATTTTTGTTCTGTTTTCTATTTTTGCTATTATGTTTTGATTTAGTTCAAGACCAAACCATTTTCAAAATTCATAAAAATAATTGTGTGAACTAAATGGACTTATCCAAATCCACACAACAATTTTCAGAATTATTGAACATATATTTATTATATAATAAATATAGATCCAATTCAAATATTTATTGGATTAAATCAATGGCCCAAAATAATTGCTTCTGAGATTCTAAAAATATTGGTTTGAACTTTGTCCCTTGCCAATATTTCTAGAGATTCACATGAACATTTTCTTGGACTTCTTTGAAAAGATTTTAATGTTGATTATTTTTGAGGTGATTTATGAGTGTTTCAACTAACCTCAATTCAACTTTCAGAATTTAGACATGATGCATGATGCTCACTCAGGTAAATAGCTACAAGCAAAATCTAGGGCTGTGACATCGGAGTCCGAGGAGGAGTCCGGATCCTCGGAGTCACGGGTCATGCAGAGCGCGGGGCTAGCGTTCGGCTCGATCGCCTTTGAGATCACAGCCCCCAAGGTGGCGTCCAACCGCTCATCCTCGATTGGCGCAATAGGCTCCGAGTTAGAGGTCGGAACCGAAGCGTGAGCAGACTCCAGGACACTGTTTGGAGGCAGAGCTAGATCATGCCCCTCGAGATAGTGCGGCGCGCTTGGCCGTGGCTCGAACCCGTCGGAGATCAAGTCTCTGCGGATGTCAGCCGTGTAGTTTAAGCTTCCAAACCTGACTTGATGGCCAGGGGCGTAGCTTTCGATCTGCTCCAAGTGGCCAAGAGAATTGGCTCGCAGAGCGAAGCCGCCGAAGACGAAGATCTGTCCGGGGAGAAAAGTCTCACCCTGGACCGCATCGTTGTTGATGATCAAAGGAGCCATCAGACCTAACGGCGACGACACAGAGGAACTCTCAGTGAAAGCACCAATGTCGGTGTCAAAACCGGCGGATCTCGGGTAGGGGGTCCCGAACTACGCGTCTAGGCTGGATGGTAAGAGGAGGCAAGGAACACGATGTTTACCCTGGTTCGGGCCCTCTCGATGGAGGTAAAACCCTACGTCCTGCTTGGTTAATATTGATGATATGGGTAGTACAAGAGTAGATCTACCACGAGATCAAGGAGGCCAAACCCTAGTAGCTAGCCTATGGTATGATTGTTGTCTATGGAGTTGATGAAGTTGTCCTACGGACTAGAACCCTCCGGTTTATATAGACACCGGATATGGTTAGGGTTACATAGAGTCGGTTACAATGGTAGGAGATCTTGAATATGCGCATCGCCAAGCTTGCCTTCCACGCTAAGGAAAGTCCCATCCAGACACGGGACGAAGTCTTCAATCTTGTATCTTCATAGTCCAGGAGTCCGGTTGAAGGTATAGTCCGGCTACCCGAACACCCCCTAATCTAGGACTGCCTCAGTGACATCTAGAGCCCTGCCTAGCCTGCTACAGCCCGGGTTCCTAGAGTCCTGTTAGCCCAGCGCTATAGCCCGGATTCACACGTTGCTGACCGACATGCTAGATGTTAATTCATGTATGCCTGTCCCCGTAAGTTAGTGCCACTTTGGGTTCACAACTAGTCATGTTGGCCCGGGTTCTCTGTCATATGGATGCTAGCGACACTATCATATATGTGAGCCAAAAGGCGCAAACGGTCCCGGGCCATGGTAAGGCGACACCCATGGGAATACCGTGCGTGAGGCCGCAAAGTGATATGAGGTGTTATAGGCTAGATCGGTGTGACTTAGAATCGGGGTCCTAACAATCTCACTATAGCATCAAGTTTACATGGCATCAAAATAACAGTAGGAAAAGACTTAGCAAAATCCTGTCCCTGAAAACAGCAACATCACGAAGCCTAGTTGGTATGCTTGTACTAGTCTCCACATAGATCACAAAAATACAAGACAAGCACCTCTGTAAAGATGGCATGATGTAGTTCAAAACACATGTAGACCTCAAGCGCATATGATGCACACATCAAATGCAACAAAAATGACAAAACCTCATAAACTGATAAGTACCAGCAGTTATCATTTTATAGCACCCTTGCATCAATGAAAAAGTGTATTTTCTTGGAATGCACCTAGTAGGCTTCACATTTTGTGACAAACTCAACAGCATCTTGGAGGGCTGTGGGCCAATAGAATTCTTGCCGGAATGCTTTCCCAACTAATGACCTTGATCCAATGTGGGAGCCGCACATTCCTCCGTGAATCTCAGCTAGCAGTTCCTTTCCATCCTCCAGGCAAACACACTTCAATTTCACATTGTTGGGCCTCCTTCTTTATAGAGTGTCATCGACAAACTGATACGTACTGGCCCTGGGCTACTCTTTCAGCTTCATATTGGTTGCCACAGAGTTCTCTGGATTGGAGGAAGTGGACAAAGTGCCTTCCACAAGTTGGAGCCTGGGCTCGGCAACCAGGCCTAGCGGCACCTCCTCTGTTGCAGGAGCACCAGCCTCGTTCGCAGGGTCCATAGGCCGAGCTGGAGGGGTGGTCCGACAGGCTGTGAGGAGTTGTTTCCGGCAGGGTCTCTACCGTGAGCGGATTACTCTGCTGGGAGAGGCATACTGTAGTCCAACTTTAGGCTATTCTGCGCTATTGTGGCTAGTGATACGGAGGGTTGAGATAGATGGAGAACAAAAGTTCATGGTTCCATAGGAAGCTTCTCTGCAACACACTTTGACAGGTTATCAGCTATGTTGTTTTCTACATGGGGTACATGCTCTGTTTGCAACCCGTCAAAGTTCTCCTCCAATCTCCTAACTTCCTCAACGTATGCTTCCATCAATGGGCTTTGGTAATACTTTTTGACTTGCCTCACCACAAGCTGTGAATCTCCTCGAATGATCAACTTCTTAATTCCCAATTCCGCTGCAATCCTGAGAGCCCTTCATACTCTATTGTATTGTTGGTGGCCTCTTCCCGGCCAAAGTGCATTTGGACGACGTACTTCAAGTGTTCCCATACAAGAAGCATGCCAACCCCTGCACCTTGTAGGGAAAAAGCACCATCGAAATACATGATCCATTATTGGGGTGATTCCTTGCCGGGGATTTATTATCTGTGTCCTTTCCTCATCAGGGATTGGCGTCCATTCTGCAATAAAGTCTGCCAATGCCCGGTTCTGAATAGTTGAAGTGCTCTCAAACTTCAAACCAAAGCTGGATAACTCCAAAGCCCATTCCACTATTTTGTCAGTTGCCTCAGGGTTTCGGAGTATCATTTGTAACGGAAAACGAGTAACTATCGTAATCTCCTGGGCTTGGAAGTAGTGGTGCAGTTTCCTTGAGGCCATAATGAGACCAAAGATCAACTTTTGTACACCAGAGTACCTCGATCTGGCCCCCTGTAACAAGGATCTGACGAAGTACACTGGGCGCTGCACCACTTTCTTCCTTGCCGTGTCCCAGGGGTTATTTTCGATGCCCTTCTCAGTACTGTCCCGATCCTTACCTGACTCCGATATTCTCTGTTCAGTTTCTGTCTCATCCACCTCTCGCTGCACTACCAAAACCGCACTGACCACCTGGTTGGTTGCTGCCTAGTATAGAAACAATGGTTCTTGGGGTTTGGGCGCAACCAAGGTGGGTATGCAAGACATGTAGGCTTTTAACTCTTTGAGAGCTGCATCTGCTTCCGGGGTCCACTTCATAGGCCTTGCCTTCTTCAAGACCTTGAAGAACGGCAGGGCACGCTCGGCAGACTTGGAGATGAATCTGCTCAGCGCAGCAACGCATCCCTTCAAGCCCCTCACATTCTTAATTGTCCTTGGTGCTTGGATCTGCTCAATGGCCTTGATCTTGTCAGGGTTGACATCAATCCACTGATGGGACACGAACAAAACAAGTAGCTTGCCGGAGGGAACACCGAATACACACTTCTCCGGATTAAGCTTCAGATTGATCTTGCCGGAGGGTGGCCTTATCCTTTGTTTTGACCACGATATCATCCATATAGGCTTCTATATTTCTATGATGTTGTGGCTCAAAACCGATCTAGACTGCCCTTGCAAAAGTGGACTAGGCACTCTTCAATCCGAATGGCATGCGAACGAAGCAGTACGTACCACACGGAGTGATGAACGATGTCTTCTCTTCATCTTCCTTGGACATGAAGATATGATGATATCTGGAGTATGCGTCCAGAAAGGAGAGAAAATCACATATGGAAGTAGAATCCCTGATCTAATCGATGCGCGGCAAGGGAAATGGGTCCTTCGGGCAAGCCTTGTTGAGGTTTGTGAAATCGATGCAAAGCGTCCACTTCCCATTAGCCTTTCGGACCACTACTGTATTTTCTAACCATGTAGGATCCAATACTCCTATGACCAAACTAGCTACCTCCAATTTCTTGATCTCTTCGGTAATGAACTGCTTCCTCTCTAAGGCTTGCTTCCGTACTTTCTGCTTGACGGGTCGGGCATGTGGTCAGACAGCAAGGTGGTGCTCAATTACCTCCCTGGGAACACTGGGGATATCAGATGGTTGCCAAGCAAACACATCAATATTCGCCCGTAGGAAGGCAACGAGCACGCTTTCCTATTTATCATCGAGGGTGGCGCTGATAGTGAAGGTAACATCAACGCCAGCCAGCCCTGCCAGGATCTTCTTCACTTTGGGTGCGGTAACCTTGGATCGCTTGCTGTTGGAACACTCCGGCACATCACCAACGGGTCTCGTGCACTCGGATGGGGCACGCCTCCTGGACTCCTTGCAAGAGGTCCAACAATCCCTCTTCTGTCCTTTGCTTTCTTTGGCAGGAACTATCATTACTTCCGCTTCCGCTGCAACTACATCTCAATACATCTTGTCCATATAGATAATTGCATCATGATCATCAGATGGGTTAGTGAGTGCCTCGAGTGGCCCAGGCATTTTCAAGGTGTTGTAAGCATAGTGGGATGCAGCCATGAACTTGGCCAGGGCTGGTCGTCCAAGAATCCCATTGTACGGTAGGGGGAGATCAACCACATCAAACACAATCTTCTCAGTCCGATAGTTCAGTTCTCCCCCACACATCACCGGCAACGTAATCTTCCCCTTAGGATGACTCTTGGCAGGATTAAATCCTTGAAACGTGCCAGTGGCCTCTAGCCCTTCTTCTCCTATTTGAAGTTTGCTGATAACTGCTAGGGAAATCAGATTCAACCCAGCTCCGCTGTCCACTAGCATCTTTGTGACCTTGAGGTTGCTAATTGTCGGGGAGACTAACAACGGCAAACACTCTACTATAGTGGTGAGATCAGGGTGATCCTCTTTGTCAATGATGATGGGTGTGCGGGACCATTTGAGCGGTTTCCGGGCCTCTGGCACTGGTTCCACAGCATTGACCTCTCATGCCCATCGCCTGAGTTGGCGATGAGAGGTGTGCAAAGATGCACCCCCACCAACGCATAGGGCGTCAGTGGCCTTCTGAAATTCCTGCTCTCTAGTTTCCACTTCATCCCCTCCATCATTGGCATCATCACAGATTCCTTCCCTTTGCCCCTGGCGGGCTTTCCTTGGTTCCGAAAGGGTCTACCAGGGCGATTTGCTTCACCACCCTGACCCTTACCTTCAGCAGCAATATAACCTTCCTCCTTATCATGCTTATCATACTCCACCCTCTGCTTCTTGACGAGCTGCTCAACCTGATAACACTCTTGAAGGACGTGGCCTTTGGTCCGGTGGATCTTGCAGTACGGCCCATCGCCTTTGCAAACTTTTTTGGCGGCATCGGCTCCCCAACAGGCACTGCACGTGGCATCTTCCTTGCTGGGGGCCTCAACCTTGGCCTTATTGCCGGTACTAGGTGTGACCGATCCTTCCATAATCATTACCGCCCTATCCTTTGGCTTCTTATTGCGCTTTGTGCCCTTCTTCGGACTAGATGATTCATCTTCATCTTCTGAATCAACATAATGCAATCTTCTTCTCCGGGCAACTTCCTTCCTTTTTCCATCCGGGCAGATTTATCCACCAGCGTATATAGTTCATTCACAGTCTTGGGCAACCACACCTTCATTTTGGAATGAACACGACGGTTGTGCACATTGGAATGGAAAGCTGCTATAACGGCTACCGGATGGATATTTGGAATATTTCTGTGAACTTTACTGAATCTCTACAAATACTTACGGAGGGTTCTCCTTCCTTCTCCTAGAGAAGCTGCAGGTCATTGGGCTTGTCGGGCTCTTGCTGGCCATCGATGAACGCACTGACGAACTCGTGGCATAGGTCTGCCCATGACGAAATGGAGTTCTCCAGCATGAGTCTATGTCTCAATTAATGAAGGTTTGTATGTTACCATCTATATGCTACTACCCATTATGAAGGTAGTAACATGGACTAGTAACAAAAGCATGTTACAAGTCTAAGTTACTGCCCACTATGACCAGTCTTAGTCTTAAACCCCATGAAGAAGCCCCATCGAAAGGAATAGCCTTCCTCTACATGTGCTCCTATGTAAAATGAGTAAATGAGACAAAAAGAGAAAGAGACAAAGTAAAAAAATCACCAGCCTTAGATCCAGCCCTATTGTCTCAGTGAATAATATTTCTACGACGTGATTGACATGGCTATATTATTAACCATGCTACAGAGGTTGAAGCGGATTTTTAATTATTCGCGGAGGTAGCAGCGAATGGATATTCAACGAAGAGTGAAATGATGGCTGCTTCCTCGGTCAAACATAGAGAAAGGTGGAAGCTAGAAGCTTCATAGCATTGTACAAATTTATCTCACTGATAAATTATAGTACGTACTATACTAGTACTCCCTCCGTTCCCAAATATAAGTCTTTCTAGAGATTCCACCAAGTGACTACACATGGAGTAAACTGAGTGAATCTACACTCTAAAATATGTCTACATACATTCGTATGTTATATTCCATTTTGAAATGTCTAAGAAGACTTATACCATTTAGGAACAGAGGGAGTACTATGTAATGAGTTGTGTCGCACGCTGTCCAGAAAATATGGTGATAATGTTAGGTGGGCCATGTAATCACTGAGCCTGCGTGTTTTCACTACTCTCGCACTCCACCACTGTAAGAATAGAGAAAAGTGTAATCTAGTAGTACCACCTTTCACCAAAAGCATGGGACATCCAGTAGTCCTACCACCTTAGTAATAATGACCAATGAGCCATCAAATCATATAGACCCAGCAGTAAGTTGGACGGACGAAGCAACCATCACTCTTGAATCCGCTTCTCTCTTCAACGCAGGTGCTAGTGAGAGGTCATGTCCGCTCTGCCCGGGCATGAATGCGACACCGATTCGTTGTAGTAGCGCTGACCGTTTCGGGCGGGAAGCGGGCGCGGGCAATGGAGGGGCTTTGGGTGGGCCAGGCTGGTCAGGAGCTAGCATGGCAGCGGTCCGCCTGTCCCGCCCGGACGCCCGGAAATGAGAGGATGCACCGACTCTCGCGGCTAAATCGTATGCTACACACCATGTCTCTACAGAAGTAGGTCGATGTGTCGCTCTCTCTAACACACACATGGTGTTAAACACACACACACACACGCACACACACGCACACACAGGTTCATAGATTAGGAATATCATGCGAGTTAGTTAGTTAGCATTGGGATCCTTAGCAAGAACAGTTCATTGCCTAGCCGGGAAAGGTTAGGCGTTTGGAACTGTTAAAATATGTTAGCTTTTGTGGGCCACCTAGCTTGGGTGGGCTAGAAAAACCTTGCTAGCTCAGGAGAGCCAGATCGGCTCGCTTCCGACGGCAAACTTCGCGTACTACCTCTGTCCTGATTTATTGGTCCCCATTGTATTTCGTGTCAAATTTTGACCATAGATTGAACTAACAAAATATTCATGCATGTCACAAAAAATTATATTAATTTGTATTTCGCGTACCAACATTTTTCTTATTAATTTCTTTGTTTGACCCTCTGACTAGTGGCACCCAACGTACTACGTGGAGAGAGGTAAGGTGACTAAGGCTGCACTATTTCTGTACTTCCAACACTGCTTTAAATCCCAAAAGACCTTACCACCAAAGCCACATGACACGACTATGATTTAAATCCCAATGACTCCCATGAAAAAAAACATGGCATGCTTGTCACACGAATGCAGGAATGTATAAAAGGTTACTTTCCTCTCGTTAAACATAACATGAGGGTGGTGTAGCTGGTTCAAACTAGAGATCTCAGGTTCGATAACCACACTTGAGCATAATTTATTTATGTTTGACTTCTTTCTTGTTTTCAAGGGTTTGCACTCTTCACACTCTCTCTCCACTATATATATACATGCTGGAGACTCAGCGCTTGTAGTTGCTCTCTTCACACTCTCTCACCCTCTCCAGATCTAAACAAGACTTCGTTGGCCTCTCTCTCTCTCCCCTCACTGTTGGTCAGATAGTCGACAGGATCTGTCTGCCGGGAAGGGAAGGAGGCTTAACGCTGTTGCCGTCGAGGAGGGAGGGAATCCACTACCAGCGCAGTTGTTCTCTGTCACCCAGCGTCGGTGCGGGAGGGCCTCCGACCCCTTCTTCCTCGCTGCCGTACATAGTGTGGGCCGAACGGCCTCCGGTCGCCCACCGAACCACACCCCAAGAACCTTAAGGTATAATTTACTTAATTCCACATGCATTGCTCTAGCTGATGTGGGCTTTTTCCGCTTCTGCACTCGAATCTTGGTGTTGGATCAAATAGGAAAGTAGTGGGGAAAGTTGTATAGCATGAATCTAGGACATGGTTCAAAGAGGAAAGGAATGGGGGCAAAGTAGTTGGGAAAGTTGTATCGCATGAATTTAGGACGTGGTTCAAAAAGGAAAGGAAGGGTGGAAAGTAGTGGGGAAAGTTGTATAGCATGAATCTAGGACGTGGTTCAAAGAGGAAAGAAAGGGGGGAAAGTTGTATAGCATGAATCTAGGACGTGGTTCAAAGAGGAATGGAAGGGGGGAAAGTACTAGTACAGACTGGCTATCCATCACCTATGTTGGTCGAAAAGGCAAAACAATGACAAACGCAGTGTGCACATCTGTAACGAACTGATCTTTTTGTTTTGGGGGACAAGTCTGTAGAGTTTCAGTAGGACTAGATTTGCTGCGCTCACATAGGGAAAGGTGTCTAAACATAAAAAAACTGGGACCAACACAAATATGCTCCTTGGTTGTTTATTCTTTGTTCCAACAGACTGTGCATCACCCCTTCATACATCGGTAGATGCACATGGTGATGGTGAGTCCATTATCCCATGCAAGTCTTTAGTTGTTGTTAATCTAAGGCCCTGTTTGGTTAAAAAGTCCTAGTACTTTTTTAGTCCCAACTAAAAAGTCCCTACTCCCTACCTGCTTGGTTCCAAGGACTATACAAGGACTAGTGGTTATTAAATGACAGGGTAAAAGACCATGTTACCCTTAGTAATGAACCAATAGAGATAAGGTGCGATGCGGGGCAGGGGCAACTATTGGAAAAAGTCCCAAAAAGATTCTCCCTCGGGGTTTTCTTTCTTTAGTCCCAAATGCCCACTTTGAGTCCCTAAAAGTCCCTCCTGTTTGGTTTAGATGGGACTCAAAGGGACTCTTTTTGTCCCTACACCAAAAAGTCCATGTAAACAAACACCCTCTAATAATGCCACTGGAAAACTGATACAATGCCACAGTTAAAAGCAAATTACATGTTTAACGAATTTTATTGTTCATATAATCTCTCTGTTAATATGAATCAATGCAACCGTTTGAGAAATGCTATTGTTTTGCTTTCTTTCCCAATTAGATGAGTTAGATGCTTCTTTTTGTTGGCTTCTGTGTCATCCACCGTTACTGACCACTAGTTGTTTCCTTCGCACCTCTGTGTAAACAGGGTTATCTACTTCACCTCATTGCTATTGTGACCTTTTGTTGCACTGCACAAAACACGTTTGTTTTAAGAGTGTTTTGTGCAGTTCAACCAAAATGTCACACCGACATTGTTGCTTGATTGCTTGATCTTAGTGGAACTGCACTAGAGGAGATCTTACTTCCTATCGTGTTGGCAAATTTTGTTCTGATCTTCTTCTTGTGAGTTGTTAAAATTCCGCCTCGTGAGAGGTCAGTACTAGCCTTCTTTCACATGATTGTGTAGTGTGCTTTCATATGTTGTGCTACTTGTATGGTAATGTTGCTTGATTTTAGTGAACTGCCCAAATAGAGACAAGACTTCCAATCTGTATGTGCACCGTAATATCCCATTCAGGTAAGATAAGGATATTGCACAACTTTTGGCCTGTATTTTGCCACTTTCATCAGAAAATTAATGCCGATATTTAGTTCTATTCCTGTGCTCCCTAATTTACATGCCAAATCATACATTGAAGGCGAAGCTTGTCTGTTATTGAACCAAGTGATGAAGGGGAAGAACAAGCGGAAGAAAAACAAAAATCAACTCCTCGTGCTGTAATGAAGCACTGGAACTGTGCTGACACAAGTAATGATATAGTTTTGCATCTTAATTTATTGCTATGGCTGGGAGGAGCAATTGTTTTGCCACTGATTTGATACCACTCTTAATGTAATATGTAATTATCACTACTTATGCAAATAGGGATCTTCTTTGAAGATACAATATATTTTAGTGGAACTGCACAAGAAGATGTTAGAAACATTAAACTAATCGAGATGTATATAGTAAGCATGGCAACCACAGTAGATAACAACAGATGGTTCTGGAGAAGTGTTTGATATGTATGCTCTACACAATAAGCCTCCTGACAAAGGTTGTTACTCCCCACGGATTTCATCCATATGATTGAGCTTTGTCATCTCTATTGGTGTTATGCTACTTTTCAGATACTGTCATGAGGAAGTGGTATTGTCCTTGAGAAGTGCTTCATCTGTGCTGTTTTAAATATTTCCTTTCCTTCTTTCTAGCAACCAGGGATGCCAGCATTTAGTTGTCCTCTTGTCTTTGCACAACAGGATCATCCTCCTCTCAAGAAGAATATGGCGTACGTGAAGTGACTACTTCCGATTATGCCAGGATGAAGAAGCCCTGTCTATCTTCTCATCAGAAGGAGGAGTTGAAGGAGGTTACATTAGTTCCCACATGACCAAACTAACTTCAGCTCAGAAGGACTAACAGATCTCCATCTTTTTTGCTGTGATGTGCAAGTACAATGTTGTTCTAGGATTCTTTCTGGTGTGTTCCATTTTTTTAAGTGTGCTCTACATGGACCTTGTTGGTGCATGTTTAAACTATCAATTCACAGTATAGTTTGCTTTATACTAATCACTTATTTTGTATTTGTCTAAACATGGGTGCTCAGCTTGATTTCAATGTCAAAGGAGGTGCCGATATGTTCAAGGCATTGCAACATATAAAGGCGAAATCACACAAGCTACGCGTGAATTTGGTTGAATTTTGGTGGAACTACACAAAAAGAACAGCTAGTTTATTTAGCACGAGGTGCCATGTCAGTGTCCGAACTGATGGAAAACCCTGCCCATTCCACAATCATATGCATTGGATATTTTGGAATTGGAAAACCTTGTCAAAGGTTGCTCATTGATGTACGCAAAACAACATGCATTTGACATTCTGGAATGGGACAACCTTGTCAAATTTTGCTCATTGCTGTTAGGAAGAAGACATGCGTTTGATATTTTCCAATGGGACACCCTTTGTTGTCAGCAGCATCGATCGATTTTTTTATTGTTTAGTTGCAAAGTAAATATTGGCTCTGACATGTGAATCGTTGAGATGCATAATCATCGATTGTTTTGAATGTTCTCTACGAATTGCTAGGCATGTGTGTTTGATTGCAATGTACAGGAACGCTAAAAAGCAGCTCAAACTCTTTGTACTCCCTCTGTTTCTTTTTACTTCTCATATTAGATTTCTTTCAAGTCAGTTGATTTACATTGTGAATGTTCATACATTTTTCTAGAAGATTGGTCAAAGTAGGGATTCTTTGACTGCAGAGAAAACTTGTCTACAAACTAAAAAGGACCAGATGGTGTACATATGAAACTGCTGCAAACGAGGTGATCACCCTGGGAATAATCCTAGTACGTATTGTTTTGCATGTTCATCCAATGCCAGTGATACAAGAATTCTAACTAATTGAACTAAATTCATTCATACACAGTCGGATTGAATATAAACATGCCAGATTTCATTACATTTCATACATTCTTCAACTAAAAATGGGTGCGCTAGAGGTATAATTAATTAACTGAATCTACCCACCTCTGTCCAGCTGAGCCGAACAAAAGCTTATTCTCCAGCAGACTGAGCTTCAGTGACTTAACTGCAGGTGTAGTTAACTGACATGTGGCCCAGATGCCTATTGGGCCCACGTGTCAGTAACCCAACTCCACGTCACCACCAAGAAGCTAATCGGCCGTCAATGGTCAACCCGCCTAGCTTGGCTTCAACCGAAGGGTAGCAGCGGCGGCCTTACTTGGACCCAAGCAGTGCCGACCAACCATGTTATACTCTTCCTCGTTTTCTATGTGGTGCGGCCTCGTTGCCGGTGGGGCAGTGCCTCGACGGAGCGGGGGAAATCCGCCCCATCATTACCGGCAGGGTGGGGCCTCGGCTGAGTCAGTGGTGTCCTCTGCCTCGTTGTTGGTGGGGACGAGCCTCGGCGGAGTAGGTCCTCGCCAAAGCCGGCGAGGTCCTCCGCCTCGGTGCCGGCAGGGCGGAGCCTACGGTGTCCTCTACCTCATTGTTGGCACCGCGGGGCCTCGATAGAGCAGGGCCTCGTCGACACCAGCGGAGCGGGGACTCGTTGGAGCCGGCATTGTCCTCTGCCTCGTACTCGGTCTCACAAACAGTGCCTCACCCACTTCATCGCCCTCTTTATAGGTGGCCGCAGTCTCCACCACCTGCATGCGGTACCGCCAGTGCTAGAGGCGGCCCTCACGGGTGGAGTGGTACGAGTCGAGCAGCGCCTCCTTCTCTGCCCGCTACGTGGAAATCTGCTCCTCTGCCTGCAGGTGCTCCTAGAGGAGATGGTGGTTGTAGGCGGGGTTGGCCTGCGCCTCCCGGAACTACTCCTCAGGCTTCTGCCTGACCGTGTGCATTTATTGGGCATGGGCCTCGCCGATGGCCATGCTACAATGCACCAGCAAGGATGGTGCGGGGGACGGGGTTGGCGCCGGATCATCGACTACCATGTTATCCATTAGGACGTCATCGTCCTCCGGCTGCCTGCCGGCCAGCCAGTCAGCAACAATGGCTGCCATCTCCTTGTGGTCCGTCATCCGCCTGTCCTGAAGAGTGCTGGAGCGCGAGGAAGCCATGGTGGGAAGTAGTGGTGTGGCCAGGAGAAAGGGAATGGAGGCGGATGACTGCGCCTATGGCTGGCGCGGCAGTTTAAATAACAATGGGTCAGGCAATCAGACTCGTGCTTGGTAGCGGGTCAGTCCAGGAGCCAGACATGCTGGCTTGCCAGCGAGCTTGCCGAGCTGAGCGTCGACAATCAGACGATGGACGTAGCTTTCGACTAGGAGCCGGCGCCACTGTCCAAGCCGGTTCATGTCGTGTTCACCATAGAGCAGGTGCGGCCGCACTTCGACGCCTTAATGGCGGAAGAGCTACCAGCGCAGGAGGACCTGTGCTACAACCTCCATCTCCTCAACGAGCACCGGGGAAGAAGCGAACGACAATGCCATCGCGGACATGTGGCTCTATGATCCTGGCTTCCCGAATGAGCAACGGGCGCTGTATCAGACCATCCGTAAGGCCCGCGAGGCCTTCTCTGTCGTCCTTCAAGTTGTTGCGCTCGCACGTACGCAATTGCCTCCTTTATTATATACAACTATAATACTTTTTGCTTCCTCCCGATTTCCTGACATCACAGTCCCACACCTATGTAGTCAATAAATGAGATAATTGCACAAGGAGCGGCCGACAACTGGGACCACGCAGCTCGAGCACTTCAGAGTTTTTGAGGTGTGGGCACTTCATAGTTTTTCTTGAGCGATGTTTTCGTTGTTGTTCAGAGGTGAGCAGGGTATTAAATGGGCGGGCTATGGCCCGTCTAGCCTAGGCCAGATATCCAGCCCTGACATTAAATTTTTTTTGAAGCTGAAAATGGCTAGCCCAGTTATACTTTTTTTGAGAAATTATAAAGTGGGAGAGGCTCCCATTGTGTTTGTATTACTCAAAAAGTAGGGTGCACTGTACAACTCATATTTCTCAAGCATCTCATCCTCCACTTTGGGGGAGAGTGTGATCTAACCAAGTCTTGGACTAACTAGTGGGGTGAAAGATTGTTTACAAAAGAGAGAATAAAGTCTCTCAAGTCTACTTTGGTTCTGTATTGTAGGAGGGTGAAATCTTGTTTGAACCTATCAAGCCAGCCGTGGTAAGTTGGAGGGATGCCTCTAATGTGCTTGTTATTCCTTTCTTTCCATATGCTCCAAGCTGCATGTAAGAAGATTTCCATGAACATGGGTTTATTCAATCATTATAGGCTTTACTTATCCAGTGCAGTCTCGACCCAGAGTCTTCACACTTGATCCCTATTTTAGACCAGCAACTTTTGCTGAAAGGGCTTTGGAAGATCATGTGCTCCACATCCTCTTCAACTTGTTGATTACATAAGAGGCAGCTAAGGTCATCTCTGATGTTATACTGCCTTCGCTTGAGCATATTGCGAGTATTTAGTTGATCAGAGAGTAGCAACCATCCAAACATCTTGATTTTTAACGTGACTTTGGACTTCCAGAGCCAGTGATAAGATTGGTGAGACTTCACAGCCCGAAAGTAGAATTTGTAGTATCTATTGGCTTTGAAGTCTTTCGAGCCCCAACAATATTACCATGTATCATGTGTGTATGAATCTTCATGATTACTGACTTGTAACACTTTTTGTTGCAGGTCACGGACTTCGCCATGTGCTTGTACCGAAAGGGGAAGGTGAAACGTTTCATGGAGGGAGGTGGATCCCAAGAAATCCTTGACTGAGATGTCCTCATTTAATGCAAAGGAGAAGGCATGCGGGTGAGATTCTTCCAGCACAGATTCCAACCATAGATCTTTCCACATAAGAACTGTGTCCCCACGTCTCAGCCTTGGATATTCCTCGATGTATTGGTGTTAGTCTCAGCACGTCTCTCCACCAGAACAACCCGCATGGATCGGACGAATGTGGGATCTTGTGTGTGTAGTATGTTGTCCATATCAACTCCACCCAAGGCAGGTCATGGTGGTACTAAAATTTGTGCAGATATTTGAGGAGGAGGGCCTCACTTTGGATACGGAGATTGATGATACCGAGACCACCACTTTGTCTTGGTCGACAAACCATGTCCCAAGCCGCAAGTGAGTTACATTTATGTCCTTGCTCCATTTTTTTGTCCAAAGGCACTTTCTTCTAAGTTTATCAAGCAGCTCTAGAATCTTTGGTGGGAATTTGAGGGTGCAGAGAGCGAATATGGTGAGCGACGTGATCATCGTGTTGAGGAGCGACAACTTTGCACCATAAGACATCAATGCTAGAGTGTTGGTCATTCTTCTTTCCATCGAGCAGACTAGAGGCTTAAGATCTTGGACCGTAGGCTTGGTTATTCCGAGAGGCAATCCCAAGTAAGTAAAGGGAATAGAGCCTACCTTACAGCCAAAGATAGAGGCGATGTCGTTGTAGCAATCAGGCTCATAGTTGATCGGTATTAAAGTGGACTTGTGGAAGTTAATCTTTAAACCAATGTAAGCAGCATAATTTGATAGAATGCCCTTGATTGTCCTAGCTTGTACATCGGAAGCTGGGAGTAGAATAATCGTGTCGTCGGCATATTAGATCACAGGATAATCATTCTGGTTTGGTCTCCGGAATGGAAGATGGATTTGGCCTTGTCGGAATGCGTCATTAATAGCAGCCTGAAGAAGGTCAGCTGCAAGAACGAAGATGAGTGGCGATAAAGGGTCACCTTGACGAACACCACATTTGCAGAGGAATTGTCATCCAGGAACACTATTAAGGAGGACTGAAGATTTTCCGGAGGAGAAGATGCATTCGATCCAATCCAGCCATTTGGTGTCAAACCCCATGTGCTCCATAATTTTAAACATGGCATCATGTTCGATCGTGTCGAATGCTTTGGCGAAATATATTTTGAGCAAGACAATCTTCTGTTTTGAGGCTTGACATTGATGTATGTACTCGAATGCCCAGGCCAAACAATCTTGTATGGATCTACCTTTGATAAATCCGTACTGATTGCGATGAACAATTTTAATAATGAGCTTCTGGAGCCGGTTTGCGAGGAGTTCCGTGATGACCTTGAGGCAGCAGTTTGGTAAAGTGATTGGCAGAAAATCAGAAACTGACTCAGGTGATCGAACTTTGGGTCTGAGTGTAATAAAGGCATCATTAATGCTTTCAAGATTTAGGCCACCCTAGTAGAATTGATTGCATAGTTCATAAAAATCCTCCTTAATTAGGTGCCATCATTTTTTCAGAAATAATCCGGTGAAGCCATCCGGGCCAGATGCTCGGTCAACTGGCATTTCCTTGATGACAACATCTATTTCATCTGTGGTGAAAGGGATTGTCAACTGATCCAGACCCTCTACCTTCTTGATGATGTTTTGCAACTCACTGGATTTTCCAAGTCTCTCTTTGAACGCTTCATATATGATCGCCTCTTTGCTTGCATGGTCGTCATCCAGTGTACCATCAGCCAATTTTAGAGTTGGGATCGTGTTGTGTCTAAATCTTTCCGAGGCCAGCGCCTTTAAGAACTTCGGTTCTTCATCACCCAATTTTACCCAGCGAATGGTGCATCATTTCTGCCAATATTGTCTTTGGTAGTTCAATAGATGTAAAATGCGTTTCTTCAAAAATTTCCTGAAATTATGTTCTGGTGTAGATAACCTTCGAAGATTTTCTAGGGCATCAATGTTGGCTAGAGCAAGATTAGAGTTATCAATTGCCACCTTGAGCTTAGAGATTCACTTACTCCACTTTTTTAACTCATATCAGAGGGCTTTGAACTTTCCATACAGGCTGAACCAACTCCATAAACCTGGGTGCTCCACCCAATAAGACTCAAATCTGAATATTTTGCTGCGAGGGATAGAAGTTTCAATTTTGACAACACATGGGATATGATCAGAGACTGGCTTTCCTAGCGGCATGACAAGTGTATTAGGATAAGATGAAGACCAGTTGATAGATGTGAGGAACCAATCTAACTGTTCCAAGAAGGGGTCAGTTTGCATATTGCTCCAGGTTTAAGCATGACCCTTGATTGGCAGTTCAATTAATTGCTGAGAGCGGATGAAGTCATTAAAAGTGATCATATCATTAGGATTACCTCCAGGTTTATTTCTGTTATGAGGGCTACGAATATAGTTCAAATCTCCTAGTAATAGCCAATCTTCATTGGAGGGGATGTGAAAATTGTGAAGCCAATCAGTATAGATCACACGTTGGTCACCCTGACATGGGCCATAAACATTTACCAGGGTCCACTTTTGAGCAGACTACGTGGAGCGAAATTTAATTACAAGTTCAAATTCTTCCTGAATGAGCACCGTTCCTGTGAAAATAGCACTGTTCCAAATGGTGGCAATGCCACCAGAGGCACCCTGGGAAGGTATGTACGCGAATTTATCAAATCGTCGAGGGCAGCAAGACTTGAGGAACAAGTTATCAATGTGAGCTTTTTTTGTTTCTTGCAGGCAAACTACTGCGCAACCACTGGAGGATATCGCATTCAATAATGACAAAAGCTTAGGTTCAGAGTTTAATCCTCTTACATTCCAGGACAAAATGTTCCAATTTGCTAAAAGTTCCATGATAAATTAAAGGAAAGTAAATGTAGCGACTGAAATAAAGCAGGCAAGTGACTTAGGCTTTGGAGGGGCCATCCTGAGACTCAGCCAGCAGAGCTTCATCTGTTATTTCTTCCGGCGGGATGGCACACTTGGTGATCCCGATATGCTGCAGCACAGGAACTGGAGTGTGCGAAGGGATCATGTCATTCTTGGGGGAATCAGGCTCACCATGGCTTGTTGGAGCAGCAGCAGGAGGGATGATTCTGGGTTTGACTCGAGAAGTTCTAGCCCTGCTGTCAGAAACTGAATGTGTTTTGAAGCCATCATACTTGTTGGAGAGGTTGATGTGACGTACCTCAATCATAGACTCCGGGGCTTTAACTTTGCTTCGCTTGCTTGTTGCTTTCCCGGAGCACACAACATGTCCAAAAGAGACAGTAGAACCACTTGGCACAAAATCAGAGGAGGTGTTCATAGTATTCTCAATAAGTGATGCTGCATCCTGAGCAGATGTCTCATTTTCATCTAAGATTTTTGTGATGACCACCTGAAATTTAGGGGGGTTTGGAGGAACAACTGGGTCATCTGTTGGTTTGCTAAAACCCTCAGCACAGGACAGAGCCCAAGTGCTACTGCCAGGGATCAAGTCAGTGACCTGAACTGAATTTGCAGAGTGCTGGATAGTTCTTGTAGAAGATATAACTGAGAAGTGGCCCTCGTGCTCAGTAATACTGACATTCAACTGCACTGTATTATCACAGAAACCGAAACCCGAGCTCCAGGGTCCATAAACTGCAATAATCGGCCTAATAGCCGCTATCAGATAGGTGTTCAGCCTCAACATTGGAACACAATCATTGAGCAAAAGGGAAGCATATGTGTTTTCAGGTGACAGCACGGCAAGATGTAAGTCCTTCTCTTGTGGCAATGTATCAGACAAATTGGGTTCAGATCGTTTGCACGGCGGGGTGGATCATTTGTTCCCAAAGATATGGAATAATCCTTAATAAAATTAGATCAACCGTTGTCCAACTGACACGGAAAAAAACAGAGCTGTTGCCCAAACTAGAATTTAGCCTTGAATGTGAAGCATGCATATACCATTTATTTTGTTTGGGCCTCCAACAATAACGATCCACCTAGAGACTATGGCATTGTTTGGAAGCTATACTTTTTTTGAGGAATACCCAGGCAAGGTCAACTCATTATTCTCCGCCCCGCTGGGCTGCAAATCTTTCCAAGGAGGGATGCATTAGGCTTAACATAGAAATCAGCTTTAAGAAATAATAAATGGGATGTCATTATAAAAACTAGAAGTAACTATAAAAATGCACCAAACACGTAATTAGTTTATAATTGTTTTTGGATTTTGAAAATTTTAATTTCATTAATTGTAGCACGCGCAATGTTTCGTTGGAATTTTTACGTAATACAAATTTATATTAAAATTGTATTTAATCTGACTAGAAATTTCGTGATAAAAATATTTCGGATCCCATCAAAATGTTGGAAATTTTATTGAATTATGTTTTGAACAGTTGGTTGAAATTATTTATCATTGTCCTAGCTAGAAAATGGGCTCTTGTTTTAATAAACTGTAAATGGGTTGTAGTAAATTCCATTAGAATCCAAAAATGGGTTGTACATTCTTGCAAATAGCAATGGGCTATAAGTTCTCTGCCACACACTTGTGGGCCTACTAAGTTGACATGTCCCCTAAAAAAGTAAGTTGACGTGTATGCTAGGCTTTGTCAACTTATAGTCAACACACGGTTCTAGCAACAGTGGCCGTTGGATGTCCATCCAACGGATGTAGTGCTTCTTCTTCAATCTCGGATATTCTAGCTTCAACCACCACAAAAATGATTCCTCCCCCTGACATCTGGGGCGCACCATTTCGGAGGCTGACATGTGGGCCTACTAAGTTGACGCGTACCAATGGCTTTGTCAGCTTAGTCAATATAAACGATTGTAGCTGCAGAGACCGTACGATGCCCATCCAACGGCCGTAGTGCTTCTTCAACCTCTGGTCTTCCTGCTCTAGCCGCCCAAACCAGCACCGGTGGGACTGCCTGCTCCTGCCTCCCGTGGCCGGCAGTGCTGCCGCACAGGCCGCACCACCCCCCTACTCCATTGCTAGCCAGTCCATTCCTCTACTCACCCACACCTCCTGTTATTTTCCAGCAACGGCAGCTGGACCAGTAAACCCTCATACTCCCCACCGCATGGGCAACCACTGCCGAGTCTTCCCCGGCTCCGTGTCGTTCTCTTCCCGGTGCTCTTGGTGCGCCGTGGTCAACACGGTCAATGATCGACGTCCATCGGACGTGGACTGTACGTGGAGAGGATGATAGCTAGGTCCACGACCGCACACAAGGAAATGCCTCCTTATTACGCGCAAACTAATGATTCCTCCACCTCACCGCAGGGACCCATCGGACAGGCCGCCGTATTCATGAAAAAAATGTTTCCCCCTTGACTGTTGGGACCCACCAGCTACATCTTCGCACGCAAGGAAGTGTGTCCATATTACGGGCAAAAAATAATGATTCGCCCCCTGACTGCTAGGACCCACCAGCTACATCTTCGTCGGGACCCACCTGGTCGAAGCATACGTAGCGTTGTCATTCTGGTCATGAACGTGTACGTACATAATAGTCGATGTAGAGGCATGCACCTGTCATAGTAGAGGAGCGCTCGTAGCATGTACAGGTACGTATAGCGGCCAGGGTGCTAGAAAGAAAATAAGGCCACGCACGTACATACGGGCGGGGTCTCGAACGCCTACTCGCGCATACGTACGGCCAGGGCTCGTGTACATGGCTGGGTCAGAATCGAGAAGTTGCGCCATCATCATGATCATGGGGAGGCAACCGGCTTGGTCAGAACGGAATGCGTCGTCGTGTTCATCAGGAGCCAACCGTCTTGGATGGAACAACCGATGGAAACGAGGCCTGGTGTACCACAGAACGAAGGAAACGGCTTTGTGTTCGACCGGCCATGGTTGAAACAGGATCCTGTTCATCGGGAGGGGTCTGGCGTACCGCTAAACGGAGGAAATGGACCTCCTATGGTGGAAACAGGGTCCTATTAATCGGGAGGGGTGTGGCATACTGCAAAACGTAGGAAACATACTTGTGTTGGAGCGCTATGGTCGAAACGGGGGTCCTGTTAATAGGGAGGGGTGTTGCGTACCGCAAAACAGGACTGCACGGGGTACTGTTCATGTTCGCCATTGACTGCCTCCACGGGCTACTTTTCATCCACCGTCGACCTCCTCCAGCCTCCACCTATGACTGTTCATCCATGGGCTCCTGTTCATCTAGCCTCCACCGCACGCTCCTCCACCGGCTACGGTTCAACCAGCCCTCTCCATGGGGTCCTGTTCACCCAGCCCTCCACCGGCTACTGTTCAACCAGCCCTCCCCGGGGTCCTATTCATCCAGTCCTCCATGGGGTCCTGTTCATCCACCGGCTCGATCGATCGGGGTCCTGTTTATCCAGCGACAACGGCCTCTACTACCATGATGTCCTATTCATCCAACCCCCCACTAGGAACTGTTCATCCAAACCCCCCAACAACGCTCACTTTTCATCAAGGGTAGGAGGCAATAGTGTTCGATCGGCTTCAGTTAGCAGCAGTAGCGAATGAATCACTCGACTTCAGTTAACACCAAGGGATCGATCGATTGCTCTAGTTCAGTAATGCATAGCCCACACGTGTATGTGTACGAGAGATACGCGCATCGCTCGGCCCCCGACCACCCAACGTAACCGGGAACTCCTCGATATTTTCCTCGCCCTCGCTTCTACCACGGTTTTTTTGTCATGGGCGGCCCAAAGAATGTCATGCAGCTGCGTCTCCGGCCCGCCCAGGACGAAAAACCCATTTTCTTCGGCCCAAAATGTCACGGATGTCTGTTTTTTGTAGTGCATGTGCCTTACACAAGTTGGAGCCTAGGGCTCAGTGACGAGGACTAGCGGCACCTCCTATGCTGCGAGAGCACATTCCTCGTTCGTGGGGTCCATGGGCCCAGTTAGAGGGTGTGGTCCGGCAGGGGCCGAGGAGTTGTTGCCGGCAGGGTCTCTGCTAGGAGCGGATGGCTCTACCGGGAGAGACTTACCGGAATCCAACTTTCTCCTTTTCGGAGCCATTGTTGCTGGGGATACAGAGGGCTGATCAAGATGGAGAACAAAAGTCCCTAGTTCCACTATGCAGCACACTTTGGCAGATGGTCAGCTATGCCGTTTTCCGCATGGGGTATGTGCTCTCTTTGTAATCCGTCAAAGCGTTCCTCCAATCTTCTCACTTCCTTGACGTATGCCTCCATCAATGGACGTTGGCAATCCTTGTTGACTTGTCTCACCACAAGGTGTGAATCTCCTCGAATGTCCAGCTTCTTAATTCCCAATTCTACAACAATCATGAGCCCGGCAAGGAGCCCTTCATACTCTGCTATATTGTTGGTTGCCTCTTCCTGGACAAAATGTATCTGAACGACGTACTTCAAGTGCTCCCCCGAGGGGCAACAATAAGCACGCCAGCTCCTGCACCTTGCAGGGAAAATGCACCACCAAAATACATAATCCATTGTTGGGGTGATTCCTTTGGCAGGGATGACTGTTTCTGGTACTTCCTCATCAGGGGTTAGCGTCCATTCTACAATAAAATCTACCAATGCCCTGCTCTGGCTTGTTGATGTGCTCTCAAACTTCAAACCAAAACTGGATAACTCCAAACCCACTCCAATATTATACCGGTTGCCTTAGGGTTTCAGAGTATGCTTTGCAACGGAAAACGAGCGAAAATCGTGATCTCATGGGCTTGGATGTAGTGGTGCAGTTTCCTTGAGGCCATGACGAGACCAAAGATCAACTTTTTAATGCCATAGTTCCTCGATCTAGCCCCCTATAATAAGGAGATGACGAAGTAAACTAGGCATTGCACCACTTTCTTCCTTGTCGTGTCCTTGGGGTTGCTCTCACTGCCGTGCTCATTGCTGTCCTAATCCTTCTCCGACTCTACGGGTCCTTGCTCACTCTCTGCTTCGTCCACTTCCTGCTGCGCCACCAAGGCTGCACTAACCAGTTTGTTGGTTGCCACTAAGTATAGCAATAACGGCTCCTACGGTTAGGGAGCAACTACGATAAGCACTGAGGAAAATAAGGTCTTAAACTCTTGTAAAGTTACATCTGCTTCCAGAGTCCACTTCATGGGCCCTGCCTTCTTCAAAATTTTCAAGAATGGCAGGGCGCGCTCGGCAGACTTGGAAATGAATCTTCATAGCACGGCGACGCACCCTGTCAGACGCCTCACATCCTTGACAGTCCTTGGTGCTTGAATCTACTCAGGGTTGGCTTCGATCCCTCAATGGGACACAAAGAACCCAAGCAGCTTGCCGGAGGGAACGCCAAACACACACTTCTCCGGGTTGAGCTTCAAGTTGATCTTGCGCAGATTAGGAAATCTCTCCTCTAAATCCTGAATAAGGGTGGCTCTATCCTTAGTCTTGACCACAATATCGTCCAAATAAGCTTCCATGTTTCTGTGCAGCTGTGGCTTGAAGCCAATCTGAACTACCTTGCAAAAGTGGACCCGACACTCTTTAATCTGGACGGCATGCGGACAAAACAGTACGTACCATAGGGAGTGATGAACGACGTCTTCCCTTCGTCCTCCTTGGAACTGATGATACCAAAAATATGCATCCAGGAAGGAGAGAAAATCACAACCTGAAGTGGAATCAACAATCTGATCGATGTGCGGCGAGGGAAACAGGTCTTTCTGGCAGGCTTTGTTGAGATCTGTGAAATCTATGCAAAGCATCCACTTCCCGTTAGCCTTCCACACGCCTCTGACCAAACCAGTTGCTTCAAGTTTCTTGATCTCTTTCGTAATGAACTGCTTCCTTTCTAAGGCCTGCTACTGGACTTTTTGCTTGACAGGTCGGGCGTGTGGGAAGACAACAAGGTGGTGCTTGATTACCTCCCTGGGAATACAAGGGATATCAAATGGTTGCCAGGAAAACACATCAATATTCACCGGTAGGAAGGCAACGAGCATGCTTTACTATTTGTTATCGAGGGTGGAGCTGATAGTGAAAGTACCATCAACACCAGCCAGCCCTGCCGTGACCTTCTTCACTTGGGGTTCAGTGACCTTGGATCTCTTGCTGTTGGAACTCACCGGCAAGTCACCGACAGGTGCAGCACACTCCGGAGAGGTACGCTTCCCGGCTCCCTTGTCGGCGTCCTTGCTACCCTTCTTCTTTCCTTTGTCCTCCTTGTCGGAGAATTGTTGCTTCCGCCGCCTCTGTCGCGTCTGCGTGCCGGTACATCTTGTCCACGCAAATGATTGCATCCTTCCCATCTTATGGGAAGATAATAACCCCCAAACGCCCATGCATCTTCAAGGTTTTGTAGGCATAGTGGGATGCAGCCACGAATTTAGCCAGGGCTGGACGTCCACGAATCCCATTTTACGTCCGGGGGAGGTCAACCACATCAAACACAATCTTCTCAGTCCGGTAGTTCAGCTCTCCCCCAAACATTAATGGCAACGTGATCTTTCCCTTAGGATGGCTCCTGCCGGGATTAACTCCTTGAAACCTACCGGTAACCTCTAGCTCTTCCTCTGCTATCTGAAGCTTGCTGATAACTACCGGGGAGATCAAATTCAACCCGGCCCCATAGTCCACCAACATCTTTGTGGCCTTGAGGTTGCAAATTTTTGGAGAGACCAACAACGGCGAACACCCTACCACAGTGGTACGGTTGGGGTGATCCTCTTCGTCAAAGTTGATAGGCATGCGCGACCATTTGAGTGATTTCCGGGTCTCTGGCACTGGTTCCATGGCATTGAATTCCCGTGCCCACTGTTTGAGCTGGCGATCAAAGGTGTGCAAAGATGCACACCCGTAAATGCATAGGGCGTCAGTGGCCTTCTGAAACTCCCGCTCACTGGTTTCCTCTTCATCCCCTGCATCACTTTCATCATCACAGGCTTCCTTCTCTCGACCTCTGCCAGGTTTTCCATGGTTCCTGAAGGGTTTGGAGGGGCGATTTGCTTCACCACCTCGGCCCTTACAGCCAACAACATTCTTACCCTTTTCCTTGTCATGCTTCTCATATTCTGCTCTCTATCTCTTAGCAAGCTGCTCAGCCTAATAGCACTCTTGAAAGTCGTGGCCTTTGGTCTGATGAATCTAGGAGTATGGCACATCACCTTTCCTAGCCTTCTCAGCAGCTGCGGCTTCCTAGCAGTCAGCGCACACGACAGCTTCATTGCGAGGGGCCTCAACTTTGGCCTTCTATCCAGTACTTGGTGTACCCGATCCCTCAACAGTCATCACTACCTTATCCTTCCGCTTCTTGCTGTTTTTCTAACTGGTTGATTCATCATAATCCTCTGAATCAACATTGATGCATTCTTCCTCTCCAGGTAACTTCCTACCCTCCTTTGTCCGGGCACACTTATCCACTAAATGTAGAGCTCCTTCACAGTCTTGGGCAACCGCACGTTCATCTTGGATCAAATCTGACGGCTGCACACATTGGACTAGAAGGCAACTATCACAGCTACTGGATGGATATTTGGGATGTTCCTATGAACCTTGTTGAATCTCTGTAAATAGTTATGGAGGGTTTCTCCTTACTTATGTTGGAGAAGCTGCAAGCCGTTCTACTGTTTTCAATCTTTATTATTTATTTTACACATATAAAAAATTCAAAAAAAGTGTTATGCCATTTCAAAGGTCACAAATGTGTTATGCCATCTAACCTAAACTAAACAACAAGATATCTCAACACAAGCCAAACTCGATATATTCAGGTTTATATGTGATACTAACAATAGGATATCGAGATGCTGGAATTAACCCAATCAAAAAACAGTGGTACACCAACTGCGGTATAGCACAAAAAACTACTGTGAGGAACACAAAAACCACTATCGGTGTTCTGGGAATGGGGGTACACAGGCTTGCCTGCCTGCGGCCCACGGCGTTGCTTCATCGACGGCCTGGTACGGCCCAACTTCAAGATCAACAATTCAAGACCCTCGAAAGGGGCCAAGACTCGAGAGGCGGACAACTCCAAGACGTCCATGAGGAGAAGCGACCTCAGGCTCGCTCCCGAGGAGCGGAGATCTCTATGCGAGCCGCGCCTCGTCAGGTTCGGATGACGTGAGCCATGATGACCAAGGCAAGGCGGGCGCCAGCGGGCGCAGTGTACCAGTTTCCTCTTTGGTGCTAAGGAGGCAAGCGCAGGCGTGGAGTGCCGAGGAATCAGCCAAAGGTTTCCACTGTTGTGCAACAAGACCAAGCCTGCTAGGACGGCAGGACGGAGGTCATCACCGAGCCCACCATGGTGTCACGGCTAGAGGCTTTCATAGCCGAAGACTACTTTTGTTAGGATAACATGTATTTGTTGTCCCCCTTCAAATTTGGCCATTGTGGGATACCTTCCCGCCTTTCATTTTGGAAGACGACCAAGTCCACTATAAATAGGGCTTAGCAACCCCCTTAGATGCGAGAGGAGACCAGATCGGATCCATTCCATCCTCGCACTCACCAGCTCACTCGAGCCCAAGAACACTCCTCCTCCCGAGGTTGTTCTCCCACTATACTAGTTCATCCTTAGCACCTCAAGGCCTATCCAGCACAAAGCAGGAGTAGGGTTTTACACCGCAAGGTTGCCCAAACCTGGGTGAACTGTTGTTTCCCGTTTTCCTCCAGTCCATTGAGCTAGGTTGTGAGATTGGCGATTTGGCAGGATGGGGAGGTTGAGTGTTGTAATGCCCTGGATGTAACTTTCCTTATTTGTAACTTTAACTCTTGCCATTTCTAGCTATGTGATATGATATTGCCTTCGTGGTTGGGTTTTTATCTTCATTTTCCATTTTTTCATGTCATGCATTTCATCTCATGTCATCATGTGCATCTCATCTGCATTCGTGTTCGTCTATTGCATCAGGTCTTTTTCCTTGTCCGTTTCGCAATCCGACACTCCCACATGCACCCGTTGCACTCCGCAAATCTCGTTTCATGAGCGGGATAAAAACATTCTCGGAATGGCCTAAAATTTGTCGAGTAGCCTTGGTATATCACTAGTAGGCCGCCTGTCAAATTTCGTTCCATTTGGAGGACGTTTGATGCCCCAATGGTTAAGTGGGTAACCGTAAAAGCCCCGCTCTTGTTGCAGCCCAACACCCCTCCAAAACAGCCCACTAGACCTTCTAAACCCCATCCATGCTCTCCTTCGTTGGATCACGATCGTGTGGGCAAAAACCGCACCTCATTTGGACTCTCCTAGCTCCCCCTACCTATAAATATGCATCCCCCTTCCAAATTCATGGGTGAAAACCCTTGCCACCTTCCCTTCGAGCCGCCGGACATGTTCGATCTCACCGGACAAAAGCCGCACCACTGCCCCACACCAATCAGGGAGGGACACGTGGCCTTCACCACCGCCCACTAACGCTGGCCCGATCGGGCCGAGTGAGGCCCTCCGAGCCCGAGGCGCCCGCTGCACGCCTCCCGCGCGAACCCTAGCGCGCACCGCCGCCCGAGGCCCCGCACCGCCGTCCGCCGCTTTCCCGCTGGCGTCGCCACCCGTCGCCGCCCCGCTGCCGACCATCGCCGTCACCGAGCCGCCCCACAGCTCGACGTGCCGCCACTGCAGCGCCACGCCCCGTGCCGACCTCGCCGTGGACCCGACATCACCGGCACCCTCTCCGACTACCAAGCCCTCTCCGACAAGCTCCTCCACTCCGGCCGACGGGTCTTCCTCCACTCCGTCGAAGTTTCAGCGAGAACTTCGGCCGCCTTGGATTTCTTGCCGAAACCCTAGATCTAAATGTTGATCCCTCATTTTTTATCCAACTCCTGAAATCTGTAACATTTTGTGCACCCCTTCATCATATCATATCTCCATGAACGTAGCTCTGTTTTGCGTGCATGATATATCCAAACGTTCGAATCGTGATGCTCTTCATGTTAGTTTCATTATCATGCATGTTACTGTCCATATTGATGCCCTAACCTTTGTTGCAAATGTGCTATATGATGCTGTCTGCTGGAATTTATCATAACTTGATGACTTGTCATTTTCATTACATTTTGTGTGTGCATCCTATGAGCTCCATCATGCCATATTTATAGTGGTGCAAGCCTTGTATTTTTATCAGCTATGTGGTGCCTAGCACAAGCATGCAAACTAGGCCATCTTTACAGTGGTGCAAGTCTTTTCCTGTTACATTTTGATGCTATGTTGTCTTGTTGCTACCATTAGATCCATGGATATTTTGAGGTAGTTCAGTAAGAGCGTTTTGAAAATGTGGTATTGCTCTATCCATCCATTCCTCTGGTTGTAATTATGGAGTAGTTTAGCATGTCCTTGCCATGCTCTATGTTTGCTAAATATTGTTCCTAGCATATTGTTAACATGAGTTTCAGTTTTGCCATGCGTTTTGCTAGTGATCCATGCACCCTATGAACTTTCTCTTGGCATTTTTAGCTTCACCAATGTGTCAAATTACTGTTGGTTACCTTGTGAGGCCATGAAATGCTTTGTGGTGAGTGGCATGAGCTTGCAAAGTTGCTATCATAAATCTGTTTTCTGCCATATCATGTTTTTCTTCCAAGTCTGAAACTAATCATATCACTTGCCATGTTTGCATGGGTGCCACATCATATTCCATGCATCTTTGGGTAAAGTTCAGTTAGGGAGTATTGTTCTATGTATTTAGTACTAGCATGCCATGCATTTTTTGCCATGGTATGTTCCTATAGCATGTTGTTTGCTAGCTCTAAACATTGATACCTGATGCTGTTTTGACATATTTAGTATTTTCACAAAGTCGGTGAATCTGTTATAATTTGCATTTTTGCCATGCTATTTTAGGATTGTTCTAGTGAGTTCTAGTAGGAGCTCAGTGTTCATGATTTGTAGAGATTCACCTGTACTTTATGTCCATGTGCTTTGTTGCTATGTTGGAGTGTTGTAGCATAGTTTCTTGTTGCATCTTATGTGCTATGATGTTGTTAAGTGCAGATTTCAATCTATCTTGTTTTGCTTGTCATTTGAGAACCGTGCATACGTTTCCTGTGATCCTTATATCAATTTCAATCGAAATCACCCCATCTTTATTGCGGCATGATTGGTTTGCCAAGTTGATGCCTCAATCATCCTTTCCCTTCCGGAATACCCATATGCATTGCACATTATATCTTGCATTCCATGCCATGTCTTGCATGATGTTGCTTGCGCATTGCACCATGATTGATTGTCATTCCGTTGCTTGTGTTATTGCTTTGGGTAGAGCCAGGAGATGAGTTTGTGAACGAGGAACCTGTTGAGTACGCTAACGAGGAGCAAGCTTTCGACAGCTCTGAGAAATATGCAGGCAAGATGACCATTACCCTCGATATCACTTCTATCTTTGCTTACTAGTTGTTCGTTCTATCGCTATGTCGCGCTACCTACCACTTGTTTATCATGCTTCCCACTTTTCCATGTCAAGCCTCTAACCCACCTTCCTAGCAAACCTTTGTTTGGCCAAGTTACCACTTTTGCTCAGTCCCTCTTATAGCGTTGCTAGTTGCAGGTGCCTTGCAGGTTGTTCCATGTTGCAACATGTATATGTTGGGATATCACCATATCGCTTATTTAATTAATGCATCTATATACTTGGTAAAGGGTGGAAGGGTAGGCATTTTGCTTGGTGTTTTGTTCCACTCTTGCCGCCTTAGTTTCCATCATACCGGTGTTATGTTCATTGATTTTGCGTCCCTAACACGATGAGGGTTTATGGACCCCCTTGACAGTTCGCTTTGAATAAAACTCCTCCAGCGAGGACCAACCTTGGTTTTACCATTTTCCTATAACAACTAAAAACTTGCATAGGGACTTTACGGACCGTGAGAACGAGATCGTGCTACTCTTATCATGCTAGGTCGATGCATCGGGAGGTCTTGCTGGACGTGTTTTACCTTTGTCGAAATGTCTTATAACCAGGATTCTGAGTCTGATGGGGTTGTTCTGGGAGAAGGAATATCCTTCATTCATCGTGAGATCTTGTAATGGGATAAGTTGGGACACCCCCTACAGGGTTTAAACTGTCGAGAGTCGTGCCCACGGTTATGTGGCAGATGGGAATTTTCTAATATCCAATTGTAGAGAACTCGACACTTGACTTAATTAAAAGACATGAACCGTGTGTGTAACTGTGATGGTCTCTTTCCAAAGAGGTGTGGGAAGTGAACACAGTGGGTTTATGTTTGAACGTGAGTAGTTCAGGATCACTTCTTGATCACTTCTAGCTTACGATCGTTGCGTAGTTTCTCATCTTACTCTTGTACTCATATGTTAGCCACCATTTTTTGCTTAGCACTTGCTGCAGCTCCACTTGATTACCTTATCCTACCCATAAGCTTAAATAGTCTTGATCTCATGGTTTTTGAGATTGCTGAGTCCTTATGACTCATAGATACTACCAAAACAGTTGTAGGTGCCGATGATGCTAATGCAGGTGATGCTACCAAACTCAAGTTGGAGTTAGACGAGGACCTTGGTCGTTACTATGTTTCGTTTCTTGATGATCAGTAGTGGTGCCCAGTTGGGACGTTCGGGGATCTAGCAGTTGGGTTTATCTTTTCATTTGCTTGTCCATAGTAGGACTATGACTGCACTCCGATGATGTATGCCTTATTTGAATATTGTTTGATGTGGAGTGCGTAAGCCAACTCTATTTATCCCTTTCTTGTTCATTACATGGGATTGTGAGAAGATGACCCTTCTTGCGACAAAACCACAATGCGGTTATGCCTCTAAGTCGTGCCTCGACACGTGGGAGCAATGGCCGCATCGTGGGTGTTACAAGTTCTTCGCACGCACCCCAGAGTTCAAACCTCTCAAGGGTCTGTGGAACCCGAAATTTGACATTTCGCGCACCAGGTAGGGGTGTGGCGGAGCCTCTCTTCCACCGATCGATTCGCCACCACCCCTCCAATCCCATGCCTGATGCTCCGAGGGCTCACATTGAAGGCTGGGTTGCTCGGCCTACCGGAGCAGTGTAGTCTGCCCAAGAGGATTTCCACTCCGCGCTCCTCAAGGCCCATGTGCCGCCCAACGTCACCGGTCATGGGCTGTGTGGAAGGAAGCCGCCTGCCCTTGCGCCATGACGTGCTTGCTCCACCACGTGATCTTCGAGCTACGCTGCGGCAACAATGCCGCACACTCGCAGGGAGCAAGCGAATAGGCGGGACGTGCTCATCATGGCTTGATAGCTACTACGATGCAAGTTGGCGGAAGGCGACCGTGATGCCCTGCTGGAGCGGGTCGCCGAGCTGCTCGATGCCGCCTGCAGAGGCACGACACCCTTTTGTACCATGCCTACGTCACAAATGGCGCCGGGGGTGCGTGCCGGCCATCGTCACGACCGTGCGCCCCTCCTTGGAGCGCCTGGAGAGCCCAACGGCCCAAAGGTGACCCATAGCGCCATTCTTCCTGCCGAAGTTGTGCCACCCCTGGGTGAGGTAAGCTCGGGGCGGTCCCTCTTGGGGTTGTGTTGGGGCACCATCCTATGCCCATGGGAAGCCGTGGCATGGGCTAGTGGCCAATCACACAGGACGGTCAGGCAGCGACCCTGGCGTGGCAATTTCAGATGGCTATGTGCCTTCCATGGTGGACTTGCAGTACATGACGGGAGAAGGCCCCGCCAAATTCGCATCGCTGGGCTGGGTGTCGGGGGAACATGAAGCCGAGGTGTTGGGGGTACAACCAATATCTCAGGAGCACGATTACGCTAACCATGGACCGCAGGTGAACCAAGCCACGGCGGCAACTAGGGACCCCAGGGCAATGGCCTCGCTGCCGGCGGGCGGGGTGCACTGGGGGCTGCATGGGGGAGCCCGTAGCCAGGGCCTCCCCCGTGCCGCATGGAGCAAGGCGCTACACGGCGGTAGATCCTCTGTCGGGAAGGCGCCGGTGTGCCCTTCCCCCCAGCGGAGGGCCTGCGGTCGCCAACGGTACCACCAGCGCCCCCCTTGCCCCTTGGTCCTCATCCTGGTTTTCGGATGCCCCAATGGTGGTCGGGGCATGTGCAGGGCGGGGCCCTTGTTAGGCACCATGAAGCAAGTCCCCGCGCCTGTGAAGGTCTCTGGTCATGACACACTCACGTAATAATGAGTGTGGTTGTACATGGCACGGAGACTCTTGAGTGCCGCCCTCGGGCCTCACGGGGGCTCCCACCCAGGTCCAAGTGGAAGCACCATCCTCCGTGCTGGCCGTCGACACTATCCCCCAATGATTATTCCCACGCCTAGTGGAAGCACTTAGCTCTATGCTAGTGAGAAGACAAGAAGACTAGCTAGGCGCCGGACACGGTTGTTTGCGTTTGCCCTCCTTTTTAACCAACTTGCCGTCTTTTGGAACGGGATTTGGAGTTTCTTGCGTTTGTCAAAACGGGGGGAGTTTTTCTTTGCTCCTGGCGATTTCTTGCTTTCTGGCTTCGTGTTTGAGTGAGGCTCATGCCTACCAACCCCTCTTTGAGCGCCCCACGAGCGGGGACTGGGTGTGGTATGCGCGCTTTGAGTACGCTCGGGCTAGCATAGGTGGCACCAAGGCCCCCCCGGGGTCAAGGATGCAACTGCCTCAGGACCACCGCATGCACACGTTATCGTAATCTGGAAATCTACTCCTCGCGAGGCTCTCTAGGAGGGCCAGTAGGCTCCTCAGGATGGCCGAAACTTCGCGAGCCCCTGGAGGGCTCACCTCAGGAGGAGGGTGCTTCTACAACGACAAGGCCACCTCGGGACCCACAAGACCGAAGATAAATCACGACAACTACTCCCCTCCCAGGTCCACGGCGACATGTTCCAAGCCCTATTTTAAGGCATATTCTCATTTAATACATTACAAGGCCCGCCCCTTCAAAAATGCTTTCACGGCCCATAGGGCCATGCCCAAAGGTTTTCCCATACAGGTCAGAGCATAAAAGGAAATACAGGCCTAGATGGACGCACTGCTTTCAACGTCGTCCTTATCATCTCCATCTACATCGCTTGTACTGTCGCTGGCATCGTCTTCATCATCGCCATCAGCACCGCCCCGTTGGCCGCAATCACGACCGCATTGTCCTCGGTAGCGAACTCCGCGACCGTGTCGTCCACATGGTCATCCACCTTGGCCGCCAGGTTGTCTTGGATGACCATGAGCACGGGGGCTATGGGAGCATCGAAGTCTAAGTGAGGGTCAAGGTTGAGGAGGTGACTGAAGTTTCGCAAGAAGGTACGCCCGAGAAGGCCCCAACTTCTCTCTTGAACGAGCCGGCGAGCCATCGCAACTCGGTCTTCCAGGCGGGTCAAGAACTGGGTGTAGAAGTGCAAATGGTTGGCATCGTCATCCTCGTTTGGATGGGCCACACTCTCTTTGTAGATGGTGCCCAAAGCCTGGTCGGCCCTGACCCTGAGGGCCTGGAGCATCGATGAACACTTGCGCTGCATCGTACAATGGCGGCACACCTCGTTCTCGGTCTGCTCTGCATGGGACCCAACGGCCTCGACCTGCTGCTGAAGTGAAGACAAGTCAGTTCGAGCGGAGGCTAGGTCGGCTTGGAGGAGGATAGAGCCTCCTTGGCAACGTTCTCACCCTGTTCCGTTGCGTCCAGCTTCGTCTTGTGGGTAGTGGTCTTGCCCTTAAGCTCAGCCTCCAGGAGATCCAACTTCAGGAGGTGCTCATCGGCAAGAGCCTCGCGAGCCCTCGCCACCCTCTAGTCGACCTCCTACTTGATCCTAGCCTCCCGAGTGGCGACGACGTCCTCAGCCATGGCTACCTGGCGCTCCCTCACCTCCAACAGCTCAAGCTCCAGGCTGCAGTCCAAGACCTCTAGCGCCAGTGCCTCCTCGCATTCCTGGACCACCTTCTCATCGGAGGAGGCCTTGCTCAGTGATGCTGCCAGGGCGGCCTTGCCCACTTGGATCTGCCGCTCGAGGGCGACATTCGAATCTTGAAGCTCCCGCTCCTGCTCCTCGGCCGCCTCATGACGGAGGTCAGCGTCCCTGGCCTCCTCATGAGCATGGGCACAAAGCCTCCCGAGAGTCTACGAGGGAGACCGTGGCCCTCGCGCGGACACACTCGTGCTATCGATGTCCAAGGTTGATGGCGACCTTCAGTTGGGCCACCCGTCCGCCAAGCGGAGGTCCTCAATCTCTTGGTGGGCGTCAACATCGGCTAGCTCTTCTCCAAGCCGGCTCAATGTGAACATAGCCTCGCGGAAAAGCTCATGACGAACGACACTGTGCCCGCGCGCGAGCCCCAGTGTGCGGCCAAGCACATCCTCCGCGCCGGGGGCTGCCGGAGGAGCGCGGAGTGGCTCGCTTGCCTCCCACAGGGGGATGGAGGCTGGTGCCTTCCCGGTCGCTCTCCCGGCCTTGGCGGAGGAGCCAAGTGTCGCGGGAAACCACGGCCACCTATCGGACCGGGAGGTCCCTTGCTGGTTCGGCAGCGGGGCGACGCGTTGCACAAAGAGGAGACGAGCGTGGAGCAGCACGTCAGAGATCACACGGGCAATTTACCCATGTTGATGCTGCCATGAGGCATAAAACCCTACTCCTACTTTTGTGGATTGATGATGGAAAAGGTGGTGGTGGTGCGTAGTACACTTGCCCGGAAGGGGTTGCCTCAGCCAGCAGCGACTACACACATATGGGGGTGTGAGTTATCCAACTTTCTAACCCTATCTATGATTGCCATGGGCCTCCTTTCATAGAAAAAGGGGTAACCAAAGTGGCAAAGTAGTCATTATGCATTGATAAGATAGCAAACAACGCTACCATACGTAACTCTGCCGGCTGAAAGGGTGCAGTAATGCACCGCTTAACATCACATCGCTGGTTTCCCGGAAAGGCTTGCTGGGCTATCTTGCCAGCTCCATGCCTGTTCTCTTGACATGTCGCAGGACGGGTGTCATCTGTGGATTTCTCCTGTAGGAAATGGCTGCCATGTGGTGAATGGCTGCCACTTAATCACTTTGCTGCTTGACACCACACTGATTGACGACGTGGGTCGTGGTGGAGTGGTTGGTGAGGTAGCTCTACCTTCGTCAGCCCTGGCAGGCTCTACCGGGGTGTTTTGGCTGTCTGCTTCTGGGGGTGGCCTTACCCCTTGCCGAGATCGCTTGCCTGGCAAGGGAGACTTTTGTCTTGATGATACCTTGCTTCTCTGGCTTGATCCTCGTCCCTCCGATCTGCATGTTCGTTCATCGAATCTCTTGGGTCCTTTGTACATCTTGGCTCGGACTTGGCTTGTCTGTGTACGAGTCAAGGGAAAGCATATACACCTATCTATTTTCCCCGACATAAGCCCCCGGGCCTGAGCCACATGTGTCGCGGGGAATGTTGGGTTAGGCCCCAAAAAGTGCGCGGACATGTGGCGGGAGATCACTATGCACGCCGGTTTGCCATGGCGACTACTCAATCCAACATCGACTTCACGTAATTACTGCGCGTCGTGGGGTTGTGGGACTATTGCAGTTATGGTAAAATAGTAACTTCCTGTAGCGTCGTGCCCCCGTTTTGCTCTCCCCCTTAAGAGTAGGGGTTAACAGAGTGGCACGATTCACCTGTCTCCTGCTCCGCTCCCCGACCTTCTTCCTCAACAAGCCAGGCAACAGTTCTTGCCCTCGTTCCTCCTTCCGCTGCCGCCCTCCCCATCGATTCCTTCTCCCCTCCGCATCATTGTAGGAATGGGGAAGAAACTCGTGGAGAAGAAGAAACCAACGGCCGTGGCAAAGGAGGCCACCACCGAGGGAAGTAAGAGGTCAGCGGAGCTGAACAAGAAACAGAGCGAAGACGTCGTCTTCATCCCGTCAACTTTGAGCGGCCCTGTTCTTCAAGAGAAGTATGGGTATCTATGGGGGAGGCCCATCTAGAAAGGGCATGGAGCACCCGTAGTTTATGCAGCGGGGAAGGAAGATCCGCCAGATTCTTATCGGTTCTTTCGTGCTTACTTCATATGCGGTCCCTGTCCCCCCTTCTCCGAGTTTTTTGAGGTGATCATGCACATCTACGGGTTCCACCTCCTCGACTTCACTCCAAATGCAATGGCGACCATCGCCATTTTTGTGTATTTGTGCGAGAATTTTGTCAGAGTAAAGCCCAATGTGGATCTCTTCCGGCATTACTTTGTCCCGCGGGTGGAGAGCAAAGTTATGAAGGAAATATGCCCTAGAGACAATGATAAAGTTGTTATTTATATTACCTTATATGATGCTAAATGTTTATTATTCATGCTAGAATTGTATTAACCAGAAACTTAGTACATGTGTGAATACGTAGACAAACAGAGTGACCCTAGTATGCCTCTACTTTACTAGCTCGTTAATCAAAGATGGTTAAGTTTCATGACCATAGTCATATGTTGTCATTTGATGAATGGGATCACATCATTAGAGAATGATGTGGTGGACAAGACCCATCGGTTATCTTAGCATTATGATCGTTTAGTGTTATTGCTATTGCTTTCTTCATGACTTATACATATTCCTCTGACTATGAAATTATGCAACTCCTGAATACCGGAGGAACACCATATGTGCTATCAAACGTCACAATTTAACTGGATAATTGTAAAGATGCTCTACAGGTGTCTCCGAAGGTGTTTGTTGAGTTGGCATAGATCTAGATTATGACTGTAAGACTTGCAAGGAATATGACTAATGAGTTAGTTGCACGATGATGTTTTATGGAACGAGTAAAGAGACTTGCTAGTCACATACTGATGACAAAGGGAATAACATATGTATGAGGATAAAGATGATCGAATCTCGGGCAAGTAACATACCGATGACAAGGGGAATAACATATGTTGTTATGTGGTTTGACCGATAAATATCTTCATAGAATATGTAGGAACCAATATGAGCATCTGGGTTCTGCTATTGGTTATTGACCGGAGATGTGTCTCGGTCATGTATACATAGTTCTCGAACCTGTAGGGTCAGCACGCTTAACATTCGATGATGATTTGTATTATGAGTTTTGTATTTTGTTGAACGAAGTTTATTTGGAGTCCCGGATGAAATCAAGGACATGACGAGGTGTCTCCAAATGGTTGAGAGATAAAGAGGTTCAGGGATTTTTCGGAGTATCAAGAGGTTATCAGAACCCGCCCGGGAAAGTTAATGGGCCTAATGGTCCATAGTGGAGGAGAGGAGGCAGGCCACGGGAGGTTGCACGCACCCCCTTGCCCAATCTGAATTGGACAAGGGGAGGGGGCGTGGGCCCCCTTTCCTTCTCCTTCTCCCTCCTTTCCCCTTTCCCCCTCTACGTTGGAAGGAAAGGAGGGGGCCAAATCCTACTAGGAATAGAGTCGTAGTAGGACTTCCCCCTCATGGCGCACCACCCCTGGCCGGCCACCTCCTCACCCTCCTTTATACACAGGGGTGGGGGCACCCCAAAGGCACACCAAGATTTCTCTTAGCCGTGTGTGGTGCCCCCCTCCATAGTTTACTCCTCCGATCATAGCGTCGTTGTAGCGCCCCGAGACCATTGTGCCAGGTCTCTTCCAGTTATTCGTTGTTGTTGCCTTGTCATTTGCTTGCGTGTCGCTTCTTGCAAGGTCATCATGTGCATTGCATCATCATGTTTTCAAAACTTGCATCCATCCCGGCCTCCCCTTTTTTCCGTTGTCCATTCCGAGCCTAGACTCACTTGCACACTTCCGCGGCACGTCCGAAATATTATTTTATAATTGTCCAGAAAATGTTCTCGGAATGGGTTAAAAGTTGGCATGCGGTCTTGTTATGCTATAGGTAGACCGTATGCCAAGTTTGATCGCATTTGGAGTCCGTTTGACGCCCCAACAGATAACTATAGCGGCATTATAGCCGAGCACATGACGGACGTTTCTGGTCTCCGGAAACAGTCACCGGGCCACTCTCTCTTCTCTTCTCTCATCTCGAGACCGTCTACACGGTCCACTGCCTACCGCCAGGCCCAACCTAACCTCTCTCCTTAGCCCGCGGCCCTCCTCCCGCGCGCGTCCAAAACTATCCCAAACCTGACCCGGATAGTTGTCACCGTTGGAATCAGAACATCCCCAAATATCTACAAAATGTCTCCGTTTTTCTTTTTGAGCTACCTAACCTATTTTTCCCGCCCATCCGATTACGATCGGAGGGGCCTAACCATCCTAAACTGGTTTCATTTGCTATAGATATAAGGTCCAACCCTAGATCCTAGGGGTCTTGTCCCATCGATCCCACCGCGCCGCCACTCCGCCTGGTTTCCTCAGGATCCCTCCCGGACCAACCAGCAGCTTCCTCCTTGATCCAAAAAAATTTCTCTCTCATTCTCCACCAGCCAACCCAAATCCATCCCCTTCTTTTCGCCTTGGAGCCCGAGCGCGCCACCACCTGCCGGCGACCCCGTGGCCCCCGGCGAACCTCGCCGAGGGCAACCACCTCCAGCGGACAACAAGAGGGAACCGCGGCGAGCGCCGCTTCCACATCCCCGCCGTCCTCCATCTCGTCACCGCGACCGTCTTCCAGCGCCCCAGCCTCCTCCTCCCTTGTATCTTGGACGCGTCCGGCCGCCCGCAGGCGTCATCGTCCGTGCCCCCAGGAGCTCGCAGCAGTAGCCCCGCGTCTCCCTCCACACCGGTGCCCGAGCAAGGATCCCCAGCGGAGCTCGTCCGCGAGCAAAGCCGCCGGAACAGACCATGGCCGCCTGTCCATGGAGATGGAGCCGCGCCGCCCTAGTCACCTGCCAGCTTGGGTCACCCCTGCTTCGTCCTCGCCGCCCGTTGGTGCTCCGGTGAGCCCTGCCGCTGCTCTCTTTCCCTCCATCTCTCCCTACTGCTCCCTCCTCTCACATCTCTCTCTCTCTGAACCAGGCCGCCGCCACCATGGCCTCCAGCTCCGTGCGTGCGCCACCTCGCCGAAGAACGATGTGTGCCCTCTCCTTCCCGTCTCGTGTCGTCCCAGCCGCCACCAAGTCTCGCTACCGTGGCCTCCTACATCGCCAGGGTTCTCTGCATCGAAGCAGTTGTAGAGGAGAACGAGCGCCCCGAACCCCCCTGTATCGCTGCATGTTGACCGCGCGCCCTGCTTCTTGACCCTCCCGAGGCCCAGCGTCCCTCCTGCGACCTCCATTACGTCCGGGCCAGGCCCAATGTGAGGCCACCCCCTAGTGCCTTTTTTCCCTTCTCTTGGGTAGCAGTTTCGGCCCATTTCCTTTTTTTCTCCTGACGAACGAATTTGTCCATTTATCCAGAGTTACTAGTTTTACAGAAAAGCCCTCATACTTCATTCATTTAATAACTCATAAATGGTGCATCAGTTTAAAATGTTTTATATATGAAATATGACTAGAATTTCGTCTAGTTTCACAATATCCAACTTTCATCCATGTTTGAAATCCTTAAAATATTATTTGTTTAAATTTGCTTAAATGCCTTGTTAAAATGATTTAATTCATAACTATTTAACCGTAGCTCCAAATTTAATAATCTTTATATGTAAATGGGGTAGAAAAATGCATAGTTTAACATGGTACATTTGTCTTGCATTTTTAATAACTCTAAAATTGTGTTTACGGGAGAACAATACCAAATCTATAATATGCTCATGAGGATTTTTCTGGACTTGTTGCTTGTTGTTCCGGCCAAATTTAAACTTGCCTAGATATGTAGTTTTACTATGCTCCACCTCTTGCCATGTTTAACAACATTTAATATTGTTGGGCACATAAACAAGATCGAACTAAATAATTGATGTGGTGATCCGTCAATATGCAACTCGTTGCATATTGGGGTCCACTTAACTTGTAGTTTTGTTTGTGCACTTTGCCATGCCATGTATCATTAAACCGGACATGCATCATACTTGGTTGTGCATCATGCCATGATTATGTGATGGTTGCTTACTATGTTGTTTGCTTCTTTTCAGGTTGCTTCCCTCGTTAGCTTCGGTTTCGTCCCGAAGTTGTGAGGATCCGTTCGACTACGTCCATTTGTCTTCTTCATAGACTCGTTCTTCTTCCTTGCGGGATCTGTGGCAAGATGACCATACCCTCGAAATAACTTCTATCTTTGCTTTCTAGTTGATCGCTCTATTGCTATGCCACGATACTTACCACTTGCTATATCATGCCTCCCATATTGCCATGTCAAGCCTCTAACCCACCTTTCCTAGCAAAACGTTATTTGGCTATGTTACCGCTTTTGCTCAGCCCCTCTTATAGCGTTGCTAGTTGCAGGTGAAGATGAAGTTTGTTCCTTGTTGGAACATGGATATTGTTGGGATATCATTACTATATATTGTTTACTTTAATGCATCTATATACTTGGTAAAGGGTGGAAGGCTCGGCCTTATGCCTGGTGTTTTGTTCCACTCTTGCCGCCCTAGTTTCTGTCATACCGGTGTTATGTTCCTTGGTTTTGCTTTCCTTACGTGGTTGGGTTATAATGGGAACCCCTTGATAGTTCGCCTTGAATAAAACTCCTCAAGCAAGGCCCAAGCTTGGTTTTACCATTTGCCACCTAAGCCTTTTTCCCTTGGGTTCTACATACTCAAGGGTCATCTTTATTTAAACCCCTGGGCCAGTGCTCCTCTGAGTGCTGATCCAACCTGTCAGCCGCCGGTGGTCACCAGGGGCAACTCTGGGTTGGCCTACCAGAAGTTTGGACAATCCGGTGTGCCCTGAGAACGAGATTTGTCAGCACATTCGGGGCGGCTTTGCTAGTCTTGTTTTACCATTGTTGAGATGTCTTGTAACCGGGATTCCGACACTGATTGGGTCTTCCTGGGAGGAGGAATATCCTTCGTTGACCATGAGAGCTTGTGATGGGCTAAGTTGGGACACCACTGCAGGGTTTTGAGCTTTCGAAAGTCGTGACCGCGGTTATGGGCAGATGGGAATTTGTTAATATCCGGTTGTAGAAAACTTGACACTTAACTTAATTAAAATGCATCAACCGCGTGTGTAGCCGTGATGGTCTCTTTCTTGCGGAGTCCAGGAAGTGAACACTGTTCTCATGTTATGCTTGAACGTAAGTAGTTTCAGGATCACTTCTTGATCATTTTAGCTTCTCGACCGTGCTTTGCTTCTCTTCTCGCTCTCATTCGCGTAAGTTAGCCACCAAATATGCTAGAGTTTGCTGCAGGTCCACCTCACTACCTTTTTCCTACCCATAAGCTTAAATAGTCTTGATCTCGCGGGTGTGATATTGCTGAGTCCCTGGGACTCACAGATTACTTCAAACAGTTGAAGGTGCCGATGATAACCGTGCAGGTGATGCAACCGAGCTGAAGGAGGAGCTCGAAGAAGATCATGTTCGTTGTGTTCTTTCGTTTGCTAGTTGATCAGTAGTGGATCCCAGTCAGGGTGATCGGGGATCTATTGCATTAGGGGTTGTCTTTCTTTATTTGGTTCCGTAGTCGGACCTTGTTTGTATCTGGTTGTTGTAATGCTATATTCATGTATTGTGTGAAGCGGCGATTGTAAGCCAACTCTTTATCCCTTCCTTATTTAGTACACAGGATGTGTAAAGATTACCCCTCTTGCAACATGCCTACTATGCGGTTATGCCTCTAAGTCGTGCTCCGACACGTGGGAGATATAGCCGCATCGTGGGTGTTGCAGCCGTAGTGCTTAGGCGAAGCCCTGGGCGGATCACATCACCATCATCGTCACCACGCCGTCGTGCTGTCGAAAGTCTCCCTCGACCCTCTACTGGATGAAGAGCTTGAGGGCCGTCATCAAGCTGAACGTGCGCTGAACACGGAGGGGCCATATGTTCGGTACTTGGATCGGTTGGATCGTGAAGACGTTCGACTAGATCAACCGCATTAACCTAACGCTTCTTCTTTTGGTCTACGAGGGTACGTGGACACACTCTCCCCCTCTCATTGTTATGCATCTCCTAGATAGATCTTGCGTGATCGTAGGAATTTTTTTGAAATTTCATGCTACGTTCCCCAAAAAGTTAACCGTTCCGAGATCATCAGCTGGATGCCATGCATGGCAAGGAGGATTTGGGATTACCTCCCTGGGAATCAGCGTGAAAGGTGGGATGAGTGGAGAGGGGATTGGTGCTGGATCCAGGACAAGGAAACCCCCGAGTTCTATGAAGCAAAGAAGAAGTGCGTCGAGTGTGGCAAGGATTGGAGCGCCAAAGGCCTTACCGAGGATAGGTTGCACCCGGCAATCAACATGATTACCCATTTGGCGACTGCCGGGTTAACCATTGAGCATGCAGGGGTAGATTTTCTTCTCCGCCGCATCCTGTTGCTGCAGGAAAGGGACAGGCCTGCGTGGCTATATGGTGACGCTGTAGATAGGTTGAGGTTGCTCCCGGGGTTGGCCAACAATTTGTCAGTATATCGCCATGGTTGGCTGTGCGACCAACCATTTGGTCATTTCGAGTTGTTCAAGCTCCCAGCAACTGTCATCCCTCTGAATGTCAATTCTGCCCGGGACCAGGTATTGAAATGGTTGCCGGACTGCAATGCTGAAGGGGTATCGGTCTCTTGGAAGCTCCCCACTCTGGGCGAAGAGCTCCAGTGGTCGAGCAACCTGATTCACAGGGCCAGCAGGACTGAAGATGGGATGTATAAACACACCTCCGCTGCGGAGGTGGCGTATATTCTGAAGCGGGTCAAGTAGGAAAAGGCTGCCCACCGTGCGGAGATGGAGAAGGCCACAAAAGGCAAGGGGAAAGCTGGGGACAGATGTTCTTCCCACGGCAGTGAGGCGCAAGCCGCGGAAGATGCTGCCGGAGACAATTTTGCGGGGCTAGATGCTCTAGCCATGGTAGCAATGGAACTTCAAGAGGGAGAGGAGGAGGAGGTAGAGGCCATGGTAGCGGCCCCTATCGATGAGAGGCTCACGGCTGGACCGCAAGCTCCCGCACCGGACCCAGATCAGCGCACCCGCAGGCGCGCCGCAGCCCGAGGGGCGGGGACTTCCAACCCAATGCCAGCCAGCAAGAGGGCAAAGAAGACCTCCACCAAGTTGACCAAAGTCGAGGTAGCGTGCCACCAATCCCCTCGTCTAGCCCAGAGGAAGGCCTCCTCTGCCAAGCGGCCAGCGGCCGCGGAGGCAGAAACCAGTCCCCGCTCCAGCTCGAGCTCCTCGCAGAGCTCATCTTCTCCCGAGCTCCTCACACCACGGTGTCACGGGGATATCCGTGGCCACCTATGAGACCGGGCGGCCCCTTGCTGGTTCGGTGGGGGACGCCGTGTTGCAAAAGAGCAAACTAGCGCACGGCAGCACGACAGAGAGCACACAAGTAGTTTACCCAGCTTCGGGCCACTGCGAGGCGTAAGACCCAACTCCTGCTTTGGTGGATTGATGGTGGAAAAGAACGTGGTGGTGCGTGGTACACTTGCCCGACAAGGCGTGCCTCAGGGCTACGATGACCACAAGCGTATGGTGTCTTGGGTTTTGTCAAGTTTCCAAACCTCTAACCCCCCCTATGATTGCCATGGGCCTCCTTTTATAGATTAAGGGGTCGCCACAATGGCAAAACAGTCATTACCCACTGATATGATAGCAAACAGTGCTATCACACCTAACTCTGCGAGCTGGTAGGGTGCATTAAAAGAACCACTCAATGTCACATCACTAGCTGCCTGGCAAGGCATGCCGGGTTTATCTTGCCAGCTTCAGACCTATTCTCTTGATACGTCACTGGATGGGTGTCACCTATGTGTTTCTTCTATAGGAGTTGGCTGCCATGTGGAAAATGCTGCCACTTAATCGCCTTGTAGCTTGACACCGCACGGATTGATGACATGGGTCATGCTTGCACGGTTGACGGGGTAGTTCAAGCCCCGCAAGCCCCGGCAGGTGCTCCCAGGGAGTCCTAGCTGCTTGCTTCTGGTGGTGGACTAGCCCCTTGCCGGGCTCGCCTGCCCAGCGAGGGAGACCCTTCTCTTTCTAATATCTTGTTCCTTTGGCTTGATCCTGATCCCTCTGAGCTGCATGTTGGTTCTTCAAGCCTCTTCATTCTACAACCTCCGTCCTGCCTCGTCTTTTCCGTGCACGAGTTAGAGGAAAATGCTTGCCCCTATATATTTTCCCCAACATAAGCACTCATGTCACAACCCTATAATTTTCTTGTAATTATTGTAGTAGTGAGCATCCATGCATCTTTTTAAATTCAAGAATTTGAATTGAGGGAATTTTCAAAGCCTCGGAAACCTTTTAAAAATGATCAACATTAAAATCTTCTCAAATAAGTCCAAAAAATTGTTCATGGTATTCTGTGAAAATATTGGAAAGAGGTAAAATTCAAACCAGTATTTTTGGAATCTCAGAAATATTTATTTTTGGAGTTTGAGTTAATCCAATAATTATTTGCATTGGACCTATATTTCTTATATACTAAATATTGGTCCGATAATTGTGAAAGTTGGTATGTGGCTCTGGACTAGTTCCCTAAGTCAACATATTGAATTTCAAAAGTTTATAAAGTGATTTGGTAGTTAAACCAAATCAAACAAACTGAATAAATAGGAAATAGAAAAGAAGAGAGAGAGAGGAAAAACCTACCTGGCTGGCCCAGCTCCTGTGCAGCCCATCTGGCCCAGCCCACTGGCCTGTGCCAGTCGTCGTCCTCCTCCCGCCAGTTGGACAGGGCGCATGCCCGACGCGCGCGTGCGCTCCGCGCGCCACGCGAGCTGCGTGCCCGCCCTCCCCTGACAGCACGACACCTCGAATGATTCCACCACCGATGTGTGTGTCGAGTCGGCCACTCTAGTCCTGCCACTCGCTTCTCCCTCACAACCCTCCACCCATGGCCAAAGCCACCATGGACGCGTCACCGTAGTTCTCGCGGCCACAGCCATCCCCGCGCCTCCCCGTGCTATCCCCGCTGTCCGCCTCGACGCCTTGAAGCTCCCCCATCAATAAGCGCAAGCCCGGACGCCCTACTATGTTGTCCCCGACCTCATCTTCAACCTCAGGCACCGCTGATCGCCCTCGCTAATTCGTCGTCCACAGCACGCCCCCGGCTACCCTGAGCATCGCTTCGTGATCTACGTGAGCCCCGCCATCTTTCCCCTCTCTTCTCGCTGCCAAATGCGTCCCCTAGCCGTGTTTTCCCCGAGAGCTGAAAGCTTCCGCCCGCCGGCCATGTCGCCGTCGTGGCTACAAACACCGTAACTTGCGCCTGGGTGCATCATCATGCTTGGGTTGCTCATAGGAGACGACCCCGACCACCAGCTGGTCCTGCCGTGCACCGGAACACCGAACCCATGCATGTCCGAACTCCGGCCGCCACCATAGCTCATCGCCGGCATCGATTCCGGCCACCCTACGCCAAACCGCAGCCACCACTAGATTCGCGCGAGCGCCAGCAAGCTGCAACAACAAACCGCGCAAAAAACGGAGCCCCGTGGGAGATTTCCGAGCCCCTTCGCCGCGACTGCCGTCATAGGCGGCTAACCGCCGGTCATTTTGACCGGGTTTGACCACCCTTTGACTCCCTGGAGTCATTGACATGTGGGCCCGTTACCTGGTCAAAGCTAGGTTAGTTGCTAAATTAAGCTCTAATTAGTTAGTTAACTTACTGTTTCACTGACATGTGGACCCTGCACGTCAGGTTTGACCTGGAACCAGTCTGTTGGCCTGCTAATGTCATGCTTACGCAATGCTGACGTAGTTAATCATTTTCTGGATTAAATATAATTCAGAAAATTCCAGAAATTAGTTAAACTTCAAAAATTCATAGTAATTCAACCGTAACTCCAAATGCAATAATTTATTTATGAAAAATTATCATAAAAATCCAATATATCGATCTGTACCTTTTTCATGCATGTTAGAACAACTTATGGCTACTATTTAGGACAAATCATGTAAAGGGCATTTAAACCTTCACATATGGAGTTTAAATTTGAAACTAGGGTTCAAACTAACTTCATTTAACTTGTTGCTAGTTGCATTAGCTCAATCAACAGCATATTGCCATGTGACATTCATGCATCATATTGTTGCATTGCATTGATTGTGTTCTTTCTTGTTTGCCGGTATTTGTTCCCTCTCAGTAGACGCGGTTTCGACGATGTGATCGATGACACCGATGAAGAGCTATTACTAACTTCGGAAGTGCTAGGCAAGCAAAAAACCCTTGTTCATTCCGATACAATCCCACTCTCTCGCTTCTGCTCTCTTTTACTGCATTAGCACAAAAATGATTCAACTGTTACATGCTGCGGTAGTTGAACCCCTTTCCTCTCCATGACCTATCATTGCCATAGTAAATAGATGAAACCCACTAGCATGAGTAGGAGTTGTTTGGGCCATGATGTGCCTACTCATTCATGCTTGTTGTCATGCCTGCTACTGCTTAGAGTTGAGTCGGGTCTGATTCATCGGGGATGAATTGGAATGTGGTGAACATGTATTACTGTTGAGAGCTAAGTGTGTGAACGCGATTTGGTAAAGGTAGTGGTGAGAGGCCATGTAGGAGTACATGGTGGGTTGTCTCATTGAAACCGTCCTGAGGAACTGAGTTATGTGTTTGTGATCCATGAACAGCTACTACCACACATTGGGCTCCATGCACTCCAAGTTCTCTTGACAAATTAATCAACCTGATCTCTGTCCGGGAGTTGCAACTAGTTTCTAGTGTTTCTAGGTATTGCTAGTAGTCAATCAAGTAGCACACGGTATAGGTGGGCTTGGGACAGACTAGGTGCAGTGGCATGGTGTACTAAGTGCCGCCCATTTGGTGGGCTTGGGAACCCTGCTCACATCGTTTGAAGCCGTGAGCGACACCCTGGCCGAATCTCCTTAGAGATGGAACCCGAATAGGTGATAAACCTAGACTAGAGACTTGTGTGGTTAGTCAGGTCGTGGCCGACTCCCTCGCCAGGCTTCCGCTTGAAGGTTGCCGAGATACACGACCTGTACATGGTGGTAAGTGGCGAGAGCGTGTGTGAAGTACACCCCTGCAGGGTTAACATCATCTATTCGAATATCCGTGTACGGGGTAAAGGACTTCTGGGTTGCCTGTACAGTTCATAGACAAGTGAAAGTGGATACTCTAAAGTGCGCAAGATAAGCATGAGTGTTAGGGATGGCGTTCTCGTAGGGAGACGTGAGCAGATCCATAGTGGTGTATTGATTTGGTGAATATGTGGACTCATGTGCGCCTCCTCAAAAGAGTTAATTGCAGTAGTAGTTCAAGATAGCCACTGAGTCAAAGCTGGCTTGCTGCTATTAAACTCCACCACCCCCTTTGTTGATACTGATGCATATGTTGATAGTTCTGATGTAAGTCTTGCTAGGTACATTTGTACTCACGTTTGCTTAACTTATGTTTTTGCAGAGAGACTTCAGTTTCACTAGTAGTTCCTTGCGGACTTCGATGTTTAGATTGTTACCTCAGCTACGATCGTGTGCCCTTGGCAAGGTCTTGTAGATAGTCAGGTTTCCCAGCCTTTTTCATTTTTAGTTGTCTGTACTCAAACAAGTTAAGTTTCCGCATGTGCTTATTTCTTGTATGACTTGAATGCTAGGTCATCAGACCCGTGTTTGTAATACTTGGCTCCTGGGATCCTAATGAATAAATACTTTAAGTTGTAGAGTTTTGTTGTGATGCCATGTTGTATTTGCGCATATCGAGAATATTGTGTGTATGTTGTTGAAATGCTTGGTATGTGTGGGATCCGACAACCTAGTTGTTTATTCTTGGTAGCCTCTCTTACCGGGAAATGTCTCCTAGTGCTTTCACTAAGCCATGGTAGCTTGCTACTGCTCCAGAACACTTAGGATGGCCGGCATGTGTCCTTCTTCATTCCTGTGTGTGTCCCTTCATGGAAATGTCACACGGCATCTACCGGGGTCCTGTTAGCCTAGCTGCTACAACCCGGATTCACTCACTGATGACCGACACATTTGTTGCTGCGTTATGTATGCCTGTCCCTGTAAGTTAGTGCCACTTTGGGTTTACAACTAGTCATGTCAGCCCGGGTTCTTTGTCATATGGATGCTAGTGACACTACCATATACGTGAGACAAAAGGCGCAAATGCTCGCAGGCCAGGTAAGGTGGCACCCATGGAATACCGTGTGTGAGGCCGCAAAGTGATATGATGTGTTATATGCTAGATTGGTGTGACTTAGGATCGGGGTCCTGACAACCCGGACCTGAGCCAACCGTGACGCGTGGCACATTAGCTTAGATCCCAAAAGTGCGCGAGCATGTTTCAGACGGAGGGGATGTGCGTGGCTTCGTTCCATGGCTAGCCGAGTCCAATGGCCACTTGCACAATTAATGCGAGTCGTGGGGTCGTCGGACTACTGTAGTTAAGGTAAAACGTAACTTTCTGAAGCGTCGCGTTCTTGTCCCACCTTCTCTTCTCTTAAGACTAGGAAAAAACTGGAACAACATGATTCATCTATCTTCTCACTCCCTCCTCCATCTTCTTCCTCTGCAAGCCAAACGACAGTGCCTCATCTTGCTTCTCCTTCCTCCGTCAATCAACGAGCTCCTCCCCCACTGCGCTGCTGTAGCAATGGGGGAGAAACAAGCGAAGAAGTCGATGACCGCGGGGAAAGAGCATGTCACCGAGGGGAGCAGAAGGTCGGTGGAGCTGAACAAGGAGCGGAGCGAGGATGTTGTCTTTGTTCCGTCCAACCTGAGCAGCCCTGTCCTTCAGGCGAAGTACGAGTACCTGTGGGGGCAGCCCGTCGAGAAGGGGCGTGAAGCGCCCACAGTCTACGTAGCAGGTGAGGTGAATCCCCCTGATTCTTATCGGTTCTTTACCGCATATTTCATCTGTGGTTTGTGCCCTCCTATCTCTGAGTTCTTTGAGGCCATCATGAATATCTATGGTTTCAACCTTCTCGACTTGACACTGAATGCCATGGCGACCAGGGCCATCTTCTCACATTTCTGTGAGATTTTTGTCAGGGTGAAGCACAATGTGGATTCACTCCAGCACTACTTTGTTCCGCGGGTGGAGAGCTGAGTTAACGCTCCAGGATTATCAGTTTGTTAGGACCCCGATTCCAAGTCACATCGATCTAGCCGGTAACATCTCATATCACTTTGCGGCCTCACGCACGGTATTCCCACGGGTGTCGCCTTACCATGGCCCGGGACCGTTTGCGCTTTTTGGCTCAGGTATATGATAGTGTCGCAAGCATCCATATGAAAGAGAACCCAAGCCGACATGGCTAGTCATGAACCCAAAGCGGCACCAACCTATGGGGACAGGCATACATGAAGCACATCGAGCATGTCGGTCAGCAGCGTGTGAATCTGGGCTGTAGCACTGGGCTAACAGGACTCCGGGAACCCGGGCTGTAGCAGGCTAGGCAGGACTCCGGATGTCACCGCGTGACATTTCCCCGAAGGGATAGAGACAGGAACGAAGTGAAACACATGCCGGCCAGTCAAGTCTCCTGAGCAGTAGTGCTGGGCTAGCAGGACTCCGGTGAACCGGGCTGTAGCGGACTACTATGGTTCATGGAAGCACAAGACTACATTTCCCCATAGGAGAGGCTACCAAGGATAAACAACTAGGTTGTCGGATCCCACACATACAAAGCATTTCAATCATACACACAATATGCTCACTCAGGTAATTAGCTACAAGAAATTTCTAGGGCTGTGACAACTCACCCCCACTAAACAAGAATCTTGTCCCGAGATTCAAGACGTGAGGTAAGAAGACAGAGGGAACACCAATAAAGAATCTTCATGATCCGATTACCCTTCTCAGAGATGTTGATTCATTGCATCATGTTGATCTTGATATCCTCGCTTTTGAGATCTTCATCCACGTGATGACGACGGAAAGAAACTCAACTAGGATTGATCTTCTCGAAGATCGAGCTAAACAATATCAACTCACGGAACGAGATGTTGAAACATCTTGAGTTGAGACACAAAACACATCGAGAGGGATGGAAGAACAACGATAGGGTTTGATATGGTGGGCAACAATTCCACGCCTAAATAGATGGTGAGGGGTTTCAAAGTAGCGAGAAGTTATGTTGCCCATAATACCATAACGAGGCACCTTAGTGAAGGTGACTCGTAGAGCTATTCCCTGAAGTGGCAAAAATAATTACTTTTGACCCATAGATCATTGAAACTCTTTATACCAGCCTAAGGCAATCACAATCGATCTTTTGAAGGAGTTCGAAAGAATGACATGCTCGAACTAGAATGGATGATGTGGACTACCTTGTTGAAGAAAACACAATGGATGATTTTTGCTTATCACCGGAAATGGATGGGACCCATGACAGGACCACTTTTGAAGATGATCCTGGATAGCAACTGCTGAGAAGGGCATCCCATTGAAAATTGGCACGATGGGGTGCAAGCTGGGAACAAAATGCTAATGTTGGGAATGTTCCAACCATCATATCTTCCTGAGATTCAGATCTGGTTGGTGTCAGGATATTCGAGACTCATCAAGTCTAGAAAGAAAAATGAAGTTTGCAACACAAATCAACGAGATGACTTTGCGAGATTCTCGGGGAATGAACTACGATAGTAAGCTCCAAAACATGAGCTGGTTCTGCTACAAGCATGTGAACACGTTGTCCTAGACAAGCATGGTCACCTGGTAGTCTTACAACGAAACACTACCAAGTTCGGGGGGGGGGGGGGGGGAACCGTTAACGAGGATATCGAAGTCCTTGCGTAATTCTAGCTCTTAAGAAGAAACTTCTTCTCCTTTAACAAACCAATCAGTGGCTTAGTGTGTTAGGGACACATATGTTGTGGAGGTAATTAATCTACCAAACCATAGAATACTTCGCACATATGCATGACTGATTTGGGATGATTCCAAGGAAAACAAAACAAACCTTCCTCAAATTCATGGTGGGAACTTACACCTAATGCACGTGAATTCGAGGAAGTCACTTCTTCCATCCAGGCATAAGCTTCATGAACGGAACATGAAAGCATTGCTTACAAAGTTTTCAACACTAGGTTGATGTTCAACATGAATCATAGGGGAGACAAAATGCTGCTGATGGGCTCAACAACAACTCATCAGAATTTTCCATATCACTGGACTTCCACCATCATGTGAACACGGTGATAGCATTGGTCAGACCAAAATATGTAATGGTGTATGCTTGAGGGATCAACCACGAGTAAGACAACATTACGAATATCGTTGGTTTTAACTTGATTTGACGATATCGCATACTCAAATCAAGGATTGGACAAGACAATAGGTTCAACAACTGATCACGGGGATCAGTCGATGAAGATATCATCTATCTTCAACACACACACACACACAAGGATATCCCATAGCATGAACTAAGTCAGACAAGCTTCCATCTTCCAACTCTCCAAGTTGTTGTTTAGCTTAACCAACTAGCTCGGGAGTATCCAACACAGATTCTTAGAGAATGGATGGTTTAGAGAAAAACCAACATGATCACGAACTCGACATAGCGATCAGGGAACAACCTGGTAATACTTCTGAGAAGATATTCGAAAAATGACGAACCACCGATATGTCACTAAACTCGAGAACAATCTTGCTTTTCAGGGCAAGATTATATGATCAAATAAGCAAGGATTGACACTATCCTAACTCATTGATCGAAAAGTGCACCGGAAATAAGGACTAGGTAGCACGGTCAATCTCAGAACGATGGTTCAGTAACCAACACGCTAAGGATGAGAATACTGTCCTTTAACTACCAAGCAACGAAGTTGCTAGGAGTATTGATTTCACACATCACGATTCACTTGTCGGCATTCTGGTTATGATAACACAGGAACCAAGGAATGAACAACGATGGTGAGGAGTATCACTATATCAAGAATTCATGAGAGGTTGTGCAATTCTCATGACATTCTTGGCATAAGATGGTAATACTTTAGGGTACAACAGAATCAAAAGCTGGATTGGCATTTTGATCTGTGGAGCACAACTATTTTGACCCAATCCTGGATATGGATGAGGTACTAGAGTTTGTTTCTCCTAGTCATTCCGAGATAGAATGGCTTGACGGACCACAAGAATAATAAGCATTGATAGCACGAATGCATAATTACTCCTGACTATCAATTGATAAACGAAGGTCAGAGTACAACTGAAAAGGGACAACTCAAAGGAACATATCACTTTTTGAGTTGTTGATGCATAGGTTAGCATGTCGAACGAGTTCAACATAATTCTTCCGGATAACCCATGCAGAAAGGTAGAACTGGCAGAGTCACAATGTAGAACGGAGAACTCATCGAGAGCACTCTTATTGTGATCTTTTGATCCAACAAACTTCTGCCATGAGTGGTTCATAGTATTTGGAAGAAGGAAATACCACGGACCTCGAGGACTAATGCAAAGGTTACTAATAACCTAAAGGAACGAGCAAACACTATCAACATGAAGTAAGTAGGGTGAATCTCGGGTTCAAAACCCAGAAATAGAAGGCCTACCAACTAAATGGCATCATGGGATGCTTTCTAGAATGGTGGCCAGAATCATCACACCGGAACACAAAACATGGTAGATTACTAGGTGACTCCCTAAAACACCTAGGGTCAAAATAATAGCTCCAACATATATGCAGAGGCAACGGAGTACCTCACAGACCGTGTAGTGTGCTTAATCTGGCCCAAAAGGACATTGGGAATGGAAAGAAAGGGTTTGCAAATGCATCAGACTATGTCGAGACCTGGGATGACTCGGACAACATAACAACTGTAAATGCTCAGAAAAGGATTTGAGACATCCTGCAAAAATGGTGGCATAACCACTCAGAAGCACAATGTCAAGGTTTCGAGACCAACTATGAAAACAAGGAAGTAGTAGAAACTGAACTGGGGCTTAAATCCATCAATCTTATAAGTCTCTACGGATTAGTAACACGTCAACCTGATAGAGAGATGAGAAGGCCTAGTTTTTAATCCCCGTAGAAAAGAAGAGGTTGACTCAGATCAGAAGGGCATGAGGTAAAGGAGTAAAAAGAGCCTTACATTCCCTTCCACAATCAATTCCCCTACATAACTAAAGCATTTCTAGACACAACTTCGACCAGTTTGGCTTGGTAATCCTATAGGCAGTCAGGCTCTGATACCAATGCTGTCAGGATGTCAGGACCCCGATTCCAAGTCACATCGATCTAGCCGGTAACACTTCATATCACTTTGCGGCCTAACACACGGTATTCCCATGAGTGTCGCCTTACCATGGCCCGGAACCGTTTGCGCCTTTTGGCTCACGTATATGATAGTGTCGCTAGCATCCATATAACAGGGAATCCGGGCCGACATGGCTAGTCGTGAACCCAAAGCGGCACTAACCTATGGGGACAGGCATACATGAATCACATCGAGCATGTCGGTCAGCAATGTGTGAATCCGGGCTGTAGCACTGGGCTAACAGGACTCTGGGAACCCGGGATATAGCAGGCCAGACAGGACTCCGGATGTCACCGCGTGACATTTCCCCGAAGGGACAGACACAAGAATGAAGTGAAACACATGCCGGCCAGTCAAGTGTCCTGAGCAGTAGTGCTGGGCTAACAGGACTCCGGTGAACCGGGCTCTAGCGGACTACTATAGCTCATGGAAGCACTAGACTACATTTCCCCATAAGAGGCGCTACCAAGGATAAACAACTAGATTGTTGGATCCCACACATACCAAGCATTTCAATCATACACACAATATGCTCGATATGTGTAAATACAACATGGCATCACAACATAACTCTACAACTCAAGTATTTATTCATTAGGCTCCAAGGAGCGAGATATTACAAACACGGGACTCATGACCCAACAATCATAGCATACAAATCAAAGCACGTGCAGAAGCTTAACATGTCTGAGTACAGACATCTACAAATGAAAAAGGCTGAGAAGCCTGACTATCTACCAGATCCTGCCGAGGGCACAAGATCGTAGCTGAGGTATCAAGCTAAACATCGAAGTCCACGCGGAACTACTAGAGAGACTGGAGTCTCTCTGCAAAACATAAATTAAGCAAACGTGAGTACAAAGGTACACAGCAAGACTTACATCAGAACTAGCTACATATGCATCGGTATCAACAAGGGGGGTGGTGGAGTTTGAATGTAGCAAGCCAGCTTTGACTCAGTGGCTAACCTGAACTACGACTACAAGCAACTCTTTTGAGGTGGCAAACACGAGTCCACATATTCACCTTTCAATACACTACTATGGATCCGCTCCCGTCTCCCTACGAGAAGGCCATCCATAGCACTCACACTTATCTTGCGAGTTTTAGAGTATCCACTTTCACTTGTCTATGAACTGTTATAGGCAACCCAGAAGTCCTTTACCACGGACGCGGCTATTCAGAAAGTTTTATACCCTGCAGGGGTGTACTTCGTCACACATGTTTCCACCACTTGGCGTCTGCACACGACATGTGCTCGGCAGACTTCAAGCGAAAGCCGACGTGGGTGTAGACCACGACCTGACTAACCACACAAGTCTCTAGTCCAGGGTTATCGCCTATTCGGGTTCCATCCGCGAGGAGATGCGGCCAGAGTTTCGCTCACAGCCCCTAACGATGTGTGCAGGGTTCCCGATACACCAAACGGGCGCCCAGTACACCGTGCCACGGTGTATCTACTGCATCATAGCCCACCCCTAGTGTCAGCGCTACGCACGGCCGCCAACACATATCCTATAAACACCAGAAACTAGTTGCAACTCGTGGACAGAGGACGAGAGGGGTCAGTAAGTCGAGCAGGGTCATATTTCAGGGCCCAACGTGTGGTAGTAGCTGTTTCATGGATCACAAACACAGAACTCAGTTCCTGAGAACGGTTTCAATGAGGCAACCCACCATGTACACCTACATGGCCTCTCACCGCTACCTTTACCAAATCGTGTTCACACACTTAGCTCACACACAGTAGGACATGTTCACACACCTCTGATTCATCCCCGATGAACCAGACCTGACACGACTCTATGCAATAACAGGCATGACAAACAAACATGAATGAGTAGGCACATCAGGGCTCAAACGACTCCCACTCATGCTAGTGGGTTTCATCTATTTACTGTGGCAATGACAGGTCATGCAGAGGATAAGGGGTTCAACTACCGTAGCAAGTAACAGATGAATCGTGTTGTCCTAATGCAGTGAAAGAGAGCAGGAGCGAGAGAGTGGGATTGTATCAGAATGAGCAAGGGGGTTTTGCTTGCCTGGCACTTCTGAAGATAGTATAGTTCTTCATCGGTGTCATCGAACTCGTCGTCGGGACCCGTCTACCGAGAGGGGACAAACACCGAGAACTAAGAAAGAACACAATCAATGCAATGCGACAATATGATGCATGATCATGACATGGCAATATGCTATGATTTGAGCTAATGCATCTAGCTATGAATTAAATGAAGTTGGTTTGAATACAAGATTCAAGTTCAAAAACTCCATATATGATTAGTTAAATGCCATTTATTTGTTTTGTCCAAAACAGAGGACAAACATTGCTCAAACTTGCATGAAATGCCATAAACAGATTCCTTGATTTTTTCTGATAATTTTTCATATATAAATTATTCCATTCTGAGTTACGGTTGATTTTATATGATTTTTAGCAGTTTTGGGTATTTTCTGAAAATAATAAATCATTTCTAATTTATTTCAAAATTCCAGAAAGTAATTACTGCGTTAGCCTGACGTCAGGGTGATGTCAGCAAGTCAACAGGGCTGGTCTGGGTCAAACCTGACCAGTGGGGTCCACTTGTCAGTGTCTAACTAAACTAACCTAGTTTAATTAGCACTAACCTAGGTTAAACTAATTAAATTTAAACCTAAACTAGATTAATTAGCCGGGTGGAGCCCGCATGTCATAGTCCAGTGGGTCAAATAGGGCCCACCCGAGTCAACTCGATCAGCGGGGGTCAAACCTGCCGGCGACTTGACGCCGGCGAGGCCAGTCGCGGTGGAGAGCCTCGGGTTTGTGTCTACGGCGACAAAGCGGGCGGCCGAGGCCATCTACGGGGAGCTAGAGCTCACCCGCATCCAGTGTTGCATGTGGCGGCAGTGGGGACGGCCGGAGCTCGCCGGAAACAAGCTCGAGGAGGCGCCGGAGTTCGGGTGATTGCGGGGTTGGTGCTACGGTGCATGTCGGAGCGAGTGAGTGTGTGCGTTAGGCTCCTGGGGGCTTCCTGAGCATGGTGGGGCGCTCCATTCTGAGCTTGCGCGGCTATTGCCACGGCTACGCCATGGCCAGCGGTGAGATGCTCTCGGCCGCGGTCGGAAATGGAGCTAGGGGACGAGCGCGAGCACGAGAGAAGAGGGGAAAGGAAGAAGAGCTCACGGCGAGTCTCCTGGAGCGGACAGCACGGTCGGGGACGGTCTAGACGGAGCTAATCGTCGATGGCGATCTCGGGTGCCCGAGGTAAAAGAAGATGAGGTAGCCATCGATGCAGGGCATCCGGCGTAGCTTGGCTCTGCGTAGGTGATGGGGGCGATGCAGCGGACCCTCTGGACTGGTCGGTGAGGCGAGGGAGGGCCAGTGGCCGCGGTGGCAGAGGATGGTGGCGACGAGCTCGTTCGGCCGAGCTCGAGATCGAGCAGGGAGAAGGGGGAGAGTGACCAGAGGAGAGGGGGGTCGGTTCGGGGCTTCGTCCACGTCTCCTGGGCGTCGCGAGAAGGGCCGGGAAAGGAGGAAATAGACAGGGAGGTGGCCACGGTGATCGCGCGCGCGTCGACACGCCTCTGCCAGTAGGCAGAGGTTGAAGACAGCGGTGCCCCTAGTGGGGTGGGCCGCCAAGTGGACATGCCAGGTGGGCTGCCCAGGTGAGCACTCTCTCTCTCTTTGTTTTCCGATTTGTTTCCTCTTTTCTATTTTTTGCAGTTTGTTTCTGATTTAGTTTTAGCACCAAATCAATTTTAAACTTCATGAAAATAATTGTGTGAACTAAATGGACTTATCCAAATCCACGCAACAATTTTTCAGAATTATTGAACATATATTTATTATATAATAAATATAGATCCAATTCAAATATTTATTGGATTAATTCAAATGGCCAAAATAAATGTTTCTGAGCTCCTAAAAATATTGGTTTGAATTTTTCCTCTTGCCAATATTTTTATAGAATACTAGGGACATTTTCTTGGACTCATTAGAGAAGATTTTAAAGTTGGTTATTTTTGAACTGATTTTTGAGGGTTTCAACAAACCTCAATTAAACTTTCAAAAATTTTATACATGATGCATGAGTGCAGATGCAACTATTTCACTCAGGTATTCTAGGGCTGTGACAACTCACCCCCACTAAACAGGAATCTCATCCCGAGATTCAAGATGTGAGGTAAGAAGACAGAGGGGCACAAGACTATCACAATCTTCACGATCCAGATGTCTTGCATTGAGAAATACAACTAACATGACAATGAGAGGAAAGGAAAAACTCTAGAAGGACTGATCTTATCGAAGGTCGAACAACTCAGGATCAACTTGTGGAGCGAGAAGCTGAAACAACTCTCGAGCTGAGACACGAAGCATACATCGAAAGGAATGGAGTGAAACACATGACAAAGGTTCACTAGGTAGGCAAACAATTCCACACCTAAGAGGGTGGTGGTCGGTTGCCAACATAGCAAGGAATTGAGTTGCCATGACACCAAAACGAGACATCTTGGAGGAGGGTGACCCGTAGGATCATCCCTTAAGGGGCAAAAAGAATTATTTTTGATCCAGAGATCAATAAAATTCTCTATACCAGCCTAGGGAAAATCTCGAGCAATCGTTTGGCGGAGTAAGTAGGGTTGGCATACCGAGACTAGAATGGATGATGTGGACTACCTTGTTGAAGACAACACAATGGATGATTATGCTTACCATCGGAAATGGATGGGACCCATGGTATGTCCACTTTGAAGATGATCCTGAACAACAACTACTGAGGTGCAAGCTAGTAACAAAATGCAAATGTTGGGAATGATTTGGGTAACTGGGAAAGAACTCAACAATCGAGAGTGAGTCCACTGTTTGAAAAGGTTATAACATAACTGAGGAAAATGGAAGCAAATCCCATTTAATGCCAACGATAAAACCTAGTTCTTGCGCGTGCTCTCAAGAACTTGAGCATCTCCATAATCATCAAGGTTTTACCAATATCTGTGTCAAGGATCCTGGCAACACAACATACCACCATGATGAATGGTGATGGATGATGCAGATGCAATGGAAGATAACACTTTCTCAGATTTCACCTTAGCGAGGCCAAGGGGACATAAATTAGATAATCGAACGAGTGACATTTAGCACTCCACTTCTAATGTTCTCCTTGATGTGCTAGCGTAATCCATTCATAGATATGGTTGGATATCTAGAACATCAAGTAAAAGGTCGGACATTCGGAAGCTCAAGAATCCATAAGGAATAACTACGGAGGCAGATCCTGCGAGATCCTTATGGGGAGGTGACCAATTTCTTCAACCAAGATACTACAATAATAGGCCTTCCAGCTAGGTGTGTTGGCCGCGACATCCACGTTACCGGTTACAGAGAGACCAACATTATAGTTCTTGGAGTACGTTCCAACCATCATATCTGCCTGAGATTCAGATCTGGTTGGTGTTAGGATATTCCAGACCCATCCAGTCTAGAAAGAAAAGTGAAAGTTTGCAACACAAATCGATGAGATGGCGTTGCGAGATTCTCGGGAGATGAACTTGGTAGCAAGCTCCAAAAGATGAGCGGGTTCTGCTACAAACATGTGAACACGTTGTCCCAGACAAACATGACCACATAGTAGTCTTACAACAAAACACTACTGAGTCCTCGTTGGGAACCATCAACGAGGATAACGAAGTCCTTTCATAAGTCCAGATCCTAAGCAAAAACTTGTTCTCCTTGAACAAATCAATCAGTGGCTTGGTGTGCTAGGAACACATACAAAATGGAGGCGGCCAACCTATCAAACCATAGAGTACTTTGCACATATGCGTGACTAACTTGGGATGATTCCAGCAGAAAAAAAACAAACCTTTCTCAAATTCTTGGCGGCAACTTACACCAAATGCACATGAATTCGAGGAAGTTACTTCTTCCATCCGAGCATATGCTTCATGAATGGAACATGAAGGCATTGTTTACAATGTTTCCAACACTAGCTTAATGCTTAACACGAATCATGGGAAGACAAAATGCTGCTGATGGGCTCAACAGCAACCCATCGGAATTTCCATATCACTAGACTTCCACCATCACGTGAACACAGTGATAGCATTGGTCAGACCAAAAGATGTAATGGTGTATGCTCGAGGGATCATCCACGAGTAAGACAACATTATGGACATCGTTGGTTCTGATTTGACTTAACGATAGCCCATACTCAAGTCAAAGTTTTGACAAGGCAATAGATCCAACAACTGATCACGAGGACCAATCGATGGAGATATCACCTTCCTTCAGCACACACACACACAAAAGGATATCCCTTAACATGAACTAAGTCAGACAAGTTTCTATCTTCCAACTCTCCAAATTGTTGTTTAGCTTAACCAACCAGCTCAGGGATATCCAACACGGATTCTTGGAGAAGGGGTGGTTTACAAGAAACCAACTTGATCACGAACTTAACATAGAGGTCAGGTGACAACCTGGTAGGACTTCCGAGAAGATATTCGGAGAGTCACGAACCACCGATATGTTACTAAACTCGAGAACAACCTTGCTTTTCAGGGCAAGTTGATATGATCAAAAGAGTGAGGGATTGACACAATCTTAACTCATTGATCGAAGAGTGCACTGGAAATAAGGACTAGGTAGCACGATCAATCTTAGGATGGTGATTTAATAATCGGCATGCTAAGGATAAGATTATTGTCCATTAACTACCAAGCAACGGGGTTGCTAGGAGTATTGATTTCACACATCATGATTCACTTGTCGGCATTCCGGTTGCGACAACACGGGACCGAGGAATGAATAATGATAGCGAGAAGTATTACTGCGTCAAGAATTCATAAGAGGTGGTGCAATTCTCATGACAATCCTGACATAAAGATGGCAATACCCCAAGGTAGAACAGAGCAAAAGCTGGATTGGCATTTGATCTGCGGAATACAACTGCTTTGACCCAATCCTAGAAATGTATGAGGTACTGGAGCTTGTTTCTCCTAGTCATTCTGGAATAGAACGACTTGACAGACCACAAGAATAATTAGGCATCGTTGAACGAATGCATGCATACTCTTGACTATCAATTGATAGAAGATGGTCGGAATACAACTGAAGATGGACAACTCAAGGAGCATATAACTTTTTGAGTTGTGGATGCATAGCTTAATATATCGAACCAAGTTCAACAGGTTTTCTTCCAGATAACCCTTGCAGAAAGGTTGAACTGGCAGAATCACAATTATGAATGGAGAACTCCTTAAGAGAACTCTGGTTGTGATCTTTTGGTTCAGAAGAACTTCTGCCATAAGTGGTTCATAGTATTTGGAAGAAGGAAAATACCACGGACCTCGAGGACTAATGCAAAGGTTACTAATATCTTAAGGGAACTAGCAAATAGTAACAACAGGAGGTAAGTGGGTGAATCTCGGGTTCAAGAACCCAGGAATAGAATACCTACTACTAAATGGCATCACGGGATGCTTTCGAGAGTGGTGGCCAGAATCATCACACAAGAACACAAAACATGGCTAGATTACTAGGTGACTCCCTAAAACACCTAGGGTCATAATAATAGCTCCAACATATACGCCGAGGCAATGGGGTACCTCATAGACCGAGTAGTGTGCTTAATCTGGCCCAAAAGGTCATCGGGAACGGAAAGAAAAGGTTTGCAAATGCATCAGACTATGTAGAGACTTGGGATGACTCGGACAACATAACGGCTGTAAATGCTCAAAAAGATTTGAAACATCTTGCAAAAATGGTGGCATAACCTCTCAACATCATAATATCAAGGTTCTGACATTAACTAACATCACACGAAAGTAGTAGAAATAGAACTGGGGCTTAAATCCAACAATCTTATAAGTCTATGGATTAGTAACACGTCATCCTGATAGATAGATGAGAAGGCCTAGTTCTTATTCCCCGTAGAAAAGAAGAGGATGACTCAGATCAGAGGGCATGAGGTATAAGGAGTAAAAAGAGCCTTACGTTCCCTTCCACAATCAATTCCCTTATATAACTAAAGCATTTCTAGACTCAACTTCGACCAGTTGGCTTGGTAATCCTACAGGCAGTCAGGCTCTGATACCAACGCTGTCAGGACCCCGATTCCAAGTCACATCGATCTAGCCGGTAACACTTCATATCACTTTGCGGCCTCACACACGGTATTCCCATGGGTGTCGCCTTACCATGGCCCGGAACCGTTTGCGCCTTTTGCCTCACGTATATGATAGTCTCGCTAGCATCCATATGACAGGGAATCCGTGCCGACATGGCTAGTCGTGAACCCAAAGTGGCACTAACCTATGGGGACAGGCATACATGAATCACATCGAGCATGTCGGTCAGCAGCGTGTGAATCCGGGCTGTAGCACTGGGCTAACAGGACTCCGGGAACCCGGGCTGTAGCAGGCCAGGCAGGACTCCGGATGTCACCGCATGACATTTCCCCGAAGGGACAGACGCAGGAACGAAGTGAAACACATGCCGGCCAGTCAAGTGTCCTGAGCAGTACTGCTGGGCTAACAGGACTCCGGTGAACCGGGCTGTAGCGGACTACTATGGCTCATGGAAGCACTAGACTACATTTCCCCATAAGAGAAGCTGCCAAGGATAAACAACTAGATTGTTGGATCCCACACATACCAAGCATTTCAATCTTACACACAATATGCTCGATATGTGTAAATACAACATGGCATCACAACATAACTTTACAACTCAAGTATTTCTTCATTAGGCTCCGAGGAGCGAGATATTACAAACATGGGTCTCATGACCCAACAATCATAGCATACAAATCAAAGCACGTGTGGAAGCTTAACATGTCTGAGTACAGACATCTACAAATGAAAAAGGCTGCGAAGCCTGACTATCTACCAGATCCTGCCGAGGGCACAAGATCGTAGCTGAGGTATCAAGCTAAACGTCGAAGTCCAGAACTACTAGCGAGACTGGAGTCTCTCTACAAAACATAAATTAAGCAAACGTGAGTACAAAGGTAGTCAGCAAGACTTACATCATAACTAGCTACATATGCATCGGTATCAAAAAGGGGGGTGGTGGAGTTTGACTGTAGCAAGCCAGCTTTGACTCAGTGGCTAACCTGAACTACGACTGCAAGCAACTCTTTTGAGGTGGTGCACACGAGTCCACATATTCACCATTCAATACACTACTATGGATCCGCTCCCGTCTCCCTACGAGAAGGCCATCCATAGCACTCACACTTATCTTGCGAGTTTTAGAGTATCCACTTTCACTTGTCTATGAACTGTTATAGGCAACCCAGAAGTCCTTTATCGCAGACGCGGCTATTCGAATAGTTTTATACCCTGCTGGGGTGTACTTCGTCACACATGTTTCCACCACTTAGCGTCTGCACACGACATGTGCTCGGCAGACTTCAAGCGAAAGCCGACATGGGTGTAGACCACGACCAGACTAACCGCACAAGTCTCTAGTCCAAGTTTATCGCCTATTCGCGTTCCATCCGCGAGGAGATCCGGCCGGTGTGTGCAGGGTTCCTGAGTCACCAAACGGGCGCCCGATACACCATGCCACTGTGTATCTACCGCATCATAGCCCACCCCTAGGGTCAGCGCTACGCGCGGCCGCCAACACATATCCTATAAACACCAAAAACTAGTTGCAACTCCGGGACAAAGGACGAGAGGGGTCAGTAAGTCAAGCGGGGTCATATTTTAGGGCCCAACGTGTGGTAGTAGCTGTTTCATGCATCACAAACACAGAACTCAGTTCCAGAGGACGAGTTCAATGAGACAAGCCACCATCTACACCTACATGGCCTCTCACCGCTACCGTTACCAAATCGTGTTCACACACTTAGCTCACACACAGTAGGACATGTTCACACACCTCCGATTCATCCCCGATGAACCAGACCTAACACGACTCTATGCAATATCAGGTATGACAAACAAGCATGAATGAGTAGGCACATCAGGGCTCAAACAACTCCTACTCATGCTAGTGGGTTTCATCTATTTACTGTGGCAATGACAGGTGATGCAGCGGATAAGGGGTTCAACTACCGTAGCAAGTAACAGATCAATTGTTGTTGTCCTAATGCAGTAAAAGAGAGCAGGAGCGAGAGAGTGGGATTCACTAGTAGAAAAAGGGTCAAACGTGAAGCACATTAGTGCCGGTTTGAATTTGAGCCAGCACTAATGGTACCATTAGTGCCGGTTCGAATGACTATGCATTAATGACGGTTCGTGTTGAACCTTTAGTACCGGTTCGTGCCACGAACCGGTACTAAAGGGGTGATGGCAGGCTGGCGTCAGGCTGGGGCCCCACGATCACCTTTAGCACCGGTTCGTGGCACAAACCGGTACTAAAGGGCTAACCTTTAGTACCGGTTTGTGCCACGAACCGGTACTAAAGGGGTCTGACCTATAGTACCGGTTTGTGACACAAACCGGCACTATAGGGCAATTTTCAAACTCTACCCCCCCCCCCCCCCCCCCGTGTGTCGCCATTTCAGTTCTGAAAAAATCAAAATAAAATGATAAAAACTTCAAAAAATAAAATCCTTCGAGAGGTAGTTATATTACGACATCTACTAGTTAGGAAAATTTGAAAACTTAAATTTGGACATGTTTTGCTAAAAGTGTAGGGAAAATGTAAAACGGCTATAACTTTTGCATACGATGTCGGAAAAAACGTATAATATATCAAAAAATTCAGCACGAAAATCCGCATCCGATGGAGACGGCCTACGGCCTGTTTGCAATTTTTTAGAATCCTCAAATTCCAAAAGGAAAAAAAGATATGGTCAAATTTAAGTTTTTTTTAATTTATTTTATTAAATCTGGTCAAACTACTTATTCAAGAAGTATTAATGTTACTACATAATTATTCAAGAATATTAGTGTTACTAAATAATTATTTCAATTTTTTGAATTTTGGTCAAATTTGGTCAAACTGTGGTCAAACTATGGTCAAACTATGGTCAAACTATGGTCAAACTTATTCAAGAAATATTAGTGTTACTAATTAATTACTGTTTTTTAGAATAATAGTTTCAAACTCAAACAATGAAATGTGTGACTTCATGCTCGAGCTAAACTCCTGAGGGTTAATAGGATTGGCATCTTACTATTGTCAGGAAAACAACAAGTGCAGACTTGGAAACGAAGGAGAATAGAACCCGAAAGTTAAGCGTGCTCGGGCTGGAGCAGTGAGAGGGATGGGTGACTGGTCGGGAAGTTAGATGATTTGGAATCAGTGATCCACACTTGAGCAGTTAAGAGAGGTGATTAGAGACTAAATCACCAAATAATTCATAAAAATAAAAAATCAAAAAAATCAAAAAAAATTCCCAAAATTAAAAAAAAATCTTTAGTACCGGTTGGTAACACCAACCGGTAATAAAGGTCCCCCATACCAAGGTGCGAGCTCACGCCACGTGGTGGCACTTTAGCGCCGGTTCGTGCCGAACCGGTACTAAAGGGGGGGGGCCTTTAGTGCCCACCAATTAGTGTCGGTTATGGAACCGGCACTAAAGGCCCTTACGAACCGGTTTTAAAGCTCCGTTTTCTACTAGTGATTGTATTGGAATGAGCAAGGAAGTTTTGCTTGCCTGGCACTTCTGAAGATAGTATAGTTCTTCATCGGTGTCATCGAACTCGTCGTGGGGACCCGTCTACCGAGAGTGGACAAACACCAAGAACTGAGAAAGAACACAATCAATGCAATGTGACAATATGATGCATGATCATGACATGGCAATATGCTGTGATTTGAGCTAATGCATCTAGCTATGAATTAAATGAAGTTTGTTTGAATACAAGATTCAAATTCAAACACCATATATGATTAGTTAAATGCCATTTATTTGATTTGTCCAAAACAGAGGACAAATATTGCTCAAACATGCATGAAAATGCCATAAACAGATTCCTTGAGTTTTTCTGATAATTTTTCATATATAAATTACTCCATTCTGAGTTACGGTTGATTTTATATGATTTTTAGAAGTTTTGGGTATTCTCTGAAAATAATAACTCATTTCTGATTTATTTCAAAATTCCAGAAAGTAATTACTGTGTCAGCCTGATGTCAGGGTGCAGCAAGTCAACAGAGCTGGTCCGGGTCAAACCTGACTAGTGGGGTCCACTCGTCAGTGTCTAACTAAACTAACCTAGTTTAATTAGCACTTACCTAGGTTAAACTAATTAAATTTAAACCTAAACTAGATTAATTAGCCGGGCGGAGCCCGCATGTCATAAACCAGTGGGTCAAATAGGGCCCACCCAGGTCAACTCGGTCAGCGGGGGGTCAAACCTGTCGGTGACTTGACGCCGGCGAGGCCAGCCGCGGCGGCGAGCCTCGGGTTTGCGTCTCCGGCGAAAAAATGGGCAGCCGAGGCCATCTACGGGGAGCTGGAGCTCACCCGCATCCAGTGTTGCATGTGGCGGCAGCGGGGACGGCCGGAGCTCACCGGAAACGAGCTCGGGGCGGTGCCGGAGTTCGGGTCATTGAGGGGTTGGTGCTACGGTGCATGTCGGAGCGAGTGACTGTGTATGTTAGGCTCCTGGGGGCTTCCTGAGAATGGTGACGCGCTCCGTTGTGAACTTGCGCGGCTGTGGCCACAGCTACGCCATGGCCGGTGGCGAGATGCTCTCGGCCGCGGTGGGAAATGGAGCTAGGGGACGAGCGCGACCACGAGAGAAGAGGGGAAAGGAAGAAGGGCTCACGGCGAGTCTCCTGGAGCGGACAGCACGGCCAAGGACGGTCTGGACGGAGCCAATCGTCGATGGCAATCTGGGGTGACTGAGGTAGAAGAAGACGAGGTAGCCGGTGATGCAGGGCATCCGGCGTATCTTGGCTCTGCGTAGGTGATGAGGGCGACGCTGCGGACCCTCTGGACTGGTCGGCGAGGCAAGGGAGGGCCAGTGGCTGCGGTGGCAGTGGATGGTGGCGACGAGCTCATTCGGCCGAGCTCGAGATCGAGCAGGGAGAAGGGGGAGAGTGACCAGAGTAGAAGGGGGTCAGTTCGGGGCTTCGTCCACGTCTCCTAGGCGTCGCGAGAAGGGCCGGGAAAGGAGGAAGCAGACAGGGAGGTGGCCACGGCGATCGCGCGCGCGTCGGCACGCCTCTGCCAGTAGGCAGATGTTGAAGACAGCGGTGCCCCTGGTGGGCTGGGCTACCAAGTGGACATGCCAGGTGGGCTGCCCAGGTGACCACTCTCTCTCTCTGTTTTCCTATTTGTTTCCTCTTTTCTAATTTTTGCAGTTTGTTTTTGATTTAGTTTTAACACCAAATCAATTTTATACTTCATGAAAATAATTGTGTGAACTAAATGGACTTATCCAAAGCCACGCAACAATTTTTTAGAATTATTGAACATATATTTATTATATAATAAATATAGATCCAATTCAAATATTTATTGGATTAATTCAAATGGCCAAAATAAATGTTTCTGAGCTCCTAAAAATATTGGTTTGAATTTTTCCTCTTGCCAATATTTTTATAGAATACCAGGGACATTTTCTTGGACTCATTAGAGAAGATTTTAAAGTTGGTTATTTTTTGAACTAATTTCTGAGGGTTTCAACAAACCTCAATTCAACTTTCAGAAATTTTAGACATGATGCATGAGTGCAGATGCAACAATTTCACTCAGGTATTCTAGGGCTGTGAACCAGGACCCCGATTCCAAGTCACATCGATCTAGCCGGTAACACCTCATATCACTTTGCGGCCTCACACATCGTATTCCCACGGGTGTCGCCTTACCATGGCCCAGAACCGTTTGCGCCTTTTGGCTCACATATATGATAGTGTCGCTAGCATCCATATGACAGAGAACCAGGGCGGACATGGCTAGTCATGAACCCAAAGCAGCACCAACTTATGGGGACAAGCATACATGAATCACATCAAGCATGTTGGTCAGCAGCGTGTGAATCCGAGCTATAGTACTGGCTAACAGTACTCCGGGAACCCGGGCTGTAGCAGGCTGGGCAGGACTCCGGATGTCACCATATGACATTTCCCCAAAGGGACAGACACAGGAACGAATTGAAACACATGCCGGCCAGTCAATTGTCCTGAGCAGTAGTGCTAGGCTAGCAGGACTCCGGTGAACCGAGCTGTAGCGGACTACTATGGCTCATGGAAGCACAAGACTACATTTCCCCATAAGAGAGGCTACCAAGGATAAACAACTAGGTTCTTGGATCCCACACATAGCAAGCATTTCAATCATACAAACAATATGCTCGATATGTGTAAATACAACATGACATCACAACATAAGTCTACGACTCAAAGTATTTATTAATTAGGCTCCGAGGAGCGAGATATTACAAACATTGGTCTCATGACCCAACATTCATAGCATACAAATCAAAGCACATGCGGAAGCTTAACATGTCTGAGTACAGACATCTACAAATGAAAAAGGCTAAGAAGCCTGACTATCTACCAGATCCTGCCGAGGGCACAAGATCGTAGCTGAGGTATCAAGCTAAACGTCGAAGTCCACACGGAACTACTAGCGAGACTGACGTCTCTTTGCAAAACATAAAATAGGCAAACGTGAGTACAAATGTACCCAACAAGACTTACAACAGGACTCTCTACATATGCATCGATACCAATAAAGGGGGTGGTGGAGTTTAACTGCAGCAAGCCAGCTTTGACTCAGTGGCTAACCTGAACTACGACTGTAAGCAACTCTTTTGAGGTGGCACACACGAGTCCACATATTCACCATTCAATACACCACTATGGATCCGCTCCCATCTACCTACGAGAACGCCATCCATAGCACTCACGCTTATCTTGCGCATTTTAGAATATCCACTTTCACTTGTCTATGAACTATGCAAGGGGTCCATGTTTCCAGATCCGAGGAATCCGGTTATTCGAATAGATAATGATAACCCTGCAGGGGTGTACTTCTTCACACATGCTCTCACCACTTACCGTCGTTTACACGACATGTACTCGGCAACCTTCAAGCGGAAGCCGACGAGGGTGTCGGCCACGGCCTACCTAAACACTCAAGTCTCTAGTAAAAGTTTATCGCCTATCCAGGTTCCATCCGCTGGGAGTCCGGCCGAGGTTTCCACATACGACCCCGAACGATGTGAACAGGGTTCCCAAGACACCAAACGGGCGCCCGGTACACCGTGCCATAGTGTATCTACCGCATCATAGCCCACCCCTAGGGTCAGCGCTATGCACGGCCGCCAACACATAACCTACAAACACCAGAAACTAGTTGCAACTCCTGGACAGAGTACTAGGGTGATTAAGAAGCCGAGAGGGTCAATTAAGGATCCCAAAGAGTGGCAGTAGCTGTTCATGGATCATAGACACAGAACTCAGTTCATACGAATGGTTTCAATGAGACAACCCACCATGTACTCCTACATGGCCTCCCACCTCTACCTTTACCAAATCTTGTTCACACACTTAGCTCACACAAAGTAGGACATGTTCATCGCCATTCCAATTCATCCCCGATGAATCAGACCTGACCCAACTCTAAGCAGTAGCAGGCTTGACAAACAAGCATGAATGAGTAGGCACATCAGGGCTCAAACAACTCCTACTCATGCTAGTGGGTTTCATCTATTTACTGTGGCAATGACATGTCATGCAGAGGAAAGGGGTTCAACTACCGCAGTATGTAATAGTTGAATCGCTGTTGTCCTAATGCAGTAAAAGAGAGAAGGAGCGAGAGAGTGGGATTGTATCAGAATGAACAAGGGGGTTTTGCTTGCCTGGCACTTCTGAAGATAATATAGTTCTTCATCGGTGTCATCGATCAAGTCATCGGAACCACGTCTATCGAGAGGCGACAATTACCGGCAAGAGAACATAAACAACATTCAATTAATGCAGTGCACAAGCGGATGAATGATATGACATATTAAGGTACTGAATTGACCTAATGCAATATCTAGCCAATGTAATTGAAGTGGAACTCAGACAAGATCAAATTCCAATTCCAAATGTTATTTCATAAGTTGCCCTAATAATAAATTGTCCTATTCAGTGAGGTTAACTTGTTCAAACATGCATGATCATGGCATAAACATATTCTTCATATTTGTCTGATCATTTTTCATATATAATTTATTTCATTTGGAGTTACGGTTTAATTTCTATGATTTTTGTAAGTTTTGGGCATTTTCTGGAATTTCCTGATTATTTTCCAAACCAGAAAATCATTAATTGCGCCAGCACTGCGTCACTGGGACGTCAGCAGGTCAACGGGGTGGTCCAGGTCAAACCTGACCTATGGGGCCTACTGGTTAGTGACACACCGCTGGCATGAGTCACTGACGTGTGGGGCCGGTCAAAGGCCACGTCAGCAAGTCAAACTGATGTGTGGGACCAGCTGGGTTAATAACTAATCTAAACAGAACATTAAGTTAAACTAAATAGGCACTGGGCCCACATGGAAGTGGCTCTAGGGAGTTTTTGTGGGGTCATTAGCACTAATTAAGCCAGCGCCACGTCAGCTCACCGGAACTTGGCCGGGGGCGACCAAATACGCGGCGGGGTTTCGCCGGAGTTGCTCGAGTTTCTCGTGCGGGTCAACAATTGGCGCACTGGGGACAGCAGGAGGAAGCCCTCGCTTAGCCGCATCGAGCAGAGGTAGCAGCAGAGCGCAGGGTGGCCGGAGGTCGCAGGAGCAGATCTCGCGGCGGCGCCGGAGTTTGGGCGGAGAGGGAAAGAGGGCTACGGTGCACGGCAGGGCGGGGGAGTGCGTGTGTTAGGCTCCTGAGGACGCACTAAGTGCGGTGGTGTGCTCGAACGCGTGCTTGCTCGGCCGTAGCCACGACGGCGACAGGGCCGGCAGCGAGGAGCGCTCGGGCTCGAAGGGGGCGGTGGCTACGCGGCGTAATCGAGCACGGGAAGTAGAGGGCTAGGTAGAGGAGCTCATGACGGATCCAGAGAGCTGGTCGGCGACCTTGGGGAAGCGCGGACGGCGGCGAACGACGGTGGCGATCTCCAGTGGCCGAGGTTGAAGAAGACGACGCCGAGGACGAAGCAGGGCTTCCCGGCTCACTTGGTCGCCTCCTGTGCGTGCGCCACGCCGTCGTCCTCCTGGCAAAGGAAGGAGACGACTGGCGCCTGGCTCTGGTGGGCTGGGCCGTGCTGGGTCGTGTCAGGTGAGCGCCAACTGAGCTCTTCTCTCTCTCTCTCTCTCTCTTTTCTAACTCTTTCTGTTTTGCATTTTCTATAATTTGTTTTGATTTAGTTTTAGACACTAAATCATTTTTGTTGCTTCTGATAATTCTTGTATGGACTAGTTGGATTATTCCAAAGCCCTTCACCAAAGATCAGAATTATTGGACATATATTAATTAATTAATAAATAAATATATATCCAATGCAAATAGTTATTGATTTAATTCAAAGGCCCAAAACAAATATCTCTGAGATTCCAAAAATATTGTTTTAAGTTTTACCTCTTGCCAATATTTTCAGAGACTAAGAGGAACATTTTCTTGGACTTCTTTGAAAAGATTTTAATGTTGATTATTTTTGAAGCGAAGCCCGTGACCCGGCAACAACTGTTGTCGGGGAAACAGAAACCCTTGCCCAGGAGACTTCTTCAGGTATCTAGCTTATCCTTTCTTCTCTCCCATACTCTGGCTGCTTCCACTTGCTACTCTATTTTCTTCGAACCTTCCATTCTTATGTTTGTTTTCCGGCTCCTTCCACCCGCAGCCCCCCAGGCCGAGGAACTAGACTTGTTGAAAGTGTTGGTGGGCATAGGGAGGTCAGCCGCAGATGAGGCCGCGAAGGTTGCGGCCGCTAAAGGGCAGGATCTCGTAGTCAGGGGAACGCATGGTTCCTGGGCAGTGATGGAGCACTCTCTAGAGAGCGCCCTGGTGGAGGAAGTGGTCGCTGAGGTGAAAATTCCTCTTCAAACCATGGGTCCACTCCCCTCTACCGGGGGAGCTATGGACGCCCCAGCATCTTCCTCGAGCACGCTGGTGGTGGTGTGGCTGTTGCCTGATATCAAAGTCCCCAGCATGTCTTTGATAGACGCAGAGCTTGATGAAGAGCTTCAGCGTCTTTTGACACCACTACATCTGCAAGACGGTGAGGGTGATGATACCGCCGCCATCACTAAGGATTTGTCCTTCATCGCATCCATGATGGCAGGCTTGATGGAAATGGAGGATCGACACAACCAGACGTGGCAGGAGCTCAAGGAGTGGCCCGAGTCTGCCGGCAAGGTCGATTAGAAGCTGAAGGACAAGTGCCTGGAGTTGCATGAATGGCATGACAAGCATTTCAAGGCACTCATGTAGCACCAAGAGATCCTTTAGATGATGAGGGAGGATGTCATGGCTCGGGATAAGCATCTGGTGGATCACAAAGCATCTTTGGATGCCAGGGAGGAAGAGATCTCCCTTCGGGAGGAGAACCTTGAAGCCACTCTCCGTGCCAAGGATGAGATCTTGGAGGATTTGGCGCAATAACGCACCAAAGAACTAAAGGATGAGCACGGGGCTGCTTTGGACACCCTCTCAACTGATCACGCTACACAACTGAAGAAGCTTGTTGATGATCTGGATGCCGCATCCTCTGCTAAGGCCGAGCTTGACCGACAGGTGGCCAAATTGAACGAGGACCTTGCCGGGAGCGGCAAGGAGGCTCAGGTGCTCAAGAAGAGGCACGACAAGCAGAGCTCCATCTGGCCGATGTGAAGTCGCAGCTCTCCTCCAAGACCCAAAGTCTTGAAGCCGCCAACAGCAAAAATTTTGATATGACGGCAAGGATTGGCTCGTTGGAGAAGTCGGCAGAGTCTCTTGAATCCCTACATTAGCGACAGTCCAAAGACTTGGAAGACGCCAAGCGTCTTTTGCAAGATGTAGAGGACAGGCTAAAGAATCGGGTCGACATGAATAACCTCTGGATCAAATGCCTGGTTGATGATGCCGAAAGCCTTGGGGCCCAAGCTGCGGCGATGGGTATGGATGGCCCAGTCTACTGAGCCAGCGAGCAGGAGGTCCTCAGTGTCAAGCTGGGGATCTTCTACAACGAGTTGCTCGACAAGATGAAGGTGCATGAAGTGGAGAGGGGCGAGTGCTTTGCGACTGAGCCGTGGACACTCGGTCATGACACCCTCTTCATGGTTCTGAGCAACATCGCCTGCCGCCACCCAGAGCTCGATCTTGGTGATGGCTTCAAGAAGCTGCCAGCGGGTGCTGACATTGCCGCTGCCGAGGAGAAGGCTGCTCCCCTAGCTGACAGGGTTCTCCATGTTTAAGTTATCCCTTCTGGTCCTGTAATAGAACCTGATACACATTTTTTGTTTAGTCTCCTTATCTTTAGTGTTTGTGCGAAACAGATATTCCTAGCTGGATCTTTAAATGCATGTTTATCCCATTGAACTCTATATGCTTGTGTTCGTACGATCAATTCCAATGTATGCTCTAGATTCCACAGTTATCGTAAGGGTCCCGCCCTTAACAGTTACTTTGGAGTGGATGCGTCTCGGTAGGTTTTTCCTAGGTAGCTCTCGGTGCAGCCTCTCGTCCTGCGAGCATGGCTGTGGTCAAGATAATGGAGCGACCAAAGAAACTAACTGAGGTTCCATCGCATGAGGGCTTCCACAATATGAACACTTGCTAGAGTCATGGGATAAACGACCACAGAAATCCGAAACACATCAACCAGAAGTGATAGCATGGACTTAGCTTTCATTTTGATCTTCTTTTTCGTGTGCCGGGCCGCGCCCGTTCGACGTGCCCGCTACTCCCATAGGAGTAGAGGGTAGTCTGGTGGTTTCTTCGCTCCCAGCAAGGGTCGGGAAGCATTTCTTGTGATTGTCGGTCATAGGGGCACTGTGGTGAGCTCCCCTAGTCATCTTCTCTTTTGATTCCCTCCCCTTGAGCTAGTACGACGGCTGCCAATGCACGGATCGTGCGAATATAGGCAGCCTCGCCGAAGTGTGCTTGCTGGGGTATCAATTGACAGACTCATACCAACATTTTTCTTAGGATTACCCACGGCAGGGGAAATATTGGACTGAGCCTCGTATGGTAATCATCGACGTCGATGATGGCGAGGCTAAAGTAGTTCGAATGCTAACGAGGTGGAGGGATAGGAGGGAGGGAGCTTGTTCCCACATGTCTTGTGCCTGTTTCCCCTGGACGGTGTTTGGATGGCGGCAACTCCATACGAGCCACCGGGGTTAATCTATTGCCATCGTTGGTGGCCTTGGTCATAACCATTGCCACGGTGAATCCTAGAGAGCGACAACGGAAGGAAAGTGTGAATCTTAGCCCCTGTTTTGCTTCTGCGTAGTCGCGGGCGCCATGGTCGATGGCACCGTCGATGATGGAGGCGGTGCTCAAGATGATGTGATGCACACGCTTTTAGGTTCGCACAAGCAAGCCCCCTACCTGGCGCGGCAAAGATGTCGCGGGGATATCCGCGGACACCTATGGGACCGGGCGGCCCCTTGCTAGATCAGCGGGGGACCTCGCATTGCATAAAGAGCAGACCGGTCCGCGGCAGCACGGCAGAGAGCACACAAGAAGTTTTCCTAGGTTCGGTCCACCGCGAGGCGTAAGACCCTACTCCTGCTTTGGTGGATTGATTGTGGAAATGAACGTGGTGGTGCGTGGTACACTTAACTGGCAAGGCGTGCCTCAGGGCTACAATGACCACAAGCGTATGGTGTCTTGGGTTTTGTCAAGTTTCCAAACCTCTAACCCCCCTACGATTGCCATGGGCCTCCTTTTATAGATCAAGGGGTCACCACAGTGGCAAAACAGTCATTACCCATTGATATGATAGCAAACGGTGCTATCATACCTAACTCTGAGGGCTGGTAGGGTGCATCAAATGCACCGCTCAGTGTCACATCACTAACTACCCAGCAAGGCCTACCTGGTTTATCTTGCCAGCTTCGCACTTATTCTCTTGACACGTTGATGGACGGGTGTCACCTGTGGGTTTCTTCTATAGGAGTTGGCTGCCATGTGGCGAATGCTACCACTTAATCACCTTGCAGCTTTACACCACACTAATAGACGACGTGGGTCGTGCTTGCGCAGCTGGCGGGGTGGTTCAGGACCCGCAAGCCCCGGCAGGTGCTACCAGGGAGTCCTGGCTGCTTGCTTTGTAGTGGTGGCCTAGCCCCTAGTCGGGCTCGCCTACACAGCGAGGGAGGCCCTTCTCTTGTTGATATCCTATTCCTTTGGCTAGATCCTGATCCCTCTGAGCTGCATGTTGGTTCTTCAAGCCTCTTGGTTCTACAACCTTTGTCTTGTCCTCGTCTTGTCCATGCACGAGTTAGGGGAAAATGCCTATCCCTGTATATTTTCCCCGACACAAGGCAAGCACCAAAGCTGCCAGGGCGTTCCGCCCTTCCATCTCTGAAGAGAGGACGGGAGTCTCCTCCTCCGATGGAGTTCAATTTGAATTCCATGCTCATCCTACAAGAGTAAGGAAGATTTCCCCTTATGGCAGATATCCTTTTGGAAGGTTTGAATGCTCTTGCCGACTAACGTCTTGCTCGTGTTGTTGCCGTCATGGAAGTGGAGGAGTATACAGACACCCTCATCCATCGTTCCCAGAAGAGGCTCCGATGCCTCGGGTCGCTGGAGGGCGTGGAGAGCTCGGCATTGGTGGGGAAGGACGCAGTAGACTCCATGCCGAATCCCCAGTCTGGCCCTCGGCCCAGGAGAGGAGACTTGGTCCCACCCATTGGAGGTGATGGGGACGGTCTCCGCGTCCCCTCTTGTGGAGGAGGAGTAGAGGTGACGTAGTGCGGACCCCTCCCCAAGGGACGCGCTTCTCCTGCCGCCCAGGCCGAAGATATTGCCGCGGAACCCTCCACGGATGAGGCTGCGCGATGGGGTGCTGAGACTACCACAGCAGGGGGTGAAGCCCACGACACGGCAACGGCTGTTGCCGGGGAGACAGAGTCTCCTGCCCGGCAGACTTATCCAAGTACCCCATGCAATCCTTCTATTCTTTCCTGCTCTGGTTGCTTCTCCTGCTTTTTTTATATGCCCAAGACTTCTGTTTCTCCGTTATTCACCGGCCTTTTCGGTCGCAGCCCCTCAAGCCGATGAACCAAAGCTGCTGGAGGTGGTAGCTGACATAGGAAGGGCTGACACGAACAAGGCCATGGAGATTGCTGCTGCCGAGGGGCAGGATTTTGCTACCGGGAATGTGCAGAGCTCTTTGCCGATGGCGGAGCACTCTCTGGAGGACGCCCCGATAGAGGAAGTGTTGTCGAGACAAAAATTCCCATCCAAACCATGGACCCACTTCCCTCCTATGGGATCGTTGCTGAGGCACTGTCATCTTCCTCAAACACGCTGGCCATGGTGCTGGCGCTGCCTGATATCGTAACCCCCGTCCTGTCTTCAACGACAAATGTGGAGCTCGATGAAGAGCTCCAAAGCCTCTTGGTGCCACTATACTTGGGAGCCAGAGAGGCCGATGACTCGGCCTCCATCACAATGGATTTGTCCTTCATGGAGTCCATGGCAGCGAGCGTGAAGGAAATGGAGGCCCGGCACCGTTAGAAGTGGCAGGAGCTCAAGGAGCGGTGCGAGTCCACCGGCAAGGTGGACCAGAAGATGAAGGACTAGTGGCTGGAGCTGCGTGTATGGCATGGCAAGCAATTCAAGGTGCTCTTGAGGTAGAAATAGACACTCCTGATTACGAGGGAGGACGTCATGGTACGGGAGGCGCGATTGCCGGATCACAAGGCATCTCTGGATGCTAGAGAGCGGGAGATCTCCCTTCGGGACGAGAAGCACAAAGCCACCCTTCATGCCAAGGACGAAGGCTTATAGGGTCTAGCACAACAACACACAAAGTAATTGGATGACAAGTACGGAGCTGCTCTAGAGACCCTTGCCACTGACCATGCGGCCCAGCTGAAGAAGCTTATCGAAGATCGGGATGCCGCATCCACCGCCAAGATTGATCTCGATCGGCAGGTGGCTAAGCTAAATGAGGAGCTCGCTGAGAGCACCAAAGAGGTGGAGGCACTCAAAGAGGAAGCTCGGCAGCCAGAGATCCACTTGGCTTATGTGCAGTCACAGCTCTCCTCCAAGACCTAGAGCCTTGATACTGTTAATGGCAACATCACAAATATAAAGGTGAGGATCGGCTCGCTGGAGCGGTCAACGGAGTCCCTCAAGTCCAGCCAACAGCTGATGTCCAAAGATTTGGAAACCACCAAGCGTTTCCGGCAAGATGCAGAGGACATGTTGAAGAATCAGGTTGACATGAGCAACCTCTGGATCAAGAGCCCGACTAATATTGCCGAACGCCCTGGCGCCCAAGCTGCGGTGATGGGCATGGATGGCCCAGTCTTCTTAGTCAGCAAGTAGGAGGTCCCAAGCATCAAGCTGGGGCTCTTGTTCAATGACCTGATCAACAAGCTGAAGGTGCATGAAGAGGGGAGGGCCGAGCGCTTCGCGAACGAGTCCCGGAAGCTTGCCCGCAACGCCCTCTTCATGGTCCTGAGCAATATTGCATGCCGTGTTCCAGAGCTTGACCTTGATGAGGGATTCAAGAAGCCACCAGCGAGTGCCGACATCACAGCTGCCGTGAAGAAAGCCGCTCCCCTCGCTGACAGGGTTCTTCGCGTTTAGGCTATTCCTTCTGGCAACCGGAGCAAGTATCGGGCCAACGAAATTTCCACTGGACTCTGTAAAGGAACATGATATATATTTTGCGTTTAGTTATTCTATCTCTAGCATTTGTGCGAAACTAATATCTCTAACTAGATTTTAAATGTGTATTTATCCCTTTTAGCCCTACTCATCCATGTTCGTGTGGTCAATTCCTATATATGCCATGGATGCCTGCCGATATCATATTGTCGCGATTGCCGTAAGGGTCCGGCCCTTAACAATCATCTTGGCATGGATGCGTCTTGGCAGGTTTTCCCGAGGTAGCTCCAGATGCAGCCTTTCGGCCTGTGAGCATAGCTCTGGGAAGGACGATGGTGCGATCACGATACGAACACTCACTAGTATTAAGGGATAAACAACTGCGAAGATTTGAAAGGCGTCAATAAGAAGTGACAATGCAAACTTTGCTTTTATTATGAGCCTCCCCTTTTTTTCTCTGCCAGACCATGCTCCTGGGCGCGCCCGTGGCACATGGAGGAGCAGAAGCCAATCAGGTGATTTCTTTGTTCCCTGCTAGGATCGACATGCATTTCTTGTGCCTGGCGTGCATCTAGGCATAGTGTCGGGCTTCCCTAGTCGTCTTCCCTTTTGCTCCCGTCCCCTCGAGTCAGTGTTGCGGCTGCCATTGCGTGGGTCGTGCCAATGCAGGCAGCCTTGCTGGAGTATGCTTGCCGGGGCATCAATCGATGGACTCATACCAGCGCTTTCCTCAGGATTACCCAACACGGGGGAAATACTGGACCGAGCATCGTGCGGTGATCGTCGACATCGACGACGCCGAGGGTAGAGCAGATCGACTGCCGACAAGGTGGAGGGACGGGGGGCGGGCCATATGGGCCGCTAAGAAGGATCTATGACCGTTAGCGGCAGTTTTCACCGTAACCGCGGCTACAGTGAGGCATGGAGACCAATAAAATGGCGCGAGGATGGCCTCGCTTTGCTTTCGTGTCTTAGTGGGCACCATGCTCGATGACGCCACCGAATATGAAGATGGTGGTGAAGATGACGCGTTGCGCACGCCTTCAGGAAACCACGGCCACCTATGGGACCAGGAATTCCCTTGCTTGTTCGGCACGGGGGTGGCGTGTTGCACAAAGAGCAGAAGAGCGTGGGGCAGCGCGGTGGAGACCACACAGGCAATTTACCTAGGTTCGGGCCGCTGCAAGGCGTAAAACCCTACTCCTGCTTTGGTGGATTGATGGTGCAAAAGGTAGTGGTGGTGCATAGTACACTTGCCCGGCAGCAGTGACTATGCGCTTATGGGGGTGTGAGTTATCCAACTTTCTAAACCACTGTACGATTACCATGTGCCTCCTTTTATAGATTAGGGGGTAACCAGAGTGGCAAAGTAGTTATTACGCACTGATAAAATAGCAAACAGTGCTATCATACCTAACTCTGCAGGCTGACAGGGCACATTAAATGTACCGCTTAACGTCACATCACCGGTTGCCCGGCAAGGCTTGCTGGGCTATCTTTCCAGCTCCGCGCCTGTTCTCTTGACACGTCGCAGTACACGTCGCAGTACTGATCGACGACGTGAGTCATGGTGGATTGGTTGGTGAGGTGGTTGTTTGCTTCTGGGGGTGGCCTCACCCCTGGCTGGGCTCACCTGCCCCCGGCAAGGGAGACTTCTTTCTTGATGATACCTTGCTTCTTTGGCTTGATCCTGGTCCCTCTGATCTGCAAGTTGGTTCTTCGAATCTCTAGGGTCCTTTGTACATCTTGGCTCGGCCTTGGCTTGTCCGTGCACGAGTTAGGGGAAAACATATACCCCTGTCTGTTTTACCCGACACCGGGCGGCACGGTCTCGCGGCCCAAAGATGAAGCCGACACTGGGACCACCCAGCCTATGGAGATGACCAGCGGGGGAGCCCTTGGCACGCCTCTTATGCCCCAGGTCTGCCCGTGAAGGAAGAATGCCAGGAGCGCCGGCTCACGGCCCCCCAGCAGTGCGTCCGCCTCGTGAACTGGCCCCGCGCCTCGCGCGGTTGTCCGGCGTGGGGGGCTCGAAGCCAGAAGTGGACCGTGAACTTCCGGAGGCCGCTTTGAAGGATGTTTCGCTGCCACAGCCGGGGAGATCCGGAAGAACCACAGCCGGCGTAGTAGCACACGGTAGATCACAGAGATAAGGTACTTACTCATCTACGGCTAGGTACTTCCTCTGCTTCAGTGACCGGTAGGCGTCACCACTGCAGATTGGAGGCCCCTTCCTCGTGCGGAGTGATTCATGGTCCAGGTGAAGCTGGTCGTGGCTCAGGACATGGCTATTAGCAGCTGGGGCAGTTGGCAGCGCCCCTTGGGCAGCAGCCGCAGGAGCACCAGGCCACACCTGCCCACCAGCCGCCGCTTGAGGACCACTCGCCCGATTTTCGGTGGCAATCGCCCCACGAGTGTTGGGATGCACCAACTATCCAGCGGCCCCCTCAGGTGCTCTCGTCGGAACCTGAGGAGCGACATCTTTGGAATCACCCGGTGGTACCCCGCTCCCTACCGGTCGCCCCAGCGGTGCCCGACGGTGTTTCCCCCCCTGCATCCACATCTAGGCCATGCATCGCAGGGTTGACAAGCAAGGGGCCACGAAGATGGGATTCTGTAACGCCCTCGATGCGGCTATATCTCCCACGTGTCGAAGCACGACTTAGAGGCATAACCGCATTGAAAGCAATGTCGCAAGTGAGGTAATCTTCAGACAACCCATGTAATACATAAGGGAAAAAGATACATAGTTGGCTTACAATCGCCACTTCACACAATTACATGAATAAAGCATTACATCATCCAAATACAAATAGGGCCCAACTATGGAGCCAAAATAAAAGAAGAATCCCAAATGCGACTTGGTCCCCGATCGACCCCAACTGGGCTCCACTACTGATCAACTAGAACGAAACAACATAAAGGACAAGGTCTTCATCGAGCTCCTCCTGAGCTTGGTTGCGTCATCTGCAAGGAACTCATCGGCACATGCAAGCTGGTTTTGGAAGTATCTGTGAGCCACAGGGACTCAGCAATCTCGCACCCTCGTGATCAAGACTATGCTTATGGGTAAGGTAAAGGTATGAGGTGGAGCTGTAGCAAGCGACTAGCCTATATGGTGGCTAACATACGCAAATGAGAGCGAGAAGAGAAGGCAAAGCACGATCGAGAAGCTATGATCAAGAAGTGATCCTAGAACAACCTACGCCAAGCACAACTCCAACACCGTGTTCACTTCCCGGACTCCGCCGGAAAGACACCATCACAGTAACATACGCGGTTGATGTATCTTAATCAAGGTCAAGTACAGGTTTTCTACAACCGGACATTAACAAATTCCAATCTTCCCATAACTGCGGGCACGGCTTTCGAAAGTTCAAATCCCTGCAGGGGTGTCCCAACTTAGCCCATCACAAGCTCTCACGGTCAACGAAGGAATATACCTCCTCCCGAGACATTCCGATCAGACTCGGTATCCCGGTTCTACAAGACATTTCGATAGGGTAAAACTAAACCAGCAACACCACCCATATGTGCCGACAAATCCCGATAGGAGCTGCACATATCTCGCTCTCAGGGCACACTGGATGAGCAAGACGTCGGGTAAGCCAGCCCAGAGTTGCCCCTGGTAGCCTCGGACATCGCTCAGTTGGACCAACACTCAAAGGAGCACTGGCCCGGGGGGGGGGGGGGGTAAAATAATGATGACCCTCAGGAGCGCGACTCCCAAGGGAAAAGAAAAGGCTAGGTGGCGAATGGTAAAACCAATGTTGGGCATTGCTGGAGGAGTTTTACTCAAGGCGAACTATCAAGGGGTTCCCATACTAGCCCAACCGCATGAGGAACGCAAAATCCGGGAACATAACACCGATATGACGGAAACTAGGGCGGCAAGAGTGGAACAAAACACCAGGCATAAGGCCGAGCCTTCCACCCTTTACCAAGTATATAGATGCATTAATTTAATAAGATATATTGTGATATCCCAACAAGTAAACATGTTCCAACAACGAACAACATCTCCATGTTCCAACAAGGAACAAACTTCAATCTTCACCTGCAACTAACAACGCTATAAGAGGGGCTGAGCAAGGCGGTAATATAGCCAAACAACGGTTTGCTAGGACAAGGTGGGTTAGAGGCTTGGCTTAACAATATGGGAGGCATGATAAGAAAGTGGTAAGTATCGCAGCATAGGCATAGCAAAAGAGCGACCATCTAGCAAGCTAAGATAGAAGTGATTTCGATGGTATGGTCATCTTGCCTGAAATCCCGCAAGGAAGAAGAACGAGTCCATGAAGAAGACAAATGGACGTAGTCAAACGAATCCTCACACACACGACCTTATCGGAACCAACCTGAAGAAGCAACACCGGAAAGAAGCACACAACATAGTAAAGAACCATCACATAACATGGCATGATGCGCAAACAAGTATGATGCATGTACGGTTTAAAGAGGCATGGCATGACAAAGGGCACAAACAAAACTACAAGTTAAGTGGAGCTCAATATGCAACGAGTTGCATATTGATGGAACACCACATCAATTATTTAGTTCGATCTCATTTATGTACCCAACAATATTAAATGTTGTTATACATGGCAAGAGGGTGAAGCATAATAAAACTACCTATCTAGGCAAGTATAAATGAGGCCGGAACATCGAACAACAAATCCGAAAACTCCTCATGAGCATATTATAGATTTGGTACTGTTCTGCCCTAAACCATATTTTATAGTTGTAAAACATGCAAAGTGATGCCACCATGTTAAACTAGGCATTTTTCTACCCTATTTACATATAAAGTTTATTAAAATCCGAGTTACGGTTAAATAGTTATGAATTAAAGCATTTTAACATGGCAATTAAGAAAAACTTAAACAAACAGCAATTTAATCATTTTAAACATGGTCGAAAATTGCATATTATGAAACTAGATGAAATTCTAGTCAAATTACATATAGAGATCATTTTAATCCGGTGCACGGTTAAAGAGTTATTATATGCATCAAGTGCAAGGGTTTTTATGCAATCTGCAGTCTCAAGATAATATGGAAAATCGTTGGAATAAAAAAAAGATACCACGGGCCAAAACTGGCAGGCCCAGAAGTGCACAGGAAAGGGGGCGCTGGAGGGGCTGCTCACTTTGGCCATGGGCCTGGCCCAGTAGAACGAGAGGCCTGGCAGGCCGCGAAGGGGCGCTGGGCCTGGAGGTGTGGCCCACGACGCCTGATCCGTGCACAACATAGAGGTCATGGCGGTGGCGAACTAGGTGGAGGCCGCAGGTCCAGGAGGTTGGGGACGGCCACCGGCGGCCGGAGCAGACCAGATCTGGGTGCGGTGGCCCCATTTCCGGCGATGGTCGAAGGGATCCGACGAGGGTGAAGTAGACCAGCGTCGGTGCTCCACGGGATTCCTCGCAGAGAGAGAGAACGGTGAAGGGAGAGGTTAGAGAGAGAGATTGGGGAAAAGGAAGGAGGGTGCGGGGTCACCGGTACTCATCTCTGTCAATGGCGGTGGTAGATGGAGTCGTGCAGTGGGCGGCAGCGAGCGCTCCCAATCCCATCGGGATCGAGCGAGAGGTGCAGGAGTGGGGCGACGCGGTTGCTTGCAGGGTAGCGTCGGGCCAGATTCGGTCCACAGCGGGCCGCGGACGGGCTTCGACGGGCCCGAGCAGTGCAGGGAGGTTGATGGGTGACATGGCGCAACGGGGATGGTGGAGAGCGCCTGGCCGGCGACGGTTGACCAGTTGGGCGGTGCCAAATGGCGGCGGGACTGCGGCTGGGCACGGAAAACTGAGGAGGGGGAAGGCTAGAGGTAGGTGGGTTTGACTAGGCTGTCCAAAATTGGGAGGAAGGGGGTTTATATAAGGAAAGGGGTGTTAGGATTAGGGTTAGGAGGGGCTTGGGGGGCTTCCGGACCCTCGGATCACGATCCGATGGCACCGGTCAGAGTGGAGGTCTAGGTGGGCTGTGCTAGAGAGATAGGATGAGAAGAGAGGAGAGAGAGAGACCCGGCGACTGTTTTCGGAGACCGAAAACGTCCGACGATAGACCGGCTATACTGCCACTATAGTTATCCGTTGGGGCATCAAACGAACTTCGAATGCGACGAAAATTAACAGGCGGCCTACCTACAACATAAAAACACTGCACGCCAACTTTCATCCCATTCTGAGAACATTTTCCGACCACTTATAAAATAATATTTTGGACGTGTCGCGGGTGCGTGCAAGTGTGTCTGGGCGGACGGAACTGGGGAAGCCGGACGAATGCAAGTTTTGAAAACATGATGATGCAATGCACATGATGACATGATAAGATGCAACACGCAAGCAAAAGACATGGCAACAACAGCGAATAACTGGAGGACACATGCCGCAACGTTCTCGGGGCGTTACAGATTCTCACGAGGCCCCTCAAGGCCTTTCAGGCGCAGCCCCCACTCGTCAAAAAGGGCATCTTCTTCACGAAGTGCTCCTTGTTCGAGCATTGGTACATGAGGCAACCCTCCTCCGGAAGCGCGGCTAGTGCTGGGTCGCCCGTTACGTGCTCGAGCATCGCGCGGAGCATCTTGGTAGGAAGCGCAGGCACCCGGAGCCTCATGGGGTCCTTGCTGCAAGTAAAGGCCCACATTGGGGGTCAATGGCACTGGAGCGGAGTGATTCACCACCGGAAGAACTGCTTCACCACCATCGGCGCCGTCACCCCGACCTTCTTCAACCTGTCCAGTCTGGACCAAACAGGGGCGAGCCGGCGGTTGACAAGCTTCTCATGCCCCCAGCCGGAGCTGGTTGCTGTCGGCGCTCGTGGGAGTAGGAGCAGGGGGTTGAGCGTGCCAGCGTCCACGTACACCCACTGCTTCCGGAACCCCGTCATGTCTGGGCGGAGCATGAAGTCGATGCCCAAGCTAGTCATCGCTGCCACGGCCTGGAAGGCCACGCATCTTGAGCGCTGTCGGGCGTCAACCAGGCGGAGCAAGAAGAATTGGCGAAGCAAGGAAATGGAGGGAGCAATGCCTGCCATAGCATCGCACAGAAAGGCGAAGACAGTGAGGAGGATGATGGATTGGGGTCCAAATGCAGCGCCTGAATCTGGTAGTGTGAGATCACGGCATTGAAGAAATCAGAAAAAGGAGGAATCAAGCCAGCCAAGAGAGCATGAAGATGAATGGGAATCTCGGTGGCTTCCATGTCAATCATGGCCCAGGAAGTGAGACAGACCGTCATCGCCTTCCACTCGTTGCAATCGGCGGCCAGGGCAGGCCGGACCTGTCTGGCCCCTCGTGATTGATCATCGTCGACCGCTCAAGAGTAGGCTTCAAGACTGGCCGAGATCCGGCTGAGGCACATGGCTTTTCCTTCTTCTTCGACCATAGGGCCATGGCGGCCAGAGAGGGTTGGCTCCGGCGCCAGATCTGGGAGAAGAGCAATAGGTTCATAGAAGAGAGAAGGGGCCAAGGGAAGGCACGACGAGCAATGAAGGCAGAACTGCGCTAGCAACTGTCTACCGCCAGGCCTGGCAGTTATTGTGGCGGCGTGGGGAAGTGGTGACACCCACATCCCGTCAAGCGCCACACGTCGACCAAGGCCGCAGGCGGTTAGGGCCAAGTTCGAGCGTGCCTTGGGCCCGGGGGCTACCGTCGGCCTTCTAGGAATGGGGGTACCCAGGCTTGCCAACCTGTAGCCCATGGCGAGGCTTCATCGACGGCCTAGTACGGCCCAGCTTCAACATCAACAACTCAAGACCCCCGCGAGAGGCCAATTCTCACGAGCCAGAGGACACCAAGACATCCACGAGGAGTAGCCTCCTCAGGCTCGCTCGAGAGAAGCAGAGATCTCTATGCGAGCCGTGCCTCGTGAGGTTCAGATGACGTGAGCCATGACGACCAAGGCCAGGCGGGCGCCAGCGGGCGCAGTGTACCAGTACCCTCTTTGGTGCTAAGGAGGAAAGCGCGGGCCTGGACTCCCGAGGAATAAGCCAAAGGTTTCCATTCTGGTGGAACAAGGCTAAAACCGCCGGGACGGCAGGACGGAGGTCATCGCCGAGCCCACCTCGGCGTCACGGCTAGAGGCTTTTGCAGGTGAAGACTACTTTTGTCATGATAGCATGTACTTGTTGTTCCCCTTCGATTTTGGCTGTTGTGGGATCTCTTCCCGCCATTCATTTGGGAAGAGGACCAATGCCACTATAAATAGGGCTTAGCCACAACCATAGACGGGAGAGGAGACTGGATCGAATCTATTCCATCCTCACACTCGCCTGCTCACTCAAGCCCGAGAACACTCCTTCTCTTGAGGTTGTTCTCCTACTGTACTAGTTCATCCTCAGCCCCTCGGGGCCAATCAACCACAAAGCAGGAGTAGGGTTTTACACCACAAGGTGGCCCGAACCTGGGTAAACTGTTGTGCCCCGTTTCCTTCCCGGTCATCGAGCTAGGCCGTGAGATTGGTGAGTTGGCAGGCTGGGGAGATTGAGTTCTTCACACGCACCATAGAATTTCAAGCTCTCAAGGGTCTACGGAACCCGAAATCCGACAACCACAACTAAAGCAGAGCATTGGTATGCTAGCTATAATCCCTAAAAACATTAATCGGTCAACAACCTAGCATCGGTACTAATTAAACAAGATCAATGGATCTAACAACCACATGTAGCAACTTAGCATGGAATGATCATCAAGCTCAACAAGCAAACCAGCATAGCGAACTAGCACTGACTAGTCATGAAGCTCAACATAGTACCATACTACCGACATGAAAAGCATGTGCATCTACCACAACAAGAACATAATCATTGCCGACAAGAAAAACCTTCCATACTACCAAAGCCTAGCATACTAGCATCTGATCTACCACATCATATGTTCACTGATAAAGTCTAATGCTAGACACCGCACTCTCAACGTCTCTCTCGTCACCACACTCCACGTCCATCGCCGTCACAGCGGCCAGCAACAGAGCCGACAACCCCTATGTGCAAGTCACCTCGGCCAGCGCGTTCCCTTCCATGGCCCCATCATCGGAGTGGGGGCGGAGGCGGAGGTTGGGGGGTAGAAGGGGGAGTGGGGACGGCGGCGGAGTTGGGGGCAGTAGGGGGAGTGGGTAGGCGGGCGGCAATAATGCGCGGGCGGTGACAGACCGGGGTGACGAGAGGGGTGAGCATTACCTGCGGCGACAGGAGGTGGCGTGCGGTGGCGGCATCGGGCGGAACCCTAACCGCGGTAGCGGCGGGCGGAGGGCATTGATCGAAGTGAGGGGTGCGCGCGGGGGGGGGGGGGAGGGGGTGAGGTTTTCTTTTGGTATATTAGTAGCGTTGGGTATGGGCCGGTGCTACTGGTAAGCCCACTAGCTCTAACGTTGGTGGACAGGGAACGCTACAGCTAAGTGCGCTTCCGTTCTGGCCATGTGGCCCATGTAACAGCATCCTGGGCCCTGCTAACCAACGCTGCTGGTAAGCCATACCAGTAGCACGCTTAGTGACCCGCGCTACTACAAATTACCAGTAGCATGGGGTCCCTAACAAACGCTACTGCTGAACTTCTATGTATAAGCATTTTCCTAGTAGTGTTTGGGTGAGATATCTTATGAGGAGAATAAGAAGTGGAAGGACACTAAGCTGGGAATTCCCAAGGCACCCAAAGGTAATAGTCAAGGATGATCCAAGCAACTAAGCTTGGGGATGTCTCGGAGGGCAACCACTCGTTCGTCTTCAACACTATCAGTATACCTTACTTGGAGCTATATTTTTATTCGTCACATGATATGTGTTTCACTTGGAGCATATTTTCATTTTACTAGCTATTTGAATAAAATCATTTGATCTAAAATCTTTAATGAGAGAGAGTCCTCGCATGGCTATTTAACTAATTGACTACATGTTGATCTTCACTTTTATCCTTTTGGAGTAGTTTTGTCATTTACTCTCGTGCTTCACTTATATCCTATGAGCTAATGGTTGAATGAGTTGAATATCATAAATCTAAAATTATATATGTTTTATATGCTTATCCCATGGGGAGTCATTACTTCACATACCAGAAGTATATGTGCTAAAATTTATTGAGAGTTAGCAAACACCGCATTGGTCACTTGAACAATTCATGAAAGACTATTGAAGGAAGAGAGATTCCACATATAAATATACTATCTTGGACATGTTCTATTATTGTGAGACCCATTAATTATTTTCAAACTTGAGCAAATTAGTTGAAGTTAGACAAGGGAGACAACGGAATGAGTTATCTTTGGGTATATTTGTACAAAAGTTATATTGTTATGGATCCTCCAACATGTGGTGCTTTCTTAGGATCTTTTACTAGCCAGTTTTTTTACTAAGTAGAGATACTACTTGTGAATCCAAAAAGCCTTAAACCTAGTTTCTTTCCATGAGTGTCCACCATATCAAACCATGGATTGAATAAGATCCTTCAAGTAAGTTCTCATCAGTGCAAACAACAATAAAAATTTCTCCTAAATATGTATGAAGTTTTATTGTAAGGAAAAATAAGCGTTGTATGAACTTGTGATGGTAGATAAATAAAAGCGAAGAACTGCATAAAAAGGTTACTATCACAAAGGGCAATACAACGTGATGTTCCTTTGCATTAAGGGTTGGCACATCGAAAAAGAAAAAGAACATGACAACCTCTGCTTGCCTCTGCGCAGCTCCTATCTTTTACTTTCATGTATTTACTTTTATGCAAGAGTCAATAGTATTCCTTCTTAGTTCAACCTCAATAATTCTTTAGTTGACAAGCATCATGTGGTGGGGAAATATCCAAGCATATAGGGCCAATCAATTATAATTGATCATTAATTATTATTGTTGACAATTATCAATATGATGAATAAGTTGGGAGGGGAAACATTAAGCCCCTATCTTTCTCTGTGTTCGATGGATGCTATTTGTTCTAAAAATAATCTTTGAGTGTTAGGAATCATGGAAGAATATATGATAGCTGATTATGAGGAATTTGCTAAATCAAAGCTCTCACATAGACCCTTCCCGAAAATAAGATGAATTGCAATTGTTTGGTGACTGAGAACATAGTTTGTTAGTTTTCAAGAAACTTTATGGTCTATGCTTTAACATGTGAATAGCTTGTCACTTGATCATGAGAAGTTTTATAAAATGGGATACTGTTTATAATATATAAAGATGCTAGAAAAGCTTTTTGGAACTATCATTGATCAAATTTATGCACTATCCTAGCATTCACACTTCAAAAATTATTTCTTTTATCATTTAACTATTCAAGGACGAGCAAGAATTAAGCTTGGGGATGCTGATACATCTGCAATGTATCTATAATTTATGAAGTATTCATGCCATGTTTACAAAAAATTTATATGGTTTTGGTATGATTTGATTAGAACTAACCCGGACTGACGTTGTTTTCAGCAGAACTACCGTGGTGTCATTTTTTGTGTAGAAATCAAAGTTCTCAGAATGGGCTGAAAATTTACGATCATTTTTTTGGGTCCAAAAGAGACCCCCAAAGCATCAAGGAAGGACCAGAAGCTTCATGAGGACGCCACTAGCCTAGGGGCGTGCCCACCCCCCAGGGCACCTGGAGGAGGCTTGTGGGCTCCTCGGACACCTCCTTGACGTCAGACTGACGTAAAAAATTCTTATAAATGCCAAACCCCCCTGAAAAGAGCCTTAGATTGGAAGTTCTGCCGCAAGCCTCTGTAGCCACGAAAAATCAATCTAGTCCCTCTCCGGCACCCTGTCGGAGGTGGCCATCGTCACCGGAGGACATGGAGGAGGAAGGCGGAGGGGCCATTGTCACCATGGAGGCCAAGAACCGGAGGGCGAACCTCTCTCCATCTAAGGGGAGGCCATGGAGGATGAATCACAAGGATAAGACTCTCTGCCCATCTATCTCAATGGTGTCGGAGTGCTGCCGGGGGAACCATCACCGCGGTGATCATCTTCATCAACATCACCATCTTGATCACCTTCCTCATCTCTTTTCAGTGGTCCACTCTCCCGCACCCTGCTGTAATCCCCTACTTGAATATGGCGCTTTATGCCACATATTATGATCCCATGATGTTTTGCCATCCTATGATGTTTTGAGTAGATTTCTATTTTCTTTTGGGTTCATTGATGATCTAGATTGGTTTGAGTTGTATGTTTTATTTTGGTGTTGTCCTATGGTGCCTTCTGCGCACACATGAAGGATTCCGGCTGTAGGGTGTTGCAATACGTTCATGATTCTCTTATAATGGGTTGCTAGAGTGACGGAAGCTTAAACCCGAGTAAGGGGGTTATTGCGTATGGAATAAAGGGGACTTGATACTTTAATGCTTTGCTTGGGTTTTACCTTAATGATCTTTAGTAGTGGTAGATGCTTGCTTGAGTTCCAATCATAAGTGCGTATGATCCAAGTAGAGGAAGTATGTTAGCTTATGCCTCTCCCTCATATAAAATTGAAATAATGATTACTGATCTGATTAACAATTGCCTAGGATAATTACGCACACCGATCCATCATTACTCCAGACTTGCTATTTATAAAATGTAGTAATATACTCCAAATTTATGATAACAACACTTATTTCTATATTTTACTTCTCCGATATCATGCAAAACTATCCTCTTCATACCCACAACACAGTTTTATTTCTCATTTCTAGATGGAAGAAAATGTTTAGTGTACGTAGAGTCATACCAGTGGTAGATAAGACTTGAGAGAATATTGATCTTACCTTTAGCTCCTTGTGGGTTCAACACTCCATACTTATCACTTTGACCTTTGGAAATTGTTATGATGATTCCTTGCACTTGGCGATTATCACACATGCATTGTTGGGTCATGTATGCATGTCCTTGTAAGTTTGTGCCACCTTGGGTTTATGACTGGTCATGTCTGCTCGGGTTCTTTGTCATATGGATACTAGAGATACAATCATATACATGATCCAAAAGGCCCAAACGGTCCCGGCTAAGGTATGGCTGCAGCCCTGGGAATACTATGCATAAGGCCGAAACTGATGCGATGTGTTACATTCTAGATCGGTGTGACTTAGGATCGGGGTCCTGACCGCTTTGATATCAGAGCTTGACTGCTTGTAGCATTACAAAGACAAACTGGTCTAAGTCAAGTCTAGAAATGCTGCAGTTATATAAGGGAATTGATTGTGGAAGGAAACTTAAGGCTCTTTTTACTCCTTATCCCTATGTCATTCTAATTCTGTGTCACCCTCACCTTTTCTATGGGGTTAAGAAACTTGGCTTTCTCATCTATCTATCAGGATGGCGATTACTATGTTATGGACTTATAGGAAAGTTTTTGTCTTCCCGGATCGATGTTTCCATAAGAATTCCTTGCTATGTTGTCAGTTGTCTTGTAGGTTGTTTCATTTTTCATGCCCGTACAACCGTTATGATGTCCGAGTTATTCAAGGGTTCTAAATAATCTGATGCATTTGCAAATCTTTCCTCCTTGTTCCCGATGTCCTTTTGGCAAGAATAACCACACTAATTGTTGAGTTGAGGTACTCCATTGCCTCGACATATTTGTGAAGCTATCAAGAAACTAGGATATCAGAGATAGCCACCCAGTAACCAATTAACATTGTGTTGTGTTCTCAGTGTGATGATTCTAGCCACCATTTTTGAAAGAATCTCGTGATTTTATTTAGTTAGTAGGTATTCCCTTCATGTGTTCTTGAATCCAAGGTTCACTCCACTTGCCTCATGTTGATAGTGTTTGCTGGTTTCTTTAGGATATTAGTAATCTTTGTGATAGTCTTCGAGGTCCGTGGTATATCATTCTTCCAAATACCATCAATCATCCTTGGAATAAGTTCTTTTGAACCAAAAGATCACAACCATAGTGCTCTTGACGAGTTCTCCATTACATGTTGTGACTTTGCCAATCCTACCTTCAACACGGATTATCTGGGAGAAATATGTTGAGACTTGTTCGACATGTTAATCTATGCATCCACAACTCAACAAATCATGTGTTCCTTTCAGTTGTCCCACTAAAGATGTATTTTGACCTTCGTATATCAATTGATAGTGAAGTGTATGTGTGCATTCATGTTGATCGATGCCTATTATCCTTGTGGTCTATCAAGCCGTTCTTTTTGGAATGGCTAGGAGAAACAAAATCCAGCACCTCATCTATTTCTTGGATTGGTTCAAAGAAGTGATACTTCTCGTCATCATTCTTCATTTCTTGGTCCCGTGTTATTGTAATCGGAATGCCGGCAAGTGAATTGTGACATTTGAAATCAATATCCTAGCAACCCCATTGCTTGGTAGTTAATGGACAATACTGTCGTTCCTAGCGTGGTGGTTACTAAATCATCATCCTAAGATTGATCGTGCTACCTAGTCCATATTTCCTAGTGCACTCTTCGATCAATGAGTTAGGATTGTGTCAATCTCTTGCTCTTTTGATCATATCGGCTTTCCCTAAAAAGCATGATTGTTCTCGATCTTAATAACATATTGATGGTTCATGATTTTCCAAATATCGTCTTCGAAGTGTTACCGGGTTTTCCCCTGACCATTATGTTCAGCTCGCGATCAAGTTGGTTTTCCTATAAACCACCCTTCTCCAAGAATCTGTGTTGGATACCCCTGAGCTAGTTGGTTAAGCTAAACAACAACTTGGAGAGTTGGAGGATAAAAGCTTTGCCTAACCTAGTTCACTCCAAGGGATATCTTTGTGCTTGGGTGTCTGTATTGAAGAAAGATGATATCTTCATCGTTTGATCTTCGTGATTAGTTGTTGGATCTATTGTCTTGTCCAAACTTTGATTTAAGTGTGGGCTATCATCAGATCAGAACCAACGATGTTCACAATGTTGCCTTACTATTGCTTGTTTCCCTTAAGGATACACCATTATATCATTTGGTCTGACCAATGCTATTACCTTGTTCACACAATTATGGAATTCCATCTATATGAAAAGCTTGATAAATTATTATTGAGCCCATTGACAACATTTTCATCATCTCCATGATGCATTCTATACATTCAAATTAGTATTGGAAACTTTTGTAAGCATTATTTTCATGTCTCGTTCATGATGTATATCTTTTGATGAAAGAAGTGACTTCCCTAATTCATCTCCATTCCATATGTATTCCCTAGCACATGAAGCCACTAATTGATTTGTTCTGGTGCTAATCCATGGTAATGCACAAGACTTTGATATCATCGATATTGGTTCCCAACCAGAACTCCGTAGTGTTTTGTTGCAAGGTTTCCATGTGGCCATGATTGTCCAGGACATTCTGTTCACTTGTATATTGAAACCAACTCACGATTTGCAGCTTGCTGCCATAGTTCATTTCCTGGGGATCTCACAATGTCATCTCATCAATTTGTGTTCCAACCTTTCTCTTTCAGATATCCCGGGTCTGAAATATCATGACACCAATCGAGTCTGAATCTCAGGCAGATATGATGGTCGGAATGATTTCCAAACATTATAATATTGGTCTATCCAAACCAGAAAAGTGGATGTCGTGGCTAACACACTTATCCGAAACACCTAATGTTATAGCATCTTGTTTAGCAAGAGTAACCACTCCCCATGAGGATTTCACATGAATTATTCTAGAAGTTGTTCGTTATGTATTCTTTGTTCTCCCAAAGTTCGACCTTTTAGTTGATGTTCTAAATACCAAACTATACTTATAAATGGGTTACTATAATACATCGAGGAGAACATTATAAGAGGAGTGCTAAATGTCTCTCTACCGATCATCCAGGTTTTGTTTCATTGGCATTGCTAAGGTGAAATCTGGCAAAGTGTTGTCTTCCTTTGCATCTGCATCCTCCATCTCTGTTCATCATGGTAGTATGAGGTGTCACAAGATCCTGGCATAGATGTTGTTAAAACATTGATGAATATGGAAATGCTCTAGTTCTTGAAAGCATGCTCAGACACTAGGTTATATCCTTGATTTCAACTGGAATGTGCCTTTCATTTGCCGAGTTTTTCTAAAACCATAGTTTCCCCTCAAAATTGAGTATGCCATATCTTCCAAATTCTTCCAGATGATCATTTGTGAATTGCCTTCGCCTGGTATTAAGAGTTTTAATGATCTATGTATCAAAAGTAATTTTTTTGCCACTTAAGGGAATAATTCTACGAGTCACCACCCCCGAGGTGTCCCGTTATGGAATCATGGCAATTATCTCCTCACTACTTTGAAAGCATGCGCCATCTTACTCAAGCATGGAATTGTTGTCTACAAATTGAACCCTTGCCATCCTCTTATTCCCTTGCTCCTAATGTGTGTTTTGTGTCTCAACTCAAGAGGTGTTCATACGACTCACTCCATGAGTTGATTTTGAGCTGCTCGATCTTCGAGAAGATCGATTCCTATAGAGTTCTTCCTGTCGTCATCGTGTTGGACAAAGATGTCAAAAGCCAAGATGTCAGGATCAATATGATGCAATGAATCAACATCTTCGAGAAGGGCAGCTAGATCATGAAGGTTGTGATAGTTAGTGTCCCCTTTTCCTTATACCTCACGTCTTGATTTTTAGGACGAGATTGTTGTTTAGTGGGGGTGAGTTGTCACAGCCATAGAATTTGATTGTAATTAGTTGCGTCAGCACCCATGCATAATGTTTGAATTCAAAGGAAATTTTAAATGGGGATGGTCAAACCCTAGAAGATAATTATGTCAACTAGGTTCAAGTTTAAATCTTTTCAATGAACCCATAATGCCCTTTAAAAAAGTTCATGATTTTTGATAAAGGTGAAAACCTCTGCCAAACTCCGACCGCTGCCCAACACGTGGTCGCCGCCATGACATGCCAACCTAGCACCGCCCGAGGTGACCAACTGACGTGCCTCGTTGCGCCTCTTACAACGTGCCCAGCCACGCGAACTCCCATTGCTGAAGTACATCAGACGGGTAATGCCACCACATTCTGGTTGTGCAAATGATTAGGCACCGGTGACAACCAATGTTAGGTGTTAATTACCCTCCTAACTAAACCATATGTCACTGACCCTGGGCCCCACTGCCTAGCTAATCCACGGTTTATTACTAAACCATTTTAATTAAACCTACATACGCGGACATGTGGGCCCCGCATGTAAGGTTTGACCTGGACCGGGTCAATTGACCTGCTGACCTCAGCCTAACGTAGTACTGATGTAGTAAAGATTTTCTATGATTTTAAATAAATCACAAATGATTTATTAATTCTAGAAAATGTTTATAACTTCTAAAAATCATAGAAAAAAATCTATTACTCCAATGAAAATAATTTATATATATATATAATGATCAGAAAAATCCAATGTATCAAATGGTACTGTTTTCATGCATGCTAAAGAAAGTTAAACCTGCTGGTTAGTTCAAACCAGTTAAATGTCATTTCAATATTAAATTATGGAGTTTGAATTTGAATCTTTGGTTCAAACCAACTTCATTTAATACAGTTGCTAGCTGCTTTAGCTCAATCACTAGCATATTGCCATGTCATGATCATGCATCATATTGTTGCATTGGATTGATTGTGTTCCCTCTTGTTTTCCGGTGTTGTTCCTGTCAGTAGACGTTGTTTCGACATTGAGATCGATGAAACCGATGAAGAGCTAATATCTTCAGAAGTGCCAGGCAAGCAAACACCCTTTGAGGATTCCGATACAATCCCACTCTCTTGCTCTTGCACTACTAGGGAAAACCCTATACATAGAATCTTAGCAGTAGCGCGGCTCAAAAAGGAGTGCTGCTGCTAATTAGCAGTAGCGCGGGTGTGGAAAACCTGCTACTGACAAGTGCTTAGCAGTTGCGCGCTCGGCGTAACCCGCGCTGCTACAAATATAGACTGACAGTGCCCACCCAACTCCATTTAGCAGCAGCGCGGTGCCGCGAGCCGCGCTACTGCTATAGTTCTAGCAGTAGTGCGGTTTTTCTGAGGTCGTTGCTGCTAATTTTCTAATCTGCCACACTTTTGGTCCCGGTTAGCAGTAGCGCTTGTACCTAAAGCGCGTTGCTGCTACTTTCTTAGCAGCAGTGCGGTTTACGTCCCGCGCTACTGCTAACCCGCACCCACCACCTTTTCTCCCCACCCACCCTCCCCCTACCCCTCACACTCTCACTCTTCTTCTTCCTCAATACTTCTATTCCATTACTCTCCCTCTTCTACCTACCTTTCTCTCTCTTCATTACTCCTACCTAACTACACAACCTCCATTAATGCATGTCCTTTCTCTTTTTCCTTCCCCCTCCACTAGTTGAAGTTGTCTCCTCCCAAATTTGGTAGCTAGGTAGATGTAGTATTTAGTTAAGTGACCTATTTTCCCCCTAACTAGATCTATCTTTGTCAAGAAGAGCTTTGTGCACTTTTGATCTCCCTACATCATCATCTCCACCGTGTGCTCGATCTCGAGATATAGGTGATTAAAATTTCATGCTTTTGCAAAATGGAAATATGTTTATGTGTGTGTGATATCTTTATGGAAATTGTGTGTGTGGCATGAGTTGATGCCAAATTGTGCTTTTGAGTTGCCTACGTTTTGCCGAAATGTCGATTTATTTCCGTTTCGGCGAATTCCGGGCAAACTCTAGATCTATATATGTCCTATTTTTAAGGAAGGTCATGCCGAATTTTTGTATGAATTTGATGCATGCACGCATTTTTATAATAAATTTGTTTATTATATTACCGTGCAGAGTTGATGATGGTCAGTGGAACGATGGTGGACAGCTGGTTGCGGTCGGCGGTGCAGGACATGAAAGAAAATAACCGGACAGAGGTTTTATGTGTGTGTCGAAAATGCAAAGGAATAGTTTGGCTCGACCCCCATGACGATCAGTAGCGCTGGTGAGCTCGCGCTACTGCTATGTGTTAGTTGTAGCGCCTTATTAGTAGCGCTGGTCACCGCGCTACTGATACACCTAAAACCCGCGCTGCTGCTAGCCTTTTCCCTAGTAGTGTTGCTATCATTTACTGCATTAGGATGACAACGAGTCGATTGTTACATGTTGCGGTAGTTGAACATATTCCGCTGCATGACCTATCTTTGCGACAGTAAATAGTAAAAACCCACTAGCATGAGTAGAAGTTGTTTGAGCCATGATGTGCGTACTCATTCATGCTTGCTTGTTATGGCTGCTATGTGTAGCGTTGTGCCAAGTCTGATTCATTTCAGTTGGATTGGAATTGTGGTGAACATGTCCTGCTGTTGACAGCTAAGTGTGTAAACACAATTTGGTAAGGTAGCAATGAGAGGCCATGTAGGAGTACATCATGAGTTGTCTCACTAAAATCATCTGCAGGAACTAAGTTCTGTGTTTGTGATCAAAGACAATTACTACCACACATTGGGATCCTTAATTGACTCACTCGACTTATTAATCGCCTTGATCTCTATCTAGGAGTTGCAACTAGTTTCTGGTGTATTTGTAGGATATGTGTTGGAGGCCGTGTGTAGTGCTGACCCTAGGGGTGGGCTATGATGCGGTATAGACACTATGGCCATGTGTACCGAGGCACCCATTTGGTGTGCTCGGGAACCCTGCACACATTGTTTTGGGCCATAGTACAAACCTCTACTGGACTTCCTTGCAGATGGAACCTGAATAGGCGAGTGGCTGACACCCTCGCTGGGCTTCCACTTAAAGGTTGCCGAGTACAGTTTTGGTAAATGGTGATAAGTTGTGAGACGTGTGTGTGAAGAAATACACTATGGCAGGGCCAACGATCTATTCGAATAGCCACGTCCTCGGATATGGACTACTTGGAAAGCGTATATGGTTCATAGATAACTAGAAGTAGATACTCTCAAATGCTCAAGATAAGCGTGAGTGCTATGGATGGCCTTCTTGTAGGGAGACGAGAGCGGACCCATAGTGGTGTATTGATATGGTGAATATGTTGACTCGTGTGCGCTTTCTCACCTCACAGAAAATATTGGTAGCCATAGTATAGGATAGCCAGTGAGTCAAAGCTGGCTTGCTGCAATTAAACTCTATAATCCATTTGTTGATACTCGTGCAGATGTAGCTAGTTCTGATGTAAGTGTTGCTGAGTACATTTGTACTCACGTTTGCTTAATTTATGTTTTGCAGAGGAGACTTCAGTCTCACTAGTAATTTTACATGGGCTTCGTCGGTTAGCTTGTGGATCCCAGACAGAGGTTTGGTTCCTATGGAGGGTCTTGTAGATAGTCAGGCTTGTCAGTCTCTTTCTTTTGTAGTTTTTTTGTACTCGGACATGGTTATGTTTCTGCTGGTTGCTTGTATGAGTTTGTATGTTGGGTCATGAGACACATGTTTGTAACATCGCCCTATGTATGGCTCCTCGGAGCCGTTTAATAAAATAATTTGAGTCGTAGAGTTATATTATGATGCCATGTTGTATCTGCACAAGTCGAGCATAATGTGTGTATGTTATTAAAATGCTCTGGTATGTGTAGGATCTGAAACCTAGTTATTTATTCTTGGTAGCCTTCCTTATGGGCAAATGACTCCTAGTGCCTCCGCTGAGCGATTCTAGTACACTACTGCTCCGGAATACATGGGTTGACTAACATGTGTCCTTGTTTGCTCCTGTGTGTGTCCCTACAAGCAAATGTCACGCGGTGTTATCGGAGTCCTGATAGCTTGCTACAGCCCGGTTACACTCGTTGCTGCTGACACGTGCAATGTTGGGTCATGTATGCCTGTCCCTATAAGTTTGTGCCACCTTGGGTTTGCATAGTCATGTAGGCCTGGTTTCTTTGTCATATGGATGCTCCCGAGCCAAAAGACGCAAACTTTCCCGACCAAGGTATGCTTGCAGCCATGGTAATACTATGCATGAGGCCGCAAAGTGATATGATGTGTTACATTCTAGATAGGTGTGACTTAGGATTGGGGTCCTGACATCTGGTATCTCCCGATTCAGAAAATCGAGAAGGGGGACACTTGGAGCAATGTTGGGCCCAGCGACGCTAAACTAGGGATCGCATTGTACATGCTCCACTATCTCCAAGCTTCCGGCTTAACCATAGAAATGGTGGTGGCAGACTTTACCCGCCGCCGCATTGCCCCACTTTAGCATAGAGGAGGTCGAAGAGCATGGGAGCACCAGAATCCTGCCGATGCGATGCGCCTGCTCGCTGGGCTCAACAACAACCTATTAGTGATGGAACACTATTTGCTCAATCGCTAGCTTTGGAGAAAGGTTGCGAGTTCCCCTTGACACCAATTGTGATTCCTCTGTGCAAGAACTCCATGAAGGGGCACATTCTAGCCAAGATGCCATAATGTGATGCCATTGGTGTCGTGGACTAGTGGATGGTGCCCACTAAGAAGGAGATGGACGGATGGCTTGCCATCTTGAAGGAGGAGGCTATCAGGGTGGAGGATGACATGGTGCACCCCACCAGGAATGACGAGGCCAAATTCCTCAAGGCAAGAGACGAAGAGGCCAAAAAGGCTGCCCGTCACCAACAAAAAGCGAAGCCACCGCCGAGGGAAACATGTGGTAGAGCATAACGAAGAGCACACCGAGGAGGGTGACGAAAAGCATGCCGAAGAAGATGTTCAAGAACGTGCCCGAGAGAACACCGGTGAGACCCAAATTATGATGATCATTCTAATGATCATGATGGTGCAAATAAGGAGCCTACCGATGAAACTAAAGCAGACTATTAGGTAGAGGAGGAAAAACTTTATGTTCCTCCTGCCCACGTCATGGCTGCTATCGTGAAGAAGCTAGGAAGGATGAAAGTGATGCACATTGATCTGGCAAGCAGCGAGCTTGTCATAACAAAGGCTGCTGGCAAGGCTTCCTGGACCCAGGCTATTGGGCGACAACCTCCCCATATTGTCACCTCCCAGCAGCCAATTTCGTCAACCACTAGAGAGATGGGTGCTTTGAAGCCCCTAGCTTCTTTGGGGACAAAACGGGCCAGGAGCACTCAACAACTGTCAACCACAGCTAGAGCCGAAGGGATGGGAGTCTACAACTTGTCTGTCCTCAACGATCCTGATAGGGTAGAATAGTAAGCACACCATCCTTCCATCATCATATTTTCAGTGTCTGTTTTTGATTTTAACATTGGGCTTGTAGGGATGAGGTTCCATTGGCACAAAGGCACCAGAAGAATGTCAGGGTTGCTGAAGAGAGCGAGGCGGCAACAAACATTGAAGAAGATCTAACTTCTTCAAATATTGCCGTCTCCAAACCCAAGCATGAATCCAACCCCCAACTCCAGCAAGCAACTTCACTGATAAAACTACCATTATGGAGTCTGACAAAGTAGCGGGGAGCGATCCTCGAGGGGGAGATCATAATGGAGCGGTCACCTTAGTGACGGCCTCGACCTCTACTCCTCCGCCAAGCAGCTTGCCGACTAGATCTACTCCTCCTACAGAAGAGTGCCAAGGAGAGCTTGTCCACAACAAGGACCTGCCAGCAAGTAACGTTTCCAAATACCGAGCGACAGAAACCAAGGTTGCCAGAGAAGAAACAAGGTCTTCTCCAAATGCCCACCAAGGTAAATCTTATCTATGTGCTATTTTATCCATGTTGGTTTTTCTTTTTTTGTCTTCTTCAACATGCTTTGAATCTCGAATTCTTTCTATTCTTTACTTTTTCCTTCTACATCCTATGGACTCAGCTCTATTGGAAGAGGAGGAGGCCATGAAAAATGTGCAAGAAATCGCAAAGAGCGCTGCTGATGAGGCTACCAATATTTCTGTCGAGGAGGCCATGATATCTGGGATTGAACGAACCAAGAAAGCGGCCGAAGAAACCTATGGAGCTCACAACACCACATCTGCTCTTGTCAACACAGATGTTGAGATGGGCGAGGCCGGAAACGATCCAATTTTTCCTGAAGTGCAGCCAGTAACACATCCATTGGTGCCTCCTCATTAGTTGCAGCAATTTGAAGCCCCTGGCTCATCCAATACCTAGAAAACTGCCCGTGAAGATGTGTTTGCTAGGAAAACTACCCTTGCAGCATTGAATAGATGGGCAACTCTGATAACATGGTAGTTGATCTTGCCTTCTTAGATTCCATGTCTGTTTGGTTCAAAGAGGTGCAGGTGCACTATGGCAATCACTGGGACAAAATCCAAGTGGAGCGACAGGCTATGGAGTGAAGTAGTTGGATGAGAGGGTTGCAAATACCCACAAATCGTATGAAGAGAGCATCCAAAGCATCAAGGGTGGACACGAAAAGCTTGATGTCGCGAAGCAGGAAGCAGGACCCCCTGGGCAGCAAATTATCTAAGCGAGAAGCACAAGTTGATGCAAAGGAGAAAGATTGGCAGCCTAGTGGGAACTAGGGTACCATGGGTCATCTGCCTCTGGCCCGAAGCACTGGGCTACCTCGCGAGGCTTCCTGACAAGGATGGCCGTACGCCGCCAACCGTGGGTGAGGGAGTCCTAGATTAGGGGGTATCTAGACAGCCGGATTATATCCTTTGGCCGGACTGTTGGCTATGAAAATACAAGATTGAAGACTTCGTCCCATGTCCAGATGGGACTCTCCTTGGCTTGGAAGGTAAGCTTGGCAATACGGATATGTAGATCTCCTTCCTTGTAACCGACTCTGTGTAACCCTAGCCCCCTCCGGTGTCAATGTAAACCGGAGGGTTATAGTCCATAGGACAACATACAATCATACCATAGGCTAGCTTCAAGGGTTTAGCCACTCTGATCTCGTGGTAGATCAACTCTTGTACTACTCCTATTATCAAGAATAATCAAGCAGGACATAGGGTTTTACCTCCATCAAGAGGGCCCGAACATGGGTAAAACATCGCGTCCCCTACCTCCTGTTACCATCTGCCTTGGACGCACAGTTCGGGACCCCCTACCCGAGATCCGCTGGTTTTGACACCGACATTGGTGCTTTCATTGAGAGTTCCTCTGTGTCGTCATCATTAGGCTCGATTGCTCCTTCGATCATTGATAGCGATGCAGTCCAGGGTGAGACTTTTCTCCCCAGATAGATCTTTGTATTCGGCGGCTTTGCACTGCGGGCCAATTCGCTTGGCCATCTGGAGAAGATCGAGAGTTATGCCCCTAGCAACCAGGTCAGGTTTGGAAGCTCAAATTAAATGGCCGACATCCGTAGAGAGTTGATCTTCGACGGATTCGAGCACCTGCCGAGTATGCCGCACGATCATGATGAGCATGATTTAGCTCTACCATCGGACAATGTGCAGGAGATCGCACCGGCAACCGCTCCGACCCTCAATTCGGAGCCTATTGCGCCATCCACGGACGGGGGGATAGACCTCGCCACGGAGACCGCATCCTCAGCGGCGATCGAGCCGAGTATCGACCTTACCCTTCACGAGAGCCGTGACACCAAATTGCCGGATTCTTCCCCAGCCACGGACTACGAACCGCCTGCGCCCGTGCCTATCGAATCCGACTGGGCGTCGATCATGGAGTTCACCTCCGCGGATATCTTTCGGCACTCGCCCTTCAGCGACATGATGAACTCATTAAGGTCTCTCTCCCTGTTAGGGGAGTCCTGGCCGAACTATATTTGGCAGGATTGGGATGCGGATGACAAAGAAATTCGCCGCCCACCCACCACCCACTTAGTAGCCACTGTCGACAATTTGACCGACATGCTCGACTTCGACTCCGAAGACATCGACGGTATGGACGACGATGCGAGAGACGAAGAGGAACCACTACCCACAGGGCACTGGACAGCCACCTCATCATATGATATATACATGGTGGACACACCCAAAGCAAGCAATGGCGATGGGACGGCGGAGGATGACGCCTCCAAGAAGCAACCCAAGCGCCGACGTCAGCGGCGCCGCTCTAAGTCTCGTCAAAGAAAAAGTGGTGACACCGGCACAGGAGATAATAGTGCTCCGGGCAGTGCCGAAGACGACAACAATCCCCTCTAGCAAGATTTAGAACAGGCGGATGGAGAGGCCAGCCCTCCCGAGAGAGCAGCAGAGGAAGAGGCGGAGGATGATAATTGCATGCCTCCCTCCGAAGACGAGGCAAGCCTCAATGATGACAAATTTGTCCTACCGGAGGATCCCCCCAAGCAAGAGCGCTTCAACCGTCGGCTTATAGCCATGGCAAATAGCCTTGAGAAAAAGCAGCAGCAGCTTCATAATACAGGATCACACGAGTAAGTTCATTCAAAAATTACATCCTTCGCACACTCGTCCGCCACAAGACGGACACCCTTCAGGACACCCTCATAATACATTTTGGGGTGGCGATGCCCCTTGCCCAGTGGCGGCCCCTCCTTCACCAGCTTCTCGGCATCCATCTTGGCCAAGTGCACCTTCCCACGGGCAAAAGCCCGGCAGGCACCTTCGATGCAGACGGACCGCTTGATGACTTCTAGTCGGGGGCAGGCGTCCACAAGCCGCCTCACCAGGCCGAAGTAGCTGTTGGGAAGGGAGTCGCCAGGCCACATCCGGACTATAAGGCCCCTCATGGCCTATTCAGCTGCCTTGTGCAGCTCGACCAGTTGCTTCAGCTGGTCGCTCATAGGCATCGGGTGTTTGGTCCCAGTATACTGAGACCAGAACAACTTCTCCGTCGAGCTTCCCTCCTCGGCCTGGTAATATTTCGCGGCATCCGACACGCTGCGAGGCAAATCTGCGAATGCTCCTGGAGAGCTCCGGACTCGGGTAAGTAACAGGTAATTTATTTTCACATGCTTGCTTTGCATATTGAATGCCTTACCCGCCGCTATCTTCCTCATCGCCTCAATTTCCTAGAGGGCCTTTTGGGCTTCAGCCATGGCATGCTTTGTGCTCTAGAGGGCCGCAGCAAGCTCGGACTCTCGTGTCTTCGAGTCAAGCTCCAAAGTCTCGTGTTTCTTCACGAGAGCTTGGAGCTCTTGCTGCACCTCACCCCACCCGTGCCTCTTGTTTCTCCCGCTCGGTGCGCTCCTCGACCGATTTTTTTTCGGCCTCGGACAACGCTTGCTTCAGGGTCGCCACTTCGGTCGGGGCACCTAGCACATTCATGATGATCCTGTCATTTCGCAACCACATTTTCTTTTTTATATAGACAAGGTATTACTTACCTTTGTTCTCCTCGAGCTGCCTCTTGGCAAGGCCGAGCTCTTTCTCGGACCGCTCGAGATATTATTTGATCCTCTATTCGGCTTTTCTTTGTGAACACCAAATAGAGCATCAGGGGCTACTATCTATGCGGTAATATTTTTCCTATATTTTAAATACTTACCTCAAAGCCTGTTAGAAGGCTGGCACGGGCTTCAGTCAGTCCGCTCTTGGCGGACTGAACCTTCTTGATAACCGCACTCATAATAGTGCGGTGCTCTTAGTCCATGGAAGCGCTGCGAAGCGCTCCCAGCAGGTCGTCTGGTGCCTCTAGATGGATAGAGGTCACCGGCACAGACGGCTTGCCCCTCTTGGAAGGGGGCCGCCTGCCCGAGTCCGGAACCACTGGAGGTTCCGACGCGGTGTTCGGCTGAGGGCCGAACTTGGAGCCCTTGGGAGCCTTGCTCCCTTTGCTCCTGGAGTCTGGAAGGTCGCCTTGAGGCGCCTCCGGGACGAACTCCCCCCGGCTCGGTGCCCCTTGAGAGAATACCTCGGCATTGTTTGTAGGGCAAGGAGAGGAGGCAGTTGGAAGTGTATTACTATTCATGTCCGACGAGTCCAAGGAACCGTTCGACGAGGATACGTCGATATGGGATTGGGGCGGATTGCATAATCATATTCTACGTTAGGAGAAGCAGTGCAACAAAAGTATGCTATGAGTTACTCTGGTATCCAAATACTTACGACTTCGCCAGGGGCTTGGCCCTGAGCAGCCACTTGTCTTTGCCGTCGGTGGCGATGGTGGAGCAGTCCGGAAGGAGAGTCCTTCCCTTCTTGGACACTTCGGCCTCCCTGGTTGGGGCAGCCTTCCCTTTCTTGTGTCCCTCGGATGGAGGGGGAGAATCTTCATCTTCCTTCTGCTTCTTTTCACGGGAGGAGTGTGTCTCGGAGTTCTCGGACGATGTGTCCGATACCACCTGGCGTCGGGAACTCTTTCGGGTTCCCGTGGCTTTCTTCTTGGTCTGCTCCGGCACCTCATAAGGAGCCGGAGTCCGCATCTCTGTGAGGAGAGCGTCTGCAGGGTCTTCGGGCAGAGGGGCCGGACAGTTAACCTGCTCCGATGTCTCCACCCAGTCCTATCAAAGGCATGGGAGCTCAGACCCCGCTCATGGTTAAGCTATGGGAAATAAATACCCTACCCGGTGTACAGAGCTTACCGGATTCGCAGGGCGCTTCGTGCTCAGTAAGAGAAGGGGGGACCTCAGCACCTTTGAACAGAACCTTCCAGACATCCTATGCGTCGTGTCGAAGAGCTCGCGCAGAGTCTGGTGCTAGGCCGGGTCGAACTCCCATAAGTTGAAAGCCCGTTGTTGACAAGGGAGGATCCGGCGGAAGAGCATGACCTGGACTATGTTGACAAGCTTATGTTTCTTGCTTGTCATGTTCCGGATACACTTCTGGAGTTTGTCCAGCTCCACCGATGAGCCCCAAGACAGGCCCTTCTCCTTCCAGGAAGTGAGCCGCGTGGGGATTCCGGATCGAAACTCGGGGGCCGCCACCCAGTTGGTGTCACGTGGCCACCGCCCCCCCCCCTTGCTTCCCTGACTGGCTCAAGAGCTCCGCCTCGTCCCCCTCTTCCTCCTCACCAAGATGTAAGGTGCCTGAAGCCCCTGGACGCCACCAGCTCTGTCGTTCCCCTCCTCGGCCACCAAGGACCGCCGGCGTCGATTCACCGCCTCCTGAGCTTCCCCGATGACACTGGCCATCCCTACAACACCGCTGTGAGCCCTGAGCGTTATCCCCCTCTCCACGCGCTCGTCCGCATCCTCTAACCACCATGGCCATCGGAGCTGATAGCTCCTCGCTGCCGGCCATGTCGCCACTGTGGCCACGACCGTGCAAGCTTGCACCCGAGCTGACCACTACACTCAGTACATCCCCACGAGTCGAACGCGGCCACCCCCACGTCTTGTTGTGCAACCTAGCATGTTTTCCGCCGAGGCTCAAACTCCGGCCGCCGCGGACATGCTCGCCGCCGTTTTTCCCGGCCACCCCAGCACCAACCACCGCTACCGTTGGATGCGCCACATCGCCAGCTACCCGTAGCACCCACCCGTGCATCAAACCATGGCCGGAGCAGCGTTTCCGACGCTCTCCGTCGGCTCGGCCTCGCTGGCGACTCAACGTCGGCAGGGGTTGACCCCTGTTTGACCTCCCCTGCATCCTGAGTGTGGGCCCATGCCCCTGTTTAACTAGTGTTAGGTGATTAGTGTTAATTAACTTAGTTAACTAGATGAGCCACTGACATGTGAGCCCAGCCCTAGATTAGTTTAGTTAATCACCTACTTAGAACTAACAGACACTGTTAGTTAGATGTGACACTAACACGCGGGTCCCACACGTCAGGTTTGACCTGGACCGGTTCTGTTGACCTGATGAGGTCAACGTGACCTAGTGCTGACGCAGTAAACCCTTTTCTATAATTCAAAAAAATCTAAATGGTTTATTTATTTCAGAAAATGTTATAAACTTCTAAAAATCATATAAATCAACTATAGCTCCAAATGCAACAAATTATATATAAAAATGATTAGAAAATCCCAATCTATCCATCTGTACTAGTTTCATGTATGTTAGAGCAACCTAACCTTGTTATTTAGATGAAACATGATAATGCACTTATATGAGTTCATAGTTTAGGCTTGTATTTGAATCATTGATTCAAATAAGCTCAAACCACCCTGGTTTTAGTTGCATTAGCTCAAAACACATCATATTGACATGTCATGATCATGCATCATATTGTGCATTGCATTGATTGTATTTCTTTCTGTGTTTGCCGGTGATTGTTCCCCTCGGTAGACGTATGTTTCGACGATGTGATCAATGACACCGATGAAGAGCTATATCATCTTCGGAAGTGTCAGGCAAGCAAAACCCCCTTGTTCATTTCGATACAATCACACTCTCTCGCTCCTGCTCTATTTTACTGCATTAGGACAACAACGATTCATCTATTACTTGTTGCGGTAGTTGAACCCCTTATCCTCTGCATGACCTATCATTGCCACAGTAAATAGATGAAACCCACTAGCATGAGTAGGAGTTGTTCGAGCCCTGATGTGCCTACTCATTCATGCTTGTTTGTCATGCCTGCTATTGCCTAGAGTTGTGTCAGGTCTGATTCATTGGGGATGAATTGGAAAGTTGTGAACATGTCCTACTGTGTGTGAGCTAAGTGTATTAAACAGGATTCGGTAAAGGTAACGATGAGAGGCCATGTAGGAGTACATGCTGGGTTGTTTCATTGGAACCGTCCTTAAGCACCGAGATCTGTATGTGTGATTTAAGAATCAGTTACTACCATGCATTGGGATCCTTAATTGACCCTCTCGGCTTCTTAACCACCCTAGTCCTCTGTCCAGGAGTTGCAACTAGTTTTTGGTGTTTATAGGATATGTGTTGGCAGCCGTGCGTAGCGCTGACCCTAGGGGTGGGCTATGATGCGGTAGATACACCGTGGCCGGGTATACCGGGTGCCCGTTTGGTGTCACGGAACCCTGTACACATCGTGCAGGGCCGTATGTGGAAACCTTGGCCGGACTCCCTGCGGATGGAACCTAGATAGGCGATAACCTAGACTTAGACTCGAGTGTTAGGTAGGCCATGGCCGACACCCTTGTTGGCTTTCCTCTTGAAGGTTGCCGAGTACATGTCGTGTAAACGACGGTAAGTGGTGAGAGCGTGTATGAAGAAGTACACCCCTGCAAGTTTAACATCATCTATTTGAATAGCCGCGTCCGCGGTAAAGGAGTGCTTGGTTGCCTATACAGTTCATAGACAAGTGAAAGTAGATACTCTAAAATGCGCAAGATAAGCGTGAGTGCTATGGATGGCGTTCTCGTAGGGAGACGGGAGCGGATCCATAGTGGGGTATTGATATGGTGAATATGTGGACTCGTGTGCGCCACCTCAAAAGAGTTGCTTGCAGTCGTAGTTCTGGTTAGCCACTGAGTCAAAGCTGGCTTGCTGCTGTTAAACTCCACCACCCCCCTTTGTTGATACCGATGCATATGTAGTTAGTTCTGATGTATGTCTTGTTGGGTACATTTGTACTCACGTTTGCCTATTCCATGTTTTGCAAAGAGACGTCAGTCTCGCTAGTAGTTCCGTGTGGACTTCGACCTTTAGCTTGATACCTCAGCTACGATCTTGTGCCCTCGGCAGGATCTGGTAGATAGTCAGGCTCCTTAGACTTTTTCATTTGTGGATGTCTGTACTCAGACATGCTAAGCTTCCGCATGTGCTTTGATTTGTATGGTATGATTGTTGGGTCATGAGACCCATGTTTGTAATTTCTCGCTCCTCGGAGCCTAATGAATAAATACTTCAGTCATAGAGTTATGTTGTGATGCCATGTTGTATTTACACATATCGAGCATATTGTGTGTATGATTGAAATGCTTGGTATCTGTGGGATCCGACAATCTAGTTGTCTATCCTTGGCAGCCTCTCTTATGGGGAAATGTAGTCTAGTGCTTCCATGAACCATAGTAGTACGCTACAGCCCGGTTCACCAGAGTCCTGCTAGCCCAGCACTACTGCTCAAGACACTTGACTGGCCGGCATGTGTTTCACTTCGTTCCTGTGTCTGTCCCTTCGGGGAAATGTCACGCGGTGACATCCGGAGTCCTGCCTAGCCTGCTACAGCCCGGGTTCCCGGAGTCCTGTTAGCCCAGTGCTACAACCCGGATTCACACGCTGCTGACCGACTTGCTCGATGTGATTCATGTATGCCTGTCCCCATAGGTTGGTGCCGCTTTGGGTTCACGACTAGCCATGTCGGCCCGGGTTCTCTGTCATATGGATGTGTGGGGACCCCGACTCACAAGTCGTGATCACCGAATGCACGTGTATAGTGATCCCAGAGATCAATGCTCACTGAACACACAGAAGCTGAATAACAAGAGTCTTACATCCATACATACCGTATTACACAAATTATGACCATTATGGTCAAGTCTTACATAGATAAAGCCTTAAGGGCTGAACATCAAATGAAACATAAGCAGCGGAAATGTTCATCATCGGCGGCCTGACTTTTCGCTTCACTTGAAGGGGTGGGGGAGTGGAGGAGCTCAACACGGCGTTGCTTTGCTGGTGGTGCGAAGACTTTGCAGTATTCCTTGGCGCTCATGCGGTGTTGCTGTGGTGGTTCTCCATCCTTTGGGGGTCTTCCGCCTCTGTTTGCGATTGCGGGTTGACCAGGGGGAGCACGTTCCTTCTTGATCCTATCCGTCTTCTCTTGTGCTTGGCGAAGAAGTGCCTTGGTCTCATGAAGTTCCTTTCGGAGCTCCATCGGTTCCGAGGCCAAGCATTGTGCCAAACTATCGGCATAAAGGCTGAAGTAGGTCTGGAATCGGAGTGGAAGTCCTTCTTCTAATGGTGGAGCTGGTGCACTGCTCTCTCATCCTCACCTTCCTTCCGATAAGGCAAGAAATGGGTTGCCAACTTGTCTGCCATCTCTGGAAGAAGGTCTCGGAGGCGGGTGAGTGCCTTGAGGGTTGCCGTCTCGACGGCAAGGACTAGGGTTGCCATCTGGGGTCCCTCGAAGAACCAGCTTGTTGGGGAGTCATTGGCCTTCACGATCACTTCCACATGATACTCTGTCTCGGTGTCATTGATCCAATGCTCGTGGTAGGTGAAAATGGGGGCTCGGTGGAACTGGCGCTTCTTGAGGCTATCCTCGAGAAGTACGGGAAATCCTGTGGTCAGGAAGTCTTCAGGGACGGCAGCCATCTACAAAGGTTGAATGGGAGAGGTCAATAAGGGAAATATGTCTTGGGTTGGGTAAGCTTTAGAAAAGAAGAGAAGTTTAGATGGTCTCAGACTAACTAACGCCCACGCTAACTAAGGCTTCCTACAGTCAGGATGGCTCTGATACCAGCTCTGTAGGGACCCTGACTCACAACTCGTGATCACCGAATGCACGTGTACAGTGATCCCAGAGATCAATGCTCACTGAACACACAGAAGCTGAATAACAAGAGTCTTACATCCATACATACCGTCTTACACAGATTATGACCATTATGGTCAAGTCTTACATAGATAAAGCCTGAAGGGCTGAACATCAAATGAAACATAAGCAGTGGAAATCTTCGTCGATAAGTAGAACCCATGCCATCTGCCTTAACCCTATAGGCATTCTGACTGGGAAACGTCCTAGTTCGCATGTTCGTCTTCAAAGGACTCTTCTTCGAACTCCTGTTCTTCCATGCCTCGCCAATTAAATAACCAGTGGCAAGCCAATGAGTACTTTGAATGTACTCGCAAGCAACCCATGTTTTGGTTCAAGGTACAACAATGCATGATATAGGTAAATTTTTGCGAAAAGCTAGTTTTCGAGTGCAATGACATGGTCAACAACTTCTAAGACATGCATTAGGAGAATTCAAGTAACTATAAGGACAGGTTACAGATATCAACATAAATAGAGTGGGCACCAACCCAACTCAATCATGCCAAGTCCTTTGACTTGACCCGAGTAGTGGTATCAACATAAAAAGAGTGGGCACCAACCCAACTCAACCATGACTTGACCCGAGTGGTTCTTCCCACTTATCCAATCACTCACACTGGTTTGAAAATATGTGGACGTAGCCAAGAGAGGTTACCCAACTGTCCTTGACTGTGGACACGGCTATTCAAATAGTTTTACACTCTGCAGAGATTGCACAATTTACCCACAAGATCCAGGGAACTTCCGTGTCATCCACGACCCACGGTACCTCAAGTACCCGGGGTAAGCACCTGATAACTATCTTTCCCTAGACAACACTAACAACGAGTCCACTCGTTGTTCCGTATCTTCATGATGTACCTCATATGAGACTCACTCGATATCGTAACATCCGAGAGGGGACACAACGGTGTATCCGGTGCCCTGTGAAAACAGTCATGGCCGCCCTACCTGGCACGGTCCCGTCCCGAGAGAGAGCACCAACTCTCCCCCGTCACTAGTAATGCGGGCTCCAAGCTAGTATCGGCCTAGGTAATCAATAATGCCCTTTCCCATATAAGGGTTGAGTGGTTGCGCATGTAAGGTTGGAATAACGATCGCAACTTAAACCAATCCGTTTTTGAGAACAACACACACTGCCCTAGGTACTCCACTTCGTCATCAAGTGGCTACCCAACTCATTGTCTCCCTCGGGCATAAGTGGCACCCGACTTGGTTTTCGAAAAGTCCTTTCAAAATACTTTGTCTCCATCACCATGCATATTCCCATCCCATTTGCGTAGCACTACTTAGCATCCTATCTATTCCCACTGGCATAACCCTCATAAGGAGGTATGGTCATGCACAATGCAATTATCATCAAGGAGGAAGTGAAGGCAACCCACCAAAGTGGTTACCCTCTCATCATGATTCCGATGCAACAATAATAAAGTGCTATATGAAATGTATAAAAAGGGTTTCATAGACATGGTCAAAGGGATGCTTGCCTGGCTCAACAAGGTCTTCCGGGTCTTCAAAGTCTTCTGGTCCAACTCCTTCGTCAGCAACGCAATCTATCGTCGCAAAATAATAACGAGAAAATAAGGCAATAATACAACGGAAAAACCAAAGTGCTCAGAAAAATGTCAACTTATTTTTGTAAAATACTAGGTGGAAAACTAAGAAGGGGAAAATTCCTAGTTTTGGATTTGGAGTTGTATAATAGGAGAAATGGATTTACAAAGGCATATTTAAATGCTTAAAATCACATTTAAATATTTACAGTGAAGAAAAGTTTGTTGGATTTGAATGAAAGTTGCACCATAAATAGGTGGGATTATTACAAGAATTTAGGAGTTGGAATTATTGCGTTTGGATTAATATTTAATCCTGTGGATTTTTTGCAATTTTTCAGAAAAAGAAAAAGGGGAAGGGGCACTGTGCCTGCTGGGCCAGAACAGCAGCAGCGCAGCAGGCCCAGCCAGAGAGGCGGCCCAGCGCACTGGTGCACGCACGCGCACCAGGTTTAAACCTGACAGGCGGGGCCCAGGCGTCAGCGAGAGAGAGGGGGCGATGGAGGGGAGAGGCTGACAGGTGGGGCCCGCCTGTCATCCCTAACCCTGAGTCCAGGCGGCCGGCGATCTCACCGGCGATGATGCAGGGCACGGCGAGGTCGGGCAAGGGCACGGCTGGGCTCAGCGTCGTGTCGCCGTTCGGGTGGAGGTGGAGTTCGTCGCCAGGGTGGCCTGGTTCGCCGGCGACGAGGTTCGCGGCGGAGGAGCTTTGGGTGTCGATGGCACCGACCATTTTCGGCTGCAAAAGAGGCGGGGAAGAAGGGGGAAATGGTCAGGGGCGCCCGGGGGTTCCAAATCGAGGCTGAGGAGGAGTAGGGGAGGCCTGTACCGTGGGATCGACGGCGTCCCGAGGCGGCGGAGCTCGAGCTCGATCTCGAGCTCAGGCTCGTCTGGAGAGGGATGAGTGGTGCAGGGGGGTGTTTAGGGGAGTGAGAGAGTGAGTGGTGAGGAGAGAAGGGCTCGGGGAGGCCTTTAAATAGGCGAACGTCAAGGTCCAGTAGACCCGTGCGCCGGTGAGCTCACGCTCCTCGCTATAGGGCTCGGGAGGAGCTGGCGTCGTGTCTGGGGCGTTCCTAGGCGTGGACTACGCCGAAAGGGATAGAGAGAGGACTGGGGAGAGGTCAGAGGCGCCGCGCATGTGAGCTCGCTCACTGGAGCTCTCGGGCGGCCGGTGCGCGTGCGAGCAGGGGCAGGAAGGAGAGAGGGAGGAGGGGGCCGACCAGCTGCCGTGTCCTGGACGCCGAGGCGCATCGGCAGGCGCGCGGGGGAGGCCTGAGGTGGCCGGATGTGCTTGGCAGGGGGTTCCTACATTGCGGGAGCGCACTGTAGCGCGCTCCAGAGCGCCCAAATGGCATGCCAAGCCATTTTCTATGCTTGTGGGCGTGCCCTAGCATGTCTGGTAGCTCTAGGGAGGAGTAAATAAAGGGGGGAGAGCATAGGATGGCATGGATGGCCACTGGAGTGAGGAGAGAGGAAGAAGAAGACTGGAAATGGGGCTGTACAGAGAGAGAAAGTGAGGGTTTCACCCCCCAAATAATTGATCTGAGGTCTTGCCATTGCTAATGGAGGTATAAGGTGACTAGATTAAGCTCTGGTAAAAAGTTGAGCTTACCAAGAATAGTGGAAGGGGTCAAAACAGTGGTTTTTGCAAAATGTCAGAAGGTGTTTGATAATGGTTTGGGGAAGCAAATGATTTCCAATTTCCGTCAAGTTCTACAGGGTGAAATGACACATATAATAACGGTGTTCCACCAAATTTGAGCTCATTTGGGCAAAGTGGCCAATGTAACTTTGGTAAACCCTAAAAATCAACAGAAAGGGGTTGGTGTAGATTTGGTCATGCAAAACCATTCTCCTTGATGCACCACTTGGTGTAGAGTCATCATTTGGTCATATGAACATGCTCACAGAAGTTGGGGTCAAGGAGAGAAAGTTTGTAGTGCAAACTTGCTCAAATTTGGTTCTGAGTAGAAAGGGTTATGGGGCATTTTGGTGGACCAAAATGACCTTGATTGAAGTGAGGCTTTGCAAGATCATCACAATATGCATTTGTGACTTGCTGTATTTTTCTTGGATTTTTATGAAAATATTTCCTATAGAAATATTTCAAATCCTTGAAATGAGCAGAAATGGTTTTGGGAGGTTTTGTCCAATAGTTTGAACATGACCATGTGTTGAAACTCTTATATATGGGAAATATATGTCCACTGAGTTTCCCTAAATTTTCTCAAATATTTTTAAAGTAATAAAATAATTTTTCCCTATTAAAGACCATTTCTAGCCTTAAGAAAAAGCCTTTAAATAAAATAGGAAAATAACTCTTAAAATTATATTTTTGGGGTTTATGGGAATCCTATATCTAATAGGTTTCAAATATTCCTTTTGAAATATTTTTCATACCCAAAATTAGGTACTTGCAGTGCAAACCTCAATCCAGGGGTTTTTGGAAAACTAATTTTTGAAAATACTATTTGGCCAAATTATTTTTGTAAGAAAATACTATATTGCTCAATACACATGGCATGATCATTGGGCAGAAGTTTGGGGCAAGGAGATGAAGTATAGGGGGTGGAGTTGTGTTGACTTTATAGAGCACTTGAAAAGCACAGAGAGAAAACCAACTCCAAATAAAAGCCAAATAATGCAAAAGTTTTTGTTGGTCCAAATTTTCATGCTTTATTAATGCAAATGAAGAGTTACAAAATGCAGGGTGTGAGAGACCTACCCCCCTTACAAGAATCTCGTCCCCGAGATTCCTAAACTAGGCTTTAAAGAGATACGGAAACTCGGATCTAAGGTAGTCTTCACGTTCCCAGGTTGCTTCTGCTTCAGTGTGGTTGCTCCACTGGACCTTAAAGTACTTGATAGTGCGGCTTCGAGTGCGTCGCTCAGCCTCATCCAAAACGCAGATGGGCCTCTCGCGGTAAGTCAAATCAGGCTGAAGGTCAATGGCTTGGTGATCGACGTCCTTGTAAAGATTAGGCTTGCCTGGGACTTGGAGACACTTCCGGAGTTGGGACACGTGGAATACGTTGTGCACATTGGATAGTTCAGGTGGCAGTTCCAACTGGTAAGCCACTTCTCCTCGTCGGTCAGTGATCTCGAAGTGGCCGATGTATCTTGGTGCGAGTTTTCCTTGGACATGGAAGCGCTGGGTCCCCTTGAGAGGTGTGACCCGGAGATAGACATGGTCTCCAAATTGGAAGGTCATGTCTCTCCGACGAGAGTCAGCGTAGCTCTTCTACCTTGACTTGGCAGTCTTCAAACGCTCTCTGACAAGCTGGACTTGCTCTTCTGCTTCACGGAGGATATCGGGCCCAAAGACTAGTCCTTCTCCGGTTTCTGACCAATTGAGGGGTGTGTGGCACTTGCCCACATACAACACCTCAAATAGTGCCATCTGGAGGCTTGACTGATAACTGTTGTTGTAGGAGAACTCGCCAAAAGGTAGGCAATCTTCCCACCTAGCTCCATATGCTAAGACACAGGCTCGGAGCATGTCTTCGAGTATCTGATTTACTCGTTCTGTCTGACCTCCAGTCTGTGGGTGGAAAGCAGTGCTGAAGGACAACTTGGTCCCCATGGCCTCTTGGAACTTCTTCAAGAACCTTGAGGTAAACTGGGTCCCTCGGTCTGACACAATCTCCATGGGGACACCATGAAGGCTTACGATTCTGTTGATGTAGAGGCTGGCTAGCTGATTTCCCTTGTAAGTCGTTTTGACAGGAATGAAATGGGCTACTTTGGTCAAATGGTCGATTATGACCCAGATGGAGTCATGTCCCTTATTTGACCTGGGTAATCCAGTGATGAAGTCCATTCCGATCTTATCCCATTTCCATTCAGGCACCTTGAGAGGCTGTAACAATCCAGCGGGCCGCTGATGTTCAGCTTTGACCCTTTGGCATATGTCACACTTAGCGACGAAAGAGGCTATCTCTCTCTTCATGCCGTGCCACCAGAATCTTTCCTTTAGGTCTTGATACATCTTGGTTCCTCCGGGGTGAATGGAATACGGGGTGTCATGAGCTTCTTGTAAGATCAAATTCTTGAGCTCAATCTTGTTGGGTATGCAAATGCGATTCCCAAACCACACAATTCCTTGCTCATCCTATGGGAATCCTGGGGCCTTGCCTGCCTTGATCTTCCTCTTGATGCCTTCAATACTTTCGTGTCCCTCCTGAGCTTCCTTGATATCATCCATCAGGGTAGGCTTGACTTCAAGGTTGGCTAAGAATCCTGGTGCAACCAGTCCCAACCCGAAGATTTCAAGTTCTACATACAAGGCGGGTAGCCTTTCCTTAAGCATAGCATTGAAGGAACAAGCCTTCCTGCTTAATGCATCTGCCACCACATTAGCCTTTCCAGGGTGGTATTGAACACTGAGGTCATAATCCTTGATCAACTCTAGCCACCTTCTCTGCCTCATGTTCAATTCCTTTTGAGTGAAAATATACTTCAGACTTTTGCGATCCGTGTATATCTCACACCGCTTCCCTAGGAGGTAATGTCGCCATGTTTTCAGGGCATGAACTACAGCTACCAACTCAAGGTCATGAGTAGCATAGTTCTCTTCATGAGGCCGTAGTTGCCTTGAAAGGTAAGCTACGACTCTGCCTTCTTGCATCAGAACACCTCCCAGTCCGGTTCTTGACGCATCACAATATATCACAAACTCCTTGTGTATATCTGGTGTGGCCAGAACTGGGGTGGTGGTCAATCTCTTCTTCAGCTCCTGGAAGCTTTCTTCACACTTCGGCGTCCATTCAAACTTCTTGTCCTTCTTCAAGAGCTGAGTCATGGGTCGTGCAATGCTTGAGAATCCTTCAACGAACTTGCGGTGATATCCCGCAAGTCCAAGGAAGCTTCTGACTTCCTTCACATTGCTTGGGGATTGCCATTCAGTCATGGCTTCAATCTTAGTGGGATCGACCGACAATCCTTCTTCAATCAAAACATGACCCAAGAATCCAACTTCGCGCAGCCAAAATTCGCACTTGCCGAACTTGGAATACAGTTGGTGCTCTCGAAGCTTGTCTAGGACCATCTTCAAGTGTTGCTCGTGCTCTTCTTCCGTCTTCGAGAAGACAAGAATGTCATCAATGAAGACAACGACAAACTTGTCCAAATATTCCATGAATACCTTATTCATGAGATATATGAAGTAAGCTGGGGCATTGGTCAATCCAAAGGACATGACCGTGCACTCTTACAGGCCATATCTAGTTACAAATGCCGTCTTCGGAATATCTTGGGGTCTGATTTTCAGCTGGTAGTACCCAGGTCTGAGATCAATCTTGGAGAACACCTTGGCTCCATAGAGTTGATCAAACAGATCTTCAATCTTGGGAAGTGGATACTTGTTTTTGATTGTAACTTCATTGAGGGAGCGGTAGTCAATGCATAAGCGGATGGTACCGTCCTTCTTTGCCACAAACAGAACAGGTGATCCCCAAGGGGAGGCACTAGGGCGGATAAATCCCTTCCTCAACTGCTCTTCCAGTTGCTTCTTCAACTCTGCTAACTCTTCCGATCCCATTCTATAAGGCTTCTTATAGATGGGTCCTGCTCCGGGTATGAGCTCGATGATGAACTCAATGTCTCGGTCAGGAGGCATTCCCGGTAGCTCATCAGGAAAGACATCGGGGTACTCGCATACTACCGGCACTTGCTCCAGTCCAACTTCTGACAGAGAGTTGACTTGGGTGGCTTGAGCAGAGGAGGGGTTGGAGGCATATCTAACTTCGACTCCTTGGTCATTGGTTACAGTGACGGTCCGGTTGGCACAATCTAGCAAGCCTTGGTGCTTGGTGAGCCAATCCATTCCTAAGATCACATCCAAGCCTTGCGACCTTAAGATGATAAGGTCTGCTAGGATGTCTACCCCATTAATGACAATCCCGACTCCTTTACATCCTATCTTGGCTCTCATCTCTGCTCTGGGGGTTTGTACCACCATAGGGTTATTCAGGGGTGTAGGGGTCATGCCACTTTTTAATGCAAATTTTTGGGTGACAAATGAATGCGTGGCTCCAGAATCAAACAAGACAATTGCAGGTGCTGAATTGACAAGGAATGTACCCAACACGACGTCCGGGTCTTCCTGGGCCTCTTCTGCAGTGACATGATTCACACGACCCTTGCCGTTGTTGGGCAGGTTGCAGGGAGCTTAGTTCCTTAGTGGCATTCCACGGCCTTGTCCTGGGTTCTGCGCATTGGGGCGCGGGGCGTCGGGCTTCTTGTTGGGGCAATTCTTGGAGTAGTGTCCTGCCTGACCACATCCGAAGCAAGTGACTTGATTGGGGTTGCTGCTCTTGCCGGCATTGTTATTGGGGTTGTTGTAAGCTGGCCTGGGGTCGGCATACTGCTGAGGTGGATAGTTGGTGCGGGGTGCAGGAGCTCTTGGCTGCTGGTAGGTTGGCTTGACCGGGGCTGGCTGCCACGGGCGAGGCTTCTAGTTGCTGGAGCTACCCTTGCTGATCATCTTGCGCTTACGGGTGTCATCCAAAGCACGTCGCTTGTCCTCGAGCATGAGTGCCTTGTTCACCAGATCAGGAAAGGTCGGGCAGTCACACACAACAAGCGAGTACTGCAGAGTCTGGTTAAGGCCTTCCATGAAGCGCTCCCTTTTGGCAGCATCAGTGTTGACATCTTCAGGGGCATACCTTGAGAGAACACTTAAATTATGCATGTACTCCTAGATAGTGCTACTACCTTGCTTCAGGGCTCGGAACTCACGCTTCTTGATGGCCATGATTCCGGAAGGAATGTGGGCCTTGCGGAATTCTGCCTTGAAGTTATTCCAAGTGATGTTTTGCTCAGCATGCATGGCCTTGAATCCATCCCACCAAGCTCTAGCAGTTCCCCCGAGACGTTGAGCAGCATATGCCACCTTCTCACGGCCCTCAGTGCATCCGACTAGTTCCAGCAGATCCTCAATGGTGCGGACCCACTCGTCTGCATCCAGGGGTTCAGCAGTCTCGATGAAGGTGGGTAGTGCATGCTTCTTGAACTCCACCAGCGTGGAACGTGCATTGCCGTTACCTGCCGGCTGGCGGTTGACAGCTTGAGCAATCATCTGGAGGGCTGCAGTGTTGGCTTGGCGTTCCTCTCGGAAGGCTTGGAGAAGCTAAGCCATGTCCATGCTTGGAGGTAGTGGCGGTGGTGGAGCTTGTCCTTGGGTTTTGTCTTGACTGACTCCTTCTCCGGCTTCTGGCTACTGGGTAGAGGTACCAGTACGAGTTACAACAGGCATCCTGTTGGAGCGGTCAAGGTCTCATGATTGGGAAAGATGGGGAAATAAATATAAATGGGACGCCTAGTAAGGGGGTTGGTATGATACCAATTGTTTTCATGCAAGGGCCAAAAGGCCAAACACATTCATTAAAATCCAAATGGGTGATGTAGTCGCTTACAAGTTCCCGAGGGAAAGTACGACGTCCATCAAACTCATCAAAAGCAATCACCATACTACATGGTTTCATATGAACCATTACAAGGACTCGTCTTTGCATAGGGGTACACGACCTATCCTACCGTAGGGGTTACTAACGGGCACATCCGGGTTGCGAATGATGCCTAAGTGGTGGAATGCTCGGTCGCGTAGTCTGGCTCTTCCGGGTCTTCCTCCTCGTCATCGGCGGCCTGACTTTCTGCTTCACTTGAAGGGGTGGGGGAGTGGAGGAGCTCAACACGGCGTTGCTTTGCCGGTGGTGCGAAGAGTTTGCGGTATTCCTTGGCGCTCATGCAGTGTTGCTGTGGTGGTTCTCCATCCTTTGGGGGTCTTCCGCCTCTGTATGCGATTGCGGGTTGACCAGGGGGAGCACGTTCCTTCTTGATCCTATCCGTCTTCTCTTGTGCTTGGCGAAGAAGTGCCTTGGTCTCATGAAGTTCCTTTCGGAGCTCCATCGATTCCGAGGCCAAGCGTTGTGCCAAACTATCGACATAAAGGCTGAAGTAGGTCTGGAATCAGAGTGGAAGTTCTTCTTCTAATGGTGGAGCTGGTGCACTGCTCTCATCCTCACCTTCCTTCTGATAAGGCAAGAAATGGGTTGCCAACTCGTCTGCCATCTCTGGAAGAAGGTCTCGGAGGCGGGTGAGTGCCTTGAGGGTTGTCGTCTTGACGGCAAGGACTAGGGTTGCCATCTGGGGTCCCTCGAAGAACCAGCTTGTTGGGGAGTCATTGGCCTTCACGATAACTTCCACATGATACTCCGTCTCGGTGTCATTGATCCAATGCTCATGGTAGGTGAAAATGGGGGCTCGGTGGAACTGGCACTTCTTGAGGCTATCCTCGAGAAGTACAAGAAATCTTGTGGTCAGGAAGTCTTCAGGGATGGCAGCCATCTACAAAGGTTGAATGCGAGAGACCAATAAGGGAAATATGTCTTGGGTTGGGTAAGCTTTATAAAAGAAGAGAAGTTTAGATGGTCTCAGACTAACTAACGCCCATGCTAACTAAGGCTTCCTACAGTCAGGATGGCTCTGATAATAGCTCTGTGGGGACCCCGACTCCCAAGTCGTGATCACCGAATGCACGTGTACAGTGATCCCAGAGATCAATGCTCACTGAACACACAAAAGCTGAATAACAAGAGTCTTACATCCATACATACCGTCTTACACAAATTATGACCATTATGGTCAAGTCTTACATAGATAAAGCCTTAAGGGCTGAACATCAAATGAAACATAAGCAGCGGAAATCTTCGTCGATAAGTAGAACCCATGCCATCTGCCTTAACCCTACAGGCATTCTGACTAGGAAACGTCCTAGTTCGCATGTTCGTCTTCAAAGGACTCTTCTTCGAACTCCTGTTCTTCCATGCCTGGCCAATTAAATAATCAGTGGCAAGCTAATGAGTACTTTGAATGTACTCGCAAGCAACCCATGTTTTGGTTCAAGGTACAACAATACATGATATAGGTAAATTTTTGCGAAAAGCTAGTTTTCGAGTGCAATGACATGGTCAACAACTTGTAAGACATGCATCAGGAGAATTCAAGTAACCATAAGGACAGGTTACGGATATCAACATAAATAGAGTGGGCACCAACCCAACTCAATCATATCAAGTCCTTTGACTTGACCCGAGTAGTGGTATCAACATAAAAAGAGTGGGCACCAACCCAACTCAACCATGACTTGACCCGAGTGGTTCTTCCCACTTATCCAATCACTCACACTGGTTTGAAAATATGTGGACGTAGCCCAAGAGCAGTTTCCCAACTGTCCTTGACCGTGGACACGGCTATTCGAATAGTTTTACACTCTGCAGAGGTTGCACACTTTACCCACAAGATCCGGGGAACTTCCATGTCACCCATGATCCGCGGTACCTCAAGTACCCGGGGTAAGCACCCGATCACTATCTTTCCCTAGACGACACTAACAAGGAGTCCACTCGTTATTCCATATCCTCACGATGTACCTCATATGAGACTCACTCGAGATCGTAACATCCGAGAGGGGACACAACGGTGTATCCGGTGCCCTATGAAAACAGTCATGGCCGCCCTACCTGGCACGACCCCGTCCCGAGAGAGAGCACCAACTCTCCCCCGTCACTAGTAATGCGGGTTCCAAGCTAGTATTGGCCTAGGTAATCAATAATGCCCTTTCCCATATAAGGGTAGAGTGGTTGCGCATGTAAGGTTGGAATAACGCTCGCAACTTAAACCAATCCATTTTTGAGAACAACACACACACTTGCCTCGGTACTCCACTTCATCTCAAGTGGCTACCCAACTCATTGTCTCCCTCGGGCATAAGTGGCACCCGACTGGGTTTTCGAGAAGTCCTTTCAAAATACTTTGTCTCCATCACCATGCATATTCCCATCCCTTTTGCGTAGCACTACTTAGCATCCTATCTATTCCCACCGGCATAACCCTCATATGGAGGTAGGGTCATGCACAATGCAAGTATCATCAAGGAGGAAATGAAGGAAACCCACCAAAGTGGCTACCCTCTCATCATGATTCCGATGCAACAATAATAAAGTGCTATATGAAATGCATAAAAAGGATTTCATAGACATGGTCAAAGGGCTGCTTGCCTGGCTCAACAAGGTCTTCCGGGTCTTCAAAGTCTTCTGGTCCAACTCCTTCGTCAGCAACGCAATCTATCGTCGCAAAATAATAATGAGAAAATAAGGCAATAATAACACAGAAAAATCAGAGTGCTCAGAAAAATGTCAACTTATTTTTGTAAAATACTAGGTGGAAAACTAAGAAGGGGAAAATTCCTAGTTTTGGATTTGGAGTTGTATAATAGGAGAAATGGATTTACAAAGGCATATTTAAATGCTTAAAATCACATTTAAATATTTACAGTGAAGAAAAGTTTGTTGGATTTGAATGAAAGTTGCACCATAAATAGGTGGGATTATTACAAGAATTTAGGAGTTGGAATTATTGCATTTGGATTAATATTTAATCCTGTGGATTTTTTGCAATTTTTCAGAAAAAGAAAAAGGGGAAGGGGCACTGTGCCTGCTGGGCCAGAACAGCAGCAGCGCAGCAGGCCCAGCCAGAGAGGCGGCCCAGCGCACTGGTGCACGCACGCGCACCAGGTTTAAACCTGACAGGCGGGGCCCAGGCGTCAGCGAGAGAGAGGGGGCGATGGAGGGGAGAGGCTGACAGGCGGGGCCCGCCTGTCATCCCTAACCCTGAGTCCAGGCGGCCGGCGATCTCACCGGCGATGATGCAGGGCACGGCGAGGTCGGGCAAGGGCACGGCTGGGCTCAGCGTCGTGTCGCCGTTCGGGTGGAGGTGGAGTTCGTCGCCAGGGTGGCCTGGTTCGCCGGCGACGAGGTTCGCGGCGGAGGAGCTTTGGGCGTCGACGGCTCTGACAGTTTCCGGCTACAAAAGAGGCGGGGAAGAAGGGGGAAATGGTCAGGGGCGCCCGGGGTTTCCAAATCGAGGCAGAGGAGGAGCAGGGGAGGCCTGTACCATGGGATCGACGGCGACCTGAGGCGGCGGAGCTCTAGCTCGATCTCGAGCTCGGGCTTGTCTGCAGAGGGGTGAGTGGTGCAGGGGGGGTGTTTAGGGGAGTGAGAGAGCGAGTGGTGAGGAGAGAAGGGCTCGGGGAGGCCTTTAAATAGGCGAACAGCGAGGTTTAGTAGACCCGTGCGCCGGCGAGCTCACGCACGTCGCTGTAGGGCTCGGGAGGAGCTGGCGTCGTGTCTGGGGCGTTCCTGGGCGTGGACTACGCTGAAAGGGATAGAGAGAGGGAGTGGGGAGATGTCAGAGGCGCCGCGCATGTGAGCTCGCTCACTAGAGCTCTCGGGCGGCCGGTGCGCGTGCGAGCAGGGGCAGGAGGGAGAGAGGGAGGATGAGGGCCGACCAGCTGCCGTGTCCCGAACGCCGAGGCGCATCGGCCGGCGCGCGGGGGTGGCCCGAGGTGGCCGGATCTGCTTGGCAGGGGGCGCCTACAGTGCGGGAGCGCACTGTAGCGCGCTCTAGAGCGCCCAAATGGCATGCCAAGCCATTTTCTATGCTTGTGGACGCGCCCTAGCATGTCTGGTTGCTCTAGGGAGGGGTAAAGAAAGGGGAAGAGCATAGGATGCCATGGATGGCCACTTGAGTGAGGAGAGAGGAAGAAGAAGAGTGGAAATGGGGCTGTCCAGAGAGAGAAAGTGAGGGTCTCACCCCCAAATAATTGATCTGAGGTCTTGCCATTGCTAATGGAGGTATAAGGTGACTAGATTAAGCTCTGGTAAAAAGTTGAGCTTACCAAGAATAGTGGAAGAGGTCAAAACAGTGGTTTTTTGCAAAATGTCAGAAGGTGTTTGATAATGGTTTGGGCAAGCAAATGATGTCCACTTGCCATGAAGTTCTACAGGGTGAAATGACACATATAATTAGGGTGTTCCACCAAATTTGAGCTTATTTGGGCAAAGTGGCCAATGTAAATTTTGTAAACCCTAGAAATCAACAAAAAGGGGTTGGTGTAGATTTAAAGATGCAAAACCATTCTCCTTGATGCACCACTTGGTGTAGTGTCATCATTTGGTCATATAAACATGCTCACAAAAGTTGGGGTCATGGAGAGAAAGTTGGTAGTGCAAACTTGCTCAAATTTGGTTCTGAACAGAAAGGGTTATGGGGCATTTTGGTGGACCAAAATGACCTTGATTGAAGTGAGGTTTTGCAAGATCATCACAATATGCATTTGTGACTTGCTGGATTTTGTTGGATTTTTATGAAAATATTTCCTGTAGAAATATTTCAAATCCTTGAAATGAGCAGAAATGGTTTTGGGAGGTTTTGTCCAATATTTTGAACATTACCATGTGTTGAAACTCTTATATATGGGAAATATATGTCCACTGAGTTTCCCTAAATTTTCTCAAATATTTTTAAAGTAATAAAATAATTTTTCCCTATTAAAGACCATTTCTAGCCTTAAGAAAAAGCCTTTAAATAAAATAGGAAAATAACTTTAAAAATTATATTTTTAGGGTTTATGGGAATCCTATATCTAATAGGTTTCAAATATTCCTTTTGAAATATTTTTCATACCCCAAATTAGGTACTTGCAATGCAAACCTCAATCCAGGGGTTTTTGGAAAACTAATTTTTGATAATACTATTTGGCCAAATTATTTTTGTAAGAAAATACTATATTCCTCTATACACATGACATGATCATTGGGCAGAAGTTTGGGGCAAGGAGATGAAGTATAGGGGGTGGAGTTGTGTTGACTTTAAAGAGCACTTGAAAAGCACAGAGAGAAAACCAACTCCAAATAAAAGCCAAATAATGCAAAAGTTTTTGTTGGTCCAAATTTTCATGCTTTATTAATGCAAATGAAGAGTTACAAAATGCAGGGTGTGACAGGATGCTAGCGACATTATCATATACGTGAGCCAAAAGGCGCAAACGGTCCCGGGCCAGGTAAGGTGGCACCCGTGGGAATACCGTGTGTGAGGCCCCAAAGTGATATGAAGTGTTACATGCTAGATCAGTGTGACTTAGGATCGGGGTCCTGACAGACGAGACGCAGTAGGACGCCATGCGTGGGACCGATCTTGTGCTGGGAGAGGAATGCCGTCGAGAAGCCGCGCTGCGAGCGGCAAGGTATCAATAGGCGTTGCGACGATACCACTGCCACAACATCCGCCACGGAACTCTTGAGGTAGGGGCTCTCGTGCTCAGACGGGTTCTCTCCAGGGAGGGGCTGCACAAGCTCTCTCCCATGTGGGAGGGCCCATTCAAGGTTGTTCATATCTCCAGGCCTAGCTCCGCGCGCTTGGAGACCACGGAGGGGGTACCCATCCAGAACGCGTGGAACATTCAACATCTCCGGAGGTTCTATCCCTGAGCGAGGCCTAGCACCTAGGAAAGGCCCAGTGCCTGTGAAGCTGCTGCATTTTGGGAAAGGCCCGGTGCCTATGAAGCTCTTGCGTTTTGGGAAAGGCCCGGTGCCTGTGAAGACGGCGAATGCCTGTGAAGCTGTTGCGTTTTGGGGAAGGCCTGGTGCCTGTGAAGAAGGCGAATGCGTGTGAAGCTGCTGCGTTTTGGGAAAGGCCCGGTGCCTCTGAAGAAGGCGAATGCCTATGAAGCTGCTGCGTTTTGGGAAAGGCTAGGTGCCTATGAAGAAGGGGAATGCCTATGAAGCTCGCCACTCGTGACACTCTCATGTAATAATGAGTGGGGTTGTACACGCCCCGGAGTCTCCGGAGTGCCGCCCTCGGGCCTTGGGGGCTCCCGCCCATGCCCAGTGGCAACACTTAGCTCCGCGCTGGTGAGAAGACGTTGAAGACTAGAATAGGTGTGGACGCGGCTTTCCCATTTGCTTTCTGCAGTTGGCTTGTTTATTCCCGTTTGAAGTTTTATTGGAATTGCTGACGTTCCTGGCTTGTGAATCTTTGTCTTTGTCGCTCGTTTGCCTCATTTTCTCTCACACAAGTCTCGTGAGGGAGGTTCGCGGGCGCCCTCGCGAGTGTTTTCTGCCCCAATCGCTTGGAGCATTCCTATCCGAGTCCTCTGCGGGAGCACCCCTTCCGTGCCCCACGGGCATCGCGACACGAGCGCAGGACCTGGGCCGATCGCCCGCACAACCAAGACCGGTAAGAAAGAAAACAAAACGGGCGCGATTCGTCCTGCGCCAGCCCACAGCAAAGGCTCGAGCTGCTCTTGGGGCTCAGGCGGATCCCTCCTCTCGCTTCACCGGCGCGCGACGGCGGGCTGACCCGCTACCTTCACCTAGGCGGGCGCGACGGCGCGGGGGCTGGTCGCGGCCACCACTGGAGGAGTTGCTGCCTGAGAGAGGGTCGCCGAAGCTCAGCGAACCCCGAGCACCTCCGCCTGTACGCCAGTCGCCATCTTCATCCTGGTCAGTGCCGGGGATGGGCAGGCGGCCGCGGTCATCGTCTTCAGGGCAGCACCCGGCACGACGGCCATCTTCCCCGAACACCCACCCGTAGAGGGTGGCGTCACCATCAAACTTGAAGTACAGGGTGCACCACTGGCCCAGGCCGCACGCACGGGCAAACGTTTGCCAGCCGCGCGTCAGAGCCCCATTCCCAGAAACGGAGACCTCCAGCGAAGCCCAGGAGGCCCTGCTGCAGCAGCCGTCTGCCTGGAGCCAGAAGCCGCACCGAGCGCTGGCCGGCAGTTCATCTACGTAGAAACGGGGGAGCTGGAGCCTGGTGCTGGATGGGTCCGCCGACCACACGACGAACTACGGCAGCACCTCCGTGGAGCTAAAGCGTGGCCTAGGGGGGCGCACACCCGTGGCATGCCCCCGCCGGCAACCGGGCGCTCACCACCGCGCAGGGAACCGCCTCCATGGCCGCGGGAGGCCACCACGGGGACCGTGGTATACTTACAAGAGCGACCTCGGCCGCGCTTTGTTGGGGGGGAGTTAGGCCCTGCCTGGGGGGCCTTTCCTTTCTCCGCGGCCGAGAACCTCTTTGGGGCCATGGGGACGGCGAGTAGCCAAGAAGAAGAAAAGGAGCAACAAGAAGGGACGGGCTGAAGGGGCTCGCGCGGCCCCGTACTTATAGCCGCAGGAGGCCAACCACCGAGCACCACGATCGCAAGTAATCATGATCGGTTTCTCTACATGCAGGGACTTATCAAGTCGTGCGGTCGCCGAGGCGTCGTGGGGAAGCGCAGTCGCCCACGTCCAATCAATCGCCACGCGGCGCCCAAGGCCGCAGGCTATTAGGGCCCGTAGCGCTTCACACTTGCCCCTTCGCTTTCTTGCTAGGCCAAGCACGGGCATGCCTTGGTCTTGGGGGCCACTGTCGGTGTTCTGGGAATGGGGGTCCCCAGACTTGCCTGCCTGTGGCCTGCGGCATGGCTCAAGTGGGGGTCCAACGCAACCCATCTTCATCAGCTCAAGCTCAAGATCCTCGCGAGGGGCCAAGCCTCGCGGGGTGGACGGCAGGAAGCTTCCTCAGAGGCAGCCTCATCAGGCAGGCTCGCGAGGAGGCAGAGAGATCAAGGCAGGGGTACCACGTGAGGAGCCCGTGACGCAAGCCATGACGATGGAGACCAGGCGGGCGCCGGCCTGCGCAGTGTCCTTGTTTCCCGTTTGGTGCAAAGGGGGCAAGCACAGGCCAAGGCATCAGGCAGAGGTTACCATTCCGGTGCAACGAGACCAAGACCAGCAGAGCGGCAGGACGGAGGCCACCATGGAGCCCAAGACGGCATCATCACCTGTACTTTTGGCAGCCGAAGACCACCTTTGGACAGGATAACTTGTACTAGATGTTCCCCTTCAAAATGGCCAATTGTTGGCACCCTTCCCGCTCATTATTTGGATAGAGGCACAGGGCCTCTATAAGTAGAACTAGCCACACAGAGCAGAGGGACATCTAGAAATCTGGTAGAGCCCTAGCAGAGAGAGAGAGAAAGACGACTGAACTCACCCTAGCAATTCATCGCACCAGCTCAAGAACACCTCTCGCGAGGCTGTTCTTCCCTTGTACTGTTCATCTGCAGCCCCTGAGGCAATCCACCACACCACACACTGGAATAGGGTATTACACCACAACAGTGGCCCGAACCAGTATAAACCTCGTGTCCCTTATGTTGTTCGTTGTTTCCAGCTTAGATCACGTGAGGAGATTGGGCGTAGATCAGTGGGGGAGAGATCTCCGCGTGCACCCTAGTGTTCGAACCTCAAGGGTCTGCTGGAACCCAAAATCCGACATCTACTGCAATGGGAATAGTCACTGGAAGTGGAACTACCCCTTATACTTGGCGGATAAAAAGGATGGCAAAGTTAAAGGTATATTTGATATACATGTTATTAATGTTTACTTTACTAGTGTTCATAGTAACCTCAGGGTATTTGATACAGGTTCTGTAGCTAAGATTAGTAACTCGAAACGGGAGTTGCAATGTGAACAGAGAATAGTTAAGGGCAAAGTGACGATGTGTGTTGGAAATGATTCCAAGGTTGATAAGATCACCCTCGCACACTCCTTTTACCTACGCGATTAGTGTTGAACCTAAAATAAATGTTATTTGGTGTTTGCGTTAAGCATGAATTTGATTGGATCATGCTTATTGCAATACGGTTATTCATTTAAGTCAAAGAATAATTGTTGTTATGTTTACATGAATAAAAACTTCTATGGTCATACACTTAATATAAATGGTTTATTGAATCTCAACCGTAGTGATACACATATTCATAATATTGAAGCCAAAAGATGCAAAGTTAATAATGATAGTGCAACTTATTTGTGGCACTGTTGTTTAGGTCATATTGGTGTAAAGCGCATGAAGGAACTCCATGTTGATGGGCTTTTGGAATCACTTGATTATGAATCACTTGATTCTTGCAAACCATGCCTCATGGGCAAGATGACTAAGACTCCGTTCTCCGGAAGAATGGAGCGAGCCACTTACTTATTGGAAATAATACATACTGATGTATGCGGTCCGACGAGTGTTGAGGCTAGCGGCAAGGATCATTATTTTCTGACCTTCACAGTTGATTTGAAATGGGTATATCTACTTAATGAAACACAACTCTGAAACATTTGAAAAGTTCAATGAATCTCAGAGTGATGTATAGAATCATTGTAACAAGAAAATAAAGTTCCTATGATCGGATCGTAGAGGCGAATAATTGAGTTATGAGTTTGTCCTTCATTTGGAACAACGTGGAATAGTTTCACAAACTCAAGCCACCTGGAACACCACAGCGTAATGGTGTGTCCGAACGTCGTAACCGTACTTTATTTGATATCGTGCTATTTATGATGTCTCTTACCGATTTACCACTATCATTTTGGGGTTATGCATTATAAACAACTTCATTCATGTTAAATAGGGCACCATCTAAATCCGTTGAGACGACATAGTATGAACTATGGTTTGGCAAGAAACCCAAGTTGTCATTTCTTAAAGTTTGGGGCTGCAGTGCTTATGTGAAAAAGCTTCAACCTGATAAGCTCAAACCCAAATAAGAGAAATGTGTCTTCATAGGATACCCAAAGGAGACTGTTGGGTACACCTTCTATGACAGATCCGAAGGCAAGATATTCGTTGCTAAGAATGGATCCTTTCTAGAGAAGGAGTTTCTCTCGAAAGAAGTGAGTGTGAGGAAAGTAGAATTTGATGAGCGAATTGTACCTTATCTCGAATTGGAAAGTAGTTCACCATAGAAATCAGGTCCAGTGAGTCCTACACCAATTAGTGCGGAAGCTAATGATGATGATCATGAAACTTCTGATCAAGTTACTACCGAACCTCGTAGGTCAACTAGGGTAAGATCCGCACAAGAGTGGTATGGTAATCCTATTCTAGAGGCCATGTTACTTGACCATGACGAACCTACGAACTATGAGGAAGCTATGATGAGCCCAGGTTCCATGAAATGGCTTGAGGACATGAAATCTGAGATGGGATCCATGTATGAGAACAAAGTTACCAAAAAGATTGAAAATATTTAGTGCTATGCATCTCTCTAAGCTAGATCACTGGGAGCTCGTAGTGAAGGTGGCATGGAGAGGAGTCATGTAACGAATGTATCTGTAGAGGTTTGAGGAGCTGGTGGAGTTGCAACTAGAGGGGCAACTAAGGCTGTGGCTGCAGGAGCTGAAGTTGTAGCCCTAGTGTCTGTCACTGGCACTGCTGCAGACCTCTATCTTCTTGTCACCCTCTGTATGCATCTGTGGTAGTCTTGTCACTCCTATCCTCAAGTTCTTCTTGAATCTTCTCCATAGAAGTCTGAATCTCTGTAACCTTGACATTTAGATCAAGTATCTTTTCACAATAATCCTTTCAAGGCTCTCTTGATTTTGAGTCAGGGTGGCCAAACCTTTCTCAATCCTCAAACTAGCCTGAATGAGATAGCCAAGTTGATCTTGTTTGGACTTGATACGTGTGATCACTATAGGAATCAGGCACTTTGCCGTCTGCAATGGCTGATGGCAAAGGCATGCCTGGCGGACGGCAACAAGTCCTGGTGAATAAGCTACGACAAAGGGCACTTTGTCATCTGCCGACGGACAGCAAAGATGAAATGGTCTTTACCGTTAGCCAACAGACGGCAAAGAGCCTAGACGGCACTTGTGCCAGGCTAGGTCCGCTAGGGTGTTAACGGCGTGCTTTGCCATCTGCTGGAGGATGGCAAAGACCTTCGCATCTTTGCCGTCTCCTAGCGATGGCAAAGTGCACAAATATGCTAGCCCAGATGCCCCCGTTAGCTGCCATGTGGCAAGCTATGCTGTCTGCTGGCAGACGGCAAAGATGCCAAGGTCTTTGTCATCTGCTAGCGGACGGAAAACCTGGCCAAATAGGCCAACCCAGTGCACCCCAGGTTGCACAGGTAGCTGCCACGTCGTAGCTTTCCCGTTTGCTGGCTGACGGCAAATAGCTTGTATAGCCCCTGTTTTTCTGTTTTTTCTTAAATTCATTCAATTTCACAAATATATATATACACATTTGAGAATACTTTCAACAATCATAACAACACATATACATACCAAATCATATCCCTGCCATATGGATATGATCATCCAACACATATACATACCAAATCAAAAGTCCATATCCAACATATATAGCTAACCAACATATCCAACAACAAGCAGACGATGGTTTCACCCATACATACATATATAGGTAGCAAGTTTCACATTCTTCATCCTACAAAATCAACACAAAAAAGGAAGCACAAGGAGAAGAGTACACTCCATCAACACAAGCTTCCTCATCAAAAGAAAATCTTCAAATTGGGAAAGAAGAAAGTTAGAAGAAGAAGAATAAGACTAGCTAGAAGAAGAAGAAGAAGAAGAATTTTTCTTCTCTTTCTTTTTCTCCTCTCCTCTTCTTTATCTTCTTCTTCTTCTAACTAAGGTAGGTAAAAATGCCATTTTTAGCTAAGCTAGGTAAAAATGCCATTTTTAGCTAAGCTAGGTAAAAATGCGAAGTGTATGTCATTTTAGAGCTAAGATAGGTAAATAGGTCATTATGGAGCTTAGTAATGTTATTATGTCATTTTCGTGGAAAATAAGCTAAGCCTATGTCATTTTGGAGGTAACAAAGATTATAATGCCATTTCTTACCTAAGTATGCTAATTATGTCATAAATGAACTAAAGAAGCTATGTGTAGGTCATTTTTGTGGTAACCTTAATCATGATGCCATTTTTGAGCCTAGTTACATAAGTAAAGCTCATTTTTATCTAACTTAGGTAATTATGCCATTTAGGAGGAAAATAAACTAATTTTGCATTTGTAAAGTAAAAAACTCGGGAAAACTTACCCTCATCACAACAAATGTGATGAAGATCGCAACTAAGGTAACAATTGATCCAACGCCATAATGATACCAAGCCTCATTATCAATGGTATATTTTCTGATCTTATTAAGCTTCAAGCACATTGCATCCATCTTCAGGAGCATGGCATTCATCTTCATCTTGTGATCATCGACGACATCGGCAAGATACAACTCCAATGTCATCTTCTCTTCTTCAATTCTTTGAATTTTTTCTTTCGAATAATCACTTTCTTTTTCAACTAAATTTAACTTCTCGACATGAGAGTCGGTTTCAAATTCCGGTTCACATACCTCCTAGATTAAAATATCTCTATGTCAACCTGATGGCCCTAATTTTCATAAATGGGAAATGCAACGAATAGTTATAAAAGAGAATTTACCTCATCTGAATCATACAGCGGGCGAGGGCTGACAGGGACGGACATCAAGACCATGTCACTATGTATAAGAAACAATCATACAAAGTAAGAAAATTATACAAGTAACTATATAAATCATACAATCGTACAAGTAAATATATAAATCAAGTAGAACATAAAAAATTGAATACCTAATAATAATCTAGATCGTCAGGTTCAATACATGCTCCGAGATAAATAAATGCATCATCACCATCACTATCAGTAATGACATGCTTATCATCATCATTACTAAATGCATCATCATTTGGAAGGCCAACTTTAAGTAATATATCGGTGTACAAAAGTAGGGGATCTCCTTTTGACTCCTTTACTTGTGCATGGGCAGTCAGAGCCACGCGCCGCGGCCACACATATAGGGTAGAGGAGGGAAGCCATAGAGAAGCCGAAGCATGAGACGTCCAAGGCGATGCCAAGACCGGAAGCATAGGAGGGAAAGAGGCGCGAGGTGGACTCCCTCGGAAAGATCCTTGCCGGGGCGGCCCCCCGCAGCCCCGACAAGAGCCATGCCGGGGCAACTTGCCCGATGCCAGCGGAGTGGACCACCCTTGAGCCCACGGGCTCCAACCCAACCAGCTGGGTTGGAACCAGGGCTCGGGAGGCGCCTCTTTGGTGGCATGCAAATCTTCATCAAACTCATAAATATATGAGTTCAGATGAGGACTAGAAGACGGCGACCCTCAGAAGGATCCTAGCCGAGGAAATCCATAAGACCCCCAGCAAGACCCTTGCCGGGGATGACATCAACGCCATGGCAAGACCATTGCTGAGCCCCTGGCAAGACCCTTACTGACGGCGTCAGTAGGGCCACTGCCAGGACCGCACCAGCCAAGACTCCGCCGTCATTCGCATGCAGCTGCCAGACAACCAGCTGTGCAGGCACCTGCGTGGCAACATGCAGCTTCCAGGCCAACTCAGCAAGCACCTCCGTGGTGGCATGCAGATCTTCCTAAAGACCCTACCAATGCGCCTCCTCAGCTTCCTGCATGCCTACATGGCATTGCATGCATCGCCAGCCTGGGCGCGTGTCGAAGCGAGGCGAAGCGGCGACGGACGGGACGGGCCTCGTTCCCGTCTTCGATAAAGCTAGTGGACACCTACGTAGCACATTTAATGTGCTTCGTCCCGTCATTCCGTGCAATAAGCTCGCGCACTGTAGGCCTTTCTACCTCCTGTGTGCCACTGTGGCAGCCCCTTTTTCCTATAAAAGGAGGCCTGAGGCGAGCAGGAGAGGGATTCAGCTTTTTGGAACGGGACGTCCACTGTAGCTAGTTCAGAATGCTCAAGAACACTCAATACATCCGCCAAAGCAGGACTAGGGTTTTACGCATCCTCGCGGCCTGAACCTGGGTAAACGATCCATGTGCTTGCTCGTTAGACCTGCTCTTCTCACGACCCTATGCCCGCCGACCATAGAAGGGATCCTTGTGATCCCATAGGTATCGTTCCCATAGACATCTTTGGCACGCCAGGTAGGGGATGCATTTGTGGGAATCTGGTCTAGCAGTTAGCCTAGCAGTTCTTCGTCGCCATGGCACCCAAGAAGAAGGCGGCCATGGTGGTCGATTCTTTGGGAGCTGGACGGCCCATACCGGTGCGGGCGAGCAGCGGGCCGGTCACGGACAGAACCCGAGGCACGACCCACAAGCACCAACATCGCTCTGACAGTCAGAGCCTGGCGAGCGGCGTCGTTTGTGGGCAAGGCTACGAGCCACATGCCACGAAATCCAGAGACGGAGCTAAGCCCCCCGCCGACGGTGCGGGACCCTCCGGGGGCATCGCCGTACCACCCGCGGGCAGCGCGGCGACCTCCAAGACGCCCACTCCAACGCCCACAGTGTGCCCTTCCTAGGTTGTGATCGACGAGCATTGTCACCACGCTGGTGACCTTTGACACCACCGTGGGAAGAGTCCTGTGCGTCATCCGCGGGATGAAGGAGGCCAACATTCCCACCAAAGTGGTGGCGAGGATGGCGCACAGCCGCTGGGCCGTGACAGAGCTCCTTCTAACGTGGTTAGAAGTCGAAGCATGCCACAGTCCATGTAGTTTTCACCGCCGCCCACGTCAGCGGAAGCCTTGGCGCGCACAGCTACTCCTCGACTTCCATCCTTCCGCGGAGAAGCTCGACGAGTGGGGAGCCACTATCCGCAGCCTCGTCGGCATCGCCAACAAAGACGAGCCACGGCCGGCGGTGGAGGTGCCGGAGGAGCCGCGGCCATGGTGCACTCTCCTCCTCCACGCGCAGCCACCGCGGATGTCGGTCCATCATGATGACGCTTGTGATGACATTTCCATAGCGTCGTCCGGCCCACGGACCCGCTGCGATCAACACTAGGTTCTTCGGGAGCGAGCCCATGAGGACGCTCGAGCCACCATCGAGCGCCGGCGCGATACGCGCCACCAGTCAGACAGGAAGGCGGAGCTAGCTATGGACCACCCAGCACCGGGAGGCTCTGGCGGCCTACCTTATGAGGTGGGTTGCCCTGCCTTTACCCGTGAGCTATGGTAGTACCAGTGGCCATCCCACCGCACGTTCAAGCCAAACGTCGGCAAGAAGTACAACGGCAAGACCCACCCGTCAGAGTTCCTCAACATCTACACCATTGCGACGACAAGATGCTTGCCAATTACTTCATGTTGTCCCTGAAACCCAATGTCACGGCTTGGTTGATGCACTTGGCAGCGGATTCCATTTCTCCTTGGTCAGATCTGCGCCATGAGTTCTATGGTGCCTCCACTGGAGGCCACCAAGCTCATGGCCAGGCGAGTGATTTGCATATCATTCCCTAGAAGGAAGGTGAAAACCTGCGCAAGTACATATAGAGGTTCAGGCGAGTGCAATACAACATCCCGAATGTTCATCCTGCCGCCGTGATCAGTGCATTCCATCAGAATGTGCGTAACGGCAAGATGCGTGAAGAGCTGGCAACGAACAAGGTCAAAGATGTGGCCGAACTTAACGTTCTAGCCGATAGATGCGCCATTGCTGAAGAGGGAAGGAAGTACCCCGACGAAGATGCCGGTGCTGAAACCGACTCTACCGACGAAGACACCGCCGCCCCGATGAAGAAGGGCCGGCGTCACAATAGGAAATGCAATGAAAAGACCGTGCTTGCCGTCGAGGGATACGGCGACACCAGCGCCGCCAAGAAGGCCAAGGCAGATGACCCCAGCAAGGAGATTTCCGGGTGCGCCGCTTGCCGGGCCTTGGCGGCTGCCGACAAGCTGGGGGCTCTGACAAGAAGTACTGCAAGATCCACCGCACCAAGGGCCATGACCTCCAAAACTCCCAACAAGTTGAGCTGCTTGCTGAAAAGCAAAAAGCAGAATATGAGAGGTGGGACAAGGAGAAGGGTCGGGATGGTGCCGAAGTATCCGGCAAGAAGCATGGCGGCCAAGGAGGTCGCCGCGGCAATGATAACCAGCAAGAGAGGCCCGCATGGGACTGCGACAAGAAGCAGCAAGACGATGATCGTGACGAGGACGACGAGTCCGGTGAGCTTGAGTTCCAAAAGGCTACGGAGGCCATGTGCGTCGACGGTGGCACCTCGTTGCACACTTCTCACCGCCAGCTCAAGAAGTGGGCGCGTGAGATTACAGCAGCAGAGCCATTGTTCAATGCTCATAAGCCACTGAAGTGGTCCAGCACACCCCTCATCTTTGACACCGAGGACCACCCTGACTGCACGACTGCGGTCGGGTGTTTGCCGTTGTTGGTCTCACGAACGATACGCAACCTCAAGGTGAATAAGATGCTGGTTGACGGCGGGGCCGGCCTGAACTTGATCTCACACGTCGTGACCAAAAGGCTGCAAAATCCTGATGGAGACCTTGTGGAAAGAGGTACATTTCAAGGGTTAGCCCGGGAAGGAGCCAGCCGAAGGGGAAGGTCACATTGCCCATGACGTTTGGAGGTGAGTTAAACTACAGGACAGAGAGGATCATCTTTGATGTGGCCGAGATCCCCTTGCCCTATGCCCGGCACTAGCCAAGTTCATGGCGGCGTTGCACTTTGCCTACAATACGCTAAAGATGCCTGAGCCAATGACCATCATCACCGTCCCTTCCGACAAGAAGGATGTGCTGATTTGCGCTAACCAACTCTATCGAGAAGCAGTTGCAGCAGCTGCCGCCAGGGCACCTACTCCTACTGTTGAGGCCCCGGGAGGGAAGAAGAAGATCGACAAGACCTCTCGCACCCACTCCGGCAAGCACACCTCTTCGGAGTGACGTGCTACCGTCGAGGACGTGCCCGAGAGCTCTACCGGCAAGAGCAAAAATTTGGAGCTGCACCACCAGAGACTAAGAGGGTGTCCGTCAAGGAGGATGGCACAGGAAGGGCTTTCACCATATGCTCCACCCTCGACAGCAAATAGGAAGGCGCGCTTGTCGCTTTCCTGCGGGCAAATGTCGATGTGTTTGCGTGGCAAGCATCCGACATCCTCAGAGTTCCCAGGGAAGTGATTGAGCACCAGCTTGCTGTCTGTCCCCATGCGCGACCCGTCAAGAAGAAGGCCAGGAAGCAAGATTTGGAATGACAGGAGTTCATCACAGAATAGATCAGGAAATTGGAAGCGGCAGGTTTGGTGAGAGGAGTGCTCCATCCGACGTGGTTGGCCAATCCGGTGGTGGTGCAAAATGCAAATGGGAAGTGGAGGCTGTGTATTGACTACACGGATGTCAATAAGGCTTGTCCTAAGGACCCCTTCCCGTTGCCGCGCATCGACCAGATTGTTGACTCCAGGGCCGGGTGTGATCTGTTGTCATTCCTCAACGCCTACTCGGCCTATCACCAGATCTTCATGGCAAGGGAAAATGAAGAGAAGACAACCTTTATCACCCGATGTGGTACGTATTGCTTTTTACGGATGCCTTTCGGATTGAAGAGTGCTGGCTCGACATTCGGAAGGGCGGTCCAGATTGGTTTCGAGTCCCAGAAATATGGAAGCATATATGGACGACATAATGGTCCAAACCAAGGACAAGGCGACCCTTGTACAAAACCTAGGAGAGACGTTTGCCAACATACGCAAGATCAACCTCAAGCTGAACCCTGAGAAGTGTGTCTTTGGCGTCCCATCAGGAAAACTTCTCGGGTTCTTTGTGTCGCAGCGTGTCATTGAGGCAAACCCGGACAAGGTCAAGGCTATTGAGCAGATTGAGGCGCCCAAGCGGATCAAGGATGTGCGCCGGCTCACTGGCTGCATTGCCGCCATGAGCAGGTTCATCTCCAAGTCCGCTAACCAACATATCCAACAACAAGCAGACGATGGTTTCACCCATACATACATATATAGGTAGCAAGTTTCACATTCTTCATCCTACAAAATCAACACAAAAAAGGAAGCACAAGGAGAAGAGTACACTCCATCAACACAAGCTTCCTCATCAAAAGAAAATCTTCAAATTGGGAAAGAAGAAAGTTAGAAGAAGAAGAATAAGACTAGCTAGAAGAAGAAGAAGAAGAAGAATTTTTCTTCTCTTTCTTTTTCTCCTCTCCTCTTCTTTATCTTCTTCTTCTTCTAACTAAGGTAGGTAAAAATGCCATTTTTAGCTAAGCTAGGTAAAAATGCCATTTTTAGCTAAGCTAGGTAAAAATGCGAAGTGTATGTCATTTTAGAGCTAAGATAGGTAAATAGGTCATTATGGAGCTTAGTAATGTTATTATGTCATTTTCGTGGAAAATAAGCTAAGCCTATGTCATTTTGGAGGTAACAAAGATTATAATGCCATTTCTTACCTAAGTATGCTAATTATGTCATAAATGAACTAAAGAAGCTATGTGTAGGTCATTTTTGTGGTAACCTTAATCATGATGCCATTTTTGAGCCTAGTTACATAAGTAAAGCTCATTTTTATCTAACTTAGGTAATTATGCCATTTAGGAGGAAAATAAACTAATTTTGCATTTGTAAAGTAAAAAACTCGGGAAAACTTACCCTCATCACAACAAATGTGATGAAGATCGCAACTAAGGTAACAATTGATCCAACGCCATAATGATACCAAGCCTCATTATCAATGGTATATTTTCTGATCTTATTAAGCTTCAAGCACATTGCATCCATCTTCAGGAGCATGGCATTCATCTTCATCTTGTGATCATCGACGACATCGGCAAGATACAACTCCAATGTCATCTTCTCTTCTTCAATTCTTTGAATTTTTTCTTTCGAATAATCACTTTCTTTTTCAACTAAATTTAACTTCTCGACATGAGAGTCGGTTTCAAATTCCGGTTCACATACCTCCTAGATTAAAATATCTCTATGTCAACCTGATGGCCCTAATTTTCATAAATGGGAAATGCAACGAATAGTTATAAAAGAGAATTTACCTCATCTGAATCATACAGCGGGCGAGGGCTGACAGGGACGGACATCAAGACCATGTCACTATGTATAAGAAACAATCATACAAAGTAAGAAAATTATACAAGTAACTATATAAATCATACAATCGTACAAGTAAATATATAAATCAAGTAGAACATAAAAAATTGAATACCTAATAATAATCTAGATCGTCAGGTTCAATACATGCTCCGAGATAAATAAATGCATCATCACCATCACTATCAGTAATGACATGCTTATCATCATCATTACTAAATGCATCATCATTTGGAAGGCCAACTTTAAGTAATATATCGGTGTACAAAAGTAGGGGATCTCCTTTTGACTCCTTTACTTGTGCATGGGCAGTCAGAGCCACGCGCCGCGGCCACACATATAGGGTAGAGGAGGGAAGCCATAGAGAAGCCGAAGCATGAGACGTCCAAGGCGATGCCAAGACCGGAAGCATAGGAGGGAAAGAGGCGCGAGGTGGACTCCCTCGGAAAGATCCTTGCCGGGGCGGCCCCCCGCAGCCCCGACAAGAGCCATGCCGGGGCAACTTGCCCGATGCCAGCGGAGTGGACCACCCTTGAGCCCACGGGCTCCAACCCAACCAGCTGGGTTGGAACCAGGGCTCGGGAGGCGCCTCTTTGGTGGCATGCAAATCTTCATCAAACTCATAAATATATGAGTTCAGATGAGGACTAGAAGACGGCGACCCTCAGAAGGATCCTAGCCGAGGAAATCCATAAGACCCCCAGCAAGACCCTTGCCGGGGATGACATCAACGCCATGGCAAGACCATTGCTGAGCCCCTGGCAAGACCCTTACTGACGGCGTCAGTAGGGCCACTGCCAGGACCGCACCAGCCAAGACTCCGCCGTCATTCGCATGCAGCTGCCAGACAACCAGCTGTGCAGGCACCTGCGTGGCAACATGCAGCTTCCAGGCCAACTCAGCAAGCACCTCCGTGGTGGCATGCAGATCTTCCTAAAGACCCTACCAATGCGCCTCCTCAGCTTCCTGCATGCCTACATGGCATTGCATGCATCGCCAGCCTGGGCGCGTGTCGAAGCGAGGCGAAGCGGCGACGGACGGGACGGGCCTCGTTCCCGTCTTCGATAAAGCTAGTGGACACCTACGTAGCACATTTAATGTGCTTCGTCCCGTCATTCCGTGCAATAAGCTCGCGCACTGTAGGCCTTTCTACCTCCTGTGTGCCACTGTGGCAGCCCCTTTTTCCTATAAAAGGAGGCCTGAGGCGAGCAGGAGAGGGATTCAGCTTTTTGGAACGGGACGTCCACTGTAGCTAGTTCAGAATGCTCAAGAACACTCAATACATCCGCCAAAGCAGGACTAGGGTTTTACGCATCCTCGCGGCCTGAACCTGGGTAAACGATCCATGTGCTTGCTCGTTAGACCTGCTCTTCTCACGACCCTATGCCCGCCGACCATAGAAGGGATCCTTGTGATCCCATAGGTATCGTTCCCATAGACATCTTTGGCACGCCAGGTAGGGGATGCATTTGTGGGAATCTGGTCTAGCAGTTAGCCTAGCAGTTCTTCGTCGCCATGGCACCCAAGAAGAAGGCGGCCATGGTGGTCGATTCTTTGGGAGCTGGACGGCCCATACCGGTGCGGGCGAGCAGCGGGCCGGTCACGGACAGAACCCGAGGCACGACCCACAAGCACCAACATCGCTCTGACAGTCAGAGCCTGGCGAGCGGCGTCGTTTGTGGGCAAGGCTACGAGCCACATGCCACGAAATCCAGAGACGGAGCTAAGCCCCCCGCCGACGGTGCGGGACCCTTCGGGGGCATCGCCGTACCACCCGCGGGCAGTGCGGCGACCTCCAAGACGCCCACTCCAACGCCCACAGTGTGCCCTTCCTAGGTTGTGATCGACGAGCATTGTCACCACGCTGGTGACCTTTGACACCACCGTGGGAAGAGTCCTGTGCGTCATCCGCGGGATGAAGGAGGCCAACATTCCCACCAAAGTGGTGGCGAGGATGGCGCACAGCCGCTGGGCCGTGACAGAGCTCCTTCTAACGTGGTTAGAAGTCGAAGCATGCCACAGTCCATGTAGTTTTCACCGCCGCCCACGTCAGCGGAAGCCTTGGCGCGCACAGCTACTCCTCGACTTCCATCCTTCCGCGGAGAAGCTCGACGAGTGGAGAGCCACTATCCGCAGCCTCGTCGGCATCGCCAACAAAGACGAGCCACGGCCGGCGGTGGAGGTGCCGGAGGAGCCGCGGCCATGGTGCACTCTCCTCCTCCACGCGCAGCCACCGCGGATGTCGGTCCATCATGATGACGCTTGTGATGACATTTCCATAGCGTCGTCCGGCCCACGGACCCGCTGCGATCAACACTAGGTTCTTCGGGAGCGAGCCCATGAGGACGCTCGAGCCACCATCGAGCGCCGGCGCGATACGCGCCACCAGTCAGACAGGAAGGCGGAGCTAGCTATGGACCACCCAGCACCGGGAGGCTCTGGCGGCCTACCTTATGAGGTGGGTTGCCCTGCCTTTACCCGTGAGCTATGGTAGTACCAGTGGCCATCCCACCGCACGTTCAAGCCAAACGTCGGCAAGAAGTACAACGGCAAGACCCACCCGTCAGAGTTCCTCAACATCTACACCATTGCGACGACAAGATGCTTGCCAATTACTTCATGTTGTCCCTGAAACCCAATGTCACGGCTTGGTTGATGCACTTGGCAGCGGATTCCATTTCTCCTTGGTCAGATCTGCGCCATGAGTTCTATGGTGCCTCCACTGGAGGCCACCAAGCTCATGGCCAGGCGAGTGATTTGCATATCATTCCCTAGAAGGAAGGTGAAAACCTGCGCAAGTACATATAGAGGTTCAGCCGAGTGCAATACAACATCCCGAATGTTCATCCTGCCGCCGTGATCAGTGCATTCCATCAGAATGTGCGTAACGGCAAGATGCGTGAAGAGCTGGCAACGAACAAGGTCAAAGATGTGGCCGAACTTAACGTTCTAGCCGATAGATGCGCCATTGCTGAAGAGGGAAGGAAGTACCCCGACGAAGATGCCGGTGCTGAAACCGACTCTACCGACGAAGACACCGCCGCCCCGATGAAGAAGGGCCGGCGTCACAATAGGAAATGCAATGAAAAGACCGTGCTTGCCGTCGAGGGATACGGCGACACCAGCGCCGCCAAGAAGGCCAAGGCAGATGACCCCAGCAAGGAGATTTCCGGGTGCGCCGCTTGCCGGGCCTTGGCGGCTGCCGACAAGCTGGGGGCTCTGACAAGAAGTACTGCAAGATCCACCGCACCAAGGGCCATGACCTCCAAAACTCCCAACAAGTTGAGCTGCTTGCTGAAAAGCAAAAAGCAGAATATGAGAGGTGGGACAAGGAGAAGGGTCGGGATGGTGCCGAAGTATCCGGCAAGAAGCATGGCGGCCAAGGAGGTCGCCGCGGCAATGATAACCAGCAAGAGAGGCCCGCATGGGACTGCGACAAGAAGCAGCAAGACGATGATCGTGACGAGGACGACGAGTCCGGTGAGCTTGAGTTCCAAAAGGCTACGGAGGCCATGTGCGTCGACGGTGGCACCTCGTTGCACACTTCTCACCGCCAGCTCAAGAAGTGGGCGCGTGAGATTACAGCAGCAGAGCCATTGTTCAATGCTCATAAGCCACTGAAGTGGTCCAGCACACCCCTCATCTTTGACACCGAGGACCACCCTGACTGCACGACTGCGGTCGGGTGTTTGCCGTTGTTGGTCTCACGAACGATACGCAACCTCAAGGTGAATAAGATGCTGGTTGACGGCGGGGCCGGCCTGAACTTGATCTCACACGTCGTGACCAAAAGGCTGCAAAATCCTGATGGAGACCTTGTGGAAAGAGGTACATTTCAAGGGTTAGCCCGGGAAGGAGCCAGCCGAAGGGGAAGGTCACATTGCCCATGACGTTTGGAGGTGAGTTAAACTACAGGACAGAGAGGATCATCTTTGATGTGGCCGAGATCCCCTTGCCCTATGCCCGGCACTAGCCAAGTTCATGGCGGCGTTGCACTTTGCCTACAATACGCTAAAGATGCCTGAGCCAATGACCATCATCACCGTCCCTTCCGACAAGAAGGATGTGCTGATTTGCGCTAACCAACTCTATCGAGAAGCAGTTGCAGCAGCTGCCGCCAGGGCACCTACTCCTACTGTTGAGGCCCCGGGAGGGAAGAAGAAGATCGACAAGACCTCTCGCACCCACTCCGGCAAGCACACCTCTTCGGAGTGACGTGCTACCGTCGAGGACGTGCCCGAGAGCTCTACCGGCAAGAGCAAAAATTTGGAGCTGCACCACCAGAGACTAAGAGGGTGTCCGTCAAGGAGGATGGCACGGGAAGGGCTTTCACCATATGCTCCACCCTCGACAGCAAATAGGAAGGCGCGCTTGTCGCTTTCCTGCGGGCAAATGTCGATGTGTTTGCGTGGCAAGCATCCGACATCCTCAGAGTTCCCAGGGAAGTGATTGAGCACCAGCTTGCTGTCTGTCCCCATGCGCGACCCGTCAAGAAGAAGGCCAGGAAGCAAGCTTTGGAATGACAGGAGTTCATCACAGAATAGATCAGGAAATTGGAAGCGGCAGGTTTGGTGAGAGGAGTGCTCCATCCGACGTGGTTGGCCAATCCGGTGGTGGTGCAAAATGCAAATGGGAAGTGGAGGCTGTGTATTGACTACACGGATGTCAATAAGGCTTGTCCTAAGGACCCCTTCCCGTTGCCGCGCATCGACCAGATTGTTGACTCCAGGGCCGGGTGTGATCTGTTGTCATTCCTCAACGCCTACTCGGCCTATCACCAGATCTTCATGGCAAGGGAAAATGAAGAGAAGACAACCTTTATCACCCGATGTGGTACGTATTGCTTTTTACGGATGCCTTTCGGATTGAAGAGTGCTGGCTCGACATTCGGAAGGGCGGTCCAGATTGGTTTCGAGTCCCAGAAATATGGAAGCATATATGGACGACATAATGGTCCAAACCAAGGACAAGGCGACCCTTGTACAAAACCTAGGAGAGACGTTTGCCAACATACGCAAGATCAACCTCAAGCTGAACCCTGAGAAGTGTGTCTTTGGCGTCCCATCAGGAAAACTTCTCGGGTTCTTTGTGTCGCAGCGTGTCATTGAGGCAAACCCGGACAAGGTCAAGGCTATTGAGCAGATTGAGGCGCCCAAGCGGATCAAGGATGTGCGCCGGCTCACTGGCTGCATTGCCGCCATGAGCAGGTTCATCTCCAAGTCCGCTGAACGTGCCCTTCCCTTTCTCAAAATCTTGAAGAAGGCAGGCCTAGTGGAGTGGACCCCAGGGGCTGAGGCGGCGTTGCGGGATCTGAAGAAATACCTTTTCTCTATGCCAATACTGGCTGCGCCTAAACCACAAGAGCCGTTACTGCTGTATCTAGCGGCAACGAATCACGTGGTCAGCGCCGCACTTGTGGCACAGAGGGAGGTCGACAAAGAGGCAGTGGCCACAGAAGGATCGGCAGATGCCAAGTCAAAGATACCCCGGCAGGGCCTGGTGCCGGCAAAGCAAGGCCCCCACCAGAGTCCGACGCCATCGGGGCATGGCCCGCCTAGCCATGTGAAGTGGTAAAGAAGAAGATGATGTAGCACCCGGTTTACTTCGTTAGCTCCCTCTTGCAGGGGGCCAGGTCAAGGTACTCCGGTGTGCAGAAATTGCTCTTCGGCCACCTTATGGCCTCGAGGAAGCTGCGTCATTACTTCCAAGCCCATGAGATCACTGTCATCACCCACCTCCCGTTGAAACGGATACTGCACAACCCAGATGCAACCAGAAGGATTGTGGAGTGGGCCTTGGAGTTGTCAAGCATTGGGTTGAAGGTTGAAAGTACTTTGACAATGCAGAGCGGAGTCTTGGCGAGGTTCATTGCAGAATGGACCTCAATGCCCGACGAGGAAACCCAGGAGACCACTCTCCTCGGCAAGGAGGCAAGTCGTGACTGGATCATGTACTTTGATGGGGCTTTCTCGCTGCAAGGCGCCGGTGTCGGTGTGCTACTCGTCGCACCCACCGGACAGCAGCTCAAGTACGTGATCCGGATGCACTTTCCCAGAGAGATGTTGACAAACAACACTCCTGAGTATGCGGGGCTGCTCGCCGGTCTCAGGATCGCAGCACACCTCAGGGTGAAGAAGCTCATCATCAGGGGTGATTCGCAGCTTGTCGCCAGACAGATCAACAAAGATTACCAGAGTCCGTTGAAGGAGGCCAGCGTAGATGAGGTGAGGAAGCTGGAGGAGCGCTTTGACGGTATTCAAGCGGAGCATGTTCCCCGAGCGGAGAACGACATTGCTGACTACCTGTCAAAGCACGCTGCATTCGAGCTACTTGTGGAACCAGGTACATTTTTCCTTCAGCTAACTCAACCATCCGTCGAACCGTCAATGAGCGGAACAAGCGGAGGCAATCGGGCCCCGGCAAGTACTTTCCCGCCGAGCCCCCAGGGCCCACCAGCGATAGTGTTCCCGCAGATTCCGAGCCTGCCAAGGGGTAGCTGGCTCCGGTAGGGCGCCAAGACCTGGCCGTAGGGACGGTCGCCCCCATGGCATAAGAAATGCCTTTGGTCCTTGTCGTCGAGCCCCAGGCTCCGGCATGGGCACAGCATACCGTCCGTTTCCTCCAGACAGGGGAACTTCCTAAAGAGCAGGAAGAAGCAGAAAAATTAGCCCGTCTGTCTGCCTTGTACTAGTTCGTCGATGACGTCCTGTATAGAAAAAGACCGAACAGTGTGAAATTGAAGTGCATCCCCCGGGATGAAGGACTGGAGCTGTTGGCAGAGATATATGGAGGCATATGTGGCTCCCACGTAGGGTCGAGGGCCCTTGCCGGCAAAGCATTCCGACAAGGCTTCTTCTGGCCCACCGTGCTCCAGGATGCAACGGCACTAGTAACCAAGTGTGAAGCATGCCAGTTCCATTCAAAGGAGCTTCATCAACCAGCTCAAGCCCTTCAAACAATTCCTCTCTCCTGGGCATTTTCGGTCTGGGGCTCGACATACTAGGCCCTTCCCCCGTGCTGTCGGGGGCTTTGAGTACTTGTACATTGCAATCAACAAGTTCACAAAGTGGCCGGAAGTGGAAGCAGCGAGGAATGTGACAGAACAGTCAGCCGTCAAGTTCTTCAAGGGACTAGTCTGCCATTTTGGTGTGCCAAACAGAATCATCACCGAGAACGGCACGCAGTTCACAAGCCACGCCTTCATGCCGTACACCCAAGACCTCGGCAACAAGGTCTGTTTTGCTTCCGTGGCACACCCATGGAGCAACGGCCAGGGAGAGAGGGAAAATGCTGAAGTACTGCGAGGCCTGAGAACAAGGACTTTTGACAAGCTGCACAAAAGCGGAAGGCGCTGGATTGATGAGTTGCTGGCGGTTCTATGGACGATCAGGATGACGCCAAATCGAGCCACCAGCCAAACACCCTTTGCCCTGGTATACGGGGCAGACGCAATTCTCCCCACAGAACTCATATACGGGTCACCTCGAGTGCTCGCTTATGACGAGCTTGAGCAAGAGCGATTGCGGCAAGATGATGCAATGCTCCTTGAGGAAGATCGTCTTCAGGCAGCTGTGAGAGCAGCCAGCTACCAGCAAGCCTTGCGCCGCTACCATAGCCGCAAGTTCCATGCCCGAGGCAAAGAATTCCAATAATTTGACGCCAAAGTGGGAAGGCCCTTATCGGGTAATACGAGTCACCAGGCCCGGCGCTGTCCGCCTGGAGACCAAATATGTTGTCGCAGTAAGCAATTCCTGGAACATTGAACATCTTCACAAGTTTTACCCATAAGGCGCAGTTGTCGGGCCTCCCGGTGAACCACCTTTTGTGCGAGCCTTGCCGGCAAGGCATGCAACCCTCTATACAAAGCCATGCGCAGACCCTGAGCATAAATAAATGAAGCGCTGGCACCCTAAGTTATAGCATGCATGCTAGGTCAAGTCTTTCCCTCGGTTAGGGTTGATAGTGCTTAGCGGCGACCAACCCCTAGTCTAGAGGTCGAGTATGCGTCTTTCTGTTCTCTTTCATTCGTAGGGCACGTGGACACTTCTACCGAGCCACTTGGGAAAAAGAGAACGAACCGGCGCTCCGGCCCCGGCGAGCCAAGACTACCGGGGGCTGAAGAAACAAGGATCCAACCATGGCAAGCCAAGGTTGCCGGGGGCTGCGGATTCAGATAGGTCTTTCATCCCCTTGTTATGCGTTTCTGTATAGAACTGGGACCTGTGAAACCTCATTTATGTCCTTGAAACCACCATGCTCCCCCATTCTTGTACCCAAGAGTTATCTCCTGGGTCGGAATTTTGTAGTAGTCGCGGTGGCGAGGAGATGAACAAGGGGCCTAACTCTACTTCGCCCCTCCCTCTTCCAAGAGCACTGGAATGGTCGACCGAAGTGGGGAGACGGCAAGGCCTATTGCCAAGCGACATGTTTATATTAAAAATAACAAGGATTCATCCTTGGCACGGGCCTCGCTCATGCACAAAGAACCCGGCAAGCACCCTTTTTCATTAAAAACATCCCATACAGGTACAGTTCGTACGGAATTAAAAACAAGAGCAAGGGAATAACAAGTCTTAAAATAAACAAGTGCCCGCAGGCTTACAAACTAAAAAAAGATAAGATGCCCGTAATCCCTTTCTTGTCCCTGTCCTCAGAAGGTGGAACAAGAGAGCAGGAGGGCGCCAAGAGAACATCCCGGTGACGTGAGGGGAGCTGGAAGATGAGGTAGCGGGCCGGCAATACGCGACGAAGGCATCGGTGCCTACGTACTCTGACTTGACGGCCGCCACCCGCCTTCTTCGTCCTCTCCGGCCCTCCTACGCCAGCCGTCCAAGGAGACGATGGGGAGCACCCCGATGGAGAGCTTGGCGAGTATGGCCGTCGGTAAGGCGTGCGGCCGAGGGAGGGGCGGCGCGGTCATTCGAAGTCGGAGTCGGCATCCTGCCGCCCGACTCCCTCGCCATCGCTGTCGTTGTCCTCCTCGTCACTCACTACAAAAAAATGCACTTCCGTGATGAGACGTGTTTGTCACAGTAGGTCACATATTTTGTCACGCATGTACATCCATGACAATTTTATGACGGAATCACGATAGTCATACCTGTGTTGTCCTAGAAGTGTTCCATGATATTACCAAAATTATCATCACGGAAGTTTCCACTTCCATGATGATAAATCGCGCGTCACGGAAGTGCTTTTGTCAAGGGTGACCGACGCGTAGCATCCACCGTAACGGAACGTCGTTAAGTTTTTCGAGTCCGGTCTTGGATCCGATAACCCGCTAACAGCACCGATCAGTGGAGATTTTCCACGTGTAAAATCATAATTGGCTGGAGGAAACATGTGTCGGCTCACCATTGGGACAGATGTCATCCAATCATTGGACAGAAGGCGCCTATGATACGTCGACACATGGCACGGGCCAATAGAGGCCCATTCCTATGAAAAGGCTGGCACGTTTGACTTGGTCAAAAGGTGGCGGGCCGGCCCACGGAAAGCCTGTTACCGGCATGTTCGCATATAGCCCATTTACAACCCGCTAACCCAGGGCCCGTTACGACCTATCCGAATTAGGCCCAGTAACGTCATCTAGGCCGTCCAATATGATTCCAGCCCATTTTAAGTTCCGGCCCATGTATGGCCCATGATGTCTTTCGGCCTAGATGAGGCCCTTTGTAACTCTAGGCCAATTAATGGCCCGTGGTGAAACTGGCTCGTAATGAACAGTGTATCACTTTATACCCATTAACGGACGATTAATACATTGGGCCGTTTGCAGCCCATGTTATCTTTTGGCCTTCTCAGGGCCCATTTATTCTTGGGCTCATTTCCAGCATTCGGTTAGTTACGGCCCGTTACTGCCATTTTTTGCTTGTGGGCCAAATTCAGCCCGTGGTTACAGTCGGCCCGTTTGTGGCCCGTTAATACTTTGGGCCATTTTCATAGCGTCATCAAATACGGCATATTAACGACGTCCCGTTATGGTTGGCCCATGAACGGATGACTCCAACTCTAGCCCGTTTACGGCCATAATGCTGTCTGTTTTTGGCCCATGTTTGGCCAATCGATCATACGGCCCGTCTAAGGCCCATTGATGATACGGCCCATAGAAGGCCCATTGTTTCTACGGCGCTTAGAAGGCCCATTGTTTCTACGGACCGTAGAAGGCCCATTGTTTCTATGGCCCGTAGGAAGGCCATTGTCACTATAGTAAATATGTAGCCCATGGCCTCTTAAAGGTGGGAAACTACTATAGGTTTATTCCTGCTAATGGCCCAAGATGATTATAGGCCCACATTTTATCCCATATGAGTAACGAGCCGGCCTAAAGACCGACAACGCTGAGATCCACTGAACCTTCCGGCCTAAATTACAGCAAACCGACCAAAGAATAAACCAAGACTATACAACAAAGAAATTACGGCATATTAGGAATCAAAGTTCGCTACCTGGTGATAACAAAGCGCAACATGACCGCAGATTACATACACTGGGCATCAAAGGTCGCCACCAGTGCATATAAACGCGCTGACAAAAGAATATACAAAACTGAGAGCACTTCGGAAGGCAATAGACCTGGCAAGCTCGGGCCCAGCAAGCAGCCGAACAAGATGATGAGACCTCAGTTGTGTCAATGATAGATGCTTCATCCCTAGCTGTATGGCACCATAGTGTGCAAGGCAGCCCCCTGACATCTTCATTACATCTTTTACTTCAAGTCCAAGCTGTGCTGAAGCAAGCATTTCCACTTTAAGTTGAGATTGAAGAAGTCGAACTGATTGAGGCAACGACTACCCAGAGGTTGTCTCACGTCTGCTGGTGAGTAGCTTCAACTCAATGTCTCCATCAAGACAGGACCTTGGGGTCATCTCGCTGTCCTCAAGATGGTTTGGCTCACTATATTTCTTGAAGTTCTGCCTGGCATAACAGATACGACTCTGAAAGAGAAAAAAGGAGACACGTAACAGGTTTCACAATTATATAAGCAAAAAATTTGATCGGTTCTGCATAAGGAACATGTTTTTACAACTACAATTTAAAATGGATAGTTGTTGCAAACATCCAATCAAATGTAAACAGCAGTGGAGGAAATGATGCCTATCCAAATCTATACTACAACAAAGTTTGAAGGCTTGAGCAGGATGAACTTACATTACATGTTAACACGGGCTGGACAAAGCCCTTCTCCATGTTGATGGAAAGATAATTCAATAAATTCCCCAAAGAAAATTCTTTATAAGCGTTGCCATTATTCTACATTTTGCAAAGAGTAAATATAGATCAAATAATATTGGAAGAAATAGAGGATAATGAAGCTCAGGTGTAGACTGACGATACATAATCAAATAGCAATTAATTAAGTACATCGTTACAAGGCAAAAGGTACTGACAAGAGGAATGCAGACATCAACGTGTGAAGTGGCATTGGCTTTATTCAACATTTTGGTAAGAGTAAATGTAGATATGATAATTTGGAGAAAGTGGAGGGCAGGGCAGATAAGATGCAGAGTAACGCTAGACAGTCAACTATCTCGCGATGCATGTACAGTAATACCACCACTGTCCGTTATTAGTTGTCGCTCAAATGGATGTATCTAGCACTATTAAGTTCTAAATACATCCAATTGATCAACAATTAATTCGATACAAAGGGAGTACATGACAACAGGTACTTACATGAGCAATCCAAAACTTCATAACCATTGCGTTAATTATACATTTATCTAAGAGTAAATATAGATCTTATAATTTCAAGCAAAGGAAGGATAAAGAAGCAAACATTTACAGTGATGCTACGAAATCAAACAGCAATGAGTGTAAGTATGCTAACAAAGGGAAAGAGGTACTGACAAGAGAAATGCAGAGCCCGGTATTGTCGTGAGATCCTATGATCCTTTGAGCAAGGAGATTCATCTAAAATTTGTTTTCATACAAGAGAGAAGGTAAGGCACATGCATAAATATAGGAGTTCAAATTTTGAATTGATATCATAGACAGTACCTGACGCTGGGCTGTCAGTAGTTCTAATAGGGGTTTGGCCACTGGAGTAGGGGTAAAGTCTGTTATAGTTGGGCCTGTGTTTTCTGTGGCTGCTGATCTATCTGATTTAACAGGTATCACTACCTTTTCCAAATACCTAGTTTTTACTCCTTGAGGATCTGCAATCACCCTCTTCCTTTTGGACATCTATTACAAAAGAACAACATTTGACTAGAAAAACATAGTATGACGACACATGGAATAGGTACACAAAATGGATAGGTATGGCATTGGCATATACTCATATATGATGCTTAAACTAAGCATATGGTGTAACAAAGTAGAAGTAATGCAAGAGATCAGATGCAAAATATGTGCGACCAATACAACCTTGCCAAGTTAGAGCATGCACCTTGATGGGTGAATAAGATAGGCCATCCTCCAAGTAACACCCTGGATGTAAGTTGCCTTATCTGTATTCCAACTCTTGCCATTTCTGGCACGATGTTATGATATTTCCTCATTGTCGGGTTTTTGTCTCTGTGTGTTTTGTCCTTGTCATGCATCTCATATCATGTCATCATGTGCACTGCATTTGCATACATGTTCTTCTCATGCATCAGAGCATTTTCCCCGTTGTCCATTTCGCATTCCGGTGCTCCTATGTCCTCAAGTGTCCCTTTCTACCTCTTTTCGTGTGCGGGAGTTAAACATTTTCGGATTGGACCAAGACTTGCCAAGCGGCCTTGGTTTACTACCGGTAGACCGCCTGTCAAGTTTCGTGCCATTTGCAGTTCGTTTGATACTCCAATGGTTAACCGAGGGACCGAAAAGGCCTCGTGTGTGTTGCAGCCCAACACCTCTCCAAAGTGGCCCAAAACCCACCTAAACCTCATCCATCACCTAGACCGTTCGATCACGATAGCGTGGCCGCAAACCGCACCTCATTTGGAGCTACCTAGCTCCCTCTACCTCTATAAATAGACCCCCCCCAATTTTCGCGCAAAACCCTAGCCCTCTCTCCCCTCGCCCGCCGCACATAATTCCCGCCGACGGACGTGTCCGCCGGCGACGTCCGCCGCCACGTGTCGGGATGGCATTCAGACCGCCCGGTGCCCACATCGCCGCGCCGCCCGGGGCCCGCGAGCCCGTGGCCGGCCCCCGTGGCCCGTTCCCTCGCGCCGCCCGCCAGCGCCTCTCTTCGCCCGCGCCGGCGAGCTCCTAGCTCCGGCCGCCGCCCGCCATCGCCGCTGACAACGCCGACCCACCGGACCACTCCGCCGCGCCTCCTCCCCCCGCGCCGGTGCCGCCTCGCCGCTGTATGAGCCTCGCCACCGTCCTCCGCCGTCTCGGCCGGCCGGATCCAGTCGCCTCCCCTCGCACCGGCGCGCTCCGCAGCATCTCCGGCCACCGTGTTTGCCCAAGTCCGGCGAGATCCGTCGCTACAGTATCCGCCAGATCCGCTGCTACAGTGCCCCGAACCCTAGGTCTGGGTTGACTTCTCCCCCTCTCTCAGTATTTTTTGAATACTTTGACGCATCATAACTCTGCAACTGTTGCTCCGATTCGTGTGTGTAGCATATCAAAATATTTGCCTCGACAAGTACTCCATTTCATCTCATTGCATCATTTTAATTTGAGATCATCTTGATGCCTGAAATGTGGTTGGAAGAGGGCTATGTGATGATAGTTTCAGATCTGTTTCAGCAAATGCACTTTTGTCATTTTTGCCATGATTAATGTGGGCATGCCATGATCCGGAGCTCTACATGTGTTTTGTGATCTTTTTGGTGAGTAGCACAAGCATGCAAAGTAGCTTGGTTAATGTTGCTGATTTCATGGACTTAGAAATATTCTAAGTCATTGCCCTGTTGTAATTTTTATGCCATGTGTCCATGTTGATTCCTAGTGATCCGTGCATCTTTGTTTGCATTTATGGAGCACCCTAGCTTGAGTCAATTGAGCTCTACTTTTGCTATAAAATGTTCCTGGCAGATTGTTAACATGTTTAGCAATTTTGCCGAGCTTGTTGTAGTTGATCCGTGCATGCTATGATGTTGTTCTTGCCATGTCTAGCTTCTATGCCATGTCTACTTGCTGGGTGTATGCTTAGTTTGTCATGCCTTGCTTTGTAGTGATTGCATTGAGCTCGTAAACATGCCTACTTGATATCTGTTTTGCATGATCCAGTTTTTCACTAAGTCTGAATCTGTTTTCGTTAATTGCTATGTTCACATGCTTGCAATTGTATTTTCTGTTCCCTTTTGGCACATGGTCAGTAAGGGACTTTTGTTGTATGCTTTGAGTAGCTCCATGCCATGCCTTTCTTTTCCATGATATGTTCCTGTAGCATGTAGTTATCGTGCTCTAAAGATTGCTTCCTGATGTTAAATTCCTGACATGCTGTTAATTTCACAAAGTCTGAAACCTGTTATCTTTTGCACTTTTGCCATGCTTGTTTGAACCTGCTATTGATTGAATTAGACGTAGCTCAGTGTTCATCTTTTTTCAAGCATCATGAGTGGATACCTGCCATGTATTTTGTTGCCATGTTTGAGTGCATTAGCTTATTTATCTTGATGCATTTAGATGGTCACTTGCTGATAATCGCAGACCGGTGCCATATTCGTTTTGTTTGCCATTCCCAAACCGTGCATCCGATTCCAGTGATCTTTATATCAATTTCGACCGAAATCAACTCCTATTTCCAATGGCCCTCTTGGATTTCCAAGTTGAGGCCAGGATCAATCATTCCTTTCCAAATCTTGCATATGCATCACATATCGCATCCCACATATCATACCCTGTTTGCATCATGTTGCTTGAGCATTGCGCGTGGTTGATTGTTTTCCTTTTTGCTTGTTGTTATTGCTTAGGTAGAGCCGGGAGACGAGTACGTGATCGAGGAGCCTGTTGAGTACGCTCAGGAGGATCAAGTCAACTCTGAGAACTTTGCAGGGAAGATGACCATACCCTCGAAATCACTTCTATCTTTGCTTGCTAGATGCTCGCTCTTTTGCTATGCCTATGCTATGATACCTACCACTTGCTTATAATTCCTCCCATATTGCCATGTCAAGCCTCTAACACACCTTGTCCTAGCAAACCGTTGTTTGGCTATGTTACCGCTTTGCTTAGCCCCTCTTATAGCGTTGCTAGTTGCAGGTGAAGATTGGAGTTTGTTCCTTGTTGGAACATGTTTATTGTTGGGATATCATAATATTATCTTGTTTATCTTAATGCACCTATATACTTGGTAAAGGGTGGAAGGCTCGGCCTTATGCTTGGTGTTTTGGTCCACTCTTGCCACCCTAGTTTCCGTCATATCGGTGTTATGTTCCCGGATTTTGCGTGCCTTACATGGTTGGGTTATAATGGGAACCCCTTGATAGTTCGCCTTGAATAAAACTCCTCCAGCAATGCCCAACCTTGGTTTTACCATTTGCCACCTAGCGTCTTTTTCCCTTGGGTTTCCGGAGCCCAAGGGTCATCTTTATTAAACCCCCGGGCCAGTGCTCCTTTGAGTGTTGGTCCAAACTAGAGCCCCTTGCAGCGCCACCTCGGGGAAACTCGAGGGCTGGTTTTAGTTGTACGGATTGCTTATCCGGTGTGCCCTGAGAACGAGATATGTGCAGCTCCTATCGCAATTTGTCGGCACATTCGGGTGGTGTTGCTGGACTTGTTTTACCATTGTCGAGATGTCTTGTAACTAGGATGCCGAGTCTGATCGGATTGTCTTGGGAGAAGGAATATCCTTCATTGACCGTGAGAGCTTGTGATGGGCTAAGTTGGGACTCCCCTGCAGGGATTTGATTTTTCGAAAACCATGCCCACGGTTATGGGCAGATGGGAATTTGTTAATGTCTGGTTGTAGAAAACCTGAAACTTAATTTAATTTAAATGCATCAACCGCGTGTGTAACCGTGATGGTCTCTTCTCGGCGGAGTCCGAGAAGTGAACACGATGTTGGAGTTATGTTTGACATAGGTTGTTCGAGGATCACTTCTTGATCATAGTTGTTCGACCGTGCCTTTGCCTTCTCTTCTGCTTTCATTTGCGTACGTTAGCCACCATATATGCTAGTCGCTTGCTGGAGCTCCACATCATACTTTTACCCTTCCTATAAGCTTAAATAGTCTTGATCGCGAGGGTGTGAGATTGCTGAGTCCCCGTGACTCATAGATTACTTCCAAAACCAGATGCAGGGACCGATGATACCGCTCCAGGTGATTCAACTGAGCTCAAGTGGCTGTTCGATGAGGACTCAGATGATCAGTAGTGGTGCCCAGTTGGGGTGATCGGGGACTATGTTGCATTTGGGGTTATCATCATTTTGGTTCCGTAGTTGGACCTTGAGTGTATCTGGATGAACGTAATGTTATTTATGCTATTTGTGTGATGTGGCGAGTGTAAGCCAACTATGTATATTTTCCCCTATTTATTACGTGGGTTGTTGTGAAGATTACCTCACTTGCGACATTGCTTTCAATGCGGTTATGGCTCTAAGTCATGCTTCGACACGTGGGAGATATAGCCGCATCGAGGGCGTTACAAGTTGGTAATCAGAGCCTGCCCTGACCTTAGGAGCCCCCTGCTTGATCGAATCGCTGGCGTTGTTGAGTCTAGAAAAATGTTTTGAGTCATTTAGGATTATATATATCGGAGAGTAGGACTTCTTTTTACTCCTCAGTCCCTTTGTCGCTCTGGTGAGGCATCCTGATGTAGAGTTTTGACTATTCTCCTCTCAAATTTCACTAAAAGTTTTTTTAGGATCACGCGTGTATCATAGAATCGTTCCGATGGTTTTGTGACGAGAACATTGTTCTTGGTGCCTCCTGACATTTAGGGGTTGTGGCAGTGTCCCGGGGAGTTGAGCTCCAAGGTGTTGTCATCACAATTTTATCATTGCAATTCTGGAATACCTGAGTTTGGCCGACATCGAAAATCTCGTTTATGCAGTTGTTGGTGAGATAACCTCGACGTCACCCAGTAATGGAGCGGGAGTTCGGGAGTATTGCCATAACTCATATAACGGATGCTTTTCGAAGGTTGAGGTAAATGATTTCCAAAGGTTTCTTGGTTATGTGTTGAAGGATGGATACAGCTGGATGTAGGATTTGCTAGCTTTGGGTGAGATATTATGCTTCCGTTGTATCCCCAACACCTGATTGCATGCCCAGAAAGGTTCGGGAGTTTCATAGGTGGGAATTCATGTACCTCTATTATTTCTTCCGCGGATATTTGGTTTGTGATTGGGTAATCCTCACCAAGTATTTGTTCTTGTCCGTACCTTGTTGTTTTATTCTTCTACCTCTATCTAAGTGGCTTCTCAATTTATGGAAATGTGACCATTTCGATTGGAATTCATTCGTTCATGTTGTTCGGATGTGAAGGCTATATGTGCAATTTCGATCCATTTCATTCAGCTTGAATATATGTCTGTCAAGATGCTAATGGATGTCACCCTCTCCAGGATGGCTCCTCCAACGCGCACGACCCCGAATCCTGATCCACCACCACCACCTCCACCTCCGGAGGCATGGCAAGCTGTGATGGCCGCTACCAATGCAAACACGCAGATGCTTTTGCAAATCTTGTAAGCACGCAACCAAAGGAATGAAGGCCATGGCAACAATCAGAATCAGTTTGCTACACTCAATCAGTTCCTCGCTAACCAGCCAAAGACCTTCAGCAACTATGTTGAGGCAACAGACGCTGATGATTGGCTCGTGGATATCTGCAAGCATTTCGAGTGCAGCAGCGTCAGGCCTGAGGACTTTGTCAAGTTTGCTTCTTTCCAACTCAAAGACCAAGCTACGGAATGGTTTCAGCAATACAAAGATTCCAGAGGAGGCCGTGTGATTACCTGGGATGAATTCTGTCAAGACTTGAAATCAAACCACATTCCTTAGAGTGTTGTTGAGAGCAAGCATGAGGAATTCCGCAACCTAAAGCAAGGCAGCTTGTTTGTTTACCAGCATAACATCATGTTCCAGAAGCTTGCTCGTTTCACCAAACAAGATGTCCCTGACGAGACGAGCATGATTTATCAGTTCAGGGGTGGCCTTAGAGAAGATCTTCAACTTGCTCTCGTGCTCTTTGAGCCGAAGAAGTACGCTGAGTTCTACAATATGGCAATCAAGCAAGAGACTACTCAACTCAAGTGAGATGCTCCCAAGAAGCGAGTCAGAGATGCAACTCCTTCTTCCTCAACTCAAGTGGCTAAGCAGCAAAAGTTTTGGTTGCCTCCTCCTCCGTTCTGTCAGCCTTATCAGCAGAAGAGCAAAGGTGGCAATGGATCTTCCCACCCACCCAACCCAGGCTTTCAGAACAAGACTTCGTCTCAAGCTCCAAGATCAAGTGCTCCGTATCACCGTCCACTCTCGGAGGTCACGTGCAACAAGTGTCAGCAGAAGGGTCACTATGCCAACAAATGCTTCAATCAGAGGCATCTTGCTCCTTCTCCTCTCGTTAGATCTTCCAGCACCGCAGTGGTCAAGCATAATCCCAAGTTTTCCAAGGTCAACATGGTGAATGCAACTCAGGCAGAGGACTCGTCAGATGTCATCATGGGTAACCTTCCTATTAACGATATTCCTGCAAAAGTTCTTTTTGACACTGGTGCATCGCATTGTTTCATCTCGATACCTTTTGCATCTAGCATGATTTGGTTACTCAAGTGTTGCCGAAACCTTTTGCTATTGTTTCTCCGGCCCGTCAAATGACTTCTCGAGTGTTCGTTCCGGAAGTTTCAATCACATTAGGTGACTATAAGTTCTTGTCTTCTCCTAATGTTCTTGGTGACTCGGATATCGATCTTATTCTCGGAATGGACTGGCTTTCTAAGCATAAGGCTCAGCTTGATTGTGCTTCCAGGCAGATTCAATTGATTCATTCGTCTGAGGATGTAATTGTCTTTGCCGCAAGGGATGATACCATTCGACTGTTTCCTCTCAATGAGAAGGGTGAGCTGGATGCCATCTCTCAAATTCCAGTCGTTTGCGAATATCAAGACGTCTTTCCTGAAGAGCTTCCAAGAATGCCTCTGCACCGGCCAGTTGAATTCGTCATCAATCTTGAGCCTAGCACGGAACCTGTTTGCAAACGTCCTTACAAGCTTTGACCTGAAGAGTTGAAAGAGCTGAAGAAGCAACTCGATATTCAAGAGCGTATGGGTCTCATCCGACCTAGTTCTTCTACATGGGGTTGTGGCGTTCTTTTAGTCAAGAATAAGGATGGAACGGACCGACTTTGTGTTGACTACCGTCCATTGAACAAGAATACCATAAAGAATAAGTACCCACTTCCCAACATCAACGAGTTGTTTGAACAACTCAAAAGTGCTCAAGTATTCTCCAAGCTTGATCTTCGTATGGGCTATCATTAGATTTGCATTCGTGAACAAGATATCCCCAAGACAGAGTTCAAAACAAGCTATGGTTCATATGAATACACTGTCATGTCTTTCAGCCTCGTCAACGCTCCGCCAACATTCTCTCGCATGATGAACTTCATCTTCAACGCCTACACAAATGACTTCATCTTGGTCTACCTCGATGACATTTTGGTCTTTTCCAAGAACAAGGAGGATCACGCCAAGCACTTGCGTTTGGTGCTGGATAAACTCAGAGAACATCAGTTCTATGCGAAGTTTTCAAAGTGCGAGTTTTGGCTCGATGAGGTTCTCTACCTTGGACATATCATCTCTGCCAAGGGCATAGCTGTTAATCCTGAGAAGGTGTCTGCAATTGTGAATTGGGAACCACCTCAGAACGTGAAGCAACTCTGCGGTTTCCTTAGGCTCGTAAGCTATTGTCGAAGGTTCGTTGAGAACTTCTCAAAGATCGCGAAGCCTCTTTCCAACCTTCTCTAGAAGCATGTGAAGTACGTCTGGTCTCCTGAATCTGACATCGCTTTCAACACCCTGAAAGAGAAGTTAGTCACTGCTCCAGTTCTGACTCCTCCTGATGAATCCAAACCGTTTGAGGTTTTCTGTGATGCTTCCCTTCAAGGTCTTCGTGCAGTGTTGATGCAAGAGAAGAAAGTTGTGGCCTATACTTCTCGCCAGTTGAAGCCCAACGAAAAGAACTACCCCACGCATGACCTCGAGCTGGCGGCAGTTGTCCATGCTCTTTTAACTTGGAGACATCTCTTATTGGGAAGAAAAGTGCACATCTTCACTGACCACAAGAGTCTCAAGTACATCTTCACTCAGCCTAATCTCAACCTCAGGCAGACTCATTGGGTCGAAATGATTCAAGAGTATAATCCGAGTATCGAATATACTCCAGGCAAGGCCAATGTAATTGCTGACGCATTGAGCAGAAAGGCTTACTGCAATAGTCTGTTTCTCAAGCCTTATCAACCCGAGCTTTGTGAAGCTTTCTAGAAACTCAATATGCAAGTTGTTCAACGATTTCTGGCCAACATCCAAGTCTCTCCTACTTTGGAAGATCAGATTTGCGAGGCTCAACTTCTTGATGCTATGGTGAAGAAGGTGAAGTTTGGGATTGCCAAGAGTCAACCCAAGTACAAGTGATATCGTCTCGATGACAAGGATACTCTATTCTTCGAGGATCGTGTTGTTGTGCCTAAAGGTGACCTTCGTAAAGTCATTATCAACGAGGCTCAAAATTCACTCCTCTCTATCCACCATGTAAGTACAAAGATGTACCATGACCTCAAGCAGTCGTATTGGTGGACTCGAATGAAGCGCGAGATAGCTCAGTTTGTGAATGAATGTGGTGTTTGCAGAAGAGTGAAAGCAGAACACCAACGACCAGCTGGTCTCCTCAAACCTCTTGCAATTCCAAAATGGAAGTTTCACCATATTGAGATGGATTTTGTGACTGGACTTCCAAAGTCCAAGCGTGGCAATGATGTTATCTTCGTTGTCATTGACAAACTCACTAAAGTGGCTCATTTACTTCTATCAAAGAATCTATCACAACAATTCAGTTGGCAGAGCTATATACCTCCAGGATTGTCTCTCTGCATGGCATTCGGTAGTTGATATCGTTAGATCGTGGCAGCATCTTTACCTCCAAGTTCTAGGATTCTTTTCAGAAGGCCATGGGCACAAACATTCGCTTCAGCACAGCTTTTCATCCTCAAACTAGTGGCCAAGTCGAGCGAGTAAATCAGATTCTTGAAGATATGCTCAGGGATTGTGTCATCTCTTTCGGTATGAAGTCGGAAGATTGTCTTCCATATGCCGAGTTCTCCTACAACAACAACTTCCAAGCAAGTTCGGGCAAGGCCCCATTCGAGATTCTCTATGGCAGGAAGTGTCGTACTCCTCTTAACTGGTGAGAGACTGGTGAACGCCAACGTCTCAGAAATTACTTGATCACAGAGGCAGAGGAAATGTGCAAAGTCATTCGTGATAATCTCAAAGCCACGCAATCGCGCCAGAAGAGTTACTATGATAGCAAGCATCGTGACTTGGCTTTCAAGATCTGAGACCATGCCTACCTCCGCGTCTATCCAATGAAAGGTACTCGTCATTTCGGTATCAAAGGGAAGCTTGCCCCTACATACGTGGGTCCCTTCAAGATCATCAGCAAGAGAGGCAATCTCGCCTAACAACTTGATCTTCCCTCCAACTTTGCAAATGTGCACGACATGTTTCATGTCTCTCAACTCTGCAAGTGTTTCAAGACTCCTGACCGCATCGTCAACTTCGAGCACATTGATCTCCAAGAAGACCTGTCTTATCGTGAGCAACCGGTTGCTATTCTTGAAGAAACTGAGCGCAAGGCTTGCAACAAGTCTATCAAATTCCTCAAAGTCAAGTGGTCACATCATTCCGACCATGAAGCCACGTGGGAACGCGAGGATCACCTCCGTTCTGAGTACCCGGAGTTTTTCCAGTCCTAGATCTCGGGACGAGATCCTTTCATAGTGGTGGAGTGTTGTAACACCCCAGATGTAACTTGCCTTATCTGTATTCCAACTCTTGCCATTTCCGGCACTAAGTTATGATATTTCCTCGTTATCGGGTTTTTGTCTGCGTGTGTTTTGTCTTTGTCATGCATCTCAGATCATGTCATCATGTGCATTGCATTTGCATACGTGTTCTTCTCATGCATCCGAGCATTTCCCCCGTTGTCTGTTTCGCATTCCGGTGCTCCTATGTCCTCCAGTGTCCCTTTCTACCTCTTTTCGTGTGTGGGTGTTAAACATTTTCGGATTGGACTGGGACTTGCCAAGCGGCTTGGTTTACTACCGGTAGACCTCCTGTCAAGTTTCGTGCCATTTGGACTTCGTTTGATACTCCAACAGTTAACCGAGGGACCAAAAAGGCCTCATGTTTGTTGCAGCCCAACACCTCTCCAAAGTGGCCCAAAACCCACCTAAACCTCCTCCATCACCTAGACCGTTCGATCACGATCGCGTGGCCACAAACCGCACCTCATTTGGAGCTCCCTAGATCCCTCTACCTCTATAAATAGATCCCCCCCCCCAAATTTCATGCAAAACCCTAGCCCCCCCTCTCCCCTTGCCCGCCAGACATAATTCCCGCCGACGGACGTGTCCGCCCGCGACGTCCGCCGCCACATGTTGGGCTGGCATTCGCCCCGCCCGGTGCCCACATCGCCGCGCCGCCTGAGGCCCACGAGCCCGTGGCCGGCCCCCGCGGCCCGTTCCCTCGCGCCGCCCGCTAGCGCCTCTCTTTGCCCACGCCGGCGAGCTCCTAGCTCTGGCCGCCGCCCGCCATCGCCACCGACGACGCCGACCCGCCGGACCACTCGGCCGCGCCTCTTCCTCCCGCGCCGGTGCCGCCCCGCCGCCATACGAGCCGCGCCACCGTCCTCCGCCGTCTCGGCCGGCCGGATCCGGTCACCTCCCCTCGCGCCGGCGAGCTCCACAGCATCTCTGGCCACCGCGTTTGCCCAAGTCCGGTGAGATCGCCGCTACAGTACCTCCCAGATCTGCCGCTACAGTGCCCCGAACCCTAGATCTGGGTTGACTTCTCCCCCTCTCTCAGTATTTTTTTGAATACTTTGACGCATGATAACTCTGTAACCATTGCTCCGATCCGTGCGTGTAGCGTATCAAAATGTTCATCTCGACGAGTACTCCATTTTATCTCATTGCATCATTTTCATTTGAGCTCATCTTGATGCCCGAAATGCTGTTGGAAGAGGGCTATGTGATGATAGTTTCAGATCTGTTTCAGCAAATGCACTTTTGTCATTTTTGCCATGATTAATGTGGGCATGCTACGATCCGGTGCTCTACATGTGTTCTGAACTATGTCATGCCATCTTTACAGGGGTGTATGCCATGTATTTTTGTGATATTTTTGGTGACTAGCACAAGCATGCAAAGTAGCTTACTTAATGTTGCCGATTTCTGGGACTTAGAAATATACTAAGTCATTGCCTTGCTGTAATTTTTGTGGCATGTGTTCATGTTGATTCCTAGTGATCCGTGCATCTTTTGAGCTTGATCAGTAAGGATGTTTTGTAGATATTGTGGTTCTCTATCCATCCATGCCTTTGTTTGCATTTATGGAGCACCCTAGCTTGAGTCAATTGAGCTCTACTTTTGCTATAAAATGTTCCTGGCAGATTGTTAACATGTTTAGCGATTTTGCCGAGCTTGTTGCAGTTGATCCGTGCATGCTATGATGTTGTTCTTGCCATGTCTAGGTTCTATGACATGTCTACTTGCTGGGTGTATTCTTAGTTTGTCATGCCTTGCTTTGTAGCGAGTGCATCGACCTCGTAAACATGCCTACTTGATATCTGTTTTGCATGCTCCAGTTTTTCACTGAGTCTGAATCTGTTTTCGTTAATTGCTATGTTCACATGCTTGCAATTGTATTTTCTAATCCCTTTTGGCTCATGGTCAGTAAGGGACTTTTGTTGTATGCTTTGAGTAGCTTCATGCCATGCCTTGCTTTGCCATGATATGTTCCTATAGAATGTAGTTATCGTGATCTAAACATTGCTTCCTGATGTTAAATTCCTGACATTCTGTTAATTTCACAAAGTCTGAAACCTGTTATCTTTTGCACTTTTGCCATACTTGTTTGAACCTGCTATTGATTGAATTAGCCGTAGCACAGTGTTCATCTTTTGTCAAGCATCGTCAGTGGATCTCTGCCATGAATTTTGTTTCCATGTTTGTGTGTAGTAGCTTATTTATCTTGATGCATTTAGATGGTCACTTGCTGATAATCGCAGACCAGTGCCATATTCATTTTGCTTGCCATTTCCAAACCGTGCATCCAATTCCGATGATCTTTATATCGATTTTGACCGAAATCAACTCCTCTTTCCAGTGGCCTCTTGGATTTCCATGTTGAGGCCAGGTTCAATCATTCCTTTCCCAATCTTGCATATGCATCACATATCGCATCCCGCATATCATACCATGTTTGCATCATGTTGCTTGAGCATTGCACGTGGCTGATTGTGTTCCTTTTTGCTTGTTGTTCTTGCTTGGGTAAAGCCGGGAGACGAGTACGTGGTCGAGGATCCCATTGAGTATGCTTACGAGGATGAAGTCAACTCTGAGAACTTTGCAGGCAAGATGACCATACCCTCGAAATCACTTCTATCTTTGCTTGCTAGATGTTGGCTCTTTTACTATGCCTATGCTATGATACCTACCACTTGCTTATCATGCCTCCCATATTGCCATGTCAAGCCTCTAACCCACCTTGTCCTAGCAAACCGTTGTTTGGCTATGTTACCGCTTTGCTTAGTCCCTCTTATAGTGTTGCTAGTTGCAGGTGAAGATTGGAGTTTGTTCCTTGTTGGAACATGTTTATTGTTGGGATATCATAATATTATCTTGTTTATGTTAATGCACCTATATACTTGGTAAAGGGTGGAACGCTCGGCCTTATTCCTAGTGTTTTGTTCCACTCTTGCCGCCCTAGTTTCCGTCATATCGATGTTATGTTCCCGGATTTTTCGTTCCTTACTCGGTTGGGTTATAATGGGAACCCCTTGACAGTTCGCCTTGAATAAAACTCCTCCAGCAATGCCCAACCTTGGTTTTACCATTTGCCACCTAGCCTATTTTTCCCTTGGGTTTCCAGAGCCCAAGGGTCATCTTTATTAAACCCCCGGGCCAGTGCTCCTCTAAGTGTTGGTCCAAACTAGAGCCCCTTGCGGCGCCACCTCGGGGAAACTCGAGGGCTGGTTTTTTTGTATGGATTGCTTATCCGGTGTGCCCTGAGAACGAGATAAGTGCAGCTCCTATCAGGATTTGTCGGCACATTTGGGTGGTGTTGCTGGACTTGTTTTACCATTGTCGAGATGTCTTGTAACCGGGATGCTGAGTCTGATCGGAGTGTCTTCGGAGAAGGAATATCCTTCGTTGACCGTGAGATCTTGTGATGGGCTAAGTTGGGACTCCCCCGCAGGGATTTGATCTTTCAAAAGCCGTGCCCACTGTTATGGGCAGATGGGAATTTGTTAATGTCCTGTTGTAGAAAACCTGAAACTTAATTTGATTAAAATGCATCAACCGTGTGTGTAACCGTGATGGTCTCTTCTCGGCGGAGTCCGGGAAGTGAAAACAGTGTTGGAGTTATGTTTGACGTAGGTTGTTCTACGATCACTTCTTGATCATTGTTGTTCGACCGTGCCTTTGCCTTCTCTTCTCGCTCTCATTTGCGTATGTTAGCCACCATATATGCTAGTCGCTTGCTGCAGCTCCACATCATACTTTTACCCTTCCTATAAGCTTAAATAGTCTTGATCGCGAGGGTGTGAGGTTGCTGAGTCCCCGTGACTCACAGATTACTTCCAAAACCAGATGCAGGGACCGATGATACCGCTCTAGGTGATTCAACTGAGCTCAAGTGGCTGTTCAATGAGTACTCAGGACGATACTACATGTCTTTCCCAGATGATCAGTAGTGGTGCCCAGTTGGGGCGATCGGGGACTATGTTGCATTTGGGGTTATCTTCATTTTGGTTCCGTAGTCGGACCTTGAGTGTATCTGGATGAATGTAATGTTATTTATGCTATTTGTATGATGTGGCGAGTGTAAGCCAACTATGTATCTTTTCCCCTATTTATTACATGGGTTGTTGGGAAGATTACCTCACTTGTGACATTGCTTTCAATGCGGTTATGCCTCTAAGTCGTGCTTCGACACGTGGGAGATATAGCCGCATAGAGGGCGTTACACTCCACCATGCCAAGTTTGTTAGCCAGTGGATCCTTCCGCAATATTCCTCTCGTGCTCCCATTCTCATATTCATTTTGATAATGTTCAATACCTGACACGCATGAAAACATAAAAACAAGGTAGATTATCTTTGTAATGCAGAAGTGATTCTAATCTAATACGTGCTCCGTGTAAACCCCTTTGTGCTATCTCTGCAATTCTTCTAAGAGGTGCCATGCATGTTGTAATTTGGTGTGTGCATTAATATAATGTGGCCTACTACTCAAAATATGAGAGCTCTAGAAGTGATGATACTTCACAGATGAAAGCTTCAACATATAGTAAAGTAGAACAAGTCGACCTGACCTGACACATTCAAAATATACTAAGGGAGAATAACTCGACCTGACCAGTCGACCGCAAGAGAAGAGGATCATCTTAAAGAAGAGCAGAAGAGCAAGCAGATTGAAGATATTGCAAGTCTTTCTATACAGTGTCGGTTGGCCACCCATAATGTACCAGAGCGTACAGATAAATACTATTCCTTCTAGTCTCTCCATATGTGGCTCACATGCATTTCGAAACTAAAGTAGGAACATTTAGATGACCAATTAAACATCTCTTAGTTTTACTAATATCAGCATAATATCATATTTGAATTTGTACAACTAAGCTTGTTTAGCTCGATGGGTGGAGCGGTGCTATTACGACACGAACCACGTAGGGTGATCGTGGTCATCATAAAATGGGGAAACCGTATGCATGACGAGTATAGTGTTAACCATGGCAGTGGGATGGCAGATTTGAAGCTGCAAACCGCGCAAAGGGTAGCTAGCAACCGATATTTGCTTTGAAATAACAACTAAGATTTGGTATGAACAAGAAAGTATAGTCAACAAGTGACAAAGAAATGCAATTCTGCTGTCTCTCTATATGTCGCGACATGCATTTGGAAACTCAAGTGGGACCTTAAGCTAACCAATTAAATGTGTCTGTTAACTAATATCAGTATCATATCACAATCATATTTGAACAACTAAGATTGGGAATTTTGAGTGTTGTGTTGTTTAGCTTGAAGGGTGGAGTAATGCTAGTATGACAGAAAGCACCTACGCAGATCATAGTATAGTAGATAAAAGGGGAAAACCCTAAGCATCAAGAGTAAAATCAGGAAAGTGGACCTAGCTGGACCAGTGGGTGGCGCACATGCTTTTCGAAACGAAAATAGGAACATTAGGTGACCAATTAAACGTTCTATGTTTTAGTAATATGAGCATCATATCAGATTCGTATTTCAACACATAAGCTTTGGAATTATGATTGGCATGTTGTTTCGCTTGATGTGTTGAGGTCTTCAGGAGGAGTGCTAGCACGGCACGAAGCAGGGAAGCACCTACGATGATGGTAGTGAATATAAAGGGGGAAACCATAAGCTTTACGAGTATAGTGACCGTGACATTGCGAATCTGAAGGTGCAAACCAGACAAAGCTACTTCGCAACCAAAGTTTGCATTCAACTAGCCACTACGATTTGGTACGGACAAGAAAAGTATAGTAAACCTTTTAAGATCTATTTTCTAGGTGAGATCAATAACTTAAGCACATATGGAAGAGTACCACCTCTCTTGCAACGTCGTGTAGGCCCCTGTTGATACGTTGAGGGTGCTGCGGGTGCAATGGCTGTCGGCGGCGGGGAAGAAGACTTTAGATGGCAGACGACCGGGTTGTGGGATAAATTCTGTTGCTGTGGACGAGGCAGTCGTAGGAGGGGCAATGGCAAAATGGACCATGGCGCTGATGAAGCAAGACGACGCAATGAAAGGATCCTGGTCCGGCGTCGGGGATGAGAGACGTCCATCTCTTGAAATGGACAACGTGGTAGGGGTAGCGGCTCCGGCAAGGTGGAGGATGGGGTGGCGGACGGAGGAGGCTGGCTGCAGTGGGGAGGTTGTCGTGGCGCCGACGGTGTATGAATGGGGAAATGGAGGGGGAGGGGGATCTCAAACTTTGGGACGCGCTTGTCTGAAATGTGGGAAAGTTATGAACTTATGCCCCATTTAAAATTTCGGACATCACATCGGTTGGGGATAGGACGGTAATCTCGCATCTCCCAAATATTTGCCGGTAACGATTTCGGGCGAGGAGAGGGTGTTTTGCCGCCCACGGTTGGCGCCCACGGTGTATGAACGGGGCTGGCATGTAGGGTGGTTGTGTCACGTCTGAGGGATGTTACACATCTGCCCCTATTTAAAATATTAGCCTACATCGATTTCGGACGAGGAGAGTTTGTTTTGCCGCCCATCGTGGATGAATGGGGAAATGGAGGGAGAGACACTTGTCTTTCGGACGAGCTTGAATCAAATGTGTTTTGCGGCCCATGTTTGGCGCCCACCAAGTCTGAATGGGCTCGGAGGCCGTCGTGTCATGTCTGATTGAAGTTTCTAGTCTACCCCTATCGACAGCAGTGTAAATCCGGTCGATAAGGATGTCAAGTGTCATTTCAAGCCCCGATTCTAAGTCACATTGATCTAGCCGGTAACACCTCATATCACTTTGCGGCCTCATGCACGGTATTCCCACGGGTGTCGCTTTACCATGGCCCGGGACCGTTTGCGCCTTTTGGCTCACGTATATGATAGTGTCTCTAGCATCCATATGACAGAGAACCTGGGACGACATGAATAGTCGTGAACCCAAAGCGGCGCTAACTTACAGGGACAGGCATACATGAATCAACATCGAGCATGTCGGTCACCAGCGTGTGAATCCGGGCTGTAGCACTGGACTAACAGGACTCCGGGAACCCGGGCTGTAGCAGGCTAGGCAGGACTCCGGATGTCACCGCGTGACATTTCCCCGAAGGGACAGACACAGGAACGAAGTGAATCACATGCCAGCCAGTCAAGTGTTCCGGAGCAGTAGTGTTGGGCTAGCAAGACTCCGGTGAACCGGGCTGTAGCGGACTACTATGGCTCATGGAAGCACAAGACTACATTTCCCCATAAGAGAGGCTACCAAGGATAAACAACTAGATTGTCGGATCCCACACATACCAAGCATTTCAATCATACACACAATATGCTCAATATATGCAATACAACATGGCATCACAACAAGACTCTACGACTCAGAGTATTTATTCATTAGGCTCCGAGGAGCGAGATAATACAAACATGGGTCTCATGACCCAACATACGGAGCATATAAGCAACAAGCACATGCGGAAGCTTAACTTGTCTGAGTACAGACAACTACAAATGAAAAAGGCTAAGAAGCCTGACTAACTACTAGATCCTGCCGAGGGCACAAGATTGTAGCTGAGGTATCAAGCTAAACATCGAAGTCCACATGGAACTACTAGCGAGACTGAAGTCTCTCTGCAAAACATAAATTAAGCAAACGTGAGTACAAATGTCCCCAGCTAGACTTACATTAGAACTAACTACATATGCATCGGTATCAACAAAGGGGTGGTGGAGTTTGACTGCAGCAAGCCAGCTTTGACTCGGTGGCTATCCTGTACTACGACTGCAAGTAACTCTTTGAGGTGGCGCACACGAGTCCACATATTCACCATATCAATACACCACTATGGATCTGCTCCCGTCACCCTGCGAGAACGCCATCCATAGCATTCACACTTCTCTTGCGAGTTTTAGAGTATCCACTTTCACTTTTCTATGAACTATGCAAGGGGTCCAAGTTTCCATATGCGAGGAATCCGGCTATTCGAATAGATAATGATAATCCTGTAGGGGTGTACTTCTTCACACACGCTCTCGCCACTTATCGCCCTGTACACGTCATGTACCTCGGCAACCTTCAAGCGGAAGCTGGGCGAGGGATTCGTCCACGACCTGACTAACAACACAAGTCTCTCATCCAGGTTTATCGCCTATTCGGGTTCCATCCGCAAGGAGATCTAGCCGGGGTGTCACTCACGGCCCCAAATGATGTGTGCAGGGTTCCCAAGCCCACCATACGGGTGCCACTTGGTACATCGTGCCACTGTGCCTAGTCTGTCCCTAGCCCACTTGTATAGGGTGCCACTTGGTAGACTATTAACACTACCTACAAACACCAGAAACTAGTTGCAACTCCTGGACAGAGATCATGTTGATTAATAAGTCGAGAGGGACACTTAAGCATTCCTATGCGTGGTAGTAGTTGTTCATGGATCACAACCACAGAACTCAGTTCCTGAGGACGGCTGCAATGAGACAACCCACCATGTACTCCTACATGGCCTCTCACTGCTACCTTTACCAAATCGTGTTCACACACTTAGCTCTCAACGGTAGGACATGTTCACCACATTCCAATTCATCCCCGATGAATCAGACCTGACTCAACTCTAAGCAGTAGCAGGCATGACAAACAAGCATGAATAAGTAGGCACATCAGGGCACAAACAACTCCTACTCATGCTAGTGGGTTTCATCTATTTACTGTGGCAATGACAGGTCATGCAGAGGAAAGGGGTTCAACTACCGCAGCATGTAACAGTTGAATCGTTGTTGTCCTAATGCAGTAAAAGAGAGCAGGAGCGATAGAGTCAGATTGTATCGGAATGAACAAGGGGGTTTTGCTTGCCTGACACTTCTGAAGAGGAACACACTTCATCGGTGTCATCATTCTCGTCGTCGGTACACGTCTACCGAGAGGGGACAAACACCGGCAACTGAGAAAGAACTCAATCAACACATGACGATATGCAACAATATGATGCATGCTATGACATGGCAATATGAATGTCTTTTGGGCTCATGCAAGCTAGAACATATTGAAATGAGTCCATTTGAACCAAGGATTCAAATGCAAACCCATTTTATGAAGTCATATTAGTACATTAACTTGTTTCACCTAAACAGCAAGGTTAAAGTGTTCTAACATGCATGAAACTAGTACATATGGAAAGATTGGATTTTTATGATCATTTTTCATATATAAATTATTTCATTTGGAGTTACGATTGAATTTCTATGATTTTTAGAAGTTTATACTATTTGCTGGAATTTTCTGGATTATTTAAATCCAGAAAATGACTTACTGCGTCAGCATGACGTCGATGTGACGTCAGCAGGTCAACAGAAAGGGTCCAAGTCAAACCTGACTAGTGGGTCCCACTGGTCGGTGTCAAAGTGCTAGTTAGGGTCATAGACATGTGGACCCAGTTAATGGCCATGTCAGCATGGTCAATGCTGATGCGTGGGGCCACTGTGATTAGTTAATACTAAACAGAACTAATTTGAGTTTAATTAGTCGGTGGGGCCCTGCTGTCAGTGTTACTAGGTGTCGACTAGGTGCGTCATTAGCTGTAACTAATCTGCCACGTCAGCCTCGCTGGAGTTCCGCCGGCGGCAACCCAAACGCGGCGGAGGCGCACTGGAGTGGCTCGGGTTTCACCTACAGGCCACCATTTGACGCGCGGAAGGGCGCGTTTGAAAGAGGGGAGCAAGGCGCATCTGCGAGTGGCCGTGGTTCGAGTGGGGGTGGATGGAGTCAATGGCGGCGAGCTCTCTTGCGGCCGCCGGAGTTTGGGCGTACACCGAACCGGGGCTACAGAGCACGGCGTGAAGATCTGGTGGGTGTGCTCGGCTCCTGGGAGCGCTCTGAGTGCAGCGGTAGGTTCAGACGCGTGCTTACACAGCCGTAGTCGCGGTGGTGACATGACCGGCGGCGAGGAGCTGTTGGCTCCGGTGGCCGGGGTGGCTAGAAGGCACGGGCGAGCACGGGGAGAGAGGGGAAAGAGGCAGGGGCTCATGGCGAATCCGGTAGAGGTAACGGCGAGGCCGGGGAGGGACTGGAGCTCGCGAATCCCCGAAGAGTTCGCCAGCGGCCAGAGGTTGAAGATGATGTCGTGGATGACATTGTAGGGCTTCACGCGGGCGCGACTCAGTGGAGAGGAAGAGGGGGTCGCGTCGGAGACTCTGGGTGGTACAGAGAGGGGTAGGGTGGCCGGTGGCAGCGGTAACGGCGAGCGGCGGCGACGGGCGTGTTCGGTCGTGCTCGGAGAGGGAGCTAGAGGAGAGGGAGAGAGCTCCAGAGTGAGGGGGTTAGAGGGGGGGTCCAGGGCAGTCCAGAGCGAGGGGACCAGCACAGAGAGGCCAAGCAGGAGGTGGCGCTGCTCGGCTGCGGCATGCCTGGCACACAGCTGCTCTACTGGCAGCAGCTTGAAGAAGCTCGCTGGAGCTAGTGGGTTGGGCCTTTCTGGTAGGCTGGACCAGCAGGAGATGGGCCAGGTGGACTGGACAGGTAAGCTCCTGGTAAGGTTGCTCTGTTTTATTTTTTTGTTATGTTTTCTTTTGTTAAATATTCTGCCACTGTTCAAAATTCAAAACAATTTCAAAACAGTGACAAAATCCTTTGAATAATTTTATGTTGCAAAATGGACATTTCCAAATGCACATAAAATGTTTCAAGGATATTTGAAATTATATTCTAGTTATATGAATATAACTCAAATTCAAATAGCTATTGATTTAAATTCAGAGTCCCAAAAATAAATCCTTAAAATTGTTCCTAAATTCTGGTTTGATATATAGCTCTTCCCAAAATTCTCAAACATTGCAAAAGGACATCTTGGAAACAAAGAATGAGATTTCGAGGGTTCTTTGCCCTTCTTTTATTTAAGTTTATGAGGCTTCCACTTTCCTCAATTCCAAGTTTCAGAAATTTAGACATGATGCAAGCAAGATACAAACACTAGGCAGCACCAGAAGCTAGGGATGTGACAGCTCACCCCTACTAAACAAGAATCTTGTCCCGAGATTCAAGAAGTGGAGTAAGAAGACAAAGGGGTCACAAAACTATCACAGTCTTCTCGATCCAACTGCCCTTCTCAAAGATACCGATATATTGCATCACATTGCTCTTGACGTCTTTGTCTTCGAGATCTTCATCCAACACAATGATGATGGAAGGAAACTCTACAGGATAACGATCTTCTCAAAGATCGAGCAACTCAAGATCAACTCATGGAGTGAGACGTTGAAACATCTCTTGGGCTGAGACACAAAACACACATCGAAAGAGATGGGAGGTAATAGATGACAAGGGTTCAAATTGGTAGGCAAAAATTCCACGCTGGAGTAGGATGGTGCATGGTTTCAAAGTAGCAAGGAGCTAATTTCCATGATTCCATAACGGGACTCCTTAGGGAAAGGTTACTCGTAGAGCATTTCCCTTAAGTGGCAAAAAGAATTACTTTTGATACAAAGATCATTGGAACTCTTTATACCAGCCTGAGGTAATCAAAATCGATCGTTGGACGGGGTTTGAAAGAATGGCATACTCCGACTAGGATGGATGATGTGGACTACCTTGTTGAAGACAACGCAATGGATGATTTTTAGCTTATCATCGGAAATGGATGGGACCCTGGTAAGTCCACTTTTGAAGATGATCCTGAACAACAACTACTAAGGTGCAAGCTGGGAACAAAAATCAAATGTCGGGAATGATTCTTGTAACTGGGGAAGAACTCCACAGTCGAGAGTGTTTCCAATGTTCCAATGGTTATAGAATCATCGAAGAAACTGAGAGCACAAGGATCCCTAAGGAACAACTTCAAGAATAAGTCATGCGAAATCCTCCTTGGAGGTGACCAAACGGCTTAATCAGGGTAACAACAGTGCTTCCAGCTAGGCATGTCCACTTGGCTGGAACCTATATCATAGTTCTCGGAAGATGTTCCAACCATCATATCTGCCTCAGATTCCAATCTGGTTTGTAACAGGATAATTTAGACAATGTGTCTGGAAAGAAAGTTTGCAACACAAACCGACTAGATGACGTTGCAAGATTCTCGGGAAATGAAGTACGATAGTAAGCTCCAAAACATGAGTTGGTTCTGCTACAAGCCTGTGAACACGCTGTCCAAGACAAGCATGACCACGTAGTAGTCTTATAATAAAAACACTATCAAGTTCTGGTTGGGAACCATCATTGGGATAACGAAGTCTTGTGCATATCCCTCCGGGCCCTTCAGGGTTAGCGCATGAACTTCTTTTCTATGAATAAATCAATCGGTGGCTTGGTGTGCTAGGAAATACCGATGGGATGGAGGTAGCTAATCTCTCAAGCCATAGTATACTTCACACATGCATGACTGACTTGGGATGATTCCCGAGGAAGCAAAACTAACTTTCTCGAATTCATGACGGCAACTTGCACCTAATGCACATGAACTTGGAGAAAGCCACTTCTTGCACCAAACATATACCTCATGAACGCACATGAAGGCAATGGTTACAAAGTTCCAATACTAGCTTAATGTTCAACATGAATCATGGGGGAGACAAAATTCTGCTAATGGGCTCAACAGCAACTCATCGGAGTTTCCATATCACTGGACTACCACCATCATGTGAACACGGTGGTAGCATTGGTCAGACCAAAAGATGTAATGGTGTATGCTCGAGGGATCAACCACGAATAAGACAACATTACAAACAATATTGGTTCTGATTTGACTTGACGATAGCCCATACTCAAGTCAAAGTTTTAACAAGACAATAAATCCAACAACTGATCACGAGGACCAATTGGTGAATATATCATCTTTCTTCAACACAAGCACACACAAAAAGATATCCCTTAACATGAACTAGGTCAGACAAGCTTTTATCTTCCAACTCTCCAAGTTGTTGTTTAGCCTAACCAACTAGCTCAGGGGTATCCAACACCAATTCTTGGAGAAAAGGCGTGGCTACAAGAAACCAACTTGATCATGAACTCAACATAGCGGTCAGGTGACAACCTGGTAACACTTCCGAGAAGACATTCAGAAAATCACGAACCACCGATATGTTACTAAGCTCGAGAACAACCTTGCTCTTCAGGGCAAGATGATATGATCAAAAGAGTGAGGTATTGACACAATCCTAACTCATGGATCGAAGAGAGCACCAGAAATAAGGATTAGGTAGCACGATCAAACTTAGGATGATGATTTAATAACCAACAAGCTAAGAATGAGAATATAGTCGATTTACTACCAAGCAACGAGTTGCTCGGAGTATTGGTTTCACACATCACAATTCACTTGTTGGCATTCCGGTTACAACAACACGAGGACCGAGGAATGAATGATGATGGTGAGAAGTATCACGGCATCAAGAATTCATAAGAGAAGGTGCAATTCTCATGACGTTCCTGACATAAAAGTGGGTAATACTTCAGGGTAGAACAGAATCAAAGCTTGATTGCATTTGATCTACGGAATACAACTGCTTTTCCCAATCCTAGAAATGGATGAGGTACTGGAGTTTGTTTCTCCTAGTCATTCCGGAATGGAATGGCTTGACGGACCCCCTGCTACGTCTTGAGCTTGCGTTGGTTTTCTCCGAAGAGGAAGGGATGATGCAGCAGAGTAGCGTAAGTATTTCCCTCAGTTTTTGAGAACCAAGGTATCAATCCAGTAGGAGCCCATGCTCAAGTCCCTCATACCTGCACAAAGCGATAGCTACTCACAACCAACGCGATTAGGGGTTGTCTAGCCCTTCACGGTCACTTACGAGAGTGAGATCTGATAGATAGAATATTTTTGGTATTTTTGATATAAAGATGCAAAGTAAAAAGTAAAAGCAAAGTAAATAGCAAAGCATTATAAAAGTGATGGAGATTCATATGATGAGAATAGACCCGGGGGCCATAGGTTTCACTAGTGGCTTCTCTCAAGAGCATAAGTATTCTACGGTGGGTGAACAAATTACTGTTGAGCAATTGATAGAATTGTGCATAATTATGAGAATATCTAGGCATGATCATGTATATAGGCATCACGTCCGTGACAAGTAGATCGAAACGATTCTGCATCTACTACTATTACTCCACTCATCGACCGCTATCCTGCATGCATCTAGAGTATTAAGTTAAAATAGAGTAACGCCTTAAGCAAGATGACATGATGTAGAGAGATAAATTCATGCAATATGAAATAAACCCCATCTTGTTATTCTCGATGGCAACGATACAATACATGTCTTGTTGCCCTTCTGTCACTGGGTAAGGACACTGCAAGATCGAACCCAAAGCTAAGCACTTCTCCCATGGCAATAACTACCAATCTAGTTGGCCAAACTAAAGGGATAATTGGAAGAGACTTGCAAAGATAACCAATCATGCATAAAAGAATTCAGAGAAGATTCAAATATTATTCATAGATAGACTTGATCATAAACCCACAATTCATCGGTCTCAACAAACACACCGCAAAAAGAAGATTACATCGAATAGATCTCCACGAGAGAGGGGGAGAACTTTGTATTGAGATTCAAAGAGAGAGAAGAAGACATCTAGCTACTAACTATGGACCTAAAGGTCTGAGTTAAACTACTCACACTTCATCGGAGGGGCTAGGATGATGTAGAAGCCCTCCGTGATGACGGCCATCTTCCGGCGGAGCTCCGGAACAGACCCCAAGATGGGATCTTGTGGATACAGAAAGTTGCGGCGGTGGAATTAGGGTTTGGCTCCTATTCTGATCGTTTGGGGGTACATGTATATATATAGGAGGAAGGAGTACATCGGTGGAGCACCGAGGGGCCCACGAGGCAGGGGTGCGCCCTAGGGGGGGCGCCCCCCACCCTCGTGACCACCTCTTTGATCCCTTGTAGTAGGGTCCAAGTCTCCTGGATCACGTTCGGCGAGAAAATCACGTTTCCGAAGATTTCATTCCGTTTGGACTTCGTTTGATATTCTGTTTATCCAAAACACTAAAATAGGCAAAAAAACAGCAATTCTGGGCTGGGCCTCCTGTTTAATGGTTAGTCGCAAAAATAATATAAACGTGGAAAATAAAGCCCAATATAGTCCAAACAGTAGATAATATAGCATGGAGCAATCAAAAATTATAGATACGTTGGAGACGTATCAGGCATCCCTAAGCTAAATTCCTGCTAGTCCTCGAGTAGGTAAATGATAAAAAGAGAATTTTTTTATGCGGAGTGCTACTTGGCATAATTTCAATGTAAATCCTCTTAATTGTGGTATGAATATTCATATTAGAAAGATTCAAGACAAAAGTTTATATTGACATAGAAAATAATAATACTTCAAACAAAGCAATTATGTCTTCTCAAAATAACATGGCGAAAGAAAGTTATCCCTACAAAATCATATAGTCTGGCTATGCTCCATCTTCCTCACACAAAGTATTTAAATCATGCACAACCCCGATGACAAGCCAAGCAATTGTTTCATACTCTAACTTTTTCAAAACTTTTTCAATTTTCACGCAATACATGAGTGTGAGCCATGGATATAGCACTATAGGTGGAATAGAATGGTGGTTGTGGAGAAGACAAAAAAATGAGAAGATAGTCTCACATCAACTAGGCATATCAGCAGGCTGTGGAGATGCCCATCAATAGATATCAATGTGAGTGAGTAGGGATTTCCATGCAACGGATGCCCTAGAGCTATAAATGTATGACAGCTCAACAAAAGAAACTAGTGGGTGTGCATCCAACTTGCTTGCTCACGAAGACCTAGGGCAATTTGAGGAAGCCCATCATTGGAATATACAAGCCAAGTTCTATAACGTAAAATTCCCACTAGTATATGAAAGTGACAACATATGAGACTCTCTATATGAAAAACATGGTGCTCCTTTGAAGCACAATATATGAGACTTGTTATATCATGGTGCTACTTTGAAGCACTAGTGTGGAAAAAAGGATAGTAGCATTGCCCCTTTTATTTATTTATTATTATTCTTTTGGGCCTTTTTTTTCTTTGGCCTTGCTTTTTTGGGATAATGCTCTATTGAATGATGATCATCACACTTCTATTTATTTACAACTCAATGATTACAACTCGATAATAAAACAAAGTATGACTCTATATGAATGCCTCCGGCAATGTACCGGGATATGCAATGAATCACGAGTGACAAGTATGAAAGAATTATGAATGGTGGCTTTGCCACAAATACTATGTCAACTACATGATCATGCTAAGCAATATGACAATGATGGATGTGTCATGATGAACTAGATGGTGGAAAGTTGCATGGCAATATATCTCGGAATGGCTATGGAAATGCCATAATAGGTAGGTATGGTGGATGTTTTGAGGAAGGTATATGGTAGGTGTATGATACCGGCGAAAGTTGTGCGGTATTAGAGAGTCTAGCAAGGGTGGAAGGGTGAGAGTGCGTATAATCCATGGACTCAACATTAGTCATAAAGAACTCATATACTTATTGCAAAAATTTAGAAGTTATCAAAGCAAAGTATTACGCGCATGCTCCTAGGGGGATAGATTGGTAGGAAAAGACCATCACTCGTCCTCGACCGCCACTCATAAGGAAGACAATCAATAAATAAATCATGCTCCGACTTCATCACATAATGGTTCACCATACGTGCATGCTATGGGAATCACAAACTTCAACACAAGTATTCTTTCAATTCACAACTACTCAACTAGCATGACTTTAATATTATCACCTCCATATCTCAAAACAATTATCATGCTTCAATCTTTTCTTAGTATTCAACACACTCAGAAGAAAGTTTCACAAATCTTGAATACCAGCATATTATTATTAGGCAAATTACCATGCTATTAAGAGACTCTCAAATTAATTTAAGTGAAGCATGAGAGATCAATAGTTTCTTTAAAACATATCCACCACCGTGCTCTAAAAGATCTAAGTGAGGCACATAGAGCAAAATTATCTAGCTCAAAAGATATAAGTGAAGCACATAGAGCAAAATTATCTAGCTCAAAAGATATAAGTGAAGCACATCGAGCAAAATTATCTAGCTCAAAAGATATAAGTGAAGCACATAGAGCAAAATTATCTAGCTCAAAAGATATAAGTGAAGCACATAGAGTATTCTATCAAATTTTAATTCATGTATGGATCTCTCAAAAGGTGTGTACAGCAAGGATGATTGTGGCATACTAACAAACAAAGACACAAATAATACAAGACGCTCCAAGCAAAACACATATCATGTTGGTGAATAAAAATATAGCTCCAAGTAAATTACCGATGGAAGTGGACGAAAGAGGGGATGCCTTCCGGGGCATCCCCAAGCTTTGACTCTTTGGTCTCCTTGGATTATCTTGGGGGTTCCATGGGAATCTCAAAGCTTATGCTCTTGCCACTCCTTGTTCCATGATCCATCAAAAGAATTCACCCAAAACTTGGAAACTTCACAACACAAAACTCAAGATAGAAAAATCGTGAGCCCCGTTAGCGAAATAAAACAAAAGACCACTTCAAGGTACTGTAATGAACTCATTCTTTATTTATATTAGTGTTAAACCTACTGTATTCCAACTTATCTATGGATTATAAACTATTTTACTAGCCATAGATCCATCAAAATAAGCAAACAACACACGAAAAACAGAATCTGTCAAAAACAGAACAGTCTGTAGTAATCTGTAGTTAGCGCAAGATCTGGAACCCCAAAAATTCTAAAACAAATTTCTGGACGTGAGGAATTTATCTATTAATCATCTGCGACAAGAATTAACTAAATATCACTCTTCAAATAAAAATGACAGCAGTTTTCGTGAGCGCTAAAGTTTCTGTTTTTTACAGCAAGTTCAACAAGACTTTTCCCAAGTCTTCCCAACGGTTCTACTTGGCACAAACAATAATTAAACACAAAAAACACAACCAAAACAGAGGCTAAATAAATTTATTAATTAAATAATAGAAAGGATAAATATTGGGTTGACTCCCAACAAGCGCTTTTCTTTAAAGCCTTATAGCTAGGCATAATATTTTCAATGATGCTCACATGAAAGACAAGAATTGAAGCACAAAGAGAGCATCATAAAACACGTGACAAACACATCTAAGTCTAACATACTTCCTATGCATAGGCATCTTATAGGCAAAAAAATTAGCAAGGCAAGCAAAAACTAGTATATGCAAGGAAACGGAAAGAAACAATAGCAATCTCAATATAACGAGAGGTAATTTAGTAACATGAAAATTTCTACCACCATATTTTCCTCTCTCATAATAACTACATGTAGGATCATAATCAAGTTCAACAAAATAGCTATCACATAAAATATTTTCAACACGATCCTCATGCATGCAAAGTTGACACTCTTCAAAAATAGTGGGATTAACATTAACTAAAGTCATGACCTTTCCAAACCCACTTTTATTAAAAACTTCATAAGATTGAACATTCTCCAAATATGTGGGATCTAAAGTTGACATTCTTCCAAACCCACTTTCAATATTATTTCAAACATTATAATCAATCTCATATTCATCATGGGGTTTAAATAAATTTTCAAGATCGAAAGAAGAATCACCCCAATCATGATCATTGCAACAAGTGGAGGACATAGCAAAACTAGCATCCCCAAGCTTAGGGTTTTGCATATTATTAGCAAAATTGACATTAATAGAATTTATAATAGAATCATCGCAATCATGCTTTCTATTCAAAGATCTATCGTGAATCGCTTCATGAGGTAATTCATCACACTTTTCAGATTCACGAATTTCAAGCAAAACTTCATAAAGATAATCTAGTGCACAAAACTCACTAGCAATTGGTTTATCATAATTGGACCTCTTAAAAAGATTAGCATGTGGATGAGGATCCATAGATCTTAGGTTCTCTATTTAGTAATAAATAAACAACTATTCTAACCATACGAGCAAACAAAAAGCAAACGGGCAAAAGAGGCAAATAGAGAGGGAGGATAGAGAGACAGAGGGCGAATAAAACGGCAAGGGTGAAGTGGGGGATAGGAAAACGAGAAGCAAATGGCAACTAATGTAATGCGAGAGATAGGGATTGTGATGGGTACTTGGTATTTTGACTTTTTGCATAGACTCCCCGGCAACGGTGCCAAAAATCCTTCTTGCTACGTCTTGAGCTTGCGTTGGTTTTCCCAGAAGAGGAAGGGATGATGCAGCAGAGTAGCGTAAGTATTTCCCTCAGTTTTTGAGAGCCAAGGTATCAATCCAGTAGGAGCCCACGCTCAAGCCCCTCGTACCTGCACAAAGCGATAGCTACTCACAACCAACGCGATTAGGGGTTGTCAAGCCCTTCCTGGTCACTTACGAGAGTGAGATCTGATAGATAGAATATTTTTGGTATTTTTGATAGAAAGATGCAAAGTAAAAATTAAAAGCGAAGTAAATAGCAAAGCAATATAAAGTGATGGAGATTGATATGATGAGAATAGACCCGGGGGCCATAGGTTTCACTAGTGGCTTCTCTCAAGAGCATAAGTATTCTATGGTGGGTGAACAAATTACTGTTGAGCAATTGATAGAATTGTGCATAATTATGAGAATATCTAGGCATGATCATATATATAGGCATCACGTCCATGACAAGTAGATCGAAACGATTCTGCATCTACTACTATTACTCCACTCATCGACCGCTATCTAGCATGCATCTAGAGTACTAAGTTAAAAACAGAGTAACGCCTTAAGCAAGATGACATGATGTAGAGAGATAAATTCATGCAATATGAAATAAACCCCATCTTGTTATCCTCGATGGCAATGATACAATACGTGCCTTGCTTCCCCTTCTGTCACTGGGTAAGGACACCGCAAGACCGAACCCAACGCTAAGCACTTCTCACATGGCAAGAACTACCAATCTAGTTGGCCAAACCAAATGGATAATTCGAAGAGACTTGCAAAGATAACCAATCATGCATAAAAGAATTCAGAGTAGATTCAAATATTATTCATAGATAGACTTGATCATAAACCCACAATTCATCGGTCTCAACAAACACACCGCAAAAAGAAGATTACATCGAATAGATCTCCACGAGAGAGGGGGAGAACTTTGTATTGAGACTCAAAGAGGGAGAAGAAGCCATCTAGCTACTAACTATGGACCCGAAGGTCGGAGGTAAACTACTCACACTTCATCGGAGGGGCTAGGATGATGTAGAAGCCCTCCGTGATGACGGCCCTCTTCCGGCGGAGCTCCGGAACAGGCCCCAAGATGGGATCTCGTGGATACAGAAAGTTGCGGTGGTGGAATTAGGGTTTTGGCTCATGTTCTGATCGTTTGGGGGTACGTGTGTATATATAGGAGGAAGGAGTACGTCGGTGGAGCACCGAGGGGCCCACGAGGCAGGGGGCTCGCCCCCCACCCTCGTGACCATCTCTTTGATCCCTTGCAGTAGGGTCCATGTCTCCTGGATAACGTTCGGCGAGAAAATCACGTTTCCAAAGATTTTATTCCGTTTGGACTCCGTTTGATATTCTATTTATCCGAAACACTGAAATAGGCAAAAAAAAGCAATTCTGGGCTGGGCCTCCGGTTAATAGGTTAGTCCCAAAAATAATATAAAAGTGGAATTTAAAGCCCAATATAGTCCAAAATAGTAGATAATATAGCATGGAGCAATCAAAAATTATAGATACGTTGGAGACGTATCACCCCCCGGCCGCGGCGAGGCGGCGCGTCCTGTGGCGGGCTACCTCTGGCGAGCCAGTCTGGACCGGCAGGATCACGCAGCGGCATTCGGCCCAGAGCCAGCCCATGCGCGAGACAAGGGCAATGAAGGCTGCGGCAGTGAAGAAGGCGGTGAAGGCCGCGGTGGCGAAGAGGACATCAACTACTTCTTCCTCATCCAAGCGGCATCGGACCCCTCCCCTTCTCCTCCTCCTTCGGACGGCACCCTGGAGGCCGAGTTTGACCTCGGGTTCTTCAGCCCGGCAAGGAAGAGGAAGCTAGCGGAGGAGGAGGTGGAGGAGGATTAAGTATTCTACCCCCAGCATTTCCTGACCTTACTTTTGTGTTATCTTCCCTTGATTTGGTGTCATCTTCACAGGGACACAGAGACGCTGGCGCATAGGGTGGCGAAGAGGGCCAAGGCCTCAGTGGCCAACAAGCCCCCAGTGGGTACTCTGCATGCGCATCTGTTGGTGGAGAGCAGCCCGGACAGCAGCCCTCGACGGAGCCCCCGCTTCAGCCCCGAGCGTGAGTCCACCACTCACTCCTTCACTGATGAACCTTTGGGGTGTGAATCTTTGATGCTCACCTTGCCGGGTTTGCAGGAGGAGAATGGCAGCAGGAGGAGCCGCCGAGGGCCATCCCCAACACGCCGCCCGCCTTGACTACGCCGCCCAGAGGGGCGTCCCCAGCAAGGGCATCGACACCAAGCCCACACATGTGGAGGAGGAGGGAGTGAGCTTGGGTGCCGGTGTTTCTGCCCCAACAACGAACATTGGCGGGGAAGGCGCCACTTCTTCCCAGCCGTGTGCGGGTAAGTGGTTTGCTTCTTGTCCCTGTTCCTTCTTCTTCTTTTTGAATCTTGGTCTTGGCTCCGTCTCATTCCCCTTCTTGCACTACTAGGGAAAACCTTATACACAGAGGTATAGCAGTAGCGTTGGTCAAAACTCGGCGTTAGCGCTAATTAGTAGTAGCGCTTGTTACAAAACCATGCTACAACCATTGTTTTAGCAGTAGCGCGTCTCCACAGAAAAGCGCTACTACTAAAATTCCCTCACTAATGTCGGTAGGCTAGGAATAGTAGTAGCGGTTCACCCAGAAGCACGCTACTGCTAAAAACTTTGTAGCAGCGACTAAAATTCCCTCACTAATGTCGGTAGGCTAGGAATAGTAGTAGAGGTTCACCCAGAAGCACGCTACTGCTAAAAACTTTGTAGCAGCGCGTTTATGCTGTAGAGCGCTACTGCTATGAAAAAGAAAATAAATAGAAAAATAAGTAGAAAAGTAAATGAAAATGAAAGAAATAAAAAAGGAGAAATGAAAAAAAGAAAATGTAAAGAAAACAAAAGAAAAAGGAAAATAAAACAGAAAGGAATAGCTGTAGCGCGTTTCTCTGGAACACGCTATAGCTATCTTAGCTATAGCGTGTTTCGGCAAAACGCGCTACTGCTAGTTTGACTCAAATCCCGGCAGCCTAGGCTCAAAATTTCGCTAAGTCCTTTCCCCCTCTCTACTCCCGGCCCCCCTATCCCCAACTGCTCCATCGCCCTGCCGCCTTCGACCACACCGCCACCGCCCGAGGCTGCCTTCGACCACACCGCCGCCGCATGCCGCCTTCGACCACACCGCCGCCGCCCAAGGCCATCGTCGACCTCACTGTCGCCTCCCTCGAGCTCACCGCCGCTGCCCTCAACCTCACTGCCGTCGGCCGAGCCAGAGCTTGCCCTCGCTGCCGACCATAAGGCTCTGCCTCTCCTGTCCCCTACCCTCCTCTCTCTCTCTGCTAGGGCAATTCATATATATGTTGATACTATGTTCATATGAACCCTAGGTGTTCATATGAACCCTAGATTTTTTAGGGCAGTAGGCATTTTATAGCATTTAGGAAAAATGATTAGCAATTTTTTCGAAAATTAGCTAGGGAAATTTTTATGAAAATGCTTAAACAGTAATTCCATTTAGATTTAAACTAATAGAGGGTATATAAATAATAGTAGCATTTAGATTTAAATTAACAGAGGCTATAAACAAAAAACACTTAACTATAAAAAAAATATTTGGACTACGAACCTGAATTTGTTCCAAATTTCATTGAAATGAAATTTGAATTATTTCGACTATGGACGTGAATATTTTTGAAGAAATTGGGTGTAGGTACTAAGGTCTTGCTGTGGAAATTTTGGTGAGGTCAGAAGGGTTTGAGAAAATTGAGTTCCTAGACTTTTACCATTAGACAAAAAACAAAAGTATTTAGCTATAAATAAAAAACAGTAGCTATGGCATTTAGCTATAAACAAAAAAAAGAATTGTTTTACTTTTCAAAAACTTGGTTAAACTAATTGTTGCTATCTAAACAAAAAACAAGACTGTCTTTATATGATATATGTCATTGATGTTCATTAGCATATTCCATTATTGTTGATTATATCTTTTCATTGAAGTGGCCATGTTATTTGCAAATTCCTCAATAGTGTTTGCTCGTGTTAAATATTTTCATTAAAGTTGTTTGATTGTGCCCAAGTGGCTTTGTTGTTTCCAGGGAATGATGCTGAGTGGGCTATGTTTTGCCAGAATGTTGATTCATTTTTGTTCTGGCAAATTTCAGGTTCTCGATTTGTCCACTTTTTAGCAAAGGTCATGCCGAATTTTTCCGTGAAATTCGGCATGACTTGTGCTACAAACTTGGACATATCGAGTGCCCGGGATTTGCCGCACCTGGAAGGAGTCAACATTCCTGCAAAACAATAGGCCTTTTTATGTCATTATTCATTTTATTAGGTCTAGAATTAATTGACTAGATTTAATCATAGGAAACATGGCTAGCAACGATGAAGTACAGGGTGCTGGTGATTGCGACGACGTCTACCGGGCGCCAGACAAATTTTTTAGCCTTGCCGACGATCAACCGATGTTGTTGCTGGGCCCACCGGTGGCATCGGGGACTGAGACCGACACGCGGACCGGTGCTGAGACTGAGACCGGCGCTGAGACTCAGACCAACATCGAGACCAGCGCTGAGACTGAGACCGGTGCTGCCTCGGGGAGCGGAGCCAGTGTAGAACCAAAAGCAAAGAGGCAATGGCTTCTTAACAAACTCAAGACTACTAGACTGGTGGTCACGGAGGTGGACGACGGCAATTTTGTGCCAAAGGCGCCCGAGGAAGCGTGTCGATGCTACGGTAATCAAATAGGTTGCATTGTACGGACAACCGCCACCATCAATGATGAGAAACTACAGAAGATAGAAAATATGAGGAGCTCCCTCCTAAAGAAGTTTCGCCAGATATTCTTGTTCCCAGGCTGGAATGAGAAGGATTATGAAGATCCAGATGAGGACCGGCAATGAAGAAGATAAACAAACACGCCATGACCAAGTTTAGCGACATCAAGGATTACACCCACATCAATGATGTTCTCGACAGTGCTATGTTTTACTACCAAGCAAGGGGTGGAGAGGTCAGGGACAAAAAGAGAAGGAGCGGCAGGGTCGCCTTCGGCCATAAGACCGACTTCTGCTGCATCCAGCAACCGAGCGATTCTCTTAATGATGGATTCTATGTCCTACACCACATGCTGGAGTACAGACGGGATCACCAGAACCTTCACATGTCACCTAGATCCGGTGATGCCCATCTTCTGCAATGGGAAAAGGACATAGGATATATCGAGGATCATTGACTTCGAGCTGAGTTCTATAACATACAGCGCGAACTTGCCCAAATCATCATGAAGGAGGTCATCGGAAAAACAGGGATGTTCTAGGGAGAAGGACAAATGTCGTGGGAAGACGTCCGAACATGGATAGCCTCTAAGCGTCTCGACCTGAAGCCTTTCACTAAGCTCGAGGACTATCTCCCTAACTTGGATGGATGGAACGACATGTTGGAGTGATTGTCGATATATGACAATGTGTCCATTTAGTCCATACTTTCTGCATGAAAAAACTTTGAGTTATGCATGGTGAAACTTTATTTGTGATGTAATTAAACCGTCCTCCTCCTCGACTAGCGAAAATCACTCTAGTTAGGGAATTTAGGGGTACGATGAACTTTGTTATTTATGCTTATGATATGTTGTTTGTATTTTTGCCAAGTGTGTCTCTTTCTGTTGCTCAACTATATATGTTGCATAACATCGACTCATGCGATGATGCAGGTGCATAGATCATAGATGGCGAAGAAGTGCTACGCCAAGAGTATATATACGACAAGTGGCCGGAGTGTCAGGCCCAGGTGTACCGGTTTCCGGTTTCCGAGCGACAGGCAGTAGTTAGATTAGGTTCATGCTAATGCGAGAGAGGGATACAAACTCATGTACTCAAAGTGATAGCTCTTCTCGCATATATCATTGTTTAGATGGATGACGATGTATTTGCAAGTAATCGAGACTTGTATCGCTATTTTCGAGATGATGACGAGGGACCACTTTTGTTGGATGATGATTATGATGATGACATGATTTGATGAGACTAATTGTATGTATATGCTATGATTACATTTGTATTTGTATGATATGCTAAAGATTATTGTATAAAGCCTATTCAAATACAAAACAAATATATAGGGAAAAAACTAATAAAACTAGTAGTAGCGAGGGGGGAAATTTAGCAGTAGCCCCGCCTTACCAGTAGGGCTTCCTAGTAAACAACGCTGCAGATAATATCAGCAGCGCCCTTTTCTAAAGAGCGCTACAGCTATTCATGTATAGTAGTAGCATGGGACAACAGACGGTACTGCTATATGTTAGCTGTAGCACCTTATTAGTAGCGCCGGACCCCGCGCTACTGAGAGGCCCAAAACCCGCGCTGCTGCTAGGCTTTTCCCTAGTAGTGTTGGTGTCCAGGACCTTCCTCAGCGGCCCAGGAGGATATCAACACCGTCATCGAGGAGGTCTCTAAGGACACCGAGGACGAGGCCAACAAGATTGCCGTCGAGGACGCCGCCATGACCGCCACTAAAGAGGCCGGCAAGGGGCCTGCCGGGGAGGCCAGCAAGGGGCTTGCCTAGGAGGGGTTGGTCGATGATCAACCTTCCTCCTCGGCTGCCTCTGGCTCGAGCAAATATTTGAAGGTGAGCAATGACCTATTCATCCACCTCCGAGGAATGGCGAGCACCAGGGCGCCAACCGAGGGGGAGGTGTTCGATGATGAGGCGCTCGCCGCTGCCGGGCTTGAGGTTGTGGACGAACCGAGCGCCGGTGGCGATGGTTCCCAAGAGGAGCAGCTCCTTCGGGCCATGAGCGTCAACTTCCAGAAGCTCCAGGCGCTTCACCGTGCCCACCTGGACAAGGCAAAGTCCAGGATGGCGGCGGTGGACAAAGCAGAGGTGGACCTCGAGGAGCGTGTCATTGAGACGCACACCTGGTTCCGCTAGGCCCGTGATGACCTAAAAGTCGCGTAGGATATGTTGACTGAGCATAGACAGGAGCTCATCCTGAAGCAGGCTGACATCGAGAAAATCCCATGAGGCGGCGAGGGAACAAGCCGCAAAGGTTGAGGCCGCCCGGCACCGGCACCAAGCTGAGCTGAACTCCCAGGAGGAGGACCTTGCCGCTCGTGAGGAGGTGCTCGCCGCCACACTCCGCGACAAGGATGAGGAGGTCGAGAAGCTCGTCATGCAGCGGACCCAGGAGCTGGAGCAGAGGCACAAGGAGGTACTCAATGGTCAAGCCCTGGTCCACGCCGACAAGGTGGCGGAGCAGGAGGTGGAGTGGGATGGGCTGAAGGAACCAGTCTTGAAGCTGACGGATGAGAAGGATTTGGCCAACGATGCTCTAGCGGAGGTGCAGGCCACAGTCCTTGACAAGGCCGAGCTGCTCTCCAAGGCCAACGACACCATCAATGACCAGAAGCTGAAGCTGAAGGGCCTTGAGGGGACGCTTTCGGAGGTCAGGGCCCTAACCAAGGGCCCGGAGGAGGAGAGGCAGCTATAGAGGAATAATGCCACCGAACACATGGAGTACATGGATAGCATAAACTATTGGGTCAGCCGCCTCGCCGACGTTGCCGGCAGGATCACCATGAAGTTGGGTGCCATGGGGATGCCGAATGTGATGTACCTCTTAGAGGCCAATGTGAGTCCCAACGCCAGACTGACCCTGTTCTTCGAGGGCGTTCTTGGAGCCCTAGAGCAGCTCCGCTCCAACCAGGCAACTTATCTGCCGAATGAGTCCCGGAGGCTCTATCGGGGCGCCCTGACCAAGGTACTCACCAAGGTGGCATTCTGGAACCCCACCGTCAACTTTGCCGATGCGTTGGAGAGCTTGCCGGAGGAGGCGGACCTCACGGTGCTCAAGGAGCGTATCAATCCCATCATCAACTGCGTCGATGGAGTTGCGAGGGTGGAAGGACAGCGCCGGGACTAGGCACCCTGTTTCTCGTAGCCGCTGCGAGTTCAAGACCAAGACATTTTTATCTTAAGTTAGAACCACAACGATTATTTGATGTAATATAACTCTGCAGTACTTCAAGATCACGCATGCTATCTTCCCGTTAGATCTTTCTTTGTATGTTTGCACCCTACGCTTGGTGAGATAAGGCTGCCGACGCATAAAACCATGTTGTGGTGCTTTCAGGACGGATCCATAGCACCCTGCCGGGAGAGCGGTTGTTGCTGGGCAACCCACCTTGCCGCTCCCAGCGTGGTCGCTTGAACTATCGAGCGGACTCGAAATAGGACAAGAGCGCGGCTAGTAGCGGGTTGGCCACCTTGCCGTTCTCAGCACGGCCGCATAAACTGTCGAGCAGACTCGAGACATAGACAAGGGCGTTGACAATAACGGAAGGGTCCCTTGCATGCAGGTTTGCCATACAAGGAAAGAGATCTTTCGAGGATGATAGGCTCATATAAATGAAATTAGCCAAAATTCTACATGACTTAGATTTTCGGGGCCACACGGATGGTTGTCGAAGCCGTGGACGGCACTAGTGGGCGGCCGATCGACATTGCCTTCTCCCTTTGAGCCATCCCCATGAGAGAGTCATTGTGTCGCCTCCAAAACCAGATTTCAGCGGCTTACACCCCCTACCTGGCGTGCCAAATATGTCGGGGGAAACGACACCTACGGGATCACGAGGAATCCCTTTTGCTATGGTTGGCGGGTGCGGGGCTGTGGTAAGAGCGGGATTGAGAGATCAACGCGGGGGTATTATCCAGGTTCGGGCCGCAAGTGATGCGTAATACCCTACTCCTGCTGGTTTTTGTTTATCTGGTGTTCTTGGACTACCTACATCGCGTGCAGGGTCCAAAAAATCATAATCCTCTCCCAGTACACCACGGGCCTCCTTTTATAGACAAAGGGGCTGCCATAGTCGCACACAAGAGGTGGAAAGCTATACAGTAGTCGAGTCTATCTCCTGACACCATAGTACAAACGCATTTAATGTGCTGCCGGCGTGCCCTTCTTGCTTTATAGGGGATGGCAAGGAAGCTCGTCCCAGCTGTCGCTGCCTCGCCTAGCTTGGACGCGCGTCCAAACTGACGAGGCGTGTAGCGTCACGCTGGCTAGCTGCTGAGTTGGTGCGGTGGAAAAGTCTTCACGAAGATCTGCATGCCACCACGCATGTGCTTGCCGAGTCGGCCTAGAGGTCGCACGTCACCACGCAGGTGCCTGCCTAGCTGGTGGGCCGGCAGCTGCATGGGAATGACGGTGGAGTCTTGGCAGATGTGGGCCTGGCTGCGGCCCCGTGGATGTCTTCGGCAAGAGTCTTGCCAGGGCCCCGGCAAGGGTCTTGCCATGCCATCCTGGTCTTCCCCGGCAATGATCTTGCCAGGGGTCTCATGGGTATCCTTGGCGAGGATCTTGCCGAGGATCGTCCTATTGTGGTAAGCATCTAGTCTTGTGTGCTTCTAGTCTCCACAAAGATCTGCATGCCACTATGGAGGTGCTTCCCGAGCCTCGGTTCCAAAGTGGTTGATGGTGTTGGAACTCTTGGGCTCAATGTTGGGGGCTCTGCTGGTGTTGGGCAAGTTGCTCCGGCAAGGTTCTTGGCGGGATTGTGGAGGACGCCCCGATAAGGCCTTGCTGGGGGAGCTCAGCCTGCCCTTCCGTTCTTCGTGTTTCTAGTTTGGCGTTGCTCTGGTTGTCTTGTGGCTTTGCTTCCTTCCTCTACCCCGCTAGGTGTGTCCGTAGGCGCGGATCGAACTACCCGCGCACAAGTAAAGGGGTACAAAATAGGACCACTCCTTTTGTGCACCAACAATTTCTGTCCATTTCAAGTATTTGAAATATTTCTACAGGAAATATTTTCAAATAAATCTAGGATAATTCTAGCAAGTCACATATGCATAATGTGATGATCTTGCAAAGTTTCATCTTAATCAAAACCATTTTGGTTCACAAAAGTGCCCCAAAACCCTCTCTGTGCAGATCCAAGTTTGTACAAACTCTACATTGCCAACTTATTCCAAATGACCCTAAACTTTGTGGACATGCTGAAAACCCCAAATTATGACTCAACACCAAGTGGTGCATCAAGGGGAATGATTTTGCATGCCTGGATCTTAGTAAATGCATTTCTGTGAATTTCTAGGGTTTACAAAAGTTGCATTGGCAACTTTACCCAAATGAACTCAAATTTGGTTGAACACCCTATTTATATATGGCATTCCTTCCTATAAAGTCTCATGTGAAGTGTAATTCATTTTCTTGCCCAAACCAGCAACAAACACCTTCTGCCAATTTTCCAAAAGCTTCACTTCGACCTCTTCCACTGATCTCCATGGGCTCAACTTTTTACCAAAGCTACTCCAGACCCTCTTCTACCTCTAGTAACTCTCCCTTGGCCTCAGCTCAATGATTGAGGGGTTAAACCTCATCATTTACCCATTTTGACAACCATAGCACCCTTCTCTCTCACCCCTCCTCTATCACGAGAGCCCCTCCAGAGAATCCAAGGCTCCCTCTCCTTTCTTTACTCTCTCCTACACCTGCTAGACACCAATGGACGTGCTCACTGTGCATATAAAATGGCATGCCGGCCATTTGCATGCTCTAGAGCGCGCTACAGTGCACTCCCGCACTGTAGGCGCCCTCTGCCCAACGCCTTCGGCCACCTCGGGCCTCCCCAGCGCACCCGACGAGGTGCCTCGACACCCATGACATGCTACACCTCTGTCCCTCTCCTTGTTCTCCCTCCTACTGCCCCTGCTCGCATGTGCGCCGGCCGCCCGAGAGCTCCAATGGCCAAGCTCACACGCGCTATTGTCTAGCCCTCCAATGCTCCTTCTCTTCTCACCCCTGGTCGTAGACCACTCCCACAAGGACCCCAGACACGCACAAGCGAGCCCCCGTGGCCTCCAGCAATGGCTACCAGCTGGCCGGCACACAAGCCACGGTGCACCTCGCACCCCTCTATTTAACCCTCCCCGAGCTCTCCTCTCCTCACCACTCGCCCTCTGGGGCACCCAATTATCGCCCTGGTCGACCCACTCCTCTCCAAGAGCAACCAAACTCGAGATCAAGCTCGAGCTCTGCCGCCTCGGGTCGCTGTCGATCCAAAGGTACAAGCCCTCTCCGTCCCCACTCTTGCTCGATCTGGAGCCGCAGGAGCCTACTAATCATTTCCCCTCCCTCTTCCGCATCAATTGCAGGCCAAACAGAGTAGTCCATCCACCTCCCGATGCACCGCTGCCCTGCTTCCTCGTCACCAGCGAACTAGGCCACCCCAGCGGCCAACTCCACCTCCATCTGAATGGCGGCACCTCCCGGAGCTCAACGCTACCACCCATGCATCCATCCATGCCCTATATCACCGTCGGCGAGCTCGCCGTCGCCTCTGGATGGAGGTAGACGACGGCTGTGGGCCTTGTCCGTCAGCCTCACGTCCTGACGAGTGGGACCGACCCGTCAGGTTTAAACACACACGCGCATGCGTACCGGTTTGCCCGTCGGCTTGAGGCGTATTTCCCAAATACACCTTCGACACGGTAGCCTCGCGCGGGCTTAATCTCCTTTGGGCCTGCTACACTGTGGCCTTACTGGCCTGGTGGCATAGTGCCCTTTCCCTTCTTCTTTTCTGTCTGTTTTCTAAATATTCCACAAGATAAAATATTTATCCAAATGCAATAATTCCAACGCCTATATTCCTCTAACATCCCTACTTATTTAATGGTATAACTTTGAGGCATATCCATCAAAGTTTTCTGTACTATTCAAATTTAAATTCAAATTTGAACACTTAAATCTTTGTTTGAAAATCCCTTACTCTTTTCCTTTAGCTACAAATCCAAAACTAAGAATTTTACCCTTCTTAATTTTCCTCCTAGTATTTAACAAAAATAAGTTGACATTTTTCTGAGCACTTTGGTTTTTCTATTTTGCTATTGCCTTAGTTTCCCGTTATTTATTTTGCGACGAATAGATCCTGTATTTGACGAAGTAGTTGGGGAAGAAAAATGAGAAGGACTTGAAGACGTTGAAGACCAAGACAACCATGGCAAGTAGCCCTTTGACAATGACACCCCTCTTATTTGTCGGTACCCTCTTTCCGATTGCATGATAGTGAAAAGTGACGGTTATAAACTTGTTACGAACCACTAAATGATGCATGCCCACACTCATAGCTCTACCTGGTGCATGGAGGAAGTATGTCAAAAGATTAATCATTGATGCATAAAATGTTGCATGTATGCCATGAGCACCTTGTGGTTGCATTCTTTCGAAAACCCCATTGGGTGCCCCTAATGCCCGAGGGTGATGTTGGACTAAGGTTACCACTTGAGGAAGAAGTGGTGTACCAGAGAAAGCATTTGTTGTGAGAGTAAAATTATGGATTAGATTTAGGTGTGTTTACCATCCCAACCAAACATGTGCAACCACTCTACCCCTTATGGGAGGGGCGTTATTCATTACCTAGGCCGATACTAGCATGGTGCCCACATTACTAGTGACGGGGGTGACATTAGGTCATTCTTGGGAGGGGGTCATGCTCGGATAGGCGGTCATGACTATTTTCACAAGGCACCGGACACATCGTTGGTCCCTTCATGTATGCATGATAATATGAAAAGGGCGGAGTCCCATGATCCTTGCTTATACACGAGGGCCGTGTACCAACGAGTGGACCCTATGTTACTGTCATCTAGGGAAAGATAATGATCGGGTGCTTCCCCCGAGTACTTGAGGTACTGCCGGATCGTGGATGACACGAAAGCTTCCCGGATCTTGTGGGTAAAGTGCGCAACCTCTGCAGAGTGTCAGACTATTCGAATAGTCGTGTCCACGGTCATGGACAGTTGGGTGGTGCTACTTAAACAATGTCCAGAAATTTTACAAACTTGGTACATGTGTGTATGTGGGGACCCCGACTCATAAGTCGTGATCACCGAATGCACATGTAAAGTGATCCCAGAGATCAATGCTCACTGAACACACAGAAGATGAATAACAGGAGTCTTACATCCATACATACTGTTTTACACAAGTAGGACCATTATGGTCAAGTCTTGAGTATAACATCGCAGCGGAAATCTTCGTCGATAACTTGGACCCATGCCATCTGCCTTAACCCTACAGGCATTCTGACTGGGAAACGTCCTAGTCCGCATGTTCGTCTTCAAAGAACTCTTCTTCGAACTCCTGTTCCTCCATGCCTGGCCAATTAAATAACTAGTGGCAAGCCAATGAGTACTTTGAATGTACTCGCAAGCAACCCATGTTTTGGCTCAAGATACATCAATGCATGATATAGGTAAATTTTTGCAGAAAGCTAGTTTTGAGTGCAATGCCATGTTCAACAGCTTGTATGACATGCATCAGGAGAATTCAAGTAACCAAGTGGACATGTTACAAATATCAACACAAAGGGAGTGGGCTCCAACCCAACTCATCCATGTCAAGTCCTTTGACTTGACCCAAGTAGTTCTTCCCACACACACTGGTTTGTAAACAAGTCGACGTAGCCCAAGAGCGGTTACCCAACTGTCCTTGACCGCGGACACGGCTATTCGAATAGTTTTACACTCTGCAGAGGTTGCACACTTGACCCACAAGATCCGGGGAACTTCCGTGTCATCCATGACCCGCGGTACCTCAAGTACCCGGGGTAAGCACCCGATCACTATCTTTCCCTAGACGACACTAACATGGAGTCCACTCGATTGGTAGTAACCCCCGTGCCAAACATTTCACAACTTAAAATTGTGGAGCCTCGCTCCTATATTCATGACATACCACTGGCACGGGGTACCAACGCTGTGTCCGGTGCCCCATAAAAATGTTCTTGGCCGCCCTACCTGGCACGACCCCGTCCCGAGAGAGAGCACCAATTCTCCCCCAACACTAGTAATGCGGGCTCCAAGCTAGTATCGGCCTAGGTAATCAATAATGCCCTTTCCCATATAAGGGTAGAGTGGTTGCGCATGTAAGGTTGGAATAACGGTCGCAACTTAAACCAATCCGTTTTTGAAAGCAACACACACACTTGCCTCGGCACACCACTTCGTCCTCAAGTGGTTACCCAACTCATCATCTCCCCCGGGCATAAGTGGCACCCGACGGGGGTTTTCGAAAAGTCTTTTGAAAATACTTTGTCTCCATCACCATGCATATTCCCGTCCCTTTTTGCGTAGCAACTACTTTAGCATCCTATCTACTCCCACCGGCATAACCCTCATAAGAAGGTAGGGTCATGCTCAATGCAAGTATCAACAAGGGGGAAATGAAGGCAACCTACCAAAGTGGCTACCATCTTATCATGATTCCGTTGCAACAATAATAAAGTGCTATATGAAGTGCATAAAAAGGGTTTCATAGACATGGTCAAAGGGCTGCTTGCCTTGGTCTTCAAAGTCTTCAAGTCCTTCTCCTTCTTCTTATCCAACTACTTCGTCAAATACGGGATCTATTCGCCACAAGAAAATAACGAGAAAATAAGGCAATAGTAAAACAAAAAAACCAAAGTGCTCAGAAAAATGTCAACTCATTTTTGTTAAATACTAGGGTGAAAACTAAGAAGGGGAAAATTCCTAGTTTTGGATTTGGAGTAGCAGAATATGAGAAATGGATTTACAAAGTTATATTTAAATGCTTAAAATCACATTTAAATATTTACAGTGAAGAAAAGGTTGTTGGATTTGAATGAAAGTTGCACCATTATATTGGCTGCAATACTTTAGGAATTCAGGAGTTGGAATTAATTTATTTGGACATACATTTTATGCTGTGGAATTTTTGGAAAAGTGATAGAAAAAGAAAAAGGGGAAGGGGCACTGTGCCCGCTGGGCCAGAACTGCCGCAGGGCAGCGGCCCAGCCAGCGACGCGGCCCAGCCGAGCCGACGCGCGTGCGCGAGGTTTGAACCTAACGGGCAGGGCCCAACTGCTAGTGGGATATCGATGGGGCGAGAGAGAGATGAGGATGACAGGCGGGGCCCGCCTGTCATCTCTGACCTCGCGACCAGAGGGTCGGCGTGCTCACCGGTGACGTTTCCGGGCATGGAGGGGTGAGCTGATTGCACCGTTGGACTCCTCGTCGCGTCGCCGTTCGGGTGGTGCCAGAGTTGGTCGCCGGGGTGGCTTGGTTCGTCGGCGACGAGGAGGCACAGCGGAGGAGCTTCGGGAGGTGGACAGACTACTCCGTTCGGCCTGCAACCGATGCAGAAGAGGGAGGGGAAATGATCAGTGGTGCTTGGGGGTTCTAGATCGAGGCAGAGGAGGAGCAGGGGAGGCCTGTACCGTGGGATCAACGGCGACCCGAGGCAGTGGAGCTCGAGCTCGATCTCAAGCTCGGGCTCGTCTGGAGAGGGGTGAGTGGTATAGGGGGGTGTTTAGGGGACTGAGAGAGCGAGTGGTGAGGAGAGGGGGGCTCCGGGAGGCCTTTAAGTAGGCGAGCCACGTCTCACCATAGACCCGTGTGCCGACGAGGTTGTTGCCGTTGCTGTGTGTCATGGGGACGCACGTGGACATGTCTGGGGTGTTCCTGGACGTCGACTATGTCGGGAGAGATAGAGAGAGGGAGTGGGGAGAGGTCAGAGGTGCGCGCATGTGAGAGCGCCAATGCGGCCGGTGTTTGCTAGCGCGGAGGCGCGGGGAGGAGGAGAGAGGAGGGGGACAGCGTCGTGGCGTGTCGCAGACGTCGAGGCGCATCGTCGGGCACGGTGGGGAGGCCCGAGGTGGCCGGAGGCGGTTGGAAGGGGGCGGCTACAGTGCGGGAGCACACTGTAGCGTGCTCCAGAGCGCACAAATGGCCGGCATGGCATTTTCTATGCCTTGTGGGTGCGGCCAACCGTGTCCGGTAGATCAAGTGTGGAGTAGAGAAGTAGGGAGAGGCATTGGATGCTCTGGATGGCCACTGGGGTGAGGAGAGAGGAAGAAGAAGTGTGCAAATAGGCTGTCCAGAGAGAGAAACTGGGGTTTTACCCATCCAATAATTGAGCTGTGGATTTGCCATTGTTACTGGAGGTGAAAGGGGACTAGGAGCTATGGTAAAAAGTTGCGCTCAAGGAGAATAGTTTTAGTGGTCAAAATGGTGATTTTTGAAAAGTAGCAGAAGGTGTTTGATAAAGGTTTTGGCAAGCAAATGATTTCCAATTGCCATGAGACTCCACAGGGTGAAATGACACATATCATTATTGTCTTCCACCAATTTGGAGCTTATTTGGGCAAAGTTGCCAATGCAACTTTTGTAAACCCTATAAATGAGCAAAAATAGACTTGTGTAGATCTAGTTGAGCATAACACTTCTCCTTGATGAACCACTTGGTGTAGTGGCCTCATTTGGTCATGTGAACATGCTCACAAATGTTGGGGTCAAGGAGAGAAAGTTGGTAGTAGAAAGTTGTTCAAATTTGATTTTGGACAGGAAGGGTTTTGGGGTACTTTGAGCAGGATAACATTCTCTCCAACTTTTGCCATTTGGTCTGGATGAATAATTAGACCATTTGAGCATGTTCACAAGGTTTGAGAACATTTGGACATGTTTGGCAATGTAAAGTTGCTCAAACTTCAAAATGGACAAAAATGGTTTTGAGGAGATTTGATGGGGTTATACTATTCTCCATGACATGATACTTGGCAATATCATCAAACATGTCATATGTGACATGCTAGAATTTTCTTGGAATTGTTGGGGAATATTGCCTGTAGAAATATTTCAAATCCTTGAAATGGGCAGAAATGGTTTTTGAGGGATTTGACCAATATTCTGAACATGACCATGTGTTGAAACTCTTATATATGGACAATATATGTCCATTGAGTTTCCCTGATTTTTCTCAAAAAAAAATTAAGCTTTAAAATAATTTTAACCTATTAAAGACCATTTCTGGCCTTAAGAAAAAGGCTTTAAATAAAATAGGAAAATAACTTTTAAAATTATATTTTTGTGGTTTCTAGGTATACTATATCTAATAGGAGTCAAAAGTATTTCTGGAAAGATTTTTACTGCCCTTAATTAAGTACTTGCAGTGCAAACCTCAATTCAGGTGTTTTTGGAAAACTAATTTTTGAAAATACTTTTTGGCCAAATTATTTTTGTATGAAAATTCTATAATGTACTATACACATGGCATGATCATTGGTTCAAGAGTTTGGAGCAAGGAGATGAAGTATAGAAGTTGGAGAATCTATTTGATTTTTAGAGCACTTGCAAACAACAGACAAAAATCCAATCAAGGCAAGGTCCAAAACACTCAAAAGTTTTTGTCAAACCACATTTTATCATGATTGTTAGCTTAAGTGTTGTGGCATGAAAATCAGGGTGTGACAGACCTACCCCCCTTACAAGAATCTCGTCCCCGAGATTCCCAAACTAGGCGCGGAAAAGGGATACAGAAACTTGGATTTGGGGTAGTCTTCACGTCCTCATACTGCTTCTTCTTCCATTTGGTGCTCCACTGAACCCTGAAGTACTCGATGGCGTGGCTTCGTGTTTGTCGTCCTGCTTGATCCAGATTGCAAATGGGGTCTCTCGCGTAGGTCATATTGGGCTAGAGGTCGATGGCTCGGTGATCAATGTCCTTGTAGAGGTCGGGCTAGTTAGGAAGTTGGAAACGTTTCCGGAGTGGTGTCATGTGGAAAAACATTGTGCACGGTGGGTGACTCAGGTGATAACTCTAGCTGGTAGCCGTCTATTCTTCGTCTTGCGGTGATCTTGGAGAAGGTCGATAAATCTTGGTCTGAGTTTCTCTTGACATGAAAATGCTTGGTTCTCTTGAGAGAAGTGGCTTGCAGATACACCTGGTCTTTGACGAGAAAGTTCACTTGTTGACGATGGTGGTTGGTGTAGTTCTTCCTCCTTGGCATGGCGGTCTTCAAATGTTTCTTCACCAGCTCAGTGATTCTTCTTCCGTCTTCGGGTAGACAAGTATGTTACCAAAATAAAGATGACAACTATCTTGTCTAAGCACTCCATGAAAACTTTGTTCACGGGGTAGATAAAGTAGGCTTGTGGTATTGGTGGTGGTCACGGTTGAGTATGGTACGAGGTGTTCTCGATTTAGAGTCAAGACCTATGGTAATGACCCGACCATGTTGTGGCTTAGTAGGGCTTAAGGGTTTCAAGGATTCTAGTGTGCGAGTGAACATTTTATTATCTTATCCTTAAGCACGATTTCTGAGATGCCGGTTGTTCTATCTAGTCCTTTAAACAAATAACCTTATACCACTGAAAGCATCAACTCTTGTGCTATATTAGGATGACAATGTGCTTTCTCACTATGTCCACTAGTTCCATAATGATCCCAGGTCTGTGCAAGGTTTACAGAAGCTTAACTGGTTCTCTTGCAATTATGTGGGTTAAGCACATTGTTAAGGATTCGAGCTGGGGTATATTGTGAAGTCTCGAAGGGTCTAGGAATGGGTTTCTAGTCTGGAGGGTTAAATATAACTCTACGGGGTTTCACTCGGTCGAGGAGACGGTAGCAAAAGTCTTCATTGCCAGTTGGTTGCCGAGGTAGAATCCTTGGTGCATCTTGTCTTGCTGATCTTCAGTTGATGAAAGAGATGTGAGGGAAAAGTAGCATAGAGGAGGGGAATGCCTAAAGGGGGTTCTATAGTGCAAGTGCAAACAACAAGTGCCGAAAGGGCCAAACGCAAGCATTAATATAAGCAAGGTGATATAGTCACGTACTTATTGCCTAGGGCAAAAAGGGTGATTGATATCAAAACACAAACAAATAAAAACAAGCAACACACAGTCATGGTTCTATTCAAACCATCATATGGACTCAACTGCGCATAGGGGGTACACGACTCATCCTACCCTAGGGGTTCTCGGACTAAGTAGTCGTGCTTTACTTCATTCCTCATGCAGTCTTCTAGATTTGTCCTCAGGTGTCGCTACGTCTTTTGTAGTTGTTTGACGAAATGATCCGGTTTGGCCTGAAGAATCTTCAACACTTCTCGCCCGATGAGATGATGAGGTGAAGGTCGCTCCTCGTAGCTGGCATTGACTTGGTCTTCTCTTATCCTCTTAATCATGATGATCACTTTTGCCTTTTTAAGGTGTCGGCGGTTCCAGGTGGCCATCCTTTATGCAATGACATTAACAAGGCATAATAGAGGTCCAATCCGTCGGACACATTGTTGACAATATCGTCACCGAGAGCGGGGGATGAAGAGAACCGTTTTCCTGCTCACTATAGTGAGGCGGACCAAATGGCTAGGTTCACATCCACCGGTGGTCGCCGATACAATAATGGTAGTGACAGTGTTACCCTATTAGCGATGTATATCATGATCTTGCATATCCTATGCCCTGATCGTCGTTGGCTAGGGTTGCATCATCTTGGGGCAGTGTCAAGGGTGTCACCATCTCCTGGGTCTTCAGGTCCTCATCCCTCGAGGATGTATCTTCTGTTGTATCGTCTTGTTGTGATGTCGCCAATCTTGTGTTCAGGAGATGTGGGTGAATTTCTGGCAAAGGCATTTTCCTTCTAGATTATCCACGAGGATTACAAGGAATCCAGTGGTCAGGGGCATAAGGGTTCTAGCGACCAATGGTTTTGAAGGGGAAGAGATCAATAAGGAAAGTATACCTTAGTTTTCAAAAAACTGAGAAGGGAAGAGAAGTATAGATAGTTTTGAAAACTAGTAGTAGTTTTGGAAATAGTTTTACCCTAACTAACGACCATGCTAACTAAGGCTTCCTATAGTCAGGATGGCTCTGATACCAGCTCTGTCGGGACCCCGACTCATAAGTCATGATCACCGAATGCACATGTACAGTGATCCCAGAGATCAATGCTCACTGAACACACAGAAGCTGAATCACAAGAGTCTTACATCCATACATACCGTTTTAAACAAGTAGGACCATTATGGTCAAGTCTTGAGTATAACATCGCAGCGGAAATCTTCGTCGATAACATGGACCCATGCCATCTGCCTTAACCCTACAGGCATTCTGACTGGGAAACGTCATAGTTCGCATGTTCGTCTTCAAAGAACTCTTCTTTGAACTCCTGTTCCTCCATGCCTAGCCAATTAAATAACGAGTGGCAAGCCAATGAGTACTTTGAATGTACTCGCAAGCAACCCATGTTTTGGCTCAAGATATGCATGATATAGGTAAATTTTTGCAGAAAGCTAGTTTTAAGTGCAATGCCATGTTCAACAACTTGTAAGACATGCATCAGGAGAATTCAAGTAACCAAGAGGATAGGTTACAGATATCAACACAAAGGGAGTGGGCTCCAACCCAACTCATCCATGTCAAGTCCTTTGACTTGACCCAAGTAGTTCTTCCCACACACACTGGTTTGTAAACAAGTGGACGTAGCCCAAGAGCGGTTACCCAACTGTCCTTGACCGTGGACACGGCTATTCGAATAGTTTTACACTCTGCAGAGGTTGCACACTTTACCCACAACATCCGGGGAACTTCCGTGTCATCCACGATCCGCGGTACCTCAAGTACCCGGGGTAAGCACCCGATCACTATCTTTCCCTAGACGACACTAACATGGAGTCCACTCGATTGGTAGTAACCCCCGTGCCCAACATTTCACAACTTAAAATTGTGGAGCCTCGCTCCTATATTCATCACATACCACTGGCACGGGGTACCAACGGTGTGTCCGGTGCCCCATAAAAATGTTCTTGGCCGCCCTACCTGGCACGACCCCGTCCCGAGAGAGAGCGCCAACTCTCCTCGTCACTAGTAATGCAGGCTCCAAGCTAGTATCAGCCTAGGTAATCAATAATTCCCTTTCCCATATAAGGGTAGAGTGGTTGCGCATGTAAGGTTGGAATAACGGTCGCAAGTTAAACCAATCCATTTTTGAAAGCAACACACACACTTGCCTCGGTACACCACTTCGTCCTCAAGTGGTTACCCAACTCATCATCTCCCCCGGGCATAAGTGGCACCGACGGGGGTTTTCGAAAAGTCTTTTGAAAATACTTTGTCTCCATCACCATGCATATTCCCATCCCTTTTTGCGTAGCAACTACTTTAGCATCCTATCTACTCCCACCGGCATAACCCTCATAAGAAGGTAGGGTCATGCTCAATGCAAGTATCAACAAGGGGGAAATGAAGGCAACCTACCAAAGTGGCTACCATCGTATCATGATTCTGTTGCAACAATAATAAAGTGCTATATGAAGTGCATAAAAAGGGTTTCATAGACATGGTCAAAGGGCTACTTGCCTTGGTCTTCAAAGTCTTCAAGTCCTTCTCCTTCTTCTGATCCAACTACTTCATCAAATACGGGATCTATTCGCCGCAAGAAAATAATGAGAAAATAAGGCAATAATAAAACAGAAAAACCAATGTGCTCAGAAAAATGTCAACTCGTTTTTGTTAAATACTAGGGTGAAAACTAAGAAGGGGAAAATTCCAAGTTTTGGATTTGGAGTAGCAGAATATGAGAAATGGATTTACAAAGGTATATTTAAATGCTTAAAATCACATTTAAATATTTACAGTGAAGAAAAGGTTGTTGGATTTGAATGAAAGTTGCACCATTAAATAGGCTGCAATACTTTAGGAATTTAGGAGTTGGAATTAATTTATTTGGACATACATTTTATCCTGTGGAATTTTTGGAAAAGTGACAGAAAAAGAAAAAGGGGAAGGGGCACTATGCCCGCTGAGCTAGAACTGCCGCAGGGAAGCGGCCCAGCCAGCGACGCGGCCCAGCCGAGGCAACGCGCACGCGCGATAGGTTTGAACCTGACGGGCGGGGCCCAGCTGCGAGTGGGATATAGAGGGGGCGAGAGAGATGAGGATGATAGGCGGGGCCTGGCTGTCATCTCTGACCTCGCGACCAGAGGGTCGGCGTGCTCACCGGCGACGTTTCCGGGCATGGCGGGGTGAGCTGATGCCACCATTGGACTCCTTGTCATGTCGTCGTTCGGGTGGTGCCGGAGTTGGTCGCTGGGGTGGCCTGGTTCGCCGGCGACGAGGAGGCACGGTGGAGGAGCTTTGGGAGGTGTACAGACTGCTCCGTTCGGCCTGCAACCAATGCGGAAGAGGGAGGGGAAATGATCAGTGGTGCTCGGAGGTTCCAGATCGAGGCAGAGGAGGAGCAGGGGAGGCCTGTACCGTGGGATCGACGGTGACCCGAGGCGGCGGAGCTCGAGCTCGATCTCGTCTGGAGAGGGGTGAGTGGTGTAGGGGGGTGTTTAGGGGAGTGAGAGAGCGAGTGCTGAGGAGAGGGGGCTCGGGGAGGCCTTTAAGTAGGCGAGCCACGGCTCACCATAGACCCGTGCGCCGGCAAGGTTGTTGCCGTTGCTGTGGGTCACACGGATGCGCGTGGACATGTCTGGGGTGTTCCTGGACGTCGACTACGTCGGGAGAGATAGAGAGAGGGAGCTTGAAAATAATTTTAACCTATTAAAGACCATTTGTGGCCTTAAGAAAAAGCCTTTAAATAAAATAGGAAAATAACTTTTAAAATTATATTTTTGTGGTTTCTGGGTATCCTATATCTAATAGGAGTCAAAAGTATTTTTGGAAAGATTTTTACTGCCCTTAATTAAGTACTTGCAGTGCAAACCTCAATTCAGGGGTTTTTGGAAAACTAATTTTTGAAAATACTTTTTCGCCAAATTATTTTTGTAAGAAAGTTCTATAATGTACTATACACATGGCATGATCATTGGTTCAAGAGTTTGGAGTAAGGAGATGAAGTATAGAAGTTGGAGGATTCATTTGATTTTTAGAGCACTTGCAAACAACAGACAAAAATCCAATCAAGGCAAGGTCCAAAACACTCAAAAGTTTTTGTCAAACCACATTTTATCATGATTGTTAGCTTAAGTGTTGTGGCATGAAAATCAGGGTGTGACAGTGTATGATTGAGAACCATTTGAGTCAAGGCAATGGACTTGACAGGTAGAATGAGCTAGCATTGATCCAAACTCTATTATGTTGATATCTATAACCTGTTCTCATGGTTACTAGAGTTCGTTGATGCATATTTTACACGATGATAGGTCATTCCAACTAGCTTGATGCTATGTTGCTTTCTTGTTGTTACTTTGATCCAAATCATGGGTTGCTTGCGAGTACTTTCAAAGTACTCATTGGCTTCCCACTGGTTATTTAATTGGCCAGTCATGGAAGAACAGGAGTTCGAAGAAGAATTCTTTGGAGACGAACATGCGAACTACAACGCTTTCCTAGTCAGAATGCCTGTAGGTTTAAGGCAGATGGCATGGGTTCTACTTATCAACGAAGATTTCCGTTGCTTAAGTTTATTTGGTATTCCGCCCTTGAGGCTTTATCTATGTAAGACTTGACCATAATTGTCATAATTTGTGTAAGTCGGCATGTATGGATGTAAGACTCTTGTTATCGAGCTTCTGTGTGTTCAGTGAGCATTGATCTCTTCAATCACTATACACTTGCATTCGGTGATCACGACTTATGAGTCGGGTCCCCACAATATTGCAGTATGGCAGGCAGACCATCATCAACAACTCAGTTTTTTGAAGAGTCAAGATAAAATATATTATATGTAGTATCACATGTTCATAACCACACCATGTGTATCACCGTTATATATATTCATGCATGCGTCGGTTTATAACACTATGATAAATTCTTCAATATCCAAATTCACTTTTTATAATGAATTATGATCTCTATTCGTCTTTTACACCTACACATTCCTCTTATCTTTGTAGCTAGCACTAACTTTCTCTCGTACATGCACACGCCCGCATCCCTGTCACCCTACCTCAGCATTCTCTAGCTCCATCGCGCAAATTCATCTTTTCTCTTTAGGTCGTTCACTCACGGTGTGTGTAGGCACCCAGCTCCTTTATGTCACACATCGATCGATATGCCTCTCTAGCCAGGTGTAAGTACCACAAACACCAGCTTTCCCTCTTCTCTTCTCAGCGTTCATGACTCACTCCCACCCCTCTTTTCATCGATCTTGTAATTGCACACTCCTTCCCACTCGATATAGTATGCCTCTCGCACCACCTCCTAGCTGCACCCCTCTCTCTCTATCCTTCACCCCGGGCCTTATTTGCTTCTAACACATACATGCATGTATACCAATCGATCTCCCTACATATACCTAGGTCGACTTTAACTATTTTCCCCCATCCATCGATAAACGTACCTCACAAGTTATGTCTCTCCTTTCTTTGACAAAGGACGATTGATATTCCTATTTAGTTACATCTACTTACCACAGCCATATCATCCCCCCTCATCATTCGTGCATGCCTCCTGACTTGTCTCACACACACGTGCACAGACAAGCAGCCATCCTCTCTCTAATTGATATTGTAGGCGTGCCCTCCATTTGTCTAGCAAGCCTCTCAACCCCTCCGACACTCTATCTCTGTCTCTCTCCCAACCTTATTCCTCTCCTACACATATGCATGGATGTCGTTCGATCTCCCTCAGTACATAAGGTAGGTCTCCTCCTCCACACAAATACCAGCCATTGTACCTCTAAAGTTAATTAGGCCACCCCCACCACCACCCCCACCACACACCGATAGTTGAGCGCTATAGGTAGGTATCCATGCCACAGAGACATATTGCACCTGTCCCCTCTCACGTTCCAGTAGGCCAGCCACCCTATATCTTTCACGTGGGCAAACAGAAATTCAATGGAAGACTTTATCGACCGTGCACGTGCGCCCACACACACACATCATCCCTCTCTTCGATTCTATGGATACCTCAAGCCGATGATGCCTCCACTCTCTTCTCGTGGATCGCCCCTCTATATATATGATATATCCAGGACTCTATTTCACACATGTTGCATATGTTACATTTTTTCATTGAAATATCATCCACACATATTGCTTGTCTATTTCTCAACCCCCCCCCCCCCACAAAAAATACTCACGAACCCACAAACTATATGTCTCTATGTTTGTGTGTCTCTCTCACAACCCCACGTAGGTGGTGTACATACAGGAAGAGAATAGGTGCATGCACTCATACTTCGTACCCAGCCACACCCGCGCGGGTACATGGTGGAGCTCATTTCTGTAGGAAATGGCAGCCCACGTGCTAATTTGAGCGCCTGTAGCAATTCTTTACCTACGGCAGTCGTGTACCACGCGTGCATGAAACAAAGTTATATCGCTCGATGGCACATACACATAATATTAAACAATTTTTATGGAGAAAAAGGTAGTCCGCTCCACTATATACAATGGAGCCTGCTTGCCGGGGTTTATCTCTCTTAACACTATCTTACACAAGGCGACGGTGGCCTCTCTCTCTTTCACCATTGGTCACTGATCCGGGCGCATCTCGTCCACTGGCGGAAAGGGAGGATGTGCCTCGTTTCTCCATTGGATGGTGCCAAGCCAGGATGTCCCGATCTGCAGTACCCGTCGTTCTCTCTGACAAAGCTCCGGCGTGGTAGGGCCTACGCCACATGCTCCCTGCCTGTAACATCCCAAATTTTCAATTTGGAATGTTATACATTAGATCATCATTGCATACCATATTTTATTTTGCATTTCGGTTGATCCTAGAAATTCTACGCAACTCAATGACCCACGGAGAGAGTTGGGGATTTCGTTATTTTCATATTTGAGTTTTCTCAAGTTTTGAGAATAGGATCATTTGATTTTATTTATTTTATCATCAATTATTTCTATTACAAAAATATGAGAGAGGGAATAAAATAAATTTCCCAAAATAAAGAAATATTGAGGATTTAATAATAAAATCAAATAAGAATTTATTTCGGAGTTTTTCGGTGTTTTATTTGAATTTAGGAAAAATGTGCGTTTTTCAGAATTGCATTTAGGTCCCAAATAAATGTTCACCTTGTGCGGCTTGATTTTAGAAGCCCGTGAAAATTTATTTCGGAACTTTTGGAGTCAGTTTAGTATTTCTTTTTAGTTTTCTTCTGCGTGTAATTATTTAAAAAAAACAACAAACCGACCTAGGGCCGTGTCCGACTAGGACTCCCAGCCCGTTAGGCTATTTCTAGCTGGGGGATGCCCAGCCGAAACCCTAGCCCCTCCCCAGCCACCCCAGCGCCGCCGCTGCCGCACGCTGCCCGAGGTCTGCCGCCGCCTCGAATTCCGCGCCGGTTTTTTTATTTATTTTTTTGAAAAACCATTCGGTTTTTCCGTTGGTTTTTTTTATTTTCGGTTTTTTTAAATAGATCGGTTTTCCGGTTTATTTAATTTAGCGAGCGTTCGTCGTTTTTCTTTTTCTCGGATTAAATCCGCAATTTTTCTGATCGCGATTCCTGATCCGATTTTCGATTTAGTATAACTTTTCGCTCGTTTATCGGAATCAGGCGATTCAAGCGCCTAGAGTTTCATCTCGAAACCCTCTATCCGTTTAACCAACATAAACAAGATTTTGCTACTGTAAAATTTGCCCTAGATCCAGATTAGTAGAACGAAGTTGTTTTCTTTCGCCGTTTGACTTTCGTTGCTTCGTTCTATTTGATTCTTTTTGCCAACCGGAGTTCTTATGTTGAACCTTCTGGTTAGATCTCTTATTTGAGTTTTACCTGTGCATTAGATGAGTACTTATTGTATGCTTGTTTTTTTGTCTGTGATAGAATACCCGGAGTGCGCCGCTTGTTACTTGGAATCGCTAGGTTTCCCGGATCATCAGCAAGGCAAGTAACACTTTGATCATACCTTTTCTACTACCCATTTTTATTGCATTAGATCAATCCTCACACATTGCATGATTAGCATCTAATTAAATTGTGGGATGGGAAGTAGTTGAGGTAGTACCTATTACCTGTTTATTATCAAACCTTTGGGAGTTACTTCTGCGTTTGCTTATTATGCCATGCTATGCTAGTAGACGTGGATTGGGTGAGTGATATCCATGACAGATATAAGTTTTATTAATTAATGGTTTATCTAAGGTGGCAACTGAAACACATATCTGGGTGGATTGAGGCACTTGGGTATTCCAGGACATGTCTGTTTTCTTTTGGACCGCCACCCAGGCTCAAAGGGATCATGAAACTATTCATACTAGAAACTTCCGTGTGCAGCCACAAGCTATTATGGGCTCTAGCATAGTTGACTAAGTCGTGCGAACTCTTACAGTGGTAGTCTAGAAGATGTAGGCGATGTAGGTGGTACGGTCTACCCGATCGTAAGGTGCTAGTGCGAGAAACCCAACGGAGGCGATCGAGTCTTGTGGGGAAAAGTGCGCAAACCTCTGCAGAGTATAATAAACTAATCATGGTTAGCCGTGTCCCCGGTTATGGACATCTTGAGTATCTAGTACCTGGATTGTCATGTGAATCTCAACATGTTACTCTAAATTAATTTTATTGGGTTATGTTTAATGATGATGCTTAATTGGGATTGAGAATGCTATCAACCATTCTCAATGTTTAACAACTACCATGATAGTTAAATAAATTTATTCCTTTGTAGTAGGGAAAATTGGCTTTACGCAAAACTGGAACTATAGAGCTTTCCACCAGCCAAATATGCATATAGTATAGCTATTTCATTCCATTACTCTCTATGTGTTACATTGCCAGCATATTCCATGTGCTGACCCATTTTCGGGCTGCAATGTTAATGTTGAGTTTTTAGGTCGTGGTTCTATACTCAGTGATGCCGTTGGAGTTGATGGACTCACTTATCTTCCAAGCCTTCCGCTATTATCGTTATTAGATGGCCTTAAGCCAGGTTTATTGTAATAAGTTCTCTTTTGAGACACTCGATGTAATAAGTGTGTGATTGCTACTCTATTATTAATCCTCTGAGTACTGTGTGGTGTCAGTATTACTGATCCAGGGATGACACCGGAGCACAGAGATCAGACTGTTTGAGGTCTGGTCACTACAGAGATGGTATCAGAGCACACGCTGACTGTAGGACACGACCACTAAGCTAAAAGACCTAGATCACTATTCACTCTCTTCTCTTCTGACCTCTCATCTTTTCTACTCCTTTAGGATGGCAGATGCAAGGAACAAGTTCACGCAACCGGATGAAGATACACCCTATGGACGTCACTTGCAGGAAATCACTTGATACCTGAATATAGGAGTACCAAGCTTCACCGGAACCTACAACGCCACTTTACCTGAAGAAGAGCGCTGGATGATTCAAGTTCAAGTTCCAGGAAGGACGTTCATGCTAGTCACTTAGCCCATAGAGTTTTCTTTTGATGCACCAACTTGGAGTCTAGGAAAGAGCATGGCAGCTCACATCGCCATGGGATGCATTGGAGAAGTCTACCGCAAGGATCTCAAGGATACTATCTACCAGATTTGTGGGCGCCAAGATGAGCACTGGGAGACGATCAACACCAGGAAGGATAAATCAATCGCAGCTTTTATCCAGGAGCTAAACCAGCACATTTGACAATAGGAGAACCAGATGTGTGCCGACATGATAGATCTGAAGAAGGCTAAGACTAGAATCAAGGAACTGGAGGAAGAACTCAAGGCTACACGTGAAGATTTTGTAGAAGAAATTTAAGTATTGGTGGAGAAGAATGTCGACCTGATCAAGAAGATTGGAATATTTATGGGAGGCCCTACGCCGGTAGAGGAAGACGAAGAACCTAAGGAGATTAGCCCGGAAGACTACATCATCATCGACGACACCGACTTGGATCCAGATAGTAGCAATGATGACTATGTTGATGAAGCTGGAGCAGATATCATGGAGTCTACAACCGAAGAATATTTCTAGTAGACCACCTCATCAGTAGTAGTAGTCCACCATGTAAATATAGTAGTCCGAGCACTTTTGTGATAGTTAGATCGATTGTATGCCCTTGTTTGATTGAATGAAGTGAATTGTTTGCTTTTGCCTCATGTGCATATGGCTAGTGTTTTCTCTTTAGACCCCTTCTATTCTTACATCTCATCTTTTCTAAACCCTCAGATGCCTCCGAGACATGACCCTGGATTTGCCTTTCCACCGGAGCTCACCCAGTTGATCCAGCAGCAGAACACATTGATGCAGTTGCTAGTCCAGAATCAGAATCAAGGGAAGAACAACAACCCACCACCACCACCACCACTTGTTGATCACTTAGCCCGTTTTCTTAGGCTGAATCCGCCGGTGTTTTCCAGTAGCACCGAGCCAATAGTAGCAGATGATTGGCTCCGCAAGACAGCTAGGGAGTTGACCACAGTAGGATGCACAGATGTGGAGAAGGTGAAGTTTGCCGCACATCAGTTAGACCCGCAGCATCATGGTGGGAGAATTTCACAGCCACTTTCCCAGTCGACACTGTCACATGGGACCAGTTTCAGCAGGCTTTTCGTACTGCCCATGTTTCAGCAGGAGCTATGGCCATGAAGAAGCGTGAGTTTCGCAACTTGCGCCAAGGAGGACGGACAGTTGGCCAGTATGTGGAGGACTTTAGTAAGTTAGCACGTTATGCACCAGATGATGTCGCTACAGATGCAGCTAAGAAGGAGAAGTTTCTGGAAGGACTGGATGATGAGTTGAGCATGCAGTTGATGGTAGCAACCTTCAAGAACTACCAGGAGTTGGTAGATCGTGCTCTTATGATTGAAGGGAAGCAGCAGCAAATTGAGAATCGTAAGAGGAAGTATGGAGAAGGGAAGTACAATTCAGGAGCTCAGCATAAGCCAAGTTTTACCCCTAGACCAGTAGGACATTTTCAGCATACCCATGGAGGAGGTAGCTCGCACAATCACAATGGAACCAAGAATGGTAATGGCAATGGAGGAAGCAATGGCCAGAATCGCACAAACCCACCAACCCCAACCAAGAAGGACCTGAGCCAAGTCACTTGCTTTAAGTGTCAGAAGACCGGACATTATGCCAATGAATGTCCTGAAGGCCAAAATGGCAATGGAAGTTCTGGGAAGAAGCTGAACCCTTTCAACAGGGGACAGGTGAACCACGTTAGCGTGGAGGAGGTTGAAGCTCAGCCTAATGCAGTAATAGGTAAGTTTTTGGTTAAGTCATTTACTGCACTCGTTCTTTTTGATACTGGTGCATCGCATTCATACATCTCAAGGGGATTTGTGGATAAGTATAACCTATCAACCCAAGCCCTTAGGTCACCCATGTTAGTAACCTCGCCTGGAGCAGAGTATGTGACTAGTCTATGGTGTGATCGGTTACCATTAAGGATTGGTAACTATGTTTTTCCCTCTGACCTAATAGTATTGGAATCCCAAGGATTGGATGTGATATTAGGCATGGATTGGTTATCAAAGTATGAAGGGAATATTGAATGTGCTAGTAAGTCAATTTTGCTTACCACCCCGGAAGGGAGAAGGATCAAGTATGTATCCCGACATGTGCCAAAGAGGACTCAAGTAAATTGCCTAACAGGAGTTGTGCAGGAGGAAGTACAGGTGGTAAGGGATTTCCCTGAAGTATTTCCAGAGGAGTTGCCAGGCATGCCACCGGATAGAGGTATTGAGTTTTTGATTGAGCTATTGCCAGGCACAGGGCCAATATCAAAGAGACCATATAGGATGCCAACAAAGGATTTGGTGGAAATTAAGAAGCAGATTAAGGAGTTACTGGATAAGGGATATATTCGCCCAAGTTCTTCACCTTGGGGATCGCTAGTACTTCTAGTGGAGAAGAAGGATGGATCATTAAGGATGGTTGTGGATTATCGAGGATTGAATGAAGTAACAATCAAGAACAAGTACCCACTACCAATGATTAATAATCTGTTTGATCGATTGCAAGGAGCTAAGGTATTTTCCAAGATCGATCTGCGATAAGGATACCACCAGTTGAAGATTCGAGAACAGGATATCCCTAAGACAGCTTTTACCACCAGGTATGGGCTGTATGAGTATACCGTTATGTCATTTGGTCTGACTAACGCACCTGCCTATTTTATGAACATGATGAACAAAATGTTTATGGAATTTTTGGATAAGTTCGTCGTAGTGTTCATTGATGATATCCTGGTTTATTCGAAGAATGAAGAGGAACACAAGGAGCATTTGCGTTTGGTACTTGGAAAGCTCAGAGAACATCAATTATATGACAAGTTCAGCAAATGTGAGTTTTGGTTGAAGGAAGTAGGATTCCTCGGACACGTTATATCTGGAGAAGGTATAGCAGTTGATCCCACTAAAGTTGATACCGTGACCAAGTGGGAAGCCCCAACAACAGTTGGAGAGATCTGGAGTTTTCTTGGACTCGCAGGATACTACCGGAGATTTATTGAGAATTTCTCAAAGATTGCGAAGGCTATGACTGAGTTGTTAAAGAAAGATACCAAGTTCATATGGACGGAGGAATGTGAGGCTAGTTTCCAAGAGTTGAAGAAACGTTTGGTTACCTCACCAATGTTGATTTTGCCAGACCAGACCAAAGATTATGAGGTGTTTGCGACGCTTCACGTCGAGGACTTGGAGCAGTGCTTATGCAGGAAGGGAGAGTTGTTTCATATGCCTCAAGACAACTGAAACCTCATGAGTTGAATTATGCCACGCATGATTTGGAGTTAGCAGCCGTAGTGCATGCTTTGAAAACATGGAGGCATTTCCTCATTGGAAACCATTGTGAGGTGTACACGGATCATAAGAGTTTGAAGTACATTTTCACACAGAAGGAGTTGAACCTCAGACAAAGGAGATGGTTGGAGCTCATCAAGGATTATGATATGAGATTGCATTATCACCCCGGAAAGGCTAATGTAGTAGCTGACGCATTAAGCCGTAAGAGCCATGTCAATACGTTAATGACGAGAGAAATACCAAGTGAGTTAGCAGAAATCTTCATAAACTATGTTTGGAAATAGTTTCGAGAGGCTATGTAGCAGCATTGGTGATTCAGTCAACTTTGATGGATAGAATCAGAGAAGCTCAGTGTCACATCCCAAGTTCTGGTAATGCCTAGTGCTAACATATGGTGTTGCATCATGTCTACTTTACTCAGAAAATTTGAAATGGGGATGACAAGCCCTAGCACTAAATGAAATGCAATTAGGATCAAAATAAAAATATTTTCAATGAACCCAGAATGTCCTTTAGAAAAGTTCATTATTTTTGATAAAGGTGAAAACCTCTGCCAAAAATGATGCACATATTTTTAGGCCATTCTGGATTTTTGAATAACCCATATTGTATTTGAATTGGGGCCTTTAAATACTATTAATATTTTTAAATTCTCCAATAATTCTGAAAATAGTTAAGGGCCTCTGTAATAATTCATTTAATGCCCACAATTATTTTCAGGATTTATTAAAATGGTTTGGGTTATAAACTAAATCAAAACAAAATAACATAAATAGAAAACAGAAACGGAATTAGAAAGAGAGGAACCTACCTGGCAAAGCCCACCTGGCCTGTTACTGTAGTGGCCCAGCTCCTCCAGCCGGCCCAGCCCAGCTGGCCAGTGCCAGTCGTCTTCAACCTCTGCCAGTAGGCAGAGGCGAAGGCGGGCACGGCGCGCGCTCAGGCCGCCACCTCCTCCCTGCCTGCCTCGCGCCCCTGAGGCTCTCTTCCAGCGCCACGGAGACGGCCACGCACCCCCAGGCCCTCTCACTCCTCCCCCCCCCCCCCCCGTGCTCATCCCCTCCCCTGTCTCTCTCCCTTGCACCACAGAACGCGGCCGCCTCCGCCGACGAGAACCACCACGGCCACAGCTACCCCCTCGCCCTTCTGTTGTGCCCACGAGTTCCATGACGTCGTCCTCGACCCCCTCACCGAACCACGCCCCGCCGGAAGCCCTACAGGGTCGTCTTCGAGCTCTTCTTCAACCTTCGGCTGCCCGTGACCTCGTCTTCGATTCACCGGCGTCCGTGCTTCCTCGTACTCGACTTCGACTCCGTTCCACCCCTCTGTGAGCCTCCGTCATTTCCCCCTTGTTTTCCCTCTCCAACCCTTCCTCTAGCCGTGCTTTTTGCCGGAGAACGAACCGCCCCACCGCTGAGCATCTCGCCGCCGTGGCCACAGCCGCTGGAACCTCCAATCGAGCACAACCACGAGCTCACCCCGCCGCGTAGGTGCTGTAGGAGCCAAGCACGCCACCCCACGGGCACCGTAGCCCCGCTCCTGAGTGCACCCGTACTCCGGCCGCCACCACGAGCTCGATTCCGGCAAGCTCGCTCCACCCCAGCTCCTCCCACTTGCCCCACTAGATGCGCGCGAGCCCTAGCTATGCGTAGGACCAAACCGCGGTCGATTTGGTCGCGTGTGGGCGATTCCCGAAGCCCTCCGCCGTCTCTGTCGTCGCCGGCGATGAGCCGTTGACCTGGTCCGGCGGGTTCGACCCAGCTTGACCGGGGTTTGACTTACCCCTGACTCACTCACATGTGGGCCCCAGGCCACTAACTACTAGGATTAGTATTAGTTAACACAAACTAACTTTAGTTAGTTAACTAACTACTGACCAGTGGGTCCCACTGGTCAGGTCTGACCTGACCAGCCACAGTTGACCTGATGACGTCACTCTTATGTCATGCTGACGCAGCAAAACCTTTTTTGGAATTTAAATAAATCTTAAATGATTTATTATTTTTAGAAAATGCCTAAAACTTCTAAAAATCATAGAAATTCAATCGTAACTCCAAATAAGATAAGTTATATATGAAAAATTATCATAAAAATCCAATCTATCCATTTATGCTACTTTCATGCATGTTCAACCAACTTATACCCACTGTATAAGTGAAAACATGATAATGGCATTTTAAATGCTAAATATGGAGTTTGCATGTGAACCCTTGGTCCATATGGACTTCATTTAAATTGTTGCTAGATGCATTAGTGCAAAACACATTCATATTGCCATGTCATAGCATGCATCATATTGTTGCATATCGTCATGTGTTGATTGAGTTCTTTCTCAGTTGCTGGTGTTTGTCCCCCTTCAGTAGACGATGTTCTGACGATGTTATCAATGACACCGGTGAAGAACTATACTATCTTCAGAAGTGTCAGGCAAGAAAAACCCCCTTGTTCATTCCGATACAAACCCACTCTCTCGCTCCTGCTCTATTTTACTGCATTAGGACAACAACGATTCAACTGTTACATGCTGCGGTAGTTGAATCCCTATCCTTTGCATGACCTGTCATTGCCATAGTAAATAGATGAAACCCACTAGCATGAGTAGGAGTTGTTTGAGCCCTGATGTGCCTATTCATTCATGTTTGCTTGTCATGCCTGCTCTTTCTTAGAGTCGTTTCAGGTCTAATTCATCGGGGATGAATTGGAAAGTTGTGAACATGTCATACTATGTGTGAGCTAAGTGTGTGAACACATTTTGGTAAAGGTAGCGGTGAGAGGCCATGTAGGAGTACATGGTGGGTTGTCTCATTGAAACCGTTCTCAGGAACTGAGTTCTGTGTTTGTGATCCATGAAATAGTTACTACCATGCATTGGGCCCGAAACCAATGGACCCTCTCGGCTTCTTGATCACCCTTGTCCTTTGTCCAGGAGTTGCAACTAGTTTTTTGTGTTTGTAGGTTATGTGTTGGCGGCCGTGCGTAGCGCTGACCCTAGGGGTGGGCTATGTTGCGGTAGATACACCGTGGCACGGTGTACCGGGTGACCGTTTGGTGTCCCGGGAACCCTGTTCACATCGTTCGGGGCCGTATGTGGAAACCTTGGCCGGACTCCCTATGGATGGAACCTAGATAGGCGATAAACCTGTACTAGAGACTTGAGTGTTTAGGTAGGCCGTGGCCGACACCCTCGTTGGGCTTCCGCTTGAAGGTTGCCGAGTACATGTCGTGTAAACAGTGGTAAGTGTTGAGAGCGTGTGTGAAGAAGTACACCCCTGCAGGGTTAACATCATCTATTCGAATAGCCGTGTCCGCGGTAAAGGACTTCTGGGTTGCCTATAACAGTTCATAGACAAGTGAAAGTGGATACTCTAAAACTCGCAAGATAAGTGTCGGTGCTATGGATGGCCTTCTCGTAGGGAGACGGGAGCGGATCCATAGTGGTGTATTGAATGTTGAATATGTGGACTTGTGTGCGCCACCTCAAAGAGTTGCTTGCAATCGTAGTTCAGGTTAGCCACTGAGTCAAAGCTGGCTTGCTGCAGTTAAACTCCACCACCCCCCTTGTTGACACCGATGCATATGTAGTTTAGTTCTGATGTAAGTCTTCCTGAGTACCTTTGTACTCACGTTTGCTTAATTTATGTTTTGCAGAGAGATTTCAGTCTTGCTAGTAGTTCCCCTGGGACTTCGACGTTTAGCTTGATACCTCAGCTACGATCTTGTGCCCTCGGCAGGATCTGGTAGATAGTCAGGCTTCTTAGCCTTTTTCATTTGTAGATGTCTGTTCTCAGACATGTTAAGCTTCCGCATATGCTTTGACTTGTATGCTATGATTGTTGGGTCATGAGACCCATGTTTGTAATATCTCGCTCCTCGGACCCTAATGAATAAATACTTGAGTTGTAGAGTTATGTTGTGATGCCATGTTGTATTTACACATATTGAGCATATTGTGTGTATGATTGAAATGCTTGGTATGTGTGGGATCTGACAATCTAGTTGTTTATCCTTGACAGCCTCTCTTATGAGGAAATGTTGTCTAGTGCTTCCATGAGCCATAGTAGTCCGCTACAGCCCGGTTCACCGGAGTCCTGTTAGCCCAACACTACTGCTCAGGACACTTGACTGGCCGGCATGTGTTTCACTTTGTTCCCGTGTCTGTCCCTTCGGGGAAATGTCATGCGGTGACATCCGGAGTCCTTCCTAGCCTGCTACAGCCCGGGTTCCCCGAGTCCTGTTAGCCCGGTGCTACAGCCCAGATTCACACGCTGCGGACCGACATGCTAGGTGTGATTCATGTATGCTTGTCCCCATAGGTTAGTGCCGCTTTGGGTTCACGACTAGCCATGTCGGCCCGGCTTCTCTATCATATGGATGCTAGCGACACTATCATATACGTGAGCCAAAAGGCGCAAACGGTCCCGGACCATGGTAAGGCGACACCCGTGGGAATACTGTGCGTGAGGCCGCAAAGTGATATGAGGTGTTACCGGCTAGATCGATGTGACTTGGAATCGGGGTCCTGACACTCAGAAGACCGACAAAGAGATTGCCACTATAAAGGAGAAACTTAGCAAAGGAAAAGCTAAGGGATTTCGTGAGGATGAGCACGATACCCTATGGTTTGAAGACCGCATTTACGTTCCCAATGACCCGGAGATCGGGAAGTTGATTTTGCAAGAGGCACACGACTCACCATATTCAATTCACCCAGGAAATACCAAGATGTATTGGGATCTGAAGGATATTTTCTGGTGGACCGGAATGAAGAAGGATATTGCGGAGTATGTAGCAGTTTGTGATGTATGTCAGAGAGTAAAGGCAGAGCATCAGAAGCTAGCAGGACTGTTACAACCATTGCCGATACCCGAATGGAAGTGGTATAAGCTAGGCATGGATTTTATCATGGGATTGCCCAGGACTCGTTCAGGCTATGACTCGATTTGGGTTGTAGTCGATCGATTGACGAAAGTAGCTCATTTCATCCCAGTAAAGACCACTTACACCAGTGCTAAGTTGGCAAAGATATACATGACCAGGATCGTATGTTTGCATGGAGTTCCAAGGAGTATCGTATCAGGTAGAGGAACCCATTTTACCTCAAAGTTCTGGAAGTAGTTGCACGAAACTTTGGGTAGCACGCTAGAATTCAGTACATCTTTTCATCCACAGACAGATGGACAGACCGAGAGAATAAATCAGATTTTGGAGGATATGCTGAGAGCTTGTGCGCTAGATTATGGATCTAGTTGGGACGACAATTTGCCATATGCAGAGTTCTCTTACAACAACAGTTACCAAACCAGTTTAAAGATGCCCGCTTTCGAAGCCTTGTACAGAAGGTGAAGTTGATTCGCGATAGGCTCAAGGTAGACCAGTCCAGACAGAAGAGTTATGAAGATTCTAAACGCAAGGAGACAGTTTACGAACTCACAGATAGAGCTTATCTTCGGGGAACAAAGCGTTTTGGAGTTAAAGGGAAGTTAGCGCCACGATTTGTAGGACCATATCGAGTTTTGGAGCGTATGGGAGAAGTGGCTTACAAGTTGGAATTGCCTGAAGGATTGCCAGGAGTTCATGATGTGTTCCACGTTTCCTAGCTGAAGAAGTGTCATGCAGAGATGGCTGACATACCATTGAGAGACACAGTGCCTTTGGAAACTATTCAGTTGGATAACGATTTAACGTATAAGGAGAAGCCAATTAAGATTCTCGAGTTTGCCAATCGAGTCAGCCGCAGCAAGGTTATCAAGTTTTGCAAAGTTTAGTGGAGCCACCACACAGAGGATGAAGCCACCTGGGAACGAGAGGAAGATTTGCTCTAGGACCACCCTCACCTATTTTCTAGCCAACCCGAATCTCGAGGGCGAGATTCATCTTAAGGGGGGTAGGTTTGTAACATCCCAAATTTTCAATTTGGAATGTTATACATTAGATCATCATTGCATACCATATTTTATTTTGCATTTCGGTTGATCCTAGAAATTCTAGCAACTCAATGACCCACGGAGAGAGTTGGGGATTTCGTTATTTTCATATTTGAGTTTTCTCAAGTTTTGAGAATAGTATCATTTGATTTTATTTATTTTATCATCAATTATTTCTATTACAAAAATATGAGAGAGGGAATAAAATGACTTTCCCAAAATAAAGAAATATTGAGGATTTGATAATAAAATCAAATAAGATTTTATTTCGGAGTTTTTCGGTGTTTTATTTGAATTTATGAAAAATGTGAGTTTTTCAAAATTGCATTTAGGTCCGAAATAAATGTTCACCTTGTGTGGCTTGATTTTAGAAGCCCGTGAAAATTTATTTCGGAATTTTTGGTGTCCGTTTAGTGTTTCTTTTTATTTTTCTTCTACGCGTAATTATTTAAAAAAAATAACGAACCGACCTAGGGCCGTGTCCGACTAGGACTCCCGGCCCGTTAGGCTATTTATAGCCAGGGGAGGCCCAGCCGAAACCCTAGACCCGCCCCAGCCGCCCCAGCGCCGCCGCCGCCGCCGCACGCTGCCCGAGGTCCGCCACTGCCTCGAAATCCGCGCCGTTTTTTTTTCTTTTCGAAAAACCGTTCGGTTTTTCCGACGGTTTTTTTAGTTTCGGTTTTTTCAATAGATCGGTTTTTCTGGTTTATCTAATTTAGCGAGTGTTCATCATTTTTCTTTTTCTCGGATTAAATCCGCGATTTTTCTGATCGCGATTCCTGATCCGATTTTCGATTTAGTATAACTTTTCGCTCGTTTATCGGAATCAGGCGATTCAAGCGCCTAGAGTTTCGTCTCGAAACCCTTTATCCGTTTAACCAACTTAAACAACATTTTTCTACTGTAAAATTTGCCCTAGATCCAGATTAGTAGAATGAAGTTGTTTTCTTTCGCCGTTTGACTTTCGTTTCTTCGTTCGATTTGATTCCTTTTGCCAACTGGAGTTCTTAAGTTGAACCTTCTTGTTAGATCTCTTATTTCAGTTTTAACTGTGCATTAGATGAGTACTTATTGTATGCTTGTTTGTTTGTTTGTGATAGAATACCCGGAGTGCGCCGCTTGTTACTTCGAATCGCTAGGTTTCCCGGATCATCAGCAAGGCAAGTAACACTTTGATCATACCTTTTGTACCACACAGTTTTATTGCATTAGATCAATCCTCACACATTTCATGATTAGGATCTAATTAAATTGTGGGATGGGAAGTAGTTGAGGTAGTACCTATTACCTGTTTATTATCAAAACTTTGGGAGTTACTTCTGTGTTTGCTTATTATGCCATGCGATGCTAGTAGACGTGGATTGGGTGAGTGATATCCATGACAGATGTGAGTTTTATTAATTAATGGTTTATCTAAGGTGGCAACTTAAACAGACATCTGGGTGGATTGAGGCACCTGGGTATTCCAGGACTTGCCTGTTTTCTTTTGGACCGCCACCCAGGCTCAAAGGGATCATGAGACTATTCATACTCGAAACTTCCGTGTGCAGCCACAAGCTATTATGGGCTCTAGCATAGTTGACTAAGTCGTGCAAACTCTTACAGTGGTAAACTAGCAGATGTAGGGGATGTAGGTGGTACGGTCTACCCGATCGTAAGGTGCTAGCGCTTCTGAAAGACTATGTCTCGGTCATCCGTCTTCTCAAACACCCTGTAGTGTGAGAAACCCAACAGAGGCGATCGATTCTTGTGGGGGAAAGTGCGCAAACCTCTGCAGAGTGTAATAAACTAATCATGGTTAGTCGTGTCCCCGGTTATGGACATCTTGAGTATCTAGTACCTGGATTGTCATGTGAATCTCAACATGTTACTCTAAATTAATTTTATTGGGTTATCTTTAATGATGATGCTTAATTGGGATTGAGAATGCTGTCAACCATTCTCAATGTTTAACAACTAGCATGATAGTTAAATAAATTTATTCCTTTGTAGTAGGGAAAAATTGGCTTTACGCAAAACTGTAACCATAGAGCTTTCCACCAGCCAAATATGCATATAGTATATTTTTTCATTCCATTACTCTCTATGTGTTACATTGCTAGCATATTCCATGTGCTGACCCGTTTTCGGGTTGCAACGTTAATGTTGCAGACTTTTCAGACGACGATTAAGGAGTTTTTAGGTCGTGGTTTTATACTCAGTGATGCCGTTGGAGTTGATGGACTCACTTATCTTCCAAGCCTTCCGCTGTTATCGTTATTAGATGGCGCGAATCCAGGTTTATTGTAATAAGTTCTCTTTTGAGACACTCGATGTAATAAGTGTGTGATTGCTACTCTGCTATAAATCATCCGAGTACTGTGTGGTGTCAGCATTACTGATCCAGGGATGACACCGGAGCATAGAGATCAGACTGTTTGAGGTCCGGTCGCTACACTTCCGCACTATGGGAAGATCTCGCCCGCCGCCACTCTCCTAGTTAGACCTCGACGGCCCTCAAGTATCCCCTCCGGCCTTTCTCCATTGTCCATCTTCCCACGTCGCTGCATGTGGAAAATCTTGCATGTGGATCTTTCATAGTTCTTTTCCCAAAACATAGCTCGTCCGGCGTACTTTCCATATTGCAATATCGTCTTCACATCGTTTGTAACATCCCAATTTTCAATTTGTATGTTATACATAGGTCATCATATGCATATCATATTTTTATTTGAATTTTGGTTGTGATCCTAGAAATCTTAAGCAACTCAAGGACCCAAGGAGAGAGTTGGGGATTTCATAAGGTTTCATATTTGAATTTTCTCAAATTTGAAAAGAGGATCAATTTGATTTTAATATTTTTCTCTCCAATTATCTCCAATATTAAAAAAAATATAAGAGAGAAGATAATATGACTTCTTCAAAAGAGAGGAATATTGGAGGAGAAACTCTAAAATCAAATTTATATTTCAATTGAATTTTATTTGCCATTTTATATTAATTCAGAAAATATGTATTTTTTGAAAATTGCATTTTTAGGCCAGAAAAAAGTTCACTTCGTTCTAAATAATAGGATTAGATAGCGAAAATTATTTCCGGTATTTTTAGAATTTTTTTATATTTTCTTAAGATTTTTTATTCGGACATGATTTATTATAAAAAAACTTCTTCCCGGCTGACTCGGCCAAAGGCCCAGCCGAGCAGGCCGCGGCCCAGCTCCTCGCACAGGTCACCCCCGACCACAAGGCGGTTTCTCGTCGCCGCACGGCAGCCGCCGCCTACGCCGTATCGGACCGGGACACGCGCCGTCCCGCCGCCTTGCCCCCCTCCGCAAGCCACGCCCCCTCCTCGGGCCCTTATAAGGAGCCGCCACTGCCGCCCTTCCTCACCTCGCCCCGCTGCCGCAAGCTTGCACCACCACCGCCCCGCCGCAAGCGCCGCCGCATGCCACCGTCGCCGCTTCATGCTGCAGCCACCACCCCCGTCGCCGTTGCCACCGAGCCGCGCCGCCGCCTAAGCCCCGCCCCGCCATTCGCCGGATCCCGCCGTTGCCGCTGGAGACTTTTCCCTTGGTTAAACGGTAAAAACCCGATTCGGTTTTTCCCTCGGTTTTTCTCCGGTTTAGATTTTCTAGGGTTTTCTTTCGGTTTTCCGATCTGTTTTAATTTGTGGACATTCATCCGCTAATCCTCTGTAGCAGGCATTTTCATTCGTTCGGGTTTCATAGCGAACGTTCGTTCGTAAAGGTTTTTCTTTTATTTTATTTTTCGGCCAGGGACCTATTCGTGATTAATTTTATCATAGAGTAGTCTCTGAACTTCAAACCCTCGCAACTTTTTGCTCGCTTGTCCAAATCTAGCGAAACCAACGCCAAAATCTTCGTCTTGTTCCCCTCTTTCCAGGTAACCAACTTGAACATGGTTTTGAAAATTTAAAATTTGTTTTCAAGCTGATTTCATTTTGAACTTCTTATGATCGTGGTTTGAGTTTCGTTGCTCCGATTCGATTGATTCTTTTTGCAAATCGAAGCTCTTTAGTTGAACTTTTAGTTTGGGTCCTTTTATTTGATTTTTTACCCTTGCATCTTATGCTTGAGTCCTTATGTATGTTATTGTTTGTTTACGATAGAGTTTCTAGAGTGCGAAGCATGCTACTATGAGTCACTAGGGTTTTCAGATCGTCAGCAAGGCAAGTAGCACTTTCGTCATACCCCTTTATTACCTAGTTTTTATGCATTATTTTCAATCCACAAACACTGCATGGTTAGGACTTGAATACTTGTGGGTATTGGGAAGTAGTGATGAGGTAGAACCTATTGTCTTTATTGAAACCCTGGGAGTTACTTCTACGTTATGCTATCGCTATGCTTTGCTCGTAGATGTGGTTTGGTTTGAAGTGATCCATGACAAATGTGAGAGTTTTAATTAAAGGGAAACTTAAGGTGGCTACTTTAATACACATCTGGGTGGATTGGTTGAGGCACCCTGGAGCACCTAGTGGTTGTCTGGGCACCTGGAGCAATCCAATGTTATCCTAGGGTATCCCGGAGTACCTATGTGCTCATCCCATGGTTTGCCACCCAGGCTCAAAGGGATCATAAGATTATTCATGCTGGAAACTTCCATGTGCAGCCACAAGCCATTATGGGCTCAGGTATAGTTCAGTAGTTGTGTGACCTCTTTCAGTGGTAGGCTAGCAGATGTAGGGGATGTAGGTGGTACTGTCAACCCAGAGTGAAGAGTTAATGCTTCTGAAAGACTGTGTCTCGGTCATCCATTTCTCAAACACCATGTAGTGCGAGAAATCCAACGGAGGAGATCGAGTCTTGTGGGGAAAAGTGTGCAAACCTCTGCAGAGTGTATAAACTAATCATGGTTAGGCGTGTCCCCGGTTATGGACATCTTGAGTATCTGGTACTTGAATTATTGATTTGATCTCATCACTCTATTTAATCAATTTGTTGGGTTGATGATTATTTAATTTGGGATTGAGTTGGAGGAACCTTCTCAATGTTTTCAAAAAACTTCGTAGTTAAATAAAATATATTCCTTTGTTGTAGGGAAAAATTAGCATTCTGCAAAAATAACCATAGAGCCTCCACCAGCCATATTTGCATTTAGTTATAGCTGTTGCATTGTTCATTCCTCTATAGTGTTATTTTGCCAGCATATTCCATGTGCTGACCTACACAGGCTGCAACGTATTATGTTGCAGAGTTTTTAGACGAAGTGTAAGGTGCCCTAGGTCGTTGTCATGCACTCACCTATGTCATCGGAGTTGATGGACTCATTTACCTTTGAAGCTTCCGCTGTTATCTTATTTAGATGGCCTTCAACCATATTATTGTAATAGGTACTCTCTTTTAAGACATTCGATGTAATAAGTGTGTGATTGAACTCTGTTATAAATACTTGAGTACTATGTGTGTCAGCATTACAGATCCAGGGATGACACTTATACATAGAGATTTGACCGTTTTAGGTCAGATCGCTACAAGATGGTATCAGAGTACACGCTGACTGTAGGACGCGACCACTAAGATAAACCATAGGACACTCTTCTCTTCTCATTTCTGACTCTTCTCCACTTTCTACTCTATACATGGCAGACCCATGGAACAAGTTTGCTCAACTGGATGAAGACACCCCTTTTGGAAGACACTTGAAGGAGGCCACTAGATACCTGAACATCGGAATACCAAGCTTCATAGAGAGCTAAACCATCACTCTACTAGAAGAAGTGCGATGGACAATTCGAGTACATGTTCCAGGAAGGACATTCACACCAGTTACGGAGCCCATAGAGTTTTCCTTGGATGCACCAACCTGGAGTCTGGGAAAGAGCATGGCAGCTCACGTCGCCATGGGACGCATCGGCGAAGTTTACCACAAGGATCTTAAGGACACCATCCACTAGATATGCGGACGCTGAGATGAGGAATGGGAGATGATCAGCACCAGGAGGGACAAGTCCATTGCAGCCTACATCCAGGAGTTGAAACAGCATATTCATCGCCAGGAGAACCATATGTGCGCCAGCATGATAGACCTGAAGAAGGTGATGACCAGGAACATGGAGCTAGAAGAGGAACTCAAGTCTACACGCGATGGATATGAAGAGGAAATTGCAGTACTGCTAGAGAAGAATGAAGACCTGAAGAAGAAGCTGGGAATATTCATGGGAGACCTTGTGCCAGGAGGTGACGACCATCCTGAAGACTACATCATCATCGACAACACCGATTCCGACCTCAACAGTGATGATGATTACGAAGAGGAAGCTGGAGAAGATACCGTGGAGTCTTCTTCCGATCAAATTTTTTAGTCGGCCACCATATTATCAGTAGTATTCCCCCATGTCTATAGTAGTTGTCCGAGTATTTCGTAACGGTAGCTAGATCGAATGTATGCCCTTGTTTGAATTGTGTGGTGTGATATGAATGTGTTTGTCTCATGTGCATATGGGTAGTGATTTTTCTCCTTAGACAAAATTCTATTTTAATCTCGCCCCTCTAAACCTATCAGATGCCTCCGACATGTGACCCTGGATTTGTCTTCCTAGAGGAGCTCACTCAGTTGATCCAACAGCAGAATGCCTTGATGCGGCTACTAGTCCAGAACCGAGGCAACAACAACAACAATAACAACCCATTGCCGCCACCTCTAGTTCACAACTTAGCCCATTTTCTAAGGTTAAATCCATCGGTGTTTTCCAGTAGTACTGAGCCAATTGTTGTTGATGAATGGCTCCATGGGATTGGAAGGGAGATGATCACCGCCAATTGCACAGATGATGAAAAGGTGCACTTTGCCGCACATCAATTGGATTGACCAACAGCATCACGGTGGGAGAATTACATAGCCACTTTTTCCATAGCCAATGTCACATGGGATCAGTTTCAGCAAGCTTTCCATACAACCCATGTCTCAAATAGAGCAATGAGTATGAAGAACCGTGAGTTTCACAAATTACGTCAGGGAAATCGTACTGTGGGGCAGTACGTGGATGAGTTGGTAAGTTAGCTCGCTATGCCCCAAATCATGTGGCCACAGATGTCGTGAAGCAGGAGAAGTTTATGGATGGGCTGAATCATGAGCTGAGTATGCAGTTGATGGTGGCAACATTCAATAACTACCCGGATTTGGTAGATAGGGCCCTTATGATTGAAGGCAAGCAACAACAGATAGAGAGCCGTAAAAGGAAGTATGGACAAGGGAAGTACAATTCTGAGCTCAATAGAAGCCTCGTTTTACCCCGAACTCGGGAGGACACACTCATAAGCATGGATGCCATACTCATAATGGAGGGATTTCGCATAACCATAGTGTCCCTAAGAATGGGAATGGGAATGGAGGAAGTAACGGATAGAACCGTTCCAACCCAGCAACGCCCGCCAGGGAGGATCTAAGTCACGTTACTTGTTTCAAGTGCGAGAAGACTGGACACTACGCCACTGAATGTCCTGAAGCGAAGAATGGAAATGGCAATGTATGCTCAGTGAAGAAGCCAAACCCTTTCACCAGAGGTCAGGTGAACCACATCAACATGGAGGAGGTTGAAGATCATCCTGACACAGTGATCGGTATGTTTTTGATTAAGTCATATACCACACTTGTTCTTTTTGACACTAGTGCATCACATTCATACATACCAAGGGTGTTTGTGGACAAGTTTAAGTTTCCAACCTTAGCCCTTAGGCCACCCATGTTAGTAAGCTCGGCAGGAGCAGAGTATACGACCAGCCGATGGTGTGATCGGTTACCCCTAACCATTGGTATCCACGTTTTCCCCTCAGGCCTAATAATTTTGGAGTCCCAAAGGATTGGATATAATATTAGGCATGGATTGGTTATCGAAGTATGGAGCAAACATCGACTGTGCTAGTAAGTCAATTTTACTCACCACCCCGGAGGGAAGGACGATCAAGTATGTGTCCAGGCATGCGCAAAGGAGGACCCAAGTAAATTATCTCTCGGGAGTTTTTTTAGGAAGAAGTGCCTGTTGTGAAGGAATTACCGAGATGTATTTCCAGAGGAATTACCAGGCATGCCGCCCGATCGACACATAGAGTTTTTGATAGAGTTGTTGCCAGGCACCGTACCAAATCGAAGAGACCGTATCAGATGCCCGCAGATGATTTGGAGGAAATTAAGAAGCAGATTAAGGAGTTATTGGAGAAAGGTTATATCCGACCAAGTTCATCACCGTAGGGAGCCCCAGTGCTCCTAGTTGAAAAGAAGGATGGATCTTTAAGAATGGTTGTTGACTATCGATCGTTGAATGAAGTAACGATCAAGAACAAGTACCCACTACTGATGATCAATCATTTGTTTAACCAGTTGCAAGGAGCTAAAGTGTTCTCCAAGATCGATCTTTGAACAAGATACCACCAGTTGAAGATTCGAGAATAGGATATACCTAAGACAACTTTTACCACAAGGTATGGGCTATATGAGTACACGATAATGTCATTTGGATTGACTAATGCCCCTGCCTATTTTATGAGTATGATGAACAAGGTGTTCATGGAGTTTTGGATAACTTTGTTGTGGTATTCATAGATGATATTTTGGTGCACTCGAAGGATGAAGAGGAACACAAGGAGCACTTGAGCTTAGTTCTCGAGAAGTTCAGGGAACATCAGATGTATGCCAAGTTTAGCAAGTGTGAGTTTTTGTTAAAGGAAGTTGGAATTCTTGGACATGTTATATCAGGAGAAGGTATAGTAGTAGACCCCACAAAGGTACAGTCTGTCACTCAGTGGTTGGCACCCACCTCAGTTGGAGAGATCCGTAGTTTTCTGGGACTCACATGATAATACAGGAGGTTCATTGAGAATTTCTCAAAGATTGCGGAACACATGACAGAGTTGTTGAAGAAGGACACCAAGTTCAAATGGACTGAAGATTTGAGGCCAGATTTCAGGAGTTGAAGAAATATTTGGTTACAGCCCCAGTGCTGATTCTTCCGTATATACGCAAGGATTTCCGAGTTTATTGCGACGCTTCTTGCCTAGGACTTGGAGGTGTACTTGTGCAAGATGGAAGTGTTATTTCATATGCCTCACGGCAGCTTCGAGCTCATGAGTTGAATTATGCCACACATGATTTGGAGTTAGCAACCGTAGTGCATGCGCTCAAGACCTGGAGAAATTTTCTGATTGGAAACAAATGTGATGTGTACATGGGTCACAAGAGTTTGAAGTACATTTTCACGTAGAAGGAGTTGAATATCAGGCAGAGGAGATGGTTGGAGCTCATAAAGGATTACGATATGAGGTTGCATTATCATCCAGGAAAGGCCAATGTCGTAGCAGACGCTTTGAGATGCAAGAGTTATGCCAATTCCCTCGTAAGCGGAGGATTACCGTAGGAGTTAGTAGACGATCTCAAGGAACTTCGTTTGGAGATAGTTCCAAGAGGTTTTGTTGCAGCAATGGAGGTTCAGTCTACATTACTAGGAAAGATTCGAGAAGCTTAGAAGGATGATAAGGAAATTGCTGAGATAAAGGAGAAGATGAACAAAGGAAAAGCCAAAGGTTTTTGTGAGGATGAGCACGAGACTTTATGGTTTGAGGATCGTGTTTATGTGCCCAATGACCGAGAGATCAGGAAGTTAATACTTCAGGGATGCTCATGACTCGCCATATTTGATTCACCTCAGAAACACCAAAATGTATTTGGATTTGAAGGAAGTTTCTGGTGGATAGGTATGAAGAAGGATATTGCCGAGTATGTAGTAGTATGTGATGTATGCCAGAGAGTGAAGGAAGAACATTAGAAGCCAGCCGGATTATTACAACATATGCTGATACCCGATTGGAAGTGGGATAAACTAGGCATGGATTTCATCACCAGATTACCCATGACATGATCGGGATATGGTTCTATCTAGGTAGTAGTTGATCGCTTGACCAAAGTGGCTCACTTAATCCCAGTGAAAACCACCTATACAAGTGCGAAGTTGGCCAAGATATATATGACCAGGATCATATGTCTGCATGGAGTTCCGAGGACCATCATATCAGATAGAGGGACACAGTTTACCTCGACGTTTTAGAATCAGTTGCCCCAGACTTTGGGTACTAGGCTAGAGTTTAGTACAGCCTTTCATCCAAAGACAGATGGACAGACCAAGAGAGTCAATCAGATTCTTGAGGACATGTTGAGAGCTTCTGCGCTAGATTATGGATCTAGTTGGGACGACAATTTACCATACGCAGATTTCTCATACAACAATAGTTATCAGACTAGTTTGAACATGGCCCCTTTTGATGCTTTGTATCAGAGAAGGTGCAGGACACCATTAATGTGGGATGAAGTTGGAGACTATTAGTTTTTTGGACTAGATTTGATCAAAGCGTCTTAAGAGAAGGTAAAGCTGATTTGTGTAGACTGATGGTAGCTCATTCTAGGCAGAAGAGTTATGCCGATACTAAACGCAAGGAGGTAGTCTATGAAATTGGAGATAGAGCATATCTTCGTGTGTCACCACTCCGAGGAGTTAAAAGATTTGTAGTTAAGGGAAACTTACCCCCGAGATTTATAGGACCATACCGAGTTCTGGAACGTATGCGAGAGGTTGCCTGCAAGTTAGAAGTACCCAAAGGATTGTTAGGAGTTCACAATGTGTTTCACATTTCCCAGTTGAAGAAGTGCCATGCTAGGATGGCCGATATTCCTCTGAGAGATACAGTGCCCCTCGAAGCAATTCAGTTGGAGAGTGACCTCACCTACGAGGAGAAACCCGTCAAGATTCTTGAGTTTGCCAGCTGAGATACCGGCGGCAAGGTTATAAAATTTTGCAAAGTTCAGTGGAGCCACCCTAACGAGTATGAAGCCACCTGGGAGTGAGAAGAAGACCTACGAAAAGACCACCCACACCTATTCTCTAGCCACCCCGAATCTCGAGGGTGAGATTCATCTTAAGGGGGGTAGGTTTGTAACATCCCAATTTTTAATTTGGATGTTATACATAGGACATCATGTGCATATCATATTATTATTTGCATTTTGGTTGTGATCCTAGAAATCTTAAGCAACTCAAGGACCCAAGGATAGAGTTGGGGATTTCATAAAGTTTCATATTTGAATTTTCTCAAATTAAAAAAGAGGATCAATTTGATTTTAATATTTTTCTCTCCAATTATCTCCAAGATTTAAAAAATAAAAGAGAGAAGAAAACATGACTTCTTCAAAAGAGAGTAATATTGGAGGGGAAACTTTAAAATCAAATTTATATTTTACTTGGATTTTATTTTCCATTTTATTTGAATATAGAAAAATATGAATTTTTTAAAATTGCATTTTTAGGCTAGAAAAATGTTCAATTCGTTCTAAGTAATAGGTTTATACGGTGAAAATTGTTTGTGGTATTTTTATAAATTTTTTATATTTTTATTAGGAATTTTTTCTTCGGGCGAGATTTTATTTAAAAACAACTTCTTCCCGCCCGACTGCGCTGAAGGCCCAGCCGAGCAGGCTGCGGCCCATCTCCTCTCCCACGTCGCCCCCGACTGTAGGCGGTCTCCCGCCACTGCACGGCAGGCGCCGCCGACACCTTGTCCAACCGGGACATGCGCCGCCCCGCCGCCTTGCCCCCTCTGCAAGCCACGCCCCCCTCGAGCCCTTACAAGGAGCCACCGCCATCGCCCCTCCTCACCTCGCCCCACCGCCGCAAGCTCGCACCACCGCCGTCCCGCGCCAGCTCTGCCGCATGCCGCCGCCACTTCCCGCTGCAGCCGCCGCCCGCGCCGCCGTCACCACTGAGCCACGCCGCCGCCCAAGCCCCGCCCCGCCGTTCGACGGATCCCATCGTTGCTGCTGGTGACTTTCCCCCCGGTTAACCAGTAAAAACCCGATTCAGTTTTTCCCTCGGTTTTTCTCTAGTTTAGTTTTTTTAGGGTTTTCTTTCTTTTTTTGATCGAATTTAATTTGCGGACATTCGTCCGTTAATCCTTAGTAGAGGACGTTTTCGTTCGTTAGGGTTTCATAGCGAACGTTCGTTCGTTAGGACACCGTTAATGTGGGAGGAAGTTGGAGACCGTCGGATGTTTGGACTAGATTTGATCAAAGAGTCTGAAGAGAAGGTAAAGCTGATTCATGATAGACTGAAGGTAGCTCAGTCCAGGCAGAAGAGTTAAGCCGATACTAAATGTAAGGAGGTAGTCTATGAAATTGGAGATAGAGCATATCTTCGTGTGTCACCACTCCGAGGAGTTAAAAGATTTGGAGTTAAGGGAAAGTTACCCCCAAGAGTTGTAGGACCATACTAAGTTCTAGAACGTATGCAAGAGGTTGCCTACAAGTTAGAGTTACCCGAAGGATTGTCAGGAGTTCACAATGTGTTTCACGTTTCCAAATTGAAGAAGTGCCATGCTAAGATGGCCGATATTCCTCTGAGAGGTACAGTGCCCCTGGAAGCAATTCAGTTGGCGAGTGACCTAACCTACAAGGAGAAACCTGTCAAGATTCTTGATTTTGCCAGCGGAGTTACCCGCAACAAGGTAATCAAATTTTGCAAAGTTCAGTGGAGCCACCATACCGAGGATGAAGCCACTTGGGAGCGAGAAGAAGACCTACGGAAAGACCAACCACACCTATTCTCTAGCCACCTGAAATCTCGAGGGCGAGATTCATCTTAAGGGGGGTCGGTTTTTAACATCCCAATTTTTAATTTGGATGTTATACATAGGACATCATCTGCATATCATATTTTTATTTGCATTTTGGTTGTGATCCTAGAAATCTTAAGCAACTCAAGGACCCAAGGATAGAGTTGGGGATTTCATAAAGTTTCATATTTGAATTTTCTCAAATTTGAAAAGAGGATCAATTTGATTTTAATATTTTTCTCTCCAATTATCTCCAATATTAAAAAAATAAAAGAGAGAAGAAAATATGACTTCTTCAAAAGAGAGTAATATTGGAGGGGAAACTTTAAAATCAAATTTGTATTTTACTTGGATTTTATTTTCCATTTTATTTGAATTTACAAAAATATGAATTTTTTAAAATTGCATTTTTAGTCTAGAAAAATGTTCACTTCGTTCTAAATAATAGTATTAGATGGTGAAAATTGTTTCTGGTACTCTTAATTTTTTATATATTTTATTAGTATTTTTTTCGGGAGATATTTTATTTAAGAAAAAACTTCTTCCCGCCCGACTGGGCCGAAGGCCCAGCCAAGCAGGCCGCGGACCAGCTCCTCGCCCGTGTCGCACCCGACCGCGAGGCGGTGTCCCGCCACCGATGCCCCCCCTTGGGCCCTTATACGGAGCCGCCGCCGCAAGCTCGCACCACCGCCGACCCGCCGCGCGCCGCCGCATGCTGCTGCCACTGCTGCGCGCCACACCCGCGCCACCGTCGCCACCGAGACGCGCCGCCGCCCAAGCCCCGCCGTTCGCTGGATCCCGCTATTGCTGCCAGCGACTTTTCCCCCGGTTAATTGATAAAAACCCGATCCGGATTTTCCCTCGATTTTTCTCCAGTTTAGTTTTTTAGGGTTTTCTTTGTTTGCCGATCGGTTTTAATTTGCGAACGTTCGTTTGTTAATCCTTGATAGAGGACGTTTTCATTCGTTAGGATTTCATAGCGAACGTTCGTTCATTAGGGTTCTTCTTTTATTTTATTTTTCAGCCAGGGACCTATCAGCGATTAATTTTGTCACAGATTAGTCCCTGATCTTCAAACCCTCGCAACTTTCTGCTCGCTTGTGCAAATTCAGTGAAACCAATGCCAAAATCTTTGTCTTGTTCCCCTCTTTCTAGATAACGAACTTGAACATGGTTTTGAAAATTTTAAATTTGGTTTCAAGCAGATTTGATTTCAAACTTCTTTTGACCGTAGTTTGAGTTCCGTTGCTCCGATTCGATTGATTCTTTTTGCAAATCGAAGCTCTTCAGTTGAACTTTCAGTTTGGATCTTTTTATTTGAATTTTATCCTGGCATATTCTGCTTGAGTGCGTATGTATGTTATTGTTTGTTTACGATAGAGTTTCCAGAGTGCAAAGCGTGCTACTACGAGTCACTAGTGTTTTTAGATCGTCAGCAAGGCAAGTAGCACTTTGATCATACCCCTTTATTACCCAGTTTTTATGCACTAGTTACAATCCTCAAACGCTGCTTTGGTAGGACTTGAATACTTGTCGGTATTTGGATGTAGTGCTGAGGTAGAACCTATTGTCTTTATTGCAAACCCTGGGAGTTACTTCTACGTTATGCTATATCGCTATGCTATGCTCGTAGACGTTGTTTGGTTTTGAGTGATCCATGACAAATGTGAGGGTTTTAATTAAAGAGAAACTTCAGGTGGCTACTTTAATACACATCTGGGTGGATTAGTTGAGGCACCCTGGAGCACTTAGTGGTTGTCTGGGCACCTGGAGCAATCCAGTGTTGTCCTGAGATTTCCCGGAGTACCTGTGTGATCCTCCTACGGTTTCCCACCCAGGCTCAAAAGGATCATAAGATTATTCATGCTGGAAACTTTCGTGTGCAGCCACAAGCCATTATGGGCTCTGGCATAGTTGAATAAGTTGTGTGAGCTCTTTCAGTGGTAGGCTACCAGATGTAGGGGATGTAGGTGGTACTATCTACCCAGAGTAAAGAATTAATGCTTCTGAAAGACTGCGTCTCGGTCATACGTTTCTCAAACACCATGTAGCGCGATAAATCCAAGGGAGGAGGTCGAATCTTGTGGGGAAGAGTGCGCAAACCTCTGCAAAGTGTATAAACTAATCATGGTTAGCCGTGTCCCGGGTTATGTACATCTTGAGTATCTGGTACTTGAATTATTGATTTGATCTCATCACACTATTTAATTCGTTTGTTGGGTTGATGATTATTTAATTTGGGACTGAGTTGGAGGAACCTTCTCAATGTTTTCAACAAACTTCATAGTTAAATAAAATATATTCCTTTGTTGTAGGGAAAAACTAGCTTTCTGCAAAAATAACCATAGAGCCTCCACCAGCCATATTTGCATTTAGTTATAGCTGTTGTATTGTTCATTGCTCTATAGTGTTGTAGGGAAAAACTACATAGGCTGCAACGTATTATGTTGTAGATTTTTCAGACAAAGAGTAAGGTGCGCTAGGTCGTTGTCATGCACTCAGCTATGCCGTTGGAGTTGATGGACTCATTTAACTTCAAAGCTTCCGCTAATATCTTATTTAGATGGCCTTCAGCCATATTATTGTAATAGGAACTCTCTTTGAGATATTCGATGTAATAGGTGTGTGATTGAACTCTGTTAGAAATCCTTGAGTACTGTGTGTGTCAGCATTACCGATCCAGGGATGACACTTATATACAGAGATTTGACCGTTTGAGGTCGGATTGCTACACCGTTTTAGACAAACACAACTGTGTAGTTATCTTCCCTTAGGACAAGGAATATGCTTCTTTTTTGTTGTCGTACATGTCATCAACTATTATTGGCCAGTAATTGTTTCCTTTCTATATCTTTTTCACAAACAGGACTATCCATTTCACCTCATTGCTATTGCGACCTTTTGGTGAACTGCGCAAATCACTTTTAAGAGTGTTTTGTGCAGTTGTACTAAAATTTCACACGGGTAACATCTCTACATTTCAGTGTGACTACACGAAGGGAGATTGGTTTTGCTCTATCATCCTCATCCAACTCCGAGCCTAATCTTCTCCAACTATTTTCTTAATCTTCTCAAACTAGTTAGTCTTAAGAGAGACTGCAAAGCTGACCGGCTTCTATTTGTGTGTTTATTGTTTCATCAACAGTCCTCTATTATTGTAATCTCACTTAATATCTTTGGAACAGGGACGCTCACATCTATTTTAGTGGAACCGCACAAAATGATTGGAATGTTGCATGCTTGCGTCTCCAACATATCTATAATTTTTTATTGTTCCAAGCTAGTATATTATCTGTTTGGGATGTTAATGGGATTAATTATACACTTTTATATTATTTTTCCGACTAACCTAGTAACCCAAGGCCCAGTGCAAATTGCCGTTTTTTTTGCCTATTTCAGTGTTTCACAGAAAAGGAATATCAAATGGGATGAAACCTTCGGGAGAGTTATTTTTTGAACAAACGTGATCCAGAGGACTTGGAGTGGACGTCAAGAAATCAATGAGGAGTCCACGAGGCAGGGAGGCGCACCTGCCCCCTGGGCGTGCCCCCCACCCTCGTGGGCCCCTCGTGGCTCCACCGACCTACTTCTTCCTCCTATATATATCCATATACCCCGAAAACATCCAGGAGCACCACGAAACCCTATTTCCACCGCCAGAACCTTCTGTACCCAAGATATCCCATCTTGGGTCCTTTTCCGGAGCTCTGTCGGAGGAGGAATCGATCACGGAGGGCTTCTACATCAACACCATAACCTCTCCGATGATGTGTGAGTAGTTTACCAAAGACCTTCGTGTCCATAGTTATTAGCTAGATGGCTTGTTCTCTCTCTTTGGATCTCAATACAATGTTCTCCTCAATCTTCTAGGAGATCTATTTGATGTAGCTCTTTTTGCGGTGAGTTTGTCGAGATCCGATTAATCGTGGGTGTATGATCAAGTTTATCTATGAACAATATTTGATTCTTCTCTGTAATCTTTTATGTAAGATTGGTGATCTTTGCAAGTCTCTTCGAATTATCAGTTTGGTTTGGCCTTCTAGATTGATCTTTCTTGCAATGGGAGAAGTGCTTAGATTTGGGTTCAATCTTGCGGTGTCCTTTTCCAGTAACAGCAGGGGCAGCAAGGCACGTATTGTATTGTTTCCATCAAGGATAAAAAGATGGGGTTTATATCATATTGCTTGAGTTTGTCCCTCTACATCATGTCATCTTGCCTAATGCGTTACTCTGTTCTTATGAACTTAATACTCTAGAGGCATGCTGGATAGCGGTCGATGTGTGGAGTAATACTAGTAGATGTAGAATCGTTTCAGTCTACTTGCCGCGGACGTGTAGCCTATATACATGATCATGCCTAGATATTCTCATAATTATGCACTTTTCTATCAATTGCTCGACAGTAATTTGTTCACCCACCGTAATACTTGAGACAAGCCACTAGTGAAACCTATGGCCCTAGGGTCTATTCTCTATTTTATTAATCTCCCGTCAACTAGCTATTTCTGGCACCGTTTATTTTGCAATCTTTATATTCCAATATATATCATAAAATACCAAAAAAATATTTATCTTATTATCTCTATCAGATCTCACTCTCGTAAGTGACCGTGAAGGGATTGACATCCCCTTTATCGCGTTGGTTGCGAGGTTCTTATTTGTTTGTGCAGGTATGAGGGACTTGCGTGTATTCTCCTACTGGATTGATACCTTGGTTCTCAAAAACTGAGGGAAATACTTACGCTACTTTGCTGCATCACCCTTTCCTCTTCAAGGGAAAACTAACGCAATGCTCAAGAGGTAGCAAGAAGGATTTCTGGCGCCGTTGTCGTGGTTGATCACAAACTCTTATCGCTCGCATTACATTTTTGCCATTTACCTCTCGTTTTCCTCTCCCCCACTTCACCCTTGCCATTTTATTCACCCTCTTTTTTCGTTCGCCTCTTTTTGTTTACCCCTTGCTGCCATCATGTCTGAAATTGGGGAGGTTATCGTTGGTAAAGAAAGTGGTAATAACATGGAAAACTTTGATGCTTTGGTTGATCCTCATGAAGAACCTACTATTTTACACACTAAAAAGTTTTGGATTGGTAGTGGTAATATTATTGGAAAACGAGTTATTCAAGATTTCTTTACTTGTCCCGGTGCTTTACCTACTATGGGAGTGTCTATTCTCCATAGAGCTAGTAGTTTTGCGGATGCTATATCTTTGCTTATAGTTGAACTTGAAAGAAAATTTATTCATATGCACCCTTGCATCCAAAGGATTTTTCTAGAATTTTTTAATATTGGGCAATCTTCTGTTAAGCGAGCAGCTACCATCTTGTTAGCTCATGAGTTAAGATTCATAATAAAAGAAGCCAATGAAAGTTTTGCTCATTATAGGGTGGACGTCGGCCATCCTCCCATAAAAGTAGTCATTTTTTATCAAGAAGACATAATGCGCTTACGATCTTTAGATCATGTTGCTTTTAATGAAAACCTTAGAAATAAGGTTCCTACTGATGTCCTAGTGGACAGGATTTCTGAACTTAATAACAATTTTGCCATCCAAACTAATGGGTTGGGTTTTCCCCTTGAACAAAAGCTCATGACTTTTGTCCAAAAGAATGCTTATAATGATGAATTGGTTGTGCAATATGAGGGACCAAAGGAGGAACCAATACCTCTCGAGCTTGATCTTAGGGACTTATGTCCCATTAAATTTTGCCCTTTTGATTACTTTTGCTTGCCACAAAGAAAACCTGCCACTGAACATAGGGAGTATGAGATGAGTTTTCGCGATTTTCCCTATCATTATCGTGGCAATACTTAGATCTATTCTTGCTTTTATGGCTAGCTAGGGGCTTTAAACGATAGCGCTTGTTGGGAGGCAACCCAACTTTATTTATGTTCCTTAGTTTTTGGTTCTGTTTAGTAATAAATAATTCATCTAGACTCTGTTTAGATGTGTTTTATGCTTTTAATTAGTGTTTTTGCAAGTAGAACTTTTGGGAAGACTTGGGGAAAGTCTTTGCGATCTTCTGTAAAAACGGAAACTTTAGCGGTCACGATATTTGCTGCCATTTTTTACTGGTGAGTGCGATTAGGTTGATTATTTTTGTAGGTGATTAATAGATAAATTCCTCACGTCTAGAAGTTTATTTTAGAATTTTTGGGGTTACAAAAGTATTCGAAACCTACAGATTACTATAGACTGTTCTGTTTTTGACAGATTTTGTTTTCCGAGTGTTGTTTGCTTATTTTGATGAATCTATGGGTAGTATCAGAGGTTATGAACCACATAGAAGTTGGAATATAGTAGGTTTAACACCAATCTAAATAAAGAATGAGTTCATTACAGTAATTTAAGTGGTGGTTTGTTTTCTTATACTAACGGAGCTCATGAGATTTTCTGTTTAAGTTCTGTGTTGTGAAGTTTTCAAGTTTTGGGTAAAGATTTCATGGATTATGGAATAAGGAGTGGAAAGAGCCTAAGCTTGGGTATGACCAAGGCACCCCAAGGTAAAATTCAAGGAAAACCAAAAGCCTAAGCATGGGGATGCTCCGGAAGGCATCCCCTCTTTCGTCTTCTTCCATCGGTAACTTTACTTGAGGCTATATTTTTAATCACCACATGATATCTGTTTTTCTTGGAGCATCTTGTATGATTTGAGTCTTTGCTTTTCCGTTTACCACAATAATACTTGCTGTAAACACCTTTTGGGAGAGACACACATGATTTGGATTTCATTAGAATACTCTATGTGCTTGACTTATATCTTTTGAGTTAGATAATTTTGCTCTAGTGCTTCACTTATATATTTTAGAGCACCGTGGTGGTTTTATTTTATAGAAATCATTGATATCTCATGCTTCACTTATATTAGTTTGAGAGTCCTTTAGAACAGCATGGTAATTTGCTTTGGTTAGGAAATTACTCCTAATATGATAGGCATCCAAGATGGGTATAATAAAAACTACCATAAAAAGTGCATTGAATACTATGAGAAGTTTAATACTTGATGATTGTTTTGAGATACGAAGATGGTGATATTAGAGTCATGCTAGTTGAGTAGTTGTGAATTTGAGAAATACTTGTTCTAAAGTTTGTGATTCCCGTAGCATGCACGTATGGTGAACCGTTATGTGATGAAGTCGGAGCATGATTTATTTATTGATTGCTTTCCTTATGAGTGGTGGTCGGGGACGAGCGATGGTCTTTTCATACCAATCTTTCCCCCTAGGAGCATGCGCATGGTACTTCATTTTGATAACTAATAAATTTTTGCAATAAGTATGTGAGTTCTTTATGACTAATGTTGAGTGCATGGACTATATGCACTCTCACGCTTCCACAATTGCTAGCCTCTCTAGTACCCGGCAACTTTCGTTGGTACCAGAAACCCACCATATACCTTCCTCAAAATAGCCACCATACCTACCTATTATTTCATTTCCATAGCCATTTCGAGATATATTTCCATGCAACTTTCCACCATTCTGTTATTCTGACACGCTTCATCATTGTCATATTGCTTTGCATGATCATTTAGCTGACATCATATTTGTGGCAAAGCCACCGTTCATAACTCTTTCATACATGTCACCCATGAGTCATTGCACATCCCGGTACACCGCCGGAGGCATTCAAATATAGTCATATTTTGTTCTAAGAATTGAGTTGTAAGTAAAAAAAGTGTGATGATCATTATTATTAGAGCATTGTCCCATGTGAGGAAAGGATGATGGAGACTATGATCCCCCCACAAGTCGGGATGAGACTCCGGACGAAAAGTAAAGAAGAAAAAAATAGGCCATAAAAAAGAGAAAAGGCCCAAATAAAAAGGGGAAAAGAAGAAAATAAATGAAAAATGAGACAAAAAGAGAGAAGGAACAATGTTACTATCCTTTTACCACACTTGTGCTTCAAAGTAGCACCATGATCTTCATGATAGAGTCTCCTATGTAGTCACTTTCATATAGTAGTGGGAATTTTACATTATAGAACTTGGCTTGTATATTCAAATGATGGGCTTCCTCAAAATGCCGTAGGTCTTCCTAAGCAACCGAGTTGGATGCACACCCACTTAGTTTCTTTTTGAGCTTTCATACACTTATAGCTCTAGTGCATCCGTTGCATGTCAATCCCTACTCACTGACATTGATATCTATTGATGGGCATCTCCATAGCCCGTTGATACGCCTAGTTGATGTGAGACTATCTTCTCCTTTTTTTCTTTTCCACAACCACCATTCTATTCCACATATAGTGCTATGTCCATGGCTCACGCTCATGTATTGCGTGAAGAATGAAAAAGTTTGAGAACATCAAAAGTATGAAACAATTGCTTGGCTTCTCATCGGGGTTTTGCATGATTTAAATACTTTGTGTGGTGAAGATAGACAATAGCCAGACTATATGATTTTGTAGGGATAACTTTCTTTGGCATGTCATTTTGAGAAGACATAATTGCTTTGTTAGTATACTTGAATTATTATTATTTTTATGTCAATATTAAACTTTTGTCTTGAATCTTTCAGATCTGAACATTCGTGCCGAAATAAAGAAAATTACATTGAGAATTATTCTAGGTAGCATTCCACATCAAAATTCTGTTTTTATCATTTACCTACTCGAGGACGAGCAGGAATTAAGCTTGGAGATGCTTGATACATCTCCAACGTATCTATAATTTTTAATTGTTCCATGCTATTATATTATTAGTTTTGGATGTTAATGGGCTTATTTATACACTTTTATATTATTTTTGGGACTAACCTACTAATCCAAGGCCTAGTGCAAATTGCTGTTTTTTTCCTATTTCAGTGTTTTGCAGAAAAGGAATATCAAACGGAGTGAAACCTTCGGGAGAGTTTTTTTGGAACAAATGTGATCCAGGGGACTTGGAGTGGACGTGAAGAAATCAACGAGGAGGCCACGAGGCAGGGAGGCGTGCCCCCCACCCTCGTGGCTCCACCGACCCACTTCATCCTCCTATACATATCCATATACCCCAAAAACATCCAGGAGCACCACGAAACCCTATTTCCACCGCCGCAACCTTCTGTACCCAAGAGATCCCATCTTGGGGCCTTTTCTGGAGCTCCGCCGGAGGAGGAATCGATCACGGAGGGCTTCTACATCAACACCATAACCTCTCTGATGATGTGTGTGAAGTTTACCACAGACCTTCGGGTATATAGTTATTAGCTAGATGGCTTCTTCTGTCTCTTTCGATCTCAATACAATGTTCTACTCGATCTTCTTGGAGATCTATTTGATGGAAGTCTTTTTGCGGTGAGTTTGTCGAGATCCGATGAATTGTGGGTTTATGATCAAGTTTATCTATGAACAATATTTGATTCTTCTCTGAAATATTTTATGTATGGTTGGTTATCTTTGCAAGTCTCTTCGAGTTATCAGTTTGGTTTGGCCTACTAGATTGATCTTTCTTGCAATGGGAGAAGTGCTTAGCTTTGGGTTCAATCCTGCGATGTCCTTTCCCAGGGACAGTAGGGGCAGCAAGGCACATATTGTATTGTTGCCATCGAGGATAAAAAGATGGGGTTTATATCATATTGCTTGAGTTTATCCCTCAACATCATGTCATCTTGCCTAATGCATTAATCTGTTCTTATGAACTTAATACTGTAGATGCATGCTGGATAGCGGTCGATGTGTGGAGTAATAGTAGTAGATGCAGAATCGCTTCGGTCTACTTGTCACGGACGTGATGCGTATAACATCATCATGCCTAGATTTTCTCATAATTATGCACTTTTCTATCAATTGCTCGACAATAATTTGTTCACCCACCGTAATACTTATGCTATCTTGAGAGAAGCCACTAGTGAAAGCTATGGGCCCTTGGTCTATTCTCTATTTTATTAATCTCCTGTCAACTAGCTATTTCTGGCACCGTATATTTTCCAATCTTTATATTCCAATCTATATCATAAAAATACCAAAAATATTTATTTATCTTATTATCTCTATTAGATCTCACTCATGTAAGTGACCGTGAAGGGATTGACAACCCCTTTATCGTGTTGGTTGTGAGGTTCTTATTTGTTTGTGCAGGTATGAGGGACTTGCGTGTAGTCTCCTACTGGATTGATAACTTGGTTCTCAAAAACTAAGAGAAATACTTATGCTACTTTGCTGCATCATCCTTTCCTCTTCAAAGGGAAAACCAACGCAGTGCTCAAGATGTAGCAATGCTCCAGAAAGCTACTTTTTTTCCAACATGCCTTGTTGATTTAGACTGAGCTGGGGGGAAATTGCTGCCAATGAAAGCATGGATCAATTCTAATTTAACAACTTCTCACAAATTTGTCTTCAGCTATGATGTAAATATTAGCTCTGATATGCTAATCATTGAGATGCATTAGCAAGGAAGTAAGGTTTTTATTGTTTCCGAAAGAGCATGGATGGCAAGACACAAGAAACAAAAGCTGAAAGTCAGAGCATTGTACAATTTCATGTGGCTGGAAAATTATTTGTATAGTACGTCAATTATGTAAACAAATGCCGGAAGCCTGATAGCATTGCCAGAAGCCTCTTTAGCATCCGGGTCCATGTGCCATGCACAAAATTATACTTCCTCTGTTCCTAAATATTTATCTTTTTACAAATTTAAAATGCACATATTTTAGAGTGTAGATTCGCTCATTTTGCTTCATATGTAATCACTTGTTGAAATCTCTAGAAAGACAAATACTACATAGTATATTTAAGAACAAAGGGAGTAGTGCACAACCGCATGGGAGACTCAGCCCGGTCGTTGTGCCGCACTAATAGTGAGTAATGAGCAGTCAAATCATAAGACCCACCTTTCCCACTGTAAGTTGCTCGGAAGAAGCAATCATCAATATTCTCTTCTTTGAATCCGCTCATACTACTCCCTCCATCATTGTTTATAAACCGCGCTTAGAAAACAATCTCTGGGACCAAGGCGAATAGTGATCGGCCTAAAAAATAGCATTGGTAGTTATAGCACGGCGTCTATTACTAGAGGAAATAATGCGTACACACATGCATGTAGTGCTTCCGCCCCATGTACACACATGCATGCACTTAGTCCACTCCGCATACACATGTAGTACATCAAGAGAAAATTGTGGACTTGATTGTGGTTATCACGCCCTAATTAATTGTTCATTAAACCAAATGCATCTAAACTCTCTCAGGTGGTGGAAATGCATGGAGAGAAATGCATCAGAATGAAGTGCGCCATGTAAACTGTGACCGAGGGAGGAGTAGTATGAAGGTGCAAAACCAAGTACGCGTATGGCCAGTCAGTCAACACACTTCCTCTTGGCACATCACTGACATATGGGACCAGAGTGTGAGCAGACCGATCTCAATTGATGGCAAAATGGACAGCCCACCGTTCCTTGAGAGAGACGAGGAGAGAGAGCACACAAATGGGCTCACACGGAGGCTGAGATATATTCGAGCATGGTTGATCGATATCATCATTACATGTTCGATGTTTTTTAATACTAATATTGGGATGCCATTTTCCGCACTTCTCCTGAATAAATGTGTACTTTATCAGAGATTAAAATAAAATAAGAGTACATACGTCCACCATGCGGTTCTAGTAGTAGTACTACTCGTACTACTAAACCTTGCACTTGGCTCTTTTCCTCTTCGTGAAGTCAAACAATGATGGTACTACAATGTATGCCTCTAGAAATCTGACATCGAATGAACTGCTGCATGTCCACCTCCGAGGCGAGGGTAGCTTGCATTAGCCAAAAGCTTCTCCTCATCCTGTGAGCCACCAGGCTTGAGGTAGATGGAGTGGACATAAGCAAGCTTCACCTTGTCCTGCAAGCTTCTCCTCATTTTGCGAGTTGACAGGACACACCAAAAAGTATTGCTAGTCCATACACCCTCCTTTTCAGTTAATATGTCTTAATCTTTTTTGCGGGTAAATGAGAGAGCTTTATTCATATATAAGCATTTTTAGGACGATCAACCAAGAGACTGGTCACTAGGAAGCGAGGTACCCCACAAAAAAAGAAGGAAGCGAGGTGTTTCATCAAGCCAGCTCTTGGTCACATACAAAATGCAGCAAGCACGGTTCGCACAAAGATGCGCGAGAAGTTTTGCTGACCAGTTTACATGCTGAATAACAAAAAAGAGAAAATATTATCGAGTGCTCCTATTTGTAACAGGATATGAGCCAGAATTAAGCAAGAATTGTGGCGAGTGTTCCATGCAATCAACTTCCATTATCACATGCGAGAACCCTCAAAGAGAACCAAATGTGTTGAAGATTGCTTTATCACATTTTGAAATAAAATAAGAGTGCAGACACTCCTCCATCCTGTTCCTAGTAGTAGTAGATACCTCTATAGTAGTAGTACTAGTACCAGTAAACTTTATGCATGCTTCTGGCAATCTGTCAGCGAATTAACTATTGCACGGCCACCGCCTGAGCGTCCGAGAGCTTGCATTAATCAAAAGTTTCTCCTTGTCCTGTGAGCCACCATGCGCAAGCTTTTTTGGTCCTGCAAGCTTCGCCTCGTTCGGCAAGTTGACGGGACACAACAAAGTAATACTAGTATGTACTCCCTCCTTTTCGGTTAATATGGCTTAATTTTGAATGAGATAAATACACTGTCTCTCATTGAATATTTGGAAAAATATGGCCAGTGGACTTCATAATACGCTCATTACGCTCAATATATACATTTTCCGGTGTTTATATGGTCACTACCTCACCCTGGCTGAGTATGTGTGTGCATGCACGTGTAGGTTGAGCACTTGAGCGTGACCGTGTGTGTTCTGTCGTGTGCTCGGACATGCATGCATTAGGGCGTCGTGCGCATTTTTGCGTCCATGTGTACGTGTGACTGTTGCATGCATGCACGAGGTTGTAGTCCCTTATGTTCACATGTTCATAAGTCAATGCTTTGTCAAAACGTTGCATGCAAGGTTTAATCATTCGTTCTTCACGCATGCATTCCTGATGTCAATATGTTGGTAAAGACAATTTCTTGAGGAAAACGAGCCCATGAATTGAGTACAAAGGTGTCCAATAAGCCAGGACGGAGGGAGTACCAGTAGTGAACCAGAAGGAGGGAGTAGGTACTAGTAGTACTACGTAACAACGTGTAGTAACAAATTCCTCTATGTGCATCATCTCTGCATGTCAGCTAAGAAAATAGAGATAAGTACAAGTGAGACTCGGGAAGGTCCATACACATAGGGAGAGTATGTGTAGGGGCCACTAATGAGCAGTCAAATCACATAGTAAGTTAGTCGGAGTACAAGCCCGCTTGCTTGGGTTGCTCTTTACACAAGCATAGAACGATGACAACCACACCACAGGTCACAAATCCGGCCTGATCATGCCGGTGGGGGGAGGGAACGATGTTCTACATAGATGAGGGCAACATCGGTGAGGGATAAAACCCACAGTCGGTGCATCCCAATCGGTGTCCCCGCGGTATAGGCTGATGTCGCGTCCCAACTGCCCTTCTAGCTACAACCCGTCGTCCCAGGTACAACTTCCTTTTGGAGCTGGCTTGCTCCACTGCCGCAGCTCCACACGTAGCTGCTCTCTACACAAGCATAGAACGACGACAACCACACCACAGGTCACAAATCCGGCCTGATCATGCCGGTGGGGGGAGGGAACGATGTTCTGCGTAGATGAGGGCAACATCGGTGAGGGATAAAACCCACAGTCGGTGCATCCCAATCGGTGTCCCCGCGGTATAGGCTGATGTCGCGTCCCAACTGCCCTTCTAGCTACAACCCGTCGTCCCAGGTACAACTTCCTTTTGGAGCTGGCTTGCTCCACTGCCGCAGCTCCACACGTAGCTCCATTTCCATATCGATCTTTCTCTACTTCTACCGGCTTCTATTTCTGATGAGTTTATGTCTCATGAACTAGTGCTAGTACTATTATTCTAATCACACTTCAATATCTTTGCCATCAGGGATGCTCAGCACGATTTTAGTGGAACTGCACAAAAGCATCGTATGATCTGAGGGTACCAACCATCTTTCCTTCGACATGCTCTATCTAGCCAGGAAATTAAATCCTTTTTAAGGTTTAGGGTTTAAGTCGTTGTGACTCCATCAGTAGTTTTTCTTTTGTACGTACTCTGACAACTTTAGTCTTTAGTTTTGAAGTAAATATTGGCTATGATCTATGAATCATTGAGATGCATCAGCATGCGTGTTAGTTTTCCTTTGTTTCCGTGTACAAAAGTAGGGGCTCTACTTTTGACCACTTTACTTGTGCGCGGGAGGTCAGAGCCACGCGTCGCGGCCACACTTACCACGGCAGAGGAGGGAAGCTGGAGTGAAGCCGAAGCACCAAGGCAAACAAGACAACCCCAAGGCCGAGAGCACAAAGAGCAGAGGGACTAAAGCAGGTTCCCCCGGCAAGACCCTTGCCGGGGCAGCCTCAGCGACCCCGACAAGACCCTTGCCGGGGCAGCTCGCCCAACACCAGCGGAGCGCGCCACCCTTGAGCTCACAGTCTCCAACACCATCAACCATGTTGGGCCAGGGCTTGGGAGGCACCTCCATGTTGGCATGTGGATCTTTGTGAAGACAGAGAATACTCAAGATCAGATGAGGACCAGAAGACGGCGACCCTCGGCGGGATCCTAGGCGAGGATGTCCATAAGTCCCCCGGCAAGACCCTTGCCGGGGATGACAGCAAGGCCCCCGGCAAGACCCTTGCCGGGGATGACGGTAACGCCACGTCAGAGACACTTGCCGAGAGCTTCAGCAGGGCCACTGACAGCTATGGGATCATAAGAATCCCTACTACGGTTGCCGGGGCGCGGGGTCGTGAGAAGAGCAGGATTAACAATGAGCACAAAGATCGTTTACCCAGGTTCGTGCCGCGAGGATGTGTAAAACCCTAGTCCTGCTTTGGTGGATGTATTGAGTGTTCTTGGGCTCTCGAACTAGCTATGGTGGTTGTGCAGTTCAAAAGAGCCGAATCCCCCTCCAGTACGCCATAGGCCTCCTTTTATAGTCGAAAGAGGCTGCCACAGTGGCACACAGGAGGCGGAAAGGCCTATAGTACCGCGAGCTTATCACCCGTATTACAGTACAAGATGCATTTAATGCATCGCTTAGGTGTCCCTTAGCTTTATCAGGGACGGTAACGAGGCCCGTCTCATTCGTCTCTGCTCCTCCTCGCTTCGGCACGCGTCCAAGCTAGCGACGCATGCAATGCCCTGCAGATAGGCAGGCAGTTGATGTGGCGCGGTGGTTGGGCCTTCATGAAGTTGCATGTTGCCACGCACGTGCCTGCTGATGCTCTCGGCAAGGGTCTTTCCGGGGGGCAGCCAAGGGTCTCTGCTGTGGCGTTGCCGTCATCCCTGGCAAGGGTCTTGCCGGGGGCCTTGCTGTCATCCCTGGCAAGGGCCTTGCCGGGGGCCTTGTGGACTTCCTCGGCTAGGATCCTGCCGAGGGTTGCCGTCTTCTGGTCCTCATCTGATCTTGAGTATTCTCTGTCTTCACAAAGATCCGCATGCCACCATGGAGGTGCCTCCCGAGCCCTCGTGCAACGTGGTTGATGGTGTTGGAGACCATGGGCTCAAGGTTGGCGTGCTCCGCTGGTGTTGGGCGAGCTACCTCGGCAAGGGTCTTGTAGGGGTCGCTGAGGCTGCCCCTGCAAGGGTCTTGCCGGGGGAACCTGCTTCGTCCCTCTGCTCTTTGTGCTCTCGGCCTTGGCGTTGTCTTGTTTGCCTTGGTGCTTCGGCTTCTCTCCGGCTTCCCTCCTCTGGCCAGCTAAGTGTGGCCGCGACGCGTGGCTCTGACCGCCTGCGCACAAGTAAAGGGGTCAAAAGGAGAGCCCCTACTTTTGTACAATGACACTTTGTATTTGATGGAATGTTGTAACGGGGCAACCTTGGAGTAGGAATGAAAATGGAGTGGAAAGTTTTCTCTTTTTTGGAGAAAAAATGGAAACAGAGAGAAATCAAAGTTTCGTTTCGTTGGATCCCGCCATCGAGCAAAACCAACGTTTAAATCATGCCTGTCACGTTCTTCCCTCACCCTCCTCCATAGCTCCACTCCACATGGCCGCTCGGCATGCCACTCACCGAAAACCGAGTATACGATAATTATCCCGCCTACTTGTCGATGGATCGTGCCATGGAGTACTAGCACTACTGGAAGAGATTGACGAGTTGGGGCAGGACAGCTAGTAGTAGCACGGACTCCCAAGAACTTTTTACAAGCACGGTGTGGCTGGCTATTGCGACCTTTGAACGTGGAGTAGTCGCATGCATCGGGAAGCAGCGCGGGCGATGCTCCCTCGGCCGTCGTGCTACTTCAATGTCGGCGCCAGTGAGAGGCTGCGTCCGCTCTGGCCAGGCATGAATGCGACATTGACCGTTTTGGGCAGGAAGCACGTGTGGGTGATGAAGAGAGTTCGGGTTGGTCATGAGCGGGAGTCGAAGCGGTCCCAATGCCCGCAAACAAGAGATGTTGTACGTTAATATTACTGCGGATATAATTAGCAACGTAAATAATGTGCTAGTTGGACAAATATGATTGGAGATGGAGATGGGATTTTAAGTAAACACGGATATGCATGTCTATGTCTATGTGTGTGTGCGCGATGATTCTCGCGACCTAGAAGCATGAGCGTGTTTTTGATTGAGTTTTCTTTCTTGGTACGTTAAAAAAATTGTCTGCCAGTTTTTGTTTCTTTTTTCCGGGAATGCACATATTCTATTTAAAACCACCGCTATGGACAATTTTTTACTCCATGGTATATATAGCCTCTTGTTTGATAAGGTTTCCCATGTCTCGCTCTCTCACCCTCTCCATATCAAAACAAGATGGCAGCGTCCACTCTATCTCTCTCCTCACTGGTGGTCACAGATCCGACCGAATCCCGTCCCCTGCGGGAGGTGAGGAGGTGCAGCGTTGACATTGTCACCGTCGACAATGGAGGAAGCCGATGTGCTCCATCCTCTCGAAGCCGGTGCTGGCACGGACGAAGGACCTCCGCGCCCTTGTTCGCTTCCGTCGTGTGGGCAGATACCACCTCCCCGCCTAAGCGACATCTCACCTACCTGAGGTATAACTTCTTGTACTAGCCCAGCTCCCCTGGTCGCTGCATGCGGGTTTTCTTTCATGCGACTACTCCCCAGCTCCCCATGTACAGTAGCTAGGGTTTGTTGGTGTACTTTTTCATTAATTCTTATTGACAATTGAGACATCGTTGTTAATCTTATTGACAAAGTAACAACACTGTATCCCTTTTTTATATTTTTGCAAACTGCAATGCGTATGTCCATACACGGGCATGTCTTTGTCAATTTTAGTGAAACTGCACAAAATTGGATGGCCATTGTTGTTCTGCTTTATTGTCCTATGCCACATAGTTCTTCCTTCCTCGAGCTTGATTACTAAGAAGAAACAGACCACAGTGAGGATTTGTCGAACTTCATAGGTGCCTCACCCAAACTTGATGCCAAATGGATGATGCATCACCATGATGACCTATCGATGCTCATGGTTGTGCCTCATGGTTGCATCTGCTGGTGAAACTGATCGATTTTCAATGAAAAACAAGTTGTCTTCCATCAGTGCTCTTTGCTTGTTACCCACAAAGATGTTATCCTTCATCAGTTCCCCTTGGTTGCGTTGGAGACGCAGTCGTCTTTCACGTTGGTGCAATTTTATCACACAATTGGCTATGAATCAAATGTTTCCTCGAAGAAGGATCAATGTTTGTACTAAGAGCATAACTTTTTATTGATTTCTAAGCCTTCTCACAATTTGTCTTCAGCTCCCCTGATTTTATTTGTCCAGCTATTAACTAAATATGTAGTTAGACTTTGATTAAAAAATGGTGTGGACTAAAAACCCGGATGGATGTAGTAGCCCTCCATTTTTATTTACACTGCATATTAGATTTGGCTGAAGTCAAACTTTGTAAAGTTTGACCAAGTTTAGGCCGAACACAACAAAACCATAATTATTATAGAGGACAAACTGTACATACTCTCAAACCTTTCTGATAATTGAAATTAAAATTCTTTATTTGTACACACTCTCACACGTTTGTTCACTTAAGGGAGGGTAGTGTACCACACATGAAGGACAGGAAGTGCGACCAGGATGCGTGGATCGTTAGTTCATGGGAAGTAGTAGTTTTCTTCACTGGTACGATAAATAAAGAGTTTTGTTTTGTACTTACACAATTTAAAACAATTGTTATGGAGAGAATAAGAAAACCACTCCAATATATATTAGTAGTATACATGAGTACTATATGGTCTCAGTTTCATTGACTTAGTGCACCTGCCTTTGGGTGTCTGATAGGTGGGCCCAACATGTGGTTGGCCCACCTGTCATACAGCCAAAGGCAGGTGAAGTTATGGCACCGAAGCTTAGTCCGTACGATATGTGTAGTACTATATAAGCTGGAGCCTCAGCGCTTGTTCTCTAGGGTTTGCACTCTCCACACTCTTGCCGCACCACATATATATATACATGTTGGAGGCTCAGCGTTCCTTTGCTAGGGTTTGCTATATTCATAGTCTCTCACCCTCTTCACCAGATCTAAACAAGACTTCTGTGGCCTCTATCTCTCTCTCCCCCCTCACAACTAGTGAAGGAGCCATCCGAATCCCGTCGCACCAGGAAGGGGAGGAGGTGCAGCGTTCACTCAATCGCCTTTGGCGATGGAGGCAATCCACTGCCGGCTGCGTTGTTCTCTTTCACCCAGCGCATGTGCGGGAGGGCCACTGACACCTTCTTCCTCGCTACTGCATGTAGTGTGGGATGATCGGCCTCCTGCCGCACGCCTAGCCACATCCCGACGACCCTAAGGTATAAGTTTCTTCGAAATCGTCATTGCTCTAGCTGCATGCGGATCTTTTTCAATTTTGTAGATGAATCTAGGTCTTGGTTCAAAGAGGAAAGAAGGGTTCAGTGGGGTGGAGCATGAATCTAGGATGTGGTTCAATGAGGAAAGGATGGAGGGAAAGTAGCATAGACTGGCTATCCAGCCGCTTTGTTGGTCGAAAAGGGAAAAAGGGGGTAACCGAGAACACACATTTGTAAGGTACCAATCTCTTTGTTGAAAAAGGAAAGAAACAGGGGGTTGGTAGTGTGTGCATGACTAGATTTGCTGCCCTCACATAGGAAAAAGGTTCAAAGAGAAAAATATGGGACCAACGCAGATATGTTTCTTGGCAACATACTCTGCATCACCCATTTATACGTGTGGACACACATGGTGTTGGCATGTCCCATGAACCATGTCCCATACAACTATTTTACTACTGTTAATCTAAGAATGCCGCTGGAAAATTGAAGCAATGCCATTGTTAAAAGTAAATTACATTTTTAATGAATGTTGTTTTAAGAGAATGTCTCTGTTAATATGAATCAATGCAACCGTTTTAGACATGCTTCTGTCCTACTTTGTTTTCCATCAAGATAAGTTAGATGCTTATTTTTGTCGCTGTTTGTTTCATCCTGCTTTGTTGGCCAGTAATTGTTTCCTTTTTTCCTCTGTTAAAACAGGGATATCTATTCAACTTGTTCCTATAGCCAACTTAAATGTCACACCGGCAACTTTGCTTGACTTCAGTGCAACTGCGCAAAACGAGATTGGATTTCCAATTCGTGTTGGTAGATTCGTATTTTATCTTGTTTTTCTCATGAAAGGTCAGTACAGGCCTTCATCCACATGATTATGCAGTGTGCTTTGAGATGGTGTGCTACTTGTATTGGTACTGTTTTAAATAAATGTTGAATTGGAGCTATTGAATTTCTCTCTTTTCCCATTAAGTAGTGGACAAAAATGGGACCAACCCAGACATGATGCTTGTTGCTTTGTTCCTACAAACTCTGCATCACCCCCTTTATAAGTAGATGGAAGCACATGGTGTTGTTGCACCCACTCTCCCCTAGAACTGTTTATGCTTCTTGTTAATCTAATGTCACTGGTAAAATCAAGCAATGCCACTCTCGGAATTAACTACAGAATCTTAGTTCAAAACTGCAACACTTGTTAGAGATCAGCGGGATTACCATTTTTGTGGTCGCATGTTTCATCCTCCTTTATTGGCGAGTAATTGATTCCCTTTTTGCCTCTGTTAACACAGGGATATCTATTCAACTTGTTGCAATTGCGGCATTTTTCTTCGCTACGCGAAACACTTTTGTTTTAAGAGTGTTTTGTGCAGTTCAACTTAAATGTCACACCAGCGACTTTGCTTAATTTTGGTGGAACTGCACAAAAGGAGACCGGATTTCCATATATGTGTTGAGTTCTCTTTCAGGTATTCCTCGCGAGTTGTTTCAAATCTTGGTCTTGAAAGGTCAGTACCAACTTTCATCCACATGATGCTGCAGTGTGCTCTGAGATGTTGTGCTACTTGTATTGCTACTGGTTTGGATAAATGTTGAATTGAAGCTATTGAACTGCTGTCTTTCACCATTAAGTGAGAAAAATTGTTCCAACCCAGACATGATGCTTGTTTCTTAGTTACAACAAAACTCCGCATCACCCCTTTTATAAGTAGATGGAAGCACATGGTGTTGTTGCACCCACTCCCCCTGGAATAGTTTATACTTTTTGTTAATCTAATGTCGCTCGTAAAATTAAGTAATGCCACTCTCAGAATTAACTATTGAATCTTAGTTCAAAGTTGCAACACTTGTTAGGGATCAGCGGGAGTACCATTTCTATAAGGGATCTGCCGGAGTACATGTTTAAGAAATGTATTGTTCAGATAATGTCTCTTTTATTACATATCAGTTACAGTGTTTTACAAATGGTACTATCTTGCTTTGCAGGTCTTTCTACATGTTTAACAAGTTATTGTTAAGATAATGTCTCTGTTAAAATGAACCAGTCGCATTGTTTTAGGAATGGTACTTTTCTTCTTTGTCGTTCTATATACATGTTGAAACAAGGCATTGTTTTAGGAATGAATCACACTGTAGAATTTCTACTCTCCTGCTTTGTTTCCTATTAAGATAACACTACTGGAATTTGCTTATTTGCCGTCTGCCTATTCTTTGCCGTCTGCTGGCTGACGACAAAGAAGGTCTTTGCCGTCAGCTTGCAAAAACGGACGACAAAGAACTGGCTGATGGCAAAGAATGTCTTTGCCATCAGCCAGTTCTTTGTAGTCTGCTGGCGAACGACAAAGAATCTTTGCCATTAGCGGGCGGACGACAAAGAGGAGGTGGGCCCCACTAACGAGCTATTCCGAAAAAAACCTAACGGCCACCTCTTTGACGTCTGCCAGCGGGCGACAAAGAGCAAAAAAGTGGACGACAAAGGGGGGCGGACGGCAAAGAGATAACCTAACTAACGGCTCCCCACCCCGCCCTCTCTCTCTCTCTCCTCTCTCCTAGACGAGACCACCGCCAACCGTCGCCGCCCCCGCCACTAGCCACCCGCCGCCGCACTCTCGCACCTCGGCCCATGGCCCCACACCCCTCCCCCGCGGCGCCCCGACGTCCACCGCGCCCCCGCCGCCCCTTCAACGTCGTCCTGCCGCCCTCCCCCTCCCCTGCGTGGCCATCCCCGCCCCATCCCGCCGCGGCCTCCTCCTCCACCGGGCCGCCGCCGCTCCCACCCATCGCGGCCTCCCCCTCCATCGGGCCACCGCCGCCCCTTCCTGCCCCGTTGCGACCCTGCCTCACCGTCGCCCCGTCGTCGCCCCATCCACAACCCGTTGCCGCCACCCCCCCCCCCCCCCCCCCACAGTGAGCGATTGCCCCTGTTTTATTTTCTGTTTTTCTTTTCTGTTTAGTTTAGGTTATTTAGTTTAAGCTTTTTCAGTGTAGGTTATTTAGTTTAATTAGTTTAGGTTATTTAGTTTAAATATTTTAGGTTATTTAGTTTAGTTTTTTTGTTTTGGTTTAGTTTTAGGTTTAATGAGAAAAGAAGAAGAAAAGTAGAATAAGTAGAAAGGGGGAGGAAGAAGAAGAACAAGAACAAGAAGAGGAGTAGGAGGAGTAGGAGGAGGAGAAGAAAGAAGAAGAAGAAGAAGAAGAAGAAGAAGAAGAAGAAGAAGAAGAAGAAGAAGAAGAAGAAGAAGAAGAAGAAGAAGAAGAAGAAGAAGAAGAAGAAGAAGAAGAAGAAGAAGAAGAAGAAGAAGAAGAAGAAGAAGAAGAAGAAGAAGACACCCCGACACCTCGGCACGACACCCCAACCCCCGACCAGCCGACAACCTGACAACACACCTCGACCCCGACCCCGAGCACGACACCCTGACACCCCGGCACGACCCCGACACGACACCCCGGCACGACACCCCGACCCCGACACCCTGACACCACAACCCGACCCCGACCACTGACACCCCGACACCTGACACCCCGACCACCGACACCCTGACACCATAGCCACCCTTACTCCCGACCCCGACACCCTGACACCACACCCCGACCCTGCACCCCGACCCCGGCACGACACCCCGGCATGACACCCCGACCCCGACATGACACCTTGGCATGACACCCCGACCCCATATATATCTGTGTTGATCAGGTGTATTTTTATTATGGTCATGATTATGATGCACTTAAATTATATACATATTATTATGTTCATGTTAGGTATCCAAATTTTTTATGTTGTACTAATTTTGTTTACTTTTTACCCGATCCTCCTGCGAGCGCTACTGGTTGAGGTGGTTCCATTATTGCTCCCCTGCCCCTCTGAAGAGCGCTGGTAGACAATATGCAGACAACTGCGGTGGGCGCTTCTTCTGCGGCTGGGAGAGGTTGGGGGAGGACGAAGAATCCTGCTAGAGGTGGATGTGGCAGCAGGAGAGGTAGGAAGGCTGTTACACCTTCGTCGCCGCCACCCTCAGCTGACTCACCCGACCACAGGAGTGCTCCGTCTGACGTGGACCTGTCTCGGACTCCGGTCTATTAGCCTCCGGTAGCTGATCCCTCCCCCCACTAGACTCGGGTCACCGATCCTTCACCCCACCTGAATCCGGTCCCAGACGTCCCAGAAGACTCCGGTCACGGGGTCTTCATCCCAGAAGACTCCGGTCACGGGGTCTTCGGCCCACGAGACTCCGGAGGCTAGTGGCCCGGAGGATGGTAGCGAGGACACCTTTTCAGGTGATAGCTACAATGACGACGAGCTGGTTGAGAAGGGCAAGAAGGTCTACAAGTGTGGCGCTAAAAAGCTCTCGCTCGTGCTGAAGACCCCCGACCAGAGGTGGTTGATTGCGCCTAAAGGGTTGAAGTAAGTGCATTTACTATTTTCTAACCATTTGCCTTGATGTTCCTTCAAATTAATATCTAATGCGTTGGCCTTGTCATACTGCAGGGGCTGGGTACGCCCCCTGGTGCCCGTAGGCCCAACCAGGTCCTTGGTGTGCTTTGCCGGCAGCACTTCCCTGGGTGGGTCACATTGCCCGGTGAGGGTCAGGTTCCACAGCTATCACTGACCTGGGAGCTGTACTTGGTTGCCCAGGCCCCGCCAGAGGAGAGGGTCGATGGTGTCTTGTGCGAGACGGTGGCCGACATTGTGTTCTGTCGGTTTTGGGTAATTTCTCCTTTATGGAATTAAAAATCAGCACTACCTTGTGATTGTACTAATCAGTGTTGCCTTGTTTGATTGCAGACCTTCTACAGGGTTTCAGAGGGAGAGCAGGAGGCCGCGTCTATGGTTGTCGAAAACAAGTGCAAGTGCCTACTTCAGAACTTAAGGCACGAGGCTCGTGTCTAGGCCATTCGAGACTACTATGCCACGAAGGGTATTTGGAGGGGCAAGCAGAAGTGTCGCGGCAAGTTTCTGAGTAAGGAGAAGTACATGCAGGTAATTACCTATTCTTAAGGCCTTGAACTTAGTTTTCTTGATTTGATTTGTAGGCGTAACGCTAAAATTTCTCTTAACTCACTTAGGTGCCCCCGAGATGGTGTGTGGATAAGATGGACTGTTGGGAGGCGTTGGTGGATGCGTGGTGCTCTGACCAATGGAAAGTCGAACACCGAAAGGCCAAGGATAACCGCGACCAAATGGAAGGTGTGCCACACCATCAAGGGAGCTCCAACCTGTTTGAGTATGGGGATAACTCGGTATGTGGTTTCCTACATGATTCATGCAATTCATTCTACATGCTAGCATTTATCCCTTCCAAAATGACTTAATTAATATGCTTAGTTAGTTAAAAATGGCATAACTACCTTGGATAGTTCATTTATGCCATATTTAGCTCTAAAATGACATAATAACCTTAGATAGCTCTATAAATGACTTAATATGCTATAGTTAGCTCTAAAATGGCATAATAACCTTGGATAGCTCAATAATGACATAACTAGCATACTTTGGTCAAAAATGGCATAATAATCTTGGTTACCTCGAAAATGACCTAAACTTAGTTTATTTTCCTCGAAAATGACATAACTAATACTTTGCTCAAAAATGGCATAATAACCTTTCTTGGCTCCAAAATGACCTATTTACATAGCAATATCATTCTCCAAAATGACCTTAACTAATATTTTGTTCCTCTCTCTCAGACGCACCACCATAAGAAGCCTGTGCCAGGTCTGTTCGACCTCTATGGCATGGCCCATATGGCCCCGTACAAGAAGGCCAAGCCATTCACGGGGATAACATAGATGATCCAGAGAACTTCACCAACAAGACCTCCCACCACAAGCTTGTGTGTTACAGAGACAAGGGGAAGGCGATAAAAGGGGAGGACTTTAACCCGAGCCAAGACCCTTTTTATACAGAGCTCGTGATGGTATCTGGTGGCGGGAGGTCCCATGGCTCTCAAGCCATTGGTGATGGACTGATACGTTGTCCTAAGACTCTCCCGCAGATCAAGAAGCACCTGAGTAGCTCTGATCTTGAGATTACGCCTCGTGCACGGCCTGTGGAGATCGCCATGGAGGTTAGTTATACAGATTCTCTCACCTTTCCTCCATTACATTGTGTGTGCGTCCGTCGATGATTACGTGATGCTAACGAGGAGTGGTGTGTTGCAGACTATTGTTGAGAAAGAGAGATTGAAGACGAAGGCGCTTGTGGAGGAGGCAAAAAGGGAGGCACAAAGGGAGGCGGAGGAGAAGTAGAGGGAGATGGAGGAGAAGACGGTTAAGCTGTTGGAGGAAGAGAGGAACCGGAACGACATCATTAACTAGGCCCTATACGAGCTCATCGTGGTACGTTTCTCGTGCATATTAATAAGCCCAATCATGCACGTAGTGTTCACATTACTATCTAATATGACTGAATCGTGAGAACCAAATGTGCAAATCATGTACGAGAAAAACGGTCAGGCCCCTCCGCCGATGCCCCAGATTGCTCCGGCGACCATGGTGAGTTTGATTTGAATGGTCATTTCTTACTACTATTCACATTTCAGTTTGCGAACTTGCTAACGAGACATTATTGGAAATGATCTTTGGTGTAGCATGGCTCCCAACAAGCATTGAACACTCCTTCTGCCAATGCCAGAACCCCGACCGGTCCTTTACCTCAGTCTGGCACTGGCGCGGCCCCGAACATTCCTACACCTCCGTGATAACGGTATTTTCAATCTTATTTAGCGTGTTTAGTACATTTATGACATAATTTAGCCTATTTAGTCCACAAATGACATAATAAGATGAAGAAAATCAAGGAAGAGGAAGGAAAGAAGGAATAGGAAGAAAAGAAGAAGAAGAAAATCAAGGAAGAGGAAGGAAAGAAGGAATAGGAAGAATAGAAGAAGAAGAAGATCTTCTTCTCCTCCTCCTCCTCCTCCTCCTCCTCCTCCTTCTTCTTCTTCTTCTTCTTCTAGTCTTCTTCTTCTCCTTCTTCTTCTCCTTCTTCTCCTTCTTCTCCTTCTTCTTCTTCTTCTTCTTCTTCTTCTTCTTCTTCTTCTTCTTCTTCTTCTTCTTCTTCTTCTTCTTCTTCTTCTTCTTCTTCTTCTTCTTCTAGGTTTCTTCTTCTTCTTCTCCAAAATGAAGTTAGCTCTAAGTTACATCAAAAATGGCATAATATGCTTAGTTAGGTCAACAATGGCATAATTAGCTAGGTAAGCTCAAAACTGGCATTTTACTTCTTATTTAGCCTATTTAGTCCATTTATGACATAATTTACCCTATTTAGTACACAAATGACATAATAAGATGAAGAAAATCAAGGAAGAGGAAGAAAAGAAGGAATAAGAAGAAAATAAGAAGAAGAAGAAGGATAAGAAAAGAAGAAGAAAAAGAAGGAGAAGAAAAGAAGAGGAACTTCTTCTTCATCTTCTTCTAGTCTTCTTCTTCTTCATCTTCTTCTAGTTTTCTTCTTCTTCTCTGAAATGAAGATAGCTCTAAGGTATATCTCATAATATGCTTAGTTAGGTAAAAAATGGCATAATTAGCTAGGTAAGCTCAAAAATGGCATTTTTCTTCTTATGTAGGCTATTTAGTCCATTTATGACATAATTTAGCCTATTTAGTTCACAAATGACATAATAAGATGAAGAAAATCCAGGATGAGGAAGCAAAGAAGGAATAGGAAGAAAAGAAGAAGAAGAAAATCTTCTCTTCTTTTTCTTCTTCTTCTCCAAAAGGAAGTTAGCTCTAAGTTATATCAAAAAATGGCATAATATGCTTAGTTCATTCAAAAATGGCACAATTAGCTAGGTTAGCTCCATTTTACCTAAGTATGCTTACTTCTTCTTCTTATTCTACTTCATTTTCTTCTTCTTATTCTTCATTTTCTTCTTCTTCTTCTTCTGATTCTAGCTAGTCTTCTTCTTTTCTGACTTTCTTGTTTACATTTTGCAGATTTGATTCACTATATGGAAGCTTGCATGGATGGAGTGCTTGTTTCCCTTATCTTTTTTCCTTTGTATCGATGAAAACATGGAACTTGTTGTATGGATGCATGGAACAATGTTTTGTATGAACATTGTGATATGTAATATGTATATATGGATGGAACTATGTTTATCATGTATATATGTATGTTCTGATGGAGATAGATATGTATATGTATATCTTTGTGTTGGATACATCATATATGTGTATCTGTGTGTGCTTGTGAAAAAAATATATATCTGTATATCTATGTGTGAATTCCTATGAAATTAAATGGATTCGAACAACAACAGGGGATATATAACCTCTTCGTTGTCTGCTAGCGAACAACAAAGCTATTTTCCATCCGCTAGCAGACGGCAAAGAGGACACGTGGCAGCTACCATGTGACAGCAAAGATTCAAATCAATTTGCCATCTGCCAGCAGACGACATAGCTGGCCATGTGGCAGCTTCACAGTACTGCCTAGCTGATCTCTTTGCCATCCGCCAGCGGATGGCAAAGTGATTTGAATCTTTGCCGTCCGCTGGCGGACGGCAAAGAGCACCGTCAACCCCCTAACGTCTCTCACGCCACCGCACTGCCGTCTGTTCTCTTTGCCGTCTGCTGGCATCGTATGGCGGATGGCACAATCCTTTGCCATCCGTTTCTGAAAATCGGACGGCAACGAAGGCCTTTGCTAGAACCCTTTCGTCCGGACATTTTGCCGTCTGCTGGCGGACGGCAAAGAAGTTTGCCGTCCATGAACCATGCCTTTGTCGTCCGCCATGGCGGACAGCAAAGAAGCTGATTCCAGTAGTGTAAGGTAGATCAGTAGATGTTTTTCTTCTGGGAGTACAAGTCATGAACTGTTATTTCTCAGGAATTGTTTCCCTTATACCTATTGTTGCTTACAGGGATATCAAAATTAAAGCTCGGTTTGATTTCAACTTTGATTTTAGTTGAACTACACAAAACAAGCCAATGTGTCTAAGGCAAACTGCTGCACTAGTGGGTCCAGTTGGTCTTAGCACATTGCAGAAAGAAGCAGTCACCGTTTGCGCTACATTATAGAAGGAATGATCGAGAAGCTTTACAAAGTATTAGTAGACGCTAGTGACATGACTAGTCTACAAAGAGCATGGGCAACTTAACAACACGTGGAGTGCAACATTCACTCCAGAAGGAAAGGTATGACCAAGTCAGTTGCCGACGCATCTGTAATAAACGAGGTTAGTATCGGCCTTCATCCACATGATTGTGCTTTATTATGTTTTGCTACTTATATTGTTGTGTTGTTATGAATAAATGTTTAATTCAAGATATTGTATTGCTATCTTTTCCTGTTAAAGATAATGAAGATGATTATAGTTGTAAGTGTATGTTTAATCAACTAGTACCACTATTATATTCATCACGCTTTTTTGGTATTTATGCAGACAGGGATGCTGAGCTTGATTTTAGTGGAACTGCACAAAATGTTCAGATGGTTCGTGTCCTCCATAATACTTCATCATGCAAAATACATTCAATGGTTCTCTAATCATGCGTCGTCACCTTAAGCCACCGGACTATCTATTTGAATGGAGTTGCCAATGTCGGCCATTAAGAAGGGCAAGAAGAAAGGCAAAAAGAGAGATGGCTGCTTTACTTGTGGTTCGGAGGAACACTAGGCAAACAAGTTTCCCAAACAAGTACAAGAAGCTAGGACGGGACTCCAAGTCTGTCAATGTCACTCTAAGCAACAATGATGGGGCATCTGGGTATGGTAATTTGTTTACCGTACTTTCAGTTTGTTAGTCCATCGATTGGTGGGTTGACACTACGGCCAATATTCACGTGTGTGCTGATGTGTCTTTGTTTTCTTACAAGCATATAAATATGAAATCCATAGGGATGCTCAGCTTGATTTTAGTGGAACTGCAAAAATGTTTAGATGGTTCGTGTCCTCCATAATACTTCATCATGCACAATACATCGAATGGTTATCTATTCATTCGTCGTCACCTTGAGCCACCGGACTATTATATGACAAACCCTGCCCGTTCCACAATCATAGGCATTACATATTTTGAATGGGAAAAGCTTGTCAAAGTTTAATCATTGATGTTAGCAAGAAGACATAAGTTTAATATATTAGAGTAGGAAAACCTTGTCAAATTTTGCTCATTGAAGTTAGCCAAAAGACATGCATTTGATATTTTTGAGTGGGACGCCCTTTGCTGTGAGCAACGTCGATCGTTTTTTCCTATTCCTATCTTCAGTTCAGAAGTAAATATTTACTCTTCTGAGATGCATAGTCACATGAATGTTGACTTATGTAAGGCATTTTAAGAGTTTGTTTTGAATGTTTTCTATGTAATGTCAGGCCTTGTGAGTTTGATTACAAAGTTGAGCTTGGAATGATGTGGCATGCGGCATCACAAGCTGTTCACCGTACCTCCTGAGAATAATGCGTCATATTCTTTTGCATGTCGATATAATGCATGTGATTTGCATGTTAAAAAGGTCATCCTCTTCTATTGTTTTTGTGCTTAAGAAGTTCATTGTCTTATGTTTCATTCATAGCCTATACGACAACTCGGGTAGGTTAGAGGTGAAACCATATTATCTTTCGACCAACTCATCATCTTAGGCCATGATTGGATCATCATTTTCCAACCAAAAACGCTTTTAAAACTGACGCTTGTAAATAAAAGCAGATGGTCTTGGGCGAAGCGCTTGGTTGGCCGATTTCGACTAGTAAAATATACACTGGTCTCTCAAATTAAACGCGTAACTCGCCGGTTTTAGTTACAGACCTCGGGCCCTCTGTTTCATTATGCCTCTATTTTTATGGGTTGTTTCTAATGACGAGTAAATTACCATTGTATCTTAAAATAGTTGTGAAATAAACTAGACCTCCCAAGTGCGGCCTTATTGTTTCATGCCATCTTAGTCTCTCGAAGGTGCTCATAGGTATCCGATGATCCTGGCTTCCTGAATGAGCAGCGAGTGCTGTATTAGACTATCTGTAGGGCCCACGAGGCCCTCTCCATCGTCCTTTGAGTTGTTGCGCTCGCCGTGGCGCCGAGCATTGTCAACATGGTCAACGAACAAGAGGATTCAGGAGATGACTTTATATTGACTAGATGACAGTAGGGACCCACTAGGGCCACAGCCGTACATACGCAAGTTCCTACTTATTATAAACAATTATAATTTTTTTGCTTCCTCCTGGTTTCCTGACATCACGGTCCCACACCATCGTCAACCTATATAGTCAATAAACAAGAGAATTGCACAAGGAGCGGCCGGGAGTTGGGACCCAGCAGCTTGAGCAGTATATGATTTTTTAGGTGTAACCGAAGTTTTTCTTGAGCGATGTTTTTGTTGTTGTTCAAAGGAGCAGGGTATCAACTGGGAGGGTTTTGGAACGTCTAGCCCAGGCAATTATTTTATGTCGACCAAATATCCAGCCTAGATATTATTTTTTCAAGGTGAAAATGGCTAGCCCAACTATACTTTTTTTGCGGAATACCCAACCCAGGTCAACTTGTTATTCTCTGCCCCGCTGGGCTGTAAATCTTTCCTATTAGGCCTAACAAGAAAATGAGGTTTTAGAAATAATAAATGGGACGTAATTCTAAAAATTGGGCTACAAATATACAAAAACGCACCAAGCACGTAATTAGTTTCAAAAATATTATTGTTTGAATTTGGAAATTTTCATTTCATTACTTATTGCGCGCGTAACTTTTTTTAATATTTTTACCTTATACAAAATCATTTTTAAATTATATTTAATCTGACTCGAAATTATGGTATATTTTTTTCGGATCCCATCAAAATGTGGGATTTTTGGTTGAAGTCTGTTTTGAGAGGTTTGTTTAAATTATTAATCGTTGTCCTGGCTAGAAAATGGGCTGTAATTTTAACATACTGGAAATGGGTTGTAGTAAATTCCATTAGAATTCAAAAATGGGCTATCACTGTTGTGCGTTGGTGCTAAACAAATGGTTTTTAACCCCTTTCCACGACGGCATTTGGAACCATTGCCAAGTGAGTGTGGGCGATAGGGGGTCCTTCCCACACAACCCAGAGATTGTCGGCAAAATGATGTCGTGTGCGACCGGCGAGCACTCAAATACGGAAATATGTATAGTAGAGATAAAAAATACAATTATACATGCGAAATTGTTTCTTGTCGTAAGTACATCCCACACAGTCAGTCCCCGCTAAACGTTTCCGTTTGTATGTACATCCCACACAGTCGCTCCAGGGAAAACGTTTCTGTTCATAGGTACATCACACACAATTTTTCCCATTAAATCGTTTGTGATAGTGTTGCCATTGCACATGATATTAATAATTTTATCATTTGCATTATTCATTGCAACATACATGGTGTGTACAAGAAACTTTGTGGCAAAGGCTGTCAATCACACACACTTTTTATGTGGTAAACGTTTGCGCAAGGTGGCCTAACGCAAACAGTTTTGAAGAGAAAGTCGTGTGTGTGCATTGGAGATTGATCGCACATGTAGTGGATCCTAGAAACGTTTCTGATCTCCACGTATATCGTAGTCATTTCGCTTTTGAAAACCAAGTGAAGTGTAATCCCTAATTAATACCTAATTAATCCCTAATTTAAAAATCACATGTTTTGAATTTGAAAGTAGGCAATCACTTATTTCATATCCAACCATGTTTATTACAAATATAGGTTCAACCGTGAATCCATAATTCGATCCGCAGGTACATATACTGAAGAACTACAAAAGCACCAAGTAATGAACTATGAACCATAGTCGTACTAAATACTGTAAAGAGAAGGTGAAGCGGAATGCCCATATTGTGCCCTCCTCCATGTGTAATGCACGCATGACTCTAGGCCAAACCCTTGTGATGGCTGCCCATCCATCCTTCACTGTCTTCATTAGGACTTCTCGATGCTCATTGTAGTCTGGATGAAATACTTTAACCTTCATTGCGTGTCCACCAACCATATACTTTGCGAGGTAATCTTGAGTGAACTGCTTCAGGAACTACTGGGAACGAAAAATATTCAGACATTGTTGTCTCACAACTCATTATGGTAAGCAAAAAGAGAAGGCTGCAGAGTTTGTAGTTACCATACTACAGCTCACTGTTGTGTTGGATAGAGCATAAACAAATAATTTTCTTGCCACCATTCGTATCTTTTTTCTAATAATCCTTATCAGTTTCCTCACTTAATGCTTATTCATCAATATCTCGTTGCCCCATACGCAAAAAGGATCGATGCGTGGGTCCTTGCCAAGGGCATATGTACCTACAAGAAACAAGTCAATATTAGAAGCTAACTATTGTCCATGCCTGGATCTATATGCACTACATTATGGAATGATGGGGGGAGTACAAGCCGAGGGATGAAGCTAACCTTGGCGGAAAATGGTGGCCACTCCCGTTGTTGTCCTACATAAGAAGTGGAAAAGCATGATAAGTACAACAATCTTAACATATAAAAAATATAGCAAAGTTAACAACATCATATCCAAATGATAGCTTGAATGTGTTGGTTTCAGCACGCTGTTAAAGCAGATATAAAATGGAAGGCAATGTTACCGACAGCAGGCTTAACAACCATCGAAAATTGCAATTCAAACTGGTATTGCTGAAAATGAATAGAACATAGGTAATGCTTAAACATCACACTAGATAAATGTGTAAAACTGAAATAAAGGGCATGTGTTAACTACACCAGGAATTACTGGAACCAAATATAGCCATTCAAACTAGTATTGATGTAGTCGAGTGGCACAGTTCCGACTTGCACATAATGAACAACACATTTGTGAATGCCTGAAATAAACAAGGCACAAATGACTAGTATAACAACCAAATATAGCCATTGAAAACTGGACAGAGTCGCACTGCAACCAACCTAACAAGCAAATACTGATAAACAAGACATATGCTTGAGAACTAGACAAATGCTCATTGCAACCTACCTAACAAGCAGATAAAGATAAACAAGGCATCTTCTTGATAACTAGACAAATGCTAAAAGAGCAACCTAACAACCAAATAGAGATAAACAAGGCATCTGCTTGATAACTGGACAAATGCTAAAAAAAAGCAACCTAACAAACAAATACAGATAAACAAGGCATCAGCTTGATAACTGGAAAAATGCTCACTCCAACCAACCTAACAACCAAATACAGATAAACAAGGAATCTACTCACTATAAACAACCAAATATAGCCATTCGTGAAACTAAACTGGACAATTCATACTTAAACATCACATAGACCTATTGAACAATACATTTTTGCATAACTTAAATAATTAAACATGACAAAGTTAAACCACCGCATGAAAAATGCTACTACAACAAAGGGTACGGGTTGGCAAGCTAGAAAAGGTAAGATTTGCTGATAGAATGTTGCCTCACATTTCATGGACGGGATCCTTCCAGTTGGAAGAGCACAGACCCATCGTGCGCTCTCTGATGTCATAGATGGGATGTTTCACCTTGGAAGAACATTCACGGGTGCCCTCCTCGTGGTCGTGGTAGATGAGATCTGACTTGGCAATTGAGGATCCCAAGCCACCGCCGTAGAACGTGTCCTTCAGAAATGAAAAAAAGGGCTCGATGGCGTATAAAGCTCGCAAATCCTTGATCGCATGGCGGAGGAGATCAGCGGCAGGGCCGTCGAAGAGATCGATGGCGTTTAAACTAGAGGAGTTGGGGATGGACCACTTAACCTGTGACATGGCCTGCATGAAGCCGTCGGTGTGGAGAAGCTTTATGTCATAGCCAACTTTCTCGAGATACAGTAATACGCTAGCCAAATAGTAATGTCACTATTTAGGGCTGAATTTGTGAGAAACAAGTATTCAGTGAGGAATTTGTCTAGTGCCGAATAGTAATGTCACTATTTCGTAGGGATACTTGTTTCTCACCAGAAGACAAAATCAGCATTGAATAGTGCCGAATAGTAATGTCACTATTTACGGCTGAATTTTTCTTTTTCATAGCTCACATCTCGTAATGTTTTTCAACTTGATATTTTGTGTCGCAATAAAACATCACCTTCTTAACATCCCACATTTTTTTCAGATTTTTATGAAACTATAAAATATGGTTTCCACGAAGTTTTCATTGAATATCAGCTTTTGTGATTGAACCGTGTGCTATTTCAAAACATTTCGTGAGAAGAATCTCGGTTTTTAAATCGCCATAAATCCAAAACTATGCTGAAAATTGTGAAACCTGCCATGGTGTCACGACATGGCACTTATATGTTGAGGATTTTTTTTCATCCATTGTGGCTCAAGTTTTATTACAAGCCTCTTACAAACCGGACCTTCTCTCAAAGAAGCCTCGTGGTTTCGATAGGGAAACGTGTCCCCCTTGTGGGCGAAATGTAATCGCTGCCTCTTTTCGCCTTGTATTTTCTCCTACGGGCAACATGGAACGACAGGATATACGTGCTGAAATTTAAACTTACTCGGGGTTTGTTTGGCCTTTTTATACACTAATTGGGTTTCCTAGGCATTTAATGTCCATAATTCAAATCTGAACTACAAATACATGCTCTAGTTCACCAAAATGGCTAGAAAAAGTATACATGTGTCCTTGGGTGCATGTTTAGGTCCCATGCGAGGAATGGGAACAAATTACAACCATACCGGTGTCATGGCTCGTCCTCAAACATTTCGAATCTCGCTTTTTAAGTCCCCATAAATCCTAAACTCACAAGAAAGTCATCAAAGGTGGCATGGTGTCACGTCATGGCACATATATGTCATGGTAAAAACATTGTCCAATTTAGGCCAAGCTTTATTACAAACCTCTTACAAAAATTGGAGTTTCTCTCAAAGAAGCCTCGTGGTTCCGATAGGGAAACGTGTTCCCCTTGTGGGCGAAACGTAATCACTGCCTCTTTTCACCTTGTATTTTCTTCCACGGTTAACATGGAACGACATGATATCCGTGCTGAAATTTAAACTTATTCAAGGTTCATTTGACATTTTTATACACTAGTTGAGTTTCCTAGTCATTTAATGTCCATAATTCAAATCTGAACTACAAATACATGTTCCAGTTCTCCAAAATGGCTAGAAAAATTATACATGTGTCCTTGGGTGCATGTTCAGGTCTCATGCCAGGAATGCGAATGGATTACAACCGTACCTGTGTCCTGGCTCATCCTCAAACATTTTGAATCTCGGTTTTTAAGTTCCCATAAATCCTAAACTCACCAAAAAGTCATCAAAGGTGGCATGGTGTCACGTCATTGCACATATATGTCATGGTAAAAACATTGCCAATTTGGGCCAAGCTTTATTACAAACCTCTTACAAACTGGAGCCTATCACAAGAACCCTCATGGTTTCGATAAGGAAATGTGTCCCCTTGTTGGCCAAACGATAATCACTCCCTCTTCTGGCCTCGTATTTTCTTCTACACGCAGCACGGAACAATTGGAGATCCGCACCAAACTTTGAAATTATTCAGGGTTCGTTTGACCTTTTTTATTTATTAATTGACTTTTCTAGGCATTTAATGTCCATAATTCAAACCCGAACTACAAATACATGCTCTAGTGCACCAAAATGGCTCGAAAAAATGTACATGTTTCCTTGGGGTGCCTGCTTAGGTCCCATGGAACGAATGGGAACGAATTCAACCGTCTCGCCGTACTGCTCTGGCCACAAACATTGCAAATCTCGGTTTTTAAATCTCTGTAAATCCAAAACTCACCAGGAAATCATGAAACTTGGCATGGTGTCACTACATGGTACATATAATTATCCAATTTGGGCGAAGCAATATTACAAGCCTTTTACAAACTGGAGCCTGTTGCAACCCTCGTGGTTCCGGTAGGGAAACATGCCCCTATTATGAGTGAAACGATAATCGCTGCCTCTTCTCGCCTTGAGCTTTGTTTTCTACAAGCAACATGGAATAACAGGAGGATCGGGCTGAAATTTGAAACTGTTCAGGGTTCATTTGGCCATTTGAAAGGATCGAGAAGAGGTGTCTAGAGGGGGATGAATGGACTCTTAACAAAGAAAAGTAGCAGTTTTTAATTTCTTCAAGTTAAGGCGGTGCTATCGTACATCCACGTTGATGGAGACTTCAACCCATGAAGGATAACGGCTGCGCGAGTCCACGAAGGGCTCCACCCACGAAGGGTCCACGAAGAAGCAACCATGTCTATCCCACTATGGCCATTGCCCATGAAGTACTTGCCTCACTAGGGTAGATCTTCATGAAGTAGGCGATCTGCTTGCCCGTACAAACTCCTTGGTTCAACTCCACAATCTTGACGGAGGCTCCCAAGTGACACCTAATCAATCTAGGAGACACCACTCTCCAAAAGGTAATAGATGACGTGTTGATGATGAACTCCTTTTCTTGTGCTTAAAATGATAGTCTCCCAAACACTCGACTCTCTCACACAGATTTGGATTTGGTGGAAACATGATTTGAGTGGAAAGCAACTTGGGGAAGTCTAGAGATCAAGATTCTTGTGGTTCGAATGGAATATCTTGGTCTCAACACATGAGTAGATGGTTCTTTCTCAAAAAATGAATGCTGGAAGTTTAGGCACGTTCTGATGGCTCTCTCCATAAATGAAGAGCGGGTGGAGGGGTATATATAGCATCCACACAAAATCTAACCATTACACACGATTCACCAAACTCGATGGAACCGAATCATGAAACTCGGCAGATCGATATAGTTCAAAATGTGACCGTTAGGCATTTCGGTGGGACCGGCGTGATCAACTCGGCGGGACCGATGTGCTAGTGTTAGTGTAAAACCTCAACTCGGTTTGACCGATTACACAAGCTCGGTGGGACCTATTTTAGTAATGAGCAAAAAAGAGAGTTGGTCAGACAAACTTGGGAGGACCGATTGCTTATCTCGGTGGGACCTGAATAATTGCAACATGCAACAGAGAGTTTGCAAGCCCATCTTGATGATACCGGGATCCCATCGGTCATACGGAACTGATTAGAGTTTCTGGCAATGGCTATGTCAAATGTACTCGGTGGCATCGTATAGATCAAATCAGTGGGGTCGAGTTTGATTGTTGGTTTGGGACATATGTGCATATGAGAAAGTGGTTGAGGGCTTTGGAGCGTATCACTAAGCACATTGAGCAACCAAGCCATTAAGCAACACCTCATCCCCTTTTTATAGTATTGGCTTTCCTATGGACTCAATGTGATCTTGTATCACTAAAATGAAAATGTAGAGTCTTGAGATTTTGAGATTTTGCCAATCCTTTGTCCTTAGCATCTTGCAGGGGTTCCACATCCTCTTGTCCACAGCACTCCACTGTTGAACTTAATGTAGTCCATAATTCAAATTTGAACTACAAACCACATGCTCCAGTGAAGCAGAATGGGTGGGAAATCGTACATGTGTCATGGGTGCATGTTTAGGTCTCATTTAAGGAATGGGAATGAATTACAAACTTGTCGTCGTCCTGAAACATTGAGAATCTGGGTTTTCAAATCAAAGTAAATCAAAAAGTCACCCAAAACACATGAAACATGGCATGGTTTCATGACATAGCACTTATATGCCATGGTAAAAAAATCGTCCAGTTTGAGAAGAGGCGCACACATTAGTAGCCAACGAAGTCCTTTTTGAAACAAAAAATTGACATGTTAATATTGTAAACGGTTGTATTATATTAACTGTGTCCAAATTTAACCATACTCGGTGGCGTGCGAGTAGTGCGCCAGACAGGCTCGACGGGATGCGTGCTAGCAGTCCGTCGTGCAGGCTCGACAGGACGCGTGCATCCTGTCCACCTCGCAGGCTCGACGGGACACGTGCGAGTAGCATGGCCGCCCATGCTCACCGGGAAGCGAGCTCTTCGGGCTCCATGCACCAGCCGCAGCCCGCCTCGCTCACAACTTCTCCATTAATGGTTTAATTAAAGCACCTGGACGGAGGGTGTTTGCTTGTGATCCCATGGCAGCATGTGCTTTGTTTGTGTTTTCAACTCGTATTCTGCCCTAATTTAAATTGGCACATAGGGAAATGGATAATACGGCCACAAACAAAATGGCAACAGATAATACGATGACAAATTTACAATGGTGTAGATAATAATTGTCTTACATATTCCAGGTAATTTAAAATGCCACATGCGGCAAAGCCCAGAAGACTCGGGGGCAAGAGAAGAAGGAAATTACAGACAACGATCTTGGTCGCTACTGTCTCTACTCGTCGATGGATCGCGGGGCGGCGAAATCCTCCAGCTCCTTCTTCAATTCCTCACGACTTTGCTTGAAAGCAGCCACAAATTCCTCCACCTCCTGCTCGCGGTCGATCCAGAGCTTCCTCAAGCCACCCATCAGTTCCTCGACGACTGCTTTTAGCGTCATCTCCGAGGCACTGCTTTGCTCATGCGGCATCTTCCAGCTGGCGGCCTCCTCCTTCTTCTCGGGGACCAACTTGAGGAGCTTTGCATTGTCACCCATGAGTTGCTCGACGAGGCCGATCACCTTTTCAGCTGAGGCATCGCTAATCTTGAGCAGCTTCATCAAGCCATCGACCAGCTCCTGTTGCATAGTGACGCCAGTGAGAATGTCGTCGTCGCCGGCGAAGGACTTCAGGAATGCCGGCTCGTCGCGATGGCCGACACCACGAATGCGCTTGTACGAGGCCTCGCGTGCTTGTGAGAGCTCGTTCAAGGGCTCCATGGCATGCTGGGACATCTCTGCTGCGGTTGCGGCTTTGTGGCGGGACCTCTCTAGTGCTTCCGCGGCCTTGGTCTTTGCTGCCTAGTTATATGTCTACCCTAAACTCCTCCTACTGGTCATGGCGGAATGACTTGACAGAAAAAACAAGTTTTGTGTGTGATGAGGAGAGGAACTGTGAAGTAATTTTCGAGTGGGTAGTTTTTATAGCCCGGTGCTATGTGTGAACACATATTAGTTTGATAGGTGTGAACAGATTTGCAATTACTTATTGCGTTGTAATCAGCAATGTGACAAGAAACAAGGCCAAAATTTATTGATGGCAGAAGGTTGACCACGTAGTTTCTCGCCGTTGAGGCGGCTGCGGCGTGCTCTGCTCTGGCATCCCTGCGCGCGCTCTGCTCGCAGTTGAGGCAAAGTTACAATGGCAACGGTTAATAATTCTTAATAATTGTCTTACATATTCAGGATAATTTAAAATGCCAAATGCGGCAAGGACGAGAACACTCACGACCTACACATGCATACAATTATAATAAAATATAAGCTAAAAGGCTGAGCTGGCGGCCTTCCGATGATGGTCTTCTCAGACTCCATGATCAGCATAGCACCTTTGCGGTCGTTCCCTCCGAGTGTCCCGACCCGCCTCCTCCTATGGAGCTGCTGGCGTTGGGAGGCTCTTGGGGCTGCTGGGCTTCTTCCAGAAGAGCTTGGCAGTGTGCCATCACGCGCATGACAACTCCGCGGAACCGCTCCATTTCCATGTCTATGGCCTGGTAGAAAATTCCGTCAATCACCTGCATCCTCAAGATATCACGTTGGCAATGTTCTACTTCATCGGGGACGTCAACTCCGCCAAGGATGCGCTCGAGCCTGGCCACCACATCATTAGGATCGAGGTTGACACGGCTGCCACGGGCAATGATGAAGCCGCAGGCTGCCTTTCTCTTGACTGAATCACAGAGGTCCTCTGCCCATTCCTTGCGGGGCATCAGGCTCTCTATGAGCACTAGTGATGGCAGTTCTTTGGGTGGGTCGTCGATCATGCCGCTGAGCAGCTCTAGATCTTTTGCACCGTGGATGGAAACTACTCATGACACCTCCTCTGCAATATGTCGATTGTGCACCCAAGGACTGTGACGCCGATATCGTTGCCGATGGGCCATGGTTCCTGCACCAGCCGATGAAGCTCTTGCTCCCCGACCTGCTCCGGCTCATTCTCCTTGCCGAACATGAAGCGCAGGTTGGCGTTGTCGTTGAAGCTTTGATCATTGCCTGGGATGCTTGGTATAACTAATGGTAGATGGGTGAGGACTAGATCTTCGCAGAGTGTCGCGGCAGTGCGTTGCCGGCTGGGTTATATGCAGCAAGCTGTTAGCTGGTGGCGGGAAACTGGTGAGGGAATAGGCGCGGATTTTACAATTCACACATGTGGAGTGCGGGAAGCATTCGCTGGAGCACGAGAAGACTAAGTGGAGCACACACACAACCCTAATACCGTATCTGGTGCCACGCGTTATTTATCACAGAAGTGTTGACATAAGGAAATGCATGTGTAACTTACTAATCATCGCACATGAGTACTCGTAGACGCATCGTGTGCGATACTCCTAGCCACCACAAGCAACTAATTTGCATTTTTCAAAGTTTTTTGAACACACAGAATCGCACAGGAACTAATTGTATTAACCGTCTGTGTTGTAAATTCTCATCGCAAACAGTTCATCCGAGTCGGCTGTTTGCCACGTATCACACACATCTTGTTAAGTTGAACCATTTCTATTGCGTTTGGTAATCGAAAATAATTTGTCCGAGTGTACCATATGCCATATATGACACACACCTAATACCAAATGGTTCATCGGAGCAAACTGTATGCCGTATATCGCACACACATGGACGCACGCAAGGAAGTGCCTCCTTATTACGCGCAAAATAATGATTCCTCCACCTGACACCTCAGACCTACCGGAAGGGCCTCTATATTTCGCAAAAAAAACATTCCCCCTGATAGCTGGGACCCACCGGCTTTATCTTCGCACGGAAGGAACTGCCTTCTAACCCCCTGACAGTTGTGACCCACCAGGTTGAAGCGAAGGTAGCGTTATCTGTCCGGCCGCAAACGTGTACGTACATAGCGGTCCATCGGCGTCTCTGCAGCGACGTATCATGGCAGAGTAAGGAGCAGCATATGTTGAAGTAGAGGCGCCGACGTAGCATGTCACACAGCCCCTTCTATATCATCTACACGTACGTATGACCATACTGCAAGATAGTAAATATGGCTACATACGTACATACGGGTGGGGTCTCTAACACGTACAGTGACTAATCCAGTTCATCGGAAGCCAGCCGGTTGGGTCAGAATGGAGAAACTGCGTCATGTTCATGGGGAGGCAATGGAATGCGTCGTGTTCATCGGCAGGCAATGGAATACATCGTGTTCATCGGCGGCCAACCGGCTTGGATGGAATAGCCGAAATGAGGTCCGGCATATCGCAGAATGGAGGAAATAGGCCTTCTGTTCGAGCGCGTATGGTCGAAACAGGGTCCTGTTCATTGGGAAGGGTCTCGCGTACCACAAAATGGAGGAAACAGACTTGTGTTCGACCGCGTATGGTCGAAACAGGGCCCTGTTGATCGGGAGGGGTGTGGCTTACCGCAAAACGGAGGAAACAGACTATTGTTGGAGCGCCTACAGTCAAAACGGGGTCCTATTGATTAGGTGGGGTGTGGCGTACTGCAAAACGGGACTCCAAGGGCTATTGTTCGTCCACCGTCGACTTCCTCCAGCCTCGACCTGCTACTATACATCCACCCTCGACTTCCCCTAGCCTCCACCAGCTACTGTTCATCCAGCCTCCCCGGCTACTGTTCATCCACCCCTCCACGGGGTCGTGTTCATCCAGCCTCCACCGGCTACTGTTCAACCAGCCCTCCACGGCATCCTGTTCAACTAGCCCCTCCACGAGGTCATGTTCAACCAGCCCTCCACATACGGTGTCCCTCCACTAGCTACTGTTCATCCACCCCCATGCCTCCTCCATCGAGGTCCTATTCATCCAGCGGCAACGACCTCTACTACCATGGGGGCCTGTTCATCCACCCCCACCGGGAACTATTCATCCACCCCACCCCCCAACAACACTCACTATTCATCAAGAGGCGGCATCGATCGTCTTCAGTTAGTAGTAGTAGCGAAGGAATCACTCGGGTTCAGTTAACAGCAAGGGATCGATCAGGGTTCAGTAATGTAGCTAGTGCAATCGCTCGGGTTCAGTTAGAGCCCAATGCTTTGCTCGGGTTCAGTTAGAGTGCACCGCCTTGCACACACGCGCGTACGTGTACGAGAGAAATGCACAAACCTCCGTGCATCGATCAACCCCGACCACCCACCATAATCGGGAACTCCCTGATATTTTCCTCGCCCTCGCTTCTACCACATTTTTTCCGTCATGGACGGCACAAAGAATGTCATGCAGCTGCGTCTCCGGCCCGCCCAGGACGAAAAGCCCATTTTCTGTCATGATTTTTTGTCATGGAAGTAGGATCCCACCACATCTATGATGATACCTGGTTTTGTCACAATTATCGTCATAGAAGTGTCATAAGCATGATAGAAAAAATTTGTTCGGCCCAAAATATCACGGGTGTGTCTTTTTTAGTGATACGAGTATATTTACTGAGGAGTCCAATTATTACGCATGATCGTAGGTCATACTCATTGTTTAAGCACAAGTGGGGTTACCACTTTTACATAAAGCATTGTCGTGTTCACACCATTAGAGTTGCTTCAGCTCAATTTTTAGAGTAAAGTTCCCCTTAGATGTGATATCCCTCCTAAGAGGGATGAATTAACCTTGGGTTTTGTCGATGATGACTTCATGTAGGTACTGAAGATGTAGATGCTCAATGTTGATGTAGATCATTTGGAGCAATCCATTGGAGTGATTTGCACTTTCAATACCTACATGTGTTAGTCCCACAAGGAACAAACAAGGATATCCATAGAGATAGAGTGAAGTACACACAAGATTGTGTCTATTAAAGAATTTGGTTACCTTGTCCCTTGACTTACCGACAAGAGGGTTTGTGACTTCTTGAACTAGTGCAAGATGTGAAAGTTGATTGCACTTGTCCTCGTCAATATGCATATGAGTGAAGTATGTTGGCGGAGTCACCCTGAAGAACTCCCTAGTTCTTATTCTTAGGGATCCACATCATCTTGATGGGAATACTTGGAGTTGTAGTCGTACTTGATGAAGTATAACTTGATGTAGTCTTGGGAACCCACTTGACCAAGGCCTTAGGAGCTTCTTCAAAGCCATCAATCTCCTCTTGAAGCTTGTCCTTGCCTATTAGCTTGTGGTCTTGTGGTGGAAGATCATCTTGAGCTTGTGTCCCCTTGAAGGAAGTAGGATCATACTTCTCTTATTGAGAAACAAACTTCGTCTTGGGGTATTGATCTTCTTCCCACTCAACTCCATTGGCATTTAACTTTCGTTCAAAACTAACACCATGATTCTTCGGGTGCCTTCCTTGCTTGAGTACAATTTCCTCAAATTGCTTACTTTCGGCAAGGCTCTTGTAAATACCTTTCTTTATATTTCCCTTTAATAAACTATTTTCTTGCTCAAGTGTAACTTGTATAAGAGAATCATTAGTGGAATCAAGAGAACTACTCGAAGAAACAATATTAGATTTAGCATGATTATTGTTACTACTAGAAGAAGAATCTTTCTTACTCTTGTTGCTAGATTTTACTTCTGGCATGTAAGTAGACAAGAGTAAATTCTTGGCAATGTAAGAGGAACTTTTATTACGAAGTCATCATTGATTGCTTTTAAGAACACATGCTCTTCCTCTAGGTTGAGCTTTTCAAAGCGTTGCTTCTCATGAGTCTTTAAAAGCTCTTCATGATCTTCTAAGGTAGTTTCATGAGCTAACTAAGAGTGTTTAGTTCATTAGTTATACGCTCAATCTCCTTATCATTATCATTTGTTTTATCTTGATTATCATGATTAATAGGAAGTTCATCATAGTTTTCATCACTAGAGTTGTCAACAAGTAAATCATCATCACCTAGCAAATCATCTTCATCACTATTGAAATCAACATACTCGGGGTGTGATTCCTTTGGCCTTTAGCCATGAAGCATCTTCTAATTCCATCATTTGGTGAGTCAAATATGTCATAGGAGTTGGTTGACACAAGTGCTAGACCGGCAACACCTTCATCTTGAGTATATTCGGAGTCAGAGTTGTAGCTTCTCTCGGAGTGGTTGTCGAAGTCGGAACGGGATACCCATTCACCAACATGAGCTTGATGTCTTGATTTTGTATAGCTCCTCGATGACTTTTCCTTCCTTTCTGAATCCTTGCTTCTATGAGAGGTTCTTTGTTCAGAACGATAATCTCTACTCCTTCTTTTGCTTCTCCTTTTAGGTGAGTCTTATATTCTTTCGTAGGGGGAGTACACTCATTGGAGTAGTGCTCGGGCCTTCCACAATTGTTGCAACTGCGTTCACGACTAGAAGATCTTTTTTCGTTGTAGGACCTTGACTTGGAACCTCTCTCTTTACTTCTACTCTTGTAGAACATGTTGAAGTTCTTCACCATTAAGCTCCGTTCCTCACCATGAAGCTATGTAAGCGCCACTTGACTTCTTGAGTAGCTCTTCTTTATCCTTGAGTGAAATCTCATGAGCAGCAATTCTACCAATGACTTCCGTTGGCTTGAGATCTTTGTTATTTGGCATCATTTGGATCTATGTGCACACGGTATCATATTTTCCATCCAAGGCTCTTAGGATCTTCTTGATGATGAATCTATCGGTCATCTCTTCATTTCCTAAGCCAGCGATCTCATTTCTAATGAGAGCAAGCCTAGAGTACATTTCAGCGATACCTTCACCATCCTTCATTTTGAACTTGTCAAGTTGACTTTGAAGCACATCCAACTTGTATTCCTTGACGGAGTCAGTACCTTTGTGCATATCAATCAAAGTATCCCAAATTTCCTTTGCATTCTCAAGACGACTAATTTTGTTGAATTCTTCGGGGCACAATCCATTGAAGAGGATATCTCAGGCTTGGACATTGTATTGCAACATCTTCAATTCTTCTACAGTTGTTTCACGATTTGGTTCCCTCCCATCGAAGAATTCACCTTGCAAACCAATACTCATAATAGCCCAAATGGCAGGGTTATGTCCAAGAATATGCATTTTCATCTTACGCTTCCAACTAGCAAAATTTGTACCATCAAAGTAAGGACCTCTACGGTGGTAATTTCCCTCACTAGACGCCATACTCTCCTAGGTTGTGAAACCAAGTCTATGATCACTAAAGCTATGGAAATCAAGGAAAATGGAGACCAAAGCTCTGATAGCACTTGTAGGATCGAAAGTATGTCTAGAGGGGGTGATTAGACTACTTGACCAAATAAAGATCTAGCCTTTTCACAATTTTAAGTGTTGGCACATTTTAGAAACTTAGCACAAGTCAAGCAATCAACCTACACATGCAATTCTAAGAGTATAGCAGCAGAATGTAAATCATTGCTTATGAAGGTAAAGGCAGGAGTTTGGAGGGAGCAAATGCAATGCAGACATGGAGATTTTTAGCGTGGTTCAGATAGGTTGTGCTATCGTACATCCACTTTGATGGAGACTTCAACCCACGAAGGGTAACGGTTGCGCGAGTCCACGGAGGGCTCCATCCATGAAGGATTTGCCTCACTTGGGTAGATCTTCATGAAGTAGGCGATCTCCTTGCCCTTACAAACTCCTTGGTTCAACTCCACAATCTTGACGGAGGCTCCCAAGTGACACTTAACCAATCTAGGAGACACCACTCTCCAAAAGGTAATAGATGGTGAGTTTATGATGAACTCTTTGCTCTTGTGATTCAAATGATAGTCTCCCCAACACTCAACTCTCTCTCACAAATTTGGATATGGTGGAATGATGATTCGAGTGGAAAGCAACTTGGGGAAGGCTAGAGATCAAGATTCTTGTGGTATGATTGGAATGTCTTGGTCTCAACACATGAGTACATGGTTCTCTCTCAGAAAATGCGTAGTGGAAGTGTAGGAACGTTATGATGGCTCTCTCATAAATGGAGAGGAGGGTGGAGGGGTATATATAGCCTCGACACAAAACCTAATGTTACACACAATTTACCAAACTCGGTGGGACCGAATAGTGAAACTCGGTCAGACCGATATGGTTCAAAATGGCAATGTTAGGATTTTCGGTGGGACCATGATACGTCTCCAAAGTATCTATAATTTTTTATTGTTCCATTGTCACAGCCCTAGAAATCCTCTTGTAATTAGTGGCATTGCATCCATGCATCATTTTCAATTTCTATTAATTTTGAAATGGGGATGCTTAAACCCTAGCACCAAATGAATTCAACTAGTGTCAAAATAAAATCTTTTTCATTGAACTCAAAATGCCCTCTGAAAATGTTGAACTTTTATGGATTGATGTGTAAGCATCTACCAAAAATGGTTTACATTTTTGCAGGACATATTTGGGCTTTGAATTAATTCAAACATATATAAATTGGAGCTATTTAAATGCTATATATATTTTAGAGGCTCCAAAAATATTGGAAGTTGTTAAGGGTCACTCGAATAATTCAGACAGCACCCCTAATAATTTCTAGGATTTTATAAAATGGTTTAGTATTTTACTAAATCAAAACAAAATAGAATAAATATTAAACCAAATAAGAGAGAGAGAAAGGAAACTAATGTGGCGCAAACCTGGGCCTCACCTATGCCGGCCCAGCCCACTGGCCTGGTGCCAGTCATCGCCTACCTCTCCCAGTAGGCACAGGAGGGACACCGCGACACCACCAAGCTTGCCACGCCTCCTCCTGCTTGCCGCCGACCACCTGGAGCTGGCTGGAGACGCCACGCACCCCCCAGTGCCTCTCACTCCTCCCCCCGTGCTCATCCCCTCCCATGTCCCTCTCGCCCGCACCCACCCGAGCGCAGCCGTCGTGGCCGCTCGTTGTTGCCGTGCCCTAAGCCTCCCCCTCACCTCTCCGACATGCCCAGGGGCTCCGCCACCATCACCTACGCCCCCTTGTTGACTCATTCGACTCCAAACACCGCCGAACGCCGTCTTCGCCTTTGTCTTCAACCTCGGGCACCCGAGCCCGTCTCCGGTCGATTGGGCGCCGCCAGGACCTCCCCGAGCTCGCTGACACCCTCTTTGGCACCGTTGTGAGATCCTACGCCCCTCGCCCCTCTCCCCGTTGATGCGTTCATCCTCTAGCCGTGTTCTCCACCTCGTCCGAAGCTCGCTGCTGCCGCCCATGGCGCCGCCATGGACACAGCTGCTGCTTCCTGCGTCCGATCTCATCAGCGCGCTCAGTGCACCCATAGGAGCACGATGCACTCAGCATCTCCTCCCCTAGTGCTCTGTAGCCCCGTTTCCATCAATGGCCGAACCACGGCCGCCACAACCTCATCGCAGGCGTCGATTCCGGCGACCATCTGGTCCAGCTCCACCACCCACACACGCGACTCAGCCCCAGCTCTCCATAGAACCGAACCACGTCCCAAACCATGGTCTTTAGCGCAATCCCGACGCGGACGCCGCCGCGATCTGAGGTCGCCGGCGGTTAAACGACGGTGGCTGACATGGCACCATTAGTTTGGGTGCTAATCGTGTTTAGTTATTTCCTGTGTCAATGACATGTGGGTCCCCGAGCATAATTAGATTAGTCTAATTTTCTGTTAAGATTAGTACTAATACGTGTGGACCCCACGTGTCAGCTTTGACATTGGTCATGTCAACGTTGACCGGTCCCACCTGTCATCCACCCAAACCAGCCCGAGACACTGACGTATGGGTCCCATAGGTCAGGTATGACCGGGCTGACCCAGTTGACCTGCTGACGTCACACCTATGTCATGCTGACATAGTAAATCATTGTCTGGATTTAAAATAATTAGAAAATTCCAGAAAATATCCAAAAGTTCAAAAATTCATAGTAATTCAACCGTAGCTCCAAATCAAATAAATTATATATGAAAAATGATCAGAAAAATTCAATCTATCCATCTGTGGCATTTTCATGCATGTTAGAACAACTTATAGACGCTGAATTAGACAAATCAATAAATGGCATTTGAAATGCCTTACATGGAGTTTGAATTTGAACCTAGGGTTCAAACCAACTCCATTTAACCTGTTGCTAGTTGCATTAGCTGAAATCATAGCATATTTCCATGTCATGATCATGCATCATATTGTCGCATATGCATTGATTGTGTTCTTCTCTATTGCTGGTGCTTGTCCCCTCTCGGTAGGCGTATCCCAACGATGAGTTCGATGACACCGATGAAGAGCTATAATATCTTCAGAAATGCCAGGCAAGAAAAACTCCCTTGTTCATTCCGATACAATCCCACTCTCTCGCTCCTGCTCTCTTTTACTGCATTAGGACAACTACGATTCAACTTTTACATGTTGCGGTAGTTGAACCCCTTTCCTCTGCATGACCTGTCATTGCCACAGTAAATAGATGAAATCCACTAGCATGAGTAGGAGTTGTTTGAGCCCTGATGTGCCTACTCATTCTTGCTTGTTTGTCATGCCTGCTACTGCTTAGAGTTGAGTCAGGTCTGATTCATCGGGGATGAATTGGAATGTGGTGCACATGTCCTACCGTTGAGAGCTAAGTGTGTGAACACGATTTGGTGAAGGTAGTGGTGAGAGGCCATGTAGGAGTACATGGTGGGTTGTCTCATTGCAGCCGTCCTCAGGAACTGAGTTCTGTGTTTGTGATCCATGAACAGATACTACCACACATTGGGTTCCGGTAACTCGACCCCTCTCGACTTATTAATCAACTCGATCTCTGTCCAGGAGTTGCAGCTAGTTTCTGGTGTTTGTAGGTAGTGTTAGTAGTCTACCAAGTGGCACCCGGTACAGGTGGGCTTGGGACAGACTAGGCACAGTGGCACGGTGTACCAAGTGGCACCCGGATGGTGGGCCTGGGAACCCTGCTCACATCGTTTGGGGCCGTGAGCGACACCCCGGCCGGATCTCCTTGTGGATGGAACCCGAATAGGCGATAAACCTGGATGAGAGACTTGTGTGATTAGTCAGGTCGTGGCCGACACCCTCACAAGGCTTCCGCTTCAAGGTTGCCGAGATACACGACATGTACATGGTGGTAAGTGGTGAGAGCGTGTGTGAAGAAGTACTCCCCTGCAGGGTTAACATTATCTATTCGAATAGCCGGATTCCTCGGATATGGAAACTTGGACCCCTTGCATAGTTCATAGACAAGTGAAAGTGGATACTCTAAAATGCGCAAGATAAGCATGAGTGCTATGGATGGCGTTCTTGTAGGAAGACGGGAGCGGGTACACGATGGTGTATTGATATGGTGAATATGTGGACTCGTGTGCGCCACCTCAAAGAGTTACTTGCAGTCATAGTTTAGGATAACCATTGAGTCAAAGCTGGCTTGCTACAGTTAAACTCCACCACCCCTTTGTTGATACCGATGCATATGTAGATAGTTCTGATGTAAGTCTTGATGGGTACATTTGTACTCACGTTTGCTTATTTTATGTTTTGCGGAGAGACTTTAGTCTCGCTAGTAGTTCCATGTGGACTTCGACATTTAGCTCGTTACATCAGCAACGATCTTGTACCCTTGGGAGGGTCTTGTAGATAGTCAGGCTTCTCAGCCCTTTTCATTTGTAGATGTCTGTACTCAGACATGTTAAGCTTCCGCATGTGCTTTGACTTGTATGCTCTGAATTTTGGGTCATGAGACCCATGTTTGTAATATCTCGCTCCTCGCAGCCTAATGAATAAATACTTTGAGTCGTAGAGTCTTGTTGTGATGACATGTTGTATTTACACATATCGAGCATATTGTGTGTATGATTGAAATGCTTGGTATGTGTGGGATCTGACAACCTAATTGTTTATCCTTGGTAGCCTCTCTTATGGGGAAATGTAGTCTTGTGCTTCCATGAGCCATAGTAGTCCGCTACAGCCCGGTTCACCGGAGTCTTGCTAGCCCAACACTACTGCTCCGTAACACTTGACTGGCCGGCATGTGACTCACTTCGTTCTTGTGTCTGTACCTTCGGGGAAATGTCACGCGGTGACATCCGGGGTCCTGCCTAGTCTGCTACAGCCCGGGTTCCCGGGGTCCTGTTAGCCCAGTCCTACAGCCTGGATTCACACGTTGCTGACTGACATGCTCGATGTTGATTCATGTATGCCTGTCCCCGTAAGTTAATGCCACTTTGGGTTCACGACTAGTCATGTCGGCTCAGGTTCTCTGGCATATGGATGCTAGAGACACTATCATATACGTGAGCCAAAAGGCGCAAACGGTCCCGGCCATGGTAAGGCGACACCCGTGGGAATACCGTCCGTGAGGCCGCAAAGAGATATGATGTGTTACAGGCTAGATCGATGTGACTTGGAATTGGGGTCCTCACATCCATATTGTTATATTATCAATCGTGGATGTTCTATAATCATTTTATAGTCATTTTATATCATTTTTTGGTACTAACCAACTGACATAGTGCCAAGTGCCAGTTGTGGTTTTTTTCCATGTTTTTACATCACCGAAAATCAATATCAAACGGAGTCCAAATGCCACAAAACATTACAGAGAATTTTTATGGGCCAAAAGGAACACAACAGGCCTTGGGTATGCCTGGGGGGTGCCCCGAGGGGGCACAAACCACCAGGGCGCGCCAGGAGGCCCAGGCGCGCCCTGGTGGGTTGTGCCCACCTAGGGTGCCCCCCAGACCGCCTCTTTGCTCTATAAATACCCAAATATTCCCAAAACCCTAGGGGAGTCGATGAAATATTCATCCAGCCGCCGCAGAGTTTAGAACCCCCAAATCCAATCTAGACACCATCTCAGATGGGATTCACCACCTGCATTGGTGCCTCTCTGATGATGCGTCAGTAGTTCTTTGTAGACCTTCAGGTCCGTAGTTGGTAGCTAGATGGCTTCATCTCTCTCTCTTGATTCTCAATACAATGGTCTCTTGGAGATCCATATGATGTAACTCTTTTGTGGTGTGTTTGTTGGGATCGATGAACTTTGAGTTTATGATCAGATCTATCTTTTTATATCCATGAAAGTATTTGAGTTTCTTTGATCTCTTTTATGCATGATTGCTTATAGCCTCGTATTTCTTCTCCGATATTTGGGTTTTTTTTGGAAAACTTGATCTATTTATCTTGCAATGGGAAGAGGTGCTTTGTAGTTGGTTCGATCTTACGGTGCTTGATCCCAGTGAGAGAAGGGGAACCCACACGTATGTATCGTTGCTACTAAGGATAAAACGATGGGGTCTATCTCTACATAGATAGATCTTGTCTACATCAGGTCATCATTCATATTGCATTACTCCGTTTCTCCATGAACTTAATACACTAGATGCATGCTGGATAGAAGTTGATGTGTGGAGTAATAGTAGTAGATGTAGGCCGGAGTCGATCTACTAATCTTGGACATGATGCCTATGTAATGATCATTGCATAGATATCGTCATGAGTATTTGAAGTTCTATCAATTGACCAACAGTAATTTCTTCACCCACCGTTTGCTATTTTTGTCGAGAGAAGCCACTAGTGAAATCTACGGCCCCCGCGTCTCTTTCTCATATTATTTGTCTTCGTGATCTAGTTTTATTTGCTTTTATTTTCATATCTATTAATCCAAAAACCCAAAAATACTTTGCTACACTTTATTTTATTTGTGATTTATTTATTCAATCTATTACAACTTTCTCTCGTCACCACCAATTTATGGCACCGTTACCCGAAAGGGATTGACAAACCCTTTAACACGTCGGGTTGCGAGGATTTATTATCTGTTTGCAGGGGTTGTTGATGTTGTGTTGCTTGGTTCACCTACTAGTTCGATAACCTTGGTTTCATATCTAAGGGAAATACCTACCGCCGCTGTGCTGCATCATCCCTTCCTCTCTGGGAAATACCGATGTAGCTTCAAGCGACAACAAAAGGAATTTCTAGCGCCGTTGCCAGGGAGGATCTTCAACATATACCAGGTTCCTAATATCAAATCTCATCTCCTCACAATTTACATTATTTGCCATTTGCCTCTCGTTTTCCTCTCCCGCACTTCACAAAAATTTGCCATTTTATTCGCCTCTTTTTTCCGTTCGCCGTTTTCTTGTTGGATCTGTTTTTGAGTGCAATCTTGTTGTGTGGTCATCATGACTCAAGAGAACACAAAGTTATGTGATTTCTCAAATAACAACAACAATGATTTTATCGGCACTCCACTTGCTCCCACCGCCGCTAGTGCTGAGACTTGTGATATTATACTACTTTGCTGAATCTTATTACAAAAGACCAATTTGCCGGTACTTCTAATGAGGATGCCACGTCCCATATTAATACCTTCGTGGAATTATGCAATATGCAAAAGAAAAAATATGTGGACAATGATGTGGTCAACATGATATTATTCTCGTTTTATTTGCTTGATTCTACAAAATTTTGGTTCTCTTTGCCACGCAATAGTATCAATTCTTGGAATAATCACAAAGATGCTTTTATCACTAAGTATTCTCCGCCCACAAAAGTTATCTCCCTTAGAACCCAGATCATGAATTTCAAGCAACTTGAACATGAGCATGTTGCACAATCTTCGGAAAGGATGAAAATGATGCTAAGGAATTGCCCAACTCATGGGTTAAATCTTTGGATGATCATAAAAAAATTATGCGGGGTTGAATTTTGTTTCTCGTAATCTTTTAGATTTCGCTGCGAGTGGTACTTTTATGGAAATTACTTTCGGTGAAGCCACCAAATTGCTTGATAATATTATGGCAAGTTATTCGCAATGGCATACCGAAAGAGCAACTACTAGTAAAAGGTTAATTCGGTTTTAAGAAATTGCTTATTTGATTGAAGAAGTTGATGTTCTTGTGAAATTGGTTGCTAGTAGAAGTGCTCCTATTGATCTAAATGATATGCCTCTGTCTACTTTGATTGAGAAAAATAGCGATTCCATAGATGTGAAGTTTATCTCTCGAAATAATTTCAACAACAATGCTTATAGAGGCAATTTTCATCCTAGGCCTTTTCCTAGTAATTACTCTAATAATTATGGTAATTCCTATGGAATCAATCTTATAATAATAATAGGAACACCTTTGATCTTGAGAACAATATTAAAAAATTTATCAATACACAAAAGGTTTTCAACACTTCCATAGAAGAAAACTTGAGTAGGATTGATGATTTGTCTAGAAGTATTGATAGAATTGCTCGTGATGTGGAAAATCTCATGATGAAAATTTTAGTGCCTAAGGTTGATGAATCAATTAAAGATCTTTATGTTTCTATGGATGAAAGCAAGAAAAGATCCGCTATACTTAGAGCTAAAAGAGATTTTTTATAAAAAGTGTTTTCTGGTGATTTCTTTAGCAAAAGTGATGAAGATCTTAAAAACATTGGTGTTTCTTATATTGATTCCTTGTTTAGTAAAGTTAATATTGATGAAAAAGGGATTGGAGAAGAGTCAGCTTTAGGTATAAGGCGTCCCAATATTTCGGAGGGTGAAAATCTTTAAGGCCCACGATGTGGCTATATCTCCCACGTGTCGAGGCACGACGTAGAGGCATAACCGCATGGTGGTCTAGTCGCAAGAGGGGTAATCTTCACACAATCCCATGTACTGAATAAGAAAGGGATAAAGAGTTGGCTTACAATCGCCACTTCACACAAATAACAAGATAAACATACATCATCCAGAGTAAAAACAAAGGTCCGACTACGGAACCAAAATAAAGGAAGACAACCCCAAATGTGAGATCCCCGATTGTCCCAACTGGGCTCCACCACTGATCATTAGGAAACAAAACATAGTAACGACCCAGATCCTCGTTGAACTCCAACTTGAGTTCGGTAGCATCACCTGCACTGGTATCATCGGCACCTACAAATGTTTGGAAGTATCCGTGAGTCACGAGGACTCAGCAATCTCTCACCCACGAGATCAAGACTATTTAAGCTTATGGGTAGGGTAAGGTAATGAGGTGGAGTTGCAGCAAGCACTAAGCAAGTATGGTGACTAACATATGCAAATAAGAGTAAGATGAGAAGCTACAAAACGGTCCGGAAGCTATAAGTGACCAAGAAGTGATCCTGAAACTACTTACGTTCAAGCATAACACAAGACCGTGTTCACTTCCCACACTCCACCGAAAAGAGACCATCACAGCTACACACGCGGTTAATTCATTTTTATTAAGTCAAGTGTTGAGTTATCGACAACCGGATATTAACAAATTCCCATCTGCCACATAACCACGGGCACGACTCTTGAAAGTTTATACCCTGGAGGGGTGTCCCAACTTAGCCCATCACAAGCTCTCACGGTCAATGAAGGATATTCCATCTCCCGAAAAGACCCGATCAGCCTCGGAATCCCGATTACAAGACATTTCGACAATGGTAAAACAAGACCTGCAGAGCTGCTCGATGTGCCGACAAATCCCGATAGGAGTCGCACGTGTCTTGTACTCAGGGCACACCGGATGAGCACTCCGTACAACTTAAACCAGCCCTCAAGTTTCCCCTAGGTGGCGCTGCAAAGGACTCTAGTTCGTACCAGCACTCAGAGGAGAACTGGCTCGGGGGGTTTAAAATAAAGAAGACCCTTGAGTTTGTAGAACCCAACTGAATGGTATAGGTGGTAGGTAGGCAAATGGTAAACCCAAGGTTGGGACTTGCTGGAGGAGTTTTATTCAAAGCGAACTGTCAAGGGGGTCCCATAACCCCAACCGCGTAAGGAACGCAAAATCAAGGAACATAACACTGGTATGACGGAAACTAAGGCGGCAAGAGCGGAACAAAACACCAGGAAAAAGGAGCGTTCCACCCTTTACCAAGTATATAGATGCATTAATTAAATAAGAGATAATGTGATATCCCAACATATCCATGTTCCAACATGGAACAAACTTCAACTTCACCTGCAACTAGTAACGCTATAAGAGGGGCCGAGCAAAAGCGGTAACATAGCCAAACAACGGTTTGTTAGGAAAGTGGGTTAGAGGCTTGACATGGCAATATGGGAGGCATGATATAACAAGTGGTAGGTAGTGCGACATAGCGATAGAATGAACAACTATCAAGCAAAGATAGAAGTGATATCGAGGGTATGGTCATCTTGCCTGCAATGTTCTTAGAGTTGGTGAAAGCTTGATCCTCGTTAGCTTACTCAACAAGTTCCTCGTTCACGTACTCGTCTCCTGGCTCTACCCAAGGCAAGAACACAAGAAATGGAATCAATCATGGTGCACTGCACAAGCAACATGACGCAATACACAGCATGATATGCAAGATATGATATGCAATGCATATGCGTGCTCCGAAAGGGAAAGACTGATCAAGGCATCAACTTGGCAAACAAAGTATGCCGCTGGAAAGATGAGGTGATTTCGGTCAAAATAGATATAAGGATCACCGGAAACGGATGCACGGTTTGCAAATGACAAGCAACACAAGAATGGTGGAAATATGCGATTAACAGCATGATAGCACTTAGAATGCAACAAGAAACTAAGCTAATGCACTCCAACATAGTAACAAAGCATATGGAAGTGATGTACAAGAGATGCTTGACAAAACATGAACACTGAGATGGCTAAATCACAATAGAATAGGTTCAAACAAGCATGGCAAAAGTGCAAAAGATATCAACTTCACAGACTTAGTGAAAATACCAACATTTCAAAAACAACATCAGGAAGCAAAGTTTAGCGCAAGCAAACAACATGCTACAGGAACATTACATGATAAAACAAGGCATGACATGCTTCTACTAAATGCACTTAACAAAACTGCCTTACTCAACATGAGCCAAAAAGGCACAGAAGATATGAGGGCACCCATGTAAACATAACAAGTTTAATAAACAGATTCAGACAAGAAAAACAGAGCATGGCATAAACAGATTCATGATAGCAACTTTGCAAGCTCATGCGACTCACCACGAAGCATTACATGACAACACAAGCATACCACCAGTAAGAAGACATGTTCATGAAGCTAAACATGGCAAGAGCATGTTCATAGGATGCAGGATCACTAGCAACACACATGACAATATTGACTAACATGTTAACAATCTACTAGAGAAAGAAAATGGCATGCTAGATCACTCCATAATTGCAACCACAGTTATTAATGGATAGGGCACAACCACATGTTCAAAACATCCTTTATGAAGTATCTCAAAATAAGCATGGATCTCATGGTAGCAACAAGTTTACATGGCATCAAGATAACATCAGGGAAAGGACTTAGCAAAATCCAAAGTCCCTGAAAACAGTAACATCATGGAGCTTACTTTGCATGCTTGTGCTAGTCACCACATAGATCACAAAAATACAAGGCTTGCACCCCTATAAAGACGGCATGATGGAGATCATAAAACATGTAGACATCATGCTCATAGGATGCATACACAAAATGCAACAAAATGACAAAACTCCATGTTCTGGTAAGAACCAGTAGTTAACATTTTATAACACTCTTGCAACGATGATAATGGCATCAATATGGATAGTAACATGCATGCAAATGCCACTAACATGAAGATCTTAACAAGACAAACACTTAGACATATGATATGCATGAAACGGAGCTACAATCATGGAGATATAGCATGGTGAAGGGGGCATAAAAAATATTGGGATCCAGGGAAAGAAGAAATATACCCTCGCAAAACTGGACGGGGTCGAACCGGGGCGGAGTGGATCCGAGACGGAGGGGCGACGTTTGGATGGATGGATCGGAAAGTCCCGAGTTAGGCTTGGACGACGAGGTGCCGGGATGACGCGGTGCACCGGCATGTTTGGTTCGCCGGACAACAACGACTGGGACATATGGATCCCGCAGTGCGGACGACGGCAGCTGCTGCAGGCGAGGCCATGGCGGCGGAGGATGAGGTCGCCGGCGAGCGGCGCAGGTGTGGAGGACGGTAGAGGTTGCCCAAGATGGCGGATCTGGGCGGCGACTACCGGATCCGGTGGAGAAGGCGCTTGGCGGATGGGGTCGGCGTTGAGGGCGGCGAGCTCTGGCAATTCTAGTTCGGAGCTCCTGCGAGGCCCTGCTGGCGGGAGCGACGGGCGGCGGCGCGCTTAGAGGAGCGGGGCGACAACGCGCGGTAGGCGGCAAGCGGCGGGCGCGCGAGGCGGCGGTGGAGGGACGACGGCTGAGGCGAAGCCGTCGTCGGGACGGCGCACGGTGATGAACAGGCGGCGGGGGACGCGCGTGGGCGGCGGTGGGCAGCTAAGGCTGCGGCGCAGCGGGATCCCGGCGAAGTCCGGCAAGGTGGCGCGCAACGCCGGTTAGCGGGCGGGCGCGGCCCGGTGCGGCCTGGTTCAGCCCGGGGCGGGTTGGATCTAGGCCCCGGGTGGCGCGGCGAAGTGGGGCACTGGAGGCGACGATGCGGCGCGACATGAGTGGAGGGGAGCGGCGGCTAGGCGACATGGCGCCTCGTGATTGGCCGAAGGGACGTGGAGGGCGGACATGTCCGGCGGCGCGTGGAGAAAGATGACTAGGGTTAGACTGCGAATTTCGGGGGAGAGGGTCTATTTATAGGTAGAGGGAGCTAGGAGAGTCCAAATGAGGTGCGGTTTTCGACCACACGATCGTGATCCAACGACGGAGAACCTGGAGGGGGTTTAGATGGGTTATTGGGTTGTTAGGAGGGGTGTTGGGCTGCAACACCAAAGAGGCTTTTGCGGTTACCCGGTTAACCATTGGGGCATCAAACGACCTCCAAATGGAATGAAATTTGACAGGCGGTCTACCGTTTATAAACCAAGGCCACTCGACAAATCTCGGCCCATTCCGAGAACGTTTTTCTCCCACTCACGAAAAGAGACAGGAGGGGTGTGCTAGGTGCATGTGGGAGTGTCGGAATGCGAAACGGACAACGGGGAAAATGATCGGATGCATCAGACGAACATGAATGCAAATGCGATGTACATGATGACATGATATAAAATGCATGACATGAACAAAATGCAACATAAAAGATAAAAAAACAAAACACAGAGGGAATATCATATCACATAGCCGAAAATGGCAAGAGTCGGAGTTACAAATAGGGAAAGTTACATCCGGGGTGTTACAACATTCCTCCAATACAAGAGGATCTCATCCCGAGATCTAGGATGGCATCGGAGGGAAAAAGGAAGATGAAGAGGTAAAACAACGTTAATTCTTTGACAAACGAGTGAAACCAAAGAACCATGATAGGCTGAAAAGTTGAAAGGAAGAACCCAACGGAGTTGAACACAATTGAGAGCACTACGGTATAAAAGAGAAGGAAAACTTGATAAGATGAAAAGAACTTGAAAAGAGGACATGACACTCCGGTTAAATGGATAAGCACAAAAAGAACACGATCCTCAAAATTCGAGATGATGAGTGAAGAGAGCAATATCACAATGCCTCCGGAAGAAACAATAGAAGCTAGATCATTAGGGAAGAAAGAAAATAGAAGAAAATAATAACTTCTACCACCAATGAATTAGAAAGCATCCTTAGAAAGAAGGATTGAATGGAGTTGTTGAAGAATCAACAACGAGAAGAACAAGCTTGTTGAGGGCTTATGGAAAACATCTCAAAACTTGAGGTGAAATCCTACCACAAACAGAAACAATTGCTTGCTTTAGATCGACGAGCTGATGAAAAACTTCTTCCGCCAAGAGGATAGGAGAAAAGTTGGATCATAGATAAGGACCAAAATAACATCATTCCTTAGGTAAGGCTTTAGGTGAAATCTATACCAAGCTAACATCAACGAATGAAAAATGATGGGATAAAATATCTCATTCTTGACAACATGTGAATCGCGAAACATGAATGGGAATTGTCAAGAATGACATGACACCACCTCAAAAGATAAGATAGAGATAAATGTACTTTGGAATGCAAGATGAAGAATACTTGAACTCCTCAAAACAAGACATGTGTTGAAAAACATGTTTATTTCATAGTATAGCTTGGCGGATCATAACTTTGAGAGAAATCTTGAGGACGGATGAAGAATGAAAGGAATCCAGACGAACCATGAAGTAGAGACTCCATGAAGAACTCCGGAAATAAAATGACGATAAATGAAAGAGAAGTTGAAAACACAAGGTGAAGCCTTGTAATGATTTATATGGATCTTCGTGATGATATAATTGAGGGATCTTGAAACTCCGGGAAAAGAAAAGATGAAACAATTGAAACCGAGAATTTGATGAACCTCTGGAATAAGGAATTGAATTCACTCTATGAAACAAGAATAAGAATTACATTATGCTTATCCTTCACCAATTTAAATTGATGACAAGCAACGGATTTGGCATACTACTTATTCTCGTAGAAAGTATTAAAAGCGATATGGCGCAAACTTGATAAGGTCTTGATGGAACCACCGGTGGGATTTTGGAAATGATGAAAGAATTGATATGATAACGAAGGAAGATAAATCTTGAACAAACCACCATAAGAATTGGAAATGAATGAAGAAAAGATAAAGAAACACAGGGAAGGATCATAAAAAGAACGAATATACTTGAGAGAATTTAGATACATGAGAACGAATAGATCACGAGCTGATTAGAGAATACTTGAATGATTCATCGGTAAGATTTGGAGAAAGATAGTTGAAAGCTGAGAATGAATACACCCAAAATGATGGCTTTTGGAGAATCAAGCTAAAAAGACTCTTGAATTGCTCCTGATGGGTGAAAAGAATTCTCATAATCGAAAACAATTATGAGAGGATGGCACCAAGCTTGAACTACACATCTTCAAGAGAATGGAGCAAGATTTAAGAGAAACTCTTCTTCAGTCTTCAAATGCAAGGATTGATGATGGGAAGCACCACCATGAATTGTTGAGGCACTGTAGAATGAATAGTAGAAAGGTTGAACCAACGATGGAAAGAATTTGAAATGTCTTAGAGAAAGATATATGACTGATGAAAATTCAACAATTCATTCATCACTCTTTGAAAAGAATTCGAGAATAGCTCCAGGAAAATTAGAAGAGTCAGGTAAGATCCTGCAAAAGACATGTGGGTTAAGGCCCACTTAGAATATACACCATTGAAATGGTTTAAAAGAGAGATTGCGCCGGTTGAATTAAATGGCTCAAAGGGATAACAACTTCGAGATATCTTGAACAGATTAGGAATGAAAACACAAATCTCCTGAGATATCCTCAGCACTCGAGAACAAATGAATAGCGAGAGGTGGACTATTAAGAGGTGCACCGACATGAGAAAACATTTGAAATGAGGAAACGAATACGATCAACACTGAAATCTTGAATTGAATCCATCAGAGAAGAAAAGAGAACGAAGAATGATAAACTTGAAGCTCCGTTATTATCTTCCTGAGAATCACCGGGTAAGAACCTTGACGGAAAAGAATGGAGAGACTTCCCATCAATAACATGATACTTGATTAAGAAATCTGAGTCCTTGAAGGAAAAGGGTAGGAGGGCGGCAAAAACAAAGACAACTTGGGATGGATCATCTTGAAGAGAATCGCACCGGTTGGAAATAATTGACATGACAATCTCGATGATCATGAAGGATTAGCATCCACATAGAAATATGATAACACCAATTAGAAAGAGGCATGGAATCAACATTTGACTTCGAAGCAACTCAAATACCACAACTCAAAACAAAACAAAGGACTGGCTTGCAGAATAAGCCAGAAAAATATATGATAGATCCCATATCGTATCATGTGTCTGTTGGAAAGATATTCTAGGAGCTACCTGAATTCCCACATATGAACTTCCGAAACTTTATGGTCATGCAATCTGGTGTTGGGGATACAGGGGAAGCATAATATCTCACCCAAATTAACAATCCCTACATCCAACTGTATCCATCCGTCAACACATAACCAAGAAACATGTGGAAATCGTGTACCTCAACCTTCGAAAAGCATCCGTTATATGAGTTATGGCAATACTCCCGAACTCCTGCCCCAGTACTGGGTGGCGTCAAGGTTATCTCACCAACAACTGCATAAAAGATATTTTCGATGTTGGCGAACTCAGGTATTCCAGAACTGCAACGATAAAATTATGACGACAACACCTCGGAGCTCAACTCCCCGGGACACTGCCACAACCCCTACATGTCAGGAGGCACCAAGAACGATGTTCTCGTCACAAGAATATCGGAACGCCCCCAAGATACCCACATGATCCTAAAAAAAATCGTGAAATTTGAGGAGAGGAAAGTCAAACATCTACGTTAGGAGGCCTCACCAGAGCGATAAAGGGACCGAGGAGTAAAAAGAATCTTACTCTCCGATATATATAATCCTAAGACTCAAAACATTTTGTTCTAGACTCAACAACATCAGCGACTCGATCAAGCAGGGGGCTCCTATGTCGGGGATGGCTCTGATTACCAACTTGTAACGCCCACGATGCGGCTATATCTCCCACGTGTCGAGGCACGACTTAGAGGCATGACCGCATGGTGGTCTAGTCGCAAGAGGGGTAATCTTCACACAATCCCATGTACTGAATAAGAAAGGGATAAAGAGTTGGCTTACAATCACCACTTCACACAAATAAAGGAGCCAATATACATCATCCAGGGTACAAACAAAGGTCCAACTACGGAACCAAAATAAAGCAAGACAAGCCCAAATGCTAGATCCCCGATCGTCCCAACTGGGCTCCACTACTGATCATCAGGAAACGAAACATAGTAAGGACCTAGATCCTCGTTGAACTCCCACTTGATTTCGGTAGCACCACCTGCACTGGTATCGTCGGCACCTGTATTTGTTTGGAAGTATCCGTGAGTCTCGAGGACTCAGCAATCTCACGCACGCAAGATCAAGATTATTTAAGCTTATGGGTAGGATAAGGTAATGAGGTGGAGCTGCAACAAGCACTAAGCAAGTATGGTGGCTAATATATGAAAATAAGAGTAAGATGAGAAGCTACGCAACGGTCGAGAAGCTATAAGTGACCAAGAAGTTATCCTGAAACTACTTACGTTCAAGCATAACACAAGACCGTGTTCACTTCCCGGACTCTGCCGAAAAGAGACCATCACGGCTACACACGCGGTTGATTCATTTTAATTAAGTCAAGTGTCGAGTTATCTACAACCAGATATTTACAAATTCCCATCTGCCACATAACCACGGACACGGCTCTCGAAAGTTTATACCCTGCATGGGTGTCCTAACTTAGCCCATCACAAGCTCTCACGGTCAACAAAGGATATTCCTTCCCCCGGAAAGACCCGATCAACCTCGGAATCCCGGTTACAAGACATTTCGACAATGGTAAAACAGGACCAGCAAAGCCGCCCGATGTGCCGACAAATCCCGATAGTAGTCGCACGTGTCTCATTCTCAAGGCACACCAGATGAGCACTCCATACAACTAATACCATCCCTCAAGTTTCCCCGAGGTGGCTCCGCAAAAGACTCTAGTTCGGACCAATACTCGGAGGAGCACTGGCCCGGGGGGTTTAAAATAAAGATGACCCTTGAGTCTGCAGAACCCAAGGGAAAGGTATAGGTGGTAGGTAGGCAAATGGTAAAACCAAGGTTGGGCCTTGCTAGAGGAGTTTTATTGAAGGCGAACTGTGAAGGGGGTCCCATAACCCCAACCGCGTAAGGAACGCAAAATCAAGAAACATAACACCGATATGATGGAAACTCAGGCGGCAAGCGTGGAACAAAACACCAGGCAAAAGGTCGAGCCTTCCACCCTTTACCAACTATATAGATGCATTAATTAAATAAGAGATAATGTGATATCCCAACATATCCATGTTCCAACATGGAACAAACTACAACTTCACCTACAACTAGCAACTCTATAAGAGGGGCTGAGCAAAAGCGGTACCATGGCCAAACAACGATTTGCTAGGAAATTGGGTTAGAGGCTTGACATGGCAATATGGGAGGAATTATATAACAAGTGGTAGGTAGTGCGACATAGCGATAGAACAAACAACTAGCAAGCAAAGATAGAACTGATATCGAGGGTATGGTCATGTTACCTGCAATGTTCTCAGAGTTGTTGAAAGCTTGATCCTCGTTAGTGTACTCAATAGGTTCCTCATTCACGTACTTGTCTCCCGGCTCTACCCAAGGCAAGAACACAAGCAATGGAACAACAATCAATCGCAGTGCAATGCACAAGCAACATGATGCAATACATGGCATGATATGCAAGATATGATATGCAATGCATATACGTGCTCTAGAAGGAAAAGAATGATCAAGGAATCAACTTGGCAAACCAAGTATGCTGCTGGAAAGATGAGGTGATTTCGGTCGAAATCGATATAAGGATCACCGGAAACGGATGCACGGTTTGCAAATGACAAGCAACACAAGAATGTTGCAAATCTGCTATTAACAACATCATAGCACCTAGAATGCAACAAGAATCTAAGCTGCTTCACTCCAACATAGCAACATAGCATATGAAAGTGATGTACAAGAGATGCTAGACAAAACATGAACACTGAGCTATGGCTAAATCATACTAGAATAGGTTCAAACAAGCATGGCAAAAGTTCAAAAGATATCAGCTTCACAGACTATGAAAATACTAACATGTCAAAAACAACATCAGGAACCAAAGTTTAGAGCAAGCAAACAACATGCTACATGAACATACCATGGTAAACAAAGGCATGGCATGCTTCTACTAAATACACTTAACAAAACTCCCTTGCTGAACATGAGCCAAAAAGGCATATAATATATGATGGAACCCATGTAAACATAGCAAGTTTAATAAATAGATTCAGACTTGGAACAAAAATGGAGCATGGCCTAATAGATTCATGATAGCAAGTTTGCAAGCTCATGCCACTCACCACAAAGCATTACATGACAACACAAGCATACCACCAGTAAGAATACATTTTCGTGAAGCTAAAAAATGCAAGAGCAAGTTCATAGGATCCATGGATCACTAGCAACACACATGTCAATATTGATTAACATGTTAACAATCTATCAAGAAAAAATATTTAGCAAAAGTAGAGTAAGAAAATGACACGCTAGATCACTCCATAATTGCAACAAGAGGCATGAATTGATAGAGCAAAACTACATGTTCAAAACATCCTTGGTGAAGTATCGCAAAATAAGCACGGATCTCATGGTAGCAACAAGTTTACATGGCATCAAGATAACAGCAGGAAAAGGACTTAGCAAAATCCCAAGTCCCTGAAAACAGTAACATCATGGAGACTATTTTGCATGCTTGTGCTAGTTACCACATAGGTCACAAAAATACAAGGCTTGCACCCCTGTAAAGATGGCATGATGGAGATCATAAAACATGTAGACATCATGCTTATAGGATGCACACACAAAATGCAACGAAATGACAAAACTCCATGTTCTGGTAAGAACCAACGGCTATCATTTTATAGCACTCTTGCAATGATGATAATGGCATCAATATGTACATGAACATACATGCAAATGCCACTAACATGAAGAGCTTAATGAGACAAACATTTAGACATATGATATGCATGAAACGGAGCTACGGTCTTGGAGATATAGCATGATGAAGGGGGCATAAAAATATTAGGATCCAGGCACAGAAGAAATATACCCTCTGAAGACTGGACGCGGTCGAACAGGGACAGAGTTGATCCGAGACGGAGGGGCGACATTTGGATGGATTAATCGGCAGGTCTCGGGTTGGGCTTGGACGGCGAGGTGCCGGGATGACGCGGTGCACCCACGCATTTGGTTCACCGGACGACGGCGACTGGGACGTACAGATCCCGCGGCGAGGACGACGGCAGCGGCTACCGGCGAGGCCATGGCGGTGGAGGACGAGGTCACCGGCGGGCGGCGCAGGCGCGGAGGAGGGCGGAGGTCGCTGGAGACGGCAGATCTGGGCGGCGGCTACCGGATCCGGCAGAGGAGGCGCTTGGCGGATGGGGCCGGCGTTGAGGGCAGCGAGCTCCGGTGGTTCAGGTTCGGGGCTCCGGCGAGGCCCTGCTGGCCGGAGCGGCGGGCTGCGGCGAGCTCAGGGGAGCGGGGTGGCAGCGCGCGGTAGGCAGCAAGTGGCGGGCGCACGAGGTGGTGGTGGAGAGACAGCGGCGGAGGCGCAGCTAGCGTCGGGTGACGCGCGGTGACGAACAGGCAGCGGATGACGCGCGTGGGTGGCGGAGGGCAGCTGAGGCGGTGGCGCAGTGGGATCCCGGCGAAGTCTGGCAAGGTGGCGCGCAATGCCGGCGAGATTTGGCCCCGGGTGGCGCGGTGAAGTGGGGCGCTGGCGGCGGCAACGTGAGTGGATGAGAGCGATGGCTCGGCGACGTGGCGCCTCGTTATTGGCCGAAGGGACGTGGAGGGAGGACATGTTTGGCGTGGATGGACATGTCCGGCGGCGCGATTAGACAGCAAATTTCGGGGGAGAGGGTGTATTTATAGGCAGAGGGAGCTAGGAGAGTCCAAATGAGGTGCGGTTTTCACCCACACGATCGTGATCCAACGACGGAGAACATGGAGGGGGTTTAGATAGTTTATTGGGATGTTAGGAGGGGTGTTGGGCTGCAACACTAAAGAGGCTTTTGTGGTTACCCTGTTAACCGTTGGGGCATCAAATGACCTCCAAATGGAACGAAATTTGACAAGCGGTCTACCGGTGATGTACCAAGGCCACTTGGAAAATCTCGGCCCATTCCGAGAATGTTTGTCTCCCGCTCACGAAAAGGGACAAGAGGGGTGCGTCGGGTGTATGTGGTAGTGTCGGAATGCGAAACAGACATCGGGGAAAATGATCGGATGCATGAGACGAACATGAATGCAAATGTGATGCACATGATGACATGATATGAAATGCATGACATGAACAAAATGCAACACAAAATACAAAAACCCAAACACGAAGGGAATATCATATCACATAGCCGAAAATGGCTAGAGTCGGAGTTACAAATATGGAAAGTTACATCTGGGGTGTTACAAAATCTTGTTGAGAAAATTGATAAAAGTGGGTTTGAAGAGGTCAAAACTTTAACTATTGATGTGCCCACTCTTTTGGATTACGACTTTAATAATGATAGTTTCTCTTTGATTGATTGTATTTCTTTGTTGCAATCCATGATAAATTCACCCCATGCTTATGAACAAAATAAAGCTTTTACTAAACATATTGTTGATGCTATGATGAATGATTTTGAAGAAAAACTGGAACTAGAAGTTTTAGTTCCTAGAAAATTGCATGATGAATGGGAACCTACTATAAAAGTCAAAATTAAAAATTATGAGTGTTTTTCTTTGTGTGACTTGGGTGCTAGTGTTTCCACTATTCCGATATCTTTATGTGATGTGCTTGGTCTTACCGATCTTGAATCGTGTTCTTTGAATTTGTAGTTGCCGGATTCTACTATTAAAAAGCCTACGGGAAGAATTAATGGTGCTCTTATTCTTGCAAATAGGAATTATGTGCCCATAGATTTTATTGTTCTTGATATTGATTGCAATCCGTCTTATCCAATTATTCTCGGTAGACCATTTTTATGCACTATTGGTGCCGTGATTCATATGAAAGAAGGTAATATTAAGTTCTAATTTCCTTTGAGGAAGGGTATGGAACACTTTCCTGGAACAAGAATTAGGCCAACATATGAATCAATCATGAGGGCATCTTATGGATCTCGAACCAAAGATGACAAAACTTAGATCAGGACGTAAAACTATACGCTTGTTGGGAGGCAACCCAATGAATAAAATTTATTTTTCATTTTTTCTTCATGTTTTTGAGTGTTAGCAAAATTATGCATCTGTTATGATTGTGTTTTTATGTTTTAATTAATTTGTGTGCCAAGTAAAGCCTTTAGGATCTTCATGTGTGGTAGTTGTTTGATCTTGCTGAAAAAACAGAAATGTTTGCGCTCACGAAAATAGTTATCAATTTTTACCAAAGAGCGATAAAATACCCATTCTAGTTGCCGTAGATCAATATAGAAATTTCTCAGGTCGTCCTATTTTTTCAGAATTTTTTGAGTTACGGAAGTATTCGACATAGTCAGATTGCTACAGACTGTTCTGTTTTGACAGATTATGTTTTCTTTGTGTTGTGTGCTTATTTTGATGGCTCTATGGTTTTCATTGATGAGTTTTTTACAAAGAAAAGTTGGAATACATTAGATATAATGCAAGAACAAAATATGAATTGGTTTGATACAACACTTATAGTAGTGATTTATTATTCTTATACTAACGGATCTCACGAAGGTTTTGTAGAGTTTTGTGTGATTGAAGTTTTCAAGTTTTGGGTTATCTTACGATGGATGAATGAATAAGGAGTAGAAGAGCCTAAGCTTGGGGATTCCCTGGCATCCCAAGCTATTATGCAAAAATGAGCAACCAACTAAGCTTGGGGATGCCCCTAAGTGGCATCCCCTCTTTCTTCTAGCGACCATCGGTATTTTACTCGAAGCTATATTTTTATTCGTCACGTACTATGTGTTTTGCTTGGAGTGTCTTGTATGATATGAATCTTTGCTTGTTTTATTTTGTGTGTTTAAGTCTTGATTCCTTGCTGCACAAACCTATTTGAGAGAGCCAAAATTATGTCATGACTTTTTGAATTGCTCTCTATACTTCACTTAAATTTTTTATGAGCTATGGACTTGCTCTAGTGCCTCACTTATATCTTTTTAGCATGGTGTGCTTAGTAATTTTGAAGATATGCTCTCTTCCTTCACTTAGATTTATTTGAGAGTTAGTAAAATTTTCAAGAAGTTCTATCTTGCTTCACTTAAATTAATTTGAGAGAAATAAATATTATGCTTCATGATCTTCACTTATATTTGTTTGAGCTTCTCAAAAGCAGCAGATGAAAATTAGTCCCAAAGTGATAGATATTCAAGAAGGATATAATAAAAACTTTCATGAAGATCATTGGACAAAATAAACTTGATTCTTAGTAATAGTTTTGAGATATGATGATGTGATATGTGAGTCATCTTGATCAGTAATTATGCTTTAGTAAGAATATTGGTGTTAAGGTTTGTGATTCCCTTTGCAAGCACAAAAGTCAATAGTTATGCAATGAAATTATATCCTACTTATGGGGCATTATGCGGTCTTAGTTATGCTTAACGCTCGCTTATGAGATAATTCTTTTCTTCGTTGGTCATTCTCAATCTTTTGCTGGTCTTCATTTTGCACTAAGTATGATCACTACTTGTGCATCCAAAAACCTTTAAACCAATTTTGCCACATGAGTTCACTATATCTACCTATATGCGGTATTCTTTTGCCATTGTAAGCAAATTTGCATGTGCCATCTCTAATTTTTCATCTCTTTTGTGTGTTTGTTCTGCTCGCGGAGCGGTGAGGGGTGGTTAATATTTTCCATGCTAGATGTGTTATTCTCAAGATGAGTGTTTATTCACTTGTCATTGCACGAGAGTAAGGCAAAGGTATTAGAGATGCCCAGTCCCGAAATGAAAAAAAAGAATTTACTTTATGTTGTCAAATAATAAATTCCTTAAAAAGTGTTGGTATGGAAGGCACCCGTGGAAAGTTATCCATGAAAAGTGAAAGTATGGTGGAAAAAGTAATAAACTTTATTTTCTATTTGGGAACCTCCTATGATATATCTAAGCATGGAAAGTATAGGGAACTCTAAGTAATTTTCGTTGGTGGGATGGATACACCTCCAAAAATGTTTTTATCTCTAAGTTTTTCGCTTTGAGCTCTGGCACCTCTACAAATCCCCACTTCCCTCTGCGAAGGGCCTTTCTTTTACTTTATGCAATTTTTATTTTGAATTTGAGTCTCCATATTCTCTTATAAAAGCACCAACTAGGAGGCAATATGATCTTACTTGAGTATTGGATGTAGCTAATATGAGATTGTGTTTCATGAATGGATCAACAGTTGAGCATGATGGGCTAGGGATAGCTTATTTTACCGTTGATATTTTGAAAGACATGGTTGCTTATTGATATGCTTGAGTATTTAAATTATCATGTGAAAATTAGACTATTGCTTTGAACAATATAAGAGTCCAAATGTACATGCTATAATGAAAAAAAATATGATATGACATGTTAGGCAGGTTTCCACATAAAAATTATGTTTTTATCACTTCCCTAATTGAGGACGAGTTGGACTTAAGCTTGGGGATGCTGATATGTCTCCAACGTATCTATAATTTTTGACTATTCCATGTTGTTATATTATCAATATTGGATGTTTTATAGTCATTTTATACCATTTTTGGTACTAACCTATTGACATAGTGCCAAGTGCTAGTTGCTATTTTTTCCATGTTTTTTTACATCACAGAAAATAAATATCAAATGGACTCCAAATGCCACGAAACTTTACGGAGAATTTTTAAGGGCCAAAAGGAACACAACGGGCCCCAGCTGTGCCCGGGGGTGCCCCGAGGGGGGCACAACCCACCAGGGCGCTCCAGGAGGCCCAGGTGTGCCCTGTTGGGTTGTTCCCACCTCGGGTGCCCCCCGGACCGCCTCTTTGATCTATAAATACCAAAATATTCCCAAAAACCCTAGGGGAGTCGACGAAATGTTCATCTAGCCGCCGCAGAGTCTAGAACTACCAGATCAAATCTAGACACCATCTCGGATGGGGTTCACCACCTCCATTGGTGCCTTTCCGATGATGCATGAGTATTTCTTTGTAGACCTTCGGGTCCGTAGTTAGTAGCTAGATGGCTTCATCTCTCTCTCTCTCTTGATTCTCAATACAATGGTCTCTTGGAGATCCATATGATGTAACTCTTTTGCGGTGTGTTTATTGGCATCGATGAACTTTGAGCTTATGATCAGATCTAATTTTTTATATCCATGAAAGTATTTGAGTTTCTTTTATCTCTTTTATGCATGATTGCTTATAGCCTCGAATTTCTTCTCCGATATTTGGGTTTTGTTTGGCCAACTTGATCTATTTATCTTGCAATGGGAAGAGGTGCTTTGTAGTGGGTTCGATCTTACGGTGCTTGATCCCGGTGACAAAAGGGGAAACGACACGTATGTATCGTTGCTACTAAGGATAAAACGATGGGGTCTCTCTCTACATAGATGGATCTTGTCTACATCATGTTGTCGTTCTTATTGCATTACTCCATTTCTCCATGAACTTAATACACTAGATGAATCCTGGATAGGTGTCGATGTGTGGAGTAATAGTAGTAGATGTAGGCAGGAGTCGGTCTACTAATCTTGGACGTGATGCCTATGTAATTATAATTGCCTGGCTATCATCATGAGTATTTGAAGTTCTATCAATTGCCTAACAGTAATTTCTTCACCCGCCGTTTGCTAGTTTTCTTGAGACAAGCCACTAGTGAAATCTACGGCCCCGGATCTCTTTCTCATATTACTTACCTTTGCAATCTACTTTTATTTGCTTTTATTTTTAGATCTATTAATCCAAAAACCCAAAAATACTTTGCTGCACTTTATTTTATTTGCGATCTATTTATTCAATCTATTACAACTTTCTCCCATCACACACCAATTTATGGCACTGTTACCCAAAAGGGATTGACAACCCCTCTAACACGTCGGGTTGAGAGGATTTGTTATCTGTGTGCAGGGGCTGTTTACGTTGTGTTGCTTGGTTCTCATACTGGTTCAATAACCTTTGTATCATATCTGAGGGAAATACCTACCGCCGCTATTTTGCATCATCCCTTCCTCTTTGGGGAAATACCGACGTCGCTTCAAGCGACATCAGACCAGTGCGTTAGGGTTAGGGCATAACTTGATATCGGTTTGATCGATTACTTCAACTCGGTGAGACCGATTTCAGTAATAAGCAAATAGAGAGTTGGTTAGGCAAACTAGGTGGGACGAATTGCTCATTTAGGTGAGATCAAAACGTTACGAAAGGGAAACAGGGAGTTTGCATTGCAAACTCGGTGGGACCGATCGCCCATCCCAGTTGGACCGAAACGTTACGAAGGGAAACATAGAGTTTGCAATCCCATCTTGGTGGGACTGAGATCCCTATCGGTGAGACCGAACGGATTCGGGTTACTAGCAATGGCTATGTCAAGTGAACTCGGTGGCGCCGGATAGATCAAACCGGTGGGGCCGAGTATGAGTTTAGGTTTAGGACATATGTGGAAATGAGAAAGTGGTTGAGGGCTTTTGGAGCATATCACCAAGCATTTGAGCAAGCAAGCCATTAGGCAACAACTAATACCCGTTTCCTATGGACTCAATGTGATCTTGGATCAGTAAAATGAAAATGTAGAGTCTTGATCTTTTGCCAATATGTGTCCTTAGCATTTTGAGGGGTCCACATCTCTAGTCCATGACATGCCAATGATTGAACTTTCTGAAATGATTATCTTGAAAGAATATTAGTTCAATGAGATATATGTTGTTAAGAATTTCCAAAACCACCTAGGGATTAGTTGCACTTTCACATAGCCCAATTGAAGAATACATTTTTGCATAACTAAAACAATTAAACACAACACAGTTAAAGCACCGCACGGCAAATGCTACTACAACAAAGGGTACGGGATGGCAAGCTAGAAAAGGTAAGATTTGCTGATAGGATATTGCCTCACATTTCATGGAAGGGATCCTTCCAGTTGGAAGAGCACAGACCAATGGTGCGCTCTCTGATCGTGGTCATGGTCGTGGTCGATGAGATCTGACTCGGCAATTGAGGATCCCAAGCCGCCGCCGTAGAACGTGTCCTTCAGAAATGACAAAATGGGCTCAATGTCGTATAAGGATCACAAATCCATGACCGCTTGGTGGAGGAGATCAGTGGCAGGGCCATCAAAGATATCCACGGTGGTTGAACAAGAGGGGTTGGGGATGGACCACTTAACCTATGACATGGACCGCGTAAATCCGTCGCTATTGACGAGCTTGATGTCGTAGCCAGCTTTATCAAGATACAGTAATACACTAGCTCGCTGACATGAAGCCTTCTGCATGGCAACGTAGTCAACGTCTTCACCGGCTTCCGCGGCAACGTGTTGCTCCGAGATCGACAGGTCGGGGCAAATGGCGGCCACCTCGCCAATGTCAATAGGAGAGGCCATGATGAACCTCTTCTTGGTCGAACCCTTGCCGGGTTCCCCGGGATATGTGGTCGAGCTTAGGCTGCGACATTCTGAAGCAGGGGATGTGGATCTGGTGGGGAGGGACACCACAGGCCGCATCTAAAAACTCAGGGGAGTGGGGAGACGGTATGGGAATCGCTTGGTAACCTGAGCTTTATTATCTAAGGTAGGAGGAACGGGCAAAGAGGCAGGGGTTGGCGGCAGCGGCCGCGAGCTAGGGTTCGAGGAGGGTGGGAGGGGGCCGGGTGCGGGGACTGCAGAGGGGGTGGTGTGTTTGAGGATACGCTTTGGCTACTGAAAATTTTAGTAATGGTGGGTGGAGATTGTGATGGACGAGGAAGGCGATGGTTGAAATGCCTCGGCTACTGCCATTTTACTATGAGGTCAGTGCTGGAGGAGTGTGGTCGACGGATGAAGTATGGCAGATACTAAAATTTGGGTAAAGGAATTGATGCGGGGTAGGAGTTCCCAAAATCTCGCACGGTCCAATAATAATAAGCTTGTTTGGTAATAAGGAAAAGTGGCCGAACCGCCGATTTTTGCAACGCTCAAGGAGGGTAGTTTGTTTTTATATTTCTAGCTAGCTGGTCTATCACACACGGCTCGTCCTAATTTCTAAATAAACTTACCTGCCTTTAGCTTGCAGAGGTGGTGATTTTACAGTGCACTTGCATCGCACATGGTTAAGCCAGTACCACCACCCTTTGCTCGCGCTTGCGTAGTCGTCGTGATTCAAAGTGCACTTACATCACACACGGTTAAGAAATTATACCCGTGTCCGTTGAGTGCCATCAGAGTCTTTGCAGCAAAAAAGCGTTAGAGGGTCAGAAGACAACCACACCAGCATGTGGCCCAAATATATATGAGTGAAAAGGTTGGTATGTGATGTTCAAAATTCCAATGTACAACTTTGACCGTGCGGGCCCACGGTTGGGTGCATCGTCGAAGATCCATGAGAGATGCCAAAAGTCAACAACCACCTGGAAGTGTCCAAATATATGTAGGAATATTTGGTGTGATGTTTAAAACTTTAAATACACAATGCATAACTTTGGTGGCACCTGCTTCGCAAACCCGAAAGCACCATTGGATATATCTATAATGACATAATGTCGTAGCTAGCTAGGATTCTTAGCCCACCACCTCCCACTTCATGTCAGCGGGGCAGATGCACATAATAATACTTTGTTCATACATGTATGTCGCCATTCCTACCATAAGAGGACCAATGAGTCTATCATTTTGTCAAACGACAACTGTTGTGTTCTCGATAAACCGCTTGGGCCAATAAATTGAGCAATCATAAAAATCGCACGAGAGGGACCACAAAACCGGCACCTTCTTGCATGCGGCCCAAAAGGATGTGCGATGGGAAGGAGTGATGTGTGTTTTCAATATAGAATAATGTATAATTTAGATGTGGTGCCTACCTCTCAATATAGACAACAACCATGAAGGCAAGGTAGTTAAGGACGAGATACGTGCAGGGTACAATGTAGGTCGAACCCAGCAATCTGAGCATGTGGAAGGGAATCCTGACAATGCATGAGCTCAAGCTTTGGTTGACTGACATGTGACAGTGACCAGCCCTAACATGAAATAGGAGGAATCCATTCATGGCCAACACATACCCCTCGCTGTCGGTCAAAGGGATGATATATATACACTCGGGGAGCCCACACATATGCGCGTCATCACAAAAAACTGCACAAGGGAGACGTAGTCCATCAGAAGACCCCGTATACACTGCATGCGACCCGAAAATATGCATCAGTACGGTGGTGTGTGATGTGTTTAAATCCCGATTGCACAACTTCGATGGACCACGAACTACATTACAAACCGAATACCGTATCTGACTCCAAGCCTCGTTCAATATGTATGATGTTGGTATCCCAACTTGGAGGCGGCAGGGGGCGGGTGGGGGGGGGGGTCATCCCACGCATGCGCTCAAACTTTATTTGGTCTAGCATGGCACACATCTATACCCCTATATAGTGTGCAAATAATTTTCAAAGTTGGTCGTTGGATGAAGCCAATCTGACGGTATAGAGATGGCAAATCCGAGCACTACTGGCCATTGGATATCATCTACATTCCACCAGATTCTGCCACATGTACAATCTAGAAGACTCCATGGTTGAACTTAAGCATAATGCACAAACCTCAAAACACAAACACTTCTCCTTTTGTTCTAGAATCTTACATATCTTAATTGCCCAAACTTTTTCTAAATGAATTGTCACTATTTTTTGCTTTATGTTTTACAATGCACAATTCCATGAATATTAAAATAGATTTTTTTTAAACTAATTGATTTTGAATGAGATGAACTATAAGAATTAAAAGAACATCTACATCATGCACATGACTCAAAGCTTACATGCTATAGTGTGGTATTTCATAATTTGGTTACCAAATCTCATGCGTTCAATGCACGTGTACCTTACTAGTATCAATAGGAAACCATCATGGTCAGTCCCTTCTCGTTGTTGGGTCAAAGGGATAGATTCTATGGGCCCCCCTCATTGTCGGTAAAGGATAATATATATACCTCAGGGAGCCCACAGATATGTGCAGCGTCTATAAGCCGCACAAGGGAGACATGCTCGATAAGAACACCTTGCCACCTATACCCTACACGCGACCTGAAAAAGTTTTATATAATCACCATGACAGGTCAAGTCAATCATTGTTTAATTTTTTAGAGCAAAAAATAACAAATAAAAACTTAGTCTACAAATTAGCAAAACAAGGATCCCAAGGTTTATATAATTGCCATGATAGGTCACTATAGAGATATTTATCCCTATAATGACCTTGTCATGGCATTTAAATGAAGCTTGAGATATGCAACTTCCCACCGGGTCACCCATCCTTGAACTACTCCAGCCCGAGCACGCTTAAATTTTGCGTTCTATTCGACTAGGCTAGGGGATGGGAAGCCACCCCTTGCTTATAGGAATTGCTGGTCACCTTGTGGCTACCTTGTGGGACCTAAGGAGTTTCATGTTCGTCACCTTGTGGCCACCTTGTGGGTCCTTAGGTCATGTCTCCCTTGTGGCCACAATATCACACCTCCTTGCTTGAACCATTAAGGCGTTTCTTGCTGGTCACCTTGTGGGACCTAATCCCTCCTATCACACACATTTGTGCTTTTAGAAACTGTGTGCGATATTTACCTGGCTAGTGTGTTGGCGCTAACCTGCAATGAGAACTGACACTACTAACATGAAAATGATGGGATAAGAGGCGGGAAACCGATGAGAGAAGTGGCGGGAAACAATTGCCTGTTTAGAAAACGTAGTATATAAGGAAGTGTGAGCTAGCACGACGGATGCGCATAGTGCTTACCCATGTATTGCATGTGCTGTGGAAAGGGCTGAGGGTTATCGTTCGATCTAGGAGCATCCAACAGTGCAAACGTACAATCCGTGGGGTTTGAGTTCTGGTCAATATAAATGCACGACTCAGATCGCACGCGTAGCAGGGGGAGGGGTGCATAGGCAACCGTTTGGTAGGAACACGTCTTTCGTGAGTGAACCGTGTGCTATTTGAAAACATTTCCACTACTAGGGAAAACCTTATGCATAGAATCATAGCAGCAGCGCAGGTCAGGAAGAGGCGCTACTGGTAATTAGCAGTAGCACGGGCCCCAAACAGGCACTACTACTAACGACCTTGCAGTAGCGCGGCTCGGTAGAACCACGCTGCTACTAAAATTAACAGACTGTTCCCACCACCCTAGGTTTAGCAGTAGCGCGCCCGCGATAACCGCGCTACTGCTAAAGTAATAGTAGTAGCATGGTTTTTTTTGTAGGACATGTGGCGGGCCCCGCTTAGCAGAGCGCATGTGCTAGAAGCGTGCTACTGCTATCTTATTAGTTGTAGCGCGTTTTACGCCCAGCTCTACTGCTAAGCCGCACCATACCACCATTTTCCTCCCCCTTCCGCACTTTCCCCTAGCTCCCACCTCCTCTCACCCTCACTTTGCTTCTTCCTCACTACTTCTCCCCCCATTACTGTCCTTCTTCTCCCTACCCTTCTCTCTCTTTATTACTCCTAGCTAACTACACCACCTCCATTAATGCATCTTCTTTCTCTTTTTCCTTCCCCCTCCAATAGCTGAAGTTGTCTCCTCCCAAACAAGCTAGCTAGGTAGATGTAGCATTTAGTGAAGTGATCTATGTATCCCCTAACTAGATCTAGCCTTGTCAAGAAGAGCTTTCTCCACTTCTGATCTCCCTAGCTACATCATCATCTCACCGTGCTCGATCTCGAGATAGGCGATTAAAAAATTATGCTTTTGCAAGAATGGAAATATTTGTATCTTTGTGCGATATGACATAGTTGGGAGATATGATGGAAATTGTGTGTGTGGCATGATTGATGCCGAATTGTGCTTGTGAGTTGCCTATGTTTTGCCGAAATGTCCATTTATTTCTGTTTCAGCGAATTCCTGGCAAACGCTATATGTCCTATTTTTAGGGAAGGTCATGCCGTATTTTTGTATGAATTTGATGCATGCATGCATTCTCATAATCAATTTGCTTATTATTACCATGGAGGCATTCTTGATGGTCAGTGGAACGATGGTGGACAGGTGGTTGCGGTTGGCGGTGCAGGACATGAAAGAAAATAACCTGATAGAGGTTTTATGTCCGTGTCGAAGATGCAAAGGACGAGTTTGGCTCAACCCATGACGAGGGTCGTGTTGAAGCGCACCTGCTCATGACTGGTTTCATGGATGGCCATACTCGATGGATAATTGAAGATGACGATGATGATGTTGAGGACGCCAATGGGGAAGGCAAAGACGACACAGGGCGAGATGAAGAGATGATCGATAATGGCGGCGGGTAAGAGGGCAGACATGGCAGTGGAGAAGGGGCCCAACATGGCAGCAGAGAAAACATGGACTCCACACTGCAGAGTTCGTCGGTACTCAGTTCAGTCGTGCGGGACCCTCATGTTCAAGCACTGCTTCGCAAGGACACGAGTACTAAGGGAGCTGCTTATAGAGAGGAGGCCAAGCTGTAGCAATTGGTGGTATACTCGAACACTCCATTGTATCATGGTTGCAATCCTGAGGTGACCCGCTTGAGTTTCACGCTCCATCTCCTGAAGACGAAGGGTAAAAACAAATGTTACGACACTAGCCTCGATGAGCTTCTCAAGTACCTAAAGGATGTTCTTCCCGCAGGGAATATATGTCCTACTAGTGTGGATGAGGCCAAGAAGATCGTGTGCCCTCTTGATATGCCGCACATTAGATACCATGCATGCATCAATGATTGCATAATTTATCGGAAGGAGCATGCAGAAAAAACAAGCTATCCGGTGTGCACTGCTTCTGGATATAAGAAGGTCAGGACGAAATCTCCCCAGAAAGGTGTATGGTACTTACAGATCACTCCCCGTCTCATGCTATATTTTGTAGATCCCAAGGAAGCAAAGCCCATGCGCTGGCACGTGGAGAGGAAGAAGCCCGACGATGGAGATGATCCCAAGCTGAGACATGTCCAGGATGGAAGCCAGTGGAGAGCGTTCAACGGCGAATAACGGTATTCCGAATGTGATGCAAGGAACATCGTGCTTGGGGCACGTACCAATGGCATGAATCCGTTTGGCAACCAGAACAGAAACCATAGCACATGGCCCGTGTTTGTATGGATGTACAACCTCCCGCTAGTTGTCCATGAAGTCGAAGTACATACACATGAGCATGTTGATTCAAGGGCCAAAACAATTGGGAAATAACACTAATCTGTGTCTAGGGCTACTTCAAGAGGAGTTACACACGTTATGAAAAATACCGGCCAAGACATGGGACGCCAGCAAAGGCGAGTATTTCTATATGAGAGTCGTGCTGATCACGACAGTGCACGACTATCTTTGTTATGGATATGTCGCAGGCCTGGTGTGCCATGGATATTGCGGATGCACGTGGTGTGCTACCTCTTGAGCATGTGTTCGTTTTCCCTTTAAGTGGAAAGGGTGATGCAGCTAAGTAGAGTAAGTATTTCCCTCAGTTTTTGAGAACTAAGGTATCAATCTAGTAGGAGACTACACGCAAATCTCCTAGTACCTGCACAAACAATCAAGAACCTTGCAACCAACACGATAAAGGGGTTGTCAATCCCTTCACGGCCACTTGCAAAAGTGAGATCTGATAAAGATAATAAGATAAATATTTTTGGTATTTTTGTTGTATAGATTGAAAAGTACAGATTGCAAAATAAATAGTAAACTAGAATTATAGATCACAAACTTATATGATGTAAAGTAGACCCGGGGACCATAGGTTTCACCAGTGGCTGCTCTCAAGATAGTATCTATTACGGTGGGTGGACAAATTACTGCCGAGCAATTGATAGAAAATTGCATAGTTATGAGAATATCTAGGCATGATCATGAACATGGACATCACGTCCGTGCCAAGTAGACCGAAATGATTCTGCATCTACTACTATTACTCCACACATCGACCGCTATCCAGCATGCATCTAGAGTATTAAATTCATAAGAACAGAGTAATGAATTAGGCAAGATGACATGATGTAGAGGGATAAACTCAAGCAATATGATATAAACCCCATCTTTTTATCCCCGATGAAAACAATACAATATGTGTAGGTTCCCTTTCTGTCACTGCCATCGAGCACCGCAAGATTGAACCCAAAACTAAACACTTCTCACATGGCAATAAAGATCAATCTAGTGGGCCAAACTAGACCGATAATTCGAAGAGATTTGCAAAGATATCAAATTATGCATATAAGAATTTAGAGAAGAATCAAATATTGTTCATAGATAATTTTGATCATAAACCCACAATTCCTCGGTTCTCGGAAAACACACCACAAAAAGTATTACATCGAATAGATCTCCAAGAACATCGAGGAGAACTTTGTATTGAGAACCAAAGAGAGAGAGAAGCCATCTAGCTAATAACTATGGACCCGAAGGTTTGTGGTAAACTACTCACACATCATCTAGAAGCCCTCCGTGATCGAATCCCCCTCTGGCAGATCTCCAGAAAAGGCCCCAAGATGGGATCTCACGGGTAAAAAAGGTTGCGGCGGTAGAAAGGTGGTTTCGTGGCACCCCAGATGTTTTCAGGGTATAAGAGTATATATAGGCGAAAGAAGTAGGTCAGTGGAGCTACGAGGGGACCACGAGGGTGGGGGCATGCCCTCCTGCCTCGTGGACGCCTCATTGCGTCTCTGACTTCCACTCCAAGTCTAATGGATTGTGTTAATCCCAAAAAATAGCAATTTGCATTGGGCCTTTGGTTAATAGGTTAGTCCCAAAAATAATATAAAAGAGTATATTAAAGCCTATTAAACATCCAAAGCAGATAATATAATAGCATGGAACAATCAAAAATTATAAATACATTGAAGACGTATCAGCATCCCCAAGCTTAATTACTGCTCATCCTCGAGTAGGAAAATGATAAAAACA